>JASDDO010000031.1:504726679-506043299 GCA_030015575.1 Agapanthus africanus
AATCCACATTCATTACAACCCTAAATATGAATAATAAATGCTTGGGGTATATTTTGAAAAAGTATATAAAAGTATTTTTACATAAAACCCCCTCAAGTTCTATAAATTACCCTAAGGACCCTAGTAAATATAGGTTTAAGCTGAACCAATCTCTTGAGCCTCAGGGAGCCGGAGAAGTGGATGCTTGCCTATCTAAGGTAGACAAAGTAATAAAAACAATCAGGACTTCAACTTACTTTGCTGATTGTCTGATTCAGTTTGAGTCTCAGTATAATCTGAGTTGAATATGATTCAAGTATAATCTACAATCTACAATCTTCAATATTACAATTCAACCTGAATCCATGAATCCAATTATCAATCTATACAACTTGACCGAACCGAACCATGAATATACATTCCATTTACATGGTTCTCCAATTATTCCATTTACATGATTCTACGGTTACATCCGTTTACTGATATCATGGTTTCGGTCAGTCAACCAATTATACAATCAATACAATTTACAAGAGAAACAATACAATCAAAACACTACGGGGTTTAAGGGGTAGATTGGTACGGAAGGTGTTAAAAGTGGCACGAGACGGTAAGATTAAGATACCTAACCTGTATTCCGTTACTGTTGTACCGTGGCCCAACGGTTCCTTGAGTTCCTGATACCTTAGTCTCCGGGGAAAGTAAGACTCCTCTCGTATACACTGGCATCCTTCTGTACCAAGCTACAAACAACAACGGTAACACTAAATACAACAATATAACAATATAATACAACTGTAAAAGCTACTCTCTCTCTTTTACTCTCTGTCCATTCTATTTCTCCTCTTATTTTTGGGACTTACCGAGCGATCTGTTCGCCGACGACATTCTATTTCTTTCTTATTTGAATGTCGTCAGGTGATTTGGAACCGTCAGAGATCGAGTTAACTGCAGAAGACTTGGATCAGTACAGCGAAGACCCTGAGCTCTAGACATTATGCATTTTCTTTTCAGTACCTTTAATTTTCTGTCATGCCATTGTTTAGGCATTGCTTTTATTTCAGTTGTATTTCCTTTTCATGTATTGTACAAAAGAATGTTGATAAATAAAGTTGCTGTTTTTATTATACCTTGTCTCTTGTGTATATTTTCTTTTATATTGCTTAACTACGCTTAGCTTATTTGCATCTGAGTAAATACATAGCGGACCAGTCGTGTCCCCTTCGCCGTATACCGGGAAGCGGGGCGTGACAGGTTTTGTTGGTGGCCCATGCAGGTCTGAGCTGTATGAAACTCTATCATGCGGTTCTGTTCTGCGTGAACAACCTAAGCAATATAACATAAGAACCAGCAACTAAAACATTCTTTACAATTTATGTTCCTTGAATCCTATCATTCTATATACTTTGAATCCATCCTAATCCAAAATTCCCTCACCTCTTTTACAATCTTACCGAAACCTTCGCATCTTTTCATTCCTTCACACATTTTTCATACATTATCAAGTACTTCTAACACCTTGTAACACCTTAGCAGCCATAGAAGCCAAGACAGTTGATCAAGATAACACTAGTAAGTCTCTTCCACTTTTTTTTAAACCCTTGTATCATATTGTTATTTTTCATACACTATCAGCACTTCAATTACCAAACTTTTCTTGAATCTGTTACACTTTCCTTTTACAAATTTCGAGAACGAAATTTTTATACGGAGGGTAGAATATAACAACCCTAATTTTCCTATACAAATATTTTCAAATAAATTTTTCAAAAATCCATAAAGGGGTATTTTAGCCTGAGCACAAGTTATAAGTAATTATTTTGCTTTTTAATTACAAGTTAAAAGAATGTAACAACTCCATTTTTAGTGTACAAAAATTTGCTTTAAAATTAATGTATACTTGGGGTATTTACATTTACTGTTATTATTTTAAGTAATTAATTAGCTCCATAATTACAAGAAGGAGCTTGTAACTCATTGGTAATACCTTGCACTGCTGAACCAAGCCACCAGAGTTCAAATTCCATACCCCACATTACTTTTAATATTGTTTTTATTTTGAACGTTTAGAATACCAAGAGTTTACACGTGCATATCTCACAAAAACCCCACTACACCCAAAGATGTAACATTGCCAAAGGGTAGATGAACCGTCGGGGGGATCCCGGCGGCCTGACTCGGCCGGGAATCGGCCAAATCGGCCCCGACTCGGCCGACTCATTCCTCCGACCGAGTCATGGCCGGGTCACCCGATTCCGGCGACGACCCTAACATGAAAGTTGTGTATTTTCATGTTCCCTATTTACCTGAAAAATTTCAGCTTCAGACCATTTCCAGAGCTCTTTTAAAATACCAATTACTCCACTTTTAATACATTTTTAATAAATTTTATCACATTTTTCATTTTAACCTTTCACCTATCCTAACCCTAGCCTAACCCTATAAATACCACCCTACTCTCTACCCTCTCACCCCAAAATTCTGAGCCCACTCTCTCAAAATTCCAAGAAAACTTGTGTACTTTGAAAACAAGCTCGAGGCGAAGCTCCGGCGAAATCTACGGCAAACTTCCGGCGATCGTTTTAGAAACTACCGGCGACGACGCAACACATCGGCGATTCCTTTACTTCTCTCTCACTCTCTTGTGTGATCTAAAACCCATAAGTCCAAATTCCTACCTATCTCTTCTATCAAAAAAATACGGTTTTACAAAACCCGGCGGAATCAGAACAAATCCGATTTCCGATTCGGTTTCTTATAAAATTCCACTTCTCACTAATACAATCATACTTAAACATTCTCATGTTGACTATTAAACACTAATCAACCAAATTGATCAAGTTTCATCACATGAAATGATGGCTATTTCAATTTATCGTATTTTTCATTTAAATACCACATTGTTTCAATTCTACATTTAACTCCATTAAACTTGCTATACCTTTAAAGTAGAGCACGAGGTAACGACCTACCTCCTCACACACTCATATACAACCTAACACGATACCATCGAAAACTTAGAATACGAGAAAATAAACATTTTCGTTTAAATACCCTTTACTTAATAAAACCATTTCTAAAAGATTTAGTATTGATACACTTTTTAAATAAATACCACTTATTATGAAAATAGGATAAGTTGTGGACATCAGTCGTTTATCTAAACCTGACTTTGTGGTGTCTAGGCTAGACAAGTGAGAAAGGTAAGTTTAAAAGACCCGTCTCACGGTGATTCATGAGCGGATCCCTCCTTTCTTCACTTGTACTTATCTGGCCACAATTGGCGGTGAAGAGATGATTTGAGGCATCTCACAACTTGTCGTTTTGGACCAGTTAGGAATAGTCTAGTTGACTTAGGAGATCCTAAAACATAGAATACGGAAAATTGACATCTTTACAAATAAATACCACTTACTTCATAAAACCGTTTTCTAAAGGATTAGTATTTATACAATCTTTGCAAAGCGCCGCTACAACCCATTTTGGGGAACCCGTTCGAGATGGTGCGGATTATCGCACATCCTCGGGTTTAGTAGTGCGAGATTCAGACATCCGCAAGGAGCATTCGGTCTCGAAAGATTTAAAATACGACATTTTAAAAAATGAGATTTTTAGAATATAAAAAATATATTAAAATTATTTTTGTATAAATATATGTATATTTCTCATTAAAATACCTATTTTGTTATGATATAAATATTCCACCTTTTTCTAAAAATCACAAGAATCAATTTTACACTAAAATACCACGAATTCCATATAAATCAATATTACAAATAAATACCTTTATTTCTGAATTTAGGATATTTTCATTAGAAATATCACAATATAAAATCCACATTCATTACAACCCTAAATATGAATAATAAATGCTTGGGGTATATTTTGAAAGAGTATATAAAAGTATTTTTACATAAAACCCTTCAAGTTCTATAAATTACCCTAAGGACCCTAGTAAACATAGGTTTAAGCTGAACCAAACTCTTGAGCCTCAGAGAGCCGAAGAAGTGGATGCTTGCCTATCTAAGGTAGACAAATTAATAAAAACAATAAGGACTTCAAGTTACTTTGTTGATTGTCTGACTTGGTTTGAGTCTCAGTATAATCTGACTTGAATATGATTCAAGTACAATCTACAATCTACATTCTTCAATATTACAATTCAATCTGAATCCATGAATCCCATTATCAATCTATACAACTTGACCGAACCGAACCATGGATATACATTCCATTTACATGGTTCTCCAATTATTCCATTTACACGATTCTACGGTTATATCCGTTTACTGATATCATGGTTTCGGCCAGTCAACTAATTATACAATCAATACAATTTACAAGAGAAACAATACAATCAAAACACTACGGGGTTTAAGGGGTAGATTGGTACGGAAGGTGTTAAAAGTGGCACGAGACGGTAAGATTAAGACACCTAACCTGTATTCCGTTGCTGTTGTACCGTGGCCCAACGGTTCCTTGAGTTCCTGATATCTTAGTCTCCGGGGAAAGTGAGATTCCTCTCGTATACACTGGCATCCTTCTGTACCAAGCTACAAACAACAACGTTAACACTAAATACAACAATATAACAATATAATACAACTGTAAAAGCTACTCTCTCTCTCTCTCTCTTACTCTTTGTCTATTCTATTTCTTCTCTTATCTTTGGGACTTACCGAGCGATCTGTTCGCTGACGACATTTTATTTCTTTCTTCTTTGAATGTCGTCAGGTGATTTGGAACTGTCAGAGATCGAGCCAACTGCAGAAGACTTGGATCAGTACAGCGAAGACCCTGAGCTCTATACATTGTACATTTTCTTTTCAGTACCTTTAATTTCCTGTCATGCCATTGTTTAGGCATTGCTTTTATTTCAGTTGTATTTCCTTTTCATGCATTGTACAAAAGAATGTTAATAAATAAAGTTGCTGTTTTTATTATACCTTGTCTCTTGTGTATATTTTCTTTTATATTGCTTAGCTAGGCTTAGCGTATTTACTTCTGAGTAAATACGCAGCGGACCAGTCGTGTCCCCTTCGCCGTATACTGGGAAGCGGGGCGTGACACTTACAGCACCAGCCACGAAAACTTTCTTTGGTACTTATGACTTTCTTTTCTTGGTGCTTAAGTCTTTTAAGATTTTAGCGTAAGAAGGGACTTGTTGGATTGCATCCAAGAGAGGTATGTTTTTGCTAACCTGTTTGAATAACTCCACAATCTTCTCCATTTATGGAGTTGGTTTATTGGATCTCAACCTGTTTGGAAATGGAACATTTTGAAAAAAATTTGAGTCCAATATTTGTGGAGTAGATTGCGGAATTGGAACGGATCCCACTGTTAGTGTTTTCGTGAAGTGAGATGTGGGTTCATTCGAATTAGAAGAAGTAGAGCCTTGTGAAGAATGAAGAACAGGCTCTGACGAAGAAGATGAAGAAGAAGCACCGGCAGGGGTGTCATCACTATTATCCACATTATTGTGCAACACTCTTCCAGATCTCAACATGGTCACAGCATTTACATTATGATTTTCTTGTTCATAAGCAACATGTGCGTTGTGTGTGTGACCGGGATTTGGCAATGGTTGAGACGGAAGCTTTCCCTTTTCTCGCTAGCTTAACGCAGCATTTAATTGTACAATTTGGGCCTTAATTGATTTGATGCTCTGATCATGTGAAGCACTGTTTTGCACCAAAGATTGAATGGAAGTCTCCAATCTTGCTGTGGATTGTGTAGATTGTTTTAAAAATGCATCCAAACTTCGTTCTAGCGAGGAAACCTTATTGTTATTCGGCTGAACAAAATTGTTTTGAGGATAAGAATTGTTGGGTACAAAATTGTTCATTTGGTTTGGGTAAGGTTGCGGTTGGAAAGGTTACAGATATTGAGTTTGTTGAGGGGCTTGTTGTTGTGGAGGAGGCCTTTGAAAGTTGTTGTTGTCTTGGAATTGTTGTTGATTTTGATTCCAAGCAAAATTTGGGTGGCTCCTCCAACCAGGATTATAAGTCGAAGAGTAGAGATCATTTCTTTGTCTTTGCTGAAAGGCAGCATTGACTTGATCTTTTCCTTGAACAGGAGGATTGTAAGGACACTCTTCAGTAAGATGGGACGGATTCGAACAACAAGCGCAAACTGTGCGTGGGGGTAAAGCAGGGGCAGGAGAAGGCGATGAGAATTTGCTCTCAATTGCTTCTACCTTTTTCGTAAGTGCGGTCATTTCGGCCTTCATTGCAATCGACATATCAAGTTGATGTATGCCTACCCTAGACTGACCTGTTGAAGTAGATGAGGTGGTCTTAGTGCTTTCCCACTGAAGTGTTTGTTCAGCAAGATCGTCGAGAAACTGCCAAACTTCCTCGCTAGATTTTGTAAGAAAGTGACCTTGACAAATAGTTTTCAACAACTGCTTAGTTGCTGGGTTAAGTCCTTCGTATAAAGTGTGGCAAAGTTGCCAATTCTCAATACCGTGGTGAGGTCACTGAACAAGTAGGTTTTTAAATATTTCAAAACACTTCCAAAAAGGTTCGGAAGGAAGCTGGGAAAATTGAATAATTTCGTTGCGAATTCTTGCGGTCTTGTGGTGTGGGTAAAACTTTTTTAGAAAAGCCTTAACAAACTCTTCCCAATTTTTTATTGAGTGTGATGCTGTGCTATATAACCATTTTTCAGCTAGGTCACATAAAGTGAATAGAATGACACATAGCCTTATAGCATCATCAGAAAGTTGTGTGGTCTTCATTATTGCGCAAACATTCTGGAATTTGTTTATGAAGATGCGGCCAATATAAAGCAAATGGCCCTTCTATTCCAAGATATGGTCGGGATGATGATCCAGCCGGACCCTCCAGCCGAAGATCCTCCAGTAATAATTGAAGATGACAGAGGAGAAACATCGAATCCTCTGCCGGCTCTGTCGACAGCCAAAGAGGAGACAATCTCCAAAGCTTTATTGGATGACTATATTGCTCAGCAAATAAGAGTTCACCAGGCAAATGAAGCGGCCGGCTAAGTTGTTAGAACTGGGCGACCGTATCTAGGCTGGTATGATCAGATAAAGTACCCGCCGGGCTACACGATCCCGAAGTTCCACGTGTACAAGGGGACAGGCAATCCCCATCAACATGTCGCTCGGTTCAGGGCTCTTTGCGGCAACACCGGTGGCGACGATAAGCTTTTGCTTCGTCAATTCGTCGGCAGCTTGTCGGAGACGGTATTTGAGTGGTACTCCGAACTTCCAAACGACTCCGTCAAGACTTTCGCAGAAATGTAGTTATTATTTACCCAGCGATTCGCGAGTGCCAGTGAACGCACCCCGATAACAACATTGATCAATGCCAGGGTGAAGCCAGGCGAGACGTGGGTTCAGTACGCAATCCGATAGCGAAATCTGTGGTCAAAATGCGAACAACGCATCGAAGAAGCACCAGCAGTGGGCATGTTCGTGGGCACCTTAGACCCTCATGCCACTATTTCACGGTTCATGATGTTCTTCAAACCGACCACGTTCCAGGCTTTAATCGACAAGTTAGCCCAGATGGACCAAATGGGTCATAGACCATCTCCTCCGAAAACGGAACCGCGGAACGAAAAGGGTAAAGGGAAGGCGACCTTCGTTGCGAATACCCAACAGCAGCCCAGTGCTCCAAAACTGACGGATCAAATGGAGGAGAGACGACGTTATTATAATAAGAAAATGAAGCGCCCTTACTCATTCCCACCGGACAAAACAAAGAGATTGTTCGAACTGGCGATGCGCAACAGGCTCATCAATCTGCCAAATCCAAAGCGTCCACTGCAACTCGGCGAAGCGAATAGTCCCAACTATTGCCCTTACCACCAAACGGTAAGCCATCCAATTGAAGATTGCTTTGTCTTTAAGGGATGGATCGAGGATTAATACCTACAAGGCAAGTTTGCGCTGTCTGAGAAGTGGAAAGTAAATCCACCACAACCGCACACTCCTAAGAAGAAGGACACACTGGGGGCAACGTGCTCTTTTGTTGAGGAAGCTCCATGGGAGGTGGCTTTTTCGGCCAAAACCAAAAGGATGCTGAATGATCTCCAGACATGCCCGGCAATCAGGTGGAAGAATCCGCTGGAACCCCAGATCATCGAAGGGATGCTGAAGCCGCGCCCAGCTCTAAAAATTGGTGGCAACAGCCAAAGCGTCCATACCCAGCCGTCAAAATCTTCAAAGAAGAAGAAGAAATCCAAAATGCTCGTGAAGCTTGGCGACAAGCGCACGGACCTACAAAAACAGATTGACGCATTGTAAGAGTATAACCAGAAGGTGCGGACTCCGATCACGCTCCAAGAATTCCTCGGCCACGTCCTCGAAGACGGAGATGATGGAGAAGACTCGTCGGATGAATCTGAGGATTACATAGCAAGTTGCCATATGATCTCTTATTGGTCGACAGACGATGAAGAAGCTCCTTGCACTGAGAGACTGGGGGCAGGTCCTGAGCCGGAACTTCTATGGCCGTCAGACGGAATGATCAACGCATTCTTAAACGAAGCTCTTCTGAAGAGTAAAGCTGATCGGAAGCATGAGATGGCCATATTCGGAAAAGCCAAAAAACGGCAACTGGACGAAAGAGTCGAGACATTACCACCAAATCAAAGGACATCCGTCGCAGATAAAAACAAGTTCAAGATGAGGAAAATGTTTGCGAAAGCCATATCAGTAGGAATGAAGTCACCACCCTCCGAAGGAAACACTCTTGGTGAAGCAGAAATGCACCCTAGCTACTGCTTATATCATCAAAAGATTGCACACCCTATCGAAGAGTGCAACGCTTTTAAAAGATGGTGGCAGGGATATATTGCTCAACAACAACATTTTAAGCGGATGAAACGTAAAACTCGTCGGGAGCAGAGAAGTACGACCAAGGATTATAGAAGAACTACCGGCAACTGTCGCACGGTCAATGCCGGAGCGTCGCAAGTCCTCACCTTCGGAAGTGACTCAGACGAAGAGATGAATCTTTGCCTTCTTTTCAATGAATCCACCTCAGGAAAAGAGGAAGAGCCGAAGACTGTGAAAATATCCAGCTGCGCAATCGTACGCTGCCCGAAAAGAATCTCGGACCCGCGAACAGAAAAGATAAGGGAAAAGAGAAGGTCTCTGAAGATATCGCCCTAGATGACCAAGTCATGAGAGAGATGACCGCCAAGGACCCGCCAAAGAAAAGTAAGGTGGACTACAACGTTCTGGCGCACTTGAGGAAGCTACCCCCGCAGCTCAGCATTCTCGACGCCCTTCTGTTATCCAAAGAGGCGAGAGATTCGTTGATCAAGGCGCTACAAGAGCCAGAGCAATTCCAAGCTTTCCCCGCCGAAGAAAGGATGAAGGATGAGCTAGAAGAAGTGCACACAATCGATATCACATCCGGCGACGAAGATCTCCTACTTGGGACATGTGAGCACAACCGTCCCTTATATGTCCCAGGATACTGTCACGATATAAAGATAGGCAAAATCCCGGTTGACAATGGGTCTTCCGTCAATCTCCTCAACGTGAAAGTATTGAAGGAAATCTGCATGAGCGTTCAGCACCTCGCTCGCGATAAAATTACCATCTCCGGTTTCGACTCCCAGTCATCACGGACTCTCGGGTCTGTAATACTAACGCTGCACTTCGGGCTGCATGTCATGGATATTAAATTTCACGTCATTGACGCCAAGACTTGCTACAATGCTTTGCTCGACCGGCCTTGGTTACACGAGTACAATATCATCCCTTCTACACAATATCAGTGCATGAAATACTTCAAGGATGGTCTCGAGTATACCGTAACAGGAGAGCTGAACCCATTCTCCGTGAATGAGTTCCGAATGTACGAAGATGCAAAATACTTCTTACCAAATTTTGAGGACACGGAGAGATGCCATAAACCGAAGGACAAAGCTATCACCACTATTCCAGTTTTCGGGACTGATACCGAGGAGGAAGAAGAGATAGTTTATTCAGGGCCGCCTCAACGCAACAACCCGTGAAATTTGGGCAACATATTGATGAAGTGGGGTTTAATCTCAAAGTTATCCCTATTAGCCGGTGGAAGTGAAAGACAAGTAGGAAGTGCGGTGCGGATAGGATAGAAAAGATTCTGGAGCGCGATTCGTTGGGGCGCTTCGACAGGAGAGTGTGGTGGGTTATTCGCACCTAGTGGAGGTGGAGTCAGTCCCGCAGGTAAGGGGTTGTTAGGATTGAATCCCAACATCTCCTTAGAAGATGATGAATATGAAGGAGAAGGTAAAGAAGTGGATGGAATTTCGACTTCGGAGTCGAAAGTGACGTCAGTCGACACTAACGAGACACGGACCAAACGGGCGCTAGTGTCTCTAGTCCAATTGGACATACACTAAAGAGGTGTAGTGTAGTCAAAAGGTGAAAATAGAAGGTGGGGGTAAGAAAACGTCAATGGAAGGAAGTGGGTGCAAGTGGGGTGCAATGGATTTCTTAGCGACAAGTGGCAAGTTTTTGTAAAATTTTATGTTTTGTGTTTTTTTTTATATATGGAGTTTTTGCAAAAGATTTTATAAGAAGCTTAGACACACGTTCAAGCAATCACAATATGCACAATCAAGCCTAGATCTAGGGTCTCCTAGGTCAACTAGACTACTCCTAACTGTTCCAAAGGGCAAGTTGTGAGAACCTCAAATCGCCTCTTCACCGCCAATTGTGGCCAGGTAAGCACATGTAAAGAAAGGAGGGATCCGCTCATGAATCACTGTGAGACGGGCCTTTTAAAATTACCTATCCCCACTTGTCTAACCTAGGCACCACAAAATCTGGTTTAGATAAACGACCGATGCCTACAACTATTCTTTTGTCCTATTGAGCGCGACAGTCCTTATAGGCTGAGTCTAATCTTTTTTAATTAACTCGAAGGTTAATGCAAAATGCTTTTTATGATTTTTGGGGTCCTGGGAAGGGTAATGAAGTCCCCACCCAATCTGGATTGGTGTTAAAGCCCCTTAAAGTCAGTTTTAAAGATGCAAAGCAGTAAAACACACAAAACACACTTGCCAAATTTTTTTTTATTGCGGCACAAAGAATCCTGTACAAGATCAAGTTATTGGAGAAGGGATAGAAGTTTTTGCGCAAAGAACTCTGCAGGAAAATTTTTTCAGAGGAGATCAGGGGGTTCAGAAGAAGAAACGAAAGCTTACAGAGGAGATTCAGTCTGCTGACGTCAGCAGACCGCGGCGGTTCCACGGTCAAAAGTGCCTAACTGCGGCGGTTCCGCGGTTGGCTTGGTGGTTCAGTTCCCAAAAATTCTTCTGTTTCTCTGTTCTGATTTTCCTCTGTCTGTTCAGATATGATGTTTGCTGTTTTGCTCACTGAAATTTTCCAGATCCGAATTTGTTCGTCTCTTCGATCCTGCACAATTCAAACGAAAACCCTTCAAAAAATAACAAGATGATAAATTTTTATATTTTTCAGTTTTTATGATTTTTCAATTTTTATATTAATCCGAAATTACAAAAAGAAAATAACTACGCTATCCCCGGCAACGTCGCCATTTGATTGGTAGTGGGAAGTTTTGCGTGCGTGCGCTTTTAAAAGATAAATCAAAGAATAGTTAACCGCAATCAAGAACGGCGTCGCTTGGTAGCTAACCGGTTGAGTACGGGTCGGTCCACAGGGATTTTGTTTATTTTCTAGTTGTTCTAACGAGTTAATTCCAATTGTGGTAGGATTGATTATCACTAAAAACTGAAATGAGTTTGATTAGGATTAAAACCTTGCTAGGGTTAGGTTTAGATTAAGTTTGGAAATTCAATGTTTTTCACCGCTTTCTATGCCCTAATTAAGAACTATTTAGGTGTTAAGGTAATAATTAACAAAGGGGATTAGCACGATCGGGAAGAAACTAGGTTTCTTCCTCTAGGTCCTTGTCCATCCTTTCTTAACTCTTACCCTAACCTCCATGGAAAACATACACAACCGGTCTTTAACTACGGTATCACCGCTATCTCGTGGGATAGGGTGCTGTAGTGAGCGATGTGTGTATGTATGCATAGAGTCCTATTTAAAATGTATAACGAGCAAGAAAGGGGTGGGAGATTTTCATCTCTCAAACATTTCCTATTCCTAACCCTAACAAGTGAGGAACTACTCACTCATTAGGGAATTGATAAAAAGAGATATTTTTTTTTGTTTTTAATAACCTAATTATCTAAACTACGGCAAATAAATAAAGTTTATAACTAGGGCAGATAAATAAAATTTATAGTAGGGCAGAAAAGAAATTAAAGTAAGTCATAGAAAAGAAAAACTTACTTTTTATTTGATGCACTCTTCAAACATTTACGGCGAATAAAATTCTGAAATTAGGAATTAAAAAGAGGATAAGAAGAGGCATGCTCCAAAAAGAGCTGTAGGGTTCCTATTTATAAATTATAGAAACCCTAGGGTTTACATCTGATCCCTATCTACATTTACAAAACTACCCTGAGAAGCTTAGTCAACGCACCGCCACCCACCGACAGTTTGCACCGACACGTGCTTAGCACGGTCGCGGATCCGCGGCAGGAAGCCATGTTTGGCCGCGGATCCGCGGCCATATGGAGGGTTCTCTGGCTCTGTTTTCTTCTGATGCTTCAAGTTGCTTTTCATATCTGTTTTCTTCACTTGGTTCTTCAGAATGTCTTCTAGTTTCTTCCACACTTCCACGGTGTAGAATGTTGTGGACTTTTATCGTTTGCTTCGTGTTGAAGTCTTAAATCTTGCGCTGCCTTTGTACTTTGTGAAATTTTTCATCGATCTTCATTTGTCCCTCAAACTGTAGGCATGATCAAGATTCTTCTATTTGTTGGTCGTAGTCTCACTTTTGTATCGTCTTTTCATCATTTTCACTGTTTTGTTCCGAGAACCTGTAACCTGCAACTATGTAGCAGATATGGATCAAAAGCACCTATTTATTTATAAAATTAATAAGAATGAGGAATATAATAATGCAAAATTATGATGTGAACAGGTGCCCTTAGAGTCAATTAGTTATAATTGTGATCTACATATATAGAACTTTCTCGTTCATAATAATAGTATGCTATTTAGTTTTCTCTTTATTGGTATATATTTTATTTATAATACTCTGTTTATTATTGATTACTAATATAGTCGATAAAATAATACTAGACTATAGAATTGTGATGTAAATCACAATAGTAAGACCTGACTAGTGGATAAATATATTCTTAAATATTCCTAGTTGTAGGAGTATCGAGACATGACATCGATACTCCGGAAGACTAGTGTATACTATAATTAATCGTTAAAGAATAATGACTGTTCTCATAATCATCTGGTGTGGTGACACCAGGGTATCATATGCAGGTACTTATAGATGATAAGTATACCGAACGACTCACTTTGAATTTCTAGTTAGTAGTTATACATAACTATCAGATGAAAATTCATAAAGTGACGGCTGGTACGACTTAGTCTTCAGACCTGAGACTCGCTATAATATCTTGCGTGTGCTAGAAATTACTTTGGTTACTACCCAACCATAAATTCGTTGATACTATGTATAATGGTAGTAGTTGGGTATGATCAAATACATATGAAGGTTGTGAGGAGTTAACATGGAATTCAATTCTCCAATATATGGAAAACAGTGTTCCGAAGTGTGCGATAT
This sequence comes from Agapanthus africanus, assembly GCA_030015575.1. NCBI lineage: Eukaryota > Viridiplantae > Streptophyta > Magnoliopsida > Asparagales > Amaryllidaceae > Agapanthus > Agapanthus africanus. Next base: position 504,740,308 of record JASDDO010000031.1, read on the forward strand.
ATCAGTGACCTAAAATCTCTGGTCAGAGTACTAGAAATCAAATGATAAGTGATTATCAATTTGATCTCTGGGTTACGTGATAATATTAACAAAATAGTTATTTGAGTTATTAAGGTTTGACAATACTATCAAGCCCTAGACCAAATATAGAAAACAAGTAGACGAAGAGACCAGACCGTATGGTAGTTGCCACTAATAGGTATTGATTTACTTGGATAGTATTTTGCTATTCCAATCCCGTCATCGACGGTTTACCCAGATAGTCTAAAAACATAGCTATCGTCCCTATAGACTTGTGGATTTTCCTGTTCACAGAATTTGTTCGAATTTTTTCGAATTAATTATCCGCTGATGAGTAAACGTCGAGCCTCCAAAGTTACACATAGGTGAACTCTTACTTGCCAAATATGGAAGTATAAACTAAAGAAGAGATGGTATATATTTGATATACAAAAAGATTTAATTAAATAAGTATATTTGATATACTATTGATATTTAATTAAGGGTAAAATCGTCAAATGCGATTTGGCGTACGACTCAAGATAATATATACGATTTTAGATGAGTAAATAATGCATGCCAATATATATGTATTAATTATATTATGAATATATATATATATATATAAGTAATTTAACGATTATATATATATATATATATATAGTTTTTATAAAATAATATTAATGCGCATTCGATGTGCACGAAATATTATATGTGACAAGTACACATATATGGGCTGAAAATTACACGGGCCCAACATGTATTAAAATATAATTAATTAGTTTGTTTAAGAAGTTAAATAGATTAATTAATTATGAGGGTTTAAATTAAGAAACTATATCCTTATATATAAGTTTCTAATGTGACAAACCCTAACCCTAAGAATTTTCTCCTCCCCTCTCTCAAATTTACTCTATTTGGCCGAAGATTTTAGAAAGAAATAAATTAAAAATCATTTTAGTTTATCTTATTTATTAGTTCTTCTCTTTAATTAATTAGATTAGTTGATTAATTAATTAGAGTTCATAGATCTTGGAGATTTGTGTTAAGGCAAGCAAGGAAATCATCAAGGTATAATCAAATCGCTTTGATTGGAGTAAGAATTGCTTGCACAGCGAATGAAACACAAATCTGATTTTGCGCAAAGGTATAATTCTCCTCAAATCAATTAAGTGTTAGTTGATTTATTAACGTGATTTATAAACCCTTTTGGTGTTAATGTAAAAAAATTTAAATTCTACCTTCCACTTCCTTTACACCAATTTTAATAACAGTGGTATCAGAGCCAGGTTTATAAATTAAGTTAATTAATTTTATCTCTAAATTTTTTTGATAGTTGCACACACGCTCGCGTGCGCGCGCGCATATATATATATATTATTGTTTCTGAAATTTGGATTAATCTATATGTAGCGTTAGAATATTATTAAAGTGCATGTGTCAAAATTATATAAAGAAAATTTAAAAAGATTAAATTTGATATAATTTGACATTTTAATGGGATTAAAATTTTATTTTTTTAAAATTTGTTTAAGCATATTTTTTTTGGAATCTTTAAATCTCTGATATGCGTAATATAATAAAAAGTTTTTTTTGTTTTTTTTCAAAAAATTAGGATGTATCCCCTATAAGGGGCCGGCGGTTTTTTAAAATAAAAAATATGTTTTTTAAAGATATTCCAAGTTTGTTGGAGTTTGTTGAAAATCTTTTTTTTTAAAGATATTCTAAGTTTGTTGGAATTTGTTGAAAATTTGTTTTAAAGCTATTTCTGTTATCTGAGTTTTATTTTGACACATATATGCATAGATGTTAAGTTGTTAAGATATAAGGTAATTTATTTAGTTGATTTTAGTAAGTTGTTATTAAAAATAATTAAATATTTTCATTCATAGACAACTATTTTAAATAATAAAACTATATATATAAACATGGTATATATATGCAAATTATTATATGTGATATAATGAGTTATGGTTTTGAAGCGATCATATGCCTGCAATGTCTTTTATTTATTCTTTGTGTATGTAATATGCGATGGTTAGATTAGTATATTGAAATAGAATTGGACAAACTCTCTGTGATTTGTATTGTAATTATTTATAGTGGCCTACGAGTCACTTGGTAATGGTTTAACCAAATGGGGTATGCGTGCCTCGGTTTTTTTTACACACTAGTTTGTTATTTCTGAGGACAAGGAATAGAGGTGGGAGCTAGGCATAATTGAAAGAATTCAATGGAGCGTTCAAGTGGCTCAAGATCTTTTATTTTATTTTTAGTTTATTTACATTTGATATAAAAGCCTAAAGTGAATTATTGTTTTTTAATTCTATCGCTCGAATCAAAACATGATATATCACACACATCCAATCCATTTCAGTATAAACCCGTTTTTATGATGTACATGCCTGTAATGCCTTAGAAATTGTTCTTATGGATTTGCATGCCTATAATACTTTTAAAAGTTGTTTTATTTTCATTACACTTTTTTCAAAATCAAGATTTTATTAAATTAATTTTTCTAAAACGATCATAAAATGGTTAAAAAGAAGTTTTAACTAAGAAAATGATGGGACGATTAATAATGTGATTATTAAGTATAACAAACTACTTAAAATTGAAAAACAGTTATTTTAAAAATAAATAGGAGAGTTAGTAATAACTCAAGAACATAGTTTTTTCAAAACAAACATTTTTCAATTTAAATCAAGTAAAAAACGTTAAGAGTATTTTTCAATACTAAACGTTACTCTCCACCATTTCAATCAAATAGAGTCTCTGATGTTCATGCAGTGGTTGTTGGCGAGTTGTCAAGCCATTGTGTGTGGTATTTGGATGAAATTTTATTGCTAATACATGTGATATAGAGTAGGTGAATCAATAACGATGTTTTACTATTGGCAAGTTGCCAAGGGTCATATGTTTGATCTAGCTACTTAAGAAATGTATGGATATGACTTGACTAGATTATTATGAGTTATGGTTGGCTTGTTGTCAAGCTTATAATAAGTTTAGGGGTAAAAACTATAATCGAAAATCACAAATGTGATCGACAAAACAGTTTTTGTCCACCTTCTATGGTGTATGGTGACTTGTTGACTAGTTGTCAAGGTCACTATATCATGATAGTTGGATATCGATTCCTATTTTAAACTTTTAGAAAGTTTACGTTTTTCAAATGTTGTGGTTTTCATGAAAATGCGCTAAAATAGTGAAAGCAATCTAATAGATAAATTAAATTATTTTTCCAATCTATTTTTTTATGTTAAGAATTTCCACTAAAATATTTTTCTTTTTCTACTCTCAGATTTATTACTTTTAATCATGACTGGATTGAAACTAATAACTGAAAAATACAAACCGACAGGACATAAGTATAAAGATTGAGTACACAAGATCAAAATCGCCCTCACTTAAGAAAAAGTGATTTACGTTCTCACTGGAACACCACCTCCTCATCTAGGTGACATACCTAGACAGGTGGATCAAGTTGTCCACGATCGATTGAAGCTCGATTGTGACGGGCTCGTTGCCTTACTCTGGCCTCTGTGAATGATGATTTGCAGAAGAAACATGAGGAAATGGATGTTCAGACTATATTCACTCGTCTCCAAGAGCTGTATGGAGAGCAGTCTCGAATAGCTAGATTCGAGATATCGAATGAATTTTTTGATCTGAAGATGAAGCCCGAGACATCCATGCAGGACCATATCCTCAAAATGATTAATATGATTAATCTTCTTGGGGGTTTAGGTTTTACTTTACCTAAGGAGCTTTAGTGTATAAAATCCTTAGCTCTCTACCAAATATCTTCTCTCTGTTCATAATGCAGTTCAATATGAACAAAATAGAACTCGAACTTCCAGAGTTGCTCAATATATTAGTGCAAGCTGAGACTTTCTTAAAGAAGGAGAAGTTCTCTGTTATGCTAGTGTGGTGTTCTTCTTCCTCTACTCAGGCGAAAGCCAAGGAAAAGGAAAAGAAGAAACTAAACAAGCCTAACGGAGGCATAAAGAAGGCTCAAGATAAAGGTAAGCTAAAGGAAACAAAGCCTACACAAGGAAAATATTTTCACTGCCATAAGAATAGGCACTGGAAGTGAAATTGCACTAAATAACTAGAGGAGCAGTAACAACCTAGTTCATTTATACCAATTCCAGTTCATGTATTTACTTATCTATGGTATTTTCTTGATTATCGTGTTTGGGTGAGAATGGTATTTTACATTTTACTTTGCATTCGACCCGACCCGCTTGCTTGAACTTTTTTGATTCATACTTATGAATTACACTGACTTGTTACATAGACACGTGCATTTCATGTATACTGCATATCGGCATTTCATCTGGCATCACACATTTTACTATATAACATTTTAGGTCACGTAAAATATTTTAAAATTACATAACATAGCCTGCTTGATACCCCTAACCCCGTGGTAGCATCCGCGCATCTTGTTCTCGTCCCGTTCAGTGAAACAGACGTGTTTGGATGGCTACGCGCACGTACGTGCATCCGTTCTCGGGGGTATGCATTTTTGTTAACTGAGCATTCGTTTTGAATTTTGGAAGTCGCATATATTTTTCATATTTAAAATCTGAATTTTTAGACCCGACCCGAGCGTATTTTGGACTAGATTTGTATTTACTTGAAAATCCAATTTTTTTAATTAAATTTAATTTACGACTTAAAATTATATAACCAACTAAAATATTATTTAAACTACAAATCTTTTAAAATTTAAAAATCTTATTTCTTAACAACCTAGCTTACCCCAGCTATCTCTCCTTTGGCCGTGACCCCACTCCTTTTCTTTTTCTCTTTCCTTTTTCTTTCTCTCTCTCTTCCCCGCGCTCAGTCTCTCTCTCTCCCCACAAACAAACAACTTTATATCTCCTCACTATTCATCTCTCTCTCTCCTCTCGATCTCTTTTTCTCTCTCTCCTCTCTCTCTCTCAGATTCTCTCTCTCCTCTCGCTTTATTTCTCTCTCTCCTCTCTCTCTCTCTCAGATTCTCTCTCTCTCCTCTCGCTTTATTTCTCTCTCTCTCTCTCTCTTTAATTCTATACATATTTTTTGAACCCATCTCCTCTGCTCTCTCTCTCTTCTTCTTCGCCACGAGAAAGCCCGGGCCATCGCATGTCTCTCGTCGTCGCCGTCGCCGCCCATCTTCCCGAGCACTCCTCCTCACCTCGCCACCACCCTCATTCCCGCGACCTCACCACACCACCACCTCATCTCCATCCCCGTGCAAACCCGACCCAAGAAACCCAACTCCTCGTCGCCAGCCTCGCCAGCACCCTCGTCGGCCTCACCTTCGACTTCGCCTCCCTCCGTTCATCTCCTTTCCTCCTCCTCTTCATCCTCTTTTCCTCCCTTTTCTTTTCTCCTTCTTTCTTGCACCTAAACCCTAACAACCGAGAAACCCTGCACACCCCCTGCGCATTACCTGGCCGGAGCTCCGTTGATCTCGTCGCCACCATCTCGTCTCCCTGATACCAGTGCACAACCCCAGTGAGTTTTCCTTCTTCCTTTCTTCCCTTTTCTTATTTCGTTCTTCTGTTCTTTCTTTCTTCTCTAAAATCATTCTCTGTCTACAGTGGTTCGTCGGAGCCGGACGTGACATCGACGATCCCGACGATCTAGACGTCGTACCTAACTTGCGTGATCACCTTTGTTTGTTGTTTGGAACCGTTCCGTGTACCGTGCGCGCGTCGCGACATTTCGCCGACGTGAGACGTTCCGTACACATCCGTTTCTTGATCCGTCGAGGCAAGATAATCTTGCTACATTCTATATGATTCATTTTATACCTATTGAAATAAATACCCTACCTATAGTTTAAATCTAGTACCCTATGTTTAATTTTATAACGTATCGGTGTTCCGTTTGCATCCGTTTATATCATTTTAAATCTAGATCATGAAAACTAATCTTGTTGCATACTAGATTACAATATACTGCACCCATATCAATATTTATATCATATAGTGCTTATTTGTACATCCCATAGTACCATTTTATAGTTTATAACATTTCGGATACCCGTTTGCATCCATCTCGTCTAATATATATATAATTGCATCCATAGATCATATTAATACATAATACTGTGATATTAACATTCCATGTTTAATAAAGTGCATCCTATTTAGTATTGGAATTATAAATGAAACCATAATCGATAACCGTGCATCCATATGTTTGAATCTATACCTATTTGCATACCACATCACATTATTCCATTTTATTGTTATATTGGTATCCCATACTTGTTTTGTGTACCCATATATTACAGTTTGATTATGAGCACCCACGTGATACTTGTGCACCCCCTGACATGACTTGATACACCACTACTTGACACGACTCGATACATGTGCACTACTTGACATGATTAGATCCATGTACACTACCTGAGATGAGCTAATGTACCACAGCTTGACCTGTTACCTGATCTTGTTACTAATGCCAACAATCTAGACCTGTTGTCCTTACGGATATTTTCTGTTGTCTATTCAGACAAACCTGTACTTGCTTGATCCTGTGTTGGTATTAGCTCCAGATTTATCAATACCTGACTTGAACACATAACTTGGGGGTATGGGGAAATCAATGATGAAACCTGCTCGACAGTTCGATACTTATACTGATCAGTCTTACGGGATAAGCTAGCCCCGGGATTATGCGGCTGACATCATTCATCGTTACATACTACCTTTTACTGCCAAGCGACACGTCTCGGATTCAGCCCGAGAATCTTGACCGTGGTCCCGGGCATGCACGGGATACTATTGAGTTACATCGATGATTAATCAAATTGATTTCAAAGAATTGAGAGTAGTTAACCCAATAGACCAGTTTAGATTACTCACTGCACATCACCCTTCACTGTCCTTAGTTATATTACTGTTATACCTGTTTATCGTTTATACTCATACATGTATGTCTTGCTACTCCTTGATGTATTATTGCTTGATATTATGACGCACTGACGTCTGGGTTTTTCATGGCCCAGATTTTTTACCTTTGTTGCATGCCGAGCAGGAGTATTTCAGTCAGCAGGCCGAGCAGTGAGGACTTGTTAGTATTTTGGTTTTATTTCTGCATTTTCATTCCTGATGTAAGACCGCATTATGGGACGTACATTCCAGTTTATTCTTGTATTGAATCTTTTTGCTTCCGCATTATTTTATTCTTGACTCGTTTATTCTGGCTTATGGACATGTGTTAGATAGTTTATTATTAATCTTGATATCTCTACAGCCGTAATGTGACTGTGGAGGGATATTTCCTATCTACAGATAGCATGGTTGGCTCTGTCACGTGCCTATCTTAGCGTACTCTGGGAAGCGGGGCGTGACAGGATTTGTTTGGTATCAGAGCCATAGGATCTAGGTTAAACTGGTTTGATTCTTTTATAGTTGGGTATTGGACCCAATACATGAATCAGAATACTCGAGATTAGGAACATGTCCCGCCACTTTGTCATCTTGCCATTTTTGAATCTTAACTTCCTCCTGATCCTTACTTTGACGTTATGCAAACTTCTTTGCATCTCGACCTGAAACTTTGTCCCCTATTGTTTATCTCTAGAATTTGGGTGGCTTGAGTGGAGTTATGTGATTGTAACTATGTACCGTGGCATGGTTACAATACTGTACTCTATTTAAGTAACTTGGAGTTTTAGTTTTGATTCATATCCTTGATTCATGATCATCATTCATCGCAAGTTTTGAATCTTGTTTATCATACTAATCCTCTTTGGTGTCTTAGTTGCAGGATCATGGAAGCCAGGAATCTACGATCATACCAGAGGCGTATGGATGATGCCACTTTGCTTGGAGTAATTCGTGACTTGCTGGAAGACCACAAGCAGCAGACCGAGCTGAAGCCGGCGTCCACACCAAACCAAATTCCCGTACGTAAAGGTATTCCGGTGAACCGACGTGGCGTAGCACCAATGAAGAAAACAGTCGTTACTGATCAGAAAAGGAGCGTGATTTGTGGCTTTTGCCGTTTACCTGGACATGTGCAAAGGGAGTGTCGCAGGAATCTTGGACTCTGTTTAAATTGTGGATCGGCAGACCACACTATCAATGCTTGTCTGTCGAAGCTTCGTCAGAAAGCAGATGTTCGGAGGCCAGTTTTGCCCAAATAAAAAGGAAGGGTGTTGTGCGATTACTGCCAACGACCGGGTCATTTCTGGAGAGATTGTCGAAGGAGACTTGGACTTTGTCCTATTTGTGGATCAACTGATCATACCACTGATACTTGTCCGTCGAAGCTTCGTACGAAAGGTGATGTTCGGAGGCCATCGCAGAAACAGTTTCATGAGCAGAAGCAGTTGACTCAGGGACCCAATCAAGCTCGAGCATTTACCCTGAGGGCCGAGGAAGTTAAGGCTTCAGGAGAAGTTGTTTCAGGTATCCTACTTGTTCACGGTTTTCCCGCATTAGCGTTATTCAATTCTAGTGCATCCCATTAATTTATGTCATCCAAGTTTAACACTACACACTCGATTACTTGCATGACCCTGTCTAGATTTTGGGACATACATACTGGGAATGGGAAAATCGTAACTAATAGATGGTGTAAGGATTGTTTTGTAGCTTTTTGCGGACGAGAGTTATTCGCAGATTTCTCGATGATTAATACCGGTAGTTATGAAGTTATCTTGGGAATGGATTTTTCTCGGCAATTTCCACGCTCACATTGATTGTAGAACAAAGAAAGCGAATTTCCAGATTCCCGAATATCCAGAGGTTGTTTTGGAGTTAGCAGTTCTGTCGGACCAGTCGATTGTAGGGCTAGGCCGACAAACATTGTTCTTTCGTCGATAGAAGTTGAAGCGCCAGAGGTAGTTCGAGATTTCATGGACGTGTTCGAGGACATCTCAGGTTTACCGCTGAAACGGGACGTGGAGTTCGCGATCGATCTTATTCCTGGTGCAGCGCCAATTTCTAAGGCATACCACCCAATGGCACCAGTGGAGTTGGAAGAAGTCAAGAAGCAGGTTACTGAATTACTTGAGAAGGGTTGGATTCGCAACAACAATTCACCTTGGGGAGCTCCAGTTCTTCTAGTCAAGAAGAAAGATGGCACAAGGAGGATGTGCATCGATTATCGAGAATTAAACTGGGTGACTATTAAGAACAAGTACCCGATTCCTCGCATTGGCGAATTGTTCTAGTAGCTTAGTGGCGCGAGGGTATTCTCGAAGCTGGATTTGCGATCCGGATATCATCAGGTCCAAGTTAAATCAGAAGATATTTGCAAGACTGTGTTCCGAACTCGGTATGGACATTACGAGTATTTAGTGATGCCCTTCGGAGTAACGAATGCACCAGCGATATTTATGGACTTGATGAACCGAATCTTTTCACCATTCTTGGACCAGTTTATAGTAGTATTCATTGATGATATTCTGGTCTACTCAAAAAGTATTGAAGAGCATGCAGAACACTTAAAGATCGCACTGCAGACATTGAGGCAAGAAAGATTGTATGCAAAGATGAGCAAGTGCGAGTTTTGGCTTGAAGAAGTGAAGTTTTTGGGGCATGTCATGTCCGGAGATGGAATCACCGTTGATCCCGAAAAGATTGCAGCAGTTCGAGATTGGCCGATTCCGAAGAACGTTGCAGAGATCAGAAGCTTTCTTGGACTTGCCGGGTATTACAGAAGGTTCGTGGAGAATTTTGCTTGTTTGGCTGAGCCTTTGACCAAGCTTACGCGCAAGGAAGTACCATTTGTGTGGACGGATAAGTGTGCATCAGCTTTTGAGGCATTGAAGCAGAGATTGATAAACGCTCCTATTTTGACCGTGCCAGACAGTTCCGGAGGATTGGTGACTCACAGTGACGCATCTGGGAAAGGATTGGGATGTGTTTTGATGCAGCATGGAAAGGTTATAGCTTACGCATCGAGACAGTTGAAGACCCATGAGAAAATTACCCAACTCATGACTTGGAGCTAGCAGCTGTGATTTTTGCTTTAAAGATTTGGAGACACTACTTATTGGACGAAAGGGGCAAAGTATTCACAGATCAAACCTAAAGTACGTGTTCATACAGAAGGAGCTTAATATGAGGCAGCGTAGATGTTTAGAGCTGATGGCTAACTACGATCTTGATCTTAAGTACCATCCGGGGAAAGTTAATGTTGTGCCGGATGCGCTTAGACTGTTGCCAGCAATTCAGATGTTGACTGCACAGAAGGAACTTATTGAAGACTTTCGAAGATTCGATTTGGAGATCGTGCTACCGCATTCTTCGGGACAGTTGATGCAGCTGCAAGTACAATCTTCGTTGATCGAAAGTATTAAAGCAGCGCAGTTGCAGGACCCTAGATTGCAAAAGTTTTGAGAACAGATTGAAGCTGGACTTCGAACAGACTTGTTGATTCATGAAGATGGTTCGTTACGGTATGGTAGCCGTTTGTGTGTGCCAAAAGGAGATATTCGCGAAGAAGTTATGAAGGAGGAGCACAGTTCCGCATATTCCGTACATCCAGGAGGCACAAAGATGTACCGAGATCTACGACAGCATTTCTAGTGGGAAGGCATGAAATGGGAGATTGCCCTCTTTGTAGCGAAGTGCTTGGTGTGTCAGCAAGTTAAGGCTGAACATCAAAGGGTTGCTGGTTTATTGCAACAACTTCTGATTCCTCAATGGAAGTGGGAACATATAACCATGGATTTCGTGACGGCTTTACCGCGGAGTCCAAAAGGCAACAATGCAGTTTGGGTGATTGTTGATCGATTGACCAAGACAGCTCATTTCATACCATTTCGAGTTGGTCAATAAACAGAAACTTTGGCAGAACGGTACATGCAGGAGATTGTAAGATTGCATGGAGTACCGGTGAGCATCATGTCCGACCGTGACACCATTTCTTATCACACTTCTGGAGGAGCTTACAGGAATGTTTGGGGACTCGATTGAAGTTTATCACAGCTTATCATCCTCAGGCAAATGGCTAGTCGGAGAGAACGATCCAAACTCTTGAAGACATGTTGAGAGCTTGCATGCTAGACTTCAAGGGTTCATGGGAGGATCATCTACACTTGGTGGAGTTTTCTTACAATAACAGTTTTCAGGCGACTATTCAGATGGATCCATTTGAAGCATTGTATGGTCGCAAGTGTCATTCACCTGTTTGTTGGGACGATGTTGGAGAATGAAGATTATTGGGATCAGATTTGATCGTGCAAACAGTTGAGAAGGTTAACACTATCCGGAATCATATGAAAGCAGCACAAGATCGACAAAAGAGTTGGGCAGATACATCGAGAAGACCTCTAGAGTTCGCTGTTGGTGATCTTGTGTTCTTGAAGATATCACCGACTAGAGGAGTGATTCGCTTTGGGAGTCGAGGGAAGCTTAGTCCTCAATTCGTTGGACCTTTTGATATTTTGGAGCGTGTTGGAGAAGTGGCGTATCGATTGGCTTTACCGTAATCCTTGGCGAATGTTCATGACATGTTTCATGTATCTCAACCCCATAAGTATGTTCGAGATGAAACACATGTGTTGGATCATTCGGAGCTGACTGTACGAGAAGATTTAACCTTTGAGGAGCGACCGATGTCGATTGTGGATCGAAGGGAAAAGGTTCTTAAGAACAAGGTTATCCCTCTTGTACTTGTTTCTTGGGGAAATCGCTCGCATGGAGAATTAACTTGGGAACGAGAAGATGAAATCCGGCAGAAGTTTCCACATCTATTCTTTTAGTTTCTTGAATGTTTATCCTTTCTTGTTCTTGGAATTTCGAGGACGAAATTCTTTTTGTAGTTGGGTATAATGTAACAACCTAGTTCATTTATACCAATTCCAGTTCCCGTATTTACTTATCTATGGTATTTTCTTGATTTATCGTGTTTGGGTGCGAATGGTATTTTACATTTTACTTTGCATTCGACCCGACCCGCTTACTTGAACTTATTTGATTCATACTTATGAATTACCTTGACTTGTTACATAGACACGTGCATTTCATGTATACTGCATATCGGTATTTCATCTGGCATCACACATTTTACTAAATAACATTTTAGGTCACGTAAAATATTTTAAAATTACATAGCATAGCCTGCTTGATACCCCTAACCCCGTGGTAGCATCCGCTCATCTTGTTCTCGTCCTGTTCAGTGAAACGGACGTATTTGGATGGCTACGTGCACGTACGTGCATCCGTTCTTGGGGGTATGCATTTTCATTACCTGATTATTTGTTTTTAATTTTGGAAGTCGCATATATTTTTCATATTTAAAATCTGAATTTTTAGATTCGACCCGGGCGTATTTTGGACTAGATTTGTATTTACATGAAAATCTAATTTTTTTTAATTAAATTTAATTTACGACTTAAAATTATATAACCAACTAAAATATTATTTAAACTACAAATCTTTTAAAATTTAAAAATCTTATTTTCTAACAACCCAGCTTACCCCAGCTATCTCTCCTCTGGCCGTGGCCCCACTCCTTTTCTTTTTCTCTTTCCTTTCTCTTTCTCTCTCTTCCCCACGCTCAGTCTCTCTCTCCTCACAAACAAACAACTTTATATCTCCTCACTATTCATCTCTCTCTCTCTCTCTCTTTCTCCTCTCGATCTCGTTTTCTCTCTCTCCTCTCTCTCTCTCTCTCTCAGATTCTCTCTCTCTCTCCTCTCGCTTTATTTCTCTCTCTCGCTTTAATTCTATACATATTTTTAGATACCATCTCCTCTGCTCTCTCTCTTCTTCTTCGCCATGAGAAAGCCCTGTCCATCGCATGTCTCTCGACATCGCCATCGCCGCCCATCTCCCCGAGCACTCCTCCTCACCTTGCCACCACCCTCATTCCCGCGACCTCACCACACCACCACCTCATCTCCATCCCTGTGCAAACCCGACCCAAGAAACCCAACTCCTTGTCGCCAGCCTCGCCAGCACACTCGTCGGCCTCACCTTCGACTTCGCCTCCCTCCGTTCATCTTCTTTCCTCCTCCTCTTCATCCTCTTCTCCTCCTTTTTCTTTTCTCCTTCTTTCTTGCACCTAAACCCAAACAACCGAGAAACCCTGCACACCCCCTGCGCATTACCTGGCCGGAGCTCCGTTGATCTCGTCGCCACCATCTCGTCTTCCTGATACCAGTGCACAACCCTAGTGAGTTTTCCTTCTTCCTTTCTTCCTTTTTCTTATTTCGTTCTTCTGTTCTTTCTTTCTTCTCTAAAATCGTTCTCTGTCTACAGTGGTTCGCCGGAGCCGGACGTGACATCGACGATCCCGACGATCTAGACGTCGTACCTAACTTGCGTGATCACCTTTGTGTGTTGTTTGGAACCGTTCCGTGTACCGTGCGCGCGTCGCGACATTTCGCCGACGTGAGACGTTCCGTACACATCCGTTTCTTGATCCGTCGAGGCAAGATAATCTTGCTACATGCTATATGATTCATTTTATACCTATTGAAATAAATACCATACCTATAGTTTAAATCTAGTACCCCATGTTTAATTTTATAACGTATCGGTGTTCCGTTTGCATCCGTTTATATCATTTTAAATCTAGATCATGAAAACTAATCTTGTTGCATACTAGATTACAATATACTGCACCCATATCAATATTTATATCATATAGTGCTTATTTGTACATCCCATAGTACCATTTTATAGTTTATAACCTTTCGGATACCCGTTTGCATCCATCTCGTCTAATATATATATAATTGCATCCATAGATCATATTAATACATAATACTATGATATTAACATTCCATGTTTAATAAAGTGCATCCTATTTAGTATTGGAACTATAAATGAAACCCTAATCGATAACTGTTCATCCATATGTTTGAATCTATACCTATTTGCATACCACATCACATTATTCCATTTTATTATTATATTGGTATCCTATACTTGTTTTGTGTCCCCATACACATTACAGTTTGATTATGAGCACCCACGTGATACTTGTGCACTCCCTGACATGACTTGATACACCACTACTTGACACGACTCGATACATGTGCACTACTTGACATGATTGGATCCATGTATACTACCTGACATGACCTGATGTACCACAGCTTAACCTGTTACTTGATCTTGTTACTAATGACAACAATCTTAACCTGTTGTCCCTACGGACATTTTCTGTTGTCTATTCAGACAAACCTGTACTTGCTTGATCCTGTGTTGGCATTAGCTCCAGATTTATCAATACCTGACTTGAACACATAACTTGGGGGTATGGGGAAATCAATGATGCAACCTGACTTGTACAGTTCGATACTTATACCGATCAGTCTTACTGGCTAGGCCAGTCCCGGGATGATGCGGCTGACATCATTCATCGTTACATACTACCTTTTACTACCTAGCGGCACGTATCGGATTTAGCCCGAGAATCTTGACCGTGGTCCCGGGCATGCACGGGATACTATTGAGTTACATCGATGATTCATCAAATTGATTTCAAAGACTTGACAGTAGTTAACCCAATAGACCAGTTTAGATTACTCACTGCACATCACCCTTCACTGTCCTTAGTTATATTACTGTTATACCTGTTTACCGTTTATACTCATATCTGTATGTCTTGCTACTCCTTGATATTATGACGCACTGACGTCTCGGTTTTGCATGGCCCAGATTCTTTAGCTTTGCTGTAGGCCGAGCAGGAGTATTTCAGTCAGCAGGCCGAGCAGTGAGGACTTATTAGTATTTTGGTTTTATTTCTGCATTTTCATTCCTGATGTGAGCCCGCATTATGGGACGTACATTCCAGTTTATTCTTGTATTGGATCTTTTTGCTTCCGCATTATTTTATTCGTAACTCGTTTATTCTGGCTTATGGACATGTGTTAGATAGTTTATTATTGTTCTTGATATCTCTACTGCCATAATGTGACTGTGGAGGGATATTTCCTATCCACAGGTAGCATGGTTGGCTCTGTCACGTGCCTATCTTAGCGTACTCTGGGAAGCGGGGTATGACAGGAGCTAAAGAAGAAGCTTGTTAAAATTTCATCTTCAGGTATTTGTGTTATTGAAAATTGTTTTCAAATTACATCTACTTCATATGTATTGGATACTAGTTCTGGTTCTCACATATATAATTGTTTACAGGTCTGAGAAGAAATAGGAGGCTGGCACAAGGAGTGATGATTCTCAGAGTTGTAAATGGAGCAAATGTTGCAGTAGTTGCACTAAAAAATTATCATTTATCACCGCCAGATGGGAAGTCTTTAGTTTTAAATAACTGTTTTTATATTCCTATCATGTTATGCAACATTATTTCTGTTTTTTTATTGGATAAGGACGAATATTCTTTTGTTATGTCCAATGGTGTTATGAACATTCATTGTAAAAACGAATTAGTTGCTTTTGAGAATTTATTTAGTGGTCATTATATATTAAATCTTACTAATGTTTATAACATACATAATACCCATAAAAGAACAAGTTCAGAAAAGAACGAAACTCTTTTATGGTACCATAGACTTGGCCATATAAATGAGACAAGGTTTAAGCAATTACACAAGAATGGTTACCTACATTCGTTTGATTTCGAGTCATATGATAATTGCAAGTCGTGTCTTAAAGATAAGACGGCTAAATCTCCGTTTAGTGGAAGCAGAGAACGAGTTGATGGATTCTTGGGACAAGTATATAGTGATGTATGTGGTCCAATATCTATATAAACTAGATGAGGATACTCTTACTTCATTATTTTTACCGATGACTACTCACGTTTTGGACACATATACTTGATGAAGTATAAGTATGAAGTATTTGAGAAGTTCAAAGAGTATAAGAATGAAGTACAGAACCAAACGGGAAAGAATATTAGGATTCTTCAATCGGATCGAGAAGGTGAATATTTGATTACATAATTTCTTTGTTACTTAAAAGAGGATGGGATTCTCTCTCAGGTTACTCCACCTTACACGCCGCAGTATAATGGCATATCAGAAAGGA
The DNA here is from genome assembly GCA_030015575.1 of Agapanthus africanus. Lineage (NCBI taxonomy): Eukaryota > Viridiplantae > Streptophyta > Magnoliopsida > Asparagales > Amaryllidaceae > Agapanthus > Agapanthus africanus. Next base: position 504,756,273 of record JASDDO010000031.1, read on the forward strand.
GGAACCGTACCCTATTGGATATGGTACGTTTCATGATGATTAATATTGAGTTACCTATTTTATTCTGAGGGTATGCACTAGAGACAGCTGCATACATACTGAACCAGGTTCCATCAAAATCGGTGATCTTGCCTCCATATAAGTTATGGAAGGGAAAGAAACCTAATCTTAAGTTTGTTAAGATATGGGGCTGTCCTGCTTTTATTAAAAAGAGGAATCCTGAAAAGCTAGAGGCATGATCCGTGTTTTACAAGTTCATAGTGTAGGGTTACTAGGCACTGTCACAAGGGTCTATAAGGCATCAACCATGCCCGATTTAAAATTTAGACGTGCCGAACAACCCTAATGAAGATCTTAGACTAGAGATTATGCGAAACAAAGCAAGTAAACAACTTTACTTCTAAGAGTTTTGGATTACAACCTTTGTAGTCCGTTCCTTCACTTCTAAAGCTCCGTGTTGAGGTCCCTTCACTGCGATCATCGAGTACCCGGACTCAAGAGAGGCTCCATGAAGAGAAAGATGCAAGCTAGCTTCTGATCTTCGATAACAAAGATGATCTACCTTGAAGAAACTCAAGCCCAAGCTTTTGCTTCACTAATCAAGTATTAGCAAAGCAAACACCCTAATCTAAGTGGCTAGAATAGATGAGGATGATGAAGTAGGAATTTAGCTCTCATTTGTTTTCTTTATCTCACTCAAAATCATCATTTATGAAAAAGCTAGTGAAGCTTTTCATCAAGCAAGAAGGAAGAAGAAGATGATCAAATCCTTTTGTGATGAATAATGAATCAAGTGTGTGGTTAGAAATGCAACCATGGGTTAAGTATGAAGACTTAACCCATGTAGAGAATCAACTATGGTTAAAGGGTTGGGTTGGGTTAAAGAAATATCTATGCAAAATATCAAGGTCAAAGTCAAAGCTTCAAGAAGCTTCATGAAAGCTTAACCCTAATCCAAACCCTAACCATATTTAAACTCCACAAATCATGTTGCATTTATAACCATAACATGTTACAATATTATATATCACATATACAAAATTTATTGTAATAAAATAAAATAATACAATTAACATATATCACATATATATCAATGTATTACCCGAGTGAGAAAAAGAATCTTTAAGCGATCTTATATTAGTTAATGTAATTTAATATATCAAATATATAATTATACATTAAATTATCGAATTAACACTTGATCCGATAATCCGGCTATTTCACAAATAACCGACTAATATAATCTGTATCAGTTCATCGAATCAACACTTGATCCGATGACCCGGCTATATCACATATACCCGGCCGATATCTCATATCGCGAGAATCTAATACGGTATCACATACAAGTATTGTTCTCGGTCCCGCACATATCACATATGTGCTCCTACTCCGTTTTGTCTAAGCCAGGAAGCCTCTGTGTAGGACTCTAAAGAATCGTCAATACGCCGGCAGTGGGTGATGATCATATCAAACACCCACAAGCTGCAAGCGGTCAGCTAAACGTAACAGCCACCCAGGTATTGAGCGATCAGAAGATCAACAAGCAAGCCTGTATATTCTCCTGTGAATCCAACCAATAACACTCCCGTATAGTCCGGTCTCTTCGTCTGATATGTCGCATATCTCGCCTAGGGGTGGTAAACGTCAGACCCCAGTAGCTTGATAAGTCGTGTCGATATGAGGTCCATAACAGTTCGAGAAACTACTGATAATACTTACCGGTAAATCTCAGCAACCCTGGCCAGAGATTTCCGGTTATAGCCAATCGAACACAGCGCAACATCAACTCCCTATACCAGGAGAGACGAAACCCCTCCTATCGCTCATTGCCTCCATGTGATTCGGGACTGTACACAAAAGACACCTTTTTGCACGCCCTCTTGGACGTGGTATGATAGAAACCAAAGCATAGTGGGAATCATACAAGACTCTTGTAGGGTGTTTTTTGTCACCCCATTGAGATGGGAATACGCGCGCTTGTCAGGCGTACTACAGATTCCCCCTGCCTAGGGTAGGCCGGGGTTTAATGATTGTGGGGATCCGAATCTCCGGCAGCCGCGAACTAAGCTGCCGTTAATTACCCCTCGCATTTTGGAGCGAGGGAACCTCCGATTGACGGGTTAAACTGGTCATGCGAACTCAATGTGCAGTGTACGTGTGTTGTGTTTTGAAAGGGGGGTTTGGATATATCGGGAGCCACGCAGAGTTTTTACGGGGGTCCCGCTACCCGGATAGCGGGCTGGGGGTCAAGGGGGCTAGCAGCCCCCTTGAGGGGTGCTGGGCAGCGCCCCGTTAGAAATTTTTTTTCTAACAGGGGCAGTGTCGTGGAGTATGTGTATGTGTACATATGTATGCATATGTATATATATATGTATATATATATATATAAAGATGGGGAAAAGACATCCAAAGGATGAGTGGGGGCCAGCGCCTCGAGCGCTGTGCGCTTAGGTGCTGTGCGTTTAGGCGCAAGCGCGCCACGTGTCGGCACGCGGGCGCTTTGCGCATGAGCGATGGGCGCTCGAGCGCAAGCGCGCCACGTGTCGGCACGTGGGCGCTTTGCACTCGGGCGTAGTGCGCTTGAGCGCAAGCGCGCCACGTGTTGGTACGTAGGCGCTTTGCGCTCGGGCACAGAGCGCTGGAGCGCAAACGCGCCACGTTTCGGCACGTGGGCGCTTTGCGCTCGAGCGCTAGCGCGCTACGTGTCGGATCGTGGGCGCTTTGTGCTCGAGCGCTAGCGCGCCACGTGTCGGCACGTGGGCGCTCGGCGCTTGAGCGCTTGGACGCCGGCGAGGAAAAATGAGCTTTTAGTCCCAGAAACAGAAGCTATGCTTCAGAAAGGAAATGTTTGTTGTTATATATATATATATGTATGTATATATATGTATATATATGTATGTATATATATGTGTATGTATATATATATATGTGTGTATATATATATATATATGTGTGTATATATATATATGTGTGTATATATATATATATATATATATATATATATATATATGGAGTTAAAACCCCTAAAAATGTTTTGGTTAAGGAAATGGGTTCTTCTTCTTCCTCTTCTGTTGGCTGGCTCAAGAGATGTGAGATCTAAAAATCTCTTCTTTTTGAGATCTAATGGTAGATCCAAGTTCCCCTTTATGGATTTTGTGGTGAAAAACTATTTAGTTTTGGGAAAGGGAGAGTAACACTCTTGATTTAATTCATAAAAAAAGGAAGAAGGTTTGAAACCTTCAGAAAGGGGAAAGAGGCACAAACCTTAGGTTTTTTTGAGAGGATGAAAAAGTATCTTTTTATTCATCATCATGTTGTCTTATATAGGCTTACATTTTTACATATAGCCCCTTGGGCTTTACAAAATGGCTTTTTGCCTATCCCATGGCTCATGTGCCATTTCTTTTTGCACATAAGCCATGGGCTTACAAAAATTTGGCTTTATGCCCATTTTGTTTACATTCATGCATAAAAAATTACATAAAAATTATTCATTACATGATTTTGTATTTTGGTATGGCGGAATGCCGGACGCTTCGTGTTCGGGCTTAACCTGGGCATTGGCCCACTTGCTTGGGCTTGGGCCCACCTGGATTGGGGTTGACCTTGACTTTGACTTGGTCAACCGGGGTGCAAATTTTGACTTCAACAAAGTGCCCCCTATCAATAAATGCACACCACATATGTGGGTCGTGTGCATGAAATTGATGGATCTTCTTTCTCGTGGAGGCGACTTGCTTTGGTTCCCTTTTTTTGGGATGCACTGCCCTTTTTACGACATGGACGGTCGACGCTTGACGCGTCTCCGAGACGGAGTGTCCGTGGTAGACGTTTCCCTGGCCCGGAGTGATTTAGTAGACGTGCCCCCGGCACGGAGTGTCGCTGGTCGACGTTTCCCCGAGGCGGAGTGTCTGTAGTTGACGTGCCCCCGGCACGGAGTGTCTGCTTGAAGTTTCCCCGAGGCGGAGTGTCTGCTTTCGATGTGCCCCCGGCACGGAGTGTCCGCTTGACGTTTCCCCGAGGCGGAGTATCGGCTGGTTGACGTATCCCCGAGACAGAGTTTCTGCTTGACGTTTCCCCGGCACGGAGTGTCGTTGTTGGACGTTTCCCTAATGCGGAGTGTTTGTGTTGGACGTTTCCCCAATGCAGAGTGTCGCTGGTTGACGTGTCCCCGGCACGGAGTGTCGCTGGTCGACTTGTCCCCGGCGCGGAGTGTCGCTGTTCGACTTGTCCCCGGCACGGAGTATCGCTGTTCGACTTTACCCCGGCACGGAGTGTCGCTGATCGACTTTTCCCCGGCACGGAGTGTCGCTGATCGACTTTTCCCCGGCGCGGAGTGTCGGGTTGACTTTTCCCAGGCGCGGAGTGTCGCTGATCGACTTTTCCCCGGCGCGGAGTGTCGGGTTGACTTTTCCCCGGCACGGAGTGTCGCTAATCGACTTTTCCCCGGCGCGGAGTGTCGCGGGTTGACTTTTCCCCGGCACGGAGTGTCGCTGATCGACTTTGCCCCTGCGCGGAGTGTCGCTGGTTGACTTTTCCCCGGCACGGAGTGTCGCTGATCGACTTTTCCCCGGCGCAGAGTGTCTGGTTGACTTTTACCCGGCGTGGAGTGTCGCTGATCGACTTTTCCCCGGCGCGGAGTGTCGCTGATCGACTTTTCCCCGGCATGGAGTGTCGCTGATGGACTTTTCCCCGGCGCGGAGTGTCGCTGGTTGACTTTTCCCCGGTACGGAGTGTCGCTGATCGACTTTTCCCCGGCGCGGAGTGTCGCGGGTTGACTTTTCCCCGGCGCGGAGTGTCGCTGATCGACTTTTCCCCGGCGCGGAGTGTCGGGTTGACTTTTCCCCGGCGCGGAGTGTCGCTGATCGACTTTTCCCCGGCGCGGAGTGTCGGGTTGACTTTTTCCCAGCGTGGAGTGTCGCTGATCGACTTTTCCCCGACGCGGAGTGTCGGGTTGACTTTTCCCCGGTGCGGAGTGTCGCTGATCGACTTTTCCCCGGCGCGGAGTGTCGCGGGTAGACTTTTCCCCGGCACGGAATGTCGCTGATCGACTTTTCCCCGGTGCGGAGTGTCGCTGTTTGATTCCTAGTCGAAGCATAATTCCGACATGGAAGGCAGATACGCCTGAGGCGAAGCATGATTTCGACACGGGGTATATTCTGGTACGATGCATGATTCCGCCGCATAGATTGTTGGTTTGATTTGTTTTATTTGAGTTGACATCAACATCGTTATACTGGAATATGGTACCATGAGCGAATCATTATCTGTCTTTGAGAGGATTTGGGAATTGGTTTTTTTTTGTTTGGCATCTTCATTGCTGCACTGGAATAATTCCAGGAGAAACTCATCATGAATTGTTTTTTTTTTGTTTGGCATCTGCATTGCTGCACTGGAATAATGCCAGGAGCAACTCATCATTTTCCCCGAGAGGATTTGGGAATTGGGGTTTTGTCTGGCATCTGCATTGCTGCACTGGAATAATGCCAGGAGCAACTCATCATTTGCCCCGAGAGGATTTGGGAATTGGGGTTTTTGTTTGGCATCTGCATTGCTGCACTGGAATAATGCCAGGAGCAAATCATCATTTGCCCCGAGAGGATTTGGGAATTGGGGTTTTTGTTTGGCATCTGCATTGCTGTACTGGAATAATGCCAGGAGCAACTCATCATTTGCCCCGAGAGGATTTGGGAATTGGGGTTTTTGTTTGGCATCAACATTGTTGCACTGGAATAATGCCAGGAGCAACTCATCATTTGCCCCGGGAGAATTTGGAAATTGGTGGCTTAGGAGACAGGTTTAGATCCCTGTCACCTAAGGCTTTTCAATTTTATGGGCCGTAAGGGTCCCATAAAAGCATTTTCTCCCTACGAGTCGAAAGGTTCTCGTAGGTGTATTTTTTCCTTAGGAGTCGTGGGGACTCCTAAGTGTGTTGCTCCTTTGTGAGTCGTAAGGATCTCACGCGGGAATTTTCTCCTCACAAAGTCGAGAGGACTTTGCGAGCGCATTTCATCTCTTTTTCACGAGTTTGCACCCTTTCGGGTTTTCACAAACTCGCCGGCAGTCCTGCTATTTTTACTCACGGAGCCCTTACGGGTTTTCATCCATGCCCGTTGTGCTTGTGGACATACCCTCTTTTTTTTCTTCTTTTTTTTTTGCCGCTGGTGGGACTTTAAAAGTAGTCTCACCGGCAGGATTTGGGAGAGATAGGGGTCATTTACACCCATGGATTGTATACGGTTTTGCAGGATGTATGATCCAGACCGTAGGGCTGGAAAACTTTCGGGACTTTGTTGGCGTCTGTATCGCTGCACTGGAATATGGTACCAGGAGCGACTCATCATTCGCCGTTGGGGTATGAGTTTGGAATTTGGTTGGCGTCTGCATCGCTGCACTGGAATACGGTACCAGGAGCTACTCATCATTCGCCACTTGGGGATTGGGAAGCGATGGCTTAGGAGACAGGTTTAGATCCCTATCACCTAAGGCTTTTCAATTTTATGGGCTGTGAGGGTCCCATAAAAGCATTTTCTCCCTACGAGTCGTAAGGATCCCGCAGGTGTATTTTCTCCTTAGGAGTCGTAAGGACTCCTAAGTGTGTTTTTCCTTTGTGAGTCGTAAGGATCCCACAAAGGTTTGTTCTCCTCATGCATCGTGAGGACACATGAGTGGATTTCTTTCGTCCCTAGTTTAATGACTTAGGGGTCATCTGTTTCCAGTTTAACGACTTAGAGGTCATCTGTTTCCAGTTTAAAAACGTAGAGGTCGTCTGTTTCCAGTTTAACGCCGTAGTGGTCATCTGTTTCCAGTTTAACGACTTGGTGGTCGTCTGTTTCCAGTTTAACGACTTAGTGGTCATCTGTTTCCAGTTTAACGACCTAGATGTCATCTGTTTCCAGTTTAACGACTTGGTGATCATCTGTTTCCAGTTTAACGACGTAGAGGTCGTCTGTTTCCAGTTTAACGACTTAGTGGTCATCTGTTTTCAGTTTAACGACTTGGTGGTCATCTGTTTCCAGTTTAACGAAGTAGAGGTCGTCTGTTTCCAGTTTAACGACTTGGTGGTCGTCTGTTTCCAGTTTAACGACGCAGAGATCGTCTGTTTCCAGTTTAACGACTTGGTGGTCATTTGTTTCCAGTTTAACGACGTCGAGGTCGTCTGTTTCCAGTTTAACGACTTGGTGGTCATCTGTTTCCAGTTTAACGACTTGGTGGTCATCTGTTTCCGGTTTAACGACGTAGAGGTCGTCTGTTTCCAGTTTAACGACTTGGTGGTCGTATGTTTCCAGTTTAACGACGTAGAGGTCGTCTGTTTCCAGTTTAACGACTTGGTGGTCATCTGTTTCCAGTTTAGAGACTTAGAGGTTTATCGATGGCGAGCTTGGAATTTTGGGGTAGGGGCTGGCATCAGCGTTGCTAACACTGAAGCACATGTGCCGGGACACATAAGTGGGTCTTCCCAATGGAGCATAATTCCGAGGGCGGAGACCAACCGCTGGACTGGTGATTGCAGTGGGATATGGGTATGATGAGAATTATTTGAGCCCGTGGATTGTATACGGTAGTCAAGTTGGGGACTAACCGTAGGGCCGGGAGAATTTTGGAAAATTGGATTTTGGTTGGCGTCTGCATCGCTACACTGGAATATGGCACCAGGAGCGACTCATCATTCGCCGTTGTTTTTTTATTATTATTTTATTTTATTTTTACCGCGATCGCTCTATCATTTCAGCTTTTCTTATCGCGAAGATCGTGATTGCCCTATCATTTCGGCTTTTTATTCGCGATTGCCCCATCAATTCGGCTTTATTTTTATTTTACTCACTGATTTTTATTGCGAGTTGCCCCATCATTTCGGCTTTTCTTTATTTTTCTTTTATTTACACATTTTTTTGTCTATTTACATATACATATATATATATTTTTTACATTCCCAGTTTAACGACTTAGAGGTCGACGGTTCCCAGTTTAACGACGTGGTGGTCATCAGGTGTTCCCAGTTTAACGACGTGGTGGTCTTTTTTGCTTATCCCAGCTCCTTGAACTTTGATCTTGGCGGAGCTGTGTTGATGACCTAGCTCTGTGGCTTGCCGATATATCCGAGGATTGTGAGGTTTTTCCAAGCTTATATTGGTCCTCTGCCCAATCTTTGAAAATATAGCAGTCTTCGATGGTCGATGGTATGACCCACCACTCTATGATATGGGCAGTATATAGGATTGCCGGTCATGTTCATTTCCTGTGGCCTCTTTGGAACAGGCAGTTGCAGACCGTTGTTCAAGACGTCCATGAATATTTTGCAGACTTCATTCCTCCTGAAGGAGTATACCTTCTTCTTTCTCTCCATTGGAGTAGGTGCCTTTACTGATGCTGGTCCTCGAGGCCGATCGGTCTTTGGTTCGCCCTTTTCAGATAATGGCATATGTCTGGGAGGATTAGGTTCCTGAAAGGCTTCGGTCTCCATTTGCATGAAATCGGCGGTCGTAGCTTGACTGTTTGCTAACGCGCCTTTAGATAGTTCTATCTCTCCCGTCCTGTATTGCCTTTCGACCCAATCTTTGAAGACGAAGCAGTCCTCAATGGCATGACCTATCACCCTGTGATAGGGGCAATATTCTGGGTCGTCGGTCATATTCGCTTCTTGCGGTCTCTTTGATTCCGGCAGTTGTAGACCATTTCTTAGGGAGTCCCTAAATATCTTGTGGACTTTTTCCCTTTTGAAGGAATAGACCTTTTCCAGCTTCTCTTTCAGAGGTGATTCCTCCCCGGAGCATGTATCGGAGGGACTGGAGGCTGATTGCGGCCGTTTTTCACGAAGGCGCTCCGTTGTTAGGTTGAAGGGGATATCAGTTGGCTGCCTCCGGGTATCAATCCCTGGCTCATGAACCAAAATTTGATTCTGCTATAATTGCAATCGGGCGACTTGGGTCGCGAGATCTGCCACAACGTTTGCCAGCTCGTCGACTTTGGAATAGACCTCGGCCATCTTCTCATCCCTGTCCTGAAACTGCCTTTGAAGCCATTGGAATAATGCTTGTTCTGTAGTTCCGGCTATGACAACCGGGAAATCTTTATTGCCTGAGCTCAATTCCGCAGGAACCACGGGCTCCTCTGGCTTATCGGCCTGAGCGGGCTCTTCATCATTTAGATCGAGCCGATGTTGGGTAGCGTCAACCATATCATCACCATGGCTGTGAAGAATAGGAGGGTTCGTTTCTTCATATCCGGCCATGTAGACAGTGTAGATAACACATTCAGCCATTCTTTCATCACTGGCAGCTGGTTTCGCGGAGCGGTCCGGGCTTTGGAAATTCATAAATTTTAACATGGCCAGAGCCCTAGCCCTTTTGTTGGCTCTATATCTGAGCCGCTTCTGCCTCAGCTTCTCTGCCTTAAGCGCTTGGCAGGCTTCTGCTCTTCGGGAAGCCGCCATAGGCCGAGCGAGGGGATGCTTGAGAAGACATCTGCCCGCGTGTCCGTCGAAGGTATCGCCTGGGCTTGCCCACGACGTCTGGAAACTTATTTTGTTCCGATGGCTTTGCTCCCATTTGGGGCCATGGAAAGCCATCCAGACACCGATTTGCGTTTGGGTTGGGGCGCCCTTGAGATTACCACATTCGGTCTCCTGCCTTTTGAGACCGGTCTGTCTGTTGCTGGAGTTTGAGGAGCCGGGATGACGTTAGCTGACACGAACAGGATAGAGTCGAATGGTAGCGGCTCTTCCTCCCATTGTCGCCCGAGACTGGCCGGAAGGACCGTCCTGGAGTCCATCTTCATCGTGTAGGAGACATGAGTCGTGCTGAGAGCTGAGATCGTCCTTGGAGACATTGTTGGAGAGTGACTTCTTGAAAACCTGCATGAAAAAGCATTATTTTAGTTTAAATATAAGTATGTATATTGATTGAGTTCGCATGAACGTTTAACCCGAAATATGGGCGGAGAGATAGGTCCCACCAGGCGTGCCAGAATCTGTAGGGTGTTTTTCGTCACCCCATTGAGATGGGAATACGCGCGCTTGTCAGGCGTACTATAGATTCCCCCTGCTTAGGGCAGGCCAGGGTTTAATGATTGTGGGGATCCGAATCTCCGGCAGCCGCGAACTAAGATGCCGTTAATTACCCCTCGCCTTTGGAGCGAGGGAACCTTCGATTGACGGGTTAAACTGGTCATGCGAACTCAATGTGCAGTGTACGTGTGTTGTGTTTTGAAAGGGGGGTTTGGATATATCGGGAGCCACGCAGAGTTTTTACGGGGCCAGCGCCTCGAGCGTGTTAAATTTTTTTACCCCTCGCCTGGAGCGTGTTAAAGTTTTTACCCCTCGCCTGGAGCGAGGGAACCTTCGATTGACGGGTTAAATTTTTTTTCTAACAGGGGCAGTGTCGTGGAGTATGTGTATGTGTACATATGTATGCATATGTATATATATATGCATGTATATATATATATGTACGTATATATATATATATATACGTATGTATATATATATATATATATATATATGTACGTATGTATATATATATATGTACGTATGTATATATATATATATGTACGTATATATACGTATATATATATATACGTATATATATATATATATATGTATAGGTATATATATATGTATGTATATATATATATGTATGTATATATATATATAAAGAGGGGGGAAAGACATCCAAAGGATGAGTGGGGGCCAGCGCTTCGAGCGCTGTGCGCTTAGGCGCAAGCGCGTCACGTGTCAGTACGTGGGCGCTTTGCGCATGAGCGCTGGGCGCTCGAGCGCAAGCGCGCCACGTGTCGGCACGTGGGCGCTTTGCTCTCGGGCGCAGAGCGCCGGAGCGCAAGCGCGCCACGTGGGCGCTTTGCGCTCGGGCACAGAGCGCTGGAGCGCAAACGCGCCACGTGTCGGCACGTGGGCGCTTTGCGCTCGAGCGCTAGCGCGCCTCGTGTCGGCACGTGGGAGCTCGGCGCTTGAGCGCTTGGGCGCCGGCGATTCAGAAAGGAAATGTTTGTTGTTATATATATATATATATATATATATATATATATATATATATATATATATATATATGGAGTTAAAACTCCTAAAAATGTTTTGGTTGAGGAAATGGGTTCTTCTTCTTCCTCCTCTGTTGGCTGGCTCAAGAGATGTGAGATCTAAAAATCTCTTCTTTTTGAGATCTAATAGCAGATCCAAGTTCCCCTTTGTGGATTTTGTGGTGAAAAACTATTTAGTTTTGGGAAAGGGAGAGTAACACTCTTGATTTAATTCACAAAAAAGGAAGAAGGTTTGAAACCTTCAGAAAAGGGAAAGAGGCACAAACCATAAGTTTTTTTGAGAGAATGAAAAAGTATCTTTTTATTCATCATCATGTTGCCTTATATAGGCTTACATATTTACATATAGCCCCTTGGGCTTTACAAAATGGCTTATTGCCTATCCTATGGCTCATGTGCCATTTCTTTTTGCACATAACCCATGGGCTTACAAAAATTTGGCTTTATGCCCATTTTGTTTACATTCATGCATAAAAAATTACATAAAAATTATCCATTACATGATTTTGTATTTTGGTATGGCGGAAGGCCGGACGCTTCGTGTTCGGGCTCAACCAGTTGCTTGGGCTTGGGCCCACCTGGATTGGGGTTGACCTTGACTTTGACTTGGTCAACCGGGGTGCAAATTTTGACTTCAACAACTTTATCACGATCTCGGGTCAACAGACTAACCTGTACCAGTGTCACCAGAGAACTGCCATCTGACGTGAGGTATAATACCATCTGGGAGTTCTCGGTGAGTCCGTCCAGTATACCCAGTCTCCACTGAGCACCCGTATACCTTCTCTGATGTCAAACACCAATGGATATGGGATCATCCATCGCCCATCATATGGGTTAAGAAGAGCATACGCTAGTCTACTCTGGAGTATCGATGCCCTGTCTCGGCACTCCCACGACTAGGAACATTTGAAGGATGTACTTGGAGACTACACTGTCCCCACTAGTATGATCTGCATCATAGTCCTGGTAGTTAAGTACTCATCCTAAGGACTTTATCCACATGTAACATAGAGACAATCAGAGTACATGTTAAGATAAAGAGTAACCAGATAGCATACTATCATGTCGAGCAAGAAAATCCTCCCTATATATGTCCAAGCATCCACTACAATATACAACGTATGTATAGTAATGGCCTCTAGGGCATACATATAACTAACACATAGGATACCCGGTACATTCGCAAGGGTATAGATTCTACTTCCCAGAGGAACAACGTATTGTTGTTTCTAGACATGCCGTCTTCTTAGAGAAGGAATTTCTTGAAAAAGAAATTAGTAGGAGCACAGTAGAACTGGAAGAGATTCCAGAAGAACAAGCGATCACGGAAGACCAAATTGAACCTGAGACTCCAGTATTATCCGATTCAGTGGAACCACTCTGTCGATCTGGTAAGCAACTAGAGCACCTGAGAAATATTATAGGTATATCGTTGATGATGACATCGAAAATTATGTCTTAGAACATGACGATATTATCACTTATCGACAAGCCATAGGGAGTAGAAATTCTCAGAAATAGATAGATACCATGAAGTCTGAAATTGACTCGATGCACTCCAACAAAGTGTGGACTTTGGAGGATACTCCTGAAGGGGTAAAACCTATTGGGAGCAAATGGGTCTTCAAGAAGAAGATCGGTGCAGATGGAAAGGTGGAGACCTTCAAAGCAAGACCGGTGGCAAAAGCTTCTGTCAAAGACCAGGTATGGATTTTGATGAAACCTTTTCTCCTGTTGTGATGCTTTAGTCGATTAGAATCATGCTTACAATCGCTGCTTATCATGATTACGAAATATGGCAGATGGACGTCAAGATGGCTTTCTAAACGGTACTTAGAAAAGAGCGTTTATATGACACAGCCAGAGGGTTTCAAGATCAGTGGGAGCAGTGGTAAAGCGTACAAGTTGCTTAAGTCCATTTATGGACTAAAGTAAGCATTTAGAAGTTGGAACATCTATTTTGATGAAGTAATCAAAGGGTTTGATTTCATCAAAAATGATGATGAACTATGTATTTATAAGAAGGTTGTAGGAAGTAATGTTGTGTTCCTCATATTGTATGTGGACGGCATACTTCTAATGGGCAATGATGTACCGAAATTGCATTTAGTAAACATCTGGCTATCACAAAAGTTCTTAATGAAGGATTTGGATGAAACATCCTACATACCGAGTATAAAGATCTATAGAGATAGATCTAAGAGAATACTTGGGCTATCTCAATCCAAGTATATAGATGACATAATGAAGAGATTCAGTATGGAACATACCAAGATGACTAAGCGAGGTAATGTACCTGTTAGGGATGGTAAATCTCTCTCCAAGGATGTCTCCCAAGATAGATGAGAAAAGAAAACACATGGATAAGACGCCATATGATTCGGCAGTTGGGTCTATCATGTATGTGATATTATATACTAGATCTGATGTGGCTTATGTACTTGGTGCAGTAAGTCGATATCAGTTTAATTCTAGAGAACAACACTAGATTGCTGTGAAGGCTATACTCAAGTATTTAAGGAATACTAGGGAGATGTACCTTATATTCGGTAAAAGTAACCTCAAGGTTGAGGCGTTTACTAATTCCAGTTTTCGGAGTAATATAGATGATTGTAGTACTGTCTCTGGTTATGTTTTTACCATAAATGGTGGAGCAGTTAGTTGAAGGAGTTCGAAACAGAATACTGTTGTGAACTCTACCATGGAAGCGGAGTATATAGCAGCGAATGAGGCTGCTAAAGAGGCTGGTTGAATGAAGTAGTTTATCTCCGATTTAGGAATGGTTCCGAGCATTGCTGACCCAATACCCCTATACTGTGACAATGCAGCCATTTCATCGGTTAAGAAACTAAGGTCTCAACATAAATCCAAGAACATACTTCAGAAGCACCATTTGATTTGAGAGATCCATAGAAGAAAAGATATCGATATATTGAGAGTAGATACGAAATGTAACATAGCGGATCCATTCACTAAGGCTCTTTCTAAACCGCAGTTCGAGAGAATCGTTGAGATGTTGAGTATGAGATACTACAATAATTGGCCCTAAGTGCAAGTGGGAGATTGTTAGATATACGTGCCCTTAGAGGCAATTAGTTATAATTGTGACCTACATGTATAGAACTTTCTCGTTCATAATAATAGTATGCTATTTGGTTTTTCTTTATTGGTATATCTTTTATTTATAATACTCTGTTCATTATTGATTACTAATAAAGTATGTAGAATAATACTAGAGTACATGATTATGATGTAGATCACAATAGTGAGACCTGACTAGTCGATAAGTATACCCTTAAATGTTCTTAGTTGTAAGAGCATCGAGACGGGACATCGATACTCCGGAAGACTAGTGTATATATACTTACTCGTTAGAAAGTAAGGACAATTCTCATAATCACCTAGTGTGGTGATACCAGGGTATCGTATGCAGTTGTTTATAGATGATAAGTACACCGAACGACTCACTTTGAATTTCCAGTTGGTAATTATACATAACCGTCAGATGAAAATTCATAATGTGACAATAGATACGACTTAGTCTCCAAACCTGAGACTCGCCATAGCACCTTGTATATGCTAGAGATTACTTAACCCAACCACAGATCCATTGATACTGTGTATAATGGCAGTAGTTAGGTATGATCGAATACATGCGAAGATTGTGAGGAGTTAACATGGAATTCGTCTCTCCGATATATGGAGAACAGTGTTCCGAAGTGTTTGATATATCAGTGACCTAAAATATCTAGCCAGAGTACTAGAGATCAAATGATAAGCGGTTATCAGTTTGATCTCAGGGTTACGTGATAATATCAACAAAATAGTTATTTGAGTTATTAGGATTTGACAATACTACCAAGCTCTAGACCAAATAAGGAGCACAAGTAGAAAAAGAGACCAAATCGTACGGTATTTACCGCTGATTGGTATTGATTTGATTTGATAGTATTTTCCTGTTCCAATCTAGTCATCGACAGTTTACCCAGGTAGTCTAAATACGTAGCTATCGTCCTTATAGACTTGTGGATTTTACTGCTCACAGAATTAATTCAAATTGTTCGAATTAATTATCTACTGCTTAGTAAATATCGCACCTCCAGAGTCACACATAGATGAACTCCTACATTTCAAACATGGAAGTATAAACTAAAGAAGAGATAGTATATGTTTGATATACAAAAGGATTTAATTAAATAAGTATATTTGATATACTATTGATATTTAATTAAGGGTAAAATCGTCAAATGCGATTTGGCATACGACTCAAGATAATATACACGACATTAGATGAGTAAATAATACATGCATATATATATATATATGTATGTATGTATGTATGTATGTATGTATTAATTATATTATGAATATAATAAATATATATATAAGAAATTTAATAATTATATATATATATATATATATATATATCTGTTGATATATATAAGTATTTATAAAATAATATTAATGCGCATTCGATGTGCACGAAATATTATATGTGACAAGTACACATATATGGGCCAAAAATTGCATGGGCCTAACATGTATTAAAATGTAATTAATTAGTTTGTTTAAGGAGTTAAATAAATTATTTAATTATAAGGGTTTAAATTAAGAAATTATATCCCTATATATAGGCTTTTAATGTGACAAACCTGTTGGCTATAGTGCCCTCAAGGTAATTATTATAATCGCAGGCAGACAAATATGATGATTGAGAAAAGACCTATATGGGTAGAACAGTCTTACTCGAGATGATAGTATGCGATCTGGTTTATCTTTATCATCATGTACATGTATTATGTGGTATTAAGGATCACTATTACATGTTGATAGAGCCCTTAGGATTCATGCTTGACTATCAGGGTTATTATCGCGATCACACTTGTGAGAACTAGGTAATCTATAAGCATACCCTTAAATATCTTTAGTCATGGGAATATCAAAACATGGCATCGATATTCCAGAATAGACTAGTGTATACGTTTCTGGACCCCGACGAGGGGCGATGGCGAGTCTCACAGCCATTGGTGTCAGTTAGTCACCAAAGATAGTATACATGTGCTCATTGGGTTATGAGTTACACTAGACGCACTCGCCGGGAACATGCTAGATGGTATTATACCATAGTCAGATAGCGGTTCTCCGATGATATGAGTACAGGTTAATCTGTCGACCTGAGATTGTCATTTGTCTCGTGTGAGTTCGCACTGTGCTTTGATTATTACCCTACTATGGCTCTACTAAGTCATGCAAAAAGGTTTTAGTTGGGTACAGTCTCGAGCCACATGAAGGCAATGAGCGGATCGTCAGGGATTCGTCTCTTTTGGTATTAAGAGTAGATGTCGCGTAGTGCACGGGTGACCATCAGCAGAAATCCTTGGCCAAGGTGGACGAAAAATACTGATTTGGATCAATAGTTTCTCAATGGATGATGGGCTTCACACCGACACGACTTATCGCATTATTAGGGGTATGATTTTATCCACCCCTAGATCTGATATGCGATACTCTTAGATGAACAGAACGGACTGTATGGAGACCGTCACTCTCAGGCTCGGTAGGGATACAGACAAGTTTGCTTGTCGGTATTCCTTTTGTTCAATACATGGGTAGCCGTTACGTATAGCTAGTGCCGCTGACTTGCTCGTGGTTAAACCCAATATCAGCATATTGTCGAGTGTTTAGAGTCTCATACAGAGGGTTTCCCAATTTACGCAAAACGATGTAGTATACGTATTTTGTTACGTACTCAGGTTCGATTAAAACACGTAATTTTGTACACGTGCTTTTAATCGGACATTTTGTTAATACTAGCCGGTTTGAAAGTTAGACAGATTATCATATTTGGATTAAATGTGAGCTAGTATTATATGTCTCTTTTAGTATCCCTCTTTTCTGTATTCTTATTTTGATAGAATACAGTATTTATACGAATACGGGTATTTGTATAAATATGTGTATTTGTGTCATGATATAAATACGGGTATTTGTATCTTTATGCGAATACGGGTATTCGTATTTCATACGAATATGGTATTCGTATTTTGATACGAATACGGGCTTATGTATCTGTAGCATATACTTGTATTAGTGTATTTGTATATATTTATATATACATATATATATGTATATGTGTACAATGAGGTGGCCTCTTTTCTCTTCTCATCTCTTCTTGAGTATTTAGGAAGGGTGTGGGCTTATGACTCACTATGGTGAGTCACAACCCCACTCATTCAAAGATTAAAAAGAAAAGAGAGAGAGTGTGATAGTTTTTCATTAGCCATGCTTATCTTCACCCAAGCTTCTTCTTCCTTCTTTCATAAGTTTTTGTAAAATGAGAAAGGAAAAAGAAAAGGAGAGAACAATTAGAGATTATCCATTACTACAACTTCTAGTGATCAATTCCTAGCAATTTTTGATCACTAGTTGTTTCAATTGGTATTTAGTGTGAAGCTAGAGCCTTAGCTATTATTCTTTCCGATGGATCATCTTTGACGAGAAAGACCGACTTCCAAGATCATTCTCGATGACCTAGGAGCTAAAGAAGTATCATAGAAGACAAAGTACACAACTACAAAGTTTGTAATCACTAACTGAGTAGTTAAACTCTTTTAAGTGTTTGCTAGTTTAGTGTTCGGATTCGATTCTAGGTTGTAGAGTTCGTGCTCTTATTTCGAAATTTTCGTTTTGTATTCCGCATAGCCGCAAGTTTGCTGCACGAGTACGAGCGTTTATTAACATGGTATCAGAGCCAAACCAAACACTAGAACTAGATTAGACGATATTTTATTTTCGAGATCGAAAATTTACCCGTATTCAGTTTCGAATTCCAAGTTTCTGTCCATTTTAAAACGGAACCTGATTTTTTTTTGTATATGTCAGTGGACTAATTTTTAAGAAAGAAAATTTGGAATAAAATTCGAGGAAAAACGGACAAGTTTGGGCCGAGGTTTGGCCGAAAATGGTGGCCCAATTTTTTTTGTTTATCCCCAAATTTCGTCAGCTGCTTAGAATTGTAGAAACTAGATTTTTGGTATATATATTTTTGCCCCAGATTTTGTTTTGTAATGTTTGTGCATACGGGCAATTCGGTCGAAATTTTAACATTGTTTGTGTTTGTATCTTTGTATATGTATTTGTATACATCATCTAATTACTATAGGTCGATTAGACAAGGTTGCAAATATTTGCTTCCGCTGTGATGATGTATATCTTGCGACGGTTTATCGGATAGTTGTTGTGGATAACCCCCATCGTAGAATGTTTGTATATTCGTTTATTCGGGACGAGCGGCCGGATTGTGGCCGTCGTTACCGCTTGATGTATATTGTTTTATTGGAACACGACTGGGTTGAGATCGATGTTACCATTGTATACTCATTCATTCTTGTATTAGGATAACCCATGAAGAAGTGCTCGAATAGCCGGGTTCTAGAGTGTGACTAGGTGGTCGTCTCGCAGTGGTGAGTTCGAGCCTCCTCGCTCTAGAATTGGCGGGTTATTCGCTGCACTTGTAGGGTTTAGGATAAACCCATGGTGGAGTGCACAAGTTATCGGATTCCTCGAAGTGGTGAGTGGTCCACTCATGTCACCGAGTGATGGTTGCCTCACTTTTAGAATTGACGGGTACCTTGCCACGCTCATAGGGGTCTTTGGTTCAGATGATGTTCAAGCTATCCACACGATCGGAGAACGCTGGTTTTCATTTGTCCTCAAACGAAACATGGGCTCCTAGTTTATCTGCTATTCCATCTTTTTTATCGCATGCTTGTGATATTTATTACTTGTCTTTGACGATATATATAAATATTGTATATGTTTTGCACTCGCGCTAGCCCTGTCCATGCACTGCCGTAAGTTAAATAACCTTACGGTGAAGTCCCCGGACCCCGTGGAGAATGCTGGTGGTATATACGTACATTCTATTTTGGTTGTTTCTGTGATGCATAGGAACTTAATTGATGGGATCGCATTATAGGTTTAATACAAAGGAAAACAAACTTAATTGATGTTGTCAGAACCAATGTTTAAAGCTACCCAGTTTTCTTCAAAAC
Organism: Agapanthus africanus; assembly: GCA_030015575.1. NCBI lineage: Eukaryota > Viridiplantae > Streptophyta > Magnoliopsida > Asparagales > Amaryllidaceae > Agapanthus > Agapanthus africanus. The sequence goes on from JASDDO010000031.1 coordinate 504,775,385, forward strand.
CAATTGTTTTAAAAGCGGAGCCTAAACCATTCATTTTCCAAGCCACTCGAGAATATCAAGTTCATTACATTAAATGTGTTTCGCCAAAAACCATCCGTAGCCCTCCGTCATTAGTTATGAGTAGTGCTTAGTATTCATGCTACGTTTGTTGACCTCTGTCAAGGAATAGTGTGCGGTAGCTAAGTAGTGCTTGTTTTTTGCACGGTGATGTGATTATCTAGGACAGTCGTGCGGCCTTGTTGACCTCTGTCAAGGGTCATACAGGTGAACTTGACTAGTGACTTATGGTTCGTTGACCTCTGTCAAAGTCATAAGTCTTAGGGGTAAAATCCATATCGGGAGTTTCAAATATAAAGGAAACTTTCCAGGCATGCGCATACTTTCTGGAGTGTGGTGATTTGAGTGGCTTCCATCAGGTTATTACGCGATGATAATTGGGTCCTGATTCTCACTGTGAGTAGGTATTACTCTACGGAAGATTTTTCACTTCACTATTAACTAATCAATTAGGTGTTTAGAAAGTTCTAATGAGATTACTGTTAGTGTATATGCCCTAGAGGCCATTATTGTATCATACTGGCTTGTATATTACTAATGGAAGCTTGGGATATTCACATTTGTATCGACAGTCTTGCTAAAAATGGTAGTATGCTACTTAGTTTGTTTCTACTTCAATATGTGCATATATTTCTTTTAACATATCGCTTACACATATTAGTAGAGCCCTTAGGATCTTTGCTTGATTACCAACGTTGTGATGACAGTCACACTAGTGGGGGCTGGGTAATCTACAAGCACATCCTTATACAGGTCCCTGGTCGTAGGATTATCGAGACGGGGCATCGATACTCCGGAGTAGACTAGTGTATATGTTTCTCATCCTAGGTCGGGAGATGGTATGTCCCACAGCCATTAGTACGTCGTACTGGAGATAGTATGCAGGTGCTCGTTAGGTTACGAGTACACTGGACAAGACTCGTCAGGAACTGCTGATGGTTATTATACCTGTCGTCAGGTAGCAGTTTCCATATGATATGAGTACAGCTTAGTCCGTCGACTTAACACTGCTACTTCGCCTTGAGTGTGTTCCCACTGTACTTTGATCACCACCCTACCACGGCTCAAAGGAGTCATGCAAATAAGTAGTAGTTGGGTACAGTCCCGAAGCACTTGGAGGCAGTGTCGGTTAGACAGAATTCGTCTCTCCCGGTATTGGGGGTTGATATCGCGCTGTGTTGGAGAGCCATTACACAAAGGTCCGTGGCCACGGCAAGTGAGATTTACTGGTAGGTGTTCCAGTAGTTTCTTAGGGTGTTCTGGGCTACACTCCGACACGACTTATACCGCTATTAGGGGTCTGACATTCACCATCCCCTAGGCCCGATATGCGATACTCTTAGACGAACAAACCGGACTGTACAGAGATTGTCACATACAGGCTTAGTAAGAGTTCGGATGGGTTACCTCATCGGCCTTCTTATCGACATCTACCTGGGGACCGTTACGTACAGCTAGTACTGCTTACGGCCTATGGTTAAACCCACTGCCGGCGTAGTGTCGAGTCTTTAGAGTCCCACACAGAGAGTTTCCCTGCACCGGGTAAAAAGTGTAGAGGTCGTATGGTTTTACGGTAGGGCCGCGATCACTTACGTACACTTGTGCACGTACTGTGATCGGGCAGATAATACTAGTGGTCTTTAGTTTAAGCCAGATTCTAGTATTATACTGATGGATTTATTTAGTCTCAGTTTATCCGTGTTTTTCGTAAATACGGATGGGAGGGGCAGTCTCGTAATTTGTCGGGAAGATTCTAGAAGGAAATGAGGTGGAGGAGATGAGGTGTAGTTTTCATTAAATGAACCATGACTCATGAGGTGATTCACCATTTGAATTAAATGAAGCTTACAAAATGTTTTCTAGATATTTATCAAGAGATATTTGTATGCTTCATTATTATTCAAGCATGAGTAAGAATTCATATGATTATCACAAACACCTTCTCTCTCCTCAAGTCATCATCTTCTTCCCTAAACCCTAAAAGCTCTCATGTGTTGAGGATCCTAGGGTTTAGAGAGACAAAGTAATCCATATAAATACTCTACACCATCAAGGACTTCTAGCTTAGCAAACTAGAAGCCGTAGTTATCTCAGATTCGAGATAAGAGCTCGGACTATAGACTCTCGGGTGATCGTCTTTGACTTGAGAAGGCCATCGAGGTAGCTATGATCCATTCCGATCCTTGGAGCCTACGATGACGAGGAGGACAACGATGAAGACCCGAAGGACTTGTAACGTGAGGTATAACTTCGAGACCGAGTAGTTAAACCTCATACAGTTTGCTAGTAATGGCTTAAACACAATCTGTGTGCTCAAGTCCGTGTTACGAAGCTTTGATAATTGTTTTTCATATATTCCGCCTCCCCGCGAACACGTGGGGTGCGTGACATGGACTTACAATGGTATCAGAGCCTACTAAACCATAGCTAGCAGTGTAAACAATAAGTTAAACTACGAAACCGAAACGACCCGAAAACATCGAAGCTAAGATTCAAGTTTCTGTCGATTTTTAAAGAGGCTCTGAAAATTATTTAAACAAGTGCAGAGTGCTATTTGAACTGTAAAAATAACACACAAAAAAAATCAGGCAATTCCACCCAAAAGTGGCCGACCACTTTGCCTATTTTTCCGGCGAGCTCGGTCCAAGTGGGGAGGAAATGCTTCATTTTTGGTGTGTGGCTTTTTGACTTTAATCTAGGGCTTTATGAGTTGTTTGTTTTTTCCAATTTTGATTTTACTGTAATTTCTTTACTGTGGCAAATACCAAGTGTTTCGAAATCGCAGTTTAATGTTTCATGTTCTGTTGAATGTGTTCGTAAACTTCCGCTAATTGCTATATATCAGTTAGTTGGGGGTTGCACATTTCTGTGATATAGGATTGTATATATGAACTTGTTGGATTGTCGTGGATGAATAGCCAGGGATGTGAGATGAGGGTTTTTATCTTTCATTCGATGTAAATTGTAATTTGTTGTAATATTATTTCGCGGGGCACATCCGGGATAAGGTTGTAGCCACCGTTGTACTATTTCATTTACTATTTTGCTCCTAGGATAGACCCAAGATGGGATGCACAAACTACCGGGTACATGGAAGTGCTAAGTGGCCTACTCACGTTGTTGAGGGAGACTGCTTCACTTCGGGTACTTGGCGGGTAGTTTGCCGCACCCGTAGGGGTCTAGGGTGGGGTTGGCTATTCATCACGACCTTGGAAACCGTCTTTTGTTGCAGGCTCAAACGAAACGCGGACTTCCTAATATATCCAATGTGTTCATCTGTGATCTGGAATGCCTATTATTGCGTCGGACGAATGTACATATCTATATATGATATCTAGTAGACGTTGCTTATGTTTTGCATCTGCGCTAGTCCAGCCCTCGCTATGTCGTTAGTTAAGTAACCTAACGGGTGATGACGGGGCCCAGTAGCGAATGCGGATGGCATAAGCGTACGTTGTATTTACGTTGTTTTCTGCAATGATAGGTTTTATGATGGGACTGCATTATATTAATGCAAAGCAAACAAACCAAAGTTGAATCGTTGGAACAAAGTTTAAAAACCACTCGGTTATTTTAAAACAACAAATTTTTAATTGCGGAGCTTAAACCACTCCTTTTAAAAAGCTATCAGGTTCCTTCGATTATATCAAGTTCACTACGTTCACGGTTTCGCCAAAACCAGCCGTAGCCCTCCGTCGTTTCATATGAATAGTCAGTAGTATTCAAGCTATGTTTGTTGGCCTTAGTCAAGGCATAGTGATTGGTAGCTGCTGGGTGTTCATATGTAGCATAGATAGATGCTTTGGTTTGGGACAGTCGTATTACCTTGTTGACCTTCGTCAAGGGTATATACGGGTGGGTTCAAATTATCCTGGACAATGATGGGTAGAACTTGACATGTGACTTATGATTTGTTGACCTTCGTCAAGGTCATAAGAGCATGGAGAAAAAATCCACATCGGGAGTTTCTAAAGAAACTAAAACTTGCTAGTGCTGCATACCATTTGGAGTTTGATAATGTTGGTAGGATTTCTTCAGCATTATCACACAATGATATTTGGGTCCCGATCCTACTGTGAATGTAAGCTACTCCTCGGGAGATTTTCACTTAACGATCAATACTATAAACCAAGTAGGTGTTTAGAACAGTGTTAGCGAGGCTACGCCTCCAAGGAAAAGAGGTTATTTAATTAAGGAACTTCGCGAAAGCGTCGTAAAACCTCCCTCGAAGTACCAACACTAAGCCTGGCTGAATGGTTAAGCAAGTATTGTACAGTGAGATAAGTCCTGACTAGTTCTTCTTTTATGGTTTGAGGAAGGATTCGAGATCAGTGGGAGCTATCCTGTTTAGATAAATTAAAAACCAATCTAAACTTGCAAGAGCATCGAGCTATGTTTTCTTCTCTCTCTCTCTTAATTGCAGTGACCATGTGACCGAGATTAGGTTACATCTAGATAATAAAATGACTGAATCTGACTATAATGACTGGCAAAGGTTTGTCCAGATATCCATTGCCTATGACAAGCTGGACCACATCCTTACTACTCAAAACCCCACCGTCCCAGGTCCAGTTTCCACCGTCGCGGATATGGATATCCGTAAGACAAGGGAAAAAGAATGTGCGAATACCAAGTGCCTCATGATAGCCTCAGTTGATGGTGTAAACCAGAGGCAGCACGAGAAGATGGACTTACTTTCTATCTTCCTCCATAACAAAGTTTTATATGGAGAGCAATCTCATATCACAAGATATAAAACCTCGAACGAATTGCTTCAAGCGAGGTTGGTTGTTGGGTCATCTGTAGGGGACAACGTCCTTACGATGACTAGCTATATTGATGAGCTCATGGATCTGGAGACCACGTTGAGAAATGAGTCATATGCTGACTTGATTCTACAGTCCCCACCTCCTACTTACGTCCAGGGGAAGAAATTTATACTTCCAGTTGAGGGCATCCTGAAGGAAACCAGGGTGACACCCGCTCTATTTATTGGAGAATCGTCCTCTTCTAGATCCAAGGCGGATACCAAGGGTGAGAAGAAGAAGACCTCCACAAAGCTGATATGCGGTGTCAGTAAGGTAGAAGGACAGGGAAGGGAAAAAGTTTCGGGGTTAATAATAGGGAAGGAGGGTTGTTCCTGTTGTTATGGGAAGGGGCATTGGCAGAGGGATTGCAGGGCTTGGAAAGTCAGAATCCAGGATTCGAAGCATGTTGTGGTTTCGACTTCGGATGTGTTTGTGATTGAAAACTGTATGTCAATTAACTCTACTTCCTGGGTATTAGATACCGGATCAGGATCTCATATCTGTAATTCGTTACAGGCTTTGAGAAACCATAGAGTTATCAGGGTAGGTGATATGTCTCTCAGAGTTGCGAACGGAATGAGCGTGGATGCTGAAACCGTGGGGGAATATCATCTAGGACTGACAAGTGGGCAGAAATTGATTCTACGTAACTGTTTGTATATACCTAGTTTGGCTTATAATATCATATCAGTGTCCCCGCTTTCTAAAGAGGGATATGATTTTACATTTGTAAGCGATGTCGTGCACATCCACCTATCAAGTTCTGATTGGGTCCGGTACATTAGAGGACGGTATATACGTATTGAATCAAGCTCAGGTTTTCAGTGTTCAGAACACACTTAAAAGAAAGTCTCCGGAACTAAATCAAGCTTTCTTGTGGCATTGTAGACTTGGTCACATCAATGAAACACGGTTGACGAAATTACATAGAGAAGGATATTTGAATCCGTTCGAATATCAATCTTATGCCACTTGTCAATCTTGTCTCATGGGAAAGATGACAAAGACTCCGTTCACTGGACACGGAGTAAGAGCGAGCGAGCTCTTAGGACTCATACACAGCGATGTATGCGGTCCAATGTCTACACATGCACGAAGTGGTTATTCCTATTTCATTACTTTTACAGATGATTTCTCCAGGTATGGACATGTCTTCTTGATGAAGCATAAATCCGAAGCCTTTAAGAAATTCCGAGAATACAAGAATGAAATAGAAAAACAAACAGGCAAAAGTATCAAGACACTAAGATCTGATCGAGGTGGTGAATACTTAAGTGCCGAGTTCCTGGGTTACCTAAAAGAGAATTGAATTCTCTCTCATCTTACTCCTCCATACACGCCACAACACAATGGTGTATCGGAAAGGCGGAATTGAACCCTATTGGATATGGTTCGTTCCATGATGAGTAAGGCTGAGTTACCGAGATCCTTCTGTGGTTATGCCCTAGAATCAGCTGCATATCTTTTGAACCAGGTTCCAACCAAGACTGTGCCCACCGCACCATATCAGATGTGGAGTGGGAAGAAACCCTGTCTTAAGTACCTTAAGACATGGGGGTGTCCAGCTTTTGTAAAAAAAAGTATGCGGACAAGCTCGAGGTACACTCAGTACAGTGTAAGTTTGTGGGATACCTAAATAACTCCAAGGGGTATTTTTCTATTACGCAGAGGAGCAAAAGGTATTTGTTTCTCGTCATGCCCACTTCTTGGAAGCTGAATTTTTAGAAAATCAGAAGAGTGGGAGCGCAATAGAACTGGAAGAAATTCCAGAACCACAAGCTATTACTGAAAGCTTGGTAGAAACCAGAAGTATCAGAAGAAAGGGACACCCCAGCGCCAATCCACAGAAGTAGCAGGCATTCTCATCCGCCTGAGAGATACTACGGTTTTCTCATAGACGGGGATCGAGAGGATTGCATCATTGATAATGATGAGCCTACTAGCTTCCAGCAAGCCATTCAGAGCGGCGACTTGGGAAAATGGCTGGATGCAATACGGACCGAGATAAAGTCCATGTATACCAACAAAGTATGGACTTTGGACATTGCTCCAGAAGGGGTAAAACCCATAGGATGCAAATGGATCTTCAGAAAGAAGATTGGTGTAGATGGAAAGGTTGAAACCTATAAGGCTAGACTTGTTGCAAAGGGTTTTCGTCAAAGACCTGGTTTGGACTATAACGAAACCTTTTCTCCAATGGCTATGCTTAAATCCATTCGGATCCTTCTTTCCATTACTGCCTTCCACGATTATGAGATCTGGCAGATGGGCATACAGACGGCTTTTCTAAATGGTAATTTGGAAGAGTGCGTCTGTATGGATCAGCCAGAGGGTTTCATTCAGAGTGGGAGCAGCGGGAAAGTGTGCAAGTTGCTTAAGTCCATTTATAGACTAAAGCAGGCATCACGGAGTTGGAACATCTGTTTTGATGATACTGTTAAAGAATTCAACTTTGTCAAAAATCCAGATGAACCATGCATTTACAGTAAGATTGTAGGGAGAATTGTAGTATTCCTCGTCTTGTACGTGGATGACATTCTCTTAATAGAAAATGATATTCCTATGCTACAGTCAGTCAAAGGATTCTTGTCATAGAAGTTCTCCATGAAGGACCTGGGTGATGCCTCCTACATTCTGGGGATCTGGATCTATCGTGATAGATCTAAACGGATAGTTGGACTCTTACAGTTAAGGTACATAGATACCATACTGAAAAGATTCAGTATGGAAGATTCTAAGCACGGTAATCTGCCGGCTTGTCACGGAATCACCCTCCCTAAAGAGATGTCTCCAAAGACTGATATGGAAAGGGCTCGCATATCATCTATACCCTACGTGTCAGCGGTAGGCTCTATAATGTATGTGATGTTATGTACCAGACCAGATGTAGCCTATGAATTGAGCGTTGTAAGCGGTATCAGTCGAACCCAGGGGAGAAGCACTGGATAGCGGTAAAGAACATTCTCAAGTACCTGAGAAGGACTAAGCAGATGTTCTTGGTGTATGGCGGAAAAGACCTCCAGATCGAGACTTTTGCTGACTCCAGCTTCCATAGTGACAAGGATGACTCCAAATCCATGTTGGGTTATGTATTTACCCTCAATGGAGGGGCGATCTATTGGAAGAGCTCCAAGCAGGACACCATTGCTGACTCAACGTTGGAAGCGGAGTACATAGCTGCTTGCGATGCTGCAAAAGAAGCTGTCTGGGTGAGGAAGTTCGTAACTGAACTTCAGGTCGTTCCAACCATTGTTGATCCAATACCGTTGTATTGCGAAAACAACGTCGCTATAGTTTTAGCGAAGGAACCCAGGTCTCATCAGAAGTCCAGACACATCTTATGGCGGTATCACCTGATCAGGGAGATCGTAGATCGTCAGGAGATCGAGGTGATGAGAGTAGATACAGAGGATAACACTGCTGATCCACTCATGAAGGCCATCCCTCAAACACAGTTCGAGCGGCTAATCGAGATGATAGGTCTGCGATACGCCAGTACATGGCCCTAGTGCAAGTGGGAGATTGTTAGTGTATATGCCCTAGAGGCCATTATTATATTATACTGGCTTGTATATTACTAATGGAAGCTTGGGATATTCACAGTTGTATTGACAGTCTTGCTAAAAATGGTAGTATGCTACTTGGTTTGTTTCTACTTCTGTATGTGCATATGTTTCTTTTAACATATCGCTTATACATTGTAGGGTGTTTTTCGTCACCCCAGTGAGATGGGAATACGCGCACGCTTGTCAGGCGTACTACAGATTCCCCCTGCCTAGGGTAGGCCGGGGTTTAATGATTGTGGGGATCCGAATCTCCGGCAGCCACGGACTAAGCTGCCGTTAATTACCCCTCGCCTTTGGGGCGAGGGAACCTCCGATTAACGGGTTAAACTGGTCATGCGAACCCAATGTGCGGTGTGCGTGTGTTCTGTTTTGAAAGGGGGTTTTTGGATATATCGGGAGCCACGCAGAGTTTTCACGGGGGTCCCGCTACCCGGATAGCGGGGTGGGGGTCAAGGGGGCTAGCAGCCCCCTTGCGGGGCTCAGGGCAGCGCCCCGGCCCAAAAAATTTTTTAAAGGGGAGAGTGTTGCGGAGTATGTGTATGTGTAAATTTGTATACATATGTCTATATATATGTATGTACATAAAAAAGAGGGGGAAAGACATCCAAAGGATGCGTGGGGCAGCACCTTGGGCGCTCGAGCGCAAGCGCGCACGCCACGTGTCGGCACGAGGGTGTCTTGCGCAGCTCGAGCGTGCGCGCCACGTGTCGGCACGAGGGCGCCTTGCGCAGCGCGAGCGCGCGCGCCACGTGTCGGCACGTGGGCGCCTTGCGCAGCGCGAGCGCGCGCGCCACGTGTCGGCACGTGGGTGCCTTGCGCAGCGCGAGCGCGCGCGCCACGTGTCGGCACGTGGACGCCTCGCGCAGCGCGAGCGCGCGCGCCACGTGTCGGCACGTGGGCGCAAATTGCTCGAGAGCTAACTCGCTGGGGAGGAAAAGAGGGCTTTTAGCCTAAAAAGGGATTTCTCAAAAGAGAAATCAGAGAGGAGTTGGACTCCTGAATGTGTTTTGGGGTTAATGAAAGGGGTTCTTCTTCTTCCTCCTGTTGCTTGCTGGATCTTGAAGATCAAGAGATATGAAATCTCAAAATCTCTCTTTTTTGAGATCTGATGACAGAACCATGTTCCCCTTGATGGGTTTTGTGGTGAAAAACTAATTTGTTTTATAAAAAGGAGATTAAAACTCTTGATTTAATTCAAGAGAGAGAAGGAGGTTTTGGAACCTTGAAGATGGAAGAAAGAGCTCAGCTCTGAGACTTTTTTTAGAGAGAGGAAAAGTTGTTGGGATATTTCATTATCCTTGCCTTTATAGGCCATACATTTTACACATAGCCCATTGGGCTTCACAAAATGGCATTTTGCCCATCCCATGGCTCATGTGCCATTTCTTTTTGCACATAAGCCATGGGCTTTACAAAAATTTGGCTTTATGCCTATTTTTTCTTACATTTATCCAAAAATAAAAAAAAGAAATACAACAAAATTATTTATTACAGAATTTTTATCTTGGCATGGGTGGAGGCCGGCCGCTTCATGTTCGCGCTCGACCCGGGCATGGGCCCACTGGATCTGGGCTTGGGCCCACTTGGCTTGGGGTTGACTTTGATTTTGACTTGGTCAACCGGGGTGTAAATTTTTACCCCAACAAATTGCCCCCCATCAATAAATGTACACCACATATGTGGGTCGTGTGCATGAAATTGATGGATCTTCTTTCACGTGGAGGCGACTTGATTTGGTTCCCGCTTTTTGGGAAGCTGGCACTGCCCTTTTTACGACATGGACGGTCGTTGCTTGACATGTCTCCGAGACGGAGTGTCCGTGATAGGCGTTTTCCCTGGCCCGGAGCTATCTGGTTCCCGCTTTGTAGGAATCCTGCGCTGCCCTTTTTGCGACTTGGACGGTCGGTGTTGCCCTTTTAGCGACGTGGACGGTCGGTGCTGCCCTTTTAGCGACGTGGACGGTAGGTTCTGCCCTTTTTGCGACTTGGACGGTCGATGCTGCCATTTTTAGCGACGTGGACGGTCGGTTCTTCCCTTTTAGCGACGTGGATGGTCGGTGCTGCCATTTTAGCGACGTGGACGGTCGGTTCTGCCCTTTTAGCGACGTGGACGGTCGGTGCTGCCCTTTTAGCGACGTAGACGGTCGGTGCTGCCCTTTTAGCGACTTGGACGGTCGATGCTGCCCTTTTATCGACGTGGACGGTCGATGCTGCCTTTTTGCGACTTGGACGGTCGATACTGCCCTTTTAGCGACTTGGACGGTCGATGCTGCCATTTTAGCGACGTGGACGGTCGATGCTGCCCTTTTTGCGACTTGGACAGTTGATGCTGCCCCTTTTACGACTTGGACGGTCGATGCTGCCCTTTTAGCGGCGTGGACGGTCGATGCTGCCCTTTTAGCGACGTGGATGGTCGGTGCTGCCATTTTAGCGACGTGGACGGTCGATGCTGCCCTTTTTGCGACTTGGACGGTCGATGCTGCCCTTTTTGCGACTTGGACGGTCGGTGCTGCCCTTTTTGCAACTTGGACGGTCGGTGCTGCCCTTTTAGCGACTTGGACGGTCGGTGCTTGATTTGACTTGCTCTGCTTCTTGCAGTGTCAGGGGTAGACTTAACTTGCTCCGCTTCTTGCGGTGTCGAGATTGGATTCTGACTTGCTCCGCTTTCTGCGGTGTCGGAGTGGAAGTTGACTTGTTGATTTTGATTTGGGTTGACATCAGCATCGCTATACTGGAATATGGTACCAGGAGCGAATCCTCATCTGTCATTGAGAGGATTCTGGGATTTTGGTTTTTGTTTGGCATCTGCATTGCTGCACTGGAATAATGCCAGAAGCAACTCATCATTTGCTCCGAGAGAATTTGAGAATTGATGGCTTAGGAGGCAGGTTTAGCTCCCTATCACCTAAGACTTTTCAATTTTATGGGCCGTGAGGGTCCCATAAAAGCATTTTCTCCCTACGAGTCGAAAGGATCTCGTAGGTGTATTTTCTCCATAGGAGTCGTGGGGACTCCTAAGTGTGTTGCTCCTTTGTGAGTCGTAAGGATCTCACGCGGGAATTTTCTCCTCTCAAAGTCGAGAGGACTTTGAGAGTGCATTTCATCTCCTTTTCACGAGTTTGCGCCCTTTCAGGTTTTCATAAACTCGTCGGCAGTCCTGCTGTTTTTACTCACGGAGCCCTTTCAGGTTTTCCTCCGTGCCCATTTTGCTTGTGGACATACCCCCCTTTTTTATATATATATATATATATTTTTAGTGGGACTTTGAATGTGGTCTCACCGGTAGGACTTAGGAGAGACTGGGATTGTTTTACGCCCGTGGATTGTATACGGTTTTGCAGGATGTATGATCCAGACCGTAGGGCCGGAAAGATTTTAGGGATTTGTTGGCGTCTGCATCGCTGCACTGGAATGTGGTACCAGGAGCGACTCATCATTCGCCGTTGGGGTATGGGGTTTGGAATTTGGTTGGCGTCTGCATCGCTACACTGGAATATGATACCAGGAGCGACTCATCATTCGCCGTTTGGGGTATGGGATTTGGAATTTGGTTGGCGTCTGCATCGCTACACTGGAATATGATACCAGGAGCGACTCATCATTCGCCGTTTGGGGACTTGGAATTTGGATCTCGTTTGGCATCAGCATTGCTGCACTGGAATAATGCCAGGAGCAACTCATCATTTGCCTTGGGAGGACTTGGGATTTGGGTTTTTGGTCGGCATCAACACCGCTAACACTGAAGCGAAATGCCAGGAGCGACTCATCATTTGCCGTTGCCCGTTGGGGAACGATGGCTTAGGAGATAGGTTTGGGTCCCTACCACCCAAGGCTTTTCAATTTTATGGGCCGTGAGGGTCCTATAAAAGCATTTTCTCCCTACGAGTCGTAAGGATCCCGCAGGTGTATTTTCTCCTTAGGAATCGTAAGGATTCCTAAGTGTGTTGCTCCTTTGTGAGTCGTAAGGATCTCACGCAGGGGTTGTCTCCTCACAAAGTCGAGAGGACCTTGCGAGTGTATTTCATCTCTTTTCACGAGTTTGCGCCCTTTCGGGTTTTCACAGACTCGCCGGTAGTCCTGCTATTTTTACTTACGGAGCCCTTTTGGGTTTTCATCCATGCCCGTTTTGCTCGTGGACATACCGTTTATTTCTTCTTCTTCTTTTTTTCTCTTTTTTTCCTTTTTTTTTGGCCGCTGGTGGGACTTTAAAAGTAGTCTCACCGGCAGGATTTGGGAGAAATAGGGGTCATTTACGCCCGTGGATTGTATACGGTTTTGCAGGATGTCTGATCCAGACCGTAGGGTTGATGTGCTCAATTCGCCTGCGGCTTGGAGCATTCATGTGTAGTATTTCTTGAGATATCGTCCATTGATGGGTGGCATGGGCCTTTCTCCCTCTGCACTTATTAGTTGGTAGGATCCTCCGTCGAACACTTTCTCAATGACGTATGGTCCTTCCCAGTTTGGCTCGAATTTTCCCTTGGCATGTCGATTGAGGATGATCGGTCTTTTGAGGACCAACACCAATTCACCTTTCTTGAAAGCGCGGAGACGGGTAATCTTGTCATAGGCCCGTGACATTTGGTCTCGGTATAGCTCCAGATTTTGCTGCACCGCGAGCCTCTTTTCTTCGAGGGCATCGAGTTCTTCAAGTCGAAGGAGCACGTTTTCCTCCTCCGTCAACTCATGCTGAACGGCCATTCTTAAGCTTGGAACTTCGACTTCGAGGGGGAGGACCGCCTCCACTCCGAAGAGCAATGAGTATGGAGTGGACTGAGTTGGAGTACGGTGCGTGGTACGATATGCCCACAATGCCTCGTGAAGCTTGAGATTCCAGTCTCTCTTGTTGGCTGAAGCATTTTTCCTCAGGAGCTTGCATAGAGTCTTATTGAAGGCTTCGACTAGCCCGTTGGCTCTTGGATTATAGATGGAGGAATATCTCCAGTCTATCTTGTGCTGAGTAGCGAACCTTGAGACATTGAAGCTCTTGAAAGAAGGCCCGTTGTCAGAAATGATTCTTCTTGGTGTACCGAAGCGGTATAGAATATTATGCTGGAAGAATGTCAGAATATCTTTTGTCTTGACTTCTTTTAGCGGGACAGCTTCAGCCCACCTGGAGAAGTAGTCTGTCGCGGCCAGTATGAACCGGTGACCTTTAGATGACGGAGGATCAATTGGGCGAACAATGTCGGTGCCCCAAACTTCAAAGGGCCACGACGCCACTGTAGGATGCAATGGGTTGGGATGCTTGTGAATAAAATCACCGTGAATTTGGCAGATATAACATTTCTTTGCATGCTCTCCGCAATCCCGTATCATGGTGGGCCAGTAATACCCAAGCCGTTTGATTTGAAGTCGCATCTTAGGGCCAGATTGGTGAGCACCGCAAACGCCCGAGTGGACATCTTTCATGACTTTTTGGGCTTCGGCCAATGATAGACACCTGAGCCAGAGTTGGTCATATGACCTGCGGTATAACGTGTCATTTACAAACACGTATCGGAGAGCTCTTTTCTTCAGCTGAATCCTGGCAGATTTTTCTTCGGGCAGCTTGTCGTATCGGAGGTACTCTATGAAAAGTTCTCTCCAATCGGGCTCGTCTTGGATGATCGAAGCTTCCTCCGCAGGACTGCTCTTCTGTTCCGCGCTTTCCTCTTCTCGTAGAGAGACTGGGGGTAGAATTTGCCGGCTTTTGACTGTGATCAGAATTTCGTCCATGTCAGGATCAGCCAGCTCCTTGGCCAAGCGAGCGAGTACATCAGCCTTTCCGTTCAATGCTCTAGGGACTCTCGTTAGTTCAATATGAGTGAACCGTTTCATGAGTTCCACCACTCGACCTCTGTACCGAGCTAACTCGGGTTTGTATATCTTATAGTCGCCGCTTACTTGGTTGACGACGAGCTGGGAGTCACCGTAAACTCGTAGCCGACGGATTTCCATTTCTATGGCGAGCTCCAAACCAGCTATCAGAGCTTCATACTCAGCTTCATTGTTTGTCCGAGGTTCGGTGAGAGCAAAAGAACGCCGTAGGGTTCCCATTTATGGTGTGATGAACACCAATCCTATCCCTGCTTTTATCTCCGGGACGCTTGATTTACTGGAGGTCCTTATTGACGAGGCTCCATCGAAGTAGAGCTCCCAACATGGCTCATCTTCCTCGAGGTGCAGCGCTTGTTCGTCGGGTAACTCACAATTTAGCGGCGACCCTTCTGGTATGGGATGAGCAGCGAGAAAGTCTGCAAGAGCTTGCCCTTTTACTGCTTTCTGAGGGGTATAAACTATGTCAAACTCAAGTAGCATGACAGACCATCTTGCCATTCTGCCGGCTAGGCTTTCTTTGGTCATCAAGTGTTTAAGCGGGTCGACCTTGGAGATCAGCATAACCCGATGAGCGAGCAGATAGTGTCTCAGCTTCTTCACAGCAAATATCAGAGCCAGGCATTGCTTTTCGATTGGGGAGTAGTTGTGTTCCGTCCCGACTAGAGTTCGACTGAGGTAGTAGAGGGCATTTTCTTTTCCCTCCTCGTTATTCTGGGCAAGGAGCGCACCGAGTGACTCATCCAGCGCGGCAGTGTAGAGAATCAGCGGTTTATTTGGAATGGGAGCGGCCAGCACTGGAGGGTACAACAAGTATTGTTTGATGCTTTCGAACGCTGCTTGACATTCGGCATCCCAGATAAATGGAGCTCCTTTCTTCATGAGCTTTGAGAAGGGCCTACATCTCCCTGATAAATTTGAGATAAACCTCCGTATATAAGCAAGCTTGCCTTGAAAAGATCTTAGCTGCGTCAGACTCATCGGAGGGGGCATCTCTATGATGGCCTTTATCTTTGATGGGTCAACTTCGATCCCTCGATGTCGGACTATGAAGCCCAGGAATTTTCCCGATGACACGCCAAAAGCGCACTTCAGAGGATTCATCTTCAGATCATATTCCCTCAGTCTGGTGAGAACAGTCCTGAGATCTTGGATATGATCGGCCTTGGCTTTAGTCTTGATGACCAGATCATCAACATAGCATTCAACGACTTTATGGATTAGGTCATCAAAGATATTAGTCATCGCCCTTTGATATGTAGCACCTGCGTTCTTCAGTCCGAATGGCATTACCTTGTAGCAATATATTCCGATCGGGGTTCGAAATGCTGTGTGCTTCTCATCCTCAGGCAACATCTTGATCTGATTGTATCCAGACGAGCCGTCCATAAAGGTGAACAGTTCGTAATTTGAGGTGTCATCGACCATCATTTCCATGACCGGTAGCGGGAAGTCGTCTTTAGGACATGCCTTGTTGAGGTCCCTGAAATCGACACAAACTCGGATCTGCCCATTTTTCTTCTTCACTGGGACTATGCATGCGATCCAGTCCGCATATTTCTCTTCCCTGATGAAGCCGGCATCGATGAGTTTCTTGGTTTCCTCGATGACTTTTTCTTCCAACTCCCTTCTCATTCTTCGAGGAACTTGTTTGACTGGCTTAGCATCAGGAGATATAGCCAGCTTATGCACGGCTACCTCAGGGGAAAGGCCAGGCATTTCTTTGTACGTCCACGCGAAGCAGTCGACGAACTCACGCAGCAGGGCAATTATCTGCTCTTTCATTTCCTCCGACAAGAGTGATCTGATGTAGGTCGGCCTTGGATTATCGGGCGTTCCTAAGTCAATCTCGGCTAGCTCATCAAAGGTTGCTTGTCCGCCATCTTCGAGCTCTTGAGGAGCTTCTTCTGGCTCGGCTATCTCGTCATCATCATTCGATCTTTCGCTGGCCTCACCAACATGGATCATGTAGCACGCTTTGGAATCAGGTTGAATGTAGCCTATGCCCCGTCTATCTGGAATTCGTCCATCGATGAGTGCTCGGACCTGGGGCGGATACCATAGCCCTTCGTAAAACTTTGCTTCGGACTCCGTTTGATATAACCGGCGTCCGCACTTCTTAAAGTATTCCCGCATCTCGGACGCATAGTATCTGGGATTGAGGACGGCTCTTATGCCTCTCTCATAGGGAAGGCATGCGACAGAAAGGTCGTCTGGGTGCACAACGGGGTTTGACCTGTAAAACAGGATGCCCTTCTGTCCATTTTTCCTCCCGGGTACGTAGAAAGTTTTCAGCTGGTCCACGGTAGAGACTGACAATGCGTCGAGCTCTTTGCACATCCGTTCTGTCACCCTTGTGATGGCCAGGGACCCTTCTGCGACTTCGAAGGTCTCTCGTAGTTTCGCTTGCTGCATGGGGGGTCGATCTGCACAGCTGTTGCACGGCAGGTCCTCTTCTTCTGACTCTTCAGTGTCACTGCCAAGATGAGGGCGGACTTTGCTGCTAGATAGGCCTTCAGTAACAGATTCGTCCGTATCGCTGCCGAAATAAGGGCGAGTTTGGCGGAAGGACGGGCTTCCAGCGTCGGACTCATCAGTGTCGCTGCCGAAATGCGGGCGCGCTTGGGTATTTTTGTTTTTGAAAGTGATAGCCGGCGTAGATTTGCTTTTGAGTCTTGGGGCCAGTCTATCCTCAGTCAGTTGTGGCTTAGCATTTTGGTAGTTCATAAAGTACCGAGAATCTTCATATCGGACTTCATGCACACCGAACGGCTGGATGTCTCCGTTAATGCGTCTTTCTTCGCCATTTTTAGTATACTTCATGGATTGATGGAGAGTTGACGGAATGATGCCGTAATCGTGGAGCCACGGCCGCCCCAAGAGAATCTTATAAGACGTGTCGGCATCGATCACGTATATCTTAGCTTCAGTTTGCAGATCCCCAAATTTGATTGGCAAAGCTATAGACCCCAGAACTTGCTGGCAATTTTGGTTGAAGCCTTGAATGACAATCCTTTCCCTTGACAGGTGTCGGACGTCCATTGACAAACTCTTCAGAGTTCGCAAGTTCATGATGTTCACTGAGGACCCCGGATCAATCAATATGCGATTAATTCGATCTCCGTCGCTGTACCCGGTCACGTAAAGCGGCCGATTATGCTCAGCCGTTCCCAGTAGCAAGTCTTCATCCTTAAATGTGACTGCGGCGGCATGCAAAGCGTGTTGGGCTTCTTTCATATTAATTTCCGCAAAGTGAGCCTGATACCGCTCGGGGTTTTGTAGAGCGTGGATGAGAACATCTCTAAGCTCCTTAGATAGGACCAAGGCGTCGTAGATGCTCAGGAGAGACGGAAGCTTCCGGAGATGCGCCAAGACATTATAGTCCACCGAGGAAGGACTTATGTTTTCATCAGCCGGTTCTCTGCCATCTTCTTCATTAGCGACTTTTTTTTCCTTCCCTTTCGGGGCGTTGCCCTGATTTTGCGGTAGAGCCCTGCCGCTTCTGAGCTGGATTTGATTGGCCTTTGTGGTGAGCTCCTCGTCCTCTTCCGGAAAACAGAGATCATCCTCGGAGTCGCTGCCAAGATGGATGGCGTAGCAGGTCACTACTGGGATATCTTCATTGGAGTCTTCTTCTAACTCCTCCAGAATTTCAGCCGCTTGTACAGGGAAGAACTCCTTCAATTGAATCAATGTTCTTTCCTTTTGTTCATATTCTTTGAGGGAATCGATATATTTTTGAATGGTCGACCTCCCATCAGACTCTTTTTCGCGCCGAGCTGCACTTTTCTTCTTCTTGAGCTTCTTGGATTTTGAGCCTGATGGAGCCGCATTGGCAGCTGGACTGGTAGGCTTCTTCTGTCCTTCCCATTCCATCCTGGGTTCTTTCCGAAGTAGCTTTATCATCTTCTTCGTCTTATTAGATATGTGCGTACTCCACGGAGGCCGCGATGAGTCAGTTTCGTTTGTCAGGGCAGCGGGTTCGGCTGTCTGCTCCCAGAAGGCTTCAGCTTCCGTCTGTATAAAGTTGGCAGTTGCAACTTGATTGTTCACCAACACGCTTTTGGACAGCTCGATCTCTCCGGCCTTGTACTGCTTCTCGACCCAGTCCTTGAAGATATAGCAATCCTCGATCGCATGGCTCACTACTCAGTGGTACGGGCAATACAGAGGATTGTCGGTCATTTTTGCTTCTTGGGGTCTTTTCGACTCCGGCAATTGTAAGCCGTTGTTCAAGGCATCTTTAAATATCTTGCGGACCTTGTCCCTTCTGAAAGAGTAAACCTTGTTCTTCTTCTCCTCTAGGGATGGCCCATCTCCTCCCAGCAATGGCTTTCGAGACCGGTTGGTTTTGGATTCACCCGCCCTTCGCTTTTCTTCATTGTCGGAGGCATTGAAGACATTGGTACTGCTGGAACTCCCGCTTCTACGGTTGACGTCCCGCTTGCTTTTCCAGGTTTTGTCTCTCTGAGAGTCCGGCGGGGACTCTTGCTTCGAGCGTTCCAGCATTTGAACTTTCTTGGTTAGCTCCTGAAATGTCTTGAGGCCCGCTGTACACAAGAATGGGACCATCCAATTGCTGAGGTTCCCAATGAGAAGGCTGACGGACTGGTCCTGCTCCAGCGGCGGTTCACACTTGACTGTGAGATTACGCCATCGAGCGATAAAGTCGGTGTTGCTTTCATTCTTCCCCGGCTTGGTCCTCACAAGGTCGGCAATGGAGATTTTATCACTGACGCTCATGAACCTTTGCCGGAACAGAGACTCCATTTGGGCAAAGGTAATGACGGACCCGTCCGGTATACTCGCATACCAGTCGAAGGCGACGCCGGTCAGGCTGTTGACAAACTGACGAAGAAGGAGCACGTCATTACCCCCTGTATTTCCGTACGATGCTTTGAAGTGGGCGACGTGTTGATTTGCATTCCCCGTTCCATCAAATCTTCCGAACATAGGAATGACGTAGCCGCTTAGGAACTCAATCAGATCGTACTGCGCGGGATATGGCCGTCCACTACTGCCGATTTCTTTCTGAGCTTCAGCTTCGGCCACCAATGTTTTAACCTTGCTGGTGACCAAATCCATTATCCGATCCTGTGTTAGCGGGATGGTGCTATCTGGGGCCAAGGCGTCCCCAGAAGCGGAATGCTGCCGGCTTTCATGCGGCTCGACCAGTCTTGGTCCCAAAGGAACAGGCATTGGCTGCCTCGGATTGTCATCACCCGGCTGATTAGTAGCAGTTTGTGTCTGATTGGGAGGCGCTCGAGCAATTTGAGCAGTAAGCTGCATCACCACGTTCGTTAAGTCGTCAATCTTTGAATAGAGCTTGGACATCTCTTTATCTTTGCTCCTGAGCTGTTTTCGAAGCTCTTGAAGCAGCTCTTTCTCCGCAGTCCTGGGGCGGAAAGTCAGCTCTTCCTCGCTGTCCGAGCTTGACTCTGCATGGATCGAGGGGTCTTTCTGCCTATCATCCTCATCGAGAGGGTTTTCTTCATCCAGCGGGGGCGGCTGTTCTTGGACGGCGGCAACCACATTCAGGCTAGATTGGGCTTGGGATGTGGTGGCCCCGTCCTTGCTTTTGCTGCGAAGGTTGTCGCTAGGGCGCCCGCCCGCCATATAGACCGTATGGGTGATATATCCGGCCGTCTTTCTATCATTGGCGGCTGATTTCACGGATCGCTGTCTTGACCCCCTTGCTTCGGTAGCTGGTAGTCGATTGAAGGCGGCTGGCCTAACCCGGTTCTTGAATGGTGCTGGAGCTTCTTTCCTGGGTTTGCCCCGCTGCTTTCGTGCGACACAGAGCGCCTGATAGACCCTTGAAGAGATAGTGTCATACTTTTTCTGTTGGGGCCGGGACACGTCTCTTTGTGGCACTGTTCGGACCGCTGTCTTCTTGATTCTGGCGGTCATGGCGTTTTTTTGAACCCACTTTAAAGGCTCGAAGGAATTGCTGATTCTTACGTCCGACTCAGCCGTCGTCGCAGGGCAATCCTGCACTTGGAACTTCACACGATTCCATTTGGCTGAAGCCCTGGCCCTCTTGTTGGCTCGATACCTGAGCCGCTTCTGCCTTAACTTTTCTGTTCTAAACGCCTGGCAGACTTCGACTCTTTGGGAAGACGCCACAGACCGGTTGATGGAGGGCCTTAGAGATACGCTCGATTGTGCATTTGTTGGAGTCATCGCCTGAGCTCGTCCGCAACATTTAATGTTGCCCTTCGCATCGGAAGTCTTGCCCCCAGCTAGAGCGCCAGGGACTCGTTCAGACACCATCTTAAGTTTCAGTTGTGGGGCCTTGGCGATCACGACATTCGGCCTCTTACCCCTTGAGACCGGCTTGGCCACCTGTTCCGCTAGGATCTCTACAAGATGAGCGCTTTCGGCAGGGTAGATGATGACAGAGCCAAACTGGCGGGGCAGTTCCTCCCACTGTCGACTGAGGCTTGCGGGGAGAACCACACGAGCATTGATCTTGACCACGTACGGAATCGGGGTCACGTTGGAAGCAGAATTCTTCTGGGGAGACATTGTCGTCGAAGGTTGATTGCTGCACGGAAAAAAAAGAACATCATTTCAGTATAGGCAATCGATATGTATTTTGATTGAGTTCGCATGAACGTTTAACCCGAAATATGGGAGGAGAGAAGGGTCCCACCGGGCGTGCCAGAATCTGTAGGGTGTTTTTCGTCACCCCAGTGAGATGGGAATACACGCACGCTTGTCAGGCGTACTACAGATTCCCCCTGCCTAGGGTAGGCCGGGGTTTAATGATTGTGGGGATCCGAATCTCCGGCAGCCGCGGACTAAGCTGCCGTTAATTACCCCTCGCCTTTGGGGCGAGGGAACCTCCGATTAACGGGTTAAACTGGTCATGCGAACCCAATGTGCGGTGTGCATGTGTTCTGTTTTGAAAGGGGGGTTTTGGATATATCGGGAGCCACGCAGAGTTTTCACGGGGGTTCCGCTACCCGGATAGCGGGGTGGGGGTCAAGGGGGCTAGCAGCCCCCTTGCGGGGCTCAGGGCAGCGCCCCGGCCCAAAAAATTTTTTAAAGGGGAGAGTGTTGCGGAGTATGTGTATGTGTAAATTTGTATACATATGTCTATATATATGTATGTACATAAAAAAGAGGGGGAAAAGACATCCAAAGGATGCGTGGGGAAGCACCTTGGGCGCTCGAGCGCAAGCGCGCGCCACGTGTCGGCACGAGGGCGTCTTGCGCAGCGCGAGCGCGCACGCCACGTGTCGGCACGAGGGTGCCTTGCGCAGCGCGAGCGCGGGCGCCACGTGTCGGGCGCCTTGCGCAGCGCGAGCGCGCGCGCCACGTGTCGGCACGAGGGCGCCTTGCGCAGCGCGAGAGCGCCTTGCGCAGCGCGAGCGCGCGCGCCACGTGTCGGCACGTGGGCGCCTTGCGCAGCGCAAGCGCGCGCGCCACGTGTCGGCACGTGGGCGCAAATTGCTCGAGAGCTAGCTCGCTGGGGAGGAAAAGAGGGCTTTTAGCATAAAAAGGGATTTCTCAAAAGAGAAATCAGAGAGGAGTTGGACTCCTGAATGTGTTTTGGGGTTAATGAAAGGGGTTCTTCTTCTTCCTCCTGTTGCTTGCTGGATCTTGAAGATCAAGAGATGTGAAATCTCAAAATCTCTCCTTTTTGAGATCTGATGACAGAACCAAGTTCCCCTTGATGGGTTTTGTGGTGAAAAACTAATTTGTTTTATAAAAAGGAGATTAAAACTCTTGATTTAATTCAAGAGAGAGAAGGAGGTTTTGGAACCTTGAAGATGGAAGAAAGAGCTCAGCTCTGAGACTTTTTTTTAGAGAGAGGAAAAGTTGTTGGGATATTTCATTATCCTTGCCTTTATAGGCCATACATTTTACACATAGCCCATTGGGCTTCACAAAATGGCATTTTGCCCATCCCATGGCTCATGTGTCATTTCTTTTTGCACATAAGCCATGGGCTTTACAAAAATTTGGCTTTATGCCTATTTTTTCTTACATTTATCCAAAAATAAAAAAAGAAATACAACAAAATTATTTATTACAAAATTTTTATCTTGGCATGGGTGGAGGCCGGCCGCTTCATGTTCGGGCTCGACCCGGGCATGGGCCCACTGGATCTGGGCTTGGGCCCACTTGGCTTGGGGTTGACTTTGATTTTGACTTGGTCAACCGGGGTGTAAATTTTTACCCCAACATACATATTAGTAGAGCCCTTAGGATCTTTGCTTGATTACCAGTGTTCTGATGGCAGTCACACTAGTGAGGGCTGGGTAATCTACAAGCAGATCCTTATACAGGTCCCTGGTCATAGGATTATCGAGATGGGGCATCGATACTCCGGAGTAGACTGGTGTATACGTTTCTCATCCCAGGACGGGAGATGGTCTGTCCCACAGCCATTAGTACGTCGTACTGGAGATAGTATGCAGGTGCTCGTTAGGTTACGAGTACACTGGACAGGACTCGTCGGGAACTGCTGATGGTTATTATACCTGTCGTCATGTAGCAGTTCCCAGGTGACATGAGTACAGCTTAGTCCGTCGACTTGACACTGCTGCTTCGCCTTGAGTGTGTTACCACTGTACTTTGATCACTACCCTACCACGGCTCAAAGGAGTCGTGCAAATAGGTAGTAGTTGGGTACAGTCCCGAAGCACTTGGAGGAAGTGGCGGTTAGACAGGATTCGACTCTCACGGTATTGGGGGTTGATATCGCGCTGTGTTGGAGAGCCATTACACAAAGGTCCGTGGCCACGGCAAGTGAGATTTACTGGTATGTGTTCCAGTAGTTTCTCAGGGTGTTCTGGGCTACACTCCGACACGACTTATACCGCTATTAGGTGTTTGAAGTTCACCATCCCCCTAGGCCCGATATGCGATACTCTTAGACGAACAAACCGGACTGTACAGAGATTGTCACATACAGGCTCAGTAGGAGTTCGGATTAGTTACCTCATCGGCCTTCTTTTTGACATCTACCTGGGGACCGTTACGTACAGCTAGTACCGCTTGCGGTTTATAGTTAAACCCACTGCCGGCGTAGTGTCGAGTCTTTAGAGTCCCACACAGAGAGTTTCCCTGCACCGGGAAAAAGGTGTAGAGGCCGTATGGTTTTACGGCAGGGCCGCGATCACTTACGTACACTTGTGCACGTACTGTGATCGGGCAGATAATACTAGTGGGCTTTGGTTTAAGCCAGATTCTAGTATTATACTGATGGATTTATTTAGTCTCAGTTTATCCGTGTTTTTCGTAAATACGGATGGGAGGGCGGTCTCGTAATTTGTCGGTAAGCTTCTAGAAGGAAATGAGGTGGAGGAGATGAAGGGTAGTTTTCATTAAATGAACCATGACTTATGAGGTGATTCACCCTTTGAATTAAATGAAGCTTACAAGATATTTTCTAGATATTTATCAAGAGATATTTGTATGCTTCATTATTATTCAAGCATGAGTAAGAATTCATATGATTATCACAAACACCTTCTCTCTCCTCAAGTCATCATCTTCTTCCTCAAACACTAAAAGCTCTTATGTCTTGAGAATCCTAGGGTTTAGAGAGAAAAATTAATCCATCTAAATACTCTACACCATCTACGACATTTAGCTTAGCAAACTAGAAGCCGTAGTTATCTCAGATTCGAGATAAGAGCTCGGACTATAGATTCTCGGGTGGATCGTCTTTGACTCGAGGAGGCCGTCTATGTAGCCGCGATCCGTTTCGATCCTTGGAGCCTACGAGGACGAGGAGGACAGCGATGAAGACCCGAAGGACTTGAAACGTGGGGTATAACTTCGAGACCGCTCATACAGTTTGCTAGTAATGGTTTAGACACGATCCGTGTGCTTAAGTCCGTATTACGAAGCTTTGATAATTGTTTTTCATATATTCCGCCTCCCCGCGAACACGTGTGGTGTGTGACATGGACTTAAAATTATGTCTCAACAGAAACATGGTTATTTAATTAGGTCCGTGCGAAAGCACGGAGAGCCTCCCTAGGAGTACCAACACTGTCCTGGCTCAACGGTTAGCGAACTTGTACGGTGTAAATGATCCCGACTAGTTCTCCTTTTAAGGTTTGAAGAAAAATTCGAGAAAACGGTGGGAGCCATCCTGATTATATAAAGTAATTAACCAAATCTAATCTAGGCTAGAGTGCACACTGAGCGTTTCTTTTCTCTCTCTCTCTCTCTCTCTCTTTCTCTCTTTGGTAGCGACCATGACCCGCCTTAAACTAAAACTCGTAAACCAAGTTGACCGAACCTATTTACAAACTTGGTTTTGTTTCGTCATGGTTCACGACAAAATCACATATATCCATACCACTCCGCTTTACCTTTTTCTTTCTCCAGAACATTCCGTATCACTACGAAGATCTATATAGAATGGATAAAACCATCTTGTATAGTTACATACGAACTCGTAGAAATTTATTTCGGTTTGATGATGGATTTCGGTTCTGGGAAAATTGAATATGATTATTCGGTTGTTTTTTCCCTTTACCTTCTCTCAGGTTGCGAGAGCTCCTAATATTAGGAGAGTACACCTATTACGCTTATTGGATAGTCTTCTTCCAAACCTTAGACATGTGTCGAAAGGTAGGAAAAGAAGAAAACATGTAACAACTCCATTTTTAATATACAAAGAATTGATTTAAATTTAAAGTATACTTGGAGTATTTAATGTTGCTGATATTTCTTTAAGTATTTATTTCACACCATAATTAAAAGAAGGAGCTTGTGGCTCATTGGTAAGACCTTGCACTGCTGAACCAAGCCACCAGAGTTCAATCCCCGGCCCTACATAATTTTTAATATTGTTTTCTTTTAAATTTTATAGAAGCCCAACAGTCCAACAGCCATAACTCCAGAATTTCCCACTACACCCCAAAAGTTAGAAGTACCAATAGCTACCCCCGGCGACTCCCCATCTCCCGCCACCTCGACTCAGCCGAGTCGGCCGGCGGACCGACCGACTCGGACAGGTGCCGCCGGCCGGACTCGGCCGGACCGCCGAGTCGTCAACTTGAAAGATGTGCCCTTTGGTCTCCCTTACCCCTCTGTATACTTTAATTTCTCAGATCGTTTCCAGAGAGCACAATAACTCTCATTCAATCCATTTTTAATACATTTTTCCTATTTTTTTTATATTTTTTAATTAAAAACCCTACACCTAGCCTAACCCTGTAAATACACCCCTACCTCCTACCCTCTCATCCCAAAATTCTGAGCCCACTCTCTCAAAATCTCAAGAAAGCTTTGGTACTTTGGAAACGAGCGAAAGGCGAAGCGCTGACGAAATCGACGGCGAACTTCCGGTGATCGTGCTAGGAACTCTCGACGATGAATCGACGCACCGGCGAATTCTCTACTTCCCTCTCACTCTCTAGTGTTTTCCAAACCCGTAAGTCCCCAAATTCTACCTCTCTATTCTTTTCTAAAATACGAATTTACAAAACCCGACGGAATCGGAAAAAATCCGATTTCCGATTCGGTTTTCTATAAAATTTCACGTCTCACCAATTCCATCATGCTTAAACATCTTATTGTTGACTATTAAACACTTGACAAATAATTTTAACAAGTTTCCTCACATGAAATGATAGCTTTTTCAATATATCGTATTTTTCACTTAAATACCACAATGTTTCATTTTCACATTTAACCCTCTTAACATTGCTATACCTTAACATAGAGTACGAGGTAATGACCTACCTCCTCACACACTCATATGCAAACATAACACGCTACCTTGAAAACTTAGAATACGATAAAACAATAATTTCATTTAAATACCATATTCTTAATAAAATCATTTCTAAAAGTTTTAGCTTTGATACACTTTTAAATAAAGATCTCTTATTAGGAAAATACGATAAGTTGTGGACATCAGTCGTTTATCTAAACCTGACTTTGTGATGTCTAGGCTAGGCAAGTGAGAAAGATAATTTTAAAAGGCCCGTCTCTCGATGATTCGTGAGCGGATCCCTCCTTTCTTCACTTGTACTTACCTGGCCACAATTGACGGTGAAGAGGCGATTTGAGGCATCTAACAACTTGTTGTTTAGACCATTTAGAAATAGTCTAGTTGATTTAGAAAACCCTAGAATCTAAAATACGGAAAATCGACTTTTGCAAATAAATACCTTTTACTTAATAAAACCGTATTCTAAAGGATTAGTATTTATAAATCTTTGCAAAGCGCCGCTACAACCCATTTTGGGGAACCCGTTCGGGATAGTACGGTTTATCGTGCACTCTCGGGCTTAGTAGTGCGAGATTCAGACCTCTGCAAGGAGCATTCGGTCTCGAAAGGTTTAAAATACGACATCTTAAGAAAATGAGATTTTTGGAATATAAAATAATTATTAAAATTATTTTTGTATAAATATATGTATATTTATCATTTAAATATCTATTTTATTATAACATAAATATTCCACTTTTTCTAAAAATCACAAGAATAAATTTTACATTAAAATACCATGAACTTCAAATAAATCAATATTAAAGATAAATACCTTTATTTATAAAAAACTAGGATATTTTCACTAGAAATGTCACAATATAAAATCCACCCTCATTACAACTCTAAAAACGAATAATAAATACTTGGGGTGTATTTTGAAAACTATACAAAAATATTTTTACATAAAACCCCCTCATGTTTTATAAATTACCCTAAGGACCCTAGTAAATATAGGACTTCGATTTACATCTCTACGGTCTGACTCGGGTTTGAGTCTGATCATAATCCGACTTGAATATGATTCAAGTACCATATAAATCTACAATCTTCAATATTACAATTCAACATGAACACACGAATCCATGAATTCAGTTATCAATCTATTCAACTTGACTGAACTAAACCATGAATATACTTTCCATGTACATGAATCCAGTTTACATCCGTTACTGATATCATGGTTTCGGTCAGTCATCCAACTATACAACTTATACAATACAATCAAACACTACGGGGTTTAAGGGGTAGATTGGTACGGAAGGTGTTAAAAGTGGCACGAGACAGTAAGATTAAGACACCTAACATGAATCCTGTTGTTGTTGTACCGTGGCATAACGGTTCCTTGTACTTTCAGTTTGCCCTGGTCTCTAGCATATAGAGACCCCTCTCGTATACATTGGCATTTTTCTGTATCAAGCTACAAACAACAGTGTTAACACAATATTCTACAATATTATACAACTTTAAAAGATACATTTTTATTCTGTCTTTTCTATTTCTCCATTAAGTTTGGGACTTACCGAGCGACCTGTTCGCTGACGACATTCTATTTCTTTCTTCTTTGAATGTCGTCAGGTGATCTGGACACAGCAGAGATCGAGCCCACCAGTGAAGACTTGGATTAGTTTCTAGAAGACCCCGAGCTCTAGACATTGTACCTTTTCTATTCAGTATTTTCATTTCCTGTTATGCCATTATTTAGGCATCGCTTTTTATTCCAGTTGTATTTACTTTTCATGCATTGTACAAAAGAATGTTAATAAATAAAGTTTCTGTTATTTTTATCTCTTGTCTCTTGTGATTTATCTTTATATTGCTTAGATACTTTTAGCGTATTTACTTCTGAGTATATACATAGGGGACCTCGTAGCGCCACCTTCGCCGCATACCGGGAAGCGGGGCGTGACAGGTTTTGTTGGTGGCCCATGCAGGTCGGAGTTGTATAGAATCATACTATGCAGTTCTGTTCTGCGTGAACAACCTAAGCAATATAACACAAGAACCAGCAACTAAAACATTTTTTACAATTCATGTTCCTTAAATCTTAAAATTTCATATTCATTGAATCTTATCATTTCAAATATTTTGAATCTGTCCTAACCCAAATTTTTCTTCAAGGTTATGGATTCCCTGAACAACACTAGCACCAATGTCAACAACACACCTCCAGCCCTACCACTGACACATGCCGTCCCTGCTCCGATCAACGAGCGGACGGTTCTGCTTGAGGCAATCCGAAGCTTCCTAGAGGGACAACAGCAGCAGACTGCTCTTTTGATGAACCGTTCCGAGGCAGACGCACGTGGGGTAAAGCAATTTAGGGCTTTACACCCCAAACAGTTCTCCGGAAATGGAAGCTCACTTGAAGCTGAGGAATGGGCACAGAGCATAGAGTATGATCTGGCGACAGCATAAGTGCCAGACATAGCTTTGGTTCGTGTGGCGAAACTGCAGCTCACGGACAATACTCGCAACTGGTGGAAGGAAGAAAAAAGCCGTCTTGAACAGCCTATCGAATGGAAGACTTTCCGCGACATGTTCGACGCTAAGTACTTCCCTGAGACTGCCAGGTTCGACACGGAACATCAGTTCATCCATCTGCAACAAGGTTCGATGTGGACTAAGTCAGTAGATGAGTATGATGTTGAGTTCACCATGCTCAGTCGGTAAGATATGTCTCAATAATTCAAAAATTTTATATCACATATTACACAGCTAACACAATATTTTTACAGATTTGCGGCGCACCTTATACCGACGGATGAGATCAGAGCCCGTCGCTTTCAACAAGGTTTGGATTCGGAAATCCAGGCTGCACTGGCCACATGAGATTTTTCGACTCATGAATCGGCTCTGAAAGCTGCCCGCCATTATGAGGCAGTGGTAAAGGCGAGCGGAAGACCTCAGTCTGCTGGATTTAAGCGTCCTGCCAACCAGATGGCAGGAGGAGCCTCGTCCAGGCCATCTTTTGTGCCAAGGTGACCCGGAGTACAGAACAATCATCCCAGCCCAGCCTTTTGTACCTACTGCAAGAGAACTGGACATATGATGAAAGACTACCGGCGAGCCAACCATCTTTGTTTGATCTGCGGCTCAGCTGCTCATGATATTGGGTTTTGTCCCCAAAAGCAAAACCCAGTTGCTGCACCCAGGCCAGCAATTACCTATCCGCAGCGACCAGCTCTTCAAGCACCTGCTCCAAGACTTGCACTACCTTCACCACCTAGAGGACCACAAGCTGCACCACCTCCTCGTCAGTTCCATCAAGCTCAAAGGAACGTTCCGAGGAATGTTCCTCCGGCCAGGAGGAATGTACCAAGGCGCCAGGCTTTTACTATGTCAGTGGAAGAAGCTGAGGCCACTGGCCAAGTCATCACTGGTAAACTTTTCTTCTCAAACTTTTCTTTCAGTCTTGTTATCTACATGCTTTCCCTAAAACAAATCCCACATACTTTAGGTACAATCTTAGTATCCTCAATCCTTGCACTAGCACTGTTTGATACTGGAGCATCACACTGCTTTATGTCGCAACGGTTTGTTCGAACCCATTCGATTCCAGTCTCACCGCTTGTATCCAGCTGGAATGTCAGTTCAGGAAATGGCGTTCTAAAGGCAACCATGGGATACCGTTTGTGTCCAGTCGTCGTCTGCAGCATAGAGTTTTATGCTGACTTCAAAGTGCTGGACATACCGAACTTCGATGTGGTTCTAGGAATGGATTGGCTTGGAACTTTTTATGCTACCATTGACTGTTGTCAAAGGAGGGTAGTATTCGAGATTCCAGACCAACCGGTCTTCTATTTCAAAAGCGGAGACCGTACACTGGAGCCAAGTACCTACAAACCGAAGCCAAGAGAAGCAGTAGTTGCAGCAGCTCAAGCGGAGGAAGAATCAAGATCAGATGTGGTTTGAAAGTTCGACGATATATTTCCTGACGATATATCAGGTTTGCCTCCGATCGAGCTCTTGAATTCAATATTGATTTAGTACCAGGAGTACAACCGGTGATCAAAGCACCCTATCGTTTAAGTCCGGAAGGTTTGAAGGAAGTCCGAACACAGTTGGACGAATTACCGGCGAAGGGATGGATTCGTCCCAGCACTTCAAGTTGGGGATCACCTGTACTACTTGTGAAGAAGAAGGAAGGTTCATACAGAATGTGCATCGATTATAGAGCCTTGAATGAAGTCACTATAAAGAACAAGTATCCACTCCTGCGCATCGACGATTTATTCGATCAGCTAAGTGAATCTTGTGTTTTCTCTAAATTGGATCTTCGTTCAGGTTATCATTAGGTGAAGGTCAAGGAAACTGATATTCACAAAACAGCTTTCAGAACTCGCTATGGACATTACGAATTTCTCGTGATGCCATTTGGAGTGACCAACGCACCCGCAATATTCATGAACCTAATGAATCAAGTTTTCCGGGAGTACTTAGACAGGCTTGTTGCCATCTTTATCGACGACATTCTGGTGTATTCTAAGAATCGGAAAGAGCATGCAGAACTTCTACGAATTGTACTGGAAACTCTTCGACAACACCAACTCTATGCCAAGTACAGCAAGTGCGAGTTTTGGCTAAAGCAAGTTGGTTTTCTTGGACATATCGTATCAGGAGAAGGAATCTCGGTGGATACAGCAAAAGTTTCAGCAGTTAGCGAATGGCCTACACCAAAGTCAGTGAAGGACATTCGGAGTTTCTTAGGTTTAGCTGGATATTACAGAAGATTCATTGAAGGATTTTCGAAGATAGCAACACTCCTGACCAAGCTCACACGTAAAGATGAAGAATTTATGTGGTCAGAAGCATGCGAACAAGCTTTCGTAGAACTCAATTCAAGGTTGACATCAGCACCTATTCTCGTTATACCGGATCAATCTGGAGGATTCGAAGTGCATTGCGATGCATCCGGTAAGGGATTAGGATGTGTTCTACATCAGCACGGTAAAGTTGTAGCTTATACTTCAAGACAGTTGAAGATTCATGAGCGCAATTATCCGACGCATGATTTAGAATTGGTAGCCGTCATCTTTGCTCTCAAGATTTGGCGCCATTATCTACTTGGTGAACGAGTGAACATCTACACAGATCATAAAAGTCTGAAGTACGTGTTTACTCAGAAGGAGTTGAATATGCGGCAGAGAAGATGGTTAGAACTCATGGCGGACTTTGACATCAATTTACAATATCACCCAGGGAAAGTGAATGTGGTACCTGATGCTCTTAGTCGACAACCATTATCGATGAATCTCACCGTTCAGTGGAAGCTTCAACAAGACTTGCATCAGATGGAGATTGAAGTAGTCATGCCAGGTAATGCTTCAAGTTTGATGAATTTACAACTTTAATCAACCATTGTCAATCAGATCAAAGCAGCCCAAGAAAGTGATGCTAAGATGCAAAAGATCAGAGAACAAGTGGAGAATGGACTCTGAACAGACTTCATCATCCATGAAGACGGATCTTTGAGATACGGCAGCAGAGTGTGTGTACCAAAAGGTCCTGTCCGGGAAGAGTTAATGAAAGAAGCTCATAGCTCTCCCTACTCAGTACACCCTGGAGGTACCAAAATGTACAAAGATCTACGTCAGAATTATTGGTGGCATGGAATGAAGCGTGAAGTAGCCAGAAGTGTTGCAAAATGCTTGGTGTGTCAGCAAGTAAAGGCTGAACATCACAGGACTGCTGGATTACATCAACCGTTACCAATCCCAGAATGGAAGTGGCAACACATCACGATGGATTTTGTGACTGCTCTTCCTCGCAGCACAAAGGGTAACGATGCCGTATGGGTCATTGTGGATTGACTCACAAAGTCGGCTCACTTCATCCCATTTCGAGTTGGCCAATCAACTGAGACACTAGCAAAGAAGTACATGGAGGTAATAATCTACCACCACCACAAATAAGAGTTGCCCCTACGGATTTACCCGTAGGGGCAAACCACTGCCCCTACGGATATATCCGTAAGGACAATAAAATACCTTGTAGGTACAAACGCCGTAGGTGCAAGTTGAATCCCTGAACTTGCTCCTACGGACAAAAAATTGCCCCTACGGAGTTCTGTGTAGGTCCCGTTTCACCTACGAAGTAGGCCGTAGGGACAAAAAAATTATTTTATTTACGGTTTTTTAAAATATATTACTTGTACCTACGGTTGAATCCATAGGGCCAAGTAATAGCCCCTACGGATACATGCGTAGGTACATATCCGTAGGGGCAAAATATTAGAAATCCTGATATTTTGCCCCTACGGATAACTCCGTAGGGGCTTTTTTTTGCCCCAACGGATATATCCGTAGGAGAACTCCCAACCCCCTGATACTGAGATTAGGGGGGAAAATATCAGTTATTCTGATATTTTGCCCCTACGGTTTAATCCGTAGGCAACATGTGCACCTACGGATTAATCAGTAGGTACATATTATCTGTTTTTTTTAAAAAAGGCTGCCTGATTTTTTCTCGCCCTGTGCACAATAATATATACATCAATAAAATATAAAATTAATCATCACACAACATATATCGCAGTATTCATAATCACATCTCACGCATATAATATACAAAAGAAACAAAAAAACTGAATATGATATAAATATAAACCAATATCAATATCGTCCAAAATGTTTCAAAATGTAGTACAATATGTATCATATAAATAAATACATGTTTCAAAAAATAAGAATCAAAAAGCTACCCTAGCTCGGTCCAGCTCCACCTCTGATAAACGTTAAAATCTGGCGCGCCTACTCCTCGGTCAATAAACCTTGCAATTCGGCACATGCGGGAGTCTGAGCGGGCTGTGGAGCTGGCGATGTGGTCTGCGCAGCCGCCGTCGAGGTAGTGGCTTGCGGAGCCGCGGCTGCGGGAGTCTGAGCGGGCGGTGGAGCTATAGGAGCTGTCTGCGGAACCGCAGCCGATGTACCCTGTCGCGTCTGGACCTAACGTGTGGAATAAGAGTGTAAGAACTGTGTATTATTCGAATTCGTATCATTATCAAGTTATTTCGAAACCCCATTTGGATATCTAGTTTGGAAAACCGTAGTTTATTTTAATTAGATATGTATGTATGATTAATCAAACCTAAGTCTACAACCAAATAAGCTCAGGCTACGTACTAATTATGGATATGTTGATATCTATAATATAACATGATATTTTACTATAAAGTAGTATACATACCAGCATCTCCTTCAACTCCTGAACGGTGGCCTTCAAGCTCTCCAGTTCTTGCTGGACACGTCGCTCACTGGAGACGGAGGAAGTAACCGCCGGGGTGGAGTCCAACCACATATGGGCCCTGCTAGGGCCCAGTCCCCGGCCTCTCTCCCAACCTCCGTGGTGCCCTCCGTGTGCGACGTCCAGGACTGGGGTCAGCAGCATCGGATCGCTCTGTCCGGTAAAATCGATCCCCGAGGCCGAGGCCTGCTCAACCACCCGCTCCTACACCCACTTAAGCAGTAAAGTATAAGTATAAAATTTAAATTTGAACCTTCCAAAACCAAAATTTCAAATATGGGTAGAATAAATATTAACACTTACGCAATACTCCTGGGTAGCGACGTCAGGATATCGAAGCTCGCCCGTGGCGGGATCTGTCGAGGTGTCGTGGACGGCAAGATATGCGGACAGCACGCTTGGTGTACCACCTTGCGCCAGGGTCTGAGCTGTCTGCAATATTAGAAAATAACTCTTAATATTAGATATATTAGAAAATAACTCTTAATATTGCAAAATATCATAAAGGTTGGTCTATTGTAATTTACCGATAACTCCATGGCTCGAGTAATATTTCTCGAGCCACCTGTGTAAGTGGGGCGACCCCTCTTCGCCGACTTCCTGTTCTCTGTATTCTGAGCGGCCTGTTTTTGCACAATGCATTAACATTTAGTTTTCTAATTAAGGAACACAAAAAAATAAATTATATCCTAAACAATGAATTACATTTAAAATACATACATGTTTGCGTTGAGAGTCGAAATATTCGCACAATAGAGGCCATGTCTCTACGTCGACTCTCGCAAACGCCGGAGTAGATAGAAGGGCCGCTCTCTCTGCCTCGGGGGTCGCCATCCACAGGGAGTAGCATTCGGCCTTCATCTCATTCCTGTTGTATCGGACCTTGGTCTGCATGTTCTTCATCAGGCTATTGTATAGAGCATGAAGGTCGAGCACCCTCCCAGGGTGATCAGGGTCGGGTACAGGCTGAAAATCGTAATCCGACTGAAAATACAAAAAAAACATTGTTATTAGATTGCAAGTGTTAATAATAAATATATTGGATTAATCAAATGAAAATATATATTAATACGTACCCGAGCCTGATCAAAGAAGAGGGCGAATGAGCGCCAGTGCTGCTCGCCCCACTCAACGTGAAGTGGATAGTTCTTCACGAGCCGGCTCTCGTCCCCCATATACCGGCCGAACCTCTCGGCATGAGGACCGGTATAGCGATAGTCAAGGGCAAAAATGAGGGGGATGCTGCCTCCCCCCTAGCTCTGTCAGGCCTCAGCCTATGGGACTGATTCGGGCCTCGAGCTCCCCTCTGGGGATGGAGAGGCCCTGCGTCTGCAAGAAATATCAAGACAATCAATATTAAGACAAAGTTGTATTAAGAAATCAAGGTTAAACGAAAATTGAAGTGTGATATATACCTCCGGTGACTAAAGCACGAGCCTGGGCCCGGGCAGCAGCACGAGCGGGATGATAGTTCCTCCGGTGAGGAACAGCCGGGGTCCCGGATGCGGCATTCATGAAATTCCCTCTTATGCGCTATCCGACCCTCCAACTAGAAAATAAACATTGACACTAAATTTCTATGAAGTTCATATTTATTCTATAGAGCATATGTAAAATGAATAAATATTTTATATTTATTCATACTAACCTGCAGACGATGCGGAGGGTATGGAAGTGGCAGGAGTGGCCCCTGCGTCAGATGTGGACGCACCACCTATAATTAGAAAATTAAAAATAGATTATATAAGTAATTGAAAAAAGAATGTGTAGATCAATAATATAACGCTCTAAATCAATATGCATGCACTATAGGATATATAAACATACCCGCAGGTGCGGTGGTGTCACCACCTACAGCTAGACAATAATAAAAATTGCTAAGTAAGAGCAAAAGGAATGTTTGTATATTTATGATATAGCATTCTAAATCAATATACATGCACTATATGATATATAAACATACCTGGAGGAGCGGGAGTGGCCTCTGTCCTAGATGTGGACGCATCACCAACAACTAGACAATCAAACATTGACAATATAAGTAATTTTGACATAAACAGGCATGAATATCTGTAATATTACATTCAAAATGGATATGCGTGTAGTATACCTGGAGCTGTGGCAAAATCCACATGGAAGGAGGCATCCGAAGGGGTCTCCGATCTGGGTGCAAGACCGGCCCTCTGAAGCTCCCTACGGAGCTCTCCGGGCGGCAGAACCGCTCTGTCTCTGCCTCTGCCGCGGCTGGAGCTCCTGCCGCCCCTCGCTGCTCCCGACATCGTCATCAAATCTAGATAAACGGTTCGTGGACGCATTAGACAATCATTAAAAGTATTGACTATATATGTATAGATCGTAAAATGTGAAGTAATAATATAACATTACTGATAACCTTTTTCGTTTCATGGGCGCATTATACATATCTACTTGGATTTCATCGTCGATGTCATTTCTAACCCACGTAACTTCATGATCGGCTGAAGACAACCCGTCCTTCGAAACAGACGGTCGGAGCACTCTAAGCCTTCTCTCTTCTTCATCCTCATCGCTGTCCTCGAATTCTGGGACATCATAGACATCTCTGGGTTTCCATCGGCATACAACACTCCATCCCGGATGCTTCAAACACTGTGAGTAGTATACTTGGAACGCTTGGTTCGGAAAGATAAACGAATCTTCCTGACCGTAAAATCGAAGTGTGTTCACACTGGTCAATCCATATTCATCTTTCCAAGTCCCAAGATTGCTTCTCCACTTATCCGTATCGGTTCGCGTATCGTACCAAGTACACTGGAATATATAAAAGGGTTCTGATCGTCCAGGATAGTGGATGCCGAGTATACAATTTAAGTACCCATAATAAATCACACCGTCCGATCCTACCGTCGCAATCCCACTATTCTGAGTGGTTCTAGATGTTTCTATGTCCTTAACTCCGAATTTGTATCTAAGGAAACCAAATCCTTTGTAATATGCAACCTCCATACTAGGAAATTGAGCTAAACATCTTGAATCACTCTCAAATGATGCAGACAAGTTCGGATCGTGGATCTAACAAAACAAATTTTACGAAAAATACATAACGATACAAGTTTAGATTAAAACTGATAGCAATAAAATGTTATTCGAATAACTTACATGATCTGTGACCCAATCACAAAAATTATCCTGATGATATTTTTCCAATTGTTCTTTGTTCCAATCAGGATGCCCCTCACGTACCTCGTTAAAATGAATTCTGTTCTCGACAAATAATGGTGACATTAATATTATATCATTTCATACACACACAAACACAGATATAACAATTAATCCAAAAAAAACTTACTCTCTAATTTGTTCAAGACATGCGCAATTAAGCAAGATAAACCGGTATATCTTGTTGATAAACATAGTGTCTACCCTCTTATACCCGGCTTTACCATATGGCCCGTCTTGAATTCTTCGAGGTCGGTTAAGTCTTGTCTCAATGTTCTCGTCCAGATAGCGGGAATAAAATGTGATTGCTTCATCAAGAAGATAAGCTTGCATGATAGAACCCTCTGGTCGATTTTTATTGCGTATATACTTTTTAAGAGTGTAGAGGTACCTAATGGAAATATGTTGAATAAATAAATACGGGCATACAGGACAACAATAAATTTATAAATTGCGCGAAACGAAAAATTACACGTACCTCCCGACGGGATACATCCATCGATATTGTACCGGTCCGGCTAACTTAGCCTCAGTTGCAAGATGAACCGTCAAGTGTATTATGATATCGAAGAATGACGGTGGGAAAATACGCTCAAACTTGCAAAGTATCAACGCAATAGAATTTTCTAGTTTTTCCAGCGTCACAACCTCCAGTGTTTTAGCACACAACTCTCTGAAAAAACAACATAGGTCGTTGATTACTAGACCAACCGATTCGGGGAGAGAAGTCTTGAGGGCTAATGAAAAAAGGTGCTCCACGATAACATGGTGATCATGACTTTTCAGCCCATCGATCTTTCCCTTCACAATTTTTATTTTCTTGATGAATGATCCTGAGAAACCTGTGGGAACTTTCAAATCATGCAACATCTGCAGGAATCTTTTCTTCTCCGGTTGTGACATATGATAAGCGGCATTGGGAAGTACAAACTTTCCCGGTTTTAGATAATATATGAGTATCGATGAGAATATGAAGGTTTCATATTATCATCGAGTATCCTATATTGGTTTTAACTTGAACATCTCGAATCACTCTCTAATTATGCGTTTGTTGTGTATTCTTGTTGTATGTGTGTGTTCCGGCTGTCGGGGGTAAGGCTTCTATCCCATTAAGAATCTATAGAGCGAACACCCATCACTTGTGCTTTCAACTGTTTCTAGTAAATTTCGGCAGCACCTCCCCGCTGTTCTCCGAGTACACTGTAATAGAATAGATAATCATTTCAAAGCTGTGAAACAACGTTGAAATAAACATCTAATCTATCTTTGTACTCGGAGAACTAGCGGAAAGGTACCGACGAAATATCTCGAAACGGATGAAAACACAAGTGAATGAAGGCGTTT
Source organism: Agapanthus africanus (assembly GCA_030015575.1). Taxonomy (NCBI): domain Eukaryota; kingdom Viridiplantae; phylum Streptophyta; class Magnoliopsida; order Asparagales; family Amaryllidaceae; genus Agapanthus; species Agapanthus africanus. Next base: position 504,813,165 of record JASDDO010000031.1, read on the forward strand.
GCTTTATACATTCCTAACTTGTCCACATGGGACAAATCTATCGGTTACCATACGATTGAATTTTCTCGTAGCATAGACTATACGACGGTTGTTAGTATCGAGCTATACCGTCCGATATTTAACAACCTTCGTATAGTTCTATGTCACGACGAACATCGCACGTATGTTAACCGATAGACGGGGACTAAGTGGCGCTTTTAGTTTCATATATGAGTATCGATGAGAATATGAAGGTTTCATATTATCATCGAGTATCATATATTGGTTTTAATTTGAACATCTTGAATCACTCTCTAATTATGCGTTTGTTGTCCATTCGTGTTGTATGTGTAACATGATTTTAAACCATTGAGATCAAGATTGATAGAACTGATCATCCCACATTGCAATGGTATTCATCTACCAAAAACTATTATTGCAATGGTATTCATCTATAACAATCAACAATTAAAACTATAAATGTAGGATACTGATATCATAAAGCGTTATACGCAACATATGAATTCACATGACTGAAACATGCATAAAAAAAATATGTTCATCCAAAAGAAAGGCCACTGTCAACAAATATAGACAAATACGTCATAAAAACAGTAATCAATTAACAAGTTGATTAGCATCTGGATCAAGAAAATGATAGGAAAAACAATTGACTATGATCTATAATGACAAGTCTATTACCATGACTCTCGACTAACAAAGGTGGCTTTTCGTCCTCGGTAGCTTGATAATTGATGGAGGATATAAACTTTTGACGACACCTAACGAAAAGTGGACCCTCTTTTCTTCATTAATTCACTCCCTGTGTGTGTTTGTTTTTTTTGAATTAAAGGTCATTGATTTTAGAAAGACCTGATGATATATATGTTGAATATATGTAGGGTGATATGCATGATCATAAGAGCTTGGTGGAGGCAATAAAGAAAGTTGATGTGGTGATCTCTATGCTGGGCTACAAATATCATGAGCAGTTGGTTGATCAAGTTAAAATCATTGAGGCTATTAAAGAAGCTGGAAATGTCAAGGTAATCAACAAATATATATTTATATTAGGATAAGGAAAAAGAGAAATTTAGATTGGATAGTTGTAATATTACATATTGTTATTTTTTCACATCTTTCTTGTTTTCTGTTAATTGCACAAAACCCCCTTTTAGTTTATCCCATATAGCAATATCATCAGCCCCACCCCAACCGAACCCCAGCCCCAGCCCAGCCCCAACCCTAACCGAACCCTAGCCCAGCCCTAGCCCCAGCCCCAGCCCAGCCCCAGCCCAACCGAACCCTAGCCCCAGCCCGAGCCCCGCCCCATCCCCAACCCCAACCCTAGCCCGAGCCCCAGCCTAGCCCCAACCCCAACCCCAACTCCAACCCCAACCCCAACCCCAACCGAACCCCACAACCGAACCCTAACCTTAACCGAACCCGATGCCGACGCCGACACCGATGCCAAACCCTCACCCCTACCCGAACCTGGCCTGAACCCTAGACTACAACGTCAAAATTAAAAATTATTTGAGATTTACTTACAAACCGTGCGCGCGGTGGAGGAGACGGTAGAAATTGGTGGTAGACGACGATCGGTGAAGGTGGCGACAAGGTGCGGGAAGTCGGCGAAGGTGTGGGAACGACCGACAAAGCTGGCGACGAGGCGCGAGTGCGGTGGTGACGAGGCGCGGGAACAGGCGATGAGAGGCGCGGGAGTGAGAGAGAGAAATTTTGGGAACGATGAATAATTTTTCTGTGCTTTTTTTTATTAATAACCTATTTAGATGCCCCTACGGATATAACCGTAGGTCCACGGCTTGCGGCTCCGTAGGGCCAAACAAAAAATTAGAACGTAAGGCACCGTAGGGACAACGATGTGGCCCTACGGATAAATCCATAGGGGCAAGAAATATTTGCCCCTACAGATTTCTGAGTCCTTATGGGCAACCCCATATTGTAGTAGTGTACTTAAGATTTAAGCTCTTCATAATGTACTATCTCTGATACCCATGAACTCATACAGGAAATTGTGAGACTTTATGGAGTACCGGTCCGCATTTTCTCCAATCGTGACACCAGGTTTCGATCGCAATTTTGGCAAAGTCTGCAAGCAAGCTTGGGAACAAGTCTGAACTTCAGCACGGCTTATCATCCAAAAACAGATGGTCAGTCGGAACGAACTATTCAGATCTTGGAGGATATGCTCACAGCATGTATGTTAGACTTCAAAGGATCGTGGGAAGATCACCTACATCTTGTGGAGTTTTCGTACAACAACAGCTACCAAGCAAGCATAGGAATGGCACCTTTTGCAGCATTGTATGGAAGAAAGTGTCGATCGCCATTAAGTTGGGACGACATCGGAGATAGGGAACTTCTTGGACCAGAGATGATAGTAGCGACTGTTGATGTGGTTCGTACTATCAGGGAAAAGATGCGCATAGCCCAAGATCGACAGAAGCACTGGGCTGATGCAAAGAGACGTCATATGGAGTTCCAGCCAGGAGATCATGTGTTCTTGAAGATATCTCCGAACCGCGGAGTGATCCGATTGGAAGACGGGGTAAGCTAAGTTCGAGATATATTGGACCGTTAGACATACTCGAAGGAGTCGGTGAAGTGGCATACCGTTTAGCGCTTCCACCTACATTGGAAGGAGTGCATAACGTGTTCCACATATCCCAACTCAGATGGTATCTGAGTGACCCCAGTCATGTTCTCGATCATTCCGAGCTCACTATACAGCCCGATTTGTCTTGTGAGCAATAGCCTGTGGAGATTCTGGACAGGAAAGTGAAGACATTTCGGAACAAGGAAGTTAACTTGGTCCGAGTGATGTGGAGGAAAGACACTCCAGGAGAGTCCACTTGGGAAAGGGAGGATGAAATGCGTACTAGATATCCACACCTCTTTGTAAACTAGTCCTCAAATAAAAGTTGTAAATTTCGAGGACGAAATTTTTGTAAGGAGGGTAGACTGTAACAACTCCATTTTTAATGTACAAAGAAATTATTTAAATTCAAAATATACTTGGAGTATTTAATGTTGCTGATATCTCTTTAAATATTTATTTCACACCATAATTACAAGAAAGAGCTTATGGCTCATTGGTAAGACCTTGCACAGCTGAACCAAGCCACCAGAGTTCAAATCCCCTGCCCCACATTATTTTTAATATTGTTTTGTTTTAAATTTTATAGAAGCCCAACAGTCCAACAGCCATAACTCCAGAATTTTCCACTACACCCCAAAAGTTAGAAGTACCAGTAGCTACCCCCGGCGACCCCCGATCTCCCGCCACCTCGACTCGGCCGGGATCGGCCGGCGGACCGGCTGACTCGGGCCGGCGCCGCCGGTCGGACTCGGCCGGACCGCCGAGTCGTCAACTTGAAAGATGTGCCCCTTGGTCTCCCCTACCCCTCTGTATACTTTAATTTCTCAGATCGTTTCCAGAGAGCACAATAACTCTCATTCAATCCATTTTTAATAAATTTTTCCTATTTGTTTTACATTTTTTAATTAAAACCCTACACCTAGCCTAACCCTAGCCTAACCCTATAAATACACCCTTACCTCCTACCCTCTCATCCCAAAATTCTGAGCCCACTCTCTCAAAATCTCAAGAAAACTTTGGAACTTTGGAAACGAGCGAAAGGCGAAGCGATGACGAAATCGACGGCGAACTTCCGGTGATCGTGCTAGGAACTCTCGACGACGAATCGACGCACCGGCGAATCCTCTACTTCCCTCTCACTCTCTAGTATTGTCCAAACCCGTAAGTTCCCAAATTATACCTCTCTATTCTTTTCTAAAATATGAATTTACAAAAACCGACGGAATCGGAACAAATCCGATTTCCGATTCGGTTTTCTATAAAATTTCACTTCTCACCAATTCCATCATGCTTAAACATCTTATTGTTGACTATTAAACACTTAACAAATAATTTTAACAAGTTTCCTCATATGAAATGATAGCTTTTTCAATATATCGTATTTTTCACTTAAATACCACAATGTTTCATTTTCACATTTAACCCCCTTAACATTGCTATACCTTAAAGTAGAGTATGAGGTAATGACCTACCTCCTCACACACTCATATGCAAACATAACACGCTACCTTGAAAACTTAGAATACGATAAAACAATAATTTCATTTAAATACCATATTCTTAATAAAATCATTTCTAAAAGTTTTAGCTTTGATACACTTTTAAATAAAGATCTCTTATTAGGAATATACGATAAGTTGTGGACATCGGTCGTTTATCTAAACCTGAATTTGTGGTGTCTAGGCTAGGCAAGTGAGAAATGTAATTTTAAAATGCCCGTCTCACGATGATTCGTGAGCGGATCCCTCCTTTCTTCACTTGTACTTACCTGGCCATAATTGGCGGTGAAGAGGCGATTTGAGGCATCTAACAACTTGTTGTTTAGACCATTTAGAAATAATCTAGTTGAATTAGAAAACCCTAGAATCTAAAATACGGAAATCGACTTTTGCAAATAAATACCTTTTACTTAATAAAATCGTATTCTAAAGGATTAGTATTTATAAATCTTTGCAAAGCGCCGCTACAACCTATTTTGGGGAACCCGTTCGGGATAGTACGGTTTATCGTGCACCCTCGGGCTTACTAGTGCGAGATTCAGACCTCCGCAAGGAGTATTCGGTCTCGAAAGGTTTAAAATACGACATCTTAAGAAAATGAGATTTTTGGAATATAAAATATTTATTAAAATTATTTTTGTATAAATATATGTATATTTATCATTTAAATATCTATTTTATTATAATATAAATATTCCACCTTTTTCTAAAAATCACAAGAATAAATTTTACATTAAAATACCATGAACTTCAAATAAATTAATATTAAAGATAAATATCTTTATTTATAAAAAACTAGGATATTTTCACTAGAAATGTCACAATATAAAATCTACTCTCTTTACAACTCTAAAGAAGAATAATAAATACTTGGTTTGTATCTTGAAAACTATACAAAAGTATTTTTACATAAAACCCCCTCAAGTTTTATAAATTACCCTAAGGACCCTAGTAAATATAGGACTTCGATTTACATCTCTACGGTCTGACTCGGGTTTGAGTCTGATCATAATCCGACTTGAATATGATTCATGTACCATATAAATCTACAATTTTCAATATTACAATTCAATATGAACATATGAATCCATGAATTCAGTTATCAATCTATTCAACTTGACTGAACCAAACCATGGATATACTTTCCATGTACATGAATCCAGTTTACATCCATTACATCCGTTACCGATATCATGGTTTCGGTCAGTCATCCAACTATACAACTTATACAATACAATCAAACACTACGGGGTTTAAGAGGTAGATTGGTACGTAAGGTGTTAAAAGTGGCACGAGACAGTAAGATTAAGACACCTAACATGAATCCTGTTGGTGTTGTACCGTGGCATAACGGTTCCTTGTACTTTCAGTTTGCCCCGGTCTCTAGCATATAGAGACCCCTCTCGTATACACTGGCATCCTTCTATACCAATTTACAAACAACAACGTTAAAACAATATTCTACAATATTATACAACTTTAAAAGATACATTTTTATTCTGTCTTTTCTATTCCTCCCTTAACTTTGGGACTTACCGAGCGACCTGTTCGCTGACGACATTCTATTTCATTCTTCTTTGAATGTCGTCAGGTGATCTGGACACAGTAGAGATCGAGCCCACCAGTGAAGACTTGGATCAGTTTCTAGAAGACCCCGAGCTTTAGACATTGTACCTTTTCTATTCAGTATTTTCATTTCCTGTTATGCCATTATTTAGGCATCGCTTTTTATTCCAGTTGTATTTACTTTTCATGCATTGTACAAAAGAATGTTAATAAATAAAGTTGCTGTTATTTTTATCTCTTGTCACTTGTGATTTATCTTTATATTGCTTAGATACGCTTAGCATATTTACTTCTGGGTATATACGTAGCGGACCTCGTCGCGCCCCCTTCGCCGTATACCGGGAAGCGGGGCGTGACAAAACCAATTAGCCTATGTATGTTGTACAGAAGGTAATAAGTAAAAATATATAAAGGGATTGGAGTAAGGACAATAAAAATTGTAACTAATGTCATAAATCACGTTTTGGAAGAGGTATTACTATGAATACTCGGCTACCCCCTCGAAACATTTTTATATTTCAGTTTTATTGTGCAGTATTAATTGAAAACTGCTTTCCTAATTAGATTCTGACTCCAGAATATATATTTACCAGACTTGATTCTCACATCTGTATAGTGTTATAGATGCTGAGTTGGAGTAGTATATTGGGAATTGGGTGATTAGATCCTCAAAATAAGAATTCTTTATAATTGGTGATTTTTAAAGAAATCATATGGGTTTTGCCTAACGACAAATATTTAGTTTTGAATATCCGTTGTTATACACCAATTTCAAATTGATATATCTGTATGTTTATTTTATAAAGTGAGATGTAAATTTTTGAAATTATGTTTATAATATTTATTTTTATTAGTTGATGATTAGGTAAGGTGCATTCAATAATGATGTAATTCTTCTTAACCATAATACAGTTTTCAACTTACTACACACAGGGTTTGAGTATTGTATGTTATCCGATGTCCATTAGGATAAGGGGTTGGTACTCGTACTATATTCCGTTTACTTATAACTTTTATGGTTTTAGACATACATTTTGTTGAAATACAAGGTTCAAATTTTGAAAAGTTATAAGTATAAAAATAAAGTAAAGAACCATGCGTTGGAAGTATCAGGATTCTTCGAGATAATTAAAGATGTAGATACTTATACTAGGTATTCCGTCATAGTAATTTTGAGAAATTGCTTGTCTCTCAAATTACTCATTCGTGGGTGTTTCCTGATTTAAAATCAGGAAAGCTTCTGGGAAAAGCTTCAGAGGAGAGTCACGTGCTTACACGTGACTAGCGGTCACGTGTTGGCACGTGACACCTTAAAAGCATCATCAAGTCGAGTTCAGCCTACTGACTACGCTGAAGAAAATGGGCTTCAGAAAGAGTCACGTGCTCCCACGTGACCAGGGTCTCGTGGCGACACGTGACATTTAAATGCAAGCGTCAAAGACACAATTTCTCTGATCAAGTCAAGAAAAAGGCTTCAGAAGAAGTCACGTGCTTCCACGTGACCAGGGTCACGTGTTGGCACGTGACGTTCAAGACAGCAGACTCGTTCTCCAGACGAACCAAGGAAAGAGAGTTCAAGCAAGGGTCACGTGCTCACACGTGACCAGGGGTCACGTGGTAGCACGTGACGTTTAAGCAGCAATCAAAAGACACAGCGCAAAAGGCTCATTCCAAAGGGGGTCACGTGCTCACACGTGACCATGGATCACGTGGTCACACGTGACCGGCTTTCAAAGCCCATTCTATCAACAGAATTAAATTCTGAGAGAAATGCAAATCTTTCCAAAGGAACGCGACTATATGCATCCAATCAAATTAAAGATTCAGAGGTCATTTATTTATGGAAAAATCTCGGGTTTGGAAAGATTTCCCCCTTAAATCTAACCAAAATAAAAAGGGAGAATCTCTGGATTTGAAATCCAACGGTGAATAATATTCACCTAATAATCCAAAGGTCCAGAATGAACAATGAATGCAAATCAAATATCTCCATGAAGATTCGTCAAAAACTGATTGATTCGGCTGCTTCTCCTATAAATAGGAGCCAAGAGATACAAAAGAGGGAGAGACATACAGGCGCAGGGAAAGAAAAAAGGAGAAAAGCTTTGATACTTGAAAAAGACTTGGATCTTCTGCAAAAAACCCTAGGTAAGAAAGGGAAGGCCTTTTGAAAGAGGGGGAATTTAATTCCCAACAGAGTTTAACTCTGATACATAAAACAGAAGAGCACATTTCTTCTCTCTTTGATAGAGGATCTGCAAAGTGCACATCTCCCCTTTAGGTTGAGAATTTAATTCTCAATGGGTTGAGATCCTGCCATGCAGATCCAAAACATAGAGAGGGAACGCAAGCATGAGAATTTAATTCTCACAGAACTATAGGAATTCAATTCCTTTAAAAATAAAATTAGGGCTCGACCCTGTATCATGGGAATTTAATTCCTTCAAAACAAAAGAAACATGGTTGAACCCTAATTAAGAATGTGGTTCTGTGGAAATAACAGGAATTTAATTCCCTTAATTATAATTCTTTAAAATGGGAAGTATAATTCCTTGAAAGCTTTTATTAAGGGTTGAACCCTCTTCAGTTCTCCACATAAACGAGGAATTTAATTCCTACAGAAAATTCAGAGTTTAACTCTACAAGTCCTCAAAAGGAAATAGGAATTCAATTCCTCTGAAATTTAAAAGTTCGAGGAATTTAATTCCTGAAAGAAACAGATCCTCTAAAAACTACGTAGAGGTAGGGTCACGTGCTGCCACGTGACCCCCCAAAACCCCTACAGAAAGACCCTTTGAGGCAGCACCCCACGTGACCCACGTGACCTTGGCAGAAACTCTAATACACAGGCATTTGAATGCCCGTCACGTGATGGCACGTGACGCCTTGAAGGAGATGATAATTTCAGCAGAAAAAAAGAAGGGAGGATGCTCTCACGTGCTGCCACGTGACCCTTCCTGCCATAGTGTTTAACACTAAATTTAAAACTCTTGAACCCAGTGTTAAAACACTGTCGGGCCTTAGCATTCAATGCTGATTAAAAAAGCCTTATTGGCAGGGTTCAACACCGATCTGTTTTAGTGTTTAACACTAATTGGAAAAAGCCTTATTGCTGGTGTTTAACACCAATTATCTCTTAGTGCTGAACACTAACTTAACAACCTTATTCCCAGTGTTCAACACTGATTGCTCTGAAGTGTTTAACACTAGGCTTTGGTCTAACTGGCTAAAGGGATAGAGGTAAACATTCTCCCTCAATGGACCAACAAAGAGTCCATATTCCAGACCTGACTGGACTTAGCCCAAGCTGGCCATAAGTCCTCAATTTGTGATTAACTGGGCCGATGGGCTCATAACATAATCGATCAATCTTGACCCAAATCGGGCCAGGGACTATCTAATCCACCCCGGTTCTAGGGTACATCTCTTCACTCCTTTGATATTTGGCATTGTAATCCCTCAATGTCTTCAAAGAGGTGACGGGTCCCGAAGACCATTCATGACATGGACTGTGGGGTCCTTAAACCCATGCATGATACAAAATTCCTGGTTACGTGGAATGTGGATAACGTCACTCTTTGACCCCGCGGGAAACGTCCAGAGCGGATCCTGGTCCTCGCAGAGCACGGCAGTGAACCCGTGTGAAGCATCCAGAGCGGAGCCTGGTCCTCGCCTAGCACGGCAGTGAACCCGTGTGAAGCATCCAGAGCACATACCGGACTGTGGAGTCCTTAAACCCATGGACTATGACGTCCTTAACCTTGACCGAGATGTCTTTAAACTACCCACGGACCGCAATGTCCTTAAAACTACCCATTGACCGAAATGTCTTTAAACTACCCATGGACCGCAATGTCCTTAAACTACCCACGGACCGCAATGTCCCTAAACTACCAACGGACCGCAATGTCCTTAAAACTACCCATTGACCGAGATGTCCTTAAACTACCCACGGACCGCAATGTCCTTAAAACTACCCATGGACCTCGATGTCCTTAAACTAGAACAATAGAGCCTCCATATGCTCTTTCGTCGGATCTAAACGGTCCTGTTTAAGTTGATCTTAGCCTCAAAAATGGCTAACGCGTCCTTAAACCTTCAAGCAGACTGGACTATGGATCCCCCCTAATTAATTCTGGCTCGAGGGTACATCTCTGAACTCCTCTGACATCTGTCGTTGTAATCCTTCAATGTCGTCAGAGAGGTGACGGGTCCCGACGGCCATACATACGATGGACCGCCACATCCCTAAACTGGAACATTAGAGTCCAAACACTCTTTTGTAGGATCTAAATAATCTCGTTAAGTTGATCTTAGTCACAAAGTTAGACTAACGTATCCTTAACAAACGTCTGAGTTGATCTTAGCCTCAAGTGTGGCTGACGTATCCTCAAACCAAACCCCCAAACCCAAATTTAAGATAATGCGGATTTGGACTAGTCCACGCCCTACGGGCGACGACATAACTCAGTCTCCGTAAACGATCCACGGGCATCAAAACATAAAACAAACGCATACGACACGAAGTGATCATTTAGAGAAGGAGAAAGTTGTTACCGCAATGCGGTAGCGTAATTAACTGCAGGGGCTTGCGCCTGCAGGGAAGAGCGTCCCCACAATCAAAAACCCCTCAACGAGGGGGAATCTGACGAAGTCTGCTACATCGGTCGCATCCGCTCAAACCTTCGATACATGGTGCCATAAACCAATTTGGCATCTTCGGAGAGGTGGACGGATAGCATCAATTAGCATCTGCCCCGAATCTCAGCGCCAAGACATCGCATCCCTGCGCGCCGTCTTTTGGAGGGGAACAGATTCTGGCACGCCCGGTGGGACCTTTTCCTCTTTCCACTCCACACTTCGTGTGTCGTGATTCGCGAACCAATCGCGGTTCGCTAATAGTTGCCCTTGGGTTTCAAGATACTAAGAATTGGCGCCTTGCTTATTGCAGAAAGCAAAGGATCGATGGCTTCTACTTCTGCGAAATCCTCCAATTTCTCGAGCTGCAATCGCGACCAACGCTTTGCCTCGCCAGGAGGTGTAGCCTATGGACCCCAAGCTGCTTCGTTGTTCACAATGCCGGTGGACCAGGTGACTCAAGCCACTACCGGATTGTTCTTTGGGACTATACTCCCACCATCAAGCTTCACGGCGCCGGTGTTGACAAAGGAAGCGCTCAAGAAGTCGGTCTTTGATCGTCTTGCCCCTGCCGCGGCTCCTCTCAACGAGTCGCCCGATGCCAACGCCTCAGTCTTCTCTAGATTGGGCCAGAAATCCTGCGAACTCATCATAAGGCCTACAATCTCGGAGGAGGCTGCTTCTAAGAAAGTGGCCGCTCCTGCCCTCGAAATCGCCAAGGCGGCTTCTCCGGCCAAAAGGTCGGTCTTTACAAGGTTGACGGCTTCAGTTTCCGCTCCCGCTGCACAAAGGACATCGGTCTTTGACAGGCTAACACCGACAACGACCCCCCACCTACACAGGGGGCAAGACGAAACCATTCTTATATCTGACTCTACGCCGTCTGCTCGACGTGCTCGACGTCGTCATTGGCGCCGAATAAGGAAGGCTGGGGGCCCCTCCGGATTGACTCCACCAGCCCCGGTGGTAGAAGTTAATGCTGCTGTTCCAACTGGGAACAGCTTTGAAATGCTAAATAAGGTGCGAAGGAATTCCCCTATCGCAGTACTGAAGAGGTCTCCTCCCCCATCAGAAAAGGTTGTGGAAATAGAATCAGAACAGCCCCGATCTCCTCAACGGCTGTCTTCCAAAATCTATAAGGTTTGGCGGCGGGCCCGGGACTCAATCATCGATCCAAACTTCTCCCGCCAGCATAAGAAGCTGAAGATCTAACCGAAAGCTGGTCACCAGGAGAAAACCCAAAAGGCTGTTTGGACGCCCACCTCGACGGCCCCCTCAACCTCCATGGCTCATAAAAGGAGGGAGCCCGAGAAGATCCCTCGACGAGCAACGACGGCTAAAAACAACAAGCCCGGACACCTTAAGTCTGGGGGCATGATGGTCCACACCGTATACATGGCCTCTGGAAAGGAGGAGAGCCGCACTTCTACAGGCCACCGACCGCTAACCCGATCCGTAACGAAATCCCAGGAGCAGCAACAAAAGCTCCAAGAAATGATGAATGCTATGGCCGCGCTCACCGGGCCAAAGGAAAACCCAGAAGCATCCTCAGACGCACGCCGGGAGGAAGAAACCGACGCTGAATTCCTTCGCCGGACACTGGAGAAAAGGGACAAAGAGGCTGCTGAACAAGCTGCCAACATACAACGGATGGGCCTTCTCTTTCAAGATGTAATAGGAATGATGATTCAGCAGGACTCACCCGCCGAGGATCCTCCGATCATTCTTGAAGACGACCGAGGAGAAACATCAAATCCACCACCAGCCCTCTCAACGGCCAAGGAGGAGGCAATCTCTAAGGCTGACTTGGCTGACTACATAGCCCAGCAAATCCGAGTTCATCACGCGACTGAGGCGGCTGGTCAAGTCGTGAAAACGGGGCGGCCGTATCCGAGCTGGTACGACCAAATCAAATACCCACAAGGCTATACGATACCGAAATTCCATGTGTATAAGGGGACCGGCAATCCTCATCAACACGTCGCCCAGTTCCGGGCCCTTTGCGGTAACACCGGCGGTGACGATAAACTGTTACTCCGTCAGTTCGTTGGCAGCTTATCAGAAACAGCATTCGAATGGTATTCAGAACTTCCGAACGATTCCATCAAAACGTTCGCTGAAATGGAGTTGTTATTCACTCAGCGGTTCGCAAGTGCCAGCGAGCGCACTCCAATTACTGCTTTGATTAACGCCAGGGTAAAGCCAGGCGAAACCTGGGTCCAGTACGCTATACGCTGGCGGAATTTGTGGTCGAGATGCGAGCAACGCATTGAGGAAGCACCTGCAGTGGGTATGTTCGTGGGAACCCTAGACCCCCACGCAACTATCTCCCAGTTTATGATGTTCTTTAAGCCAACCATATTCCAGGCTCTAATTGACAAGTTGGCTCAGATGGACCAGATGGGTCATAGGCCACCTCCCCCGAAGTCGGAACCTCGGAATGATAAGGGTAAAGGAAGAGCCACCTTTGTCGCGAATGCCCAACAGCAACCTGACGCCCCGAAATCGGCAGATCAATTGGAAGAAAGACGCCGATATTATAATGAAAAGATGAAGCGTCCCTACTCGTTCCCACGAGACAAGACGAGACGGTTATTTGAGCTGGCAATACGCAACAGACTTATTAACCTCCCGAATCCAAGGCGACCGCCGCAACCCACCGAGGTGAATAACCCCAACTATTGCCCTTACCATCAGACGGTAAGCCATCCGATTGAAGATTGCTTCGTCTTCAAAGGATGGATCGAAGATCAATACCTTCAGGGAAAGTTTGTACTGTCCGAAAAGTGGAAGGTGAACCCGCCACAACCACATACTCCTAAAAAGGCAGACACACCGGGGGCAACCTGCTCCTTTATCGAAGAAGTTCCATGGGAAGTCGTGCTATCAACGAAGACCAAAAGGATGCTGAGAGACCTTCATGCGTGTCCTGTAATCGAATGGAAGGACCCTCCTGAACCTCGAATTAACGAAGGAGCAGTGAAGCCCCGCGCAACTACGAAGACTGCTGATAAGGGCCCAAATACTCACACCCAGCCGTCAAAAGCTTCGAAGAAAAAGAAGAAGAAATCCAAGAAGCCCGCGAAGCTTGGAAACGAGCGCACGAACTTGCAGAAGCAAATCGACGCGCTGGAAGAATATAATCAGAAGGCGCGAATTCCCGTCACACTGCAAGAGTTCCTCAGCCACATCTTTCAGGAGGAAGATGATGGAGAGAACTCGTCGGATGAATCCGAGGGATATGTGGCAAGTTGTAACGTAATCTCCCACTCGTTTGCCGACGACGAGAAAACTCCTGACGCTAAGAAGCTGGAGATGGAGCCCGAACCAGAGCGTGCGAGGCTGACGACTGATATGATCAATGCCTTCCTAGACGAGATTCGTCTAAAAAGTAAAGCGGATCAGGAGCGTGAGACGGCAGCATCAGAAGGAACCCAATGCGGACAACTGAACGAAAGAGTTGAGCTACCCCTGCCAGAACGAAAGGCGTCCGAAATGGACAGAAAGATATTCAAGACAAGGAAAAGGTTCGCCAAAGCCATGTCAATAGGAATGAAGCTACCACCTTCAGAAGGAAATAGGCACAATGGGGCGGAGAAGCACCCTGATTACTGCGCATATCATCGGAAAGTCTCACACCCCACAGAAGAGTGCGACGCCTTTAAGATATGGTGGCAAGGATATGTTGCTCATCGGCAACATTTCAAACGCATGAAACGCAAGAGCCGTCGGGAGCAAAGAAGCGCCGTTGACGGGCCCAACAGAATTACTGGCAACTGTTATATGGCTCATGCCGAGGGGTCGCAAGTCCTCACCTTTGGGAGCGACTCTGACGAAGAAGTGACTCTGGGCCCTCTCTTTGAAGAATCCGCGCTAAGGAAAGATGAGGAATCAGAAGCCTGCGGAAACACTCAGCTGCGCAATCGCACACTCCCGGAAAAGAATCTCGGGCCTACGAACAGAAAAGATAAGGGAAAGGAAAAGGTCACTGAAGATATCACTTTGGATGACCAAGTCGCGAAAGAATTGGCTGCCAAAGACCCTCCTAGGAGGAGTAAAGTGGACTATAACATCCTCGCGCATCTAAGGAAGCTACCTTCTCAGCTTAGCATTCTCGACACCCTCCTATTATCAAAAGAAGCACGGGACTCACTAATTAAGGCATTACAAGAACCTGAGCAATTCCAAGCCTTTCTCGCCACTGAAAAGATGAAGGACGAACTGGAAGAAGTGCATACGGCCGACGTCACTTTCGGTGATGAAGACCTCCTTCTCGGGACGTGCGACCATAACCGTCCCCTATATGTCTCTGGGTACTGCCATGATATCAAGATAGGCAAAATCCTGGTGGATAATGGATCCTCCGTCAATCTCCTTAATGTTCGGGTGTTGAAAGAAATCTGCATGAGTGTGCAGCATCTCGCTCGGGACAAAATTACTATCTCCGGTTTCGACTCACAATCGTCACGGACTCTCGGGTCCGTGATACTAGCGTTACGCTTCGGGCTTCTCGTCTCGGACATCAAATTCCATGTCATTGACGCCAAGACCTGCTACAATGCCTTGCTCGGCCGTCCTTGGCTACACGAGTACAACATCATCCCTTCTACACAACATCAGTGTATGAAGTATTTTAAAGATGGTTTCGAGTATACTGTAACAGGTGAGTTGAACCCATTTTCCGTGAACGAAGTCCGCAAATACGAGGATGCGAAATACTTTTTGCCAGACTTCGAAGATACAGAAAGGTGTCGCAACTCGGAGAACAAAGCTGCCGCCACCATCCCCGTTTTCGGAAGCGATACCAAAGAAGAGGAAGAGATAGTTTATACGGGGCCATCTCAGCGCAACAACCGGAGGACGCCCGCCCCCATACCGGTCTTCGGAAGTGATTCAGAAGATGAGGTCAATGCCGTATTCTCCAATCGGCTTTCAATGCAAGCACCCCTCAGCGATGGCCATAGTTTGCAAATCACCATGGTACCGCGAAAACACTACAAGGACCTCGACACGCTTCAAGCTCACAGTGTGCAAGAGCTGCAAACGTTTTGCGTCCCCCCCAGGCGAAAGGGTGAGAAGATGATCCTATTCTATCGATCCTCAGAGTCGAAAGTAGAGAAAGAGATCTGGCACGGCGTAGATGCTACATGCGACAGACTCCAGCCCATCCGTCTGCCCAGATACTATACAAATGGATTAAAGAAGCTATTGAAGCGCCAAGGGGTACCCTTAAAACAAACTGTTCAACAGGCTCGGTTCTACAACAGGATTTGGGATGTCCCTGGAACCCAACGCAAATTGCCCAACGGGAAAATGGAGACACTCGGGCTTGGATACGCGAGAACCGGAAAACGAGAGCGGGCCCACAGCAGCTACGCTATATATACCTTTGATGAAGAAGAGGACGCCCCGTCAGGAGATACCAATCCCTCATCAAAACCAGACCCTGCGATTGAAGCGCCAAGTCCGTCGTTTGAAGAACGAATGAGCAAGCCTATCAGGAAAGTGGGTCAGAAAGCTCGGGAAGACCACAGCCGCGAAATGGCCATCTACGAGAAAGCCAGGACGCAACGTCTATTTCAACAGGCTGCGAAAGGCAAGAATGCTCATCCTTGTCAACCCATCATGCGAAAGGCCCGATGCGGAGACGGAAATAAGTCGAGGAGCGGAAAAAAGAGCCGACAACAACGACGCAGGATTAGAGGGTTACGTGATCAGGTACTGCACAGCTCGGATTCGTCCTTCATAGAAAAGATGAGTCAAGCGTACTCCTTCCCCCGAGACAAGACGGAAAGGTTACTCAAGCTCGCCCTAAAACATCAGATGATCACGCTTCCAGAGTTTAGATACCCTGAACAAGCTAATAAGGCCCCTCGCTCGGGCTATTGCTCTTATCACCGAGCCATAGGACATCCTACCGAAGACTGCTTCACCTTCAAGAACTGGGTCGAGGACCAGTACCAAAGGGGCAGATTCGCTTTATCCAACAGCTGGAGGGTAACACCGCCCCGAAAGCACGAACCCAAAGCCGCAAGGGCAAAACCGGATCCACCTCAGTCCTGGGAGCGGATTCGTACCTGTTATACGATTACGATATTAAAAGAAGAGCCCGAGAACATAGATGACCTTCCCCGGTGCTTCGAGAACAGCGATGATGAGGTGATCTCGGAATTTCCGCCCGCTCCGAAAGAACTGGAAGACGGTATACATACTACCGCAGATAACCTCAGAAAGATTGAGTTGGGATCGGCAGAGGACCCGCGACCAACATTTGTCAGCGAACTACTCTCTGAAGAGAGGGTGGCCGTGTTAAAGAACGTGCTTCTACGGCATAAAGACTGCTTCGCGTGGAACTACTCTGAGATGCCAGGATTAGATCCGGAGGTCACCGTGCACAGATTAGCAATATCCCCAGATATCAAGCCAGTCAAGCAGGCGCCAAGAAGGATGCGACTCGAGCTTGAGATGAGCATCAACGCCGAAGTCAAGAAACTGATCGATTCTGGATTTATCCAAGAAGTCCAATATCCCGATTGGATCGCCAATATCGTCCCGGTGATGAAGAAGAATGGGACGGTGCGTATATGCGTGGATTTCAGGGATCTCAACAAAGCCTGTCCAAAAGATGATTTCCCGGTGCCGGTAACCGAGCTAATGATAGATAACACGTCCACTCACGAGATCTTCTCCTTTATGGACGGTTCCTCAGGATACAATCAGATAAAAATGCATCCCGAAGACCAGAAGCACACCGCTTTCCGGACCCCTTTGGGTGTATTTTGCTACAGGGTTATGCCCTTTGGTCTAAAGAACGCCGGCGCTACCTATCAAAGGGCCATGACAAAGATCTTCGACGACCTCATACATGACATCGTCGAGTGCTATATCGACGACCTTGTAGTAAAGAGTATGTCATACGAAGATCACTTAAAGCATCTAGAGACTGTATTCCAACGCCTTCGGCAATATAATTTGAAGATGAATCCCCTCAAATGCGCGTTTGGAGTCTCCTCGGGAAAATTCCTGGGATTCGTCATCCGACACCGAGGTATTGAGATAGATCCGTCAAAGATTAAAGCGATCATGGAAATGCCCCCGCCAAGAACCCTCAAACAGTTGCGGTCTCTCCAAGGGAAGCTCGCATACATCCGGCGATTTATCGCAAATCTTTCAGGCAAATGCCGCCCCTACGGTCACCTGATGAAGAAGGGAACCCCATTCGTCTGGGATCAAAAATGCCAAGGTGCACTAGACGATATCAAGCAGTACCTGCAGAACCCGCCGGTATTAGCTGCGCCGGTCAAGGGAAAACCCCTCATTCTTTATACAACCGCCCTCGAAGGTTCCTTGGGCGCACTATGGGCACAAGAGAACGATCAGGGGAAAGAGAGAGCACTCTACTACTTAAGTCGAGTTCTACTGGGGGCAGAAAGCAATTACTCTCCCATTGAAAAACATTGCTTGGCGTTAATCTTCGCGATAACAAAGCTCAGGCACTATGCGTTGGCACATGAAGTCTGTCTCATCTCGAAGGTGGATCCTCTTAAATACTTAATGTCAAAAGCCATATTGACGGGACGACTCGCTAAATGGGCCCTGCTCTTGATGGAGTTCTCGATAACATATCAACCTCTCAAGGCAGTGAAAGGCCAGGCCATTGCCGATTTCCTCGCTGAGCACCCGATACCGGCCGATTCTCCTTTGAATTGTGACTTTCCGGACGAGCATGCATTTGATGCGATTAGCGGTGGAAGCACCCGATGGGAACTCTATTTCGATGGAGCGTCCTCTATAAAGAAATAAAAGCAAGGTATCCCAATGATCAAGTCAGGGATAGGCCTCATCTTTGCGACTCCACAAGGAGGGATAATGCGCTTCGCCTTCTCCTTAACAGAGCCGAGGACAAACAATGAAGCTGAATACGAAGCCCTGATAGCAGGTCTCGAGCTTTCCATTGACATGGGAATTGAAGACCTCCTTATATATGGGGATTCTCAGCTGGTCGTTAGCCAAGTTAATGGTGACTACCAAACGTGCAAACCGGAGTTGGTGAGATACGGCGAAAAGGTGCAACAACTGTTGGCCCAAATTCCCTCCTATACTTTGGAGAACATACCGCGCGCGGAAAACAGCAAAGCAGACGCGTTGGCCAAACTCGCTAAAGAACTGGCTGACGAGAACCTCGATGACGTCAGAATCGTGGTATAAAGCCGTCGAGTGCTCGCCCCGGCAGAAATATCTCCGGGATCATGCAAAGAAAAGGGAGCGACTGAGCAGATGACCCTACAAATAAAGGACCATGAGAAGGCCGAAGACTGGAGGGAAGTCTTCATAGACTACTTTAAGTCCCGCCGATTGCCCGAAGAAGCGTCTTCAAGACGTCAGCTCATGAAACGAGCTCTATCTTTCGCTTTCGTCAACAATACCCTATACAAGAGATCGCTCGATTCTCTATGGCTGAGATGCTTAGGACCTGATGAAGCAGAAAAAGTCGTTCAGGAAGTTCATGACGGACTTTGCGGTTCTCACCAAGCAGGCCCAAAGATGAAGTTAAAGATTAAACGAATGGGCTACTACTGGCCCACAATGATCCAGGACTGCCTCGAGTATGCGAAGCAATGCCACTCGTGCCAGATTCATGGAGATTTTATCCATCAACATCCAAATCCGCTACACCCAACGGTGGCCAGCTGGCCATTCGAGATGTGGGGGACTGACATAGTCGGCCCCATTGAACCAGCATCATCTCGGGGACACCGTTTTATCCTGGCGACGACTGATTACTTCTCCAAATGGGCAGAAGCAGTACCACTGAGGGAAGTGAAGACGGAGAATATCCTCCATTTCTTCAAAACGCACGTCATCTATCGGTTTGGAACCCCACGGCGGATTATCTCCGATAACGGGCCAGCCTACAGGAGCCATAAGATTAGCCGCTTCGCGCAGCAGCACAATATAGACTGGAGGTATTCTTCAGTTTACAACCCGCGAGCCAACGGTCTGGCCGAGGCCTTCAATAAGACCTTGACGAAGATCATAAAAAAGACCGTCTCCCGGAATAAGAGAGACTGGCACGAGAGGCTGCAAGAAGCCCTTTGGGCTTATCGAACTACATTCAAGACGGCCACAAATACAACGCCATACGCGTTGGTATTTGGGATGGAAGCAGTACTCCCCCTCGAGATAGAGTTACCCTCTCTACGAGTGGCAGTCCACCACGAACTGACCTACGAAGAAAATGCCCACCTTCGACTTGAGGAGCTTGATGCCCTCGACGAAACCCGACTTATAGCGCAACAACATCTAGAAGCCTACAAAGCAAAGATGACGCGCTCGTACGAAAGATTGACCAGGCCAAGGGCATTCCGCCAAGGCGAACTCGTGCTGGTAGTCAAAAGACCTATGATCCCTAATCGTGCCAAGCGGGGAAAATTCGAGCCAAACTATGAAGGCCCGTACATCATAGACCAGGTTTACCAGGGTGGAGCCTATCTACTCGTGGACATGCACGGTGAGAGGCCTTTCAGGCCAATAAATGGCCGCTTCTTGAAGAAATACTATGCCTAGCGAGCCACAGCCTGGGTCAACAATAGATGACGACGACTATGTCCGCTCGCTATCTTCCTAGGCTCAGACTTTACAAGCAGTAGCTGGCCCTCCCCTAACGACGGACCGAAACGTCCTTAAACTATCAACAGACCGAAACGTCTTTAAACTAACGGTGGACCGAAATGTCCTTAAACTAACGACGGACCGAAACGTCCTTCAACTAACAACGGACCGAAACGTCCTTAAACTATCAACAGACCGAAACGTCTTTAAACTAACGGTGGACCGAAATGTCCTTAAACTAACGACGGACCGAAACGTCCTTAAACTAACAACGGACCGAAACGTCCTTAAACTATCAACAGACCGAAACGTCTTTAAACTAACGGTGGACCGAAATGTCCTTAAACTAGCGACGGACCGAAACGTCCTTAAACTAACGACAGACCGAAACGTCCCTAAACTACTGCCGCAGCATCTTTAGGCTGGCAAGATGATAGATAAAAAAAAAAAAAAAAAGGTATGTCCATAAAGCAAAATGGGCACGGATGAAAACCCGAAAGGGCTCCGTGAGTAAAAACAGCAGGCCTACCGGCGAGTGTTTGTGAAAACCCGAAAGGGCGCAACCTCGTTAAAAGACACTTACAGGGTCCTCTCGACCTTTTAAGGAGAAACCACCCGCGTGAGATCCTTACGACTCATAAGGGAGAAACACACTTAGGGATCCCCACGATTCCTAAGGAGAAATTACACTTGCGAGATCCTCACGACTCGTAAGGAGAATTCTCTTATGGGACCCTCACGGCTCATAAGAATTGAAAGTCTTAAGTTACAGAAACCTTAACCTGTTCTTAAGCAACTCCCACAACTTTCGATATTGCCCTACAAGCGGCTCGGACTGACCCTTGTATACAATCCACGGGCGCGAATAGACATTTCCCTAACAAAGTCCCACCCGTGACTAGGGATATATCTACATGGTGAACAACCCTCGCAAGTCCTCTCGACTTATAAGGGGAAAATCCTCTTTGTAAGATCCTTACGACTTACAAGAGAACATGCACTTAAGAATCCCCACGATTCTTAAGGAGAAAACACACCTGCAAGATCCTCACGACTTGTAGGGAGAAACACCTTTGTGAGACCCTTACGGCTCATGAGGTCAAAAGCCTTGGTCGACAGGACCCTTAACCCTGTTTGCTAAGCCACCTTTGTTCAAACGTCGACAGAGGCAAATGATGATCCGCTCCTGGCAACATTCCAGTTGTAGCGGTGCTGATGCCGAAACCCGTATCCAAGAAATCCGAGCTTGCCGCAAAAAGCTAGCAAGCCACACATGCATGACAAAATGGCCGAAATGATGGGACAACTTGCAGAATCTCAGCGGTTCACAGATAACTTAGTGTTCATCACCGCGGCATTCGTCTCGATACAGCAGACGCGATACCAGCAAATGAAGCGAAGGCCAAAATTCCTAGCTTCATTGCCTCGACGACACAACATCAAGCGAAATGGAACAGCGGCAACCCCAAGTTCCATGACTCGGCGACACATATCGCCAAGAGTCAACCCCCATCCCGGGAAATGCGGATACAATCAGCAAACTTCCTGGTTACGTGGAAAGCGGATAACGTCACTCTTTGACCCCGTGGAAAACGTCCAGAGCGGAGCCTAGTCCTCGCCTAACGCGGCAGTGAACCCGTGTGAAGCATCTAGTGCAAACTTCCTGGTTACGTGGAAAGCGGATAACGTCACTCTTTGACCCCGTGGAAAACGTCCAGAGCGGATCCTGGTCCTCGCAGAGCATGGCAGTGAACCCATGTGAAGCATCCAGAGCGGAGCCTAGTCCTCGCCTAACGCGGCAGTGAACCCGTGTGAAGCATCTAGTGCAAACTTCCTGGTTACGTGGAAAGCGGATAACGTCACTCTTTGACCCCGTGGAAAACGTCCGGAGCGGATCCTGGTCCTCGCAGAGCATGGCAGTGAACCCATGTGAAGCATCCAGAGCGGAGCCTAGTCCTCGCCTAACGCGGCAATGAACCCGTGTGAAGCATCTAGTGCAAACTTCCTGGTTACGTGGAAAGCGGATAATGTCACTCTTTGACCCCGTAGAAAACGTCCAGAGCGGATCCTGGTCCTCGCAGAGCATGGCAGTGAACCCGTGCGAAGCATCCAGAGCGGAGCCTAGTCCTCGCCTAACGCGGCAGTGAACCCGTGTGAAGCATCTAGTGCAAAATTCCTGGTTACGTGGAACGTGGATAACGTCACTCTTTGACCCCACGGAAAACGCTCAGAGCGGAGCCTGGTCCTCGCCAAGCACGGCAGTGAACCCGTGTGAAGCATCCAGAGCAAACACCGGACTGTGGAGTCCTTAAAATCCACGGACTATGACGTCCTTAACCTCGACCGCGATGTCTTAAAACTAACGACCAACCACCCCTATTCCTCACAGATTTTTGCCTCGGTTTAAGGGTACATCTCTTCACTCCTTTGATGCCCGGCGTTGTAATTCCTCAACGTCTTCAAAGAGGTGACGGGTCCCTGTAACCAAACATCGGACTGTGGAGTCCCTAAATCCACGGACTATGAGGTCCTTAACCTTGACCGTGATGTCTTAAAACTAACATCGGACTGTGGAGTCCTTAAATCCACGGACTATGAGGTCCTTAACCTTGACCGCGACGTCTTTAAACTACAATATCTGGAGAAACCCCTGACTCCGTAGAACACGGGCGAGGGTAACCGCATCCGGCACTCGCACATCCTCACGGCTGGGAGAGAAAACTCTTTATGAGACCCTCGTGACTCGTAAAATGCAGAAGTCTTAGGAAGCATATCTTAAACCTGAATCCTGAGTCATCGCTGTCCTGCAAGGAAATCAAGATAGGATATCCGCAGAATGCAGTCAACAAAAAGGGGACACGTCATTGAGAAGAAAAATTGTACCTTTTATTCATAAACCAAAATGTATACAAAATACAATTCATGAAAGAAACAAAAAAGGAAGATACCCTTATTCATGAGTATGTACAAAAAATAGAAGAAAAGATGCAAGTCCTTAAGCCGGCGGGCGGTGCAGTAATTTCGCCAGCTCGTTATTCTGTTGTTGAGCCACGGCTTCATGACGCAGGATCTCCAGAAGACGAGCCTCCGCCTGAGCTTGCTGGGCCTGATATAAAGCAAGCCGGGCTTCAAGCTCTTTTTCAGTGGCCTTGTGAGCCTCAACCCTCTCGCGAGTAAACGTGGCGGCTTTATCGAGAGCCACCACCTCTTTGATGGATTCCTGAAGCACCCGCTACAGTTCATACGCTTTATTGGCCTTGGCTGTAAGACTGGCCTGAAGCCCGCCCAACGCCTTGGAGGCTAGCTCCCTCTCCGAGAACTTACGGCCAAGTCTCTTCTCGCACGACGTCATATTGGCCGCATGTCGTGCTATCAGACCTCGTAACTCCGCCTTTGCAGCCACGGCCTCCGAGGAAAGGCGAGAACACTCGAGAGCATACAAACAGGCCTCCACCTTCCTACAGAACTCCACCCAGACCCGCACCACCTCCTCACTGTGATAGGTGGCGAGAAAAGGAAGGGAGCCGTTAGCTTCAGTGGCGAACGCTTCGGCCGTGGTTGCACTACCAGCACGAAGCTCCTCGATGAAGGAAGATAAGGAGACCAGGCTCAATTGGGCCAAGCGCTCTGAAGCCCGCAAAGCGTAGGGGCCGGACGGCATCACAATGCGTGATTCCAAAGCCATGGAGACTGGCAAGGCTGTTCAGATTTGGCAGATGTTAGTAAAACTTTTAAACGCAGGATGAACAGGACTTTGATGAGATGTCACTCACCGACAGTCATGCACGAGGGAGTTAAAGGTTCCCCTGGCCCTTCAACGACCTCGACCTCATCATCGGCTTCTAAAACTATAAGAGACATTAACGTCATTTCACAAAATAGTGACAATGCTATGATAAAAAAATGGCGAATGACACTAACCCTGTCCGGAGGAAAGGACAATACGCTGAGGGGGAATCGCCTGCGGGGCTGCCATCTCCAATAGACGCTGAAATGATTGGCGAGGCGATAGATCCGCGATCGTGGCTGCCAAACTGCGTAATTCTGGGAAAGATAAAAGATTTTAGACCATGAAGGGGTTACTAAATTAAAACGCAGAAGGATACCTTCGACACTCCTCGCATTCTGAGCCGGGGGGATAGCAGCCTCGACGGTCTCCGCCATAGCCTCAGGCTCCAACAAAGGGAGAGTAGTCCCGACTACCTCACTTCCAGCCTTTGGGCCACCTTCAGCAAGAGTCATTGGGGTGGCGGCCTCCATAAGAGCATTCCCCGAAGGGGCAAGCACTCCCTGATCAGGAGTCGCCGCTGGAGGTTCTATCACGAGAGGAGCAGCCTCATCAGCCCCCTCCACACCTAGCAAGGCCTCGTTGAGAATTTTGGCGGGCTTTAGCTTTAAGGGGCCAGTAGGAAGCTCCCCCAGCGTTGAAGATTCTGCACGGTTCAAATGAAAATAATGATACATACCCACGAGCATAAATAATCAAAAAGACTACAAAAGAAGCACGGCGTACCTATACGCAAAGAAGCCCTTAACATGGCTTCTTCAAGCCGCTTTTCCTTCTCAAGGAGATAAGCTCGCCGAGGTTCAAGGGTAGACTCATGACCACCGGTCCACAGAGAAAGTGCATCAGCCGCATCCTCTGAAGCGACCTGCTTCAAAGCCCTTTCCCCCCATTCCTCCAAAGGGCCGATAAATCGCCGCCGAATCCACGAAGGGTCCTCGTAAAAAATTACAGCGGGATAAGACTTCTTCGGAACCTTGGCATCATGGGACGGGTCTTTCGAACGCCGTAAGGCCTCAGCCAGTTGTGCGGCCTCCTCGTCAGCCGAACTCGGAAAGAGGAGTACAGTATAAGACGCTGGCAAGGCCAAGGGTTCGTCGTCAAGGATAGGCTCAGATTCCATCACAGAGTCAAGCGGAGTAGTAGCCACTTTCTTCTGTCGCTTAGACCCAGAGCCGGTCGCTGAAGATGGCCGCTTCCTCCCTCGCAAAGCCTTAGGGCGACGCTGGCCCACGTCGCCTTCGACGCCTTCGTCCCTGGAAGACGTCGGCGTCGTCGACGCTGCGGGAGGCGGCGCCGCCACCGGCAGAGGTGCTACCACTGGAGCCCGTCTACCTCGCGATCGAGAACCCAAGGGCATACCAGCGGTCGGAGTGAGGTCTACCCCTGACTCCCCCGGAATGAGGGCAGCGCCAATTTCCCTCAGAGGAAAGCGGACTGGAACCCTCGGTCGCAACTCAACTCGCGAGACCTGAGGAGGAGCGTCATGACCAAGAAGAACCCTTCTTTCTTCAGCAATAATTGGGGTGACCCGATGAAGATACCAGCCTGTGAATGCACCCACACATCGAGGGATGTACTCAGATTCAGGGACCATGAAATGAGAGCCGGTGTTCAGCCTCATGAAATGATGAGCTGCGTCACGAACAGCGTCGAGCGAAGGAACTGGAGCAATCATAAAAGCCTCAAAAGGAACGCCCTGGTCATATCCGAGCTGCCGAGCAAATCGATGAGGATTGTACCGCATAAAAAGGGCTGCACTATCCTGGCGAAACACCAAGTAGCCCGGTCTAATTGAATACAAGTAGATGGCCTCTCGGGGCTTCAGAGAAGGTGCGTTGTCCTTTGACTGGTCCCAAAGTTGCTGAACAGGACCCGAAGAAGAAGACAGAACCCGATCATTAAAAGCTAACCCGCCGGCGGTAGCGTGAGGGGAAATCAGCACCCTAATAGCCCCAAATTGAGTTGGATCGACAGCGGAAGCACCTACCAGTCGCATAAGTCGCGGGAAGGTATAGGCGTCATAAAAAGCGGGCCTTTGATGCATGGCGAAAGACCCCAGCACATGCATTTCGATCCACGACGTGAAGTAATGAAGCGAAAAGTTCACTACGTCTACGCCAGGCATAGAGGTATTAGCCGCAGTACCCAATCCATTATAGAGGTGCGCCAGGGCTGGGATGCCAATGGCCAACCGCGTCCCCTCCGCGATACGATGCGCCGGGTAGATGACCGAAGCCCTCATGAAGCGGCGGTGCATGGGGATGACGAACCAACTGAGCCAGACGCTAATAAACCCCACAAAGAACGTCTCCTCGTCCATACCAGGTGCCGCAATGGACTCAAAAGACATTGGCGATATAATAGGGATGTAATACTGAGGTAGATCTGATTCGTTGGCCGGCAACCTTTTCGGACCAAACCCAAAGGGGTCCCCAATGTTGGCAAACTTTGGGGCTGTCTTCGGTAAGGCGTCCTCACGAATGAAACAAGCAATGAAGCTCTTGAAAGTAACGCCTTGCTCCTCAGACTCGGTGAATAATCGATCAAAAATGCCTAGGGCCCTAATTAGACTAGGGCGCTTGTGTCGAACAGCATTCTCAGCAGATAAGCCGTCAACTGGGGCGGGCTCAGGTTCAAAAATGTACTCGTCAGGGGGCAGCAACTCCTCGTACATGTTACCCCTTATCGGCAACCCCGAAATTTCATAAAACTCGGCTAAAGAAATCGAAACCTCGCGATCCCCCAGAAGAAAGGTATTAGTGGGAAGATTCCACTGGTTCAGAAACGCCTTAACCCACCAAGCATGCGGGGACTTGTAATGGAATAACGACGCGTATACGGCCTGATAAAGCCCGACTTTCTGCAATCGCGCCCGATGGGCAGAAAGGATGTAGCGAGCCCAGAGAAGGTAGCCCGTAGGATGCCTGGGAGTGAGCCCTATCTTATAAATCTGCCCCCACGGGTGGGCCTCACCCTGGCAAATGCGCCGTCCCAAGATGTCTATAGCCGGAATCGGATGGTTCGGAATGCCGGTCGTCGAAGGCTCCAGTCTCCCCGTTGGAGTCCAATTGGGCATTTCCACGGCGAAAGCTGTCCTTGGAGGATCCATCGGTAAAAATGGGAAAGTAGGCTCCGTTGGCACCGCGCAAAGAAAACTCCTGCGACCTTGAATAATCTGACTGTACCAAGGTCCCCATTGAAGAAGGTTGGCGCAGTTCGGGTCATGGGCTCTAATCATCGCCATCGCCTCTTCATCAGACGGTGACTGAGGAAAGGCCGCCTCCGAGCGAGAGAAAGGAAAGCGTGGAGCAGAAGTCATCGCACCTGAAAACCAATAAAGGAAGACCGTTAGAAGAAAAGTCGGCAACGTACATTCATGCATGAACATGAAGACTAGGTAAAGAAAGCAAAAACAAAGCTTCCTGGAACCATTGGCTACAAAACACATGGGCCCCACAAAATCCAGATGACGGCACATCAATAATAAGGCCAAAACGCTACAATAAAACAAAGGGAATGTCCTCATTTAATAAAAGATGGTAACCATGCATATTCCCCTCAACAGGATCTGGCTAGGGCGCTACAGCGAACCCAACAAAATCAAGGGAATTAAATTCCCACAGAAGGCATCATTACAAAATCCCCATCGCATTAATCGCAGAAGAACCGCCTCGAGCCAAGAGACCCCAGAGATTCTCTGTGTGAAGAAATCGAGTTCTTCGCTGGAATTTAATTCCTTACTAAGGAAAGGGAATTAAATTCCCAGAAACATTTTTGATGGAATTAAATTCCATGGGTTGAAACGCCATCGTCATCTCCTCAAAGATCACCTAAACCCTAAGAGATCTACAGTTCGAAAGTTAGGTGGTTTCCTGTTCTTATGGAAAAACTTGAAGAAAAATGGGTTCTCTGTGAAACCCTTAATGCGGATTTAAAATCCAAAGAGTTCTTTTAAAGACGAAGGCGCTTTGGCCGTTCAACATTATTACCTGAGGAAAAGGGATCCGTCAACAGAGTTAAACTCTGGGAAATGTCTGAGACAGAGAACTAAGCTCTGTAAGCAAGAATTAAATTCTCAAGGAAAAAGTTCTCAGAAGAAGAAGATGAACAAAGTGAAGGCTCCTATGAAGAGACAGAGGTATTTATAGAAGGCAGTGGAAACGTTTCATCTCCCCAGATCCCTAGAGGAATCCAACGGTCACAAGAGGTGACAGCGTTGCACTCACGTGCAGGCACGTGAGAACAACGCTGTGGGGGCATTTGTTTCCTGATTTAAAATCAGGAAAGCTTCTGGGAAAAGCTTCAGAGGAGAGTCACGTGCTTACACGTGACTAGCGGTCACGTGTTGGCACGTGACACCTTAAAAGCATCATCAAGTCGAGTTCAGCCTACTGACTACGCTGAAGAAAATGGGCTTCAGAAAGAGTCACGTGCTCCCACGTGACCAGGGTCTCGTGGCGACACGTGACATTTAAATGCAAGCGTCAAAGACACAATTTCTCTGATCAAGTCAAGAAAAAGGCTTCAGAAGAAGTCACGTGCTTCCACGTGACCAGGGTCACGTGTTGGCACGTGACGTTCAAGACAGCAGACTCGTTCTCCAGACGAACCAAGGAAAGAGAGTTCAAGCAAGGGTCACGTGCTCACACGTGACCAGGGGTCACGTGGTAGCACGTGACGTTTAAGCAGCAATCAAAAGACACAGCGCAAAAGGCTCATTCCAAAGGGGGTCACGTGCTCACACGTGACCATGGATCACGTGGTCACACGTGACCGGCTTTCAAAGCCCATTCTATCAACAGAATTAAATTCTGAGAGAAATGCAAATCTTTCCAAAGGAACGCGACTATATGCATCCAATCAAATTAAAGATTCAGAGGTTATTTATTTATGGAAAAATCTCGGGTTTGGAAAGATTTCCCCCTTAAATCTAACCAAAATAAAAAGGGAGAATCTCTGGATTTGAAATCCAACGGTGAATAATATTCACCTAATAATCCAAAGGTCCAGAATGAACAATGAATGCAAATCAAATATCTCCATGAAGATTCGTCAAAAACTGATTGATTCGGCTGCTTCTCCTATAAATAGGAGCCAAGAGATACAAAAGAGGGAGAGACATACAGGCGCAGGGAAAGAAAAAAGGAGAAAAGCTTTGATACTTGAAAAAGACTTGGATCTTCTGCAAAAAACCCTAGGTAAGAAAGGGAAGGCCTTTTGAAAGAGGGGGAATTTAATTCCCAACAGAGTTTAACTCTGATACATAAAACAGAAGAGCACATTTCTTCTCTCTTTGATAGAGGATCTGCAAAGTGCACATCTCCCCTTTAGGTTGAGAATTTAATTCTCAATGGGTTGAGATCCTGTCATGCAGATCCAAAACATAGAGAGGGAACGCAAGCATGAGAATTTAATTCTCGCAGAACTATAGGAATTCAATTCCTTTAAAAATAAAATTAGGGCTCGACCCTGTATCATGGGAATTTAATTCCTTCAAAACAAAAGAAACAGGGTTGAACCCTAATTAAGAATGTGGTTCTGTGGAAATAACAGGAATTTAATTCCCTTAATTATAATTCTTTAAAATGGGAAGTATAATTCCTTGAAAGCTTTTATTAAGGGTTGAACCCTCTTCAGTTCTCCACATAAACGAGGAATTTAATTCCTACAGAAAATTCAGAGTTTAACTCTACAAGTCCTCAAAAGGAAATAGGAATTCAATTCCTCTGAAATTTAAAAGTTCGAGGAATTTAATTCCTGAAAGAAACAGATCCTCTAAAAACTACGTAGAGGTAGGGTCACGTGCTGCCACGTGACCCCCCAAAACCCCTACAGAAAGACCCTTTGAGGCAGCACCCCACGTGACCCACGTGACCTTGGCAGAAACTCTAATACACAGGCATTTGAATGCCCGTCACGTGATGGCACGTGACGCCTTGAAGGAGATGATAATTTCAGCAGAAAAAAAGAAGGGAGGATGCTCTCACGTGCTGCCACGTGACCCTTCCTGCCATAGTGTTTAACACTAAATTTAAAACTCTTGAACCCAGTGTTAAAACACTGTCGGGCCTTAGCATTCAATGCTGATTAAAAAAGCCTTATTGGCAGGGTTCAACACTGATCTGTTTTAGTGTTTAACACTAATTGGAAAAAGCCTTATTGCTGGTGTTTAACACCAATTATCTCTTAGTGCTGAACACTAACTTAACAACCTTATTCCCAGTGTTCAACACTGATTGCTCTGAAGTGTTTAACACTAGGCTTTGGTCTAACTGGCTAAAGGGATAGAGGTAAACATTCTCCCTCAATGGACCAACAAAGAGTCCATATTCCAGACCTGACTGGACTTAGCCCAAGCTGGCCATAAGTCCTCAATTTGTGATTAACTGGGCCGATGGGCTCATAACATAATCGATCAATCTTGACCCAAATCGGGCCAGGGACTATCTAATCCACCCCGGTTCTAGGGTACATCTCTTCACTCCTTTGATATTTGGCATTGTAATCCCTCAATGTCTTCAAAGAGGTGACGGGTCCCGAAGACCATTCATGACATGGACTGTGGGGTCCTTAAACCCATGCATGATACAAAATTCCTGGTTACGTGGAACGTGGATAACGTCACTCTTTGACCCCGCGGGAAACGTCCAGAGCGGATCCTGGTCCTCGCAGAGCACGGCAGTGAACCCGTGTGAAGCATCCAGAGCGGAGCCTGGTCCTCGCCTAGCACGGCAGTGAACCCGTGTGAAGCATCCAGAGCACATACCGGACTGTGGAGTCCTTAAACCCATGGACTATGACGTCCTTAACCTTGACCGAGATGTCTTTAAACTACCCACGGACCGCAATGTCCTTAAAACTACCCATTGACCGAAATGTCTTTAAACTACCCATGGACCGCAATGTCCTTAAACTACCCACGGACCGCAATGTCCCTAAACTACCAACGGACCGCAATGTCCTTAAAACTACCCATTGACCGAGATGTCCTTAAACTACCCACGGACCGCAATGTCCTTAAAACTACCCATGGACCTCGATGTCCTTAAACTAGAACAATAGAGCCTCCATATGCTCTTTCGTCGGATCTAAACGGTCCTGTTTAAGTTGATCTTAGCCTCAAAAATGGCTAACGCGTCCTTAAACCTTCAAGCAGACTGGACTATGGATCCCCCCTAATTAATTCTGGCTCGAGGGTACATCTCTGAACTCCTCTGACATCTGTCGTTGTAATCCTTCAATGTCGTCAGAGAGGTGACGGGTCCCGACGGCCATACATACGATGGACCACCACGTCCCTAAACTGGAACATTAGAGTCCAAACACTCTTTTGTAGGATCTAAATAATCTCGTTAAGTTGATCTTAGTCACAAAGTTAGACTAACGTATCCTTAACAAACGTCTGAGTTGATCTTAGCCTCAAGTGTGGCTGACGTATCCTCAAACCAAACCCCCAAACCCAAATTTAAGATAATGCGGATTTGGACTAGTCCACGCCCTACGGGCGACGACATAACTCAGTCTCCGTAAACGATCCACGGGCATCAAAACATAAAACAAACGCATACGACACGAAGTGATCATTTGGAGAAGGAGAAAGTTGTTACCGCAATGTGGTAGCGTAATTAACTGCAGGGGCTTGCGCCTGCAGGGAAGAGCGTCCCCACAATCAAAAACCCCTCAACGAGGGGGAATCTGACGAAGTCTGCTACATCGGTCGCATCCGCTCAAACCTTCGATACATGGTGCCATAAACCAATTTGGCATCTTCGGAGAGGTGAACGGATAGCATCAATTAGCATCTGCCCCGAATCTCAGCGCCAAGACATCGCAGCCCTGCGCGCCGTCTTTCGGAGGGGAACAGTGGGTGTGCTTCTTGATGAGTAATGTTGTATGGCCTTTTTCTCTTTGGTTATGCACTGGAAACATCTGCATAATTGTTGAATCCGGTTCAAATTAAATTAGTGCATTTGTTTCTATATTGAATATAGAATGGATTCATATCTTAATGATATTAAGGTATATGGAGTTGTCCGGCTTATACTTAAAACCAAAATTCGGATAAACTCAAGGCACGTTTCAGTAATAGCAATTTGTAGGTTGTCCCAGGTTTTGACGAGGGTTAACTATCTACCATTTGCAAGATCAATAGTTATATTATTTTTGACTCGCCATTTTTTAAAAAAATGAATTCTTTTCAGAAAACATTAGGGGAGTATGGTAGAACTGGAAGTGATTCCAGAACCACAAACAGTTACTGAATATTTAATAGAACCTATAGATTCGACAATCCATTAGTCACTCCGCAGATTTAGTGGGCAACCTCAGCCACCCGAGAGCTATTTCGGTCTCTTCAAAGACGGTGACAGGGAGGTTTTGATGACCCAAGCTTATCACTACTACTGTTCTAGACTATGAGATCTGGCAGGTGGATGACTATAATATCATTCTAAATTGAATTTAGAAGTGCACATGTATATGACTCTGCCTTAGCGTTGTTGTAGTTAGTGGGAACAGTGGAAGCACGGTGAGCAAGATGCTTATGCCTATTTATAGACTAAAGTAAGGAGAGCGGATATGGGTCATCTATTCTTGATGTGACGGTCATGGTGTTTGTCTTCATCAAGAATGACATAAAGACCTGGTAAGAAGGTTAAGTAGGGAGTATTATCCTGGTTTTTGGATGATATACTCCTCATATGAAATGTTGTTCTTATACTACGATCGGTTAAACTATGGTTGTCACAGATATTTCTTCACAAAGAATCTGGATAAAATATCAAATATTCTGATGACGAGATCTATGGTTTTAGATCTATATTTAAGAAGTGCCCCAATTCGGGTATTTAGACACAACTCTAAAGTGTTGTAGAATGGACGACCCTTGGCGGGGTAGTGTACCCGCAGGTGATGGAGTCACCTTCTCTGATGATATATCTTCCGGACTGATAAGGAGAAGAATTTTCATGATTAACATATCACTTGCTTAGGCAATTGAGTCAATCATGAGATTTCAAGTACCATACAAAATATTGATTTTGCACTAGCTGCAATAAACAGATATTAATCCAATCCTAGAGAAAAAATATAGAAGCAGTAATGAACATGAGAGAATGTTCTTGGTATATGGTAATGGCGGCTTCCTTCAAGAGGCGGTTATCATTTCAGGCTTCCAAGACGACCTAGATGACAGAGTCTATCAGAGTTAAAGTTTACCCTCTTCTGAGGGGCAGTATGTTAGACAGGGGTCCAAGCGGATACTAAGGTAGACATGAAGCAGGATACTGATTAAATTCAGCAGAAAATACATTCTAAAAAGTTTGTTGGATTTGAAGTTTATTTATAAAGTTGGTCCTATCAGATATCCATACAAGTTCTAAAACAAGTATCGCTCATTTCGAGAGATAGTTGTTCTCCGTGAAGTTGAGATATAGAGAGATAAAGATAGAAGCATTGGAGCGGATCCACTCACTGAGGCTATTTCTCGAACGCGAAAGATTCACAAACATGATTTGCAAAATTGATAAGTAAAGAAGTTGAGTGTTCAGTAGCATACGGGTTGTGAGTATGCGACACCGCAATAATTAGCCTTAAGTCCAAGTAGGAGATTGTTGGTTATAGTGCTCTTAAGGCAATTATTGCAAGCGCAGGAAGGCGATTATGATGATTGAGGAAGGACCTATACGGGTAGAACAGTCTTACTCGAGATGATAGTATGCTATCTGGTTCATCTCTATCATCATGTACATATATTATGCGGTATTACGGATCATTATTACATGTTGATAGAGCCCTTAGAATTCATACTTGACTACCAAGGTTATTGTGGCGATCACACTTGTGAGAACTGTGTAGTCTATATGCATATCCTTAAATGTTCCTAGTCATGGGAATATCGAGATTGGGCATCGATATTCCAGAGTAGACTACTATATACGTTTCTTGACCCCGACGAGGGACGATGGCCGGTCTCACAGCCATTGGTGTTAGTTAGTCACTAAAGATTATATACAGGTGCTCATTAAGTTATGAGTTACTCTGGACAGACTCGCCTGGAACATGCTAGATGGTATTATATCTATAGTTAGATAGCAGTTCTCCGGTGACATGAGTATAGGTTAGTCTGTCGACCTAAGATCGTTATTTGTCTCGTGTGAGTTCCCATTGTGCTTTAATTAATACCCTACCACGGCTTTACTGAGTCGTGCAAATAGGTTTTAGTTGGGTACAGTCCCGAGCCATAAGGAGGCGTGAATGGATCGTCAGGGATTCGTCTCCCCCAGTATTGGGGGTAGATGTCGCGTAGTGCATAGGTAGCCATCACTAGAAATTCTTGGCCAAAGTGGATGAGAATTACTTATTTGTGTAAGTCGATGTACTTCACCCCAGAACTTGTGGGGAGGCGGAATTTTCGAAAACGATCATGTTTAAAGAACGAACATCGACTAACCGCTTGAATCGAAGCTAAACTACAAATAACCGAACACAAAGTGTTTCATAACTATTGTGTTTAGGGATTATACCTAATGAAACCAGTCCTTCGTCTTTACGATCTCCTTGTTCTCCTCGGCCTTCTCTAGGTAGTAGACGATCCACCCGAGAGCAAAACTCCAAACTAAACCTCTAACTTGAGGTAACTAATCTTCTTGGATTGCTAATCAAAGAAGATAGAATGAAATAGAGTGATGGTTATGGATTGATTAGTCTTTCTAATCCTTTGATCTCAACTCATGAGGTGTAAGGATTAGGGTTTGAAGATGAGAGCTTGAGGAGAGAGAAGATGAGAGTAAATAATGAGATAAGATTGTGAGTATCATAACATATTATGAAGCATTCTCATTAAAGAATAAATGAATAAATGTGATGAATAAGCATGCTTCATAAATGTTAAGTGGTGATTCATTAAGCATGAGTCATTAATCATTTATGGTGCAATAATGACAATGATGAATCACTTTCATGACTCACAAATCTTATCCAAAGTATATGCCATCTAAACCTCCTTAGTCATCACTTCTAGAAGCTTCTCGCATAATTACGAGAACGCCCCTCCAATCCGCAAAAATACGGAAAAACTTTAGACTGTAAAAATCCAATAACCGGATACCAGTAACTGGCTTAAACCAAAGCCGACTGGTAAAAACTGTCCAAACGACGTAAGTGTGTAAACACACATACGCGTCCGAACCCTTGTCGTAAAACCATACGACCTCTATATCGTTTCGCCTGGAGTAGGAAACTCTCTGTGTGGGACTCTAGAGACTCGACTACTACGCTGGCAGTGGGTTTAACCACAGACCGCAAGCGGCACTAGCTGTACGTAACGGTCCCCAGGTAGTTGTCGATAAGAAGGCCGATAAGGAAACCCATCCGAACTCCTACTGAGTCTGATGTGACAATCTCCATACAGTCCGGTCCGTTCGTCCAAGACTATCGCATATCGGGCCTAGGGGGGCGGCAAGCGTCAGTCCCCTAATAGCGGTATAAGTCGTGTCGGAGGGAAGCCCATTACACCCTGAGAAACTACTGGAACCTACCAGCAAATCTCGCTTGCCCTGGCCAGGGACTTTGCATAATGACTCTCTGACACAGCACGATATCTACACCCAATACCGGGAGGGGCGAATCCTGTCTAACCGCCACTGCCTCCAAGTGCTCGGGACTGCACCCAACTGCTACCTGTTTGCACGACTCCTTTGAGCCGTGGTAGGGTAGCAATCTAAGAACAGTGGGACACACTCGAGGCGAAGTAGCAGTGTCAAGTCTGCGGACTATGCTGTACTCATGTCACCTGGGAACTGTTCACTGACGACTGGTATAAAACCAACCAACAGTTCCTTGTGAGTCCTGTCCGGTGTACCCATAACCTAACGAGCACCTGTATACTATCTCCAGTACGACGTACTGACGGCTGTGGGACAGACCATCTCCCCAACTGGGATGAGAAGCGTACACACTAGTCCACTCCGGATTATCAATGCTCTGTCTCAATAATCCAACGACCAGGGACCAGAATAAGGATGTGCTTGTAGACTACCCAGCCCCCACTAGTGTGACTGCCATCACAACGCTGGTAGACAAGCAAGATCCTAAGAGCTCTATCAATACGTACACTCACATATTAAGATAGAAAAACCAAGTAGCATACTACCATGTTTAGCAAGACTGTTATATACATGTGAATATCCCAAGCTTCCATTAAGTAATATACAAACTAGTATGATACAGTAATGGCCTTCTAGGGCATAAACACTAACTATCTCCTACTTGCACTAGGGCCATGTACTGGCATATCGTAGACCAATGGTCTCGAGTAGCCTCTCGAACTGAATCTGAGGAAGGGCCTTCGTGAATGGATCAGCAATGTTCTCTTCTGAAGCAACTCTCCGAACCTCGATCTCCTGACGATCAATGATCTCCCTCATCAGGTGATACCGCCTCAAGATGTGTCTGGACTTCTGATGGGACCTTGGTTCCTTCGCTAAAGCTATAGCTCCGTTGTTGTCGCAATACAGAGGTATTGGATCAACTATGGTAGGAACCACCTGAAGTTCTATTAGGAACTTCTTCATCCAGACTGCTTCTTTTGCGGCATCGCAAGCAGCTATATACTCTGCTTCCATCGTCGAGTCAGCAACGGTGTCCTGCTTGGAGCTCTTCCAGCATACCGCCCCTCCATTGAGGGTAAAGACATAACCCGACATGGACTTGGAATCGTCCTTATCACTCTGGAAGCCGGAATCAGCAAAGGCCTCCAACCTGAGGTCTTTTCCGCCGTAAACCAAGAACATCTCCTTAGTCCTCCTCAGGTACTTGAGAATGTTCTTTACTGCTATCCAGTGTTTCTCCCCTGGGTCTGACTGATACCGGCTCACCACGCTTAGTGCGTAAGCTACATCTGGTCTGGTACACAACATCGCATACATTATAGAGCCTACCGCAGAAGCGTAGGGTATAATAGACACGCGTTCCCTTTCCAAATCAGTCTTGGGAGACATCTCTTTGGAGAGGGTGATTCCGTGACAAGCCGGTAGATTACCGCGCTTAGAATCTTCCATACTGAATCTTTTCAGTACAGTGTCGATATACCTGGACTACGAAAGTCCCAACATCCTCTTGGATCTATCACGATAGATCCGGATCCCCAGAATGTAAGAGGCATCACCCAGGTCTTTCATGGAGAACCTGTGTGACAAGAATACTTTGACAGATTGTAGCATAGGAATGTCATTTCCTATCAATAGAATGTCATCCACATACAAGACGAGGAATACGACACTTCTGGCTACAACTTTACTATATATGCACGGCTCATCTGGATTTTTGATAAAGTCATATTCTTTGACTGTCTCATCAAAACAGATGTTCCAACTCCGCGATGCCTGCTTTAGTCCATAAATAGACTTAAGCAGCTTGCATACTTTCCCGCTGCTCCCACTCTGATTGAAACCCTCTGGCTGATCCATATAGACGCTCTCTTCTAAATTTCCATTCAGAAAAGCCGTCTTTACGTCCATCTGCCAGATTTCATAATCATGGAAGGCAGCAATAGCAAGAAGGACCCGAATGGATTTGAGCATAGCCACTGGAGAAAAAGTTTCGTCATAGTCCAAACCAGGTCTTTGACGAAAACCCTTTGCAACAAGTCTAGCCTTATAGGTTTCCACCTGTCTATCTACACCAATCTTTTTCTTGAAGATCCATTTGCATCCTATGGGTTTTACCCCATCTGGAGCAATGTCCAAAGTCCATACTTTGTTGGTGTACATGGACTCCATTTCGGTCCGCATTGCATCTAGCCATCGTACCGAGTCGCCGCTCTGGATGGCCTGCTGGAAGTCAGTAGGTTCATCATCTTCTATGATGCAATCCTCTCTATCCCCGTCTATGAGAAAACCGTAGTATCTCTCAGGCGGATGAGACGGCCTACTACTCCTGCGGAGGGGTGCGGGAATGTTCTGTTCTTCTTGAACTTCTGGTTCTACCAAACTTTCAGTAGCAGCTTGTGGTTCTGGAATTTCTTCCAGTTCTATTTCGCTCCCATTAGTATCCTTTTCTAAAACTTGTTGTTCTAGAAAATGGGCATTACGAGAAACAAAAACCTTTTGTTCCTCTGCGTAATAGAAACAATATCCCTTGGAGTTCTTTGGATATCCTACAAACATACATTTTACTGATTGTGCCTCGAGCTTGTCCACAAACTGCTTTTTGACAAAAGCTGGACATCCCCAAATCCTTATATACTGAAGATAGGGTTTCTTCCCACTCCACATCTGATATGGTGTGGTAGGCACAGTTTTGGTTGGAACTCTGTTCAAAATATATGCCGCTGATTCTAGCGCATATCCCCAGAAAGATCGCGGTAACTCAGCATTATTCATCATGGATCGTACCATATCCAATAGGGTTCGATTCCGTCTCTCCGATACACCGTTATGCTGTGGAGTGTATGGAGGAGTAAGCTGAGAGAGAATTCCTTTCTCTTTTAGATAACCTAGGAACTTGGCACTTAAGTATTCACCACCTCGATCAGATCTAAGTGTCTTGATACTTTTGCCGGTTTGGTTTTCTACTTCATTCTTTTACTCTTGGAATTTCTCAAAAGCCTCGGATTTATGTTTCATCAGATAAATAAATCCGTATCTTGAGTAATCATCCGTGAAATTAATGAAATAGGAAAAACCACCTCTCGCATGTGTAGACATTGGACCGCATACATCACTGTGTACGAGTCCTAAGAGCTCGCTCGCTCTTACTCCATGTCCAGTGAATGGAGTCTTTGTCATTTTTCCTTTGAGACATGATTCGTAAGTGGCATAAGTTTGATATTCGAACGAGTCCAAATATCCTTCTTTATGTAACTTAGTTAACCTTGTCTCATTGATATGACCTAGTCTACAATGCCATAAGAAAGCCTTATTTAAATCTGGAGACTTTCTTTTTAGTGTGTTCTGGACATTGAAAATTTGCAGTTGGTTTAAAACATATATGCCGTTATTTAGTGTACCTGACCCAATCAAACCATGATTAAGGTGGATGTTGACAACATCTCTTACAAACATGAAATCATAACCTTTATTTGATAACAAGGAAGCTGATATGATATTACACGTTAAGCTTGGTACAAAATAACAGTTATGTAAAACCAAAATGTGTCCACTCGTCAATCCTAGGTGATAATCCCCGACGGACGCAGCTCCCACGCTAGCTCCGTTAGCAACCCTGAGGATCATATCACCTTCCTTCAGCACTCTACGGTTTCTCAGTGCCTGCAATGAATTGCAAATATGAGATCCTGATCCGGTATCCAATACCCAGGAAGTAGAGTTGATCGACAGACAATTCTCAATTACAAACACACCTGAAGTCGAAGCCACAGCTTGCTTCGGTTCTTGGTTCTTGGCGTTCCACGCCTTGCAATCCTTCTTCCAGTGCCCTTTCCTGTGACAATGGAAGCACTCATCCTGACCAACTACCGGTGCTGCAAACTTTTTCTTTCCCTTCCCTCTCACCTTACTAACACCTCCTCTAGGTTTGGGTGCGGCCTTCTTCTTCCTTCCTTTGGCCCTAGCCTTGGACCCGGAAGAAGATGTACCGCCAACAAACATAGCGGGTGTTTCCCTTGCCTTCTGCAAGGTGCCCTCTGCACTCCTTAACATGTTCAGGAGTTCCGCAAGTTCAACTTCTTTTCCTTGAAGATTGAAGTTGAGGATAAACTGGGCATAGGTGGGAGGAAGGGACTGGAGAATAAGGTCTGTATAGAGCTCATTATCCAAAGTCGTCCCAAGGTCTGCGAGCTCTTCAATATAGCCGATCATCTTTAGGACATGTTCTCCTACTGATGACCCGACAGCCAACTTCGCTCGAAACAAGTTCTTAGAGGTCTCGTATCTTGCTATACGAGATTGCTCCCCATAAAATTCCTTTGTATGGAGAAATATGCCATCTAGGGTCATATCCTCGTGCCTCCTCTGATGTTCATTGTTCATCGAGGCAAGCATGATGCACTTGGCTCTCGCGCAATCTAAATCCCAGGTTTTGCGGATTTCCTTATCCGTATTACTGGATTTGGGACCAGGGACAGCAGGTGCCGTAGCGGTGAGGACGTACCCCAGTTTGTCATAGGTCAAAGCCATTTTGACATTCCGCAGCCAATCTTTATAGTTTGGCCCTGTCAGTATATTTTTCTCTAAAAGTAACTTAAGTCCAGTCATTTTCAGGGTCGCTGCAATTAGGAGAGAGAGAAGAAAACTCTTTAGCATGATGCTCTTGCAAGTTTAGAGTGGTTTTTAGTTTATCTAAACTGGATGGCTCCCACTGTTTCTCGAATCCTTCCTCAAACCATAAAAGAAGAATTAGCCAGGACTATTCTCACCGTACAATACTTGCTTAACCGTTCAGCCAGGCTGGTGTCGATACTTCGAGGGAGGTTTTCCAACGCTTTCGCAAAGTTCCTTAATTAAATAACCTCTTTTCTCTGGGGCGTAACCCCGCTGACACTTTTCTGGACACCTACTAGGTTTATAGCATTGATCGTTAAGTGACGAATATCCTGATAAGTAGCATATACTCACAGTAGGATCGGGATCCAAATATCATCGTCTGATAATGTTGTAGGAATGCTACCAACATTCATCAAACTCAAAATGGTATGCATCTCTTTGCAAATTTCAGTTTCTTTAGAAATTCCCGATATATGTTTTTACCCCATGCTCTTATGACCTTGGCGTTGGTCAAAATGTCATAAGTCACATGTCAAGTTCTACCCATCATTATCTTGTTAATTTGAACCCATCCGTATATATCCCTGACGTTGGCCAAATGATAATACGACTGTCCCAAATCAACTCATCTATCTATGCAACAAATGAATACCCAGCAGCTACCAAACACTATGCCATGACGTTGGCCAAAACTGCATAGCTTGAATACTACTGAATACCCAAATGAAATGACGGAGGGCTACGACTGGTTTTAGCGAAACCGTGAACGTAGTGAACTTGATATAACCGAAGGAACCTGATAGCTTTTAAAAGGAGTGGTTAAATCTCCGCATTTAAAAATATCTGTTTTAAAAATAACCGAGTGGTTTCTTTTAAATTGTTCCAACGATTTAAACTTGGTTTATTTTCTTTGCATTATAGATAATGCGTCCCATCATTAACCTATCATTGCAGAAAACAACGAAAATATAACGTCCTCTTATGCCATCCGCATTCGCCACGGGGTCCCGTCATTACCCGTTAGGTTACTTAACTAACGACAGAGCGGGGGCTGGGCTAGCGCGGGTGCAAAACATAAGTGACGTCTAAATAGCTACAATATATATAGATATTTTACATTCGTCTGACGCAATGATATACATTCCAGAACACAGATAAACTTTATTGGATTTGCAAGCAATCTGTATTTCTTTTGAGCCTGCAAGAAAAGACAGATTACACAGTTGTGATGAATAGCCGTTACCCCACCCTCGACCCCTACGGGTACGGCAAACTACCCGCCCGGCAGTTTGTGTACCCCACCTTGGGTCAGTCCTAGGAGGAAAAACAGTAAAATGAAATATTACAACGGTGGCTACAGACGCAACCTGGATGTGCCCCGCAAAATAATATTACAACAAATTACATTTACAACAAATGAATTAAATAATAACCCATTGCAAAACCCCGGCTATACACCACAACAGTCCAATACAGTTTATATGCACAAACAGATATAACCATTTCAGAAATGTGCAACCCCCTGCCAACCGACATACTAGCAGTTAGGGGAGATTTACGAACACATTAAACAATCACAGATATAATCCAATATGCAAATACTGTACAATTTCGATCGATTAGACATCTTTAATATTGCTCCAAAAACTGCTCTGTTAAACTGAAACCTGAGCAAAATTAAAATATTCCAGAAAACACTAAAAATCACAGGGGACCCACACAAGAAAATTGAGTTCATGACTCGGCAACTCGGCCGCGGAACCGCGGCGGATCGCTTGGGATCCGCCGCGCTTCCGCGGCTCTTTAGCCGAGTCATGGGCCCAATTTTCTTGGGTGTTCTCCTGTATTCTTTTCCAGCTTTCTGCACATGCCTGAATAATTTTAGGACATCATTTTAAATTCGACAGAAACTGATATTTTTTAGGGTTTTCCGGCTTCGTTTTTCCGTTCGAAATTCGTACAAATTTGGAATTAAGTTATTTATTGTTTAGCGAGGCTCTGATACCACTGTTAGTCGATGTACTTCACCCCAGAACTTGTGGGGAGGCGGAATTTTCGAAAACGATCATGTTTAAAGAACGAACATCGACTAACCGCTTGAATCGAAGCTAAACTACAAATAACCGAACACAAAGTGTTTCATAACTATTGTGTTTAGGGATTATACCTAATGAAACCAGTCCTTCGTCTTTACGATCTCCTTGTTCTCCTCGGCCTTCTCTAGGTAGTAGACGATCCACCCGAGAGCAAAACTCCAAACTAAACCTCTAACTTGAGGTAACTAATCTTCTTGGATTGCTAATCAAAGAAGATAGAATGAAATAGAGTGATGGTTATGGATTGATTAGTCTTTCTAATCCTTTGATCTCAACTCATGAGGTGTAAGGATTAGGGTTTGAAGATGAGAGCTTGAGGAGAGAGAAGATGAGAGTAAATAATGAGATAAGATTGTGAGTATCATAACATATTATGAAGCATTCTCATTAAAGAATAAATGAATAAATGTGATGAATAAGCATGCTTCATAAATGTTAAGTGGTGATTCATTAAGCATGAGTCATTAATCATTTATGGTGCAATAATGACAATGATGAATCACTTTCATGACTCACAAATCTTATCCAAAGTATATGCCATCTAAACCTCCTTAGTTATCACTTCTAGAAGCTTCTCGCATAATTACGAGAACGCCCCTCCAATCCGCAAAAATACGGAAAAACTTTAGACTGTAAAAATCCAATAACCGGATACCAGTAACTGGCTTAAACCAAAGCCGACTGGTAAAAACTGTCCAAATGACGTAAGTGTGTAAACACACATACGCGTCCGAACCCTTGTCGTAAAACCATACGACCTCTATATCGTTTCGCCTGGAGTAGGAAACTCTCTGTGTGGGACTCTAGAGACTCGACTACTACGCTGGCAGTGGGTTTAACCACAGACCGCAAGCGGCACTAGCTGTACGTAACGGTCCCCAGGTAGTTGTCGATAAGAAGGCCGATGAGGAAACCCATCCGAATTCCTACTGAGTCTGATGTGACAATCTCCATACAGTCCGGTCCGTTCGTCCAAGACTATCGCATATCGGGCCTAGGGGGCGACAAGCGTCAGTCTCCTAATAGCGGTATAAGTCGTGTCGGAGGGAAGCCCATTACACCCTGAGAAACTACTGGAACCTACCAGCAAATCTCGCTTGCCCTGGCCAGGGACTTTGCGTAATGGCTCTCTGACACAGCACGATATCTACTCCCAATACCGGGAGGGACGAATCCTGTCTAACCGCCACTGCCTCCAAGTGCTCGGGACTGCACCCAACTGCTACCTGTTTGCACGACTCCTTTGTGCCGTGGTAGGGCAGCAAAGTAAGAACAGTGGGAAACACTCGAGGCGAAGTAGCAGTGTCAAGTCTGCGGACTATGCTGTACTCATGTCACCTGGGAACTGTTCACTGACGACTGGTATAAAACCAACCAACAGTTCCCTGTGAGTCCTGTCCGGTGTACCCGTAACCTAACGAGCACCTATATACTATCTCCAGTACGACGTACTGACGGCTGTTGGACAGACCATCTCCCCAACTGGGATGAGAAGCGTACACACTAGTCTACTCCGGATTATCGATGCTCTGTCTCAATAATCCAACGACCAGGGACCAGAATAAGGATGTGCTTGTAGACTACCCAGCCCCCACTAGTGTGACTGCCATCACAACGCTGGTAGACAAGCAAGATCCTAAGAGCTCTATCAATACGTACACTCACATATTAAGATAGAAAAACCAAGTAGCATACTACCATGTTTAGCAAGACTGTTATATACATGTGAATATCCCAAGCTTCCATTAAGTAATATACAACTAGTATGATACAGTAATGGCCTTCTAGGGCATAAACACTAACAATTTGGATCAGTAGTTTCTCTGTGGGTGATGGGCTTCACACTGACACAACTTATCGCGTTATTTGGGGTATGGCTTTATCCACCTTTTAGACCCGATATGCGATACTTTTAGACGAACAAACAGGACTATACAGAGACTAT
This sequence comes from Agapanthus africanus, assembly GCA_030015575.1. Lineage (NCBI taxonomy): Eukaryota > Viridiplantae > Streptophyta > Magnoliopsida > Asparagales > Amaryllidaceae > Agapanthus > Agapanthus africanus. The sequence goes on from JASDDO010000031.1 coordinate 504,857,133, forward strand.
CACTTTCAGGATCGGTAGGGATATAGACAAATTTACTTGTCGTCCTTCCTTTCGTTCAATACCTGGGTAGTCGTTACGTATAGCTAGTGTTGCGACGTGCTTGTGGTTAAACCCACCGCTAGTATATTGTCGAGTCTTTAGAGTCCCATACAGAGGGTTTCCCAGCTTAAGCGAAATGATGTAGTGTACGTATTTTGATACGTTCTCAGGCTTGATTAAAACGCGTGTTTTTAATCAGAAATTTTATTAATACTAGCTGGTTTGAAAGATAGCCAGATTATCACATTTGGATTAAATGTGAGCTAGTATTATATGTCACTTTTAGTATCTCTTTTTTCGGTATTTGTATTTTGATAGAATACGGTATTTATACGAATACGAGTATTTGTATAAATACGTATATTTGTGTCTTGATATAAATACGGGTATTTGTATCTTTATACAAATATGGGTATTCATATTTTGATGCGAATATAGGTGTATGTATTTGTAGCATATACTTGTATTAGTATATTTGTATATATTTATATATATATATATATGAGAATAATGGAGAAAAGTGGCCATAGGAGGAAATTTCCTCCTATGGCGTGGAAAAAATACAACCTCCACCAATTTTTTCGACGATCGGCCCCCATCATCTTCATCGTTATCATCTAAGATGTGGGTACACCAAATTTCATGTGATTCTACAATCTTTTCACCATTGATTTAGCAATGTAAAAAGTTCTATTGTCGGTAAACCGTTAATTTTGAACCCGCTAAATAAACGGTGAAAAAGTTGTGGAATCGCATGAAATTTGGTGTACACACATCTTAGATGATAACGATGATGATGATGGATGCCGATCGTCGGAAAAAATGGTGGAGGTTGTATTTTTTCCACGCCATAGGAGGAAATCCCCTCCTATGGCCTCTTTCCTCCATTAATCTATATATATATATATATATATACATATGTATATGTGTACAATGAGGTTGCCTCTTTTCTCTTCTCATCTCTTCTTGAGTATTTGGGAATGGTGCAGGCTTATGACTCACTATGGTGAGTCACAACCTCACTCATTCAAATATTAAAAGAAAAGAGAGAAAATGAAAAGAGAGAGAGAGAATGATAGTTTTTCATTAGCCATGCTCATCTTCACCCAAGCTTCTTCTTCCTTCTTTCATGAGTTTTTGTAAAATGAGAAAGGAAAAAAAAGAGAGAACAATTAGATATTAGTCACTAATACATCTTCTAGTGATCAATTCCTAACACGTTTTGATCACCAGTTCCTTCACTTGGTATTTAGTGTGAAACTAGAGCCTTAACTAGTATCTTTCATGTGGATCATCTTCGATGAGGAAGACTGACTCCTAAGCTTGATCCCGACGATTTAGGAGCTAAAAAAGTGGCATAGAAGACTAAGGACACGACTACAAAGGTTTTAATCACTAACCGAGTAGTTAAACTCCTTCAAGTGTTTGTTAGTTTAGTGTTTGGATTCGATTTTAGGTTCTAGTGTTCTTGCTCTTGTTTCGAAAATTTTCGTTTTGTACTCCGCATGGCCGCAAATTTGCGGCACAGGCACTGGTGTCTACTAGCAAAACCCTAACCCTAAGAATTTCCTCCCCTCTCTCAAAGTTTCGGCCTCCTTGCTCTCTTTGGCCGAAAATTTTGGAGAGAAATAAATTAAAAATCGTTTTACTTTATCTACTTTATTAGTACTTGATATTTGTGTGAAGAAAAATAAGAAGATCATCAAGGTGTAATCAAGTCTCTTTGATTGGAGTAGGAATCACTAGCACAGCGAACGAAACGTAAATCCGATTTTGCACAAAAGTATAATTCTTCCCAAACCATTTAAGTGTTAATTGATTTCATTAATAATTAACGTGATTTATAAACCCTTTTGGTGTTAATGTAAAAAAATTTAATTCTACCTTCCGCGGCGTTTATACCAATTTCAACAACAATAAGGCACACCGCCACATGCCTTCACGTTAATTGGTCCTCAGTGTGAATGAGTTGCAATGGAGCACTTGTTCTATTTGACATTCCGAATGGCTTCCTAGTGGCATTACCTGCGAGTCAATATGCGCACGTGTACAGGTCGACCTTAGCAAGTGTGCCAAGTAGGCTGGCCCTGAAAAGCATTATCATCCTATATTACCTAATATGACCTAACCTTATATGCCATAATATATATTCATTTAAAAAATTATTCACAGTATACGAATAAGCAAATAAAACATCTTTATTGCCAAAAGAGTCGCAATCCAAAATAATAAGGCCATTTATGAGGCTTCTAACAAAAAACAAAGAATTATTTAAAATAAATTTTACAAAATTATTCTCAAATAAAATGCCAAATCCTATGCTAACTAGCCTAACCACTAATAAAAGGTTTCATCTCATCCTTGGAGCATATAAAACATCATGGAGAAGACACTTGTTATCTGAACTCGTAGGCAGCCGATACGTCCCGATGCCCTGCACCTCGACAAACGACTTGCTCCCCATGTAAATCTTCCAGCTTCCGACGGGTACTTTTCTGTACTCTATGAACCCTTCCCTGTCTCGAAAGATGTGGTCCGTAGCTTCCAAATCTACAATCCATAAATTTATAGAGTCAGCCATCATCACTGTACTAGCAACTAATGTTGCATAGTGAGAAGAGCGAGGGCGAGGGCTTACCTTTTTAGTGTTGGATATAGTGCCCTCAAGGCAATTATTGTAATTGCAGGAAGGAAATTATGGTAATTGAAGGAGGTCCTATACGAGTAGAATAGTCTTTCTCGAGATGATAGTATACTATCAGGTTTGTCGTTATCATTCATGTGTATACATTTTACTTGCTACAATGTATCACTAATACATAATGATAAAGCCTAACGGATCCTTGCTTAACTACCAGTATTATGATGGTAATCATGCTTATAGGAACTGGGTAGTGCATAAGCACATCCTTAAATGTTACTAGTCATGGGAGTATCGAGACCGGGCATCAATATTCCAAAGTAGACTAATGTATACGTTTCTTGACCCCTACGAGGGGCGGTGGCCGGTCTCACAGCCATTGGTCTTTGACACCAAAGAATGTATATAGGGGCTCATTAGAGGTGAGTACACCGAACGTACTCACCGAGAACTCCTAGATTGTATTACACTTATTGTCAGATAGCAGTTTTCTGGTGATATGAGTACATGATAGTCTGTAGACCTAAGATCGCCATTTTTCTCGTGTGAGTTCCTACTATACTTAGATTACTATCCTACCATGGCTCTACTGATTAGTGCAAACAGGTTTTAGTTAGGTACAGTCCCGAGCCATATGGAGCCAATTAGTGATCGGAAGGGATTCGTCTCTCCCGGTATAGAGAGTTGATGTTGTGCTGTATTCGATTGGCCAATACCATAAGTCCCTGGCCAGGGCAGATGAGATTTACTGATAGGAGATCGGTAGTTTCTCGATTGGTCATGAGCCTGATATCAGCATGACTTATCGGGTTATTAGGGGTCTGACAGCTTCCTCCCCCTAGACCCAGTATGCGACACTCTTAGACGAAGAGACCGGACTGTACAGATATTGTCACTTATAGGCTCAGTAGGGTAAGAACGGACTTGATTATCAACCTCCCTTTCAATATGTACCTAGGTAACCGTTACGTACAGCTAGTGCCACTGGCATGCTTGTGGTTATAGATTTTATCTAGTAGCTCACTGCCAGCGTATTGTCGAGTCTTTAGAGTATGTCACGACCCGGAAATGGTATGTGACCAGCACTTAAATCACGCGAAGTCTATAGGACCCACTGTAACCTAAGTAAGCCGAAAATCAGAAATCTAACATTTTTAAGTAAATAGTGGAGGAGAAGTTTTGAAAAAAGGGTATAAATGAAATCAAGTTCCGCTTTTTAAATTATATGTAAAGTTCATTGAAAATACAAGTGGATTGTATACTAAAGTTTGAAAACATTTTCATCATTTGAAATTTTGGCAGCACCTCTTTGGTATATTTTGATAAAAACCAGAACATATACATATATAATATTGGCATCCCCAATCGGAAGCTAACTCATCACCAATCGGCAGAATAAAAACCACGCAATATATATACGACGCCCAAGGCGAAAATCAACCCGAGGAAAGTAAAGAAATGCCAAAACATCATCAAAATGCAACTATATCATCATCAACTCAACATAAAGAAAAATATACAAGTCCCATTCTAAGTCAAAAAGAATATGCAAGTCGGGTCTATAAGTCCAAAAATATACATATAAATCTAGTTGATGGAGTTTTAACTAGATTGTAAATGAATATTCATAAACAAATGGTGGTTATGATCTGTAGTGTAACCCACCTACCAAGCAATCACCCAAAAGAAAAAACGTGCCAGCAAGCCGCTACTGATCTGAGCGGTCGGTCCTGCAAGAAAACTATGGTACAACGGGGGTGAGTTGCTAAGTCGTGAGTAGAAAATATCATCGGGTAGAAATCGAATGCATAATGATCTACCTAGGCCATACTGTATAATAATATCATACTAAGTGGTAACGAGGGTGAAGGTGTGTGTGTAGTGTTAGCTTAGCGCCTTAGCAAGATTTTGGCAAGCATCAATCATGCTACATTAAAATTTTGGGGTGCTAAACAAACCCTAACCAAGATCTTAACTAGAGAACTAGAGAATTAGGGTTAAACATTGAATGTAAACACTTTATATCTAAGTGAACAAGGAATACAACCTTTGTAGACCGGTCCTCCACTTCAATAGCTGCATATAGTAGTCCCTTCGCTACGATCACGAACTTCCGGACACTAGAGAGGCTCCCATGAAGAAACGAACAAGCTTGCTTCGAAGTCTTCAAGGCCGAAGATGATCTACGTCGAGGAGACACTAGCTCATTCTATCTCTTCACTAATTTTATAGATTAGTGAAGCAAACACCCTAAACTAAATGGATAATAGTAGAGGATGATGAAGTAGGAATTTAGCTCACTTTAGTATTTAATTTCTTACTATATTTCTTTTTGATCTCAAAGTCAAGAGAGCAAAAATGAGATGAGGAAGAAGAAGAAGAAAATATCTCAAGTGATGAAAATATCTCTCATGGTTCAAATGCAAACCTTGGGTGAGTATATCATCCATACACTAACCCATGTAGAGAATTAATCATGGTAATGGTTAATGGTTAGGTCACAAAATATCTTAAGTAGAAACAAAATAGTAGACTAAGTCAAAGCTTATCTACAAGCTTCTAGCTTTGATTAAATCCACTATTTTGTAATTACTTAATGATAAATGAAAGCCTAACATAAACCCTAGCATGGTATGAGTCTCATACATACATGTTGCATGTGTAACCTAGCATGTCACAATATTATATATCACATATATAATATTCATGTAACAAGAAAACAATACAATAAACATATATCACATATATGTTAAATGCATCATAAGTGAGAATAATAAATATGTAAGTGAGCATAATACACACACACACACACACACACATTATATATTATTTCATCGAATCAACACTTAATCCGATAACCCGGTTATATCAGATATAACCGGCCGATATCACATATCGCGAGAATAGAATACGGTATCACATATTCGTATTAATCTCAGTCCTGCACATATCAAATATGTGCTCCTACTCCATTTCACATGAACCAGGAAAGCTCTGTGTAGGAATCTAAAGACTCGTCAATACGCCGGCGGCAGGTGATGATCATATCAAACACCTACAAGCCGCAAGCGGTCTGCTAAACGTAACGGCCACCCGGGTATTGAGCGATCAGAAGATCAACAAGCAATCCTACTCATACTCCTGCGAATCTAATCAGCAACACTACCGTACAATCCGGTCTCTTCGTCTGATATGTCGCATATCTAGTCTATGGGTGGTAAACGTCAGACCCCAGTAACCGATAAGTCGTGCCGATATGAGGTCCATAACTGTTCGAGAAACTACTGATAACACTTACCAGTAAATATCAGCAACCCTGGCCAGGGATTTCCTGTTATGGCCAATCGAGCATAGTACAACATCAACTCCCAATACCGGGAGAGACGAAATCCCTCCTATCGCTCATTGCCTCCATGTGACTCGGGACTATACCCAAAAACCACCTTTTTGCACGATCTCTTGACCGTGGTATGGTGGAAATCAAAGAACAGTGGGAATTACACAAGACTCTATGACGATCTCGGGTCTACAGACTAACCTGTACCAGTGTCACCAGAGAACTGGTATCCGACGATAGGTATAATACCATCTAGGAGTTCTCGGCGAGTCCGTTCAGTGTACCCGGTCTCCACTGAGCACCCGTATACCTTCTCTGATGTCAAACACCAATGGATATGGGATCATCCATCGCCTATCATAAGGGTCGAGAAGCGTATACGCTAGTCTACTCTGGAGTATCGATGCCCTGTCTCGATACTCGCATGACTAGGAACATTTGAAGGATGTACTTATCGACTACCCTGTCCCCACTAGTATGATCTGCATCATAATCCTGGTAGTCAAGTAATCATCCTAAGGGCTTTATCAACATGTGGTCACAAAACATTATTTGTTAACATGTTAAGATAAAGTGCAACCAGATAGCATACTATCATGTCGAGCAAGAAAGTCCTCCCTATATACGTCCAAGCATCCACTACAATATACATCGCATGTACAGTAATGGCCTCTAGGGCATACATATAACTAAAAATCTTCCACTTGCACTAAGGCCATATGTTGTAGTATCCAATACCCAACAATATAGCAGTGGTTGTAGTATCTCATACTAAACCATTGTAGAGAAGTCTCTCTAGTGGTAAGGCCTTTTTGAGTGGATCCGCTGTGTTATCCTTCAGGTCTACTCTCCTAACCTCGATCCCTTGGAGATCACTCATCTCCCTGATTAGGTGATACTAGCCTCAGAATATGTCTGGAACGCTGATGGGACAGGTGTTCCTAGGCCAAAGCCACTTTGGTAGTATCATTGGTAGCAATGTATTCAGCCTTTATCGTCTAGTATGCCTCGGTATATAGCTTGGAACCCTTCCAACATACCGTCCCTGCACTGAGGGTAAAGAAAATGCCTGTGACTGACTCTCAGTCGACCTTATCACTCTAGAAGCTCGAACCAAGAACTTTCTTTTAGTGCTTCTCAAGTACTTAAGAATGTCCTCCATAGCTTTCCAGTGATTCTCCTAAGATCCGATTGATTCCTAATCACTACTCCTAGTGAGTCATCTACATCTGGTCTGGTACGTAACATCGCACACTCTGATAGAGCTTACTGCCGAAGCATAGGGTATCCCTTGCACGTGAGCTCTCTTCAAATCAGTCTCGGGAGACATCTTTTTAGAGAGAGTGATCCATGAGTATGTGGGCGAACCACCACGCTTAGAATCGTCCATACTAAATCCCTTTAGTATGGTGTTTATGTACTTGGATTTGGGACACTCCTAATATCCAGTTACATCTATCATCATAGATCATAATCCACAAGATGTAGCAGGTATCATCCAGATCTTCAATTTAGAATCCTCGTGATAAGAGGAGCTTGACCGAGTGTAGCATAGGAAACCATTTCCTATCAAGAGTATGTCATCTATGTACAATACGTGGAAGACAACCTTACTTTCTACAACCTTCTTGTATATACTAGGTTCATCTACATTTTTGATGAAGTCAAACTCTTTGAATTTCACATCAAAACAGATGTTCCAACTCCACGATACTTGCATTGATCCTGGTGGACTTAAGCATAGTTTTGAAAGTCTCAACTTTTCCATTTACGCCAAGAATCTTCTCAATAACCAATTGCTCCCAATGGGTTTTACCCCTTCAGATGCAATATGCAAAGTCATACTTTGTTGGTGTACATGGATTTCATCTTTTATCGCATAGCATCCAGCCTATTCATAGAGTCACCACTCATGATGGCCTGTCTGAACCTAGTTGGGCCATCATTTGCTATGATGCAATCATCGCTCCCACTGTCACTGAGAAGACCGTAGTATCTCTCGAGTGGATGAGGAACCCTACCAGATTCACGGAGAGGCTGAGGTTTGTTGGAGACTACTGAATCTTTTGGTTTCACCAAATCATCAGCTGTTAGTTTGCCTAGCTGGAACTCCTTCCAGTTCTACCTCATGACCACAAATTTCTTCACAAGAAATTCCTTTTCTAAAATGGTGGCATGCTGAGAAACAAAACACCTTTTGCTTCTCAGATTGGTAGAATATATCCCCTCACAAATGTTTGGGATATTCTAACAAACTTACATAACTGACATTGCCTTGAGCTTGTCCGGATTTTGCTTTTCAACATAGGCCGGACAACCCCATATCTTAACTCGTTTAAGACATGGTCTCTTCCCATTGCATATCTCATATGTAGTGGTAGGCACTGATTTGGACGGAACCCCATTCAATTGGTATGCAGCTCCTCAAGTGCATAACACCCAAAAGGAAACAAGTAACTCAGCAGTACTCATCATAGAGCGCGCCATATCTCATAGGGTGCGATAGCTCCGCCCCGATACACAGTTGTGCTATGGTGTACTCGAAGGAGTAAGCCGAGAGAGAATCACATTCTCCTTTAAATAATCCAGGAACTCCATGCTCAAGTATTCTACTCATCGATCACATCGAAGGACTTAATACTTCTACCCGTCTGGTTCTTAAACTTCAAGCTTATATTCCTTGAATTTCTCAAAAGTTTCAGACTTGTGTTTCAACAAGAACATATGTCCGAATCTTGAGAGATAGTCGATGAATGTAATGAAGTACTAAGAACCAACCTTGGCATTTGTAGACATAGGACCGTATACATCATCATGTATTTGTCCCAAGAGTTCACTAACTCTTTCTCTGTTTCCAGTAAACTGAGTATTGGTCATTTTACCTTTGAGACAAGACTGACAAGTATCATAAGATGAAAATTCGAATAGATTCTCATATTCATTCTTATGTAACTTAGCTGGTCATGTCACTTTGATATGACCTAGTCTACAGTGCCACAAGAAGGATTCGTTCATTTCTGAATTGGTCCTCTTGTGTGTGTTCTAGATACTTTGAACTGTGGTTTGATTTAGAACATATATGCTATTATATAACGTGCCTGATCGAATCAACTCTTGATTCAGGAAAATGTTCAAAACATTATCCTCCAATATAGAATTATATGCTTCTTTAACTGAATAAAGAAACTGATGTAATGTTGTATATCAGGTTCGGTATGTAATAACATTTGTTCAGAATCAATGTATCTAATACAAGGTGATATCTGCCAACTGACTTGGTTGCAACAATTGCACCATTCTCTACACTTAGAGACATATCACCCATTTTCAGTTCTCTACCTTTCTGCAGCCCATGTAACATATTACATATGCGGGATCCTGATCCGGTATCACATACCCAGGATGTAGAGGATACTAAGAAACAGTTCTCGGTAATAAGGACACCCGAAGAATATGCATCAACATGCACTTTCTTCGATTGAGTGGCATGGGAATCTGGATATTCCCCTATGTCCTGCTCGGACTTATAACAATTATAAGATTGAGCGGAACCAACATTCCTTCGCTTAGTATAATAAGCAGGTTCAGTCAATGCATCCATAATATTATCTTGATTAAGGCGTGACATGGTCGCTACCCGGAGAGAGAGAGAAGAAAACACTCTGCGTGCGCTCTTGCAAGATTAGATTGGTTATTATTTTATCTAATCAGGATGGCTCCCACTGTTTTTATCAAATCTTCCTTCAAACCCTAAAAGGTAAGATTAGCCGGGATTAATTACACCCTACAAGTTCGCCAATCTTTCGGCCAGGCCAGTATCGGTACTTTGAGGGAGGTTCCCCGTGCTTTCGCACAGACCTAATTAAAATAAACCTCGTTTTTTCAGGGGCGTAACCCCGTTAACAACTTTTTAGACACCTACTTGATCGGCTAATTGTAATGTGTAAAACTCTCCCAGGAGTAAATCTTACTCTCAGTGGGTATCGGGATCCAACTATCTCATAGCAGGTATGCAATCTCATTGCAAATTTCAACATTTGAAATCCCTGATAATATTTTGCTACAAGCGATCTATGACCTTGACAAGGTCAACAAACCATAGACCGCAAGTCAAGTTCAACCCGTCATTTCTCGATTGAATTAAACCCACCCGCACGACCCTTGACAAGGTCAATAAGGCCGCACGACTACCCTAATCCAATCGCATCATATGCTAGCAGATAAGTACTAATCAGCTACCGCACACTACGCCTTGACAAGGTCAACAAATGCAGCACGAATACTAAATACTACTTATCTGAAATGACGGAGGGCTACGATAGGTTTTTAAGAAAACCCTTTGTGTAATGAACTTGATCTCGTAGTAGAATCGAGTAATTTTGAAAAGGGAGTGTTTTGAGGCTTTTACTGGTTTTACTAAAGAGGTCACTCCCGGTGAAAGGATCTCGGCTCTTTCCTTATCGAATAAGGTGCAGGATATTTCATAAATACTACTATGCAAAGCAAAAACTATAGAAGCAATCAAAAGACAATCCGAGTTTGTAGCATCTGCTAGTTTCGCTAAAGAGGTCACTCCCTGTGAAGGGATCTCGGTTCTTTCCTTATTGAATAAGGTGCTGGATATTATACAAGGAATACCACTGTGCAAAGCAAAAACTAGAGCTACCTGTTTTTAAACAAGTTTCTACAACATCTTTAGGTTTCTTTTAGTTTCATTAATCTCATTAATGAAGTCCCATTATTTATTATGCTTCCCAAGCATCACATAAGAAACGAAAGCAGAAATATTTATCATATATCATATATATAATATAGGCATCAGAACATATCAAATTATCACATCACAGAATATAAGCAGTAGAAGAACATATATGAAATATTGGATATACTAGGAATTCCGTGTTTTATTTAAGCCAGTAAAAACGCAGATTCTACGGTCGTGATGAATAGCCAAACCCACATCCGTAGACCCCTACGAGAGCGGAAAGCAACCCCACCAATTCTAGAGTTAGGAGACCCGGTCTCAACTCCTCGAGATGGTCTCCCACTGGACCCTAAAACCCGGTTACTTGTGCTCCCCGCCTTGGGATTATCCTAATGCAGAAAAGTAAATAATATACAATGGTGACATCATCCTCAACCCGGAAGTGCCCCCATAAAAGAATATTACATACAAGTTTTTACATGAATGAAAATGAAAAACTCTCATCTCACATAAAAAAACCCGGCTATTCAAAACACGACGATCCAATATAACATATCACAGCAACATATATCATCACATATCATCAACGTAAGTAAATATGCGTATCCCAATTGTCGTTGACATATAGCACCGAAACCAGCGATACACCACATATTACACTTACGGTCGCAGAAAAGAAAGTGAGAAACTATAACAGTTGGAATCCGCAACCACCTTAGACATCATAAACCCAACATATCACATACTTTGGATTTCATGCCTAACAAAATGAATTCCTTAGACATCACATGCCTAACAATTATAAACCCCGCATTTTAGTCTCGATATTGAAAACACTTTCCAATAACCTATCGGGTAATTTAACAAGATTCCCGATAATCTGATCGAATGCTCATCGGAAACATTAATAGACGGCCTCACCCCCCCGGTGCCGTTGACGAAGTGCACTAAGGAGGAACACCGCAGCCGCGAGCACCCGAACGGTTGCTTTTGGCGACGGGGTTCTCCTACAGTCACTTGGTCGGGGCTATAGGGCATGGCTATCTAATAAGGTTACCCGGCGAGTATCCGCGTACACTACGTAATTGCGACGGACTTTTGATCAACATCAAAATCCCGTGGCAACCGATCAAATGAGACTAAACCGCTAGATTTATAAAATTTAAACTAGTTATCACATAACCAATTCCGTGGATTCCAAATATTGTATCACAATCACAGATAGCTAGGAGAAGTTAGATAATTCGATCGACGCAACGAATTCCCAAAATTTCCCAGAAAGCTCAACACTTGAGCACTATTAAAGTTAACCAGAGACATGCCATAGTACCTATGGAGCTACAGCTGAAGGCCCGATCCAAGCCTCTCATGTGGCGCCGCGGATCCGCCGCCAAAACCATGTTTTGGCCGCAGATCCGCGGTCACTTAGATGAGTTAGGGTTTCGTTCTTCAGGTATGTCCATAGAATTCCCTGCATGATTTTCTGAGTATTTTTAACATGGAAAAATCCAACTTTTGGAAAAATTTCCAGAAAGGGGGTCGTTTCGGGCTTTCGGAGTTCGATCGGACTTTAAACTTTGCCTACGCAACGCCTAATGCTCTAGCTTGGCTCGGATACCACTGTAGGGTTAGCTTAGCACCTTATCAAGGTTTTGGCAAGCATCAATCATGCTACTTTAAAAATTTTGGGTGCTAAACAAACCTTAACCAAGATCTTAACTAGAGAATTAGGGTTAAACATTGAATGTAAACACTTTACATCTAAGTGAACAAGGAATACAACCTTTGTAGACCGGTCCTCCACTTCAATAGCTCCATGTAATAGTCCCTTCGCTGCGATCACAAACTTCCGGACTCTAGAGAGGCTCCCATGAAGAAACGAACAAGCTTACTTCGAAGACTTCGAGGCCGAAGATGATCTACATCGAGGAGACACTAGTTCATGCTATATCTTCACTAATTGTGTAGATTAGTGAAGCAAACACCCTAAATGAAATGGCTAATAGTAGAGGATGATGAAGTAGGAATTTAGCTGACTTTAGTATTTAATTTCTCACTATATTTCTTCTTGATCTCAAAGTCAAGAGAGCAAAGATGAGATGAGGAAGAAGAAAAAGAAGGAAATATCTCAAGTAATGAAAATACCTCTCATGGTTCAAATGCAACCCTTGGGTGAGTATATCATCCATACACTAACCCATGTAGAGAATTAACCATGGTAAGGGTTAATGGTTAGGTCACAAAATATCTGAAGTAGAAACAAAAGAGTGGACTAAGTCAAAGCTTATCTACAAGCTTCTAGCTTTGATTAAATCCACTAATTTGTAATTACTTAATGATAAATGAAACCCTAACATAAACCCTAGCATGGTATGAGTCTCATACATACATGTTGCATGTGTAACCTAGCATGTCACAATATTATATATCACATATATAATATTCATGTAACAAAAGAAAACAATACAATAAACATATATGACATATATATTAAATGCATCATAAGTGAGAATAATAAATATTTAAGTGAGCATATAACACACACACACACACATATTATATATTATTTTATCGAATCAACACTTGATCCGATAACCCGGCTATATCACATATAACCGGCCGATATCACATATCGCGAGAATAGAATACTGTATCGCATACTCGTATTAATCTCGGTCCCGCACATATCACATATGTGCTCCTACTCCGTTTCGCATGAACCAGGAAACCTCTGTGTAGGAATCTAAAGACTCATCAATACGCCGGCAGTAGGTGATGATCATATCAAACACCCACAAGCCGCAAGTGGTCTGCTAAACGTAACGGCCACCCGGGCATTGAGCGATCAGATGATCAACAAGAAAGCCTGCTCGTACTCCTGCGAATCCAATCAGTAACACTACCGTACAGTCCGGTCTCTTCGTCTGATATGTCGCATATCTAGTCTATGGGTGGTAAACGTCAGACCCTAATAACTGATAAGTTATGCCGATGTGAGGTCCATAACTGTTCGAGAAACTACTGATAACACTTACCAGTAAATCTCAGCAACTCTGGCCAGGGATTTCCTATTATGGCCAATCGAGCATAGCACAACATCAACTCCCAATACCGGGAGAGACGAAACCCCTCCTATCGCTCATTGCCTTCATGTGACTCGGGACTGTACCCAAAAACCACCTTTTTGCATGATCTCTTGACCGTGGTATGGTGGAAATCAAAGCATAGTGGGAATCACACAAGACTCTATGACGATCTCGGATCTACAGACTAACCTGTACCAGTGTCACCAGAGAACTGCTATCCGACGATAGGTATAATACCATCTAGGAGTTTTCGGCGTGTCCGTTCAGTGTACCCGGTCTCCACTGAGTACCCGTATACCTTCTCTGATGTCAAACACCAATGGATATAGGATCATCCATCGCCCATCATATGGGTCGAGAAGCGTATACGCTAGTCTACTCTGGAGTATCGATGCCTTATCTCGATACTCCCACGACTAGGAATATTTGAAGGATGTACTTATCGACTACCCTGTCCCCACTAGTATGATCTTCATCATAATCCTGGTAGTCAAGTAATCATCCTAAGGGCTTTATCAACATGTGGTCACAAAACAGTATTTGTTAACATGTTAAGATAAAGTGCAACCAGATAGCATACTATCATGTCGAGCAAGAAAGTCCTCCCTATATATGTCCAGGCATCCACTACAATATACATCGCATGTACAGTAATGGCCTCTACGGCATACATATAACTAACAGTGTGTGTGTATAGTGTCTGTATCAATATCTGGTAACATGTCATTCATAGTATGAATATATATATATATATATATATATATATATATATAAATATCATTCACTGAGTGTCCATCAACGACACTCAAAATTATCATAAAATACCGAGTGTCCAGCATCGACACTCGAAATTCTCATAAATCCCGTGTCCTGTATCGACACGAAAATCCTCATATCTCAGGCGCCGTCTCCTCGGATCAACCCTCATATCTCAACCACCGTTTCATCAGATCAGCTCTCATATCCATCTGTCTCATATCACTTCATTTGGTATCATCCGAATATCCGTCGAGTCCAATATTGTCTCCGTTAGGTAGTGTTCCAAGCCAGGCTCAATACCTTTCTATATGATTTTCTTATTCCTGGGTACCGTACCGGTTCCACCATGTATTCACAGACAGTGACTCCTCACTCCTCGAATCGGATAGTAATCATAGCTTAGAACCGAGAAATCTCATGGTGGACGTCAAAATATCACATCAAGAGAAAACCGCATTTTTAAAATATTCACAAGTTTATAAAATCATATATTCAGTTTCTCAAATCCAGAAATCTCATGAAACCACTATCTCATAAAAACATGGCAATAATGGAACAATATGTAAAGGCACGAAACAATAATGTAATACATGGAAAGTGTGTTCATATAAGCGTATCGTATAGGCAATATAAAGAAAGTGAAATATCTGAAGCATGACGTGGTGCTGGGTACTAACAGAAATCTAAAATGCTAACAGGGTATAATGTAATACGGTGACATGGAGAGTTCTATCTGTGTACGTGGCATGGCAATTACCGATCATGTGTGTGTGAACATACGAGTATGTGTATGTGCAACATGTAAATCATCGGTAATGGTGCGTGTATTCTAGCAAACGAAATCATGTAAAACTAAAGGTATAAACGCAGTATATGTCGTAAGTAATCAAAATGCGAGTGTATGCAAAAACCTGAAATCGAAATGAGAGCGTATACAGAAACAAGAAATTGCAATGTTAACAAATATTAAAATATCCAACTACGTATGAGGCATACGGTTATAGTTTAAAATAGCACGAAACTTTGTTTTAGAAATAGGGGACTACAATTTTTTTAAAAGAGATAACATTTGAAAATTTGTAGCGTACTCTTGAAGTTATTATTTAAAGTACGTAATGATTCGTTAGTTTTGAAAGTATGTATGACTCTAAACATCTCATAATTTTCCTTTTTTGATTTTAAACAAGACTTCTCATGTAGAAATAAACATAGGCCGTAATCAGCAATTATTCATCATCATATCATGTACGGAATATCCTTCGTACGATAGCATCCAATCAATATGGTAGGGATCTATAGTCGTGTACATCATCCCATCTCATATCATACAACATCATCTCATGTCATCTTATCCAATATCATCACATGCCATATCATGTATACTTATATCGTAGGTGTACCGGTATCATATATATACTTATATCTAGTAAATTACACATAACACACACACACACACGCATATATATATATATCAAAGGCTAAGAAATAGATACTAAGTATAAAAATTCTACTAAATATACTCGCATACGTATATACTAAGTATATCATGTCCTAATTACTACGGTTGCGGGGGTGCTATACGCCATCTACCCAACTTCCCCCATAGATATACATCTACTCACTTAATCGTCTCGCCCTAATCGAAGCTGACGGAAACCTCGCCTTTCTTCGTCATCTCGAAAGTCCACGCGATTGTACTTACAATCGAAATCATAACAAAATTGCATAAAAACCCATATCAAAAATCGATACGACGAGTGAAGTGCACATAGGTTAGAACATATGGTCAACGTGTGCTAAATCCAATAAATTACTCCTGGCGTCGACGTACGAACGTCGAACGACCAAGTCACAACATAGAAATCTGAAAACCAAATTTCAAAACTCGTAAAATATCGTTAAAAGCTAAGTAAAATAACTCCAGATTTTAACTAAGCAAATCTTGAGCAAAATAACATATAAAATAGGCTTATATATAATGTAAAACACCTACAGACCAAACCCCGACACCTAATTGCTACAGTAAACCACCAAAAAATTCATTTTACCCGCAATTTGAGGCCCAATTTTGGAGTTAAGGTCTCGTCTTTGTGGTGGTGTCTCCTAGTGGTCTAATTAGCTCTAACATATATGCAAAATATTTTGCAGAGACCCCAAGTTGCTTCAGATTTAATTTGAACATCAAAAACATAAAGAAAACCGACATTTGAAAATCTTAACTCGTGTTTAAAACTTTAAAACTCTTTAAAACCAGTGATACTTGTACTAAAGTGCCTTCATCTATTACTAATAGGGTGGTAATCACTCACTAACTCTCTACTACACAACAACCACAAGTTGTAAAAACTCACTTTTGAAAATCTCAAGACACACAACATACACATAAACTCCAAAACTAGATTGTGAAAGAAAGTGCACTTTAAAACTTATTTAAAAGTGGAATTTTCCTCATAATAGAGATGAAGGAAAATTCCAAGATTGCAAAAGATCCCAAAATGGAGACTTGATCACATCTTCTTAAATAAGATGAGAAATGGAACATGTTTTGTGAAGGTTGCACGGTGGTTTGAGTAGATTTGTGTGGTGTTCGTGGTTTGAATGAGGATGGAGGAGGTAGAGAAGGAGGAGGAGAAGAGGAAGAAAAAGATGAAGGAAATGAGGAAAATGACATGAAGAAAACAATGATATGGTTGCCTCCCCTCCCCCCTCTCTCTTGCCCATACTCATTTAAAAAAATATACCACTCATGCTTCCTTGTCTCACTCTCTCTCATTCATTTTCTTTTCTTTTCATTTCTTTTTCTTTTTAAAGTAAATAAAACCATATATCACAAATAAGATGTTAACATTTCATGGCAACTTAAATATGGTTTAACGAAAAATCAAACTTGGTTTAGTGCACAAAATTGGAAAACACAAATTAAATTTAACATTAAACTTGTAGCGATATAATTATATACTAATTTATGAAAAGCCCAAATTAAATAAATACTTTCATAAATAATAATTCATTTTAAATTCCAATTATTTTCCAAAATGGAGGTATATAATTATACCAATCTATCAAAACACAAATCCATACCCGGTATATATCTATAAAAATTATTATTATATTATTTAAATTCTAAAATAATATTTACTATTTTTTCTGAAATGTTATAGAGTCCCACAGAGAGAGTTTTCCCGATTCCGGCATAATGATATAGAGGCCGCATGATGATACGTGCAGAATTCTGATTAAATACGTGTATAGAATACACGGATTTTAATCGGACGTTTGATAATACTGGCCAGCTTATGTTTAATCCGGGTTATTAAATCAAGTATTTATTTAATAATATACATGCATACACACACACACACACACACACACACACACATATATGAGAATAATGGAGGAAAGATGCCATATAAGGGAATTTCTTCCTATGACATCGAAAAAATACACCCTCCCGAATTTTTTCCGCCGATTGGCACCCACCATATTCATCGTTATCATCTAAGATGTCGTTACACCAAATTTCATGTGATTCTACAACCTTTTCACCGTTGATTTAGCAATGTAAAAAGTTCTATTGTCGGTAAACCGTTAATTTTAAACCCACTAAATCAGTGGTGAAAAAGTTGTAGAATCACATGAAATTTGGTGTACCCACATCTTAGATGATAATGATGAAGATGGTGGGTGCCGATCGTCGGAAAAAATGAGGGAGGGTGTATTTTTTCGACGCCATAGGAGGAAATTCCCTCCTATGGCCTCTTTCCTCCATTAACCTCCCCCCCTCTCTCTCTTTATATATATATATATATATATATATATATATATATATATTCTAGTATTATGCTCACTTTCTATTTTCTCTCTCTTGGTTATTCGTATTTTTATACGGATACGTGTATATGTATACGATACATATACCGGAGTTGTATTTTTGTATTTCTACCAAAATAATTCTAGAAGGAGGACATCTCATTTGTAGGATTTTCTTTTTAAGAAAATACGAAATGAGGTGGAGGGATGAGGTGGAAAGAGGGTATGATAAAACGGGATGGGCATGAATTTTTTAATGGAAAATTCATTTGCTAAAGTTATTGTTTCATGATTGATTCTCTCTCCTACCTTTCATTCTAGCAAATGATTTCTCCCTCGACACTTCTCCTCATCTTCTTCTTCTTGCTGTCTTGAATATTAGCAAGAGGAAAATAAAGAGAAAGAAAAATAAATGAACTCATCTATATCATCCACTCTCTATTCCTAGCAAGCCTAGTTTGTTTCATAATCTTGGAGTGAAGCTGAAGCTTGGATCGGGTTCTCTTGTATGGATCATTTTCGGTAAGGACGATCGACTCTCAAGCTCTCGTTCTCGACGGCCTAGGGGCCTAGAAGTGGTCTTCCACAATTGGGTAGACACGCTACAAAAATTGTATGCTCTTAACCTAATAGCTAGCTCTCTAGTTTTGTTACTAATTTAGTGTTTGGAATGATTTCTAGGTTGTAGTTGTTAGTGCTTACTATAAAAAAAATGTGTTTTGCATTCCGCCTTGGCCCCGAGTTTAGCAGCATGAGCACTAGGAACTACTAACATAGTATCAGAGCCACCCAAACAATAGAACTAGTTTTAGACAATGCAATAATTTCGAAACCGAAAATTTAACCGTATTGTGTTTCGATTTTCAAGTCTCTGTCCAATTTTGAAGACGAACTCTTAAAAAAATTTAATGCATGCCATTGGACTCTGTTTTCAATTTGAATGAAGTGACTGGAACTCAAGCTCCAGATCGAAAATACCTTAGAGAGGGTGAATAAGATAATTATAATAACCTATGGCAAATTTAAAACTTAAATACTATTTCTAAAGTGATTATCGAGTTTCTGCGGAAAATATTTAAAACAAGTATTAAAAAAGAAACTTAATACGATAATCAACAAAAACACAGAAAAAAAAAGAGTATGAACAATGCAAACACAGCGATATGTTGATTAGGATTCACCACCTCCTATGGCTAGTCCCCGCCTGAGTTTCTTACTAAGGATTTTTCCACTATATTTGTGAACTACAGAAATCCCACTTCATATGGATGTGAAGAAAGAAGATATTCTTCTTCACAAGAATCAATCACTTAAACTGCAATTCCCAAGAAAACAAGTATTATTCCTCTCTAAACCGTGATTCTCTAGGAAAGCCGCACTTTCCTATCTAATCCACGTCTCTCTAGGAAGATCTGTTTTTCCTTTCCGAATCTACAATTCAAGTGAAAGGAGAAACACCCCTTATATTGGGTTATAAATCGTTTTAATTACAAACAATTTTTCTCACTCACAATCATATTGATCTCAAAAATTATTTCCGGTTTTGCACAAAGATTGTTTTGAGAGATTTGAACAGGTTTATGTCACTTGAGGACGTAAGATTTTGGCAAGTTAAAGCACAAAGAACAATAAAATAATTCTCAAAAGGATTTGCATTGAATTATTGTGAAAGTTGTGTGATCTCAATAGGTTATATAGAAGATTGAATGGAAAGTTATTATAACTTTCTATAACTGCTAAAAACTGTCTAAAAGTAGTTAATGATTGTTCAGGGATGTTATGGTTGAAAACGGCATAAATATCCATTCAATACGGAATTCAAATTTCAAATTTAACCAAATAAATTGTCCGTGCAGACGCCTCCCACAGACGTTTGCCTCAAAGGTGAAATCCTTATACAGAAGGCAGTAGAGGTGTCACTGAGAAATGTACAGAAAATGAGAAATTTGAAAATGCACTACAGACGTATGTCACCGACGTCTGTAGTTCAAAACCTCCTGATACAGACGTCTGTTTTCTGACATGGTGAAAGATCAGGTTTTGAACATGGAAAAACTTGAATCCAAAGGATAAATTAGATGTCTCTAAAAGAGAGGAAAACGTCTTGAACATTAGTAACAGGTTGGAATGAGATTTCTAAATTTATATGATCATTTCTAATTACATGTGTATCACTCACAACTTTATATTACATCTTGATTCTTCAATATGCTTCATTTGCTTGAGTTGTTACTTCGAGAAGTGATTGAATTTTGAAAGTGCTTGCATCCCTTTGTTGCTTGCATCAATTCTTTATGCCATAATACCGGTTTAATTGCATATCCCATTGGTAGGCAATCTTGCTTGATTTGAGTGTATTTGTGCAAACTGTACTCAAGATAACTTGGAAACGTCGTTAGTAACATATGGATTCATTTAAATAATGTTTTGAACTAAATCATCGAAATTGAGAATCGTGTGACACGGATGTCAACAATCTCCCCCTTTTGATATTTAGCAAAACTTATTTAAAAAATTTATGATATATATAAGAAAAGTAAATTCGATTTAATTACTCCCCCTCAATTCATGCTCATTTGAAAGACTCTTTGAACTCATATCGGCGTCTCATACCAATGATACTATCTTTTAAAGAACATTGCATGAAAGTAAGTGATATAACTCGAATTTTATACCAATTAAGCACTTAAGATATATGTACATTCGTGAAATATTTCTCCCCCTTTTTGTGAAAATATCAAAAAGTTTTAAAAGAGAGGGATGATATGTAGGAATATAGTATTGAAAATAAAAAGATAAGTATGGTTCTTGATTATATATATGACATTTTAATGTGTTTAATTTAAGTATATACGACATTAGAAAAAATGAAACAACCATACCATTAATCATTACCATAACATAAACTTTCATAAAGTAGCAAAATATCAAACCAAACAAACTAACACAATATGTTCATAACCATCATACTAACAAACTTAGTGCACATCAGCACATAAAAATAACATACTACTGAACTACGGACCCTAACTAATCGTCCAATGCCCGCTGTGGTGGTGCACTTGTTAGGAACTGGGATGTGAGGAAAGCCATTTGATCTGTGATTTGATCAACTTACCTTGAAACATAATCAAGACGGCTATGGAGATTGCTGATTTGGAAAGAAATTTGATGCATAAAGCCATATAGATGATCATGATTGGCTTGGAAGCGATCGAAGACTCGAGACTCGAACAAGGAAAAGTCATACTCGTGTTGTTGTGGAGAGGCATCAACGGGCTCTTAAGAAGGTTGGGTAGAACTTTCTTCTTGATCCAACTTCAACAAGTTTATAATTCAAGAGCCGAAATCAAATTGCTCCTGAACCGTATCCTTCGCATCCGGAATCTTAACCTTGCGATGTTCAAGGAGTTTGGTGATCACACACCCATAATAGAGATTTCCCTTGCCACTTGAAACATCCCATATAATCGAAGCAAGAAACAGTGGAAGATTAACTCTAATCTTAGCCAAGACGCAATAGGTAAGTAACTTCTGGTGTCCGTAAAGAATATCACGACTCCCATACTTTGCGATCATGGTGTGGGCGATAAGGTTTGCAAGAACAAGATCCCTCTTCGTAAGGGTCTTGTTCTGACGATCGTTGTACAGATTTGGATGTTCGGGTCTATGAATTTCTTGTGAAGCTACTTCTTTTAAATGAGGGGCTTCGAAATTGAAGTCAGCTAAGGTCTTAGAGAAGACATCAACGCCTTCATTGGGATTACCCAAAACACGGCCAATGGTGTTAAGAGTGAACTTGATGGAAGTGTTGAAGATGTTGGTGACGTAATCTTCAGGATGGTCGTTGTAACGACTCTAAAATCTTTGTATAGAAAATTTCACTGTTAATGTATAGAAATGAGTTTTACAGCCTGAATTTGAGTTATAAGTCATTTTTGTTAAATAACAGCAAGAAACAATTTGTAGCTCACTGGTAAAGCCTTTGCAGTGCTGTGACGTAGCCCCTGTGTTTGATTCCCATCAGACACAATTATTTTTTCTAAATTTTTAAAACTTTTTGGAAGCCCAAAAGATTGCACGTGCAATACACGGGAAAATGAAAAGTTCAGAAAAATCAAACATATGGAAAATGAAGTAAACAGAGGGTTGATCAAGTGGCACGAATCTTGAGGCAATTGCCTCGAGATCGACCGGCCAAATGCCCAATAAAACTGGTGGGGACGGTTGGATGAAGCCCAATGAAGCCTGAGCTTTGCACACACACCTCTTCAGCTACCCCTAACCCCTCTGCACTGTTTGATTTCCCTTTAATCAAACAGAGACCTTTCATTTCACAATTAAATATCATTTTAATGCTTTTTAATCCACAATTTTAATTCCAAAACCCAAATTCTCCACTATAAATACCACCCCACACTTTGGCTCTGCACCATTCTGAAAATTCTAGCCAAAACTCTCTAAAAATTTCCTAGTGCAAGTGAAGTAAAAGTGGATTTAGCGAGCAAGTTGGTTCCGGTGAACATCGAAACAAATTCAGGAGCTCCCGCGACTCCACGACGATCATCCTCTATTCTTTACCCTTTCTTTGAGTTTTCTAAACCATAAGTCCCTCCCAAATCTTCTTCTTTCTATTGAAATTTCTCTTCAAATTTTATATCAGTAAAAGTGGAGTTAATACCGACATCTTCTTTTTTAAAACATAGAACTCTCTTTTCCTTTACAATTTAGTCAATCTAATTTTACTACATCACTTGTAACCTTAAACCCTAATATTTAGAATCAAATTTCATCAAAATTCTCATGTGAAACAACCATAGTAGAACTTTTTCATTAAAATATCTTGAACTTTATAAACACTTCTTTTAGTATTTGTTAAAACAATACCTTTAGGAAAACTTCATAGGGTAACGACATACCCCATACGCACACTTTGTTCCATAGCACGATACCACTTTTGTATGAATTTTTGTTACGAAGAAAATTTACAATAAAATACCACATAATTCTAAAACCGGATTTCTTTTAAAGCGATATTTCATTTCCTTTGCGGTTATCCATCTACAACGCTCTTTAGGGGACCCGCTAATGGATGGTGTGGATTATCGTACATCCTTGAGCTAGTAGAGCGAGATGCAGACCTCCTCACGGAGCATTCGATCTCGAAAGGATTTAAATACGTTTTTAAGAAATACGAATTTTCTAGATAAAATAAAATTATTTTTCTTTAAAATTTTGTATAAAGTTATAAATCCATATTTTCAAAATATAATAAACCTATGTTTTTCTAAAAATGAAAAATTAACAAATGACAATAAAATACCATAAAGGACATGTTTTTCAATAAAATACCATGAACTTTCCAAGTTAAGTGTATATCACTAAAATACCAAAATACTTAAAATCCATACTCATGAAAACCCTAAGTAATACTAATAGCCCTCGAGATTTACTTTTTAACTATATTAAAAAAAAATTCATAAAACCCCTTCGAGATATATATAAAAAATATTTAAGGATTTTAGTAAATATAGGTTAAAGCGGGATCAATTCTCTTGAGCCCTAGGGAGCCGGAGAAAATGAGTACTTGCCTATTTAAGATAGACAACTTAATGAAGTTATCAATGGTAATTGTCTTGAAAAAAACATAAATCCTGCCGTCCATGTGCAGCAATTACAGATAATTCCTGAACTAAGATTTCCAGAGTTAAATCAGTACAAGTGTCTGACTCGGTCTAAATCCAAACTAAAACCTGAATCTAAAATCAAACATGAATACTTGATCATGAACATGAATACTCCGATCCAAACATCAATATCAAATATGTATACTTGACCTGACTTGACCGAACCATGATTATAACTTGACATGACTACATGAATACTTGATTACATCCTGAACAAGATTACTTGAACATTTTGTATCCATGGTTTCGGCAAGACTTATAAACAAAATCTATACAATATAATACAATACGCGGGGATAAAGGGGTAGATTGGTACGGAACGTATATCATGGCACGAGAGGTCATTTAAAAGACACCTACATGAATTCTCAAGCCATTGTCCCGTGGATTATGACGGGACCTTGTACTACATGTTACCATAGTCTACGGGGTAAGATGGACTCCTCTCGTATACATGAATACCTTCTTTATCAAGCTACAAACAACCACGTTATAATAACTATCATATACCAGTAATCAATTATATACTTTACCTGTTCATTCTCACTTTATATACTATCTTCTTTTTCTTCTTTTAGGACTTACCGAGTGTTAGTTCGCTGATGACATTCCTTCTTATTTCTTTCTTTAGAATGTTTGTCAAGAGGACCAGACTCTCAGGAGATCAAACCTAGCCTGGAGGACATGGACCATCTTGCGACACAGCCTGACTTCTAGTTTCTTGTACTTACTTTCCTGTATGCCATTGTTTAGGCACTACTTATTATCATTGTATCTTTTCCTTTTCAAACAGTTGTATGTAAAGATGAATGTAAATAAAGTTGTTGTTTTATTTTAATACTCTTGTCATTCTTGTACATTTTTATATATTGCTTAATTACGCTTAACGTATTTATTTCTTAGTAAATACATTACGGCCTGCCACGTTACCATTTCCGTCTACTGGGAAGCGGGGCGTGACAGGTTTTGTTGGCGGCCCATGCAGGTCAGTTCTGCATGAATTCTTAAATAATATATTATAAGAATTATAAGAATCAGCAACTATACATTCCTTACATTTCAAATTTCTTGAATCTATCCTAACCATTCCTTTTTCTATCAAGGTCATGGATTCTCCCAACAACACCAGTACTAATGTCAATGGCAACACTCCACCGCCTACTCTACCACCACCACCTACCATTGCAGCTCCTATCAACGAGAAAACGGTACTACTTAAGGCTATAAAGATCCTGTTGGAGGGTCAGTAGCAACAAATTGCTATCCCCATGCACCGTCCTCAAGCTGAGGCGTCCGGAGTCAAGCAATTCCGGGCACTGCATCCAAAACACTTCTCGGTAAAAGAGAGCCCACTGGAGGCAGAAGAATGGGCTCAATTGATCGAAAATGATCTGGCAGCAGCTCAAGTACCAGATATTGCTTGGGTGAGAGTTGCGAAGCTGCAACTGACTGACAACGCCAGGGTCTGGTAGAAGGCTGAAGAAAGCCGCCCCACCCAATCAATTGAGTGGAAGACGTTTCACGATATATTCGATGCGAAGTACTTTCCTAAGACTACCCTTTTTGATATGGAATAGCAGTTCATCCATCTACAACAAGGCTCGATATGGGTCAAGTCTGTGGATGAATACGATGCTGAGTTTACCATGCTTAGCAGGTAAGATATTGTCTCAAATTCAAATTCCTGATTTCACTCATTACAAGGCTAACACAAGGTTATAAAAAGTTCAATAAACACCTGATTCCTACTGCTGAGATCATGGCACGACGATTTTAGCAAGGGTTGGACCCGGAAATACAAGCTGCACTCACTACAGGGGATTTCCCAACCCATGAACTTGCTTTGAAGGCTGCCCGACGCTATGAGGCAGTTGTGAAGAAGAAGGGCGGACCGCAGACTGCCGGTGTGAAATGCCCTGCCACACAGATGACAGGAGGAGCCTCTTCTAGGCCAACTTTTGCACCCAGGAGACCGGGAGGATCATTTAACCGGTCCAGTCCAGACTTTTGTTTTTACTGCAAAAGGACTGGACACCTAGCGAAGGACTGTAGGCGTGCAAATGGCCTGTGTTTGGTTTGTGGCGCATCCACTCACGCCATAGGAGTATGTCCATATCGTCTCAATCCATCTCTAGCACCCAGACCCACAATCATAGCCCTGCAGCGGCCAGCCATTCAGGCTCCTGCACCCCGGTTAGCTCTCCCCACACCAGCTCTACATGGACGTCCTACACAGCCTCAACGTCGGTTCCATCAAGAACAAAGAAATATGCCTCAAGGGTAGAGAAACATTCCCCAAGGATAGAGGAATGTGTCTCCAGCAAGGAGGAATGTACACCGACATCAGGCTTTTACAATGACGGTCGAGGAGGCCGAAGCCACAGGCCAAGTCATCACTGGTAATCCGCCAATCCTTTCAATTTTCAATCCTTGTATATCACTATATTTTTCCTATATCTAAATCCAAACTTACACAACTTAGGTACTATACTAGTAGCCACCCTTCCTTCTCTAGCACTCTTTGACACTGGAGCATCACATTGCTTTATGTCGCAATGGTTTGTCCGAACTCATGCGATTCCAGTTAAACTGCTCATATCCAGCTGGAATGTCAGTTCAGGAAACGACGTTCTAAAAGAAACTTTAAGATATGATCTGTGTCCAGTGGACATCCACATTAGAGAATTTTATGTGGACTTCAAGGTACTGGAAATACCGAACTTCGACGTAGTCTTGGGAATGGACTGGTTGGGAACATTCTTCGCTACCATCGATTGTCACCAAAGGAGGGTAGTGATCGAAATACCAGATCATCCAGTCTTCTATTTCAAGAGTGGAGATAGGACTTTCAAGCCAGGAAGATACAGTGCTAAACCGAAGAATGAAGAAGTGTTCTCTCTACCGGTAGAAGAAGAAAAGCCCGAAGTAGTTCGAGAGTTTGAGGATGTGTTCCCTAAAGATATATCAGGTTTGCCTCTAGATCGAGCTCTTGAATTCAACATCAATTTATAACCTGGTGCGCAACCGGTAATCAAAGCTCCGTACTGACTAAGTCTAGAAGGATTGAAGGAGATTCGTATTTAGTTGGACGAACTCCTGAAGAAAGGTTGGATTTGTCCCAGTACTTCAAGCTGGGGATCTCCTGTATTACTGGTGAAGAAGAAAGAAGGTTCATACAAGATGTGTGTGGATTATCGTGCTCTGAAAGAAGTGACGATCAAGAACAAGTATCCACTACCACGCATCGATGATCTTTTCGATCAGCTATGCGGGTCTTGTGCTATTTTCGAAGCTAGATCTTCATTCGAGTTATCATGAGGTGAAGGTCAAAGAGTCCGATATTTCGAAGACGGCATTTAGGACTCGGTATGGTTATTATGAATATCTCGTAATGCCATTTAGAGTAACCAATGCACCTTCTATTTTTATGAATCTGATGAACTAAGTTTTCCGAGAGTACTTAGACAGGTTCGTTGTCATCTTCATTGACAACATCCTGGTGTATTCAAAGAATCGGAAAGAACACGCCGAGCATTTACGGATTGTCCTGGAGACATTGCGACAACATCAGCTCTACGCCAAGTACAGAAAGTGTGAATTTTGGCTAGATCAAGTTGGATTTCTCGGACATATCGTTTCAGGCGAAGGAGTCTCAGTAGATCCAGTTAAGGTGTCAGCTATCAACGAGTGGCCGACATCAAAGACGATGAAGGATATACGAAGTTTTTTGGGATTAGCAGAATACTAACGATGATTCATTGAAGGTTTTTTAAAGAACACAGCATCCCTGACCAAGCTCACACGTAAAGACGAAGCATTCGTGTAGTCAGAAGCATGTGAAAAAGATTTTGTATAACTCAAGTCGAGACTAACCTCTGCTCCTATTTTTATGATACCGGATCAATCTGGAAGATTCGTTATACATTGTGATACATCCGGTAAAGAATTAGGATGTGTTCTACACCAGAATGGAAAATTTGTGGCTTATGCGTCAAGACAGCTAAAGGTACATGAGCGCAACTATCCAACACATGATCTAGAGTTGGCAGCCGTTATTTTTGCACTTAAGATTTGGCGCCACTATTTTCTGGGAGAACGAGTAGATATATACACTGACCACAAGAGTCTGAAGTATGTATTTACTCAGAAGGAACTAAACATGCGGCAGAGAAGATAGCTAGAACTCATGGCGGACTTTGACATCAACCTACAGTATCATCTTGGAAAGGTGAATGTAGTTCCTGATGCACTTAGTCGCCATCCATTAGCAATGAACCTTACCGCTCAGTGGAAGCTACAGCAAGAATTGCATGGATTGGAGATTGAAGTAGTTATGCCAGATAACGCTTCATAATTGATGAACCTACAAGTCCGGTCCACTATTGTTAATCAGATTAAGGCAGCTCAAGCAAATGACGCCAAGCTATAAAAGATCCAAGAAAAAGTAGAAAGTGTACTTCAAACTGACTTCATCATTCACGAAGATGGATCCTTGCGATATGGAAGTCGATTATGTGTACCAAATGATCATGTTCGAGAAGTGTTGATGAAAGAAGGTCACAGCTCTCCTTATTTTGTACACCCCGGTGGTACGAAAATGTACAAGGATCTACGGCAACACTACTGGTGGCATGAAATGAAGCGCGAAGTAGTAAGGAGCATAGCCAAGTGTTTGGTGTGTCAGCAAGTGAAGGCTGAACATCACAGAACTGCTGGTCTACTTCAGTCGTTACCGATCCCGGAATAGAAATGGCGGCACATTACCATAGACTTCTTGACTACTCTTCCTCACAACACGAAGGGTAACGACGCAATATGTGTTATTGTGGATCGACTCACCAAGTCAGCTCACTTTATTCCATTTCGAGTTGGCCAGTCAACCGAGACGTTAGCAAAGAAGTACATGGAGGTAAGCATAAATCTAATGTAAGATTTAAACCTTCAAAGTGTACTATAGTTGATATCCATAAACTCATGAAGGAGATCGTGAGATTACATGGAGTGCCATTTTGCATCATCTCCAATCGTGATACCAGATTATGATCATAGTTTTTGGCAAAGTCTGCAAGGTAGCCTTGGAAGCGGAGCGTGACAGTCATAGGTACTGGTTAGGTTGGCGTAAAATAAGCGAATGGCCTTGTATAGGTTGGGCCTGAGAGAGAAGGATGGAATTCAACTTTGGTACTCGAAAAACTCTTGAAGTTGAAATTCCGGGATCTCACAGAAAACGACCTTCACTCCAGTGTGAATTAGCTTGTTGATAATGACGGAATATCGGTGTTTGTCTTTGTTGGTGATAAAGTACTCATCGTTTGATACAGACTTTCTCTTCTTGGTGGCTACGGAATTGGTGGAGATCTTGGGTGCCATGGAGATTGGAAATTGGGCAAAATTTTAGGGTTTAGAATTTGGGAAGAATATAAAGAAGAGAGAGAAAGGATTGGTTATTATATAGACGTTTAGGGTTATGGAAAGTTGAAAGGAAAGGTCCTGATTCAAAGAATGGACGGTTGAGATTTGATTTAGGAATTTTAATCTGTTAAAAATTCTAACTGATTCACATTCAGGCCCCATGCAGACGTATGTCCATCTGTGGCGGACGTATGTGAAAGGTATTTCTAGAAATAATTTTGAACTATAGACGTCTTGTCCAGATGTCAGTAAACTAATATACAGACGTCTGTACATACGTCTGGGGTGACAGTTTTGTGTTTGGGATAAAAAATTGACAAACAAACTAACTTTATTGATGAAGAACTTAACATTACAACCTATAAAATAACATACACATTACAAAAACATAAACATACATATTTTTATTACATAAAATAAAAAAAACTAAGGCACATGCTATCCTAATGTTCCTTCTTAAACTTTTCGATGACGTCGGTAGTTCTCTTGTTTATGATCATATCGTCTTTCGGATCATAGAGAATGCACGTGTCATCTGAAAAAGTTTGCCTAAAGAGGACTACGATTCCACTCGTGGTTGGAAGATTTTGTGGAATCGAAAACGGTAGCGGTGGATAGGGTGACAGAGGAATGGAATCTTCACACGGATCTTCTTCTTCCGATTTAGGAGTCGTATGTTTTTTCTTTGGTATCTCTTTGGGTTTCTTTGAACTCTCACACCTCTTATACTCATTCTTTCTCTTGTTGATGTTCCTAGTCTTAATTTTTCTTAGATATGGGAATGATCAAAACTAAATGAGTTTTAATCCTATTTATAGAGAAAAATTGAAAAGAAGTTTGAGTAATCACCAGTGAGTTTTAAAAAAAAACTACCAAGTTTTCAAATTTCCCACCAAAATTTGAATCCTAATGAATTTTAAACTTTAAAGACTGACCAAGTGTCAATTCATTATTAGAAATATAGTTAACATTGATCAAGATAAGTCATTTGGTCAAACTAACAAGCCAAATAGAAATCATGGATAGACGTAGGAGACGTTTGTCTCTCATATATGAGCAAAAATTATATGTTTGTTTAGGTTTTTAATTTATGGCTAATAAAATTTATGATGTACTTAGTTCTATCATATTTAATTCTTCTCTTAAATGTGAGAATCTAGTCTTATCTGACGGCTTATTGAATATATCGGCTAATTGACTTTCGATAGTTACATATTCTAATATGATATCTCCCTTGTGAAAGTGGTCTCAAAGAAAATGATATCGTATATCAATATGTTTAGTTCTACAATGTTGATCGGTATTTTTGGTCATATGAATTGTACTTGTGTTGTAACAAAGTATAGGAATTTGTGAAATACTTTCTTGATAATTTTCAAGTGCATATTTCATCCATAAAGTTTGTACACAATATGCACCGGCAGTAATATATTTTGCATCAGCTGTCGAGAGAGCAACCTAATTTTGCTTATTGGAAATCCAATAGACGAGACAGTTCCTAAGAAAATGACAGGTGCCACTTGTGCTCTTTCGATCTTTGAGACTTCCAGTATAATCCACATCAGAATAACTTATCAAATTAAATAAGTTATTCTTAGGATATTGTTGGGACTTTACCCCGCGTGCTTTGTAGTTTTGAAAGAAAGGTTTTAGAAATGCGGCGCATGCGAGTTCGGTCTCATTTTAAAATCATAACCGCAAGTTCATAGCTCGCTAGCCGACAAGTATGGGTCGATCTACAGAGAATTGGTTATTAAAGGTTTTTACGTCAAGTTCAAGGAGAAAAGAATGAGTTTTGAATTAGTTTGTCACAAAATTAGAAAACGGAGTATATAAGAGAAGAAAAGCGGCCGTGGCTCCGGTTCGGATGATTCAATCGTGTGAAATCTTAGACTTTCTCTTGATCATGAGTGATCTCTCCTTGTGTTGATTCCGAAATGAAGCATGGCTTATCAAGGCAGCGACGAAATATAAACCATCAAAATGTCGATGTTCAACGCCAGGAACGAAACGAATCTGTATTGTTCTCACCTACCATTTTTATGTCCGAGCATGTCGTACCAAAGCAAGTCACTAAGATCACAAGGCATACAACATCAAGAAACATCAAATTAGCACATTAGAGTAAAGTGTTTAGCATTAAACTTTCTAAGTGTAGGGTGATAATATAGGATATATAATAAATGAAGGGTGTCAACAATCATTAGGAAAGATACCCTATCTAAACACTTTAGCAATCTTAACACTAATATTGATTCTAAACTTAACATTGAAAAATGAGATATTGAGAGAATATGGTATGTGTTAAAGGTTATAAGTAACCATCAAAAGCAAAATACCATATCACACAAATACCAAGTTGATAATTTTAAACTTACAATCACATTTAAGCATATTAATCAATCACAAAAGGTAAGAGGAAGACAAAACCATTCATCCCACATCCTCACCATCACCACAACCAAAAAGATTACTCCATCATCACAAAAAGAAAAAAAGAAACACAAGAGAAAAAAAACATTAAACACAAGAATAAGAAAGTGTAAGTCTTTATTCACATTGTGGGATTAGAGCTACAAGTTAGATAACAAGCTCAACCTTCTTAATAGAGCTCTCAAAGGAGAGCTCAAAGAGGGAAGAAGAGCAAGGTATCAAATGTTACACACTCAAATTCTCACTCTACTATCCAATCCAGTACTTAATTTGTGATCTTCTATATATAGGCAGCTCAAAATAAAAAACCAACTATAAAAATGGACTGACAAGACAACCAAGGATCCACCAAAAGAGCATGAGCCAAAATGGCCAAATTTGGGCCGCAAATTGCGGTAAAAGTGAATAAATCTGCGGCCAAGAAAAGGAGGGTGGGGCCCATATTAGTTCTGTGGTCTTTTAAGCTTAAGAGCATCTCTCTATTGTCTTAATTTCTTTTAATTCATTTTAGTGTGCAATCTGGAGTTAAAATACAGAGAAGGGGATCAAGTGGGTATGTGTTCACACTTCGCATCACTTATTTTTCCAATTCTTATTATCATGCCCACTTGCCCAAATCACTTGTGCACCCACTTGATCCCTTATGATGGTGATTGCAACTTGATCTTCTTAAGTCATGCACATGTTCACCCTTGATCAAGTTCACATCATGTTGGACCAAAAATGATTTATTTTTGTACACAACTTCATTTGTTGCAAACTCTTTATAACTTGGTCGTTTTTCCATCCCTTTTGTAGTTTAGGCTCAAAACCGCCGTTTCTATGCATGTTTTCTAGTGTTTTTTCCTGTGTACCTGTAATCTGTACTAATAAGCAGACACAGATTAAATAGCACTGTTTATTGACAAAATGATAGGAAATGAGCGATATTAAAATGTAATTAATCATGCCGAACAGATACCATAAGCCAAAGTTAATGGTTCCTTTTAGATATCTAAGAATTCATTTGAATGCAGTCAAATGTAATTTCTTAGGGTTGGTTTGGAATATTGCACACAAACATACACTGAATATGATATCGGGTCTACTAGCAGTTAAATATAGTAGACTAACTATCATAACACGATAAAGTCTAGTGTCAACAACCATCAGTATCGTTGGTGAGTTTGGTATTGGTAGCCATTGGTGTCTCACAGGTCTTTACGTTTTCTAGGACAAATTTCTTTATCAACTTCTTAGTATATTTGGCTTGATTAATGAAGATATCATTATCCATTTGTTTAATTTGAAAGCCAAAGAAGTAATTAAGCTCTCCCATCATACTCATTTTAAATTCTTCTTGTATAGATTTGGCAAAATCTTCATAAAGACATTCATTAGTTGATCCAAATATAATATCGTCAACGTACATCTAAACTAAAACTATATCTTTGTTAAAGATTTTATTGAATAAAGTTTTATCAACTATACCTTTCGTGAAATCTATATTTTCTAGGAATGAACTTAGACGTTCATACCATACTTGTGGTGCTTGCTTGAGACCGTAAAGTGCTTTTCTTAACTTATAGATATGATCAGGAAATTTATGATCTTCGAAACCAGGGGGTTGAGATACATATACTTTCTTACCTATTTGACCGTTTAAGAACACACTTTTAACATCCATCTGAAAGACTTTGAAGTTTTTATAGCAATCGTATGCAAGTAGGATATGTATTGCTTCAAGTCTAGCAACCGGTGCATAGGTCTCGTCATAGTCTATTCCTTCTATTTGGTTATATCTCTGAGCAACTAAGCGGGCTTTATTCCTAACAACTTTACCTAATTCGTCAAGCTTATTTTTAAATACCCACTTAGTTCCTATTATGGGTCTATCTTCTAGTCTTGGAACTAAATCCCAGACGTTATTTCTTTCAAATTGATTAATTTTTTCTTGCATGGCTATTATCCAATTTTCATCATCAATAGCCTTCTTACTGTTTTTAGGTTCTATTAAGGATATGAAAACTAAGTTAATTTAAGTATTGAATGTTGACGATCTTGTAACAACTCCTTTATCAATATCACCAATAATCAAATCTTTTGGATGGTTTCGATTGAATTTCCAATCCTTTGGAAAATCTCACTCCAAAACTTGTGATGCATCTTCTATTTGTGGTTCAGCAATTCCCTTTTTCTGGGGATACAATATCCAAATCTTTGAGATGTTTGGCTCATCATTATTGTCTATGATCTTGGATGAAGAGTTATTTTCATCAAATTCGACATTCATAATCTCTTGTATTACTAGTGTTCTCTTATTGTAGACACGATATGCTTTGCTGGTCATTAAATAACCAACAAATATACCTTTGTCGTTCTTAGACTCGAATTTTTCCTAAATTATCTAGGGTATTCAATATAAAACACTTGCATCCAAAAAGTTTGAAGTATTTTATATTTGGCACTCATTTGTAAAGAAGTTCATAGGTGGTTTTCTTGAGGAACTTTCTAATACAAACATGGTTTATGATATAGCATGAAATGTTTACTGCTTCTGCCCAGAAATAAATGGGTAGATTATTCTCATTTATCATTGTACGTGCCATTTCTTGTAAGGAATGGATTTTCTTTTTAACGACACCATTCTGTAATGGTGTCCTAGCATAAGAGAACTCATGATTGCATCCTTTCTTGTTACAATAATTTTTGAAGAGATTATTTTCAAATTCTCCTCCATGATCACTTCTGATCTTGGAAATTCTAAGATTCATCTCATTTTGAATCTTTTTAGAAAAGAATTTGAAAACGTTAAAGGTTTCATCTTTGGTTTTAAAAAAGAACACCCACGTAAACCAAGAATAGTCGTCAACTATAACATAAACATAGTACTTACCGCATAGACTTGCAATTCTACTTGGGATAAATAAGTCCATGTGAATTAGTTGTAAAGGTAAGTCAATAAAATCTTCATTCTTTGGTTTAAACGAAGTTTTGGTTTGATTTCCTTTAAGATAAACCTCACATTGTTTATCTTTTTCGTATTTTAATAGTGGAATTCTTTCAACTAAATTATTCCTAGTTATTTTAGATAAAATGTCTATGGACGCATGACCTAACCTTCTATACTAAAACCATGAGCCGTCGTCGTTATTTACAACTAAGTATTTTAAATCATCATTGTTGAAGTCATGTGTGTACATTATACATTATATATATATATATATATATATATATATATATATATATATATATATATATATTATTTTAACGTTTTCCCGTTAAAATAGTTATATTATTATAAATTATTTTACATAATTTTTTTTCAAATAGTATGTTATAACCCTTATCGCAGAATTGACTGACACTAAATAGATTATATTTTAAATTATGTACTAACAAAACATTATGTATTATAGTAATATTAGAATTATATTTAAATGAAATGGTATATTTATCGATGATGTTGGACATTTTATTATCGCCAAATGTCACGGTACCACCATTTTCTCTTGATAATGTTTGGAAGTAGTTGATATTTCCTATCATGTGACTCGAGCAACAGCCATCAAGAACCCACTTCTCTTTACATGATCTAGAATTCTGCAAAACAAGAAGACTAGGGTATGATCTTAGAAATCCATTTCATTCTCTGTCCACTGGGGCTAGGAGTGAAAATATATTTATATGAAAATTTTAACTTTACTTGATAATATCTACTAATATGACCAAATTTACCACAATAATTATAAGTTACATATGCAAATCTATTTATATCTTTATATGTTTTAGATTTTTCTAATAAACTTAGTATATTTCTCATATTTGGAATCATCATGAAAACCGACACCTTGACATTTATAATGATTTACACATGTTCCTAGCATAACGTCAAGATTATCTTTAGTTTTAGTGAACTTTAGGATTATATTTTCTTTAATTTCTAATTTCCCTTTTAAATCAAACATCTTATTATTCAAAGAAAATATAGTATTATTAAGTTTAGAAACATCTTCTTTTTTTAAAATTAGGTTTTCTTTTAATGTCTTATTTTCATGAATTAATTTTTCTTTTTCATTTTTTTAAAATTATTATTTACACTAAGATTATTTTTTAATTGTTTATATTTAGTATGAATTTTCTGATAACTATCTTTTAAATAAAAATACAAATTAATTAAACTATTTTATATAAGTTTTTTATTTCAAGAATATCATCACTTACATCGTTGTCGTCAATCGCCATGAAGCACATGTTGGCGACTTCTTCGTTTTTTGATTCACTTGAATCGGAATCATCCCAGATAGCTTCAAATGCATGTTTCTCCTACTTTGGTTTGTCATTTTTGAACTTGAGGTTCGGACAATCTCTCTTGATATATCCCTCTTTGTTGCATTCAAAATATCGCATGGTTTCGGAAGTGTTAGCCCGTTTCTTCAAAAAGTTGCATCTTACCTTAAGAAACCTTTTGAAATGTCTTGCAATATTTGGCATTTCTTCGTTGTCGCTCTCGTCATCGCTTGATGGGATTGGCTCTTTAATTTTATTGATCGATACTTTGAGTGCAATATTCTTTCTTTGATTGTCCCCCTTTGTCATGATATCACCGAGTTGCATCTCCTAAATTTTCAACTTGCCAATGAGAGTGTCAACACTCATGGTACTCATGTCATTTGCCTTTTCTATAGCGGTAATCCTAGGCTGCCAAGACAAGGTTAGTAATCGAAGAACTTTATAGTTCTTTTCTTTATCCACAAAGTTTTTAGCTAAATTAAATAACTCTGTTACTATATTGTTAAATATAGAGTACATTGAATCAATTGATTCGTCTTCTTTCATAGAAAACATTTTGTACTCATGCATTAACCTATTGATTTTACTTTCTTTTACTTGGCTCGTACCCTCATTTGCAGTCTCGAGAGTTCTCCAGATATCATATGACGTTTGACACATAGAAATTCTATTGAATTTCTTTGGAACCAACGAGAAGTGAAGGGCATCATAGCTTTAATATTTAATCTCATAGATTGTTTTTCTACATCAGAAAATGGTTTTGTGGTAGGAATTACAAAGGCTTCATCTATGATATCTAAAATATCTAAGTATATACATTGTAAAAAATTCACATTTTAGTTTTCCGAAATTGAAAATTAGTGCCATTGAAAAGTGGGGGTCGTGTGGTGGATTAGTCTTCTACTTGGTTTTTCATTAGAATCTAATGAACTCTAGATGTTAATCTAAAAAATGAGCAATCTGCTCTCATACCAATTGAAAATACCTTAGAAGAGGTGAATAAGCTAATTATAATAACCTATGGCAAATTTAAAACTTAAATATTATTTCTAAAGTGATTATCGAGTTTATACGGAAAATAATTAAAACAAATTTTAAACAAGAAACTTAATACGATAATCAACACAAACATAGAAAAGTAAAAAGAGTAAGAACAATGCAAACACAACGATATATTGACTAGGGTTCGCCACCTCCTGTGGCTAGTCCCTGCCTGAGTTTCCTACTCAGGATTTTTCCAGTATATTTTTTAAGTACACAAATCCCACTTCATAGGGATGTGAAGAAACAAGATATCTCTCTTCACAAGGATCAATCACTTAAACTGCAATTCCCTAGGAAACAATTCTTCTCCCTCTTTAGACTGTGATTCTCTAAGAAAGCCACACTTTCCTCTCTAATCTGTGTCTCTCTAGGAAGACCACTTTTTCCATTCCGAATATACAATTCAAGTAAAAGGAGATGCACCCCTTCTCTTGGGTTACAAATTATTTTAATTACAAACGATTTCACTCACTCACAATCCTATTGATCTCAAAGATTATTTCCGATATGGCACAAGGACTGTTTTGAAAGATTTGAACAGGTTTATGGCACTTGAGGAAATGAGAATTTTGGAATGTTCAAGCATAAAGAACAAGAAAATATTTCCCAAAAGGATTTGCAAAAAATTGTTGTGAAAGTTGTATGATCTCAATGGTTTATATAGAGAATTGAATGGGAAGTTATTATAACTTTCTATAACTGCCAAAAACTATTTAAAAGCGATTAATGAACATTTAGAGAAGTTATGGTTGAAAACGGCGCAAGTATCCATTCAATACAGAATTCAAATTTCAAATTTAACCAAATACACCATCCGTGCAGACGTCTCCCACAGACGCTTGCCTCAAAGGTGAAATCCTTATACATACGGCAGTAGAGGTGTCACTGAGAAATGTGCAAAAAGAAAAAGAAATTTGAAAATTGCACTATAGACATCTACCACTGACGTCTGTAGTTCAAAACCTCCTGATACAGATGTCTGCCACAGACGTCTGTTTTCTGACATGGTGAAAGATCAGGTTTTGAACTTAGCAAAATTTGAATCCAACGAATAGATTAGACGTCTGTAAAAGAGAAGAAGATGTTTTGAACATTAGGAAAAGGCTGGAATGATATTTCTAACCTTATGAGATCATTTCTAATTACATGGGTAACACTCAAATCTTTATATTACATCTTGATTCTTCGATATGCTTCATTTCCTTGAGTTGTTATTTCGAGACGTGATTGAATCTTTAAAGTTCTTACATCTCTTTATTGCTTGCGTCAAGTCTTCATGCCATAATACCGGTTTGAGTGCATATCCCATTGGTCGGAAAACTTGCTTGATTTGAGTGTATGTGTGCAAACTGTACTCAAAATAACTTGGAAACGTCGTTAGTAACATATGAATTCATTTAAATAATGTTTTGAACTAAATCATCGAAACTAAGAATCGTGTGACACGGATGTCAACACAGATCTTGTGTTCTGGCCGCCCAGATCGGCCTTTTGGCCACCTGGGCCAGCCAGAACATAAGTTCTGACCTCGTGGTTCCAGCAGAGGCTTGATCATAGAGAAACATAATTTTTAGCATATTCCAAAATTTCCCCATTTTAAGTCTGTGTTATTTTTGTTTTCGGGAAACTCGGAAAAAGTTTTGATCGAAACTATAGCATCGTTTATTTTCCATTTTTAGTTATATGTATTGGTAAACGTCGTCTAATTGCTATATAGTCAATTAGAAGGGGTTGCACATATATTACTTGTGTTGTTGGTGT
Source organism: Agapanthus africanus (assembly GCA_030015575.1). Lineage (NCBI taxonomy): Eukaryota > Viridiplantae > Streptophyta > Magnoliopsida > Asparagales > Amaryllidaceae > Agapanthus > Agapanthus africanus. Next base: position 504,896,119 of record JASDDO010000031.1, read on the forward strand.
TTGTGTATCATTGTGATAGTTTAGTTGGATTGTCGTGCTGGATATCCCCTCATGTGATGATTCATGTACAATTTGGTTTATATGTATATTCATTTATTCGGGACGAGTGGCCGAATTGTGGCCGTTGTTGTCGATGTATGTATATTCTTTTATTGGGACACATCCAGGATGCGGGCATTATTGCCATTGTATTTTTTCATTACATGTGCTAGGATGAACCCGAGAAGAAGTGCTCGAGTCACCGGGTTCTAGAGTGTGGTAGATGGCCATCTCATAGAGCTGGGACCGGGCCTCCTCGCTCTAGAATTTGCGGGTTGCTCACCGCACTTATAGGGGTTTTAGGTTGACCCATAGAGGAGTGCTCAAGTTACCGGATTCTAGAGAGCGTCGGCTGATCCACTCATGATATTAAGCCCGGGTTGCCCCGTTTATCGGATTGGCGGGTAGCTTGCCGCAGTCGTAGGGGTCTTGGATCAAGGTTGTTCGGGCTATCCACACGACCGGGGAACGTCTCATCTCATTTGTGACTCAAATGAAACGTGGGTGTTTACCACCGGAAACTGGACTGAGAAGCGGAGACGTCTAGCCTAAATTTGGGGGAAGATGCTATATGAACATATCTGTCCACCTCTCCGAAAATACCAAGTTGATTTATGGCACCGTATATCGGAGATTTGGATAGATGCGACCGTTGTAGCAGACTTATCAGATTCCCCTCATTTGTAAAAGGTTTTCGATTGTGGGGACGCTTTTCCCTGCAGGTGCAAGCCCCTGCAGTTAATTACGTTATCGTGTTGCAATAAAAACTTTCATCTGCTCCAGCAAGATCACTTCATGTCGCGTTATGTTTGTTTATTATGGGATTGCCCGTGGATTTTATACATAGACTAATACATATATCATCGCCCATATGAAGCATATTAGTCTAAGTCCGTATATTAGATTTGGGGTTTTGAACTTAGGACGCAGATCTCATCTAAATGAGGTTCATCAATTTATAGGATATATGGGTTTGATCTAAGGATCATTAGTCATATATCGGACTAAGATCGACTTAGGAACGGTGAGCATATGGGCTTAACTGATTATCGGATCATATATGAATTACCCATGGATAGTATACAGTAGTCAATATGGAAATGGTCCGCAAGGCAAACCATATTAGTTTAAGGACATCGTGGTCCAATATTAGTTTAGGGACATTTCGGTCCAATATTCCTGTGTTCAGGACGAAGTATTAGTTTAAGGACATTTCGGTCCATCTTTCATCTTACACACACGTGTATATCGCGTGGCGAAGTGAACGATGGTAACATGGAGTGCACCCAATATTAAGGTGTGATTCACTTTGAAGGCATTTATATTTCCTTCAAAGATATACATATACATATATGTATATAGCCGGGGCTCAATATGAGATCCGTGTCAATATGAAAGATAGGATATTCTCTGTCTTGATAAAATTTCATATTTTTCATCAACTTGGGACGACAAAGGAGTTGTTGGTTATTGGAACCCGCCACCTCTCTAAAGACGTTGAGGAATTACAACGACGTATATCAAAGGTGTGGAAATATGTACCCTTGATCCAAATACTATATATGAGGAACAAGATCATGTCAGAACTGAGGATCATTAGTCTTATATGAGACTGAGATATAGACATTAGTCGTATATTGGACTAAGATCAATTTGGGTGGTCGATCATTAGTCGTATTGTCACGCCCCGCTTCCCAGAGTACGGGCAGAGGATGCGACGAGGCCGCTATGTATTTACTCAGAAATAAATACGCTAAGCGTAACTAAGCAATATAAGTAAAATACACAAGAGACAAAATGTAAATGAAAAGCAACTTTATTTATTAACATTCTTTTTATAATACATCTGAAAAGTAAATACATGGAATGGAAAGCAATGCCTAAACAGTGGCATAACAGAAATGGAAAATACAGAATATAAATATGTTCAAGGAATCTAAAGCTCTGGGTCGAAAGTCAGCTGATCCAAATCCTCGTTGGTGGGCTCGATCTCTTGAAGGTCCGAATCACCTGACGACATTCTAAAGAAGAAGAAAGAGAATGTCGTCAGCGAACAATCGCTCGGTAAGTCCCAAAGATAAGGGAGAAGTAGAATAGACAGAGAGAGAGTGTGTGTAACTTTTAAAGTGGTATTATATTGTTACAATGTTCTATTTAGTGTTAACGCTGCTTTTTGTAGCTTGGTACAGAAGAGGCCAGTGTATACGAGACGAGTCTCGTTAGACCAGAGACTACGGTGGACAGAATACAAGGAACCGTTCAGCCACGGTACAACGACAATTGAATTCAGGTTAGGTGTCTTAATGGTTACAGTCTCATGCCACTTCTAACACCTTCCGTACCAATCTAGCCCTTAAACCCCACGATGTCTTGATTGTATTGTTTGTATTGTATTGTAAATTGTATTGTCGTGTATTATAGATTGTATAGATAGATGACTTGCCGAAACCAGGATATCAATAAATGAATGTAACTGGAGAATCATGTAGATGGATGTATATCCATGGTTTGGTTCAGTCAATATAGATTGAATAGATTGAACAGATTGATTATATGGATTCATGGATTCATATTGAATTGTTATATATACTTGAATCTTATTCAAGTCAGATTGATTATATTGAGACCCGGTCTGAGTCAGACAATTGGAAAAGAAATTGAATCCTGAATTAGGTTTTGGTGTTATCGGTAACCACTGCACATGGACGGCAGGATTTGTGTCTTTTTCAAAGACGATTACCGTGTTGATAACACTGTTTGTTAAGTTGTCTACCTTAAATAGGCAAGCACCAATATCTCCGGCTCTTTGAGGCTTAAGAGACTGGTCCCGCTTAAACCTATGTTTACTATGGTCCTTATTGTAATTTAGTATAACTTGAGGGGGTTTATGTAAAAATAATTTTGTATAATTTTCAAAATACACCTTAAGTATTTTATTATCGTCTTTAAATTTTTCATTGAATTATATTTTATCATTGTGACATTTCTAGTAAATAAAACCCATTTTTCATAATATATGGTATTTATTTGTAATATTGGAATTGTATGTATTTTCTTATAAATGAGATATTTTTCTTGAATTTTGGAAATATGAAATATTATAAATATTAAAAATAGATATTTTGATAATAATTACATATATATTTTTTTATTAAAAATATAAGTTTTATTTACAATAGAAATCACACTTTCTAAAGAAAATTGTATTTTTAAATCTTTCGAGACCGTATGCTCCTTGCGGAGGTCTGCATCTCGCACTACTAAGCCCGAGGATGTGCGATAACCCGCACCATCCCGAACGGGTTCCCCGAAATGGATTGTAGCGGCACATTGCAAAAATTTGTTAAAAATACATATCTTGTAGAAAATGGTTTTTATAAGTTAAAGATACTTTTGTGTAAAATCGTATTTTCCCAAAACTATGTTCCCAAAGATCATCGTGATATGTTACATATGAGTGTTGTGAGGAGGTAGGTCATTACCTCATGAACTATCTAATGGTATAGCAAGAGGTAATGATGTTTTATGTCGAAACTAAACTATACGGTATTTTTCTGTAAAAGTTTTATAGAAATTAAAATATGAATTCTTTCGATATGAAACTTGTCAAGATGTTTTGTTAATATTTAATGATCATGATGGAAGATTTTTTATTATTGTGTTTAAGAAAAATATGATGTTTTAAGGAAAAACCGAATCGGAAGTCGAATTAACTCCGCTTCCGTCGGGTTTTAGAATTCTAAGTTTTTAGAATGGTAAAGAGAAGGGGGAGAAGGGACTTACTAGATTTTAGGGTAGAGGAGAGAAAAAGGAAGAAGTGGGAGGCCCCGGTGCGTCGTTTCGTCGCCGGAATCTCCTCGAATTGTCGTCGGAAGTTCGCCGGAGCTTCGCCCTTTGCTGACTCCACTTGCACACACAAAGTCTATGGAATTTTCTTGAGAGTTTGGACAGAGATTTGGAAGTGAGGAGGGGTGATTTTAGGTGTGGTATTTATAGGAAAAATTAGGGTTTATGGTAGATGAAAGGGTGTGATAAAAATTGTATTAAAATGGATTAAATGTGTGATTTAAATTGCTCTGTAAATGTGCAGGGAAATTAAACCATACAGGGGTTATGGGGGAGTTCAAGAGTCCAAGAGAAAAGAAGAAAATTAGGGTTTCGGCAGAGTCAGTTCGGCGGCGCCGGCCCGAGTCGGGCCAGGTCTCGCCGCTACGTGTCCTCCGTCGCTTGGTTATCACGGTGAAGTCATTTGTTTAAGCTGTGACTCCTCAGTTTAGGTGTTATGCACGTGTAGACCTTTGGGCTTCTAAAAAGATTAAAAAGAAAACTAATAAAAAAATTAATGTGGCTGATGGGATTTGAACTCTGGTGCTTTGGTTCAGTAGTGCAAGGCTTTACCAGTGAGCTAAAAGCTCCTTCTTGCTGTTCAAAAGTAATTCAAATACTTATAGCACTCACAGGAAATGTAAATACCCTAAGTATACATTAACTTTCAATCAATTTTATGTACACAAGAATTGGAATTGTTACATTCTACCCTCCTTACAAAAATTTCGTTCTCGAAATTTACAATTTATTTTATGGACTAGTTTACAAATAAGTGGGGATATCTTGCACGCATCGCATCTTTCCTTTCCCATGTCGATTCTCCTGGAGTGTCATTTCTCTACATCACTTGAACCAAGTTGACTTCCTTGTTCCGAAATGACTTCACTTTTCTATCCAGGATTTCAAAAAGTTGTTGCTCACAAGATAAGTCGGGATGTACAGTGAGCTCGGAATGATCGAGAATATGGCTGGGGTCACTCACATACCTTCTGAGTTGGGATATGTGAAACACATTGTGCACTCCTTCCAATAAAGGTGGAAGTGCCAAGCGGTATGCCACTTCACCGACTCGTTCGAGTATGTCGAACGGTCCAATGTACCTTGGACTTAGCTTACCCTGTCTTCCAAATCAGATCACTCCACGGTTCGGAGATATCTTCATAAATACATGATTTCCCGGCTGGAACTCCAAATGACGGCGCTTTGCATCAGCCCAGTGCTTCTTTCGATCTTGGGCTATGCGTATTATTTCCCTGATAGTACGAACCACATGAACAGTTGCTACTATCATCTCAGGTTCAAGAAGTTCCCTATCACCGATGTCATCGCAACTTAATGGCGATCGGCACATTCTTCCATATAGCGCTGCAAAAGGTGCCATTCCGATGCTTGCTTGGTAGCTGTTGTTGTATGAAAACTCCACAAGATGTAGGTGATCTTCTCACGATCCTCCGAAGTCTAACATACACGCTCTAAGAATATCTTCCAAGATCTGAATAGTTCGCTCAGACTGACCATCAGTTTTTGGATGATAAGCTGTGCTGAAGTTCAGACTTGTTCCCAAGCTCGCTTGCAGACTCTGCCAAAATTATGATCGGAACCTGGTGTCACGATCGGAGACAATGCAGACCGGTACTCCATGAAGTCTTATAATTTCCTGTATGAGTTCATGGGTATCATAGATAGTATATATTTGAAGATTTAAAATCTTTCTTAGATTCTTACCTCCATGTACTTCTTTGCTAATGTCTCAATTGACTGGCCAACTCGAAATGGGATGAAGTGAGCCGACTTTGTGAGTCGATCCACAATAACCCATACTGCATCGTTACCTTTTGTGCTGCGAGGAAGAGCAGTCACAAAATCCATTATGATGTATTACCACTTCCATTCTGGGATCGGTAACGGTTAAAGTAATCCAGCAGTCCTGTGATGTTCAGCCTTTACTTGCTGACACACCAATCATTTTGCGACGCTTCTGGCTACTTCACGCTTCATTCCATGCCACCAGTAATTTTGACACAGATCTTTGTACATCTTTGTATCTCCAGGGTGTACTGAATAGGGAGAACTGTGAGATTCTTTCATTAACTCTTCCCGAACAGAACCTTTTGGTACACACAATCTGCTGTCGTACCTCAAAGAGCTGTCTTCATGGATAATGAAGTCTGTTCTGAGTCCATTCTCCACTTGTTCCCTGATCTTTTGCAACTTAGCATCACTTGCTTGAGCTGCTTTGATCTGATTGACAATGGTAGATTGAACTTGTAAGTTCATCAAACTTGAAGCATTACCTGGCATGATTACTTTAATCTCCAGCTGATGTAAGTCTTGTTGAAGCTTCCACTGACGGTGAGATGCATTGCTAATGGTTGGCGACTAAGAGTATCTGGAACTACATTTACCTTCCCTGGGTGATATTGCAGGTTGATGTCAAAGCCCGCTATGAGTTCTAACCATCGTCTCTACCGCATATTAAGCTCTTTCTGTGTGAACACATATTTCAGACTCTTGTGATCTGTGTATATGTTCACTCGCTCACCAAGAAGATAATGGCGCCAAATCTTAAGAGCAAAGATAACGGCCGCCAACTCCAAATCATGCGTCGAATAATTGCACCCATGAGTCTTCAGTTGTCTTGAAGCATAAGCCACAAATTTACCATGCTGATGTAGAACACATCCTAATCCTTTACCGGATGCATCGCAATGCACTTTGAAAAATCTAGATTGGTCCGGTATAACGAGAATAGGCGCTGATGTCAACCTTGACTTGAGTTCTACGAAAGCTTGTTCGCATGCTTCTGACCACACAAATTCTTTATCTTTACGTGTGAGCTTGGTCAGGGGTGTTGCTATCTTGGAAAAGCCTTCAATGATCCTTCTGTAATATCCAGCTAGACACAAGAAGTTTTGAATGTCCTTCACTGACTTTGGTGTCGGCCATTCGCTTACTGCTGAAACTTTCGCTGGATCCACATAGATTCCTTCGCCTGATACAATATGTCCGAGTTCACCGACTTGATCTAGCAAAAACTCGTACTTGATGTACTTAGCGTAGAGTTGATATTGTCGTAGAGTTTCCAGGACAGTTCGTAGGTGCTCGGCATGTTCTTTCCGACTCTTTGAATACACCTGGATGCCGTCGATAAAGATGAAAATAAACCTGTCTAAGTACTCTCGGAAAACTTGATTCATTAGGTTCATGAATATTGCTGGTGCGTTGGTCACTCCAAATGGCATCACAAGAAATTCGTAATGACCATAGCGAGTTCTGAAAGTTGTTTTATGAATATTAGCTTTCTTGACCTTCACCTGATGATAACCTGAACGAAGATCTAATTTGGAGAAAACACAAGATCCACTTAGTTGGTCGAATAAATTGTCGATATGCGGTAGCGGTGTTCCCCGCCGAAGGACGCGATCGGGACGTTGGGACGTCAGGCCTGAAATTCGAGGGCAGATACTAATTGGTGATATCCGTCCACCTCTCCGAAGATGCCAAGTATATTTATGGCACCATGTATCGAAGGTTTAAACGGATGCGGCCGATGTAGCATACTTCATCAGATTCCCCCTCATTTGAGGGGTTTTTGATTGTGGGGACGCTCTTCCCTGCAGGCGCAAGCCCCTGCAGTTAATTACGCTACTGCATCGCGGTAACAACTTTCTCCTTCTCCAAATGGTCACTTTGTGTCATGGGTGTTTGTTTTGTTTTTGGTTTCCCGTGGATTGTATACGGAGACTAATTTATGTTGTCGCCCGTAGGGCGTGGATTAGTCCAAATCCGTATCTTCTTAGATTTGGGTTTGGGGGTTGGGTTTAAGGATACGTTAGCCTCATTTGAAACTAAGATCAACTTAAACGTATGTTAAGGATACGTTAGTCTAATTTTAGACTAAGATCAACTTAACGGGATCGTTTAGATCCAACAAGAGAGCAATTGGGCTCTATTGTTTAGTTTAGGGACATTGCGGTTGATTACCAGTTTAAGGACATGGTGGTCCAAGGTTAAGGACATCATAGTCCGTGAGTTTAAAGACATCACAGTCAAGGTTAAGTACATCATAGTCCGTGGGTTTAAATGGACCCCACAGTCCGAGGTTAAGGACATCGTAGTCCATGAGTTTAAGGACCCCACAGTCCGTAGTTTAAAGACGTCATAGTCTATAAAGTTTAAGGACATCATAGTCCATGAGTTTAAGGACCCCACAGTCCGTGAAATGTGTGGTTGTCGGGACCCATCACCTCTCTGAAGACGTTGAAGGATTACAACGACAGATATCAGAGGAGTAAAGAGATGTACCCTTGAACCAGTGTAAGTTGGTTGAAAGATGTATAGTCTAATTTGGGACTAAGATCTGTTGAAATATTCATGAGCAGATGTGCTCAATATAAGTTGAGGACTTATGGCCAATGTTGGGCTAAGTCCAATAAATGTTTAACATTTTTTTTATTCTGGCTATTGAGCCTTTATTTAAGCTTGGCCCTTTTAATAATGCTGAGCATTAGATCCTAACACTTTTTTTTTCTTGTATTGAATGCAGAGCATTCATCAGAACAATTTATGTTCTGTCAGCGCAACACGTGGCGCGCCAGGCGCTTTGCGCCAGTTAAAGAGCGCAGTGCGCTTTTGCCAAGCAGCGCACACGAGAAGGACACGTGTCGCGCTTGGCGCTAAGCGCCAGATTATGAGCGCTAAGCGCTAATTTATGAGTGCATTGCGCTTTCAATTTAGTGGCGCACACGTGAGTGACACATGGTGCGTTTGGCGCTGAGCGCCAGCCCATGAACGCAGTGCGCTATTTCAGAAGCGCAAAGCGTAAGTTGCATACGTGGTTGACACGTGGCGCATTTTGGCGCTGAGAGCCGGTCCAGAGAGCGCAGAAGCGCTGTTCAAGAGCGCAAGGCGCATTTCAATAGCGCAAAGCGCATGTTGATCAATTTTATGATCTGGGAACAAATTTATATTCTTTTTATAAGAGACTTTGTCTCAAGATTCAAGAACATCACTCCTTATTTTTGAAAAGGCTTTGCCTTTATAGATCAATGATCTGTGTGAAGAATTTGTTCTTCTTTTATTATGTGATGAGATCTTTTGATATTTTTTATGAAAGACCTTGGTCTTTGTAGATCTATGATCTTTTAAGAAGATGATTCTTTTTTTTATGAGATGATTTCATCTCTGTGTTCATCGTTCATGATCTTTACCTTGAAGAAAATTTTTCTTTCAAGAGCTTGCTCTTCTTTCTTTGAATTTATCAAAGTTTATAGGAGGGTTTCTCTATCTCAGACTTGAAGTCTTGGGGACTTTATATAGGGCAAGTTGATTTGTTAAATCAGTTAAAGAGATCTTTCTCTGATTGATTTGGGGATGTTTCCCACCGTTGGATCTTTGATCCTAGGGCTTCTGTTTTACAGAAGACAATCTTCTTGTTTTTTAACAAGATTGAGAAAATCTTTCCATAACAGAATTTAAATTCTGATTAATTAATGATTTATCATTATTATTAGATGTTTTGATCTAAGGGTAGGGAATTTTTAATTCCAGCGCTAGCGCACCCGTACTTTGCACATGGTGCGCTGCTCAGAGCGCAGCGCACTTTGCGCTAGCGCACCTGTGTTCGACGCATGGTGCGCTGCTTAGAGCGCAGCGTAGCCTGCGCTAGCGCACCCTTGTTTGACACGTGGCACGCAGCGCTGATTAGTCCAAAAATATAAGTTACTTGTTTACCGTAATCAGAAACGGTGTCGCTTTGCAGCTAGCCGGTGAGTACGGGTCGATCCACAGAGATGGGTAGTTTCCTTAATGTATCTTTACGAGTTGATTCCAAATGTTGTTTTGGTTGGTTTATTAAATCTATAAAAACCTAGATCTATCAATAAGCTAAATTAATCTAAATTAAAGTCTTGCTAGGGTTAGGTTTAGGGAAAGTCTGGAGATTAAAGGTTTTCTTACCGCTTTCATTGCCCTATTTTTGATCTATTAGATGTTACGGTAATTATCAATAAAGTGGATGGGAATCTTTTGGGAAGATGTTTCTTCCTCTAGATTCGTGTCCTTCCTTTATCGATAATTACCCTAACCTCCATGGAAAACACGCGCAACCGGGCCTTTATACTACGGTTCATCGTTACCTCGAGGGATAGGATGCCGTAGGGAGCGGTTGTGCGTGCATGCTTGGAGTTCTAACTCTTAGGTGTGGATGGCATGAAAGGGGTGAGAGATCTCATCTCTCAAACCTTTCCCTAAGGCTAACCCTAACAAGCGAGGAGATTACTCGCTCATTAGGGGATGAAAAGATATACTAATTAAAAGAATTAAAACAAAGAAATAAAATTTACTTACTAGTTTGATGGCTCCCTCCAAACAATATAGAACAGATCTGAATAAACTCCCAACAATTCTGAATTTTATTGATTGAAAAGAGGCATAGGGTTTTATAATTTTCGATTACAATTTATAAGTAAACAGGAGAATTTAGGGTTACGGGATTCGCATATATGCAATTACAGATTTACCCACGAAAAATCCAAACATCCGCACCGACGCACCGACACCTTAAGTTTGCACCGACACGGGCTTTGAATGGCCGCGGAACCGCGGCAAATGTGGGCCTTGGGCCGCAGTTCCGCGGCCCTTTGGTGAGCTCAACTCACCAAAATTCTTGAGCTGTATTCTGGGTATTTGGGCTTCTTGTTTCTTCACCACTTTTCTCTATTTGGCTTCTTATTCTTCTCCAGATGTTTCAGTGAAAACTTGTAGTGGTCTTTTAACAGTTTGCCTTGACATTTTGGACCTTGCACTTGTTCTTCGTCTAGGCTTGACTAGGATCCGTCTACTTGTTGGTCAAAAGTCCCTTTTCTGTATCAACTTTCGTCTTTTTCACTGTATTCGCTCCAAGAGCCTGTATCCTGTAATATGCAACAAACGTGCGTCAAGAGTACCTGTTTATTTATAAAACGGATAAGAATAGGGGAATGAAAAATGCAATATTATGGTCTGAACAAATACCCCCAAACTTATCTTTTGCTCGTCCTCGAGCAAACTTATTTTTTATTCACTAAAATCCTAACCGCACTTTCGCAGGGAAACGCGATTGAACTGAGCACGTGCAACAAGCCGTTAAACCTCTAGGTGTCCCTAGTAGGAGGAGTGTTGTCTCCTGAGGGTTTTCAGCGGATACTACCCACAAAATCCTATCAATTCGGCCCATTGACTTTTGTTCTCCAATTATGTTTTCTAACTAAGAATTCTATTATCATCGACCCGCAAATTATCCACCCATATTCTTCACGCTTCCTCATTATTTAACTTAAGATTATATATGTTATGTAGACCTACTTAGCTTTCGGCATCTCTTAAGTTTTCCTTCTAAAGTTCCATCTCCACTTAGGAATTTCTATCAACTCTACTAAAGATACAAGTTCTATCTTTCATTCCTCTCTCTTATCTAAATTCCAATCACATATCCCTACGGGTGTGTATAGATCACTCCTACACTTGGAAATTCAGATCAAGCAATCGTACTCTCGTCCATTGTCCAAGGTACTTATTAGTGAATTTATAATTGAATTTCGCTTACACATCCTTCATGCGACCGTTAATACTTCTTGAGGTACCAACGACCGATTACAAAATGTATTTACACATTTAAGCGTAATTCCTAGTCTTGCAACACCCAAGGCTTTAGCAGTGACTCCCAAACCAGTTGGTCTAAGGCACTAGGTGATGAAGCACCCTCGCTAAATATTTTTCTATTTTTTACAGCCTTAAGTAATCACAAGAACCAGTGTCCATTTTTTTATTCTTTATTCACACTGATATATATTTTTTATTTTCAATGCACTAAGGACTTAGACAAGAGCATTTCAAGGTCTCTTCTACTATTCCAAGTTTCAAGGTGCGTGATTGTGCAAGTTGTAGGGTATACATTTTCAGAATCTAGATTTAAGCTAGGAATTATTTTTCAAACTTATACTCTAATGAGAACATCAATACTCTTCCCTCATTTTGACTTAACCCAAGAAGTGAACCCAAAATTTGCCTATTTCTAAATAAACTACAAGGTATATACTTTCTATCGTTAAACTTTAAAGAAGGTTATCTTTAGAGGTTTTAATTCACTAAGTCTAAGATCTAGTTGCTTCTAGCTAGTTAACCTATTTGTCAAACTCAAGTCAAATAAGCCAAAATTGAATACAATAATTTTTATAATTTTTTTGAAATTTTTCAATTTTTATGGTTTTTTTTTCCAAATATTTTATGGGTTTTCAAATAATTATGCACATGCAAAAATATGTACAAATGAATGCGAAGGAAGAAGACGTACCGAGCATACCCCCAAACTTGAACTTGACAGTGTCCTCACTGTCATGCTAAACCAAGAGGATCAAAATACCGGCACTTCCCTGTTTATTTATTTATAATTTTTTTTATTGTTAATAAAAACAAATATATACAGAAAGCCCCCCCCCAAACTTCATTTAAACAATGTTAGACATTACTGCCAAACTTTGCATAACCCAAACATCAACACCAACCAGTTGAAAAATCTATCAGTAAAGAGTATTGGTTGGTGGAAGGATAAGTCATAGCGATCCATGACGAATTGGGGAAGATAGAAGTGGTGGTATGGGAGGTGTGGAGGTGAATATAAAGGAGGTGGTGATGCATCAAAATGAGAATGTGAATGATCAGCAATCAGTGGAGTATTGGCATTCTCGTAACTTATTAAAAGAAATGGGGGTGGTTCAACTTCCAAAGGAGAAGGTTGACTAACCACAATACCCCCAAAATGTTCCTGTGGGTCCTCTCTTGACTTGGCATCATCCATCAATTTTATATGATATTCAATTATAAGGGAACTGATCTCCTCGATGTCCGCCATAGTCCAACCGAAAACTTGCCACCTATCTTGTAAGACTTTTAAAATAGCGTTCTCTTGCTCGAAGGCTAGAGAGGCTGACATTATAATGGGAAAATTCTCATTCTCACCTATGTAAGCATATTTAAGGTGAGGCGGTAAGGACATGAGTTCGAGTTTCGGAGGCGAAAGAATCATTGCAGAATCTACCTCGAACTCAAAGGACTCCAACACAGGTTCGAAATCACTGCAAACAACCGATTCAGATGGTTCAACTAACTCATCCACAAATTCAAAAGACTCATATTCGGGCTGTGAGTCGTCATCATTCGAAAAAGTGAAACATTCATAATCCATATCGGTTGTGTCAACGGTGGTAGGCTCAAGGAGGGACGCACTAGTGGCGTCAAAACTGTTTTCATCAAACAAGAATCTTTCAAGCTCGCAGTTCTCCTACGTGATTTCGTGAATAGAGAAAACTTCTCGTGTACTAGTTTTAGGCACGGGGGGCAGACTTCCCATCTTATAAATATTGAACTCACTAGACATCTTCCCAAAGGATAGAGTCATAGAGCCATTGCGACAGTTTATTACAGCATTGGAAGTGGCCAAAAATGGTCGACCGAGGATCACCGGAATTTGGTTTCTTGGGTTAGTAACAGGTTGTGTATCCATAACAATAAAATCAACGGGGAATATGAACTCCCCAACTTTGATCAACACATCCTTTAGCTGACCCCTTGGATGGGTGATTGATCGATCAGCCATTTGGAGAGTACAACGAGTGGGTTTCAACTCTCCAACCCCTAATTGTTCGTACACGGAGTAGGGAATCAGGTTAACACTAGACCCAAGATCTAAAAGTGGTCGATTAATTTTCTTATCCCCAATTGTGATTGAAATCGTAGGACAGCCGGGGTCCTTTCGTTTTTGGGGTAACGTTTGATGGTGGTTAATAGCATTGCTCACTGCACTAGCCACTAGAACTTTCTTGGGTACTTGAGATGCCTTTCTCTTCGAGGTGCATAAGCCCTTTAAGATTTTCGTGTATGAAGGGACTTGTTGGTTTGCATCCAAGAGAGGTATATTTATGCTAACCTGCTTAAATATCTCCACCATCTTCTCCACTTGTGCATTTGGTTTATTAGGACTCAACCTGTTTGGGAATGGAGCATTTTGAAAATTCGTTGAGTCAAATGTCTGTGGAGTAAAATGTGGAGTAGGAACGGATCCCGGTGTAGATGTGTTCATGTTGTGAGAAATGGGTCCGTTCGAGCTAGAAGAAGTAGAGCCGTGTGAAGGGTGGAGAATAGGCTCTAAAGAAAAAGGTGAAGAAGAAAGTGAAGAAAATGAAGAAGGGGAAGATGACGATGGAGAAAAAGAAGAAGAAGAAGAAGAAGAACCACCGGCGGGGATGTCATCACTAGTTCCCACATTATTTTGCAACACTCTTCCAGATCTCAACGTGGTCACCGCATTTACATTGTGATTGGGATATGCGTTTTGTGTGTGACCGGGATTTGGCAATGGTTGAGATGGAAGCTTTCCCTTTTCTGTCTCGCTCAACGCAGCAGTTAATTGTGCAATTTGTGCCTCAATAGATTTGATACTTTGATCGTGTGAAGCATTGTTAGTCATCAAAGATTGAACATAATTTTCAAATCTTGCTGCGGATTCTGTAGACTGCTTGAGAAATGCATCTAGACTTTTTTCGAGCGAGATAACCTTATCATCATTTGGTTGAACCAAATTGTTCGTTTGATTTGTATAAGGTTATTGTTGGAAAGGTTGCTGGTTTTGAGTTTGTGAAGGTGCTTGTTGTTGTTGTGGAGGAGAAGGTCTTTGAAAATTGTTATTTCCTTGGACTTGTTGATTTTGGTTCCAAGCGAAATTTGGGTGACTCCTCCACCCCGAATTGTATGTCGAAGAGTACGGATCGTTTCTTTATCGTTGCTGAAATGCAGCATTGACTTGATCTTGTCCTTGAATAGGTGCATTATAAGGACACTCTTCGGTTAGATGCGATGGATTCGAACAACAAGCACAAACAGTTCGTGTGGGTAAAGCAGGGGCAGGAGAAGACAATGAGATTTTGGTCTCAATGGCTTCTATCTTTTTCATAAGTGCGGCCATCTCGGCCTTCATAGCAATCGACATATCTACTTGATGTATGCCTGCCCTAGATTGACCAACAGAAGAAGATGATGTGGTCTTGGTACTCTCCCACTGAATTGTTTGCTCACTAAGATCCTCAAGAAACTTCCACGCTTCGTCGCTAGACTTGGAAAGAAAATGACCTTGACATATAGTTTCTAGCAACTGCTTCGTTGCCGAGTTCAATCCCTCGTATAATGTTTGGCAAAGTTGCCAACTTTCGATCCCATGATGAGGGAATTGAACAAGTAGGTCTTTAAATCTCTCGAAGCAATTCCAAAATGGTTCGGAAGGAAGCTGTGAAAATTGTATAATCTCGTTACGGATTCTAGCAGTTTTGTGATGAGGATATAACTTTTTCAGAAAAGCTCTCACAAACTCGTCCCAATTTCTAATGGAATGTGATGCGGTGCTATATAGCCACTTCTCGGCTAGGTCACATAAGGTGAAAGGAATGACCCTTAGCCTTATAGCGTCATCACTTAATTGGGTCGTTTTCATCATAGCGCAAATGTTTTGGAATTTATTGATAAAGATATAAGCATCTTCGGATTCCAAACCATGAAATTTTGGCAGCATATTGATGAAATGTGGTTTTATTTCAAAGTTGTCCCCATTTGCCGGTGGGGGTGAAAGACATGTAGGTAAAGAAGTGCGGACGGGGTAGAAGAGATCCTGGAGCGCAACTCGTGCGGGCGCTACAACAGGTGGAAGATTCGGGTTATTCGCACCTAACGGAGGTGGAATCATTCCCGTCGGTAAGGTATCGTTGGGGTCGTGTCCCGACATACCTTCGAAAGAAGAATTTGAAGGTGGAGGTATGGAAATGGAGGGAATTTCGACTTTGGTGTCGAAAGGTTCGTCGGTCGGTACCAACGAAACACGGACTAATCGGGCGTTAGTATCCCTAGTCCAAAGTGACATACACTAAAGGAGTAGTGTAGTCAGAAAAATAGAAAAACAGAATGTGGGGGTAAGATAACGTCAATGAAGGGAAGTGAGTGGAAGTGAGTTGCAAGTTTTCTTAGCGGCAAGTTGCAAGTTTTGAAAAGATTTTTCTTTTTTTTTTATTTATGTGAGAGTTTTGCAAAGAAGTTTTGAAAAGAGACTCGTGACACAAATGTATCAACCACACATGCACAATCAGGCCTAGATCTAGGGTCGCCTAGGTCTGCTAGACAGCTCCTAACTAGGGCTAGAAATAGGACCTCAAACCGCCTCTTCACCGACAAGTACGGCCAGGTAAGTGGGAATGAACCACAATAGTGGGCCTAATTAATAACCACTAGCCTAGACACCGCAAAGTCAGTTAGGATAAACGGTCGATGCCTATACTAGTCATTTTCCTATTGAGCTCGATGTCCTTAGGTCTGAGTCTAGTATTTTTTAATTAATTGTGGTCGATGCACATGCTTTAGGTGTTTTCTGGGGTCCTGGGAAGGGTGATGAAATCCCCACCCAATCTGAGTTTAGTCAATTAGCCCCTTAAAGTCCGATTAAATTATGCAAAACAATAAAATTCATTTGCAATCAATTTTTAGCGCGGCACAAAGAAACCTGCAGAAAATATGTTATTTAGAAGGGGGAGAAAGAATTTTTAGCGCAAAGAATTACTGCAGAAAGTTTTTACAGAGAGATATATGGAGGTTGACAGAGGGGAGAAGGAGGAACAAACCCATAAAATTTAAGGTGCTGACGTGGCCAAATGGCCGCGGAACCGCTGTCTGGGGGGGTCTTTTGCCGCGGAAGAGCGGTGGGGAAGTGGGTTCAGCCTCTGGAAAAATTTGTGTGGCTCCTGTTCACCAATTCTCCTCTGCTCTGATGTTCACTTTTCTGTTTTAACCTTCTGTAAATTTCCAGATTCGCAATCCTTCGCTGTTCCTGCAAGATTCAAAAGATACACCCTTCAAACAGATCAAAATTGATAATTTTTATCACTTTTTTTATTTTCAGATTTTTATAATTTTTAAAATTTATATCAACCCGAAATTACACAGAATGAAATTTTACGCCATCTCCGGCAACGGCGCCATTTGATTAGTCCAAAAATATAAGTTACTTGTTTACCGTAATCAGAAACGGCGTCGCTTTGCAGCTAGCCGGTGAGTACAGGTCGATCCACAGAGATGGGTAGTTCCTTAATGTGTCTTTACGAGTTGATTCCAAATGTTGTTTTGGTTGGTTTATTAAATCTATAAAAACCTAGATCTATCAATAAGCTAAATTAATCTAAATTAAAGTCTTGCTAGGGTTAGGTTTAGGGAAAGTTTAGAGATTAAAGGTTTCCTCACCGCTTTCATTGCCCTATTTTTGATCTATTAGATGTTACGGTAATTATCAATAAAGTGGATGGGAATCTTCTGGGAAGATGTTTCTTCCTCTAGATTCGTGTCCTTCCTTTATCGATAATTACCCTAACCTCCTGGAAAACACGCGCAACCGGGCCTTTATACTACGGTTCATCGTTACCTCGAGGGGTAGGATGTCGTAGGGAGCGGTTGTGCGTGCATGCATGGAGTTCTAACTCTTAGGTGTGGATGGCATGAAAGGGGTGAGAGATCTCATCTCTCAAATATTTTCCTAAGGCTAACCCTAACAAGCGAGGAGATTACTCGCTCATTAGGGGATGAAAAGACATACTAATTAAAAGAATTAAAACAAAGAAATAAAATTTACTTACTAGTTTGATGGCTACCTCCAAACAATATAGAACAGATCTGAATAAACTCCCAACAATTCTGAATTTTATTGATTGAAAAGAGGCATAGGGTTTTACAATTTTCGATTACAATTTATAAGTAAACAGGAGAATTTAGGGTTACAGGATTCGCACATATGCAATTACAGATTTACCCACGAAAAATCCAAACATCCGCACCGACGCACCGACACCCTAAGTTTGCACCGACACGGGCTTTGAATGGCCGCGGAACCGCGGCAAATGTGGGCCTTGGGCCGCGGTTCCGCGGCCCTTTGGTGAGCTCAGCTCACCAAAATTCTTGAGCTGTATTCTGGTTATTTGGGCTTCTTGTTTCTTCACCACTTTTCTCTGTTTGGCTTCTTATTCTTCTCCAGATGTTTCAGTGAAAACTTGTAGCGATCTTTTAACCGTTTGCCTTGACATTTTGGACCTTGCACTTGTTCTTCGTCTAGGCTTGACTAGGATCCGTCTACTTGTTGGTCAAAAGTCCCTTTTCTGTATCAACTTTCGTCTTTTTCACTGTATTCGCTCCAAGAGCCTGTATCCTGTAATATGCAACAAACGTGCGTCAAGAGTACCCGTTTATTTATAAAACGGATAAGAATAGGGGAATGAAAAATGCAATATTATGGTCTGAACAAGCGTGCCTAGCGCTAGCGCACACATGGTGCACTGCCTAGGGTGCTGCGCACCTGGCGCTAGCGCATCCGTGTTTTACACGTGGCGCGCAGCGCATCTAGTGCTGGATCTGATGCGTTGCTTCAATTTTTAAATTTTGAATTTCAAAACAGAGCTTTGCTCTGATTAGGGGAAACAAGCGGATACTTATTCTTTATCATTACTTCGTTCAAGGATCTATAATCAATGCGCATTCTGTATGAACCTTTCTTCTTCTTCACAAGTAATACTGGTGATCCCCAACTTGAAGTGCTGGGACAAATCCATCCCTTCGCCAATAATTCGTTCAACTGAGTTCGAACTTCTTTCAAACCTTCCGGACTTAATCGATAAGGTGCTTTGATCACCGGTTGTGCTCCTGGTACTAAATCAAAGCTGAATTCAAGAGCTCGATCGGGAGGCAAACCAGATATATCGTCAGGAAACACATCGTCGAACTCTCGAACCACTTCTGGCTTTGATCCTTCCTCCGCTTGAATGGCTGCAATCACTGCCTTCTTTGGTTTCGCCTTGTAAGTACTTGGCTCTAGGGTACGGTCTCCACTTTTGAAATAAAAGACCGGATGGTCTGGAACCTCGAATACTACCCTCCTTTGACGACAGTCAATGGTAGCATAAAATGTTCCGAGCCAATCCATACCTAGAACCACATCGAAGTTCGGTATGTCCAACACCTTGAAGTCAGCATAGAATTCTCTGCTGCAGACAACTACTGGACACAAGCTGTATCCCATTGTTGCTTCAGAACGACGTTTCCTGAACTAACATTCCAACTGGATACAAAGCGGTGTGACTGGAATCGCATGAGTTCGGACGAACCGTTGCGACATAAAGCAATGAGATGCTCCAGTATCGAAGAGTGCTAGTGCAGGAAGTGAGGCTATTAAGATTGTGCCTAAGGTATGTAGGATGTGTTTCAGGTATAGGAAAAATATGTAGGTAGGTGTTAAGACTGAAAGAAAAACTTGAGAAGAAAGGGTTATCAATGATAACTTGGCCAATGGCCTCAGTTTCTTCCACAGTCATCGTGAAAGCCTGTCGTCGTGGTACATTCCTCCTGGCCGAAGGTGCATTCCTCTGAACGTTCCTTTGAGCTTGATGGAACTGACGAGGAGGAGGTGTAATCGGTGGTCCTCTAGGTGGTGGAGCAGGGAGAGCTAGCCTTGGAGCAGGTTCCTGAAGGACTGGTCTCTGCTGATAATTGATTGCTGGTCTGGGTGCAGCAATTGGGTTGTGTCTTCTGGAACAAGACCCAATATTATGAGTAGCTGAGCCGTAGACTAAGCAAAGATGGTTGGCTAGCCAGAAGTCTTTCATCAGATGCCCATCTCTCTTGCAGTAGGTACAAAAGGCTGGACTGAGCCGGTTGATTGGTACTCCCAGTCTCCTTGGCACAAAAGGTGGCCTTGATGAGGCTCCTCCTGCCATCTGGGTGGCAGGGCGCTTAACTTCAGCAGCTTGAGATCTTCCCCTCTTCTTTACCACTGCCTCATAACGGAGGGTAGCTTTCTGAGCCGATTCATGAGTCAGAAAATCTCCCGTGGCTAATGCAGCCTGGATCTCTGGATTTAACCCTTGCTGAAATCGACGGGCTCTGATCTCATCCGTCGGTATCAGGTGTACCGCAAATCTATTAAAATATTGTGTTAACTGTGTAGTATGTGATATATTGAATAATCGAATTATTGAGACATATCTTACTGACTGAGCATGGTGAACTCAGCGTCATATTCATCTACTGATTTGGTCCACATTGAACTTTGTTGCAGATGGATGAACTGTTGTTCCATGTCGAACCTGGCAGTCTCAGGGAAGTACTTTGCGTCGAACATGTCGCGGAAAGTCTTCCATTCAATGGGTTGATTAAGACGGCTTTCTTCCGCCTTCCACCAGACCCGTGCGTTGTCCGTGAGCTGCAGCTTCGCAACACGAACCCAAGCTATCTCTGGCACCTGTGCCGCTGCCAGATCATCTTCAATGCTCTGAGCCTATTCCTCAGCTTCCAGCGGGCTCTCTTTTCCTGCGAACTGTTTAGGATGTAAAGCTCTGAATTGCTTCACCCCAGATGCTTCAACATCGAGACGGTTCATCAATATAGCTGTCTGCTGTTGCTGTTCCTCTAGGAGGCTGCGGATCGCCTCAAGCAATACCGTCTGCTCATTGATCGGAGCAGTGACGGCAGGTGTGAGTGGTAGCAGTGGATGAGTGTTGTTGACATTCGTGCTGGTGTTGTTTGGGGAATTCATAACCTTGAATGAAAAAATAGGGTTAGGATAGATTCAAAGTATATGAAATGATAAGATTCAAGAAGTATGAATTGTAAATAATGTTTTCAGTTGCTGGTTCTTGAGTTATATTGCTTAGGTTCTCCACGCAGAACTGAACTGCATAGTAGGGTTCCATACAGCTCTGACCTGCATGGGCCACCAACAAAACCTGTCACGCTCCGCTTCCCAAAGTACGGGCAGAGGACGCGACGAGACCGCTACGTAATTACTCAAAAGTAAATACACTAAGCGTAACCAAGCAATATAAGTAAAATACGCAAGAAACAAAATGTAAATGAACAGCAACTTTATTTATTAACATTCTTTTTACAATACATATGAAAAGTAAATACATGGAATGGAAAGCAATGCCTAAACGGTGGTATAACAGAAATGGAAAATACAGAATGTAAATGTGTACAAGGAATCTAAAGCTCTGGGTCGAAAGTCAGCTGACCAAATCCTCGCTGGTGGGCTCGATCTCCTGAAGGTCTGAATCACCCGAAGACATTCCAAAGAAGAAGAAAGAGAATGTCATCAGCGAACAATCGCTCGGTAAGTCCCAAAGATAAAGGAGAAGTAGAATAGACAGATAGAGAGTGTAACTTTTAAAGTGGTATTATATTGTTATAATGTTGTATTTAGTGTTAACGCTATGTTTTGTAGCTTGGTACAGAAGAGGCCAGTGTATACGAGAGGAGTCTCGTTAGACCAGAGACTACGGTGGATGGAATACAAGGAACCGTTCAGCCACGGTACAATGGCAATTGAATTCAGGTTAGGTGTTTTAATGGTTACAGTCTCATGCCACTTCTAACACCTTCCGTACCAATCTACCTCTTAAACCCCTCGATGTCTTGATTGTATTGTAAATTGTGTTGTCTTGTAATATAGATTGTATAGATGGATGACTTGCCGAAACCATGATATCAGTAAATGAATGTAACAGGAGAATCATGTAGATGGATGTATATCCATGGTTCGGTTCGGTCAATACAGATTGAACAGATTGATTATATGGATTCATGGATTCATATTGAATTGTTATATATACTTGAATCTCATTCAAGTCAGATTGATTATATTGAGACTCAGTCTGAGTCAGACAATTAGAAAATAAATTGAATCCTGAATTAGGTTTTTGTGTTATCGGTAACCGCTGCACATGGACGGCAGGATTTGTGTCTTTTTCAAAGACGATTACCGTGTTGATAACACCG
Source organism: Agapanthus africanus (assembly GCA_030015575.1). NCBI lineage: Eukaryota > Viridiplantae > Streptophyta > Magnoliopsida > Asparagales > Amaryllidaceae > Agapanthus > Agapanthus africanus. The sequence goes on from JASDDO010000031.1 coordinate 504,917,872, forward strand.
CTTGTTAAGTTGTATACCTTAAATAGGCAAGCACCCATATCTCCGGCTCCCTGAGGCTCAAGAGACCGGTCCTGCTTAAACCTATGTTTACTAGGGTTGTTATTGTAATTTAATATAACTTGAGAGGGTTTATGTAAAAATAATTTTGTATAATTTTCAAAATACACCTCAAGTATTTTATTATCGCCTTTAAAGTTTTCATTGATATATAATTTATCATTGTGACATTTCTAGTGAATAAAACCTATTTTTCATAATATATGGTATTTATTTGTAATATTGGAATTGTATGTATTTTCTTGTAAATGAGATGTTTTCTTGAATTTTGGAAATGTGAAATATTATAAATATTGAAAATAGATATTTTGATATTAATTACATATATTTTTATTATTAAAAATATAAGTTTTATTTATAATAAAAATCACACTTTCTAAAAAAATTGTATTTTAAAATCTTTCGAGACCGTATGCTCCTTGCGGAGGTCTGCATCTTGCACTACTAAGCCTGAGGATGTGCGATAACCCGCACCATCCCGAACGGGCTCCCCGAAATGGGTTGTAGCGGCACATTGCAAAGATTTGTTAAAAATACATATCTTGTAGAAAATGGTTTTTATAAGTTAAAGATACTTTTGTGTAAAATCGTATTTTTCCAAAACTATGTTCCCAAAGATTATCGTGCTATGTTACATATGAGTATTGTAATGAGGTAGGTCATTACCTCATGAACTATCTAAAGGTATAGTAAGCGGTAATGATGTTTTATGTCGAAACTAAACTATATGGTATTTTTCTGTAAAAGTGTTATAAAAATTGAAATATGAATTCTTTTGATATGAAACTTGTCAAGATATTTTGTTAATGTTTAATGATCATGATGGGAGATTTTGGTATTATTGTGTTTAAGAAAAATATGATTTTTTAAGGAAAAACCGAATCGGAAGTCGGATTAACTCCGCTTCCGTCGGGTTTTAGAATTCTAAGTTTTTAGAATAGTAAAGAAAAGGGGGAGAAAGGACTTACTGGATTGTAAGGTAGAGGAAAGGAAAAGAAAGAAGTGGGAGGCGCCGATGCGTCGTTTCTTCGCCGGAATCTCCTCGAATCGTCCTCGGAAGTTTGCCGGAGCTTCGTCCTTTGCTAACTCCACTTTCACACACAAAGTCTATGGAATTTTCTTGAGAGTTTGGACAGAGATTTGAAAGTGAGAAGGGGTGATTTTAGGTGTGGTATTTATAGGAAAAATTAGGGTTTAGGGTAGATAAAAGGGTGTGATAAAAATTGTATTAATATGGATTAAATATGTGATTTAAATTGCTCTGTAAATGTGCAGGGAAATTAAACCATACAGGGGTTATGGGGGAGTTCAAGAGTCTAAGAGAAAAGAAAAAAAATTAGGGTTTCGGCCGAGTCAGGCCGGCGGCGCCGGCCGATTCGGCCGAGTCACTGGCCCGAGTCGGCCGAGTCGGGCCGGGTCTCGCCGCCACGTGTCCCCCGTCGCTTGGTTATCACAGTGGAGTCGTTTGTTTAAGCTGTGACTTTTCAGTTTACGTGTTATGCACGTGTAGACCTTTGGACTTCTAAAAAGATTAAAAAGAAAACTGATAAAAAAATTAATGTGGCTGATGGGATTTGAATTCTGGTACTTTGGTTCAGCAGTGTAAGGCTTTACCAGTGAGCTACAAGCTCCTTCTTGCTGTTCAAAATTAATTCAAATACTTATTGTACTCACAAAAAATGTAAATACCCCAAGTATACATTAACTTTCAATCAATTTTATGTACACAAGAATTGTAGTTGTTACACGTATATGAGACTAAGATCAAATAGATGAAAGGTCAATGAAAGATCATTAGTCATATATGGGACTAAGATCATCATGGATGAAAGATCTTTAGTTATATATCCGACTAAGATCAATATGGATGAACGATCATTAGTCATATACCCGACTAAAATCAACTTGGAAATATGATTGATGATCATTAATCTTGTTTTAAATTAAGATCAACTTAAACATGTGAGCAGATGGGCACAAAGAAGTTTTCATTTCATAGATTTAGCCAATTTGGGGCTAAAGATTGAGTTTCTATGTTACCCAGCAGTGCTAAGCACTCAAACATATAGCGCTCATGTGTGCAAGACGTGCCCACGTGAGGCGCTCACACTCAGACACGCACTTGTATGGCACGTGAGGCGCTAAGTCTGCAGCATCTGAGTGCTCACACGGATATCATGTGAGGCACTGTCTTCATGGCTTCTGAGTACTCATGTGCATATCACATGAGGCGCTCAATCTCAGGTGCTCACGTAAATATCATGTAAGACGGTCAGTCTTAAATTTTTTGTGTGCACTCACATGAATGTCACATGAGGTGCTGAGTCCTTAGAGATTTAATCTATGTTCATATTTATAGAGAAGTTAGAACTTCTGTTAATGGTATATTGACCATTAACTATCACCAAGATCACTATTTTGAGGATCTGAGATCATATTCTTTAAGAACTAAGTTCTTGATTATGGGGGAACTAAGTTCCTCGAGTATAAACTCCATCTTTTTCATGTTCTTTCATCTATATTCTTTTCAACCTTGTTCTCCCCTGAATCTTTGATTTTTAATAACAAGATCTTTCCTACGAGAATTAAATTCTCTTTTAGGAGATCTGTCTTGTGGATCTCAGATCCAGAGGAACTGGGTTCTTTTGGAAGGGTTAAACCCTTAGATATGATATAATGGGTAAAGTGGAGATATTTTATCTCTATGTTTTCTTTACCTAGGGTTTGAGAAGAAGTAACCTTCTTCTTTATTGAGAATTAAATTCTCTGTTGTCGAAGATTTTGGAGAGCCTTCTGTATTTTTAAAGAAGATTCTGGGGGGTCTCCTTCGTATGAGATTTAATCTTTTTGCTTCTATTTATAAGAGAAGAAAAAAATCAATCTGTTTAAGAAAATCTCTATTTTGAGAGATCATAATGATTTCATAATCAATTGAAATGATCATAAAGATCAACCAGTGAATTTTATTCACCGTTGGATTTTTAATCCAAAGGCTCTCTGTTTAACAGAGAAGATCATTCTTGTTTGTTTAACAAGATTAGGAAAATATTTTCTTATGATAGAATTTAATTCTATCAGATGATCGATTAGTAATTTTATAATCACTGCTGGATCTTTGATCCAAGGGTTCTCTGTTTATCAGAGAAGATATTTCTTGTTTAAGAAAGATCGGAAAAATATTTTCCCCATAGAATTTAATTCTATCAAAAAGAACACTCACTTGCATTACACGTGAGGCATTGCCCAATAGCTTGGCAAGTGCGCCACGTGCTTTGCACGTGAAACGTTATCCCAAAGCACTCACATGGACATCACGTGAGAGATACCAAACGGCTGCACCAGCGCTCATATCTCGTCCTTACCTTCCTTTGTGGGACAGGTCTATACGCCCCATTCTATAGCACCTTGTTGATGAATCTTGGATGTCACGTAAGGCGCTGCCAAGATACTGGCCTAGCGCTCACGTGGATATCATGTGAGACACTCATGTGTTTGTCACATGGGTGCTAAAAGGCTACACTAGCGCTCACGTGGATATCACGTGAGACGCTCACGTGTTTAAAACGTAAAGCGTTGCCAAAATGCTAGCATGTGCGTTCACGTGGATATCACGTGACACGCATTGCATGTTAGTTATATGTATGCCCTAGAGGCCATTACTGTACATACGATGTATATTGTAGTGGATGCTAGGACATATATAGGGAAGACTTTCTTGCTCGAAATGATAGTATGCTATCTGGTTGTACTTTATCTTAACATGTACTCTGATTGTCTCTATATTACATGTTGATAAAGCCCTTAGGATATGTATTCGACTACTGGGACTATGATGAGATCATACTAGTGGGGCCACGGTAGTCGACGAGTACATCCTATAACTGTTCCTAGTCGAGGGTATATCGAGACAGGGCATCGATACACTAGAGTAGACTAGCATATACGCATCTTGACCCATATGATGGGCGATGGATGATCCCATATCCATCGGTGTTTGACATCAAGGATGATGTACGGGTGCTCAATGGAGAGTGGGTACACTGGACGGACTCGCCGAGAACGCCCAGATGGTATTGTACCTCACGTCAGATGGCAGTTCTCCGGTGACACTGGTACAGAGTAGTCTGTTGACCCGAGATCGTCATAGAGTCTTGTGTGATTCCCACTGTGCTTTGATTTCCATCATACCACGTCCAAGAGGGCGTGCAAAAAGGTGGATTTTGGGTACAGTCCCAAATCACATGGAGGCAATGAGCGATAGGAGGGGATTCATCTCTCCCGGTATAGGGAGTTGATGTTGTGCTGTGTTCGATTGGTTATAACCGGAAATCCCTGGCCAGGGTTGCTGAGATTTACTGGTAAGTGTTATCAGTAGTTTCTCGAACTGTTATAGACCTCATATTGACACGACTTATCGAGCTACTGGGGTCTGACGTTTACAACCCCTAGACGAGATATGCAACATATCAGACTACGAGACCGGACTGTACGGGAGTGTTACTGTTTGGATTCACAGGAGAATGTACAGGCTTGCTTGTTGATCTTCTGAGCACTCAATACCTGGGTAGCTGTTACGTTTAGCAGACCGCTTGCAGCTTGTGGGTGTTTGATATGATCATCACCTACTGCAGGCGTATTGACGATTCTTTAGAGTCCTACACAGAGGTTTCTTGGCTCAGGCAAAATGGAGTAGGGGCACATATGTGATATGTGCGGGACCGAGGATAATACGATATGAGATACCGTATTCTATTCTCGCGATATTTGATATCAGCCGGGTCATCGGATCAAGTGTTGATTCGATGAATCGGTACGGATAAATATTAGTCGGTTATATGCGATATAGCCGGATTGTCGGATCAAGTGTTGATTCGATAATTTAATGTATAATATTTATATATGATATATTAAATTACATTAACTAATATTAGCTCACTAAAAGATTCTTTTTCTCACTCGGGTAATACATTGATATATATGCGATATATGTTAATTGTATTATTTTATTTTGTTACGATAAATATTATATATGTGATATATAATATTGTAACATGATATGATAACTAATGCAACATGTTTAGTGGATTTTAAACATGATTTGGGTTTGGATTAGGGTTAACACTTCTAGTTGATTCTAGAAGCTTTTCTTTTTGTCATGATAAAGATATTATGTTATGACTCATTCTTAACTCAACCCAAACCCTAACCCTTGGTTAATTCTCTACAATGGTTAAGTCAACCATGGTTGCATTATTCATCATATTAATTCTTTCTATTCATCACAAAAGAAATTCTATCATATTGTTCATCTTCTTCCTTCTTCTTTCTTCATGGAAAAAGCTTACTAGCTTTTTCCAAGTGATGAATAAATATGAGAAAAAGATAAATAAAGAGAGCAAAAATCCTACTTCATCATCCTCATCTTTCCTTGCCATTTAGATGAGGGTGTTCACATCATTTCATGAGTGTTAGCTTGTGTTAACGAAACTTCAAGGTAGATCATCTTTGTATCGAAGATCGGAAGCAAAGGTTGCATCTTTCTCTTCGTGGAACCTCTCGAGAGTCCGGAACCCGATGATCGCAGTGAAGGGACCACAACACGGAGCATATGAAGTGAAGGACCGGATCTACAAAGATTGTAATCCCTCTCACTTAGTGTTAAAGTTGTTAACATGTTAGTTTTCGCCTAATCTCTAGTTTAAAGATCCGTATTCGGGTTGTTCGGCACGGCTAATTTTTTAATCGGACATGGTTGATGCCTTGTAGACCCTTGTGCGCGTGTCTAGCAACCCTACAGTGGTATCAGAGCCAAGCTAGAGCTTTAGGCGAAGTCTAGGCGAAGTTTAAAGTCCGATCGAACCCGGAAAACCCGATATACCCTAGTTTCTGGAAATTTTTCAAAACTGTGATTTTTTCCATATTAAAAATACCTAAAAAATTCAGCAGGAAATTATAAGAAATACTGTGAAGCACGTGCGCCTGATTCCACCAAAGCGCGGCGGAACCGCGGCACAAGCATGGCTTGTGCGGCGGTTCCGCGGCCATTTAGTCACTTCAGAATTTGAAATTTGCACAGTAATTCTTATCTTTTAGTGCTGTATTTTCTGGGAATTTTTAATATTTATTCAACTGTTGAATTTTTTGGGTTGTATTGGGGATTCGATGATTCGATCGGGAACTTTAACTGCGTCTTTGTGTTTTGTCCGGATAAATTTTAGAAACTGTTAAAAAGTTCGAACGGATATCAATAACTCACTTTTTCCCCTGTCGGAAGTTTTTTCAAAATTTGGATTTTTCATCGTGTTTAAGAACGTTCTAAGTCGTGCAAGTAACGCGGTGGACCCTCTAGAAGACAACAAACCTTAACTCGATTATGTGACCGTCTTGAACTGCCTTTTGAACCTTAGGGTTTGGGGCAGTACGGCGTGCCACATGTGAGGCGTTGGCTTGACCCTTCTACGGCTGGACCATTGGTACTGTAGCATGTGATGGATGTTTTTAAACTGATTTCAAGTGTTGAGATATATTGGAGAAATCTTGGGTGTTTGATTATTCGATCGGAAAGTTTAACTTTGTCTATTTATCTGGAATGTGATACAATATTTGAAATTCACAGGTAGTTATGAGATAACTAATTTGAATATTATAAACATAGCAGTTCAGTCTCAAATGATCGGTTGCCACGGAATTTTGATGTGATCAAAAGTCCGTCGCAATCACGTAGCGTACGCGGATACTCGCCGGGTAAACTTAATAGACAGCCACGCCCCCATAGCCCCGACCAAGTGACTGTAGGAGAACCCCGTCGCCGAAAGCATCCGTTCGGGTGCTCGCGGCAGCGGTGTTCCGCCTTAGTGCACTTCGTCGACGGCATTTGGGGTGCGGCCGTCTACTAAAGTTTGCGACGAGCATTCGATCAAGGCGTCGGGAATCTTGTTGAATTGCCCGACTTGATATTGAAAAGAGTTTTCGATAATGAGACTAAAATGCGGGGTTTATAATTGTTAGGCATGCGATGTCTAAGTAATTCATTTGATTAGGCATGCGATGTCTATGCAGGTTGCGGATTCCAACTGTTATAGTTTTACACTTTCTTTTCTGTAACCGTAAGCTTAGTATGTGGGGTATCGCCGGCTTCGTTGCTATACATCAACGACAATCGGGATACGCATACTTGCTTACGTTGATGATATGAGATATTATGTGTTGCTGTGATATGTTATATTGGATCATTGCGTTTGAATAGCCGGGGGTTTTATGTGAGATGAGAGTTTTTTTCTTTTTCATTCATGTAAAATTCATTTGTATGTAATATTCTTTTATTGGGGCACTTCCAGGTAGCGGAAGATGTCACCGTTGTATATTATTTACTTTTCCGCATTAGGTAGACCCAAGGAGGGGAGCACAAGTAACCGGGTTCTAGGGTCCAGTGGGAGACCATCTCGAGGAGTCGAGACCGGGTCTCCTAACCCTATAATTGGCAGTGTTACTTTCCGCTCTCGTAGGGGTCTAGGGATGTGGGTTTGGCTATTCATCGCGACCGTGGAATCCTTGTTTTATACAGGCTCGTATTGAAAACACGGACGTCCTAGTATATCCAATATTTCATATATGTTCTTCTGCTGCAATGTTCTGTGATGAGATCATATTACTGCCTGTGACGAATGTTTATATTATATATATGAGATATATGTTATATTGCAGATTTCGTTTCAAAAGAGATGCTTGTGAATCATAATAAAATGGGACTTCATTAATGAGATTAATGAAATAAAAGAAACCTAAAGACGTTGTGGAATCGAATTTTCAAAAACAGGTAGCTACGGTTCTTGCTTTGCATAGCGGTGTTACTTGTAGAACATCCAGCACCTTATTCGATAAGGAAAGGGCCGAGATCCCTTCACCGGGAGTGACCCCTTTAGCAATAACTGGCAGATGCTACAAACTCGGTTTGTCTTTTGATTGCTTCTATAGTTCTTTCTTTGCACAGCGGTATATATGATATACCCTGCACCTTATTCAATGAGGAAAGGGCCGACGATCCCTTCACCGGGAGTAGCCCCTTTAGCAAAACTAGAAAAGCCTAAAAAATACTCCATTTTAAAAATCACTCGATTCTACAACGATATCAAGTTCATTACGCAAAGGGTTTTCTTAAAAAAACCCGTCGTAGCCCTCCGTCATTTCAGATAAGTACTACTTAGTATTCGTGCTGCGGTAGTTTGGCATTCATCAAGGCGTAGTGTACGGTAGCTAACTAGTGCTTATCTGCTAGCATACGATGCGATTGGATTAGGGTATTCGTACGGCGTTGTTTGGCATTCGTCAAGGGTCGTGCGGGTGGGTTTAATTCAATCAAGAAATGTACGGGTTGAACTTGGCTAGCGGACTATGGGTGGTTTGGCATTCGTCAAGGTCATAGGACGCTAGGGGCAAAATATTATTGGGAATTTCAAGTGTTGAAATTTGCAATGAGATTGCATACCTTCTATGAGATAGTTGGATCCCGATACCCGCTGCGAGTAAGAGTTACTCCTGGGAGAGTTTTATACATTACAATTAGCCGATCAAGTAGGTGTCTAGAAAGGTGTTAACGGGGTTACGCCTCTGGGAAAACGAGGTTTACTTTAATTAGGTTCATGCGAAAGCATGAGGGACCTCCCTCAAAGTACCGACACTGGCCTGACTGAAAGATTGGCGAACTTGTAGCGTGTAATTAATCCCGGCTAGTCTTTCCTTTTAGGGTTTGAAGGAAGATTTGATTAAAACACTGGGAGACATCCTGATTAGATATATTAGATAACCAATCTAATCTTGCAAGAGCATACGCTGAGTGTTTTCTTCTCTCTCTCTCCAGGTAGCGACCATATCACGCCTTAATCAAGATAATAATACGGATGAATTGACCGAACCCACTTGTTATACTGAGCTGGGGAACGTTGGTCCCGCTCCAACTTATAATTGTTATAAGACAGAGCAGGAAATTGGGGAATACCAGATTTCCCGTGCCGCCCAAACGAAGAAAGTGCATGCTGATGCATCTTCTTCGGATGTGTTCATTACATAGAACTGTTTCTCAGTATCCTTTACATCCTGGGTATGTGATACCGCATCAGGATCCCGCATATGTACATGGGCTACAGATAGGTAGAGAACTGAGAACGGGTGATAGGTTTCATGAGACAGAAAACGGTGCAAGTGTTGTAGCCAAGTCTGTTGGTCACTATCACCTTGTATTACCAGAATACATTGATTCTGAACGAATGTTATTAGATACCGAACCTGATATACAAAATCATATCGGTCTTTTTATTAGTAAAGAAAGATATAATTTTGTATTGTTGGATAATGTTTTGAACATTTCCTATATCAAGAGTTGATTGGTTCAGGCACGTTATCTAAAAGCATTGATGTTCTAAATCAAAATACAGTTCTTAGTATACAGAACACGCACAAGAGGAAGAGTTCAGAAATGAACGGATCCTTCTTGAGGCATTGTAGACTAGGTCATATCAATGCGACCCGACTAGCTAAGTTACATATAGATGCATATTTAAATTAGTTTGAATTTACATCTTGTGAAACTTGTTGGCCATGTCACAAAGTTAAGATGACCATAGCTCTGTTTATTGGAAACAGAGAAAGAGTTAGTGAACTATTAGGATTGATACATGCTGATGTATGAAGGTCCCCTGTCTACACATGCCAAGACCGGTTCTTTATACTTCATTACATTCTCTGATGATCTCTCAAGATTCAGACATATGTTCCAGTTGAAACACAAGTCCGAACCTTTTGAGATATTCACAGAATATAAGTTAGAAGTAGGGAACCAAAATACGGGTAAAAGTATTATGTCCTTTGATGTGATCAAGGAGGAGAATACTTGAGCACGGAATTCCTGGACTATTCTAAAGGAGAATGAGATTCTCTCTCAGCATTACTCCTCCGTATACACCATAGCACGATGGTATATCGGGGTGGAGCAATAACACCCTATGTGATATGGTGTGCTCTATGATAAGTACTACTGAGTTTCCTATTTCCTTTAGGATGTTATGCGCTTGAGAAGCTGCATACCTATTGAATAGGGTTCAAATCAAATCAGTTGCCTACCACTTCATATGTGATATGGAAAGGGAAGAGCCCATATCTTAAGCTTGTTAAAATTTGGGGTTGTCCAGCCTATGTTTAAGAGCAAAATCCGGACAAGCTCGAGGCAAGGTATGTTATGTAGAACTGGAAATGTTCCAGCTATACAAACTACAGCTGATAATTTGGTAGAACCAAAGGATTCAATTGTTTCCAACGAACCTCAGCCTCTCCGTCGATCTAGTAGGGTCCCTCACCCACCTGAAAGATACTTTGGTTTCTCTATGACAGTGGGAGCGAGGATTGCATCATGAGATGATGACCCAACTAGTTTCGGGCTGGCCATCAGGAGTGGGACTCTGTAAGAATTGCTGGATGCTTATCGATCTGAGATGGAATCCTTATACACCAACAAAGTATGGACTTTGGTTGCTCTATCTGAAGGGTTAAATCCCCATCAGGAGCAAGTATATCTTGAGAAGATTACATGGTGTACATGGAAAAGTTGAGACTTTCAAAGCTATGCTTAAGTCCATCCAGATCCTACTTACCACGGCTACATACCATGACTACGATATCTGGCGGTTGGATGTCATGACTGCTTTTCTAAATGATGTTTTAGAAAATAGCGTCTATAAGTACACGGCCAGAGGGCTTCGTAGACAGTGGGAGCAGCGGAAACGTATACAAGATGTTTTATATAATAAAACAGGCATCGCGGAGTTGGAACATCTGTTTTGATGTGGTAGTCAAAGAGTTTGACTTCATCAAAATGGTAGATGAACCTTGTATATACAAAAAGGTAGTAGGTAGTATGGTGGTGATCCTCGTAGAGTACGTGGATGACATACTCTTGATAGGGAAGGAGTTTCCTATGCTACGCTCGGTCAATCTCCGCTTATCACAATGATTCTCCATATAGGATTAATGTGATACCTCCTAAATCCTGAGTTAATGATCTATGAGATAGATCTAATTGGATGTTAGGATTCTCACTAGTTGTAGTGAGATGGTATCAATCGATCCTGGGGAGAATCACTGGAAAGGTTCCAGGGTGATAAGAACGACTGAATGTCAGTCGCAGGCATTGTCTTTACCCTCAGTGGAGGGACGGTATGTTGGAAGAGTTCCAAGCTAGATACCATGACATACTAGACGATTAAAGGCAAGATACATCGTTACCAAGGATACTACCAAAGAGGCAGTCTGGATATATATATAAGTTCATAAGATGAACTTCGTTCCTACCATTGTGTGACAATGGGGTTGTGGCTTTAGCCAAGGAACTACCGTCCCATCAGAAATCCAGATATAATTCTTAGGCAGTATCACCTGATCATGGAGATGGTTGATCTCCAGGGAGATCGAGGTTAGGAGAGTAGACACAGAGGACAACAGCGCGGATCCACTCACAAAGGCCTTTTTCCCAGTAGAGACTTTTATGGGATGGTTGAGTATGAGATACTTCAACCGCAGCTAATTGTTGGGTATGCGATACCACAACAGATGGCCCTAGTGCAAGTGGGAGATTGTTAGTTATATGTATGCCCTAGAGGCCATTACTGTACATACGATGTATATTGTAGTGGATGCTAGGACATATATAGGGAGGGCTTTCTTGCTCGACATGATAGTATGCTATCTGGTTGTACTTTATCTTAACATGTACTCTGATTGTCTCTATATTACATGTTGATAAAGCCCTTAGGATATGTACTCGACTACTGGGACTATGATGAGATCATACTAGTGGAGACACGGTAGTCGACGAGTACATCCTATAACTGTTCCTAGTCGAGGGTGTATCGAGACAGAGCATCGATACACCAGAGTAGACTAGCGTATACCAATCTTGACCCATATGATGGGCGATGGATGATCCCATATCCATCGGTGTTTGACATCAAAGATGGTGTACAGGTGCTCAGTAGAGACTGGGTACACTGGACGGACTCGTCGAGAACTCCCAGATGGTATTGTACCTCACGTCAGATGGCAGTTCTCCGGTGACACTGGTACAGAGTAGTCTGTTGACCCGAGATCGTCATAGAGTCTTGTGTGATTCCCACTGTGCTTTGATTTCCATCATACCACGTCCAAGAGGGCGTGCAAAAAGGTGGCTTTTGGGTACAGTCCCGAATCACATGGAGGCAATGAGCGATAGGAGGGGATTCGTCTCTCCCGGTATAGGGAGTTGATGTTGTGCTGTGTTCGATTGGCTATAACCGGAAATCCCTGGCCAGGGTTGCTGAGATTTACTGATAAGTGTTATCAGTAGTTTCTAGAACTGTTATAGACCTCATATCGACACGACTTATCGAGCTACTGGGGTCTGACGTTTACCACCCCTAGGCGAGATATGCAACATATCAGACGACAAGACCGGACTGTACGGGAGTGTTACTGTTTGGATTCACAGGAGAATGTACAGGCTTGCTTGTTGATCTTCTGAGCACTCAATACCTGGGTAGCTGTTACGTTTAGCTGACCGCTTGCAGCTTGTGGGTGTTTGATATGATCATCACCTACTGCCGGCATATTGACGATTCTTTAGAGTCCTACACAGAGGTTTCTTGGCTCAGGCAAAATGGAGTAGGGGCACATATGTGATATGTGCGGGATCGAGGATAATACGATATGAGATACCGTATTCTATTCTCGCGATATTTGATATCAGCCGGGTCATCGGATCAAGTGTTGATTCGATGAATCGGTACGGATAAATATTAGTCGGTTATATGCGATATAGCAAGATTGTCGGATCAAGTGTTGATTCGATAATTTAATGTATAATATTTATATATGATATATTAAATTACATTAACTAATATTATCTCACTAAAAGATTCTTTTTCTCACTCGGGTAATACATTGATATATATGCGATATATGTTAATTGTATTATTTTATTTTGTTACGATAAATATTATATATGTGATATATAATATTGTAACATGATACGATAACTAATGCAACATGTTTAGTGGAGTTTAAACATGATTAGGGTTTGGATTAGGGTTAACACTTCTAGTTGATTCTAGAAGCTTTTCTTTTTGTCATGATAAAGATATTATGTTATAACTCATTCTTAACTCAACCCAAACCCTAACCCTTGGTTAATTCTCAACAATGGTTAAGTCAACCACGGTTGCATTATTCATCATATTAATTCTTTCTATTCATCACAAAAGAAATTCTATCATATTGTTCATCTTCTTCCTTCTTCTTTCTTCATGGAAAAAGCTTACTAGCTTTTTCCAAGTGATGAATAAATATGAGAAAAAGATAAATAAAGAGAGCAAAAATCCTACTTCATCATCCTCATCTTCCTTTGCCATTTAGATGAGGGTGTTCACATCATTTCATGAGTGTTAGCTTGTTTTAACGAAACTTCAAGGTAGATCATCTTTGTATCGAAGATCGGAAGCAAAGGTTGCATCTTTCTCTTCGTGGAACCTCTCGAGAGTCCGGAACCCGATGATCGCAGCGAAGGGACCACAACACGGAGCATATGAAGTGAAGAACCGGATCTACAAAGGTTGTATTCCCTCTCACTTAGTGTTAAAGTTGTTAACATGTTAGTTTTCGCCTAATCTCTAGTTTAAAGATCCGTATTCGGGTTGTTCGGCACGGCTAATTTTTTAATCGGCATGGTTGATGCCTCGTAGACCCTTGTGCGCGTGCCTAACTACCCTACATTGCCAAGAGACTGCACTAGCGCTTACATGAATATCACGTGAGATGCTCGCGTGTTTAACACATAGAAACCAATATAGGATTTGATCCTATCTGAAGCGGCACTCACATGTTTTGCATGTGGGTGCGCATGTTTTAATACGTTGGGGCTTCCCTTTATTTTTATAAGGGAACAGCAAGCTCTAGGCCAAAAATTTTTATGGGAACAGTGGGGCTCCTAGTTTATCCGCTAATCCATTTTGTTTACCGCATGCCTATGATTATATATATATGCTTCTATATGTTCTACATCTGAGCTAACCTTGCGTCCGTCCTGCCGTAAGTTAAGTAACCTTACGGTGAAGACCCGATGTCCCGTGGCTAATGCGGATGGCATGCAAAATCATTGTATTTTAGTTGTTTCTAGTGAGACTAGGAACTTAAATGATGGGAATGCATTATATAATTAATGCAAGGAAAACATAAACTGATGTTGTAGGGACCAACTTTTTCAAAATTGTTTATAGTTGTATTCTTTTTTTTTTGCATAGTGATATTTGGTTAGGAATATCCTGCACCTCATTCGATGAGGAACGAGCCTTGATCCCTTCACGGGGAAATCACTCTTAAGCAAAATTTATGTTACTATAAACCACTCAATTTTCTTCAAAACCACTCATTCTAAAAACGGAGCCTAAACCACTCCTTTTCAAAACCACTCGGTTTCTTCAACGATATTAAGTTCATTACGTTCAAGGTTTCCTAAAAACTAGGCATAGCCCTCCATCATTTAAGTTGAGTAGCTCTTAGTATTTATGTTGTGTTTGTTGACCATGTCAAGCCGTAGTGTATGGTAGCTAAGTGTTGCTTTTCTGTTGTATAGAGATGCATTAATTTAAGACAGTCGCATAACCTTGTTGACCGTGTCAAGGGTTTATGCAGGTGGGTCTAAATTAATCAGGACAATGACGGGTTGAACTTGACTAGTGGCTTATAGTTTGTTGATCCTGTCAAGGTCATAAGCCTCTTAGGGCAAAAACCATATCGAGAGTTTCAAATATAAGGGAAACTAGCAAGGAGAGTGCATACCTTACGGAGTGTGATGACTTGATTGGCTTCCATCGAGGTTACCATGTGATGATAGTTGTGTCTCGATTCCCACTTTGAGTAGGTGTTACTCCCGGGAGATTATCACTTCACAACTTACTAACCAATTAGGTGTTTAGAAAAGTGTTAACGGGGTTATACCTCTACTGAAACGAGCTTATTTAATTAGGTCTGTGCGAAAGCACTGAAAGCCCCCCTCAGAGTACCAAAACTGGCCTGGCTGAAAGGTTAGCAAACTTGTAGGATGTATATAATCCTAGCTAGTCCACTTTTTAGGGTTTGAAGAAGAACTCGGCGTAATAGTGGGAGCCAGCATGATTAGATAAATTAATAAACCAATCTAATCTTGTAAGAGCGCACGCTGAGTGTCACTTTTCTCTCTCTCTCTCTCTCTCTCTCTCTCTCTCTGGCTGTGACCATAACTGATCTTAAACTAAAACTCATAAACCATGTTAACCGAACTTTTTTTACAAACTATGGATTTGGAATGTCTGATTCACGACAAAATCACATGTCCCTGTTACTCCTACTTTCCCTTTGTTTTCTCCAAAACCCTCTATAAAAGATACAGTGATCCATATTGCTTGGAAATGTCATCTAGTATAGTTACATACAAACTCAAAGAAATTATTTTAGTCTGAGAATAGCCACTGGTTCTGGAGAAATTGAATTGTAAAATTTCGTTGCTCTTCCCTTTACCTTCTCTCAAGCTGAGAGCTCCTTGTATTAGGAGAGTATATCTGTTACGCTTGTTGTATAGTCTTCTTTCGAACCTTAGGCAGGTGTTGAAAAGTAGGGAAGGGAGAAAACCAATTAGCCTAAGTATGGTGTACGGAAGGTAAAATGTAGAGATATATGAAGAGGTTGAAATAAGGAAAAAGGAAATTGCAACTACTGTTATAAAACAGGGAACTGAAAAAGGCATTACTATGAATACCCGTCCACCCCCTTAAAACATTTCTATGCTTCGGTTTTCCTGTGTGGCTGTAATTGAAAACTGTTTCTCAATTAATTCTGACTCATGTGTATGTGCATACCAAATTAGAATCCTACATCTGTAGGACTTTACAAATGCTGAGAAGGAGTAGATTAATGTGAAAGGGTGATTAGATTCTCGATGTCGGAATTCGTAGCAATTAGTGTTATTGGGTAAAATCACCTAGTTTTTCCTAACGGCAAATATTTGGTTTTGAATAACCGTTTTTATGCACTAATTTTTTAAACCGGTATATTTGTATCTTTATTTAATAAAGTGAGATATATTTTTTTAAAAATATGTTCAGAACATTTACCTTTATCGGTTGATAATTAGGTATGGTGTATTGAATAACGGTATAGACGTTCTTAACCAAAATAAAGTTCTCAACTTACAATACACAGAGTTTCTCAATAGAACTTATACAAATTAATGTATGTTGTCCGATGTCCTAATGGATAAAGGGTTGGTACTCTTACTTTATTCCGTTTTACCTATGAGTTTTCTGATTTTAGACATGCATTCTTATTGAAATGCAAAGTCCAAAGATTTTGAGAAATTCATAGGGAATAAAAATAAAATAGAGAGCAAAGCGTTGAAAGTATCAAGACTCTTCAAAATGATCGAAGATGTGGATACTTATGCTAGGTATTCCGTAATTATATAATTAAGACTTTGATTCTCTCAGATTTCTCATCCACGATGCGCTCTATGATGAGCAATGCTATATGTCCTTTTTCCATTTGGGGATATGCACTAGAAACAGCTGCATAACACTTGAATCTGATTCCATCTAATTTAGTACCTAAGATTCTATATGGACATAGAATGGTAACATATCTTAAGATTGTTAAGATATGGAGTTATCCGGCTTATACTTAAAAGAAGTATCTGGACATGCTCAAGGACGTTTCGGTATTGAGTAGTTTGTGGCTTATCCCAAGCATTAGAAAGGGTTTAACTTCTACCATTTTCAAGATCAAAAGTTGATTTATTCTTGACTCGCCACCATTTTAGAAAAAGGAATTCTTTCCAAGAGAAAATAGTGGGAGTATGGTAGAACTGGAATTGATTCTAGAACCACAAAAGGTTACTAAAAATTTAGTAGAATCTAAAGATTCAATTGGACCCGATAAACCTTAGCCATTCCGCTGATTTTAGTAGGTGACCTCAGTCACCCGAGAGATATTTCGATTTCTTCGTAGATGATGACAGGGAAATCAGGATCATGGCGATGATGACCCTACTAGTTATCAGCAGGCCATAAGAAGTGGTGACTTCCGACTAATGGCTGGATACTTTATATCCAAGTTGGACTCCACGCACTCCAGCAAATTATGGACTCTGCTGGATGCTCCTGAAGGAGTAAAACCCATTAGGAGCAAATAGATCTTTCGAGATCAATGCAGATAGAAAGGTTGTAACCTAATAAAGCTAGACTTGTAGTGAAAGGTTTTTCACCAAATACCCGCTGTAGATTGTGATGAAACCTTTACTTCAGTGTCAATGCTGAAATCCATACGGATATAACTTTCCACTGCTGCTATTCATGACAATGAGATCTGGTAGGTGAATGACTATAACGTCTTTCTAAATAGGAATTTAGAAGTGCACGTGTATATGACTCTGCCAGAGGGTTATTGTAGTCAGTGGGAGCAGCTGAAGGTGTGCAAGTTGCATATGTCCATTTATAGACTAAAGTAGGCATAGCGGAGATAGATTATCTGTTTTGATATGACAGTCAAAGTGTTTGACTTCATCAAAACAACAGATGAACCTGGTAAGAAGGATATAGGGAATACTGTCATATGATATATGGACGACATACTCCTGATAGGAAGTGAGGTTCTTATACAATAATCGGTCAAACTATGGTTGTCACAGATATTTCTCCACAAAAGATCTGGATAATGTATCAAGAATTCTGGTGACTAGATCTATATCGATAGATCTAAATTTGGGAATTGTCCCAATCCGGATACTTGGAAACCATTCTAAAGGGGCTTAGAATGGAAGAATACTAACGTAGTAGTGTACCCACATATGATGGAGTCACCCTCTTTAAAGAGAAGTCTTTAAGACAGATGAGGAAAGGGACTCGCATGAATGACATTCGACATGTTTCGAAAGTGGCTTCAACCATGTCATATCATGTACCAGACCAGATTTTGATTTTTCATTTACTGTAATAAGAAGATATTAATCAAATCTTAGAGAAATAAAGGGAGGCAGTGAAGAACATATGAGGATGTTCTTGGTGTATGGTAATGGTAGCCTCCGACAGGAGGCGGTTACCGATTCTAGCTTTCTAGGTGACATGGATTACAGAGTATCTGTCAAGAGTTATAAATTTACCCTCTTATGAGGTGCAGTATGTTGGAAAAGGTTCTAAATGGGATACTGAGGTAGATATGGCGATGGATGCTAATTATGACTCAGCAAAGGATACAGCCCAAGAAGTTGTTAGATAAAATTGTCCATTTATGAATATGGTCCCATCATCTATCTAGACAAATTCTAAGGCAAATATCACTCAATTCAGAGGATAGTAGATCTCCATGAAGTTGAGATAAAGAGATATAAAGTTAGAAACATTGTAGCAGATTCAGTCACTGAGACAGTTTCTCGAACACGGTTGTTTCTCAAAAATGCTTTATAAAACTGTTAGTAGAGAAGTTGGGTATTTGATAACACACGAGACATATAGGTATGCGATACTGCAATAATTGGCCTTAAGTGTAAGTGGGAGATTGTTGGATATAGTTCCCTCAAGGGCAATTATTGTAATTGCATGAAGGCAATTATGGTAATTGAAGGAAAACCAAATGGTTAGAACAGTCTTACTTGAGATGATGGTATGCTATCTGGTTTGTCTTTATCATTTATATTTATACGTTTTACTTGCTACTTCGTGTCGCTAATACATAATGATAAAGCCCGTAGGATCCTTACTTGACTACCAGTATTATGATGGCGATCATACTTGTGGGAACTGGGTTGTCCATAAGTATATCCTTAAATGTTTCTAGTCGTAGGAGTATCGAGACTGGACATCGATATTCCAGATTAGAGTAGTGTATATGTTTCTTAACCCCAACGAGGGGCGGTGGCCAGTCTCACAGCCATTGGTGTTTGACACCAAAGATTGTATGCAGGTGCTCATTGGAGGTGAGTATTCCTAACGGACTCGCCGAAAACTACTAGATGGTTTTATACTTATCGTCATATAGCAGTTCTCTGATGACATGAGTATAGGGTAGTATGTAGACCTGAGATCGTCATTTGTACCGTATGATTTCCCACTGTATTTAGATTACTACCCTACCACGGCTCTACTGAGTCATGCAAACAGGTTTTAGTTGCGTACAGTCCCAAGCCACATAGAGATAGTGAGCGATCGGGAAGGATTATTCTCTCCCGATATAGAGAGTTGATGTCGTGATATATTCGATTGGCCATCACCATAAGTCCCTAATAAGGGAAGATGAGATTTACTGATAGAGAATCAATAGTTTCTCGGTTGGTCATGAACCTGACATCAGTACGACTTATCGGGTTACGAAGGGTCTGACGGCTTCTACCCTAAGACCTGGTATGCGACACTTTTAGACAAAGAGATCAGACTGTACAGAGATTATCACTTATAGACTCAGTAGAGTACGGACGGACTTGATTGTCGACTTCCCTTTCGATATATACCTGGGTAACCATTACATACAGCCAGTGCTACTGATGTGCTTGTGATTATGGATTTTATCCAATAACCCGCTGTAAGCGTATTGTTGAGTTTTTAGAGTCCCACACAGAGGGTTTTTTCGGTTCAGGTAAAATGATGTAGAGGTCGTATGGTAATACGTACAGGAGTCCGATTAAATGCGTGTACAGGATACACGAACTTTAATCGGATGTATGATAATACTAGACGGCTTATGTTTAAGCCATCAAGTATTGATTTAATAATATACATACACATAATGTTCAATTTCTATTTTTTTCGTTCTTGGCGATTTGTATTTTTATAGGGATACGCATATATGTATACGATAGATATACCGGAGTTGTATTTTTGTATTTCTACAAAATACTTTTAGAAAGAGGACACTTCATTTATAGGATTTTCTTTTTAAGAAAATAAGAAATGAGGTGGAGGGGTGAGGTGGAAAGAGGGTATGGTAGAGAGGGATGGGCATGAATCTTTTAACGGAAAATCCATTTGCTAAACCTATTGTTTCATCCTTGATTCTCTCTCTGACCTTTCGTTCTAGCAAATGATTTCTCTCTCCACTCTTCTCCTTATTGCTCTCTTGAATATTAGCAAGAGTAAAATAAAGGGAATGAAAAAGAAATGAACTCGTTTACATTACTCACACTTTATTCCTAGCAAGTCTAGTGTGTTAGTTACTTCACATATCATCTTGGAGTGAAGCTGGAGCTTGGATCGGGTTCCCTCGCATAGATCATCTTCGGTTATGGCGATCGACTCTCAACCTTGTTCCTGAAGGCCTAATAGCCTAAAAGGTGTCTTTCACGATTGGGTGGACACGCTATAAAGGTTGTATGCTCTTAACCTAATAGTTAGCTCTTTAGTTTTATTGCTAGTTTAGTGTTTGGAATGATTTCTAGGTTGTAGTTGCTAGTGCTCAGTATAAAATTTTTGTTTTGCATTCCATCTTTGACTCGAGTTTAGCGGTATAAGTGTTGGACTTCGGCGCTCGCGCCGCAGAAACCGCGGCCAAGGAAGAAGCGATACCAAAAACTTTATCACGAGCGCCAAACACGCTAACCCAAAAAAATCGATCCAAAACCCTAAACTAGAAAACTAGAAATGCAAGGGTGCAGAAATTATAACCTTCGACACGTGTCCACCTAATTGTGGAAGACCCCTCCAAGCTCGTAAAGGCTGGGATCGCGCTTGATAGTCAACTACCCTCACCGAAGAAGATCCATCTGAGGGAAACTAAAAAAGGCTCCGACCGACGATCCAAACTTTCTAAGGATGGATGGTGGGTAATGTAGGAATTTTCCACTAATTATTTTCTCTCATAACCATGCTCATGAAAGAGCAAGAAGAAGAAAGAGAAAGAAGTGAGGAATGGTTAAGTCATGAAGCATTCTTGAGTATGTAGAATAAAAACTCAAGTGTAGAAGAAAAAGAGTAGCTTAGCATTTTTACAACTATGGTTCAATAGTGCAACCAAATCAACTCATCATTTAATGCTAAAGCCATACCTCTCTATATGTCGAGAACCATCCTTCATTAAAACTCATTTTCCACCTCATTTTCCCATTTGTTTTTCCAAATGAAAATCAAATATGAGGTGTCCTTCTAGAAGCATTCCAGTATAAATACGGAATACTTCACTCGGTATATGTATCGCTACATATACGCGTATCCGTATAAAAATACAGATAGAACCAAAGAGAGAAAAATGAATAGTGAACAATAGTACTAAAATATATGTATCAAAATACATATATAAATTATTAAATCAAAACCTGATTTAATAATCCGGCTTAATCCTAAGACAGCTAGTATTATCAACCGTCCGATTAAAGTCCGTGTATCCCGTACAAGTATTTAATCGGACCCCTGCATGTACCAACGTACAGCTCCTATATCTATCGCCTGAACCGGGAAAACTCTCTGTGTGGGACTCTAAAAACTCGACAATACACTGGCAGTGAATTTAACCACAAGCACGTCAGTGGCACTAGCTGTACGTAACGGATACCCAGGTATTTGCTGAAAGGGAGATCGACAATCAAGTACGTCCTTACCCTACAGAGCCTGAATGTGATAATCTATGTACAGTCCATTCTTTTCGTCAAAGAGTATCGCATATCGGGTTTTGGAATGGATAGCGTCAGACCCCTACTAACCTGATAAGTCGTATCTGAGTCAAGCTCATCACCAACAGAGATACTACTGATCAACTATCAGTAAATCTCATTCATCGTAGACATGAATTTAGGGTGATAGCCAACTGAACACAACGCGACATCGACTCCTAATGTTAGGAGAGACGAATCCCTGACAATCGACCACTGCCTCCATGTTGATCAGGATTGTACCCAACTAAAACCTATTTGCACGACTTCTTTGAGTCATGGTAGGATAGTAATCAAAGTACAGTGGGAACTCACACGAGACGAATATCAGGAGAGATGACTAACATAGCACGATAGCCAACTGAACATAGCGCGACATTGACTCCTAACATCAGGAGAGACGAATCCCTGACAATCGACCACTGCCTCCATGTGGCTCGGGACTGTACCCAACTAAAACCTATTTGCACGACTCTTTTGAGCCATGGTAGGATAGTAATCAAAGTACACTGGGAACTCACACGAGACAAATTATGATCTCAGGTCAAGGGACTAACATGTACTCATGCCACCTGAGAACTTCCATCTGACGATAGATATAATACCATCTAGAAGTTCTCGGCGATTTCGTCCAGTGTACTCACACCTGTATACTATCTTAGGTGACACAACACCAATGGCATGTGAGACCGGTCACCGCCCCTCGTCGAGGTCTTGAAACGTATACACTAGTCTATTCCGGAATATCGATGCCCAGTCTCGATACTCTTACAACTAAGGACATTTAAGGATGTGCTTATGGACAACCCAGCTCCCATATATATGATCGCCATCATAATGCTGGTCGTCAAGCAACAATCTTATGGGCTTCATCAACGATAAAGACAAACCAGATAGCATATTATTATCTCGAGTAAGACTATTATACCTGTATAGGTCCTCGTTCAATTATCATAATTGCCAACTCGCAATCACAATAACTGCCTTGAGGACACTATATCCAACAATCTCTCACTTGCACTTAAGGCCGATTATTATGGTATCGTGTATCCACAGCACGTGTCCTACTGAATACCCAACTTCTCCACTAATCAGTTTCATAAACTATGTTTGTGAAACATAATGTGTTCGAGAAATAGGCTCAATGAGTGGATCCGCTATAATATTCCAACTTCATCTCTTTATTTCTAAACCTTGCAGAGATCAACAGTCTCCCAAACCATGCGATACCCCGCCTCAAGAATTTGTCTGTATATTTGATGGGGCCAAGTTCATCAATGAACAACTCCATCCAATAAACTTCTTGGACTGTATTCTCGGTTGAATCATAACTAGCATCCTACACTATGATTACCTCAGTATCCCTGTTAGAACATTATCCAATATACTGATCTTCAGAAGAGGATAAACTCAAAATTCTGACAGCATCTCTGTAATCCAGGTCACATTGGAAGCCTGAACCGATAACCGCCTCCTAGAGGAGGCTGCCATTATCTGATACCAAGAACATCCTCTTATGCTCTTTACTGCTTCCTAATGTTTCTCCAGGATTGGATTAATATCTGCTTGCTACAGCAAGTGTATAAACAATATCTGGTGTTGTACAAGACATTGCATGATTGACTCAATTTCCTAAGCAAATGATATGGCATTCATGCCAGTCCCTCTCCTCATCAGTCTAGAATGCATCTCTTTAGAGAGGGTGATTCCATCGTCTGCGGATACACCACCACGTCAGGAGTCGTCCATTCTAAAATACTTTCAGAATATTGTCTAAGTGCCCAATTGGGAAACTTCCCAAATCTAGATCTAAAACCAGAATCCCTGATACATTATCTATTTGGTTTTGTACAAGATATTTCATGATTGACTCAATTGCCTAAGCAAATGATATGTCATTCATGCCAGAATCTCCTCATCAGTTTAGAAGATATCTCTTTAGAGAGGGTGACTCCATCACCCGTGGATACACCACGCTAGGAGTCATCCATTCTAAAATACTTTTAGAATGCTGTCTAAATACCTGATTGGAGAACTTCCCAAATCTAGATCTAGAACCATAGATCTAGTCACCAGAATTCCTGATATATTATCCATATCCAACGTAGAGAACATACTATGTGGCAACCAAAGTTTGACCGATTGTAGTATAGACACATCACTTCCTATTTGGAGTATGTCATCCAAATCTCAGGATGGTACTCCCTGCATTCTTCTTACTAAGTTCATCTATTGTTTTGATGAAATCAATCACATTGACTATCAAATCAAAACAGATCATCCGTTTCCGCTATCCATGCTTTAGTCAGCAAATAGACATAAGCAACTTGCACATCGTCCGCTGCTCCCACTGACTACGGTAACCCTCTGGCAAAGTCATATACACATGCACTTCCAAATCCCCATTTGGAATGACGTTATAGTCATCCATCTACCATATATCATAACCAAGAATAGTATCAGCGCCAAGTCATATCCATATAGACTTCAGCGTAGACACTAAAGTAAAAGCCTCATCACAATCCACAACGGATATTTGATGAGAACTCTATACAACAAGTCTAGCCTTATTAGGTTAATACCTTTCCACCTGCACAGATCTTGAAAGATCTACTTACTCCTAATGAGTTTTCCCCTTCAGGAGCACCCAGCAAAGTCCAAAATCCATGATTTACTGAAGTGCGTGGAGTCCATCTTAGATATGAAATATCTGGTCACCTGGAAGTTACCACTTCCTATGACCTGCTGATAACTAATAGGAAGAACAGCAGTGTCAAGTCATATCCGTATTGCTGGGTTCCTTGGCACTCCCACTGGCAAGTTTCATAAGATATAAGTTCGAACATATTCAAATATCCATCCTTATGTAACTTAGCTAGTCGTGTCGCATTGATATGACCTAGTCTACAATGCCACAAGAAGGGTTCGTTCATTTCTGAACTTTTCTTCTTGTGTGTATTTTGTACGTTAAGAACTATAGCTTGATTTAGAACGTATAAACCGTTACATAATTTACCAAACCTAATCAACACTTTGTTAGTGTTTATGCCCTAGAAGGCCATTACTGTATCATACTAGTTTGTATATTACTTAATGGAAGCTTGGGATATTCACATGTATATAACAGTCTTGCTAAACATGGTAGTATGCTACTTGGTTTTTTCTATCTTAATATGTGAGTATACGTATTGATAGAGCTCTTAGGATCTTGCTTGACTACCAGCGTTGTGATGGCAGTCACACTAGTGGGGGCTGGGTAGTCTACAAGCACATCCTTATTCAGGTCCCTAGTCGTTGGATTATCGAGACAGAGCATCGATACTCCGGAGTAGACTAGTGTGTACGCTTCTCATCCCAGTTGGGGAAATGGTCTGTCCCACAGCCGTCAGTACGTCGTACTGGAGATAGTATGCAGGTGCTCGTTAGGTTACGGGTACACCGGACAGGACTCACAGGGAACTGTTGGTTGGTTTTATACCAGTCGTCAGTGAACAGTTCCCAGGTGACATGAGTACAGCATAGTCCGCAGACTTGACACTGCTACTTCGCCTCGAGTGTGTCCCACTGTTCTTAGATTGCTACCCTACCACGGCTCAAAGGAGTCGTGCAAACAGGTAGCAGTTGGGTGCAGTCCCGAGCACTTGGAGGCAGTGGCGGTTAGACAGGATTCGTCTCTCCCGGTATTGGGGGTTGATATCGCGCTGTGTCAGAGATCCATTACGCAAAGTCCCTGGCCAGGGCAAGCGAGATTTGCTGGTAGGTTCCAGTAGTTTCTCAGGGTGTAATGGGCTTCCCTCCGACACGACTTATACCGCTATTAGGGGACTGACGCTTGCCGCCCCCTAGGCCCGATATGCGATAGTCTTGGACGAACGGACCGGACTGTATGGAGATTGTCACATCAGGCTCAGTAGGAGTTCGGATGGGTTTCCTCATCGGCCTTCTTATCGACATCTACCTAGGGACCGTTACGTACAGCTAGTGCCGCTTGCGGTCTGTGGTTAAACCCACTGCCAGCGTAGTAGTCGAGTCTCTAGAGTCCCACACAGAGAGTTTCCCTACTCCGGGCGAAACGATATAGAGGTCATATGGTTTTACGACAAGGGTTCGGACGCATACGTGCGTTTACGCGCGTACGACTTTCAGACAGTTTTTACCAGTCGGCTTTGGTTTAAGCCAGTTACTGGTATCTGGTTATTGGATTTATACAGTCTAAAGTTTTTCCGTATTTTTGCGTAAAGGAGGGGCGTTCTCATAATTGCGCGAGAAGCTTCTAGAAGGTGGTGACTAAGGAGGTTTAGGTGGCCTATACAATGAATGTGATTAGTGAGTCATATGGATGATTCATCCATGTCATTAATGCATGATAAATGCTTAATGACTCATGGAGTGAATCATCACTAGATATTATCAAGCATGGTTGCTAAATTCATTTTTTTTTCTTTTCTTGATAAAAAGAAATGCTTGATATATATTATGATAACTCATTATTCTCACTTCATTATTATCCTCACCTTCTCTCTACTCAAGCTCTCCCTCTTCAAACCCTAATCCTCCCCTCTCATGTGTTGAGTACAAGGATTAGTTTGACTACTTAATCCATAACCCTCTTTATATTTCACCTAGCTTTTTTGATTAGCACTTAAAGAAGTTTAGTTGCATCAAGTTTAGAGGCTAAGCTTGGAGTAAAGCTCTCGGGTGGATCGTCTACTACTTCGAGAAGGCCGAGGAGGAGGTGGAGTTCGCAAAGACGAAGGACACGATTCGTTAGATATAATCCCTAAACATAGTAGCATAGAAACTCTATGTTTGTTGTTAGTTATCGTTTAGCTTCGATTCATGCGGTTAGTCGATGTTTAAGCAAAGAACAAGATCGTTTTTCAAATTTCCGCCTCCCCGCAAGTCGTGGGGTGTTGCACATCGACTTACAGTGGTATCAGAGCCTCGCTAAACAATAAATAACTTACTTGCAAATTTGTATGAATTTCGAACGGAAAAAACGAAACCAGAAAAGCCCGAAATCAAAAGTTTCTGTCGATTTTTAAATGAAGTCCAAAATTTTTTCAGGGATGTTCAGAAAGCTTGAAAAGACATTAGAAGAACACACAAGAAATTTGGGCCCCTGAATCGTCTAAAGAGCCGCGGAACCGCGGCGGATCCCACCGATCCGCCGCGCTTCCGCCGCCGAGTTGACGATTCAGGAACCCAATTTTCATGTGTTGCTTCTTTGTGATATTTGGTATTTTCTGGAATATTTAATTTTTGCTCAGGTTTCAGATTTGCAGAGAAGTATTGGAGCAATATTAAAAGTGTTTAATCGATCGAAATTATACAGTATTTGCTTGTTGGATTATATCTGTGATTGTATAATGTGTTCGTAAACCTCCCCTAACTGCTAGTATGTCAGTTGGCAGGGGGTTGCACATTTCTGAAATGGATTTTATCTGTTTGTGCATATGAACTGTGTTGGACTGTTGTGATGTATAGCCGGGGTTATGTGATGGGTTATTATTTAATTCATTTGATGTAAATGTAATTTGTTGTAATATTATTTTGCGGGGCACATCCAGGTTGCGGTTGTATCCACCGTTGTATTATTTCATTTTACTGTTTTTGCTCCTAGGACAGACCTAAGGTGGGGTGCACAAACTGCCGGGCGGGTAGTTTTCCGCACCCGTAGGGGTCGTGGGTGGGGTAATGGCTATTCATCACAACTGTGTAATCCGTATTTTGTTGCAGGCTCAAAACAAACACGGATTGCTTGCAAATCCAATTAAGTTCATCTGTGATCTGGAATGAATATCATTGCGTCAGACGAATGTAAAATATCTATATTTATGATAGCTATTTTAGACGTCACTTATGTTTTACACCCGCGCTAGCCCAGTCCCCGCTCTGTCGTTAGTTAAGTAACCTAACGAGTAATGACGGGACCCAGTGGCGAATGCGGATGGCATAAGAGGACGTCATATTTTCGTTGTTCTCTGCAATGATAGGTTAATGATGGGACGCATTATCTATAATGCAAAGAAAATAAACCAAAGTTTTAATCGTTGGAACAATTTAAAAGAAACCACTCGGTTAATTTTAAAACAGATATTTTTTAAATGTGGAGCTTTAACCACTCCTTATAAAAGCTATCAGGTTCCTTCGGTTATATCAAGTTCACTACGTTCACGGTTTCGCCAAAACCAGTCGTAGCCCTCCGTCATTTCTTATGGATGGTCAGTAGTATTCAAGCTATGTTTGTTTGGCCCTTAGTCAAGACATAGTGATTGGTAGCTGCTGGGGTATTCATTTGTTGCATAGATAGATGAGTTGGTTTGGGACAGTCGTATTACTTTGTTTGGCCCTTAGTCAAGAGTATAAACGGATGGGTTCAAATCAACAGGATAAATGATGGGCAGAACTTGACATGTGACTTATGATTTGTGGGCCCTTAGTCAAAATCATAAGAACATGGGGCAAAAATCAATATCGGGAATTTCTAAAGAAACTGAAATTTGCAAAGAGATGCATACCATTTGGAGTTTGATGAATGTTGGTAGGATTCCTTCAACATTATCATACGATGATATTTGGATCCTGATCCTACTGAGAGTATATGCTACTTATCAGGATATTCGTCACTTAACGATCAATGCTATAAACCAAGTAGGTGTCCAGAAAAGTGTCAGCGGGGTTACGCCCCCAGAGAAAAGAGGTTATTTAATTAAGGAACTTCGCGAAAGCATTGGAAAACCTCCCTCGAAGTATCGACACTAGCCTGGCTGAACGGTTAAGCAAGAATTGTACAGTGAGAATAGTCCTGGCTAATTCTTCTTTTATGGTTTGAGGAAGGATTCGAAAAACAGTGGGAGCCATCCAGTTTAGATAAATTAAAAACCAATCTAAACTTGCAAGAGCATCATGCTAAAGTGTTTTCTTCTCTCTCTCTCATTGCAGCGACCTTGTGACCATGACTAGGTTACATCTAGATAACAAGTTGACTGAATCTAACTTATATGACTGGCAAAGGTCTGTCCAGATGACCATTGCCTATGACAAGCTGGACCACCCTATTACTACTCAAGATCCCACCGTCCCAGGTCCAGTTTCCACCGTCGCGGATATGGACATCCGTCAGACAAAGGAAAAGAATAAAGCGAAAGCTAAGTGCCTCGTGTTGGCTTCAGTTGATGGTATATACCAGAAGCAGCACGAGAAGATGAACTCTGTTTCCATCTTTCTCCATAACAAAGATTTATATGGAGAGCAATCTCATATCGCAAGATATGAGGCCTCGAACGAATTGATTCAAGCGAGGTCGGCTGACGGGTCATCTGTAAGGGACGACGTCTTTACGATGACTAGCTATATTGATGAGCTCAAGGACCTGGAGACTACGTTGGGAAACAGGTCATATACTGACTTATTTCCACAGTCCCTACCCTCTACTTACACCCTGAAAGAAACCAGGGAGACACAAGCTCTGCTTAATAGGGGACCTTCTTCTTCTTCATCCAAAGCGAAAGCAAAGGGTGAAAAGAAGAAGACCTCTACAAAGCCGATATACGGTGTCAGCAAAGTAGGAGGAAAGGGAAGAGAAAAAGTTTCGGGACTTGGTATAGGTAAGGAGGGATATTCCTATTGTTGTGGGAATGGACATTGGCAGAAGGATTGCAGGGCTTTGGAAGCCAGTAGCCAGGATACGAAGCATGTTGTGGCTTCAGCCTCAAGTGTGTTTGTAATTGAGAACTGTTTGTCAATTATCTCTACTTCCTGGGTACTAGATACCAGAGCAGGATCTCATATCTGTAATTCGTTACATGCTTTGAGAAACCGTAAAGTTATAAGGATAGGTGATTTGTCTCTCAGAGTTGCAAACGGAATGAGCGTGGACGCTGAATCCGTGGGAGAATATCGCCTAGGTTTGACAAGTGGGTATATATTGATTCTACGTAACTGTCTGTATGTACCTAGTTTGACTTGTAATATCATATCAGTGTCCTCACTTTCAAGAGAGGGATATGACTTTACATTCTTAAGCGATGTAGTTCACATCCACCTAAATCAAGTTCTGATTGGGTCCGGTACATTAGATGACGGTATATACGTATTAAATCAAGCTCAAGTTTTCAATGTCCAGAACACACTCAAAAGAAAGTCTCCAGAAATAAATCAGGCTTTCCTATGGCATTGTAGACTAGGTCACATCAATGAAACACGATTAACGAAGTTACATAGAGAAGGATATTTGAATCCGTTCGAATATCAATCTTATGCCACTTGTGAATCTAGTATCATGGGAAAGATGACAAAGACTCCGTTTACTGGACACGGAGTAAGAGCGAGCGAGCTCTTAGAACTCGTACACAGTGACGTGTGCGGTCCAATGTCTACACATGTGCGAGGTGGTTATTCCTACTTCATTACTTTTACGGATGATTTCTCTAGGTATGGATATATCTTCTTAATGAAACATAAATCCGAGGCCTTTGAGAAATTCCAAGAATACAAGAATGAAGTGGAAAAACAGACAGGCAAAAGTATAAAGACACTTAGATCTGATCGAGGTGGTGAATACTTAAGTGCCGAATTCCTGGGTTACTTAAAAGAGAATGGAATTCTCTCTCAGCTTACTCCTCCATACACACCACAACACAATGGTGTATCGGAAAGGAGGAATCGAACCCTATTGGATATGGTTCGTTCCATGATGAGTAATGCTGAGTTACCACGATCTTTCTGGGGTTATGCACTAGAATCAGCTGCATATCTTTTGAACCAGGTTCCAACCAAGACTGTGCCTACCACACCATATCAGATGTGGAGTGGGAAGAAACCCTGTCTAAAATATTTTAGGACATGGGGGTGTCCTGCTTTTGTAAAAAAGCAGCATCCGGACAAGCTCGAGGCACGCTCAGTACAGTGTAAGCTTGTGGGATATCCAAAGAACTCCAAGGGATATTATTTCTATTACGCAGAGGAACAAAAGGTTTTTGTTTCTCGTCATGCCCACTTCTTAGAAACTGAATTTTTAGAAAATCAGAAGAGTGGGAGCGCAGTAGAACTGGAAGAAATTCCAGAACCACAAGCTGTTACTGAAAGTTTGGTGGAACAAGAAGTTTCAGAAGAAAGGGACATACCAGCGCCTATCCGCAGAAGTAGTAGGCAGTCTCATCCGCCCGAGAGATACTACGGTTTTCTCATAGACGGGGATAGAGAAGATTGCGTCATTGATAATGACGACCCTACTAGCTTCCAGCAAGCCATTCAGAGCGGTGACTCGGTAAAATGGCTGGATGCAATGCGGACCGAAATGGAGTCCATGTACACTAACAAAGTATGGACTTTGGACACTGCTCCAGATGGGGTGAAACCCGTAAGATGCAAGTGGATCTTCGGAAAGAAGATTGGTGTAGATGGACAAGTTGAAACCTATAAGGCTAGACTTGTTGCAAAGGGTTTCCGTCAAAGACCTGGTTTGGACTATGACGAAACCTTTTCTCCAGTAGCTATGCTGAAATCCATTCGGGTCCTTCTTGCTATTGCCGCCTTCCATGATTATGAAATCTGGCAGATGGACGTAAATACGGCTTTTCTGAATGGAAATTTAGAAGAGTGTGTCTATATGGATCAGCCAGAGGGATTCATTCAGAGTGGGAGCAGCGGTAAAGTATGCAAGCTGCTTAAGTCCATTTATGGACTAAAGCAGGCATCGCGGAGTTGGAACATCTGTTTTGATGATACTGTCAAAGAATTCGACTTTATCAAAAATCCAGATGGACCATGCATATACAGTAAGATTGTAGGGAGAGTTGTTGTATTCCTCGTCTTGTACGTGGATGCCATTCTCCTAATAGGAAATGATATTCCTATGCTACAGTCAGTCAAAAGATTCTTGTCACAGAAATTCTCTATGAAGGACCTGGGTGATGCCACCTACATTCTGGGGATCCAGATCTATCGTGATAGATCAAAGAGGATGTTGAGACTTTCACAGTCTAGGTACATAGACACCATATTGAAAAGATTCAGTATGGAAGATTCAAAGCGCGGTAACCTACCGGCTTGTCACGGAATCACCCTCTCCAAAGAGATGTCTCCTAAGACTGATTTGGAAAGGGAACGCATGTCGATTATACCCTACGCTTCTGCGGTAGGCTCTATAATGTATGCGATGTTATGTACCAGACCAGATGTAGCATACGCATTGAGCGTTGTAAGCCGGTATCAGGCAAACCCAGGAAAGAATCACTGGATAGCAGTAAAGAACATTCTCAAGTACCTAAGAAGGACTAAGGAGATGTTCTTGGTTTACGGCGGAAAGGACCTCAAGATGGAGGCCTATGCTGATTCCGGCTTCCAGAGTGACAAGGATGACTCCAAGTCCATGTCGGGTTATGTCTTTACTCTCAATGGAGGGGCGGTCTGTTGGAAGAGTTCCAAGAAGGACACCGTTGCTGACTCAACGATAGAAGCGGAGTACATAGCTGCTTGCGATGCCGCAAAAGAAGCTGTCTGGATGAAGAAGTTCCTCACAGAACTTCAGGTGGTTCCTACCAGTGTTGGTCCAATACCTCTGTATTGCGACAACAACGGCGCTATAGCTTTAGCAAAGGAACCCAGGTCCCATCAGAAGTCCAGACACATCTTAAGGCGGTATCACCTGATCAGGGAGATCGTAGATCGCCGGGAGATCGAGGTAAAGAGAGTAAATACAGAGGATAACATTGCGGATCCATTCACTAAGGCCCTACCTCAGATTCAGTTCAAGAGGCTACTCGAGATCATCGGTCTTCGATACGCCAGTACATGGCCCTAGTGCAAGTGGGAGATTGTTAGTGTTTATGCCCTAGAAGGCCATTACTGTATCATACTAGTTTGTATATTACTTAATGGAAGCTTGGGATATTCACATGTATATAACAGTCTTGCTAAATATGGTAGTATGCTACTTGGTTTTTTCTATCTTAATATGTGAGTATACGTATTGATAGAGCTCTTAGGATGTTGCTTGACTACCAGCGTTGTGATGGCAGTCACACTAGTGGGGGCTGGGTAGTCTACAAGCACATCCTTATTCAGGTCCCTAGTCGTTGGATTATCGAGACAGAGCATCGATACTCCGGAGTAGACTAGTGTGTACGCTTCTCATCCCAGTTGGGGAAATGGTCTGTCCCACAGCCGTCAGTACGTCGTACTGGAGATAGTATGCAAGTGCTCGTTAGGTTACGGGCACACCGGACAGCATTCACAGGGAACTGTTGGTTGGTTTTATACCAGTCGTCAGTGAACAGTTCCAAGGTGACATGAGTAAATCATAGTCCGCAGACTTGACACTGCTACTTCGCCTCGAGTGTGTCCCACTATTCTTAGATTGCTACCCTACCACGGCTCAAAGGAGTCGTGCAAACAGGTAGCAGTTGGGTGCAGTCCCGAGCACTTGGAGGCAGTGGCGGTTAGACAGGATTCGTCTCTCCCGGTATTGGGGGTTGATATCGCGCTGTGTCAGAGAGCCATTACGCAAAGTCCCTGGCCAGGGCAAGCGAGATTTGCTGGTAGGTTCCAGTAGTTTCTCAGGGTGTAATGGGCTTCCCTCCGATACGACTTATACCGCTATTAGGGGACTGACGCTTGCCGCCCCCTAGGCCCAATATGCGATAGTCTTGGACGAACGGACCGGACTGTATGGAGATTGTCACATCAGGCTCAGTAGGAGTTCGGATGGGTTTCCTCATCGGCCTTCTTATCGACATCTACCTGGGGACCATTACGTACAGCTAGTGCCGCTTGCGGTCTGTGGTTAAACCCACTGCCAGCGTAGTAGTCGAGTCTCTAGAGTCCCATACAGAGAGTTTCCCTACTCCGGGCGAAACGATATAGAGGTCGTATGGTTTTACGACAAGGGTTCGGATGCATACGTGCGTTTACGCGCGTACGACTTTCGGACAGTTTTTACCAGTCGGCTTTGGTTTAAGCCAGTTACTGGTATCCGGTTATTGGATTTATACAGTCTAAAGTTTTTCCGTATTTTTGCGGAAAGGAGGGGCGTTCTCATAATTGCATGAGAAGCTTCTAGAAGGTGGTGACTAAGGAGGTTTAGGTGGCATATACAATGAATGTGATTAGTGAGTCATATGGATGATTCATCCATGTCATTAATGCATGATAAATGCTTAATGACTCATGGAGTGAATCATCACTAGATATTATCAAGTATGGTTGCTAAATTCATTTTTTTTCTTTTCTTGATAAAAAGAAATGCTTGATATATATTATGATAACTCATTATTCTCACTTCATTATTATCCTCACCTTCTCTCTCCTCAAGCTCTCCCTCTTCAAACCCTAATCCTCCCCTCTCATGTGTTGAGTACATGGATTAGTTAGACTACTTAATCCATAACCCTTTCTATATTTCACCTAGCTTCTTTGATTAGCACTTAAAGAAGTTTAGTTGCCTCAAGTTTAGAGGCTAAGCTTGGAGTAAAGCTCTCGGGTGGATCGTCTACTACTTCGAGAAGGCCGAGAAGGAGGTGGAGTTCGCAAAGACGAAGGACACGATTCGTTAGGTATAATCCCTAAACATAGTAGCATAGAAACTCTATGTTTGTTGCTAGTTATCGTTTAGCTTCGATTCATGCGGTTAGTCGATGTTTAAGCAAAGAACAAGATCGTTTTTCAAATTTCCGCCTCCCCGCAAGTCGTGGGGTGTTGCACATCGACTTACACACTTGATTTAGGTAAATGTTCATAACATTATTCTCTACTACAAACTTATATCTTCTTTATATAATAAAGAAATTGATATTAAATTGCATATCATAAAGGGTACATAATAACAGTCATTCAAGATCAATGTATTCCCATTTGGTAATACAAGGTGATATTCACCAACTGCTTTGGCTGCAACACCTGCACCATTCCCTACTTTTAGAGAATGATCACATTTTCCCAGTTCTCTACCTTTTTTAGCCCATGTAACATATTACATATGTGAGATCCCGATCTGGTATCTAATACCCAGAACGTAGAGTGTACTGAAAAACAATTCTCGGTAACGAACACACCCGAAGAAGATGTATCAACATGCTCATTCCTCGTTTGGGTCACGTGGGAATCCGGATATTCCTCTATTTCCTGCTCAGACTTATAACAATTATAAGATAGAGCGGAACCAACGTTCACCAGCTCGGTATAACAAGCGGGTTCGGTCAATACATCCATATTATTATCTTGATTAAGGCGTGACATGGTCGCTAAGAGAGAGAGAAGAAAACACTTTAGCGTATGCTCTTGTAAGATTAGATTGGTTATTATCTTATCTAATCAGGATGGCTCCCACTGTTTTTATCAAATCTTCCTTCAAACCCTAAAAGGTAAGACTAGCCGGGATTAATTACACCCTATAAGTTTTCCAATCGTTCAGTCAGGCTAGTATCGGTATTTTGAGGGAGGTTCCCCGTGCTTTCGCATGGACCTAATTAAAATAAACCTCGTTTTCCCATAGGCATAATCCCGTTGACACCTTTCTAGTCACCTACTTGATCCGCTAATTGTAAAGTGCAAAACTCTCCAGGAGTAACTCTTACTCGCAGTGGGTATCGGGACCCAACTATCCAATAGAAGGTATGCAATCTCATTACAAATTTCAAAACTTGAAATTCCCGATAATGTTTTACCCCTAGCGTCCTATGACCTTGACGCAGGCCAACAAACCATAGTCCCCTAGTCAGGTTCGACCCGTACATTTCATGATTGAATTAAACCCACCCGCACGACCCTTGATACAGGCCAATAAAGTCGCATGACTACCCTAATCCAATCGCATCATATGCAGCAAATAAGCACTAATTAACTACCGCACACTACGCCTCGACGTAGGCCAACAAACGTATCACGAATACTAAATAGTACTTATCTGAAATGATGGAGGGCTGCGACGGATTTTTAAGAAAACCTTTTGTATAATGAACTTGATATCATTGTAGAATCGAGTGATTTGAAAAGGAGTGGTTTAAGCTCCGCTTTTAAATCATGTGTTTTTCAAAATAAACCGGGGGATTGTAACATCTGCTAGCTTTTGCTAAAGAGGTCATTCCCGCTGAAGGGATCTCGGCTCTTTCCTCATCGAATGAGGTGCTGGATATTCATCAAGGAATACCACTATACAAAGCAAAAAGTAGAGCTACCCTTTTTGAAAATTTGATTCTACAATATCTTTAGGTTTCTTTCCTTTTCATTAATCTCATTAATGAAGTCACATCATTTATGCTTCCTAAGCATCACAGATAAGGAAACGAAAATACTTATATAACGTACGCTTATGCCATCTGCATTCGTCACGGGGTCCCGTCA
This sequence comes from Agapanthus africanus, assembly GCA_030015575.1. Lineage (NCBI taxonomy): Eukaryota > Viridiplantae > Streptophyta > Magnoliopsida > Asparagales > Amaryllidaceae > Agapanthus > Agapanthus africanus. The sequence goes on from JASDDO010000031.1 coordinate 504,953,951, forward strand.
TACACCGTTAGGTTAGATAACTAACGGTAGAGCGGGGGCAGGACTAGCGCGGATGCAAAACATAAACAACGTTTATTATATATCATATATGTAATATAAAGCATTCGTCACATGCAGTTATATGATCTCATCACAGAACATTGCAGCAGAAGTCAACATATGAAATATTAGATATACTAGGAGGTCCGTGTTTTAAATTAAGCCAGTAAAAAACACGGTTTCCACGATCATGATGAATAGCCAAACCCACATCCCTAGACCCCTACGAGAGCGGCAAGCAACCCTACCAATTCTAGAGTTAGGAGACCCAGACTCGACTCCTTGAAACGGTCTCCCACTGGACTCTGGAACCCAGTTACTTATGTTCCCCGCCTTGGGTCTATCCTAATGCAGAAAAGTAAATAATATACAACAATGGTGACATCATCCTCAACCCGGAAGTGTCCCAATAAAAGAATATTATATATAAGTTTTTACATGAATGAAAATGAAAAACTCTCATCTCACGTAAAAAGCCTCGGCTATTCAAACACGACGATCCAATATAACATATCCTAGCAACACATAGTATCACATGTCATCAACGTAAGTAAATATGCGTATCCCAGTTGTCGTTGACGTATAGCAAAGAAACCGGCGATACACCACATATTACACTTACGGCCGCAAAAAAGAAAGTGAAAACTACAATAATTGGAATCCGCAACCACCTTAGACATCATAAACCCGAAATATCACATACTTTGGATTTCATGCCTAACCATATAAATTCTTTAGATATCATAAACCTGAAATATCACATATTCCGAATTTCATGCCTAACATTATAAACCTGGCATTTTAGTCTCAAATTGAAAACACATTTCAATATCCAGTCGGGCAATTCAACAAGATTCCCAACGTATGATCGAACGCTCGTTAGAAACATTAGTGGATGGCCGCACCCCCGATGTCGTCGACCGAGCACACTTAGGAGGAACACCGCGACCGCGAGCATCCGAACAGATGCTTTTGGTTACGGGGTTCTCCTACAGTCACTTGGTCGGGGCTGTGGGGGTGTGGCTATCTAGTTATGTTATCCAGCGAGTGTTCGTGTACTATACGAGATTACGACGGAGTTTTGATCCGAATCAAAACCCCGTGGAAACCGATCAAAAGAGATTGAATTGCTGGATTTACAAAACACTAACTAGTTTTCACAAAATTAATTATTGTGGATTTCAAATATTGTATCGCATATCAATATGAAACCCGAAACGATGTTAAAATACGACTACGAAACACTCCGTATTGCCACTACAGAAAGATAACATAACATGCAATCTTGGAAAAAACAAACATAACCTAAAACACTAAAACTATGAGATCGGAACACCACAAAAATTTCAAGATTTTTTGCCACAGAAAAAAAGGTGAGGCCGTTTTTTTGGACAATTTGGCCGGCCAAAATTTTGGCGTTTTGTCTTAAATTTTTTTGATGTTCTAGATACATCATAACTAGATTTCTGCACTTGTTTAAAAAAAATTTATAGGACTTTAAAAAATTCGACAGAAACTAGGGTTTCGGATTCCGGTTTTCGGAGTTGTTTCGGTTTCGTAATTCTAACACATCGTATAATTCTCTAGCTTGGCTCTGATACCACTACTGGGTTCCTTGGCACTCCCACTAGGTTTTATAAGGTATCGGGTATGCAATTTTAAAAATCTAGAGAGCAAAGCAATCCAAACCAAGAATCTAACTAGAGAATTAGGATATAACTAAGCAAGTAAATAACTTTACACTAAGTGAAATGGGAATACAACCTTTGTAGACCGGTCCTTCAGTTCTAAACCTCCATGTAGTAGTCTCTTTGCTCCAAGTAGTGGTGTCCCGGACTCTCCTTTGGCTCTACTAGGTGAAAAGAACGAGCTTGCTCAAGGATATTCAAGGCCGAAGATGATCTACATCAAAAAATCTCTAACCCAAGCTACCTCTTCACTAATTTGATGAACTAGTGAAGAAACATGCTATAATAAATGGCTGGTTTGGTATAGATTGGTGAAGTAGGAATTTTGCTCACTTTAGAATAATTTTTTTCTCTTTCTTTTCTTCACTCACTCGAAGCTAGAGAGCAAGGAAGGAGATGAAGAAAATGATCTCAAGTGATCAATTCATGAACCATGGGTGAGAAAATATCATATATAACTCATGTAATGACTAAACCATGGCTAAAGATAATGGTTTGGTTAATAAATATTTAGAGTAAAACAAAATTAGTAGACTAAGACAATGGGTTCCACAAGCTTCTATAAGCATCTTCAACCATGACAATTTCCACCTAATTTATTTTTCCCTTAATAATTAAATCCTCACATTATCTTAAGTATGGTATGAGTCTCATACTCCCAAGTCCAATGTATCATCTAGCATGACACAAAATTAAATACATCAATATATATCACATATATATTTGTATGTATTTAGAGAAAACAATTTCTTAAGTGAGCTAATATTAGTTAATGTATATTGATATATCAAATATATAATTATATATTAAATTATTAAATCAACGCTTGATTTAATAACCCGGATTTATCGCATACAACCGACTAATATCATTTATATGTATATCTCATATACATGCAACATATCATTGAATCAATAATTGATTCAACAATCCGGTTATATGACATATAACCTGTACTGCGAGATTGGAATACGGTATCACATACACGTATTAATCTCGGTCCCGCACATATCACATATGTGCCCTAATTCATTTCGCATGAGCTAGGAAAGCTCTGTGTAGGACTCTAATGACTCGTCAATACGCTGGAAGTAGGTGATGATCATATCAATCACCCATAAGCCGTCAGCGGTACTAGCTGGACGTAACGGCTACCTGGGTATTGAGCGATCAGAAGATCAACAAGCAAGCTTGTCCATACTCCTGTGAATCCAACAGCAACACTACCGTACAGTCCGGTCTCTTCGTCTGATATGTCGCATTCTAGTCTAGGGGTGGTAAACGTCAAACCCCAGTAACTTGATAAGTCATGCCGATGTGATTCTCATAATGGGTCGAGAAACTACTGATAACACTTACCAGTAAATCTCCGTATCAGCCCTGGCCAGGGACTTCCTGTTATGTTCAATCGAACACGGCGCAACATCAACCTCCAATACCGAGAGAGACGAAACCCCTCCTATCGCTCATTGCCTCCATGTGACTCGGGACTGTACCCAAAAACCACCATTTTGCACGCTCTCTTGAACGTGGTAAGGTGGAAATCAAAGCACGGTGGGAATTACACAAGACTCTATGACGATATCGGGTCTACAGACTAACATGTACCTGTGTCACCAGAGAACTACTATTTGACGTTAGGTATAATACCATCTAGGAGTTCTCGGCGAGTCATGTTCAGTGTACCCAGTCTCCACTGAGCACCCTATACCATCTTTGATGTCAAACACCAATAGATATGGGATCATCTATCGCCCATCAAATGGGTCAAGAAGTGTATACGCTGGTCTACTCTGGAATATCGATGCCCCGTCTCGATACACCCTCGACTAGGAACAATTAAAGGATGTACTTATGGACTACCCTGGCCCCATTAGTATGATCTGCATCATAATCCTGGTAGTCAAGTATACATCCTAAGGGCTTTACCAACATGTGAGAGCATGACAGTATCACAATACTAGTCAACATGTTAAAATAAAGAGTAACCAGATAGCATACTTTCGATGATTATCTACGAAAAAAGTATGACTATCATGTCGAGCAAGAAAGTCCTTCCTATATATGTCCAAGAATTAATATACAATCATGTACAACAATGGCCTCTAGGGCATACATACAACTAACACGTATGGCCTTTAGCATAGACATTGATGTAAAAGTCTCATCACAATCCATAATGGGTATTTGATGAAAACTCTTTACTTACAAGTCCAGCCTTATTAGGTTAGTACCTTTTCACCTGCACAGATCTCGAAAGATCTACTTGCTCCTAATAGATTTTACCCCTTCAGGAGCACCCAGCAAAATCCAAAATCCATAATTTGCTGGAGTGCGTGGAGTCCATCTTGGATATGAAGATCTGGTCACCTGGAAGTCTTCACTTTCTATGACCTGCTGACAACTAGTAGGGCTATCATCACCATGATGCTGACCTCACTGTCACCGTCTATGAGAAAACCGAAGTACCTCTCGAGTGGCTGAGTTCACCTACTAAATCTGTGGAGTGGCTAATGGTTTGTCAAGTTCAATTGAATCCTCATGTTCTATTAAATTTTTAGTAACCATTTGTGGTCTTGGAATCACTTCCAATTATACCATACTCCCACTTGTTTGTTTTGCAAAAAGATTCCTTTTATAAAAAGGTGGCGAGTCAAGAACAATGTAATTATTGATCTTGCAAATGCTATAAACAAAATCCTAGTGAATGCTTAGGATAATCCACAAACCGCCATTACCGAAACGTGTCTTGAGTTTGTCATGATTCCGTTTTTAAACAAAAACCGAATAACTCCATATCTCAACAAGCTCAAGATATATAACCATTCTATGTCCAAATAGAATCAAGGCATTAATTTAGATAGAACCAGATTCAAATGTCATGCAACTGTTTTCAGTGCATATCACCTATTGGATAAAGGCTAATACAACATTACTCATCAAGGAGCGCACCCACGGATGAGTAACCTGCGAGAGAATCGTGTTCTCAATATTACTATGATGGAATACTTAGCATAAGTATCTACATCTTCGACCATCTTGAAGAATCCCGATACTTCCAACGCATGGTTTTCTACTTTATTCTTATACCTACAAGCTTCTCAAAATCTTTGGACCTTACATTACAACGAATGCGTGTTTAAAACCAGACAACTCATAGGTAAACATGAATGAAGTAAGAGTACCAACCCCTTATCCCGAAGGACACTGGACAACATACATTTTCATGTATAAGTCCAAAGAGTATCCTAACTCAAATTCTGTGTTTTGTAAATTGAAAACTGTATTTTGGTCGAAAATGTCTTACACCGTTATTCAATGCACCTTACTTATCCTCAACTGATAAAGTTAAATGTTTATAACATAATTTTTAAAATATATATCTCACTTTATAAAATAAAGGTACAGATATTTCATTTTAAAATTTGATGCATAACAACAGTTATTCGAAACCAAATATTTGCCATTAGACAAAACCATGAGATTCAATCCAATATCACCAATTGCAACGAATTCTGATATTGAGGATCAAATCGCTCATTTCCCAATATTCTACTCCTACTCATCATCTGTAATACCGTACTGATGTAAGATCCAAATCTGGTAAATACATACCCTGGAGTCAGAATTGATTGGGAAAACAGTTCTCTTTTACAAGTACATAGAAATACTGTAACAACCTAGTTCACTTATACCAATTCCAGTTCCCGTATTTATTTATCTGTGGTATTTTCTTGATTTATCGTGTTTTGGGTGCGAATGATATTTTTACTTTTTACATTGCATTCGACCCGACCCGCTTGCTTGAACCTGTTGATTCATATTTATGGATTACCTTAACTTGTTACATAGACACGTGCATCTCATAATTAGTACATACTGACATTTCATCTAACATCGCATATTTTACATATAACATTTTAGGACATGTAAAATAATTTAAAATTGCATTTCATAGCCTGCATGATACCCCTAACCCCGTGGTAGCATCCGCGCATCTTGTTCTCGTCTCGTTCAGTGAAACGGACGTGTTTGGATGGCTACGCGCACGTATGTGCATCCGTTCTTGGGGGTATGCTTTTTCGTTACATGGGCATTCATTTTAAAATTTGGAAATCGCATATATTTTTCATATTTTAAATCTGAATTTTAGACCCGACCCGGGCATATTTTGGACTAGATTTGTATTTTCCAGAAAATCCATTTTTTTTATTAAACTTAATCTACGACTTAAAATTTTTATTCAACTAACATACAAATTAAAATCTTCTAATATTTTAAAATCTTTCCAAGACTCTTTCCAGCTCTCCCTCCTCTGTCTCGTGGGCCCCTTTCCTCTCTCTATTTCTTTTCTTCCTCTCTTTCTCTCTCTCCCTCTCTCTCTCTCTCTCACCCGCTATCTCTTCCTTTCTCTCTCCTCATATAAAAACAACTTTATCTCTCCTAACTATTCACATCTCCTTCTCTCTCTCCTCTCTCTCTCTCTCATCTCGCACCTCTCTCTCTCATCTCGCGGTGCGCATGGATCCCGTCACCACCTCGCCCCCTATCGTCACCTTCCTTCTCTTCTTCTTCTTTATTTTTCCTCGCCACCTCCATGAGAAAAGCCTACACTCGCCGTCGCCGCGCCGTGCCGTCGCCGCCTCCACCTTCGACTTCGTCTCTCCTCCCTCACCTCCTCATCCCTCTCGATCACCTCCACTTCCTTTCACTTCTCAACCCCGAGCCCAACATTATACCCATCACCTCACACCCCCTCGCCGGTGATCCCTCACCTCAACCCTCTCTCCGTCGACCTCGTCGTCATTTCCATTCACCTCTTTCTCCCCCGACCTCCTGTCACCACCACTACCACCATCAACTCTTTCCCGAGCGCATATCCCTGCGCACACCCGATCGCGACCCAACCTCCACCGCCGACGACTCCTGTACCTCACCGTCATCCTCATCCCCTTCCACTCCTTCGCAGACCTCGACCACCCTTTACCCACAGAGCCCAACCGAGCCATCTCCCAAACTCCCTCAGCACAGAACCCATTAAACCCTAGCAGCACCTTGTCTCCCCTGCTTCCTCGCCGGAGCCCCGACACCGTCGCCTCCGTGCACTAGTCATCACAACCACCTCCTCGCCTTCTTCTCTGAACCCAGAAACCCCAGCCTTCTTTCATCTTCTCTCTTCTTCTTCCTCTACTTCTCCTTCTCTTTCCTTCTTCTTGTTTCTTGTCAACCCGGTCATCGCCAGCGACACCATCGCTGATGTTGCCTCGTCGTCGTCACCCTCTCTGTCTTCACCTCTGCCCCAAACCCCAGAGCACCAAATCCCAGCTTCTTCTTCTTTTTCTTCTTTTTCTCCTTCGTCTTCTTTTCTTGATTTCTTGGATTCACGTGTTTCCGATCACCACCGGAGCCGTGCTCGCCGCCGCTGTTCTGGGCGACCCAGTGGACATCCCTACCCAGCGTGGTCCATTCCTGCATTGCTTGGTTCAGTCCCGTGTGCGCCGTATGTGCATTTCAACTTTTACCGACATTAGACGTTGCTGCGCATATCCGTATCGTGATCCATCGAGACAAGTTAATCTTGCTACATGCTATTTAAATTATTTCATACATATTTAAATACATATTAAACCTGTTGTTTAAATCTAGTGCCCCATATTTCATTTTAACATTTCGATGTTCCGTTTATATCATTTTAGATCTAGAACATGAAAACATATCTTGTTGCATATTAGATTATATTACATTGTACCCATATCTATATTTATTTCACATGGTGCTTATTTGTACATCCCATAGTACCATTTTATAGTTTGTAACTTTTCGAGTACCCGTTTGCATCCACTTCATTTAGAATATATATAATTGCATCCATAGATCACTTGAATATATAACATTGTAATATTGACACCCCATGTTTAATAAATTGCATCCCATTTAGTGTTGGAACTATAACCTTAACCCTAATCGATAACTGTGCATCCACATGTTTGAATCTATACCTATTTTGCATAATACATCACATTAATCCTTTTTATTGTTACAATAGTACCCCCATACTTGTTTTTGTGTACCCATGCTTATTATGGTTTGATTTTGAGCACCCACGTGACTTTTGTGCACCCCCTGACATGACTTGATACACTACTACTGGATACGACTTGATACATGTGCACTTCTTGACATGATTGGATTTATATACACTACCTGACTTGACCTGATGTACCACAGCTTGACCTGTTACCTGATCTTGTTACTAATGCCAACAATCTTGACCCGTTGTCCCAACGGACATTTCCTGTTGTCTATTCAGACAAACCTGTACCTGCTTGATCCTGCGTTGGCATTAACTCCAGATTTATCAATACCTGACTTGAACACATAACTTGGGGGTATGGGGAAATCAATGATGAAACCTGACTTGTAACTCGACAGTTCGATACCTTTACTAATCATTCTTACGGGCTAGGCCAGCCCCGGGGTGATGGTGCTGACATCACTCATCGTTACATACTACCTTTTACTGCCTAGCGGCACGTCTCGGATTCAGCCCGAGAATCTTCATCGTGGTCCCGGGCATGCACGGGATACTATTGAGTTACATCGATGATTCATCAAATTGATTTCAAAGACTTGAGAGTAGTTAACCCAGTATACCAGTTTAGATTACTCACTGCACATCACCTATGCCTTACCCTTCACTGTCCTTATCTATTTTACTGTTCATACCATAACTGTATGTCGTGCTACCCTGTTTACATTATTGCTTGATATTATGACGCACTGACGTCTGGGTTTTGCATGGCCCAGATTCCTTACCTTTGCTGCAGGCCGAGCAGTGAGGACTTGTTAGTAGTTAGTTTATTTTATTTTCAGTATTTTCATTCCTGATGTGAGCCCGCATTATGGGACGTACATTCCAGTTTATTCCTGTATTGGATCTTTTTGCTTCCGCATTATTTTTATTCTTGACTCATTTATTCTGGCTTATGGACATGTATTAGATAGTTTATTATTGTTCTTGATATCTCTACAGCCGTAATGTGACTATGGAAGGATATTTCCTATCCACGGGTAGCATGGTTGGCTCTATCACGTGCCTATCTTAGCGTACTCTGGGAAGCGGGGCGTGACAGGGTTTGTTTGGTATCAGAGACATAGGATATAAGTTAATCGGGTTTGATTCTTTTGCAGTTGGGTATTGGACGCAATACACGAATCGGAAAATCCGTGATTAGGAACATGTCTTGCCACATTGTTATCATGATTCTTGAATCATATCTTTCTCTTTATCCTTTGTTTTGACGATATGCAAACCACTTTGCACCTCGACTTGAAATCTTTTGGTTCCCTATTGTTTCTCCCTGTTCTTTGATTCTGATACTAGGATTTGGGAGACTTGAGTGGAGTTATATGATTGTAACTATGAACTGCAGCATGGTTACAATGCGGTACTCTATTTAAGTAACTTGGAGTCCTGGTCTTGTTTTATTTCCTTGTTTCATGGTCGTTATCTTGCCTTGCTTCTCTTGCTTTCCAGTTCATGTTTTATCGCAAGCTTGAATCCTATTTACCATGCTTATCCTCTTCAGTGTTTGGCTTCAGGTGAAATCATTTCAGGTATCCTACTTGTTCATGTCTTCCCCGCATTAGAATTATTCAATTCTGGTGCATCTCTTTGTTTGTTGATGTCTTGGGAATGGATTTTCTCGGCACTTTCCACGCTCACATTGATTGTAGATCAAAGAAAGTGAATTTCCAGATTTCCGGACATCCAGAGTTAGTTTTTACGGAAGGAAGCAGTTCTGTCGGGCCAGTCGAGTTTAGGGCTAGGCCGACAAACAATGTTCTTTTATCGATGGAAGTGGTTAAAGAAGAAGCGCCAGCTGTAGTTCGAGAGTTCATGGATGGAGGACATCTCGGGTTTACCGCCAAAACGAGATATGGAGTTCGCGATTGATCTTGTTACTGGTGCAGCGCCAATCTCAAAGGCGTACTGTCTAATGGCACCAGTGGAGTTGGAAGAAGTTAAGAAGCAGGTTACTGAATTACTTAAGAAAGGTTGGATTCGCAGCAGTAACTCACCTTGGGGAGCTCCAGTTCTTCTAGTCAAGAAGAAAGATGGCACAATGAGGAAGTGCATCGATTATCGAGAATTAAACCGGGTGACTATTAAGAACAAGTACGCGATCCCTCGCATTGGCGAATCGTTCGAGCAGCTTAGTGGCGCGAGGGTATTCTCGAAGCTGGATTTGCGGTCCGGATATCATCACGTCCGAGTTAAATCAGAAGATATTTGCAAGACTGCATTCCGAACTCGGTATGGACATTACGAGTATTTAGTGATGCCCTTCGGAGTAACGAATACACCGGCGATATTTATGGACTTGATGAAACGAATCTTTTCACCATTCTTGGACCAGTTTATAGTGGTGTTCATTGATGATATTCTGGTTTACTCGAGGAGTATTGAAGAGTACGCAGAACACTTGAAGATCGCACTGTAGACGTTGAGGCAAGAAAAATTGTATGCAAAGATGAGCAAGTGCGAGTTTTGGCTTGAAAAGGTGAAGTTTTTGGGGCACGTCGTATCCGAAGATGGAATCGCCGTTGATCCCGAAAAGATTGCAGCAGTTCGAGATTGGCCGATTCCGAAGAACGTTGCAGAGATCAGAAGCTTTCTTGGACTTGCCGGGTATTACAGAAGGTTCGTGGAGAATTTTGCTTGTTTGGCTGAGGCTTTGACCAAGCTTACGCGCAAGGAGGTACCATTTATGTGGATGGATCAGTGTGCGTCAGCTTTTGAGGCGTTGAAGCAGAGTCTGATAACCGCTCCTATTTTTTAACCGTTCCCGACAGTTCTGGAGGATTGGTAATTCATAGCGACGCATCTGGGAAAGGATTGGGATGTGTTTTAATGCAGCATGGGAAGATTATAGCCTACGCATTGAGACAGTTGAAGACTCATGAGAAGAATTACCCAACTCATGATTTGGAGCTAGCAGCTGTGATTTTCGCTTTAAAGATTTGGAGACACTACTTATTGGGAAAAAAAATGCGGGTCGAAGTATTCACCGATCACAAAAGCTTGAAGCATGTGTTCACACAGAAGGGGCTTAATATGAGGCAGCATAGATGGTTGGAGCTGATGGCTGACTACGATCTTGATCTTAAGTACCATCCGGGAAAAATTAATGTTGTGCCAGATGCGCTTAGTCGGTTGCCAGCAATTCAGATGTTGACTGCACAGAAGGAGCTTTTGGAAGACTTTCGGAGATTCGAGTTGGAGATCGTGCTACCGCATTCTTCAGGACAGTTGATGCAGCTGCAAGTACAGTCGTCAGTATTAAAGCAGCGCATTCGAAGGACCCAAGATTGCAAAGGTTTTGAGAACAGGTTGAAGCTGGACTACGAACGGAATTGTTGATTCATGAAGATGGTTCGTTGCGATATGATAGCCGTTTGTGTGTGCTAAAGGGAGATATTCACGGAAGAAGTTATGAAGGAGGCACACAGTTCCGCATATTCCGTACATCCAGGAGCATGAAGATGTACCGTGATCTACGATAGCATTTCTGGTGGGAAGGCATGAAACGGGAGATTGCCTGCTTTGTAGCGAAGTGCTTGGTGTGTCAGTAAGGTAAGGCTGAATATCAAAGGGTTGCTGGTTTATTGCAACCACTTCCGATTCCTCAATGGAACTGGGAACATATAACCATGGATTTCGTGACGGCTTTACCGCGGAGTCCAAAGGGCAACAACGCAGTTTGGGTGATTGTCGATCGATTGACCAAGGCAGCTCATTTCATACCATTTCGAGTTGGTCAATCAACGGAAGCTTTGGCAGAACGGTACATGCAGGAGATTGTAAGATTGCATGGAGTACCGGTGAGCATCGTGTCCGACCGTGACTCCCGTTTCTTATCACACTTCTGGAGGAACTTACAGGATAGTTTGGGGACTCGATTGAAGTTTAGCACAGCCTATCATCCTCAGACAAATGGCCAGTCGGAGAGAACGATCCAAACTCTTGAAGACATGTTAAGAGCTTGCATGTTAGACTTCAGGGTCCTTGGGAGGACCATCTACATTTGGTGGAGTTTTCTTACAATAACAGTTTCCAGGCGACTATTCAGATGGCTCCATTTGAAGCGTTATATGGTCTCAAGTGTCGTTCACCCGTTTGTTGGGATGATGTTGGCGAACGAAGATTGTTGGGACCAGATTTGATCGTGCAAACAGTTGAGAAGGTTAACACTATCCGGATTCATATGAAAGCAGCATAAGACCGACAAAAGAGTTGGGCAGATACATCGAGAAGACCTCTAGAGTTCGCTGTTGGTGATTTGGTATTCTTGAAGATCTCACCGACTAGAGGAGTGATTCGCTTTGGGAATCGAGGAAAGCTTAGTCCTCGATTCGTTGGACCTTTTAAGATTTTGGAGCGTGTTGGAGAAGTAGCGTATCGATTGGCGTTACCGCAATCTTTGGCGAATGTTCATGACGTGTTTCACGTATCTCAACTCCGTAAGTATGTTCGAGATGAAACATATGTGTTGGATCATTCGGAGCTGACTGTACGAGAAGATTTGACCTTTGAGGAGCGACTGATGTCGATTGTGGATCGAAAAGAAAAGGTTCTTAAGAATAAGGTTTTCCCTCTTGTACTTGTTTCTTGGGAAAATCGCTCACATGGAGAATCAACTTAGGAACGAGAAGATGAAATCCGACAGAAGTTTCCATACCTATTCTTGTAGTTTCTTGATTGTTTATCCTTTCTTGTTCTTGGAATTTCGAGGACGAAATTCTTTTTGTAGTTGGGTATAATGTAACAACCTAGTTCACTTATACCAATTCCATTTCCCGTAATTATTTATCTGTGGTATTTTCTTGATTTATCGTGTTTTGGGTGCGAATGTTATTTTTACTTTTTACATTGCATTCAACCCGACCCGCTTTCTTGAACCTGTTAATTCATATTTATGGATTACCTTGACTTGTTACATAGACACGTGCATCTCATGATTAGTACATACTAGCATTTCATCTAGTATCGCATATTTTACAGATAACATTTTAGGTCATGTAAAATAATTTAAAATTGCATTTCATAGCCTGCATGATACCCATAACCCCGTGGTCCCATCCGCGCATCTTGTTCTCGTCTCGTTCAGTGAAACGGACGTGTTTGGATGGCTACGCGCACGTACGTGCATCCGTTCTTGGGGGTATGGTTTTCGTTACCTGAGCATTCATTTTAAAATTTGGAAGTCGCACATATTTTTCATATTTTAAATCTGAATTTTTAGACCCGACCCAGGCGTATTTTGGACTAGATTTGTATTTACCAGAAAATCCATTTTTTTTATTAAACTTAATCTACGACTTAAAATTTTTATTCAACTAACATACAAATTAAAATCTTTTAATATTTTTAAAATCTTTCCCAACCACTTTCCAGCTCTCCCGCCTCTGTCTCGTTGGCCCCTTTTCCACTCTCTATTTCTTTTCTTCCTCTCTTTCTCTCTCTCTCTCCCTCTCTCTCTCTCACCCGCTATCTCTTGCTTTCTCTCCCCTCATATAAAAACAACTTTATCTCTCCTAACTATTCACATCTCCCTCTCTCTCTCCTCTCTCTCTCTCATCTCGCACCTCTCTCTCTTATCTCGCGGTGCCCATGGATCCCGTCACCACCTCTCCCCCTATCGTCACCTTCCTTCTCTTCTTCTTCTTTATTTTTCTTTGCCACCTCCACGATAAAACCCTACCCTCGCTGTCGCCGCGCCTCACCGTCGCCGCCTCCACCTTCGACTTCGTCTCTCCTCCCTCGCCTCCTCATCCTTCTCGATCACCTCCACATCCTTTCTCTTCTCAACCCCGAGCCCAACATTACACCAATCACCTCACACCCCCTCGCCAGTGATCCCTTGCCTCAACCCTCTCGCCGCCGAACTCGTCGTCATTTCCTTTCACCTCTCTCTTCCCCGACCTCCTGTCACCACTACTACCAACATCAACTCTTTCCCGAGCGCATATCCCAGCACACACCCGATCCCGACCCAACCTCCACCACCGGCGACTCCTGTACCTCGCCGTCATCCTCATCCCCTTCCTCTCCTCTGCAGACCTCGACCACCCTTTCCCCACAGAGCCCAACCGAGCCATCTCCCAAACTCCCTCAGCACAGAACCCATTAAACCTTAGCAGCACCTTGTCTCCCCTGCTTCCTCGCCGGAGCCCCGACACCGTCGCCTCCGTGCACTCGTCATCACAACCACCTCCTCGTCTTCTTCTCTAAACCCAGAAACCCCAGCCTTCTTTCCTCTTCTCTCTTCTTCTTCCTCTACTTCTCCTTCTCTTTCCTTCTTCTTGTTTCTTGTCTTCCCGGTCATCGCCGGCGACACCATCGCTGACGTTGCCTCGTCGTCATCACCGTCTCTGTCTTTGCCTTTGCCCCAAACCCTAGAGCACCAAATCCCAGCTTCTTCTTCTTCTTTTTCTTCTTTTTCTCCTTCGTCTTCTTTTCTTGATTTCTTGGATTCACGTGTTTCTGATCACCGCCGGAGCCGTGCTCGCCGCCACTGATCCGGGTGACCCAATGGACATCCCTACCCAGCGTGGTCCGTTCCTGCATTGCTTGGTTCAGTCCCGTGTGCGACGTATGTGCATTGCAACTTTTACCGACATTGGACGTTGCTGCGCGTATCCGTATCGTGATCCATCGAGGCAAGTTAATCTTGCTACATGCTATTTAAATTATTTCATACGTATTTAAATACATATTAACCCTGTTGTTTAAATCTAAAGCCCCGTATTTCATTTTAACATTTCGATGTTCCGTTTATATCATTTTAGATCTAGAACATGAAAACATATCTTGTTGCATATTAGATTACATTACACTGTACCCATATCCATATTTATTTCACATAGTGCTTATTTGTACATCCCATATTACCATTTTATAGTTTGTAACTTTTCGAGTACCCTTTTGCATCCACTTCATTTAGAATATATATAATTGCATCCATAGATCACTTGAATATATAACATTGTAATATTGACACCCCATGTTTAATAAATTGCATCCTATTTAGTGTTGGAACTATAACCTTAACCCTAATCGATAACTGTGCATCCACATGTTTGAATCTATACCTATTTTGCATAATACATCACATTAATCCTTTTTATTGTTAGAATGGTACCTCATACTTGTTTTTGTGTACTCATGCTTATTATGGTTTGATTTTGAGCACCCACGTGACTTTTGTGCACCCCCTGACATGACTTGATACACTACTACTGGATACGACTTGATACCTGTGCACTTCTTGACATGATTGGATTTATATACACTACCTGACTTGACCTGATGTACCACAGCTTGACCTGCTACCTGATCTTGTTACTAATGCCAACAATCTTGACCCGTTGTCCCAACGGACATTTCCTGTTGTCCATTCAGACAAACCTGTACCTGCTTGATCCTGCGTTGGCATTAACTCCAGATTTATCAATACCTGACTTGAACACATAACTTGGGGGTATGGGGAAATCAATGATGAAACCTGAATTGTAACTCGACAGTTCGATACCTTTACTGATCAGTCTTACGGGCTAGGCCAGCCCCGGGGTGATGGTGCTGACATCACTCATCGTTACATACTACCTTTTACTGCCTAGTGGCACGTCTCGGATTCAGCCCGAGAATCTTCACCGTGGTCCCGGGCACGCACGGGATACAATTGAGTTACATCAATGATTCATCAAATTGATTTCAAAGACTTGAGAGTAGTTAACCCAGTGGACCAGTTTAGATTACTCACTGCACATCACATATGCCTTACCCTTCACTGTCCTTATTTATTTTACTGTTCTACCTATTTTACTGTTCATGCACATAATTGTATGTCTTGCTACCCTGTTTACATTATTGCTTGATATTATGATGCACTGACGTCTGGGTTTTGCATGGCCCAGATTCCTTACTTATGCTGCAGGCCAGCAGGAGTTTTCCAGTGAGCAGGCCGAGCAGTGAGGACTTGTTAGTAGTTAGTTTATTTTACTTTCAGTATTTTCATTCCTGATGTGAGCCCGCATTATGGTACGTACATTCCAGTTTATTCATGTATTGGATCTTTTTGCTTCCGCATTATTTTTATTCTTTACTCGTTTATTCTGGCTTATGGACATGTGTTAGATAGTTTATTATTGTTTTTGATATCTCTACAGCCGTAATATGACTGTGGAAGGATATTTCCTATCCACGGGTAGCATGGTCGGTTCTGTCACGTACCTATCTTAGCGTACTCTGGGAAGCGGGGCGTGACAAATACTGAAACATAAATATTTCAAGGGTGGCCAAATATTCCTGGTGATGCATTTTCCATTATCCAGATTCATGACAGTAGTCGCAATTTCCTTTGCCCTCATTTCAATCCCTTTATATGTCTTTACATCTTACCTTCTGCACACGGCATTTAGGCTAATTGATTTTCTTCCTTCTCTACCTTTCGGCACCAGCCTGAGATTTGGAAGAAGACTATCCAATAAGTGTAATAGGTGGACTCTCCTAATACAAGGAGCTCTCGCAACCAGAGATAAGATAAAAGGAGAGACAATCGAATAATCCTATTCAATTTCTCCCGAACCTGTAGCCATTCTCGACTGAAGTAAATTCTTCAAGTTCGTATGTAACTATATGATAGCCGTTCCAAGCAATATGGATCATCGTAGTGATACGAAGTGTTCTGAAGAAATGCAAAGGGTAAAGTAGGGGTGGCAAGGATGTGTGTGATTTTGTCGCGATTCAAGACAATCCAAAGCCTAAGGGTGTAAGAAGGTTCGGTTAACTTGCTTCATGAGTTAAGATAAGTCATGGTTCGTTGTACTAGAGAGAGAGAAAAGAAATACTCAACGTGCACTCTCTCAAGATTAGATTGGTTGTCACTTTATCTAATCGGGATGGCACCCACTGTCTCCTCAAATTCTCCTTCAAACCGTAAAAGGAGAACTAATCGAAATCATTTACACTTTACAAGTTAGCTAACCGTTCAGCCAGGCCAGTATTGGTATTCCGAGGGAGGTCCCTCATCCTTTCGCACGGACCCAATTAATAACCCTATTTCCGCAGAGGTGTAACCTCATTAACACTTTCTAGACACATAATAGGTTAGTTAATTGTGAAGTGAAAAATCTCCCAATGAGTAATACATACTCATCAGTGGAAATCGGGACCCGACTATCATTGTGTGGTAACTTTGACAGAAGCCGACCAAAATTACCACACTTCAGAAGGTATGCGCAAACTTGGCAAGTTTCCCGTATGTTTGAAACTCCCGATATGGTTTTTGCCCCTAACGGCCTATGACCTTAACAAGGTCAAAATGTCATAAGCTGCTAGTCATGTTCAACCCATCATTATCCTGGATTAATCTAAACCCACCCGCACGAGCCCTTGACAATGTCGAAATGACCTTGCGACTGTCCTAAATAATCGCATCACAATGCAATAGAAAAGCATTATGTAGCTACTGAACACTACGCCTTAACAAGGTCAAAACACGTAGCATGAATACTAAGAAATACTAATCTAAAATGACGGAGGGCTATGGTTGGTTTTTGGCAAAAAACCTTTAACGTAATGAACTTGATATCGTTGAAGGAACTTGAGTGGCTTTGAAATGGAGTGGCTTAAACTCCGCATTTTAAAACTAGTAACATAAACCTTTTCTTAATAGCGAACTCCCCGCGAAGGGATCAAGGCTCTTCCCTCATAAAATGAGGTGCGGGATATTCCTAACCGAATACCTCTATGCAAAGCAAAAGAATACGACCATGAGATTTGAAGAAAACCGAGTAGTTTTAAAATTGGTTCCGACAACATCATTCAGGTTTATTTTCCTTGCATTATTCAGATAATGCGTTCCCATCATTTTAAGTTTCTAAGCCACAAAAAAACAACCAAAATAGCATGCTTTTATATTCTATCTGGATTCGCCACGGGGCCCCGTCATACGCCGTTAGGTTACTTAACTAACGGCAGAGCGAGAGCAGGACTACCGCGGATGCAAAACATATAAAAGCATCTACTAAATATAATATATATATATATATCTCAACATCACAGGCAGATAATAAGCATCACAGGCATGTGAACAACAATATGGAATAGCGGATAAACTAAGAGCCTCGCGTTTCATTTGAGCCATAAATGAGACGCGACGTTCCCCGATCGTGTAGATAGCCAGTGCAATGAAGAATCTAGACCCCTATGAGTGCGACAAGTTACCCGCCAATCTCGGAAGTAAGGCAACCCCAATCAACAAAGTGAATGAGCTAACCAGCACTTTACGGAATCCGGTAACTTGAGCACCCCTCCGTGGGTCAACCTATACCCCCTATGAGTGCGGCGAATAACCCACCAATTATAGAGTAAGCCCCCACCCCGGTCTCAACGCCATAAGATGCGGGCCCGTTGCCTTCTAGAACCTGTTTATTCGAGCACTTCTCCTCGGGTTAATCCTAGTACAGAAAAGAAAAATATATACAATGGTAAAATCGACCTCAACCCGGTCGTGCCCCAATAAAAGAATATACAAACTGGCAGAAACGATAGTCCACATGTCGGACGCTTGCCTCGTAATAATAAATATAAAAATGAATCTGAACTGTACATCTAACATTGTACACAACGCTATCCACCACGACAATCCATCCAAAAGATCAATGCAACACAAAACATCAACACGAGTATCATGTTCGTAAACCCTATAAGTACACGGTAGCACCCCGGCCGTCTAACAGACGGCAAATGCGGAACAAAACTTTTTGACTGGCGCTATCGTATACTATAACCCGGATCTGCCATTAAAGCTAAACTAACAAACTACAAAGTGGGTAGAAATGTTATACCGAACGATCCGAGTCCTTCGGTCTTCAACCATCATCCTACGCTTTGTTGCGGCTGCTCTGATCTCCTGAATCTCCAGTCTTCTCGTCCAGGTGGCACCACGTCGACGGATCTTTAAACGGGCTCCCGCCTCTGAACCGAAGCAACTCGATCATCAAGTTTGCTAAAAGAGATGACCAAGATTGAAGTAGAGAATGATTAGAACACTTTGTCTCACTTCGTCCAAAGCTATGGACGAACGGTTAATGAAGTTACCTTTTGGAATCGGGTAAGTTAGAAATTGATCACATCTAATTTGTATGCACCAAAACTATCATAATCTTTTTCAAATGAACAACCATATCAATTTCCAAGAGGGGCCGGCAACTTATGAAGGTGGGGAGGTGAGTGTAGGAGCTTAGGAAGGTAACCATAACATTAATGAAGAGAATGAGTCACAATAACACCTAGCACAAACATTAATGGTAAACAATGAATCATTAACCTAGTCATCATCCATCATTAAAAGCACTAATGACTCACTAGCCTAGTCACCATCTAGAAGCTTCCACACCCATGACTCACCCTCATGACTCACCCAAAAGAAGAAAAGATAAATCCGCATTAAACCGAATGTTTAAGACGGGTGATAGAAAACTGTCAACTTCCAAAAGCGACCTGAAACGAATTTCAGGATAACCCTGTAACAGTATAAACATACCCGCATTTGTATTACGACCGAATACAAATGCAACTGAGACAAAGATATTATATTTACACAGTATAATACATGGATCCGGCTTAAACCAAAGCCCACCGGTATTATCTGCCCGAAATATGACACGTGCGTAAACGCATGTGCATTTTCCGAACCCTGCCATAAAACCATACGGCCTCTACAACATTTCGCCCGAACATGGGAAACTGTGTGTGGGGGACTCTAATGACTCATCAACACACTGGCACTGGGTATAACCACTAGCACGTCAGAGGTACTAGCTGTACGTAATGGTTGCCTATGTATTGATTGGAAGGGAAGCGGACAAGTGAACTCATCCAGAAACCCTACTGAGCCTGACAGTGACAATATCCGTACAGTCCGGTCCGTTCGTCTAAGAGTATCGCATAACGAGTCTAGGGGTGGATCAAGTCAGACCCCTAATAACGCGATAATTCGTGTCGGTATGAAGCCCATCACGTCCTGAGAAACTACTGATCCAAATCAGTAATTCTCCATTACTCTAGCCGAGGATTTCTAGTGATGGCCACCCGTGCACTGTGCGACATCAACCCCCAATACCGGGAGAGACGAATCCCCGACGATCCGCTCACTGCCTCCATGTGGCTCGGGACTGTACCCAACTAAAACCTGTTTGCACGTCTCCTTTGAGCATGGTAGGGTAGTAATCAAAGCACAGTGGGAACTCACACAAGACAAATGACGATCTCAGGTCGACAGACTAACCTGTACACATGTCACCTGGGAACTGCTATCTGACGATATGTATAATACCAACTAGCATGTTCCCGGCGAGTCCTGTCCGGTGTACTCATAACCTAATGAGCACCTGTATACATCGTAGGTGATCCAACTGACACCAGTGGCTTGTGAGACCGGCCACCGCCCCTCGTCGGGGTCTCGACTGTATACACTAGTCTACTCTGGAGTATCGATGCCCTGTCTCGAAACTCCCACGACTAGGAACACTTTAAGGATGTGCTTATAGACCCCAGCTCCCACGTATATGATCGCCATCATACTGCTGGCAGTAAAGCAAGAATCCTATGGGCTCTATCATCATGCAATAGTGAACTAAAGCATGTATACGATGATAAAGACAAACCTGATAGCATACTATCATCTCGAGCAAGACTGTCATATCGGTATAGGTCCTCCCTTAATCATTGCAATCACGTACCTGCGATCCAATAATTGACTTTTGTTCCCCTCCGAATGGCGGCCAAGACATGGGCGTCTTGCCTGAGATTCGGGGCAGATGCTATATGGTTTTATCCGTCCACCTCTCCGAAGTTGCCAAGTTGATTTATGGCACCGTGTATCGGAGGTTTAGACGGATGCGGCCGATATAGCAGACTTCGTCAGATTCCCCCTCGCTTGAGGGGGTTTTGATTGTGGGGACGCTCTTCCCAGCAGGCGCAAGCCCCTGCAGTTAATTACGCTACTGCATCGCGGTAACAACTTTCTCCTTCTCCAGAATTTTATTTCGTGTCGTGTGTGTTTGTTTTGTTTGTGGTTGCCCGTGGATTGTATACGGAGACTAATTTATGCCGTCGCCCGTAGGACGTGAATTAGTCCAAATCCGTATTTACTTAGATTTGGGGTTTGGTGTTTTAGTTTAAGGATACGTTAGCCATATTGAGGCTAAGATCAACTTAAACGTTCGTTAAGGATACGTTAGTCTGATTTGAGACTAAGATCAACTTAACGGAAAGAGCATTTAGGGGCTCTATTGTTCCAGTTTAGGGACGTAGTGGTCCATGTTCCAGTTTAAGGACGTGGTGGTCCATTGCATATATGGCCGTCGGGACCCATTACCTCTCTGACGACGTTGAAGGATTACAACGACAGATGTCAGAGGAGTTCAGAGATGTACCCTTGAACCAAAAGTTGACTGAGGGATCTATAGTCCAATTTGGGACTAAAGTCTGTTTGAAGGTTTAAGGATACGTTAGCCATATTTAAGGCTAAGATCAACTTAAACGGGATCGTTTAGATCCGACAAAAGAGCATTTGGAGGCTCTATTGTTCCAGTTTAGGGACGTAGTGGTCCATTGCCAATTTAAGGACATGGTGGTCCATTGCATGTATGGCCGTCGGGACCCATCACCTCTCTGACGACGTTAAAGGATTACAACGACAGATGTCAGAGGAGTTCAGAGATGTACCCTTGAACCGGATGTAAATTGATTTAAGAGAGCAGCCGTGCTCAGTCAATTTAATTTGAGGACTTACGGCCATGATTGGGCTAAGTCCAGTTGAAAAATGTTAAACATTTTTATTTGTCTTTGACCTATTAGGCCTGTGCTAGGGCTTTGCCCTTTTTTAATAATGCACTGCATTTTTTTGTTTTGTTTGGGCTCTGCACTTTTATAAATGATGCAGAGCATCTATTTTGTTTGGGCTCTGCCCTTTTTATGCATTGCATTTTTATTTTGTTTGGGCTCTGCCTTTTTATAAATGATGCAGAGCATCTATTTTGTTTGGGCTCTGTCCTTTTAATGCATTGCATTTTATTTCGGCCTGCTAGGCCTTATTGATTTGGGCCTGGCCCGTCAGTAAACAATGCAGTGCATTTATCAGGCGCTTTGCGCCAATCATTGAGTGCAAGCGCTTGTGGTGGTGACACGTGTCACGCAAGCGCAGTGCGCTGCGCTGTTGCGCTGCTGACACGTAGCGCGCTCTAGTGTGTTGAGCCAATTTCAGAGAGCAATGCTCTATCTTAAAAGCGCATAGCACAAGTGGTTCTGGTGCTGACACGTGGCGCTCTCTGGTAGCTTGCGCCAACCTAGGAGCGCAACAGTACAGTTTTGTAAGTGTAAGGCACTGTTTCAATAATTTGATCCAATTTTGGATTCAAGAAAAGAATCTTTAAGATTCCAGAACCAATGGTTCATAAAAAGTGCAAGGCACTATTATTATTTGTTTTTTATTGAACATCATTGATCTTGTTCTTAGATCAATGATCTATTCAGAAGAAATTCTTCTATTTTATAAAGGTTTTTTTTACCTTTTTCTTGAATTTTCTTCAGAGCTCTCTCTGTTCTTTTGAAGTTCTTGATCTCTCACAATGTTCATCCTCCTTTGAGTTGGGGTCTAGGGGTCTTTATATAGTGCCCATAGATTTGTTAGGTTTGTTAAAAAGATCATTCTCTGAGTGATTTGGGGAATTTTCCCCACCGTTGGATCTTTGATCCAAGAGCTTCTGTTTTACAGAAGGAAATCTTCTTGTTTTAACAAGAACAGAAGGACCTTACTAGAATTTTAATTCTGTTTGGTGCAAACGCCCCAGAGCGTGACACGTGTCACGCAGCGCAGAGCGCAGCGCAACTGCGCTGACACGTTTCGTGCAGCGCGCAGCGCAGCGCAACTGCGTATGCGCTGACACTTGTGGCGCAGCGCAGCACTTGCGCAGCAGCTGCGCTGACACGTGTCGCGCAACGCAGCGCTTGCGCAACTGAAGCGTTGCTTCCTTTAATTTTTTTTTTAAATAGAGCCTTGCTCCGATTGGGCGCGCTGCCTTGGGCGCTGCGCCTGACGTATCAACTTTTGACACGTGACGCGTTGCACGTAGCGCACGGAATTTGAAGCGTTGCTTCAAATTTTGAATTTTTGAAATTCAAACAGAGCCTTGCTCTGATTGGGGGAAACAAATGCCCCCCACCGGTGTGCTCACGTGGCGCACACGTGAGTGCAGCGGTGGCAAAATCTTGGCCGTTAGATCAACAGGTGAGTTGAAGGGGCGCAGGCGCCTATGAATAGGACCCTTGGTCCTTGAAAATTTTTTTACCATTTTCAAGAACTTGAATTTCAGAGTCTTGCTCTCGTTTCTTTCCAAGAACTCCAGTGTTCAGATTTTTAGAACAACTTAGGTAAAATTTTAAATTAAATTAAATTAAATTAAATTTGATTAACAGAGCCTTGCTTTTATAGATCTTTGATCTAAAGAAAACCCCTTTTGTGGTTTTATTAACAGAGTCTTGCTCTCAAAAATTTATAGATCTACAGAGATCTTGTTCATGGGTTTTAACCCATGAACAGAGCTTTGCTCATGGATCAAATGTAGATCTTTTTTTGCTCTAAAAATGGAGAACTCCTAAAAGTTTTCATGGATCTTTAAGATCCCAAATTTTTAATCATTAGGAGTTAAAGTTTTCTTTTGATGGATTTTTCCATCATTATTATAGAGCTAGGCTCTTTTTTAGGAAATTTTATTCCCTTGAGACCAGAGTTTGACAAATGTCACTCTGTGACAGAGATTTGCTCTGAAAGAGGAGATTTTCTCCTTGTCTCTAGGGATTTCCCATTAATGAGAATATTCTCTTGGGGATCTTTTCATTAATTGACAGTCTCATCCAATGATGGGGCTGTCTTATAAAATGATGCACTGTCATCCAGATTTTGTGGGTCCCCGTTTGATCCCCTACCCACTGCCTTGCAATGTGGTAAAAAAAGGAATTTTTAAAATGCCAAGCGTTGGAATTACAACACTGACGGCTAATTTTTGTCCCTCCGCAGGAAACATGTCTGCCAATTTGTCTTTCCCGTTTGTTCGCTCGGAGGGAGGGTTTCCCCAGGCACCGGTGGACCGAGTGGTGCTCGCTCTCATTAAGGATCATGACCCCGAGCACAAGAGCCTTCACTTGTGGGTAAGTGGTATAATGAGATTATCCAGGGTCGCCGAAGTTTCAGTTCCGCCACGCCTTCTGAGCCCATAGTTTCGATCCCCTATGCGGATGAACCCCCGGTGAAGTATGCCGTGGAGGTCAAAAACTGGAATTCGGATGACCTCCTCCAGCCTGCAATTGGTGCCATTCCCGTGCAGCCGCCGCCGGCAATAGACATTTTGGGAAGGCGAATCTGTCAGGGTGAAGCACGCCCTTGGGGACAGGCCTATAATATTGGATTGGCCCCGCGACCGCCCGCCGGATATTTGCAGTGGGCCCGGTACATCTTATCGGCGAAAAGGACTCATTTGACGAAAATTAGTTTGTATTCGGCTATCTACGTCTCACTCTTTGAGTATCTCTCTCCTCCAACGTGGTGGATTAAGGCTTTTATCGAGCAATGGAATATCCTCACCCACACCTTCTTGATGACGGACAGGGAGGTCTCTATTTCCTTGGAGGAGTTTGCCGAAATCTCGGGTCTGCCGATGAGGGGGGAGCATTACGAAGAGTTGCTTCCTCCTGACGATACGTCTTTGCCACCAAGCCGCTAGTGTTTGATCTGACTCCGGAGAACGCTATTCAGCACCAGTATCCGGGCTTGGTGAAGGTGTTGGACATCTATGAAGGGCTCTATCTGGAATCGGGTGTCCGGGGAGTCAGTTTCGCAGATTTTATCGCCCGCTTCATTCGACCGGAGTTTTTATCGGAGCGGAGCGAGAAGTTCGCCCAGCTCGATGACCCTTTTGGCTTTGGCTTGGACCGCCGACCCATATCGGAGAATGATCAAAGGGACTTTTATCTCCACGGCGCCGCCGTCGACCCTTTCTCAGAAATCGTCGTCCCGGGTATAGATGAGGAGACCTTTTTTATAGGGTTCCTGGGCTTGTGGCTGTGCAACTTTGTGCTCCCCATGCATCCGCGCCACATGCGGCCATCTGTTTTCTACCCAGCGCATCGGATGGTGGCTGGTTTGCAGTTGTCAGTAGGAATTGCCAGGCTGGCTTATCTTTATAATGGACTTAGCGTAGCGGCAGACGCTGGTGAGCCTGGGGTGCAGCCCGCTAACTTCCCGATGCACTACTTCACCTCCTGGATGGAAATGCACGTGCACGGGGTGTTCGGCCCCCATAAGATTCCTCCATTTTTTGAGAAATGCAGACTCCCAAGAGTCATGCGGTTGGTCGGCGCTTCAATCGTGGTTGCATCTCCACGGGATTCTAGGGGGATGCTCCTTTGTCCGCACCTAGTCGGAGCGAAGGTTTCCTTTCTGGATAAAGTTATAACCATAGGCTCAGAGACCACCAAGTCAGTAGTGCCGCTGCGCGATGATTTTAAAGACGGGGCTTCCATATTGAAGGCTCGGGAGATCCTCCATCTCTACTCCATTCGGCCGGGCTACCTTGTGTTTGGGCAGAATAAGACGGCGCTCCTCATGAGGTATAACCCTCATCGGTTCGCTCAGCAATCGAGCTATCACCAGGGGATCCCGATGGAAGCGTTCTTGGAATAGCCCGTGGTCAGCCAAGAGGGGATGAGGAACGCAATGCACCATTTCATGCGGCTTAACACGGGCTCCTATTTCTTCATCAGCGAGCCGAGCTGTGTTCCTAAGGTCCTCAACGCGTACGTGGATTGGTACGCGCATGCCATGGGTCCAGTTATCCATATGGAGAAGCGCATGCTGGTTGACCGCAAGGGTGCGCCTCCCGGCGGTGATCGCAAGGCTCCCTTGAAGCCAAGGACCCCGGTCATTCCTCCGCTGAAAGACGCCGGAGTTGATCGACCACGCGTGTTGAGCCCCCCGCGTGGATTGCCGCTGTCTGTTATGGTGAATGTGCCACCGGCGACCCGTGCTCCAAGGGAGACGGTCAATGTGGTATCGCCGGAGTCAGGCATGGGTGCGGATATCGGGACCCGCCGCCCCAAGGTGTCTGCAAAGCGCAAATCGATCCCGGGTGTACCCAGGGCTGGCGGGCAAAAGAAGAAGAAGTCGCTCCTCTCCCTCGATGCTATCCTCGGTTTAGAGCCTCAGGCCCCTCTAGTCGAAGGTATAAGCGAGTATGGCAGCAACGAAGGCTTCTCGGTAAATCCCGCAGACACCGACCTGGCGGCCGCCATTGCGGCTTCTGAGCGATCAGCGAGGCTCGAAGCGATGATGAATAAACTCGCTCAGTCAGGTAATCGTTAGCTGTGTTCTTCGTCATTTTATCGCATTTTTATCATTATTTTTTACTAATACTTTCCTCTATTTTTTAAACAGGTGTCACTACCGAAGAAGCCATTGTTGCCTCTTTAAAATCCTTCCAAGAGGAGGAGAAGAAGCCTGCCTTAATGGGCGTTGGTACGTCTCGCCTTACCAAAAAAAAACTATCTTTTTTGATGGCCAACCTAACCTTCTTCCTTTGTTTTCTTTGCATGGGCTGCACCAGCTGATGCGGGGACTCTCCCGGGGCCCGCTACTGAAGTCCCAGTCTCGTCGGGGCTGCTGTGAGAGCCTCAACTCGACAAGTCGACGAGGGATGCCTTGAAGAATTTGGAGGCATCCCTGTTCACGGACGAGGACGTCTCCATGAAAGAGGCTTTGGTGAGGTCCGTCTCAACGGCTCGGGAGGAGAGAAAGCGGCTGAGGCGCGAGGCGAAGGCACGCAGGGCTGTTTTAGCCGCGGGAGCGGGTCCAAGCACCATCATTCCCATTGGTTCTCCTTTCAAAGAGCTCCCGGCCGGCCTATCTACGGCACGCATACAAGTGGCGCGTGCAGTTCGGGAAGCTAATGATAAGTCCACTTCAGGTAACGTACCTTTCAAGATTTCGTTGTAAGAATTTTAAACCTATCGGTTCTTATATATTTTGTCTTGTAGGGCCAAGTCCAACCGAAGGGGAAGCGGAAACCGTCGAACCCAAGGAGCCAGAGGAAGAAGCACCGGCCGAACCCGAGTCAACGGTGGGCAACGTTGCTGGGGCTGCTGAGCCTGAGTTGGGGGCTGAGGGAGCTGCACTCGAAAGGGTCGTTGATGCCGAGCCCGAAGTAGCGGCAAATGAGATGACCATCATAACTGAGCCTGGGGCAGTAGCGGCCGAGGCGCTTGAGACCAGCGACCCCATGGCAACGGCGGATGAGACAGCAGCAGCCGCTGAGCCTGAAGGAGTAGCGGGTGAGATGGGTGTGACTCCCAGGGATGAGCCAGCCGCTCTTTCTCAAGAGTCTGGCAATGCTCTGATCATTGCTCTCCCCGTATAAGGTCTTCCACTGTCCCCTGGTCGTGCGAGCACACTGACAGCCCCGGTTGAGTCTGGTGACGAGGCCACGGGAGGTGGACTCGTATCGATGGAGGAGGGAGATGCCTCTATTTCGGCCGGCGGTTCATCAGGTAAATCTCAAGTTACTGTCCCTTTTTATCTCGCAATCCTTTCTGACAAGCTTATCTTTGTTTTTAACGCAGGTGCGGCCAGTGCCGATGCTCCGCTGCTCAAGGGGGCGCCGTCAACTACTGTCTTGACAATGGCCGCGTATGTACCTTCTCTCGTGCCATCGCAAATGTTAGAAGGTATGGTCTTGTGCCTTATCGGTTTCATCTTTGTTGCACTATTTATGTATTGATGTCGTATTATTACGCCTTTGCAGGAGCGCTTTTTGATCACCTCTACCAGGTGCTGCGCCCACACTTCTCCTTCCTATTGGAGCTCGCTTCATCTAGTGGCGTCGGTGAGCATAATTTACAATTAATACTCCTTCTCTTTCCAGCAATGGACTTGTTTCTGATTTTTCCTTGCCGTAATTGCAGTGCTACAAATCGAAGGAGGAGATGCAGGATCGGCCACGCCACCGGCCATTCCGGCTTTGCCATCTGCTGTAGCTGGTATAGTAAATTTCCTTATTAATGACTCTTCTACATCTCTTGAACCGTCATTTGATTGTGTTTTGTTTTGCAGCTATCGTTCCGGTTCCGGTCCCTCTTGAGTCTCGCATCCTAACGTCGACAGGCCTTTTCCTGAAACGTCCATCTTCAAAGGGTGCCGTGATGAGCTTGGGCATGTTGAGCGGGTACATCGAAGAGCTTAACGCAGACGCTCTCCCATCTGCCGTAGATTTCGCTGTGGAGGTTAACCCAATGTTGGTGGCGCTTGTAAATTTTCACAACGAAGGCGTCGTCGAATCTTGGGTTAATCACTGCAGGGAAATCAAGGCCTGCCTACATCAGCTGGAGTCGACGTGTTCTGCCCCTGAGGTTTTGGCCGTGAGTACTCAACGAGCAGCATGGCTCGAGCAAAGCACTTCTTATTTCCGTCATTTGGAATAAGAAGCAGCTTTAAGGCTGAAGGAATGTCAGGAATCTTCAAGCGAAACTGCTCGCCTACGTGCTGAAGTTGAGGCGAACGCTGCCGAGGTGAAGGCTATCTTCGAGGGCCTTTTGGAGCGTATCTCTAATAGGTTAGCACTGAAGCGGAAGCTTGATGCCGCCGAGCGTGATGCCCAAGGCCGCGAAGCAGCTCAGCAGGTCGTTGGGGAGCAGCTTGCATCCTTCATGCAGCAGCGGGCTCAAGTGGAGGACGAACTGGCGGTGGCGGCCGATCAGGAGAAAGCGTGGAAGGAGGTGCGCGAACAATTGATAGGGCTGCTTAAGACGCTTCCTTCCCAGTAGTTGCCTTTGTATCAATATACTTGTAAAAAAAAATTCTTTTTCGAACAACATGTATCCATTCTTTATTCTTTTGTACGATTCACCTTGTACTTGATAGAATTAATAAATAAAGATACACATTTTTTCTTTGCAATGTCTTGTATGTTCTTTTGCTTTCTCCCTTTCTCTCATTATCAGCATGCTGTCTCAACAAACACGGTCGACAGATAAAAGAGTAAACATCTTAGTTTTTTTTTTTTAAGAAATAGTGAGGGCTTAGGCCGCAGGTTCAGATCTGCCGCCTAAGACTTTTCAACTCTATGAGCCGTGAGGGTCTCATAGAGACTTTTCTCCCCACGGATCGAGAGGATCTCGTAGGTGGATTTTCTCCTTAGGAATCGTGAGGATTCCTAAGTGCGTTTTCTCTTATAAGTCGTAAGGATCCTATAAGAGAATTTTCCCTCTTACGAGTCGAGAGGACCCGTAAGCGGTTGTTTCCCTCCTTGTCGAGATTTGACTTTGGAGAGTGAGACCCGTGAATAGTATGCAAGAGACCGTTTTAGACCGACTTGCAGGGTCCCAGTGCTTAGGAAACAAGTATTTTAATCCCTGCTGCCTAAGGCTTTATCTCACGAGTCGAGCCGCATCGAGAAGTTCTCGCAAAGACATCAATTTCTTCACAAGTCGAGACGAATCGAGCATTTCTCGCAAGAATATCCTAACGTCACAGTTAACCTCTGCTCTTTACGACAGAAGTCTGTTAGGGTCTGTGGTACTTAGGGTTTTGGCCGTCGTACCGTCGCATCAGCTGATATATTCCTCGATAGGCAATCGTGTTGTTCGAGTAGCCCTGCGACTGCCGTGTCTCTGATCCCTTCGGGGGCTGGACAAGACGTCTTCAAGCAATCCTCCTTGGCAGTTTGACCATCGGAAGAGCAAGCGTTAGGAATTTGCTATGCCGCTTTTTACTTGAGGTTAGGCTTATTTTGGAGAGCCCCGATGAGTCATAACCACTCCGCGCTGGTGTGGGATGATCTCCGATAGTCTTTCAGGTTTTATGTGAGTTGCCGTCAAGACCCTGAAGCTAGGAATTTGGCCTTTGCTTCGTTTGCTGGCATCGCGTCTGCTGTATCGAGACGAATGTCGCGGTGGGAACTAGGGATTTTGCCGTGGCTCCGTTTATTTGATTGTCGCGTCTGAACCCTGCTGGAGGAAGAACGCTGGGGTGACATCTCGTCTGCTGTATCGAGACGAACGTCGCGGTTGTCTCTAGGTTGCTGGTGAACCGTCGAGGTTTGGAACTAGGGATTTTGCCGTGGCTCCATTTGTTTGATGATGTTGCGTCTGCTGTGTCGAGACGAACGTCGAAGTGGTGACTATTCCGCACTAGTGTGAGACGATCTCTAGTTGTCTTTCAGGCTTTATATGACTCGCCGTTAAGACCTTGAAGCTAGGAATTTGACCTTTGCTTCGTTTGCTGGCATCGCGTCTGCTGTATCGAGACGAATGTCACGGTGGGAACTAGGGATTTTGCCGTGGCTCTGTTTGTTTGATGATGTTGCGTCTGCTGTGTCGAGACGAACGTCAAATTGGTGACCATTCCGCACTGGTGTGAGACGATCTCCAGTTGTCTTTTAGGCTTTATATGACTCGCCGTTAAGACCTTGAAGCTAGGAATTTGGCCTTCTCTTCGTTTGCTTTTGTCACGTCCGAACCCTGTTGGGGGAAGAACGCTGTCGTGACATCTCGTCTGCTGTATCGAGACGAATGCCGAGGTGGTGACCACTCCGCGCTGGTGTGAAATGATCTCCGATTGTCTTTCAGGCTTTATATGACTTGCCGTCAAGACCCATCGAGATTTGGCTTCGCTTTCTGGTGGAGCCTGTTGGGAAGGTATGGTTCCCTCTTTGTTTGTACCCATGAATTGTATACAGGGATCGATGTGATCTCACCTGTAGGGCAAAAGTTTCATTCATTTTTTCATATTATTATTTTATTTCCGTGATGCTTTATCATTTCAGCTTTTATATCGCAAAGGTTGCGATTGCCCAATCATTTCGGCTATTTCTCGCGGTGCCCAATCATTTCGGCTATTTAGTTTATTTTCACTCGCTGCTTTTATTGCGAGTTGCCCAATCATTTCGGCTATTTATTTTATTTTTACTCGTTGCTTTTTATTGCGAGTTGCCCCATCATTTCGGCTATTTACTTTATTTTTACTCGCTGCTTTTTATTGCGAGTTGTCCCATCATTTCGGCTATTTTGCAAGCATACATTTTCACTTACTGCTTTTTATTGCAAGTTGCCCCATCATTTCGGCTATTTCGTATGCATTTTTGGCTCGTCGACTTTTATAGCGAGTGTAGAACTTAGAATCTGGTGCCAATCTCAGCATCAGCATCGCTACAACTGGAATATTACCAGGAGCGAATCATCATTTTCCATGAAAGGTCTTGGAATTTTGATACTGATTTAGGCATCAGCATCGCTACAACTGGGATATTGCCAGGAGCGAATCATCATTTGCCTCTGTTGATGTGGAACAAAGGTGGCTCAATAAACAGGGTTAGATTCTTGTCGACTGAGGCTTTTGACTTCATGAGCCGTAAGGGTCTCACAAAGGTACTTCTCCCTACAAGTCGTGAGGATCTCGTAGGTGTGTTTTTCTCCTCAGGAATCGTGAGGATTCCTAAGTGTATGTTCCCTTGTAAGTTATAAGGATCTTACAAAAGGGTTCTCTCCTTATAAGTCGAGAGGACTTATAAGGGTTGTTTGTCATGCATACATATCCCTAGTCACGGATGGGACTTGGTTAGGGAAATGTTTATTCGCGCCCGTGGATTGTATACAAGGGTCAATATGAGCCGCTTGTAGGGCAATATCGGAGATTGTGGGAGTTGCTCAAGAACAGGTTCAGGACTCTGTAACTTAAGACTTTCAAATCCTATGAGCCGTGGGGGTCCCATAAGAGAGTTCTCCTTACGAGTCGTGAGGATCTCGCAAGTGTAATTTCTCCTTGGGGATCGTGAGGATCCCTAAGTGTATTGCTCCCTTGTGAGTCGTAAGGTTCTCACGCAGGTGGTTTCTCCTTACAAGGTTGACAGGACCTTGCAAGTGTCTTTTAACGAGGTCGCGCCCTTTCGGTTTGTCACAAACACTGGCCGGCAGTCCTGCTGTTTTTACTCACGGAGCCCTTTCGGATTTTCATCCGTGCCCATTTTGCTTATGGACGTACCGTTTTTTTTATTCTTTTTTCTAACGAGGTTGCGCCCTTTCGGATTTTCACAAGACTCGCCGGTAGCCCTGCTGTTTTTACTCACGGAGCCCTTTCGGTTTTTTTCATCCGTGCCCGTTTTGCTTATGGACATACTGTTTTTCTATTTTTCATTTTTATTTTTTTTATTTTATTCTTTATTCTTTTTTTTATCTCGTCCGCCTGAGGATGCTGCGGTAGTAGTTTAAAGACGTTTCGGTCGTTTGCAAGTTTTAGGACATTGCGGTCCATCATTAGTTTAAGGACGTTTCGGTCCGCCGTCGCCGTATTTGAGGCGAATCTCTAGTTTACTGACTTTTCAGTCTATGGGGCTTTCTCTATGACTGAGCATGATGCCCTCGGCGTATCTATCTTTCTCGAAGCGTGCGGTTGTGGCGGGCTCATCTTCCAGTTTTCGGAGATGACGAACCTGCCCTGTTGGTATTGGTCTTCGACCCAGTTTTTGAAGACGTAACAGTTTTCGATCGGATGGCCCAATACTTGGTGATAAGGGCAATAATTAGAACTGTTGACATCATCCAGTTGTAGTTGGTGTTTCGGCTCCGGTAGAGTGATAAGCCTGTTATGCACTGCCACTTCGAACAGCCTCCTTGTTTCATCCTGATGAAATGAGTAAGGACGTCTTAGCCTCTCCTCGAGGGATATGCATGGACGCATATTGTTTTGACGAACAACCGGTCTAGGGCTACTCGACTGTTGTTGAGTGTTGGCGATGAAGGTCATCTTCCCCTTTCCTTTATCCTTTTTGCTCGATCCTTTGTTTGCGGGGCCGAGATTTTTTCCGAGTAGCGGGCGATTGCACGGCTGAATGTTCTCGCAACTCCTTAATTCTTTCATTTTTGAAATGGATTCCTTGAGGAGAGGGTTGAGGGCAGCTTCTTCATCAGAGTCGCTTCTAAAGGCGATAATTTGCGATCCCTTGGAGTCGGCTATATGACCGTCATCGGCGGCTCTTTTGCGCTCATCTATCGCATTTTTCTGATGTCTACGAGCTTCACACTTTGTCCTGTTGAAGTGTTGCTTTTGAGCGACATATCCTTGCCACTAACACTTAAAGGAGTCGCAATCTTCGGTAGGATGTATGATCTTCTGATGATATAAGCAGATGTTAGGATGCATCTCTACTCCTCCGAGAGTATTTTCTTCAGAGGGCGGTAGCTTCATTCCCACTGATAGGGCTTTGGCGAACCTTTTCCTCGTCTTGAATTTGTTATTATCCACAGCGGATGACTTTTGATTTGACGGAAGTGCCTCGACTCTTTGGTCCAGTCGTCGGTGTTTGGCTCCTTCTAATATAGCCATCTCACGCTCTTGATTGGCTTTAACTTTCAGACGGATCTCATTCAGGAAGGCATCGATCAATCCATCTGACGGCCGCGGAATTTCTGGTTCAGGGTCCGCCCTCGGTTTCTCGGCGCAAGGACCCTCTTCATCATCCGCCAATGAGTGAGAGATCACATGACAACTTGCTACGTAGTCTTCTGATTCATCTGATGAGTCTTCTCCATCGTTTTCGTCCTCAGCAAAAGAACAAGCTGCCCCCATCGTGTCCGTCTTCTTTGGAGTGTGCGGCTGTGGTGAGTTTACCTTCCAGTTTTCAGACAACGCAAACTTTCCTTGTAGGTACTGATCCTCGATCCATCCCTTAAAGACGAAACGATCCTCAATCGGGTGACTTACCGTTTGGTGGTAAGGGCAATAATTGGGATGATCGAGCTCTCCTGTGTGTGACAGACGTTTTGGACTCGGCAGATTGATGAGTCTGTTGCGCACTGCCAATTCGAACAGTCTTCTCGTTTTATTCTGAAGAAACGAGTAAGGAAGTCCTAGTCTCTCCTCGAGGGATAGGTGTGGATGCGCGTTATTTTGGCGAACGACCGGCTTTGAGTTGCTCGGCTGTTGTTGAGCATTGGCAACGACAGTTGCTTTCCCTCTTCCTTTCTCATTTCGAGAGTATGGTTTTGGAGGAGACGGTCCATGGCCCATCTGGTCCATTTGGGCTAATTTGTCGATTAAGGCCTGGAAGGTGGTTGGCCTGAAGAACATCATGAATTTCGAGATGGTCGTTTGCGGATCAAGAGTGCCCACGAACATGCCTACCGTAGGTGCCTCTTCTATGCGTTGTTCGCATTTCGACCATAGGTTCCGCCATCGTGTTACGTATTGGACCCATGTTTCGCCGGTCCTTATCCTGGCATTTATCAGTGCTGTTATCGGGGTGCGTTCACTAGCACTTGCGAAATGTTGGGTAAACAGCAACTCCATTTCTGTAAACGTTTTGACGGAGTTGTCGGGAAGCTCCGAGTACCATTCAAAGGCTGTTTCTGCTAAGCTGCCGACGAATTGGCGAAGCAAAAATTTGTCATCGCCTCCAGTATTACCGCATAAGGCCCTGAATTGAGCGACATGCTGATGCGGATTCCCTGTCCCTTTATATACGTGGAACTTAGGGATCGTGTATCCCGGCGGGTAACTGATTTGGTCATACCATCTTAGATAGGGTCTTCCGGTTCTAACAATTTGCGCAGCCACTTCACTCGCTTGATGAGCTCGTATTTGCTGAGCTATACAATCATCCAGTGAGGCCTTGGAAATGGTTTCTTCCTTGGCCGCTGAAAAAGCTGGAGGAGGATTAGATGTCTCCCCTCTGTCGTCTCCAACAATGATCGGAGGGTCTTCAGCTGGAGGGTCCGGGTGTAACATCATCCCTACTATATCTTGGAAGAGGAGCGCCATTTGTTTTATGTTGGCAGCTTGTTCTGCTGCCTCTTTGTCCTTCTTTTCGAGGACTCTGCGTAGATAGTCAGCTTCAGTTTCTTGTTCATGACGCTGCTCTGATGATACTTCCGAACTTTCTTTCAGTTCGTTAAGTGCAGCCATCACAGTCATCATTTCCTGAAGCTTCTGTTGCTGCTCCTGGGGTTTTGTCACGAATCGGGTAAGCGGTCGGTGACCCGTCAAAGCACGGCCTTCCTCCTTCCCGGAAGCCATATAAACCATATGCACTACCATGCCCCCAGACTTGGGGCGTCTGTGTTCAGCGCTTTTACGGTTCGCCATATTCACAGGGGTTTCTTGCAGCCTCCTTTTCTTCTGAGTGATTGACGTTGAGGGAGCCGTTGCAATGGGCACCCATCCAGCTGTTGCTTTTTTCGACTTGACAGAATAGCCCTTCTCCTGCTGAACCTTCATCTTCTTCTGTCAGCGGAGGTAGTCTTGATCGATCACTGACTCTTGGACTTGACGCCAGACCTTGTAGATTTTAGAGGACAACCGTTGAGGGGTTTGCTCTAGCTTTTTCTCTGGAGTATTCTTCACAGATGAAGGAGTTCGTTTCAACACCGCAGTAGGAGAGTTTCTGCGCACCGTGTTCAGCAATTCAAAGCTGTTCCCGGTTGGAACAGCAGCATCGATCCCCACCGTTGGAGCTGGCGGAGTTATCCCAGAGGGGGAGTTGCCCCCAGCCCTCCTCACTCGGCACCAGTGGCGACGTCGAGCGTGTCTTGCGGATGGAGTCACCTCCGTTGTTAGATAAGCTTCTTCATGCCCCCTGCTATGGGTAGGGGAAGCAGCTTTGAGGACCTCGCCTGGAGCAGCAACCGGAATGGCCAGCCTGATAAAAACTGACTTCTTGGAAGGAGGAGCCTTTCCAATGATTTCGTCCGTTTGAGCCAGGATGGATATCCGCTTTGGGATGGCAGATTCGGGTATCGCGGGCTTGTAGACGTTCTGGCTCAGTCTGTTGAAAACTGAGGTATTAAAGTTGGGCGACCCGTTGAGAGGGGCTGCGGTAGTTGTAAGCCAATCAAAGACTGACTTCTTTGGAGCTTCTTGCGACGTCATTGGGGCATTGAAGCTCATCAGTGGGAGCATGGTCCCGAAGAATAGTCCAGCGGTGGCTTGAGATACCTGCTCCACTGGCATCTTGAAAAGGGAGGCCGCTTGGGGCCCATAAGTCACTCCTCCAGCAAGGACCGAGCGAGAGTTGCAGTTGCAGACAGTGCAGTTTGAAGCCATTGATCTTCTGTTTTCTGCACGGAGCAAGACACCAAATCTTAGTACCTCGAATCCACAGGCAACCACAGCAAACCACGAATCGTTCATGAACACGACACACGAAGTGTGGAGTGGAAAGAGGAAAAGGTCCCACCGGGCGTGCCAGAATCTGTTCCCCTCCGAATGGCGGCCAAGACATGGGCGTCTTGCCTGAGATTCGGGGCAGATGCTATATGGTTTTATCCGTCCACCTCTCCGAAGATGCCAAGTTGATTTATGGCACCGTGTATCGGAGGTTTAGACGGATGCGGCCGATGTAGCAGACTTCGTCAGATTACCCCTCGCTTGAGGGGTTTTTGATTGTGGGGACGCTCTTCCCAGCAGGCGCAAACCCCTACAGTTAATTACGCTACCGCATCGCGGTAACAACTTTCTCCTTCTCCAGAATTTTATTTCGTGTCGTGTGTGTTTGTTTTGTTTGTGGTTGCCCGTGGATTGTATACGGAGACTAATTTATATCGTTGCCCGTAGGACGTGGATTAGTCCAAATCCGTATTTACTTAGATTTGGGGTTTAGTGTTTTAGTTTAAGGATACGTTAGCCATATTGAGGCTAAGATCAACTTAAACGTTCGTTAAGGATACGTTAGTCTGATTTGAGACTAAGATCAACTTTACGGAAAGAGCATTTAGGGGCTCTATTGTTCCAGTTTAGGGACGTAGTGGTCCATGTTCCAGTTTAGGGACGTGGTGGTCCATTGCATGTATGGCCGTCGGGACCCATCACCTCTCTGACGACGTTGAAGGATTACAACGACAGATGTCAGAGGAGTTCAGAGATGTACCCTTGAACCAAAAGTTGACTGAGGGATCTATAGTCCAATTTGGGACTAAAGTCTGTTTGAAGGTTTAAGGATACGTTAGTCATATTTAAGGCTAAGATCAACTTAAACGGGATCGTTTAGATCCGACAAAAGAGCATTTGGAGGCTCTATTGTTCCAGTTTAGGGACGTAGTGGTCCATTGCCAGTTTAAGGACATGGTGCTCCATTGCATGTATGGCCGTCGGGACCCATCACCTCTCTGACGACGTTGAAGGATTACAACGACAGATGTCAGAGGAGTTCAGAGATGTACCCTTGAACCGGATGTAAATTGATTTAAGAGAGCAGCCGTGCTCAGTCAATTTAATTTGAGGACTTACGGCCATGATTGGGCTAAGTCCGGTTGAAAAATGTTCAACATTTTTATTTGTCTTTGGCCTATTATGCCTGTGCTAGGGCTTTGCCCTTTTCTAATAATGCACTGCATTTTTTTGTTTTGTTTGGGCTCTGCACTTTTATAAATGATGCAGAGCATCTATTTTGTTTGGGCTCTGCCCTTTTTATGCATTGCATTTTTATTTTGTTTGGGCTCTGCCCTTTTATAAATGATGCAGAGCATCTATTTTGTTTGGGCTCTGCCCTTTTAATGCATTGCATTTTATTTCGGCCTGCTAGGCCTTATTGATTTGGGCCTGGCCTGTCAGTAAACAATGCAGTGCATTTATCAGGCGCTTTGCGCCAATCATTGAGCGCAAGCGCTTGTGGTGGTGACACGTGTCACGCAAGCGCAGTGCGCTGCGCCAGTGCGCTGTGCTGTTGCGCTGCTGACACGTGGCGCGCTCTGGTGAGTTGCGCCAATTTCAGAGAGCAATGCTCTATCTTAAAAGCGCATAGCGCAAGTGGTTCTGGTGCTGACACGTGGCGCTCTCTGGTGGCTTGCGCCAACCCAGGAGCGCAACAGTGCAGTTTTGCAAGTGCAAGGCACTGTTTCAATAATTTGATCCAATTTTAGATTTAAGAAAAGAATCTTTAAGATTCCAGAACCAATGGTTCATAAAAAATGCAAGGCACTATTATTATTTGTTTTTTATTGAAGATCATTGATCTTGTTCTTAGATCAAAGATCTATTCAGAAGAAATTCTTCTATTTTATAAAGGTTTTTTACCTTTTTCTTGAATTTTCTTCAGAGTTCTCTTTTTTTTTTAAGTTCTTGATCTCTCACAATGTTCATCCTCCTTTGAGTTGGGGTCTAGGGGTCTTTATATAGTGCCCATAAATTTGTTAGGTTTGTTAAAGAGATCATTCTCTGAGTGATTTGGGGAATTTTCCCCACCGTTGGATCTTTGATCCAAGGGCTTCTGTTTTACAGAAGGCAATCTTCTTGTTTTAACAAGAACAGAAGGATCTTACTAGAATTTTAATTCTGTTTGGCGCAAACGCCCCAGCGCGTGACACGTGTCACGCAGCGCAGAGCGCAGCGCAACTGCGCTGACACGTGTCGCGCAGTGCGTAGCGCAGCGCAACTGCGTCTGCGCTGACACGTGTCGCGCAGCGCAGCTTGCGCAGACACGTGTCGCGCAGCGCAGCGCTTGCGCAACTGAAGCGTTACTTCCTTTAATTTTTGTTTTAAATAGAGCCTTGCTCTGATTGGGCGTGCTGCCTTGGGCGCTGCGCCTGACGTATCAACTCCTGACACGTAGCGCGTTGCGCGCACCGCACGGAATTTGAAGCATTGCTTCAAATTTTGAATTTTTGAAATTCAAACAGAGCCTTGCTCTGATTGGGGGAAACAACTTTGAGGGCACTATATCCAACAATCTCCCACTTGCACTTAAGGCTAATTATTGCGATGTCGCATACTCACAGCCCGTGTGATAACGAACATCCAACTCCTCTACTAATCAATTTCACAAAGCCCGTTTGTAAAACTATTGTGTTTGAGAAATAACCTCAGCGAGTGGATCCGCCCTGATGTTTCTTTTTATGTCTCTCTTAATCTCAAGTTCGCGGAGAAAGCCATCTCCCGAATTGAGTAATACCTGTCTTAGAATATGTCTGGATATCTGATGGGACCTAGTTCATAAATGAACTCCAAATCCAAACTTCTTAGACTGTATCGATAACTGAACTTAATCAGTATCCAGCACCATGTCTCCCACAGTATCCTCTTGGACCAACTGTCCATAATACTGTCCCTCGTCAGAGGAAAAACTATAACTCTGATAATCACTCTGTCATTCATGTCACCTTTGAAGCCTGGAATGATAACTGTCTCCCGAAGGAGGCTGCCTGTTGCGCCACGGCAGCGCCCCGGCCGTCTTATCGAGGCCAAAATACGGAATCAAAAATTTTCCTTACCTGGAAACTGGCGCTACCGCGGACAATAAAACCTGGATCGTTAACCATTAACCTATACTAGCTAACAAGAGATGGGAAGAGAAGTATACCAAATGATCCGAGTCCTCCGGTCTTCTCGTCGTCGTCCCGATCTCCTGCGGAAACTCTGGTCGTCGCCTCCTCACCGGAAGGGCACCACATCGCCTGTATCTTTTACGGGCTCCCACCTCAATACCGAGGCAACTCGGGCGCGAAGTTGGCTGGCCGACGCGTCCAAGATTTGCTGTAGAATGTGTAGTGTAGAGGCTATGTCTCATTTAGGGTTTTGTTGCCATTTGAATATGATGGAGGAAACAAGATAAGAAAAATGGTGCTTGCATTTTTCTAGCATGAAAATGAGATCAAGAATGCCACACTCTCAAGAATGAAAACTCTCTTCTTCTCTTTTCTCCAAAATGAAAACCTTATCATGATAGAATGGTGGAGGAAAGAATACATAATCCAAAACCATGAAGGGAGGTAATGGTAGTAAAAGCAAGGGGTGACCATAGCCAAAATGAAATGATAACAATGTCAATTTCATTTCAAACCTCATCTAATCACAAAAGCAAAACCATCATGAAAATGCAAAGATGCTTATCTTATCATAATGCCACAAGTGCAAGAAACCCCTCCACAAAATGTTATTTGCAAACTTGCAAATAACACCCTCCATCGAAAAAGTCCGACCGGGAAAGAACAAAGGAAAACCAGCCGGAACGGAATGCAAACTGGCAACTCCAGAAAACTGGTCCCGTAATAAATTACAGGAAAACCCCGCTACTGCAAATACATGCCCGCATTTGTATTCCCACTGAACACAAATGCAAAGAGACAAAACTACACTATCTAATACTAGGATCCGGCTTAAGCCAAAGCCGGCTAGTAAAATCCGTCCGATCACGATCCGTGCAATACCGCACGTATCTGATCGAACCCTGCCATATCTCCATACGGCCTCTACAACATTTCGCCCGAAACTTGAGTAACTGTAAGTGTGGTGGACTCAAAAGACTCGTCAATACTATGGCTGTGGATTTAACCACTAGCACGTCAGAGGTATAAGCCAATACGTGACGGGCCACCAGCTATTGACCAAAAGGGACGTCGATGAGCGAACTCATCCTGACACCCTACTGAGCCTGTCAGTGACAATATCCGTACAGTCCGGTCCGTTCGTCTATGAGCATCGCATGGCGGGCCTAGGGGGTTGGTAAAAGTCAGACCCCCAAAAGCGGTACAAGTCGTGTCGGAGCGTAGCCCAGAACACCCTGAGATACTACTGGAATACCTACCAGTAAATCTCCTGCCTCGGCCGAGGTCTTTGTGTAATGGCTCTCCTAGACACAACGCGACCTCACCCCCAATACCGGGAGAGACGAACCCCTGCAGATCCGCTCACTGCCTCCATGTGGCTCGGGACTGTACCCAACTAAAACCTGTTTGCACGACTCCTTTGAGCCGTGGTAGGGTAGTAATCAAAGCACAGTGGGAACTCATACGAGACAAATGACGATCTCAGGTCGATGAACTAACATGTACACATGTCACCAGGGAACTGCTATCTGACATCTGGTATAAGACCAACTAGCAGGTTCCCGGCGAGTCCTGTCCGGTGTACTCATAACCCATTGAGCACCTGTATACATCTTAGGTGAACCAACTGAAACCAGATGCTTGTGAGACCGGCCACCGCCCCTCGTCGGGGTCTCGACTGTATACACTAGTCTACTAATGGAGTATCGATGCCCTGTCTCGAAACTCCTACGACTAGGGACCTTTTAAGGATGTGCTTATAGACTACCAGCTCCCACGTATATGATCGCCATCATACTGCTGGTAGTCAAGCAAGAATCCTAGGGGCTCTATCAACGTGTAATAGCGACATGTCAGGTCACCTAAAACAGTACACGATGATAAAGATAAACCAGATAGCATACTATCATCTCGAGTAAGACTGTCCTACCGGGATAGGTCCTCCCTCAATCATTGCAATCACGTGCCTATGATCCAATAATTGACTCTGAGGGCACTATCTCCAACACTGCCGACGTCAAATCCATAGAACATTCACTTATGTTCTAAAACTGCTTCCTTATGTTTCTTCAGGATTGGATTAATATAAACTTATCGTATCTAGTGCAAAAACAACATCTGATGTGGTACTTGACATGTCACGATTGACTCAATTGCCTAAGCAAGTGATCTGTCAATCATGCACATCCCTCTCCCCTTTAGTCTGTAAGACACCTTTAGAGAGGGTGACTCTATCACCTGCAGGTACTCCACCATGCCAGGAGTCATCTATTCTAAAATACTATTAGAATACTGTCAAAGTATCCACATTGGGAAGCTACCCAAATCCAGATCTAAAACCATAGATCTAGTAACCAGAATGTCAGATATTATATCCATATCCTTTGTGAAGAAACAACTGTGTGACGACCACAGTATAACCGATCGTAGTATAGGAATTTTACATCTTACTCTGTGTATGTCATCCAAATATCAGGACATCACACCCTACTACCTCCTTAACAGATTCATCCCCTATTCTGATGAAGTCAAACCCATGACTGTCACATCAAAAATAGTTGATCTTATCTCCGCTCTCTTTGCTCAAGCCTATAAATAGACATAAGCTACTTGCCCACTATGCTTCCGCTGCTCCCACTGACTACGACAACCCTCTGGCAGAATAATATATACGTCCACTTCTAAAGCTAGTTTAGAACGACGCTATACTTAACCTTCTGCCGGGTCTTATAGCCTGGAACAACAGTAGTGTTAAGTCTGGGTAAACAAGAACCTCCATGTCACCGTCCTTGAGGCTACCGGAATACCTCTCGGGTGTCTGAGGTTACCCACCATATCTGCGGAGTGGCTATTGGAATGTCAAACCTGATTGAATATATAGGTCCTATCAAATTTTCTATAATCGTTTGCGGTTCTGGAATCACTTCCAGTTCTACCATACTCCCACTACTATTTTCTAGAAAAAAATCCATTTTACTAAAACTGTGGCGAGTCAAGAACAATATCACTATTGATCTTCCAGATGGTAGAAAATCAACCCTCGTCAAAGCCAGGGTCAACCCACAAACTGCCATTACAGAAACGCGCCTTGAGCTATCCAGAGTCTGGTTTTAAGCATAAGCTGAACAACTCATCGTACCTTAACATCGTTAAGATATGAACC
Source organism: Agapanthus africanus (assembly GCA_030015575.1). Classification (NCBI taxonomy): domain Eukaryota; kingdom Viridiplantae; phylum Streptophyta; class Magnoliopsida; order Asparagales; family Amaryllidaceae; genus Agapanthus; species Agapanthus africanus. The sequence continues at coordinate 504,996,267 of JASDDO010000031.1, forward strand.
ATTCTATATCCAACATAGAAACTTTGGCACTTATTTAATTGGAACCAGATTCAAATCATGCAGCTGTCTCCAGTGTATATCAACTTAATGAAGAGAGACTAATCAGCATTGCTCAACTTAGGAATCCATCCAATTATGAGTAACCTGAAAGAGAAACAAGTTTCTCAAAAACATTACTATCATCTGAATACCAATCACAAGAATCTACATCTTCGATCTCTTTGAAGAATCCCGATACTTGCGACATCTGGTTCTCTACTTTATTCCTATACCCACAACTTCTCAAAACTTAGACATTATATTTCTACGAAACACCTGTCTAAAAACTAGAGAAGTTACAAGTAAACAGAACAGAGTATGAGGACCTACCCCTTTTATGGACACTGGACAACATACAATACTCTGTATAAGTCATTTGAGTTGAATAACTCAAAACCTGTGCGTCGTAGGTTGAAAACTGTACCCAGGTGATTTCCTCAAATATCACCAATTCTAACGAATTTCGATATAATGAGGATGATCACCTAATTCCCAATAACCTACTCCCACTCATCATCTATAAAACCATACAGATGTGAGAATCATACCTGGTAAATACATACCCTGGAGTAAGTATCTAATCGGAAAATCAGTTTTCCTTTAACAATGCACTGAAACATGAAAATGTTTCGTAGGGGTATCCTGGTATTCTTAGTAATGCCTCTTCCATAATCCAATTCATGACTTTAACCGTATATTTCTTTGACATCTCTCCAAATCCCTTTATTTGTCTTTATTCATTACCTTCTGTACACCATCGTTAGGCTAAATGGTTTTCTTCCTTCCCTACCGTTCGGCACCAGCCTATGGTTTGGAAGAAGACTATCCAGTAAGCAGGTGTACCCTCCTAAACCAAGAAGTACTCGCAACTTGAGAGAAGGTGATGACAAAAGACAACAGAATAATACTTTATTCTATTTCTCCCGAACTGGGGAAAAAGCAAAGGTGAAATAGGAGTGGTGATGAAGTACGTGTTTTGGTCGTGAATGATAACAGTCGCAATTTACTTTGCCATCTTTCTAATCCCTTTATTTTGTCTTTAGTTATTACCTTCTGTATACCCTACTTAGGCTAATTGGTTTTCTTCATTCCCTACCTTTCGGCACCTACCTATGGTTTGGAATAAGACTATCCAATAAGAGTAATAGGTGTACCCTCCTAAACTAAGGAGCCCTCGCAACCTGAGAGAATGTGATAATAAAAGACAACTGAATAAACCAATTCTATTTCTTCTGAACCTGGATCCATCCTCGAAGAAGTCCCTCCGAGTTCGTATATAACCATATGATGGATCAATCCAATGGAAGTGGATGTTCGTAGTAATACGGGGTGTTCTGAGATATACAAAGGGTAAAAGAAGGAGCGGCAATGACTTATGCAACTTTAGACAATTCAAAAGCCAGTATTTCAATAAGGTTCGGTCAACTTGGTCACTGAGTCATAGTCTAGGGTCGGTCAAAGGTCGCTGCCAAAGAGAGAGAGAGAAAAGAAACACTCTGCGTGCACTCTAACCTAGATCAGAATGGTTATCACTTTATCTAATCTGGAAACCTCCCACTGTTCCGTCAAATTCTCCTTCAAACCTGAAAGAAGAATCAATCGGGATCACCCGAAGAGTAAACCAACTCATCAGTGGGAATCGGGATCCAACTCTCATCGCATGATAACGTGACGGAAGCCACTCAAGTTATCACACTCCAGAAGGTATGCGCATGCCTGGCAAGTTTCAGTTTCTTTTAGAAACTCCCGATATGATTTTTGTCCCATGCTCTTATGACCTTGACTTTGGCCAACAAATAATAAGTCACATGTCAAGTTCTACCCGTCATTATCCAGGTTAATTTGAACCCACCCGTACCTACCCTTGACTTTGGCCAACAAGGCAGTACGACTGTCCCAAACCAACGCATCTATCTATGCAACAGATGAATACCCAGCAGCTACCAAACACTATGCCTTGACTTTGGCCAACAAACATAGCTTGAATACTACTGACCATCCATAAGAAATGACGGAGGGCTACGGCTGGTTTTTGGAAAAAAAACCTTTAACGTATTGAACTTGATCTCGTTGAAGGAACCTGATAGATTTTTATAAAAATATAGTGGCGAAAACCTTTTGCTAAAGAGGTCACTCCTGGTGAAGGATCTCAGCTCTTTCCTCGTGGAATGAGGTGCAGGATATTCTAACTGAATACCGCGATGCAAAGCAACTTGTAATCGACTATAGTGTAGTTATTACCCTGACGCAAACTTCTGCCCAAGGGGTCATTCCCGGTGAAGGGATATCGGCCCTTGCCTCGTGGAATGAAGTGCAGGATATTCCAACTGAATACCCCTATGCATAACAAAAGAAAACGTCTTTGTAATAACACTTTTTAAAATTGTTCCAACAACTGCCAAACAGGTTTGTGTTCCTTTGCATTGATCAGAATCAACGCAATCCCATCAATCAATCACACCAGAAAAGAACGAAAAATAAAATATACATATATGCCATCTGCATTTTCCACTGGGTCCCGTCATCACCCGTGAGGTTACTTAACTAACGACAGAGGGGGGACTGGACTAGCGCGGGTGTAAAACATATACAACATCTAATAGTATATATACCAATATACAATTATCGCTCCAGGCGTGATAATATGCAACATTAAAGAAAAGTAATAAGCATCACAGAACAATACAGATAATCTGGGATCCCCGGGTTTCACAGAGCCGCTACTGAAACCCGACGTTCACCTCGTCGTGTGGATAGCCTGTGCAATGAAACCTAGACCCCTACGGGTGCGGCAAATTACCCGCCAAAACCTGAAGAGAGGCAGCCCCCTACAGTATAGTGAATGGACCATCCGGCACTTCACGAGATCCGGTAACTTGAGCTCCCCTCCTTGGGTCAACCTGTACCCCCTACGAGTGCGGCGAATAGTCTGCCAATTCTAGAGTGAGGCTCCTCTGCCTCTCAAAGCCATGAGATACGGACCCGTTGCCCTCCAGAACCCGGCTATCCGTGCACTCCGTCGCGGGGTAAACCTAGTACAGAAATAAAAATATGTACAGCGGGTACATCGACCTCAGCCCGGTCGTGCCCCAAAAATAATATTATACAAACAGGCAGTGACGACAGTCCACATGTTGGACGCTCGCCCCGCAATATCAAATGTACAAATAAATCCAAACTGCACTACCATTGCACACAGCTATCCACCACGATAAATCCGCAACATCACAGCACAACACAGAACATCAACGCGAATGTCACGTTCGCAAATCCGTCTAAAAGGACTATAGCAATTAGGCACAATTTACCGCTCGAATGATATTCCCGGTCGGAGATATAATGTAATTACTGTTTAAAATTTCGATCGACAAAACTTCCCGAAGTGGGCCCCACGTACATCTGCAGTACATAAACAAACTTTAGGCTCAAAAGAAATATTCCAGAAACCATTATTTTACATGAAGACCCTACTATAGAAAAATGGTTTACTATTGCTCCAAAACGGCGGCGGAACCTCGGCCAAACTAGGGTTCGCGTTGCGGTTCCGCGATGCTTTGGAAGCTTCAGTCTACCAAATTTCTACAGTATTCTTAAAAATGCCTGCTTAAATTTCTGTGATATGCAAAATAATTTTTAGACCCTTTTAAAAATCGACAGAAACTTTGAACAGAAAAACTGTAGTTTTTGAAATTCGGTTCGATCGATATTTTAAACGCGTTAGCACAAGTTAGTAAAGCTTAATGGTGAGGCTCTGATACCACTGTAAGTACACGGTAGCGCCCCGGCCGTCTAACAGACGCCAAATACGGAACAAAACATTTTGACTGGTGCTATCGTATACTATAACCCGGATCTGCCATTAAAGCTAAACTAACAAACTACAAAGTGGATAGAAATGTTATACCGAACGATCCGAGTCCTTCGGTCTTCAACCATCATCTCACGCTTTGTTGCGGCTGCTCCGATCTCCTGAATCTCCAGTCTTCTCGTCCAGGTGGCACCACGTCGACGGATCTTTAAACTGGCTCCCGCCTCTGAACCGAGGCAACTCGATCATCAAGTTTGCTAAAAGAGATGACCAAGATTGATGTAGAGAATGAGTAGAACACTTTGTCTCACTTCGTCCAAAGTTATGGACGAACGGTTAATAAAGTTGCCTTTTGGAATCGGGTAAGTTAGAAATTGATCACATCTAATTTGTATGCACCAAAACTATCATAATCTTTTTCAAATGAACAACCATATCAATTTCTAAGTGGGGCCGGCAACTTATGAAAGTGGGGAGGTGAGTGTAGGAGCTTAGGAAGGTAACCATAACATTAATGAAGAGAATGAGTCACAATAACACCTAGCACAAACATTAATGGTAAACAATGAATCATTAACCTAGTCATCATCCATCATTAAAAGCACTAATGACTCACTAGCCTAGTCACCATCTAGAAGCTTCCACACTCATGACTCACCCTCATGACTCACCCAAAAGAAGAAAAGATAAATCCGCATTAAACCGAATGTTTAAGACGGGTGATAGAAAACTGGCAACTTCCAAAAGCGATCCTGAAACGAATTTCAGGATAACCCCGTAACAGTATAAACATACCCGCATTTGCATTACGACCGAATACAAATGCAACTGAGAAAAAGTTATCATATCTACACAGTATAATACATGGATCCGGCTTATACCAAAGCCCACCAGTATTATCTGCCCGAAATATGACACGTGCGTAAACGCACGTGCATTTTCCGAACCCTGCCATAAAACCATACGGCCTCTACAACGTTTCGCCCGAACATGGGAAACTGTGTGGGGGGGACTCTAATGACTCATCAACATACTGGCACTGGGTATAACCACTAGCACGTCAGAGGTACTAGCTATACGTAACGATTGCCTATGTATTGATTGGAAGGGAAGCTGACGAGCGAACTCATCCAGAAACCCTACTGAGCCTGACAGTGACAATATCCGTACAGTCCGGTCTATTCGTCTAAGAGTATCGCATAACGAGTCTAGGGGGTGGATCAAGTCAGACCCCTAATAACGCGATAATTCATATCGGTATGAAACCCATCACCTCCTGAGAAACTACTGATCCAAATCAGTAATTCTCCATTATCCCGGCCGAGGATTTCTAGTGATGGTCACCCGTGCACTGTGCGACATCAACCCCCAATACTGGGAGAGACGAATCCCCGACGATCCGCTCACTGCCTCCATGTGGCTCGGAACTGTACCCAACTAAAACCTGTTTGCACGTCTCCTTTGAGCGTGGTAGGGTAGTAATCAAAGCACAGTGGAAACTCACACGAGACAAATGACGATCTCAGGTCGACAGACTAACCTGTACACATGTCACCTGGGAACTGCTATCTGACGATATGTATAATACCAACTAGCATGTTCCCGGCGAGTCCTGTCCGGTGTACTCATAACCTAATGAGCACCTGTATACATCTTAGGTGATCCAACTGACACCAGTGGCTTGTGAGACCGGCCACCGCCCCTCGTCGGGGTCTCGACTGTATACACTAGTCTACTCTGGAGTATCGATGTCCTGTCTCGAAACTCCCACGACTAGGAACACTTTAAGGATGTGCTTATAGACCCCAGCTCCCACGTTTATGATCGCCATCATACTGCTGGCAGTAAAGCAAGAATCCTATGGGCTCTATCATCATGCAATAGTGAACTAAAGCATGTATACGATGATAAAGACAAACCAGATAGCATACTATCATCTCGAGCAAGACTGTCATATCGGTATAGGTCCTCCCTCAATCATTGCAATCACGTACCTACGATCCAATAATTGACTTTGAGGACACTATATCCAACAAACCCGTCTGATTGTACATATAGCAACCATTCGGATTATACCGCGCCATGATATTCACGGTCGTAGAAACAAAAAATGCACTGAAATCCACGAATTTAAAATTTCGATCGATTAAAACTTTCCGCATTGGCCCCAAGTCCAAAGTAGTACTCAAACAAATCTGGGCCAAAACCAAATATTCCAAAAATCACATTTCCATGAACTAGAGTACCGGAAAAAATTTAGGGCACAACGGCCAAAAATTGGAAAGCAGAACCGCGGCCAAATGGCATATTTGGCAGCGGTTCAGCGGTCGAATTTTAGGCTTATGTGTCCAAATTTCTTTTTGGCCTCTAGTGTTGCCTGCACATAATTTTAATACAACCTGAACAATTTTTTGAACAACTTTAAAATTCGAACAGGGGGCATGGATTTGGAAATGCGATTGGAAAAATTCGTCGATCGAAACTCTAAATTAATGCAAAGAAGCTAGTTAAGGTTTATGGGATGGTTCTGATACCATGTTGGAGTTCGGCGATCGCGCCGCGAAAACCACGGCCGAGGAAAAAGCGATAATAAAAACTTTATCGCGAGCGCCAAACACGCTAACCCAAAAAAATTGATCCAAAATCCTAAACTAGCAGACTAGAAATGCAAGGGTGCAGAAATTACAGCTTTCGACGCATGTCCACCCAATTGTGGAAGACCCCTCTAAGATAGTAGACGCCGGGATCGCGCTTGATAGTCAACCACCCTCGCCGAAGAAGATCCACCTAAGGGAAACTGGAAAAGGCTCTGACTGACGATCCAAACTTGCTAAGGATGGATGGTGGGTGATGTAGGAATTTTTCCACTAATTACCATGCTCATGAAAGAGCAAGAAGAAGGAGAAAGAGGTGAGGAATGGATAAGTCATGAAGCATCTCACATGAAGCATCCTTGAGTATGTAGAATAAAAACTCAAGTGTAGAAGAAAAAGAGTAGCTTTGCAATTTTACAACCATGGTTCAATAGTGCAACCAAATCAACTCATCATTTAATGCCAAAGCCATACCTCTCTACATGTCAAGAACCATGCTTCATTAAAACTCCTTTTCCGCCTCATTTTCCCATTTGATTTTCCAAATGAAAATCAAATATGAGGTGTCCTTCTTCTAGAAGCATTCTCGTATAAATAAGGAATACTTCACCCGGTATATGTATCGCTGCATATACGCATATCCGTATAAAAATACGGATAGCACCAAAGAGAGAAAAATGAATAATAAACAATAATACTAAAATATATGTATCAAAATACATGTATAGATTATTAAATAAAAACTTGATTTAATAATCCTGCTAAAGCCTAAGCCGGCTAGTAGTATCAACCATCCGATTAAAGTCATGTATCCCATACACGTATTTAATCGAACTCCTGCACGTACCAACGTACAGCTCCTACATCTATCGTCTGAACCGGAAAAACCCTCTATGTGGGACTCTAAACACTCGACAATACACTGGAAGTGGGTTTAACCACAAGCACGTCAACGGCACTAGCTGTACGTAACGGCTACCCAGGTGCTTGCCGAAAGGGGGGTCGACAATCAAGTACGTTCTTACCCTACTAAGCCTAAACGTGACAATCTACGTACAGTTCAGTCTCTTCATCAAAGAGTATCGCATATCAGATCTAGGTGGTGGATAACGTCAGACTCCTGCTAACCTGAAAAGTCATGTCTGAGTCAAGCTCAACACTAACAGAGATACTACTGATCAACTATCAGTAAATCTCATCCACCGTGGCCACGGATTTAAGGTGATAGCCAACTGAACACAGTGCAACATTGACTCCTAATACCAGGAGAGATGAATCCCTGACAATCGACCACTGCCTCCATGTGGTTCGGGACTGTACCCAACTAAAACCTATTTGCACGACTCCTTTGAGCCATGGTAGGGTAGTAATCAAAGTACAGTGGGAACTCACACGAGACAAATGACGATCTCAGGTCAAGGGACTAACCTATACTCATGCCACCTGAGAACTTCCATCTGACGATAGATATAATACCATCTAAAAGTTCTCAGTGAGTCCGTCCAGTGTACTCACCTCCAGTGAGTACCTGTATAGGATCTTAGGTGACACAACACCAGTGGCTTGTGAGACCGGCCACCGCCCCTCGTCGGGGTCTCGAAACGTATATACTAGTCTACTCCGGAATATTGATACCCGGTCTCGATACTTCCACGACTAGGGACATTTAAGGATGTGCTTATGGAAAACTCAGCTCCTACATATATGATCGTTATCATAATGCTGGTTGTCAAGCAACAATCCTACGGGCTTCATCAATGATGAAAACAAAGCAGATAGCATATTATCATCTCGAGTAAGATTGTACCTGTATAGGTCCTCGTTCAATTATCATAATTGCCTACTCGTAATCACAATAATTGCCTTGAGGGCACTATATCCAACAATAAGCACTAGGAATTACTAACATCTAGGCCTCTTGTAATCACGAGCAAAGTGACTTAATTGTTCAAAGTCGAAGCATGCATTCCTCTTAGCTGATCTTTTCCCGCACTTCGCGGGCTTCTTGGGCTTCACATTTTCATCATTCGCATCTTTGTTCGATTCCTTGTAGGACCCCTTGCGTTTACGACTCTTAGCCTTCAACTGCAATAGCTGAGGATGATGGCTTTTTGGCTTTGAGGGCGTCCCTACGCTTTGCTTCAAACTCAACTTTAGTCCTTACATTCTCGAACGTATTCACACTCAGTATGGCTTTAAAGAAGTTTGAGATCATCCCAGGAATCGGGCAAAGCCCGGATGATGGCCTAAATTTGCTACTCGTTGCTGAGTGCAACTCCAGTAATTCCAAGATCTCTGATCATCGATACCATCACACGAAGGTGAAACTTGATATCCTACCCTGCAGTTATCTTGTATGAATCCATCTTGATAGTCAGCACCCGGATCCACACCGGTGAGACATGTCCAAAGCGAGCCTGAAGAGCCTTCCGGAGTCTCTTCGCTGCCGGATAGTTCTCAAACTCACCGATGAGATCGTTTCTCATCGTGGCTAACATGATATACCACGCCGAACGATCTTTTTGGACTCAGCTCTTGTACTCCTCTGCAGCCCTCCTATGCTGCTGAGTGGAGCCCTACTCCGGTTCAGGCGTTTCTCACTCAGTACAGTCTTGTGTTTCTTGCTCATTCAATAGAAATCGGATCTTTCAATGCCAGTCGAAGAAATTATCACGGTTTAGCTTGTCACCCATGATGAAATTGACGATAATCGTTTTGCAAGTCATCATTTTAAGACAAAAATTCATTTTAAATGTGTTAAAACTATTAGTTTTTAATGGAGTGTCATTCTTTTCTAAAGAACACTTTTTCTTCGACCCATCTTCAGAAAAAGAATAAATTTACACCCCGAAAAAAGAGAAGAAAGCCCACTGTCCCAGCCACATCCTTCAAAAATATTAAATTTAAGATTTTGTTAAAATAATTGAAAAACGGTTTAAAATTTTCTAGAAGTAAAATAGATAGGGCGGTTGAATCTTAATTCATTCTTCTATCACAAAATCTCCCACTTGAAACTTGTCAGATTTTATTAATGAATACAGTTATTAATGAATACAGCATTCGTCTCTATTCATTAAGTATGTCTTGCACATCACAATATGCAACAAAACAATATAACAAATTTCACTTTTGATTACATCACTCTATTTAATTTTATCCGTTTTATTAAGGTTTTTCGTTTCTCGTGAAATTGGCACGCGTTCCGGACGCCCCCACAAGACCAAACTACCCATACAATTTCCAAGATCTTATGGGAAAATAAATTTTGAAACTTTTGGTGAAGGAAAAAATACTCCCAAAAAAATATATAACTCCCAGACTTAAAATAATGTTATCTCATGACCCTATGGAAAACTTTAACTTTAAGTGGGAAAAAATTTCAAAGTTTTAAACTGGTTTTATTCCCCCTTAAACCCCAAATTAAAATTGTTTGAAAGCATATGTGGGCCTCACTAAAAATTTTCCAAATTTTTATAATTATTTAAAAGAAAAAATATTTTCTGAAATTTAAAAAAATGAAAAAATGAAAAGGAAAAAAAAGCCTTTTATGTTTTTTTTCATTTAAAAAATTTAGCCAAGCAAGCCCAGCTTGCCGAGTCAGCCCAGGGCCTGCATGTTGCGCAACCTGAGTTGGTCTGCACGGCTCTGCATATGCAGGATTAGCCTAAACCCAACTGGGCTTGGCCTGCACGTGCCCAGCATGTGCAAGCGTCCTGTGGTTCTGGGTTGTTTCAGATCCCAAAGATATCTTTTTTTATTTAAAAAAAGTTTAAAATTTTTGGATTTATTTTTAAATTAAAAAATCCGAAAAAAAAATTTTAAAATATCTTTTAAAATCCAGAAAAAAATTCTAGATTTATTTTTCAAATAATAAAATATATGGGCTAACCAAATATCTTATCTCAAATCCCACGTATCTATCAAAAAAAAACTTAGGATTAGAAATTATGCTTTTCCAAAAAAATTATGGTCATCCATCGTAAAATTTCATCAAAAATTTACAAATAAGATTCAATGTTTAGCAAAAAAAATATTCTCACAATTTTGATCCATGCCCAATTCCCACATCAAAAATCAAAATTTTTTAATTATCACAAAGCACAAAAAATAGATATAATTTAGTCGACATATGTTGCATGAAAAATATTAAATAGATTTAAAGATTTGTTTCCATCAACAACCCTAATAATTGCAAATCTATTAAAATTGATAAAAAATTTGATCTGGGTTTTAGATTAAAAAAAACGCATTTTTGAGTTACAACAATTTTTAAAATATAGATCTAACAACGAATTACAAATGTGACATCGAAGCTTTGACACCAATGTAGCATTTAGTTGCAAAGATCAAACTTGATCATCAACAAATCATCAAGACGGAATAGATGATCTACACACAAGATTTTACAAGAATTATTTTAACATGGATCGTTATCCTCACTCACGTTACCATGATGAATTTTGACCTTCGCCTCCTTATAATGGCCAGAGAAAAACCACATTCTTAATAAACGAGAATTTTCTACGTGATCACCTCGTAAGCCAAAACTTGAAGAAGAGAAAACGACGGCTCAAACCCTAGCAATCTCTTATATCCCTCTTTTCTCTTAATTAGATTATAAAGCTACCAACACACACACACACACACACACACACACACAGATATATATATATATATATATATATATATAGACCAGTGGAAGGGATGGGTATTGGGACTGGTAAAGCCCAGTAGCCAACATAACCAAAATGTAAAAATATTAGATCTATAAATTTTGACCTCATTGAAAGACATCCAAATGAAACTCATTTGAAAAGACAAAATAGATATGGATAGTTGAATATTTTTAAATTAAAATATGGGGAAATTGCTTCACTGTTATAATCTCTTAATATTTCACTTTAATACTCTCCTAGGCTCATGTATTTTTTTGTGATTAAATATTCTAAAATATTACCCATGATCACTTTGCTACCTTTTGGAACCTGCCATCTGAATATTCCAAAAAGATCCCAATATAAGATGCAGGTGTCTCTTTTTTTCGAATATTTTTTTGGGGAAGCCACAAATAAATCCATATACTTTCATGTTTTTTATGATTAACATCATGAACTTTAATAGTTAGATATAAATAACATGAACTATTTTTTCTAACATAACTACCATACGATCTTAACTTTTGTGTCATAATGGACCATTATAACCCTCAAAATTTTAGGGTTTGACTGAGAACATAAGGGTAAAATGGGGAAAACAAGTCAAATATTGATGACGTAGCAGTGAAAATATAACGTTTGCAAACAAAGATAAGTTAATGGTATTTAGTCGTAATCGGGATGATAGTTCATGGTACTTGTTTGTAATTAAATTTGTTCATAATATCAATCGCAAAAACGTTGAAGTTGATGGATACATTTGTGCAATTTAGCCTAATTTTTTCCCTATAATTTGTGCTTCTACAATCTCTCTTGTGTCATAATTTTTCTTCTTTCCCCTCTTTGGATTTCAGCTTATTGACATAGGATCCTTATGCAAGTTTCAATTTATTTACATCCATGATTTTGAGATCAATTAAAAAAACCAAACAAAAATAGCACACAAAATCCCTAAGTTAAAATGTGGACACAAAAGACCACATGCATAGTGTTTTTGCAACCAAGTTTTATTATGGAAGTTGTGTCATATTGGAAGCTGAAGCTAGAGCAACTCTGGATGGACTTCTTCAATGCTACTATATGAATGTTCATGGTAAAGAAATGGAAACAGATTCAAACTAATTGTAGGTTTCATAAATGGTGAATACTGCACACCTTAGAGGCTGAAATTCACTATAATAAGGGCAATAGCATACCTGATGAAGAGATTGGAAGCAGTTATCAATCACATTTTTAGAGAATAATAAAACGGCAGATTTCGTAGCAAAGGAGGGACTGATCACACAATGCTCCAGCTCATACTCCTTACTTTAATGCAGATCCCTGGCATCATGCAAATGCTACCAAAAATGGAACTGTCAGATTTCCCAAACTTTAGAATTGTAAAAATTGCCACTAATAATTGAGCCATTTGATGTAAATGTAATCGGGGTCTTTTGGCTTTTACATTTCTGCTTTTACTTGAGAAAGGAGTAGTACTCCTTCTCCTCTTATGTAATTCTTCCTATTTTGATCAATAAAATTTTGTGCCGGCTGGGGTCCAAGAGTTCCAGCTCAAAAAAGAAAAAAGAAAAAAGGGATCCAATATCTAAAAGATAAAAAAAAATTAAAGTTTTAAGCATTTCTATTTACTACAAATAAGAACCTGCATCAAGAAGAGAAGAGAGAAAAGAATTCAAAATTTGAAGGTCTTGGATTTAAAATACAAGTTTGGATAAAACTCTATAAGTCTTCAATCTTTTAGATGGAGTCTCACTATATTAAAAGCTTATATGTGGGCCCATGTGTTATGGGCCCAAACCAGTTTTTACATGGTATCAGAGCTCGGTTGTTTGTTTGTTTGTCCACGTTGCACATGAGATTTGAGCCCTCTCACATAAAGTGCCCGTTGCACGTGCACATTGCTCGTAAGGAGTGTTGAGAATATGGTTAACATAGTCGCACATCGGGAAAATTGTGGGATGCATATGGATATAAAATATAAGTTGGGATAAACCTTCAGAAAACTTGAGTCTTTTGGATAGAGTCTCACTATATTGAAAGCCCATATGCATCCATGTGTGGGCTCATGTTGTTATGAGCCCAAACCAAGTCTTAGTTCCACTATATTGAAAGCCTATGTGCATCCATGCGTTGGCCCATGTGTTATGGGCCCAAATATAGTTTTACATGTAAAAGACTCAAGCCAACTTATATCTTATAGCCATATGCGTCTCATAGTTTTATATGTAAAAGACCCAAGCCTTTTTACATGTAAAAGATTCAAGCCTTATGAAGGTTTATCACAGCTTATATCTTATACCTATATGCATCTCATAGTATTTTCAATGTGGACTAAATGTTAACTACATTCTCAATACTTCTCTTCACGTGTAACGTATGTGGACAAAGAGGACTACGCGTGCGAGAGCTCAAAACTCATATGCAATGTGGAAAAGCAAACACCCGAGCTCTGATACCATATAAAACTTGGTTTGGGCCCACAACACATGGGCCCATACATAGATACATATTGGTTTTCAATATAATGGGACTCTATCCAAAAAACTCAAAGCTTATGGAGATTTATCCGAACTTATATTTTATACCCATATGCATCCCACAATTATGTGGATAACTAAGAGTCTGAATAATAACGAGATTTGAAATATGCAACTTTTATATCGATGATGGAGAACAACCCAGATGCATTAAACAAGGCGGATGCGTGCCTATGATCTCTTTCACCGGAGTAAGGTGGACCACAAAACCTCCTGGCCTCTTTCATATAAGCTCGACGGACCCGAGTCTTTCGCTTGAATGCCGAAGAAAGAAGTTGTAAAACTCTTTGGGCCCACAACACATAAGCCCACACATGAATCCACATGGGCTTCTAATATAATAGGACTCCATCTAAAAGACTGAAGCCTTATGGAGGTTTAACCCAACTTATATTTTATACCCATATGCATCCTACAATTTTCTCGATGTGGAACTATGTTAATCACATTCTTAACACGAGTCCCTCACGAGCCCCTCACGAGCAACGATGACTTCACGAGCGAGAACTCAAATCTCATATGCAATATAGACAAACAAATAAACACCCGAGTTCTGATACCATATAAAACTCAGTTTGGGCCCACAACACATGGGCCCACACATGAATCCACATTGGTTTTCAATATAGTAGGACTCCATGTAAAAGACTCAAGCCTGATGAAGGCTTATCTCAACTTATATCTTATACCAATGGAGGCCAGAATCTCCCTCGTTTGTTGCCCCCCGTTGATTTAGCTGCCAGCGAGGCTGAACGGTTGAGATTCGGTGTGAGAATTGAGTGTGTGGGTCTTAATGGGTTGTTGGTTGTTGCTGACACCGAGCTACCTGCAAAGAAAGTCCCGGGGTAGGAAACCACCGTAAAACCCTCCGACGATCAAGTAAATACCGAGGAATATTTGGGCAGAGTAGCAGTGTCTTAGAAATGAGTTGGACGTACCTGGGTCATCTGGTGGAAGGGTTTATATATAGGGGTCGCATTGGATCGAGCGGATACGAGATTCTCGCCGTCTGTTACTCCCCTGCGTCATGTTCGAGTTGATGGCAGGATACGCCCATTAATGGAGAGATACGCCCATTAAGGGCGAGATATGCTAGCATAGGATGCAAGACGTAGAGTGGCGGAGAACTCATCGTGGCAAGATACACGGAGCCGTTACGGGGGGGCTCGGGCTCTATGCTTCGGCCAGATAGGGAAGCTAAGGAAGCTCAGCTCTGTAATAGCCCGGACACGAGCAAGAAGGCCGAAGAAGCTCGGCTGTAGGATAGCTCGAAGGCGAGCTATTGGCTGGTTGCTAGACGAATAGAGGACGTACTCTGAGGAGGTCTTCTAAAAGGTCTGGTGCAACCTCGGAGGCAAGGCGCCGAGGAACATCCCCGATGCGTCGTATTTATCCCAGCTCTGCTACCCTCAGGAATTTAGTGGGTTTGCACAGGCGGCACGTCACCTGCCACGTGTCGTGATCTGGGGAATTCCTACTTACGGGTATCATGACTAGCCCCCAACTCTCGTTCCTACCAATTTGTTGGTTGGGGCGAGAGCAGCTATCATCCCGATCTTCAATAATTCAGCTCAGCGCTGAGAATTCTTTATAACGGGTTGTCTAAGGATGATGCGACGTTTGGCTGCTACGCCTCTCGGATTCCTGGATCCACGTGGCAACTCACGAGCGCCTCGATTCCCACGCATATCTTTGGTGACATCAGTGGATAAGAAAAATGATTGCGCTTTAAGGAGGACGCCGCTTTGTTCGCTCAGTCTGTTGGCCTTCGTGCTACGTGTCCGCCGTGGGGTGGCGGGACGCGAAGGGTCGTCAGTTGAATCCGAGTGAGGGGGAGGTATCCAATGGTCAATCGCCATATGGAGGCCCTGTGGTCGTTGGGTGTAGCGCTTCATTTCGGCGGAAACGGATTTAGGCCGTTGGATGATTTTTTGCCGAGTGTATAAATAGGGGAGGCCATCTCTTGGCAAACATTTTTCCCTAGTCGTTTCCTGCCATCTGCAAATTGCCCGGCGCATCTTTGCTTAAGTCGGACCTTCAGCCATAAACCCTTCTTCGTCCAACCCTTCCTTGAATCAGGTTAGATGTCTTCTTCCGATGTATCCATTGATTTAGTTAGGGTTGAGTCAGGTGATGAGGCTTCATCTTCTGAAGCCGAGTCCAGTGGGTCTTCTTCCTCCTCGGCTTCTGATAACCGAGGAAGCTCTTCTTCCTCTTCCTCCTCTTCGTTTTCTGAGTCGGGCTCGCCCCTAGAGGGGACGACGCTCTTGTACTTCGTCGTCGGGGGGCGAAGAGGGCCCCCAATGTGCGCATCGAAAATACTCACGATGCGCCCTCAATATTGAATCACTTGGACGATTTTCTGATATCCGAGCTCGTTTCCATATTCCCCCTGGCTATTTGCTTCGTCTGGCAATAGAGGGTGAGCGGGCAGAGCAGGTGCAAGACAATGAGATTTCTCTATACCTAGAAGCGTTCCGGGAAGGGATGCATCTGCCCTTCTCTCCCGAAGTTTGCGCCGTACTGTATTGCTTCAGTCTTGCTCCGGGCCAGCTAACGCCGAACTCGTGGAGAATCTTCCTCGGGTTTCTGGTCCGGTTGAAAATTGATCGGATCCCTTTCGACTTGAGCCTTCTCATTTCCTTTCTTTGTTATAAAAATCACCCCGGCACCAGCAAGGACGAACCGAGCTGGGTATACCTTTCTTTCAACAAACATAAGGGTAGGGCGGCCGGGTCTGGGCTAGTGGTCGTCCCTTCTTCCATCCATGAATGGAAAGAGAAGTTTGTCTTCGTCGGACCTCTGGAGGGTGAGAATTAGCCCATGCCCACCAAGTGGAATAAGGTCGATTGCCATAGGGTCAAACAGTCGAGTGCCCCAGAGGTGAGGGTGGTGTCGCAGTGGGAACCGATCTCGTGGGCTGATGTTCTGCTTTCCGAGCAGGCTTTGAATTGGATGGGACTCAGTCCCGCGCGCTTTGGGGGTAAGTTAGGGCTTCACCAATCAATTTAGACTTAGCATAATTTTGTTGTTTTAGCTGTTGACCCCCCATTCTTTTTCTTATGTATATTCCGCAGAGCCGATGGATCGCTCGAGAATCATGGCTGCCATGACCGCCAAGGCGCGGGGGAGGAAAGGCGGTGGTGCTAGCTCATCCCGACCCGCACCGAGCACGGTTCCCCGGCAAGCCCCTTCCGCCAGGGTCCCCATAGCCCCTCCCATCCCGGAGGAACGCCGTGGAGGAGGGCAGAAGCATGCCCGGGATCCGGCGCCCCAGGACAGAACAGAGGTGCCGCCTTCTGCCGAGTCTCTGCTCAAGAGGCAGAAGACCAGGATACAGGTGAAAGAGGGTGACTTCTGCATCGAGGTGTCTTCAGGGCTCTCTGTGGCGGACAGTTTACTGGAGGACATGGAAAAGACGGCGGGGGCCAAGATTCTCCGAAGTACCCTGAAGGCCCAGGTGGTGGCGATAGCTCAGGAACCCGTTCAGATTGGTAATTTTTCCAATTTTCTCCAAGTGTTTTTTCTCTATTTAGCTATTAAAATGGTTCGTGTTTTCCGCAGGTCCTCCAACATTGCGCCCTTCTTGCCGCCATGGAGGCCGAAGAGGTGGCCCCGGCAATAAAGAAGGCCGGTGAATCTTCCTCGCATGAAGAAGAGCTCTTCGCCCAGCTGAAACAGGCGGAGGATAAGGCAGCCTCCCGAGACTCAAGATTGGTCGCGGAGGGACTGACGGTCTCCAAGTTGAAGGAGTCTCATCGACTCCTGACCGAATCCAACCGAGCTATTCAGGCCATGATGGAGGAGGTCAACGGGCTCTATGACGTCATGAAGAAGCAGAAGGAATCATTCAAAAAGGATGCTCGGGCGGCCTACAAGGTGGTGAAGCATGCCGAAATCAAGGCGGAGAAAGCCGTTGAGGAGTATAAGGCTTCCGACCGATTTTACGTTGACCTTGCTGACTCCGCGGCCATCGGGTGGCACAACGCCCTCGACGCCGTCAAGAAAGCTATGCCTGGGTTCGACAACCAAGAGCTTCATGCAAGGTATCCCCTTGCCGAGGAAGTGCCCCAAGGAGGCAGCGCTGAGCCAGTAGGGGAGGCGAGGTGGCGGGCGGACGCCGAGCCAGAGGCCGCAACTGAAGCTCCTAGCAGAAGCGCCGAGCAGGGCGAAGTGGCGTCCGAGAAGGCAGCTTGAGCAACATCCTTTTGTTATTAAATTTTTGTAAGCCTCTGAGCATCTTGTAAGGCTGGAGAGCCCATAATACCTTGTACATAGCTCGGAACATCAATAAAGTATTTTTAGCTCTCCTATGCAATGTTTTTACTTTTGCAAGTGTAGATAGGTCGGTGTCCCGTAGAAGCTAGGTATATATAGAGTCGAGTGACGAGTGAATGCGACGAATGAATGAACGCCAAGTATAAGTAGATCGGCGTCCCTCTTCACCCTGGAGTCGAGGTGACGAGCAAGCGCGATATATGAACGAATGAACGCCAAGTATATATAGATCGGCGCCCCTCCTCAACCCGGAGTCGAGGTGATGAGCTAGCGCGATATACAAACGAACGAACACAAAGTATAAGTAGATCGGCATCCCTGGACTCGGTCTTGGATGAGCCGAGCAGGAACTACTCGGCTGCTTCATGTTGAGGGCTTTGGATCTGCAGCGAGCCAGGCAGGAAGCTGCCTCCCGTGGATGAGCCAAGCAGGAAACTACTCGGCCGCCTCATGACGAGGGCTTTGGATCCGCAGTGTAGCCAGGCAGGAAGATGCTCCCCGTGGATGAGCCGAGCAGGAAACTACTCGGCCGTCTCATGTTGAGGGCTTTGGATCCACAGCGTAGTTGGGCAGGAAGCTGCCCTCCCTATCCCGCGGATGAGCCGAGCAGGAAACTACTAGGCCATCTCGTGATGAAGGCCTTGGATCTACTGCATAGCCGGGCAGGAAGATACCCCCACGTATGAGACGATCAGGAAACTACTCGGCCGCCTCGTGATGATGGTTTCCATCTCTTGGCCTCCTTGATTATTGGGATTTCTTGGAGATGTTGTTCTTCCTTCCTTGACCCGCATAGGAAGGAGTAGGCCAGTAATCGGATGCCACATGGCCATGCCTTATCGGGAAGATGCGATACTCCGTGATTTGTGATGTGGCGTGGGAAGATCTCGGTCGTTGGAAGAATTTTGTTGAGGCTATAAATAGCGAAGGCACAGCCCCCCTTCAGGCATCCATGTTGATTTCCTTCTGGTTGTTTCGTCTCTTCCTGATGATGGGCCACGCGTACACCATCCGAGAGATAGTATCTCGAGACGACATGTATTTCTATGGACTTGATCGTTCCGAGGCAATGTATGAGGCCGTGATAGGTCATATGGAGGGTCACTGTAGGCATCTACTACCCCGTCGATCCCCTCTCCTGCAGATGCTTATCTATGCGATATGGAGGTCTTCCCCGGGTCTTTACAAGGCCCTGTCCACACAGTCAATGGAGGAGGCGTTCGACAATATGCACATGGCCCACGAGCTGGGTCTGATCTCGAAGAGCAGACGGGATCGCTCAACGGATATTCTTCTCGAATGTTTCCAGCAGAGGTTGGTTGTGGCGTCGTGTTCGGCGATGGGAGCCCCCGGTGAATCTGTAGCTTCTAAGGTCCATGGATACCGACGGAGGGAGCGGACGGAGGTCGCTTGGGCTCGGCTGGAGGAACTCTCCTTCGAGTATCATCATTAATGTTTTCTTAACCCACTTCCCCTTTGTTGTAATAGTTTAGGGACTATGTGCTTTTTCCTTTGCTTTGTAAGGCTGAAGAGCCAAGAATATCTCCTAATAAATTCTTAATAAAATTTTTTTGGCTTAAAGACCTTTCTTTGCCCGTGATTACAGAATATCGAACCTCTTTGTTTGTTTTTTGAAGCGTTGGTGGATCAGTGCTTTTCCCCTACCCCTTACCTCGGAGCTGGAGTAGGAAGGGCAGAGCTAGACTTAGGTCGGCTGCTCTTTGAGCGCGCCTGGATACTTGTACTAGGACACCTTTGCTACTTCTGGGCCGGGCTGGAGAAATCCCGTGGCTGGATGCTATAGGGTCCGTAGTTTTTAGGGCTGGAGAGTGCCGGTTTTGAGTGAGTGCGGCGGATAGGGGACTATCCGCTAACCTTAGAGCGGAGCAGAAATCTACTCGCGTGTGAGCCTAGCATAGAAATTTTAGTCGACACAAAAGGGAATTTTATTACTCGAAAGGGTACAAGTTCATCAGTATAACTTAAGCTTTTCTGGATTATATGGCCGAGGAAAATCATGCCCCCCCTGAGTCCTGAAGACAGTAAGCTCCACCAGGAAAGGTCTCTGTCATGAGGAATGGCCCCTCCCACTTCGGGGAGAACTTGTGTAGCTTTCCTTGGTCCACAAATTTGTTTCGTGGTAGGACCAAGTCTCCTGTCTTGAAGGCTCGATATTTAACCCGAGCGTTGTAGTAGCGGATGGTTTGCTGCTGATATGCGGCCATCCTAATTTGCGCCTGGTCTATTTTTTTCCAATAATATGTCTAGATTGCTTCAAAGCGCTAAGATGTTAGTCTCGTTGTCAAAGTGCTCGACTCGATAACTAGGCAAGCCAATTTCCACGGGGACCATCAACTCGGTGCCGTAACAGAGGCTAAACGAGGTTTCCTCGTAAGTGTTTTTCTTGACATTCGTAACGCCCACAGTACCCGAGGCAGTTCCTCGACCCAGCTGCCTTGTCTTCCCTCCAGGCGGGCTCTGAGCCCACGAATGACGCCTTGGTTTTCTATTTCGGCTTACCCGTTGCATTGGGGATGCATGACCGTAGAGAACTTCATCAATATGTGATAGTCGTTGCAGAATCCTCTCATTTTGTCATTTTCGAAGTTGGTTCCGTAGTCGGTGATGATGAACCTCGGGATTCCGAATTGGGAGATGATATTATTTTGCAGGAATTTTATCGTGGAGGTGGCATCCATTTTTCTGATCGGCACGGCTTCTATCCATTTTGTAAAGAAGTCTATGGCGACAAGGATGTATTTATGTCCACCCGTGCCGGTGAGGAGCTGGCCAACCATATACATCCCCCACTATGCAAACGGCCAAGGGGAACTTAGTGGTGTTAATTCAGTAATAGGGAGCCGAGGGATACTGCCAAAGAGTTGGCGGTTCTTGCACCTTCTGACCATCTTTCCTGCGTCTTGGTGTATTGTTGGCCAATAATACCCTTACAACAGTGTCTTTTGAACTAGACTGCGAGCCCCCTGATATGCTCCTCCGATGCCTTCGTGTATCTCTCGTAGGACATAGTCTGCTTCATCAAGATCGACGCATCGGAAGAAAGTTTAGGTGTACAACTTTTGTAAAGGTTTCCTTCGCTCCACAAGAAGTGGCTCGCTTTCACATGGAGCCGGTGAGCCTTGACATGGTCCTCACGGAGTACTCCATCCTTTAAGAATTCTACAATGGGTTTTCTCCAATCCGGGATATCCCCTTGGGTTGTGTAAAACTGGTGCGTTACCTCTTCATCTTCCACACTGGGTCGTGGCAGGACTTCGAAGAGGATGTTTCTTTTGTGATTGGCCGAATAAGAAGAGGCAAGTTTTCTTAATGCGTCGGTCTCGGCGTTCATGCTTCTGGGAATCTGTTCCACTTGGACCTCATTAATATTTCTCCGAAGTCTTTTTACCTCCACTAGGTATTTCATCATTAGTGGTTCCCGGGCTTCGAAACGTCCGGTCACCTGGCCGACGACTAGCACGGAGTCACTACATATCCTGATCGTCTTTAGCCCTACCCCGGAGGCGATTCATAGCCCGTCTAATAAGGAATCGTATTCAGCTGCGTTGTTCGACGCCTTAAAGCCAAGTCTCATAGAGCACTCCATCTCTGCCTTATTCGGACCACGGATGATTAATCCGGCCCTACTCCCTTCCCTTCTTCTGTGGAGGAGCCGTCCACATAGAGCACCCAGTCCAGAATCGGGCGAGCGTCTTCTCGACTGAGGGTCGTGGGTTAGGGCCCTACACTGGTGCTCCTTGTTTATTGGGTATGGTGCATTTGGCCACGAAATCGGTTAGGGCCTGTGCTTTGATAGCTTGTCTTGGTTGGTACTTGATGTCGAATTGGTACAACTCCCATCTCCATTACTCTAAGTGGCCCGACGATTCGGGGGAACCGAGGATATTCTCCAAAGGTCGTTCAGTGAGGACGATGATCGTGTGTGCTTGGAAATAGTATCATAGCTTCCTGGAGGTAACGATGAGCGTAGGGACTATTTTTTCTATGGCCGGGTATCTGGTCTATGTGTCCTTGAAAACGTGACTAAAGTAGTAGGCCGGTTTTTGTACTCCTTCGAATTCTCTGACGAGTACGGTGCCAGCAGCTTGGTTGAAGATGGCTAGATATAGTAACAGCTCGTCCCCTTCAACTGGTCAGGTGAGAAGCGGAGGGGTCGCCAGGTGTTCCTTGAGTTGTTCGAAAGCGATTTGACACTCTTCGGACCATTCGAACCTGTGGATCTTCCGTATGACTTTGAAGAAAGGCATGCACTTTTCTCCATATCTAGACATGAAGAGACTCAAAGAAGCCACTCTGCCTATAAGTCGCTTGATATCAACATTGCTCTTGGGTGTCGCCATGTCGATGATTGCCCTGATTTTCTCTGGGTTCGCTTCGATTCCTTGGTGGGTGACCATGAATCCAAGGAATTTCCCGCTTGTGAAGCCGAACGGAAATTTGGCTGTATTCGGTTTCATCTTGTACTTCTGCAGGACGCCGAATGTCTCGCCGAGGTCTGCAGTGTGCTCGGCTGATAAGGTGGACTTCACAAGCATGTCGTCGACGTAAACTTCCATATTTCTCCCAATTTATGTTTTGAACAGCTTTTTGACCAGCCGCTGGTATGTTGCCCCGGCGTTTTTGAGGCCGAAGGACATTACCTTGTAGTAGTAGACTTCTCGATTGGTGGTGAAAGCGGTTAGCTCTTCGTCGGCCGGATTCATCCAGATCTGATTATAACAGGAGAAGGCGTCCATGAATCTTAGTAGCTCATGACCGGCCAAGCTGTCTACTAACTGATCTATCTGGGGGAGTGGGTAGTTGTCTTTGGGGAAGGCCAAATTTAGATCGGTGAAACTGACGCACATGCGCCATTTCTCATTTTCCTTCTTGACCATGACCACATTTTCTAGCCAATCCGAGTAGTCCAGGTTCCTGATGAAGCCGGTCGTGGGCAGTTGGTCCACTTCCTCTTCTATCTCTTTTTGCATCATTGGCGTGAAGTTACATTTCTTTTATCGGACGGGCTGGGCTTTCGAGTCGACCCTGAACTTGTAGGAGACCACCTTGGGGTCGATCCCGGGCATGTCCGCTGGGGTCCAAGCGAACACATCAGAGTTGTCCCGGAGGAACTAGATCAGGTCGTCCCGAGCGCCCTTTGTTAAGAGTGAGCCGATCTGGACAGTTTGGCCGTCGTTTTCCTCCCTGAAAGGAACTTCTACAAAAGCCTCCACCGGGGCGCGTCGAATTTCTTTTTGGTCATCACGTGTATCCATAGACTCATGAGGATCGTACATGTCTTCAAAGTCGTCAACCTCTTTCTCCCAGGGAGTTGTTGAGGTGAGACAGACCCTAGCGGTTTGCTAATCTACATAGGCCCGGCCTACCCCTCCATTGTCCAAAGAGAACTTGAGCGTGAGGTGGTAGGTCAAGATCTGAGCCTGGAGGGCATTTAGGGTGGGGCGTCCTAAGTGGATGTTATAGGATGACGGGATCTTGGCAACGAGGAAATTCACCGGTACGATTCGCGTTCTGCCTGCTTCCCTGATGTTAAGAGGGAAGATGATCGATCCCTCGGCCAAGGCAAAATGGTTTGTGAACCCGGAGAAGACGTGGGAGGTCAGTTGGAGATCGGATGAATTTAATCCCATACGCTGGAAGTGGTTGTACAACAGGATATCCGCCGAGCTCCTTAAGTTGACCAACATTCTCCGGACCTCGTATCGGTTTACCCAGGTTGCTATCATAAGGGGATCATTGTGCGGGAGTGATATGCCATGAAAGTCCTCGTCGGTGAAGTTGATTGGATCGTCCTTCCTACACTTCTTGTAGGGCGGATCACTTGAAGTCATGATGTCACGGCCCAAAATTTGGCACGTGACCAGCATTTAAACCACGTAACATCTACTGGCGTAGCGCAATTTAAGTAAGCCGAAAACCCAGAAATCGAAACCATCAAAGGTAGTAAGCGATAAAAACATTGTTAAAAACATTTGGAATCTCAAGTAAAAATCTTTAAACTTAAGTTCATTTTCTTAAAAATTTCGGCAGCACCTCTTTTGTAAAAACTAGCCCCGAAATAGGTACAAACTTAAGATATAAGTAAAGCAACATATAATATAAATAAAGCATCCCCAAACGGGAGCAAATCATGCCCAAAGATGGAAACAACCATCATAAGCATATATACGACGCCGTAGCGAAGAAATAGACAGTATAAGTGAAAAACGACATAAAGAGATAAAACTGCATAATAAAAGTCGGCTCACACGAGCTCGACACCCAGAGTCACAAAATATACAATATCCGTCCTCACAACTCGTCTCTAAATCAATACATGGAAAAGATAGATGGAGAGTACTAAATACAATAAGATGTACAAAAGATGAAGTCGGATAACCGCAACCCACCTATACCAAATGGCCTCACAGCCAACCGTAGCGGTATCTGCAAAATAGAGATAATAAGCAGCCCTGCCGCGACTACTTTAAGGGTCAACCTGCAAAACACTGCGGCACAACGGAGGTGAATTGCCAACTCGTGAATAGTAAGTAACATCGTACAGATAATCGCAGGTATGCACATACAACGATAATCTATCAGATGCAATCTGATAGTATCAATATGCTAATATGGATATGCAACAATCATGAAAGGTACTCTATTAGGTTCTACAAATACATGAAGCAATGCATATCAATGAATGCTGAGTATGGGATAAAATATATCATCATCACGAATCATCAAACCCGATATCCATCAATGACACCCCAAATCCCAATACCTCAGGTGCCGTCACTCAGATCGGCCCTCATATCCTGTGAATCTCATGGAACCTGAGTGCCCAATATCGGCACTCGAAAACATCATGAAAACTCATGTCCAACATCGACACGCAAATCCACATATCTCGGGCTCTGCCAGTCCGGATCGGCCCATATCCATCTCTCGACTCCGGTCGGTATCCTCCGGATAACCGCCAGGTCCAACCAATCACCGGTAGGTAGTGCTCCCCTGCCAGGCTCACCGCTTAACTATATGAGTCTTCTTGTCCCGGGGTATCTCACCGGGTCCACCATATACCCACAGACGGTGCCTACCGCTCCTTGAATCGGGCATACTCACACAAGCTCTCAAAACTGAGAAAACTCATGGTGGACGCACTGAAATATCATATCAAGAGAAACCGGGTTTTCAAAACAATGCATACATTCTTGAAATAATACCACGGTTCTCAAATTCATAAATCACATGAAATCCGTATCTCAATGCGTAAATCCATGAAATATGATATATGCAACATAAAACAGTAATATGAGCATATCAAGAGAAAAACGCTCTTATAAATGATTCCAGTTTTTAAATATATCATACGGTTCTCAATTTCTCCAAAATCAAATGCAATATCATATAAGGGTGTACATGTAGTTATGTATGCACGATGCATTTCATAAGCGCAATAGATCAAGAATCAATATCTCAATATCAATAACAACACAATACCGCATATGTGTATAGGTTGTGTGTGTCATAGCAATTACCGACGGTATGGGTGTAGCATACAATTTAGTGCTCATGCAACATGAACTGTCAGTAAGGATGCAGTGTCCACTAGGTACTAAGTCAAGGCACAACAAGTAATGGTATGCAATGATGCTCATGCACAATCAATATATATATGCATATAAACATGCGGCTATAATATCATATCTAGCCCTGATGCTTAAAGCCATACGGGCGATTTCCCCGTAAATGTTAAATCTACTCACCGGTGATCTCGAGCTAAGTAAATCCGACCACCTGCTTCCCTTTCTTCGCAGAGTCTGAAGTCCCCGCCTGCAATCCTATTAATACAAAACACAATAACGCGTTTAGCAAACTACGCAATAATAACGAACACAACGCTAATTTAACGAATCGGTTCCTTTAAACTACAAAAGGGTTCTCTTAGCGGCTAACGTGTGTGGCGACATCACTAAAACAAACCCATGACAGCAAGCTACCCGAAACACTAAAACTACGTCGGATCAATCGTAATGCGCATCGTCGAAATGCTAAAAATTAGCTAATCGATCCCAGATTTTGCATATTGTCAAAACCTAAAAATCTAGCAGTACCAAACACCCTAAAACAACAGCAGACAGCTACCCTAAAAACCACAACACCCCAGTCCCCTGTATGGCCGAGCTCGCCAGAAATTACCCCAATGTCGCCGGTTGAACAGTGTCAGGTGGGGTTCGTGTTTCAGGTGTACACTCAGGGTCTCTAGTATAACACTACTACACTGCTAGTTTTTCCAGTAAACATTCATGGTCGTAGCAGATCACAAACATCGAAAAATGACACTAAAAATACGATATTACACCAAAACTTTATCTTTTGGGTTCTAATTAACAACTACTAAGCCACACAACATTATAAACTTCTAATTAACAGTGAGAGATCGTTACCTATCCACACTTGTTCAAAACCCTAGCTTTCCATGCTCCAAATGATTACCATAAGCTTTAGATCAAGTTTAATGAAGGGTTTAGTGAGTTTTGATCAATGTTTAGGCTAGGAGTTATGAGAATGTGGTTTCAAGTGAAAGGTTCAGTGAGTGTTCAGTTGAGGGTGTGAGGAAATGAGATGAGGAAAAATAATTGAGAAGGAGAGAGTGTGAGTGATGATGAGAGTGAGGGTGTGAGATGTTAGTTATATGTATGCCCTAGAGGCCATTACTGTACATAAGATGTATATTGTAATGGATGCTTGGACATATATAGGGAGGACTTTCTTGCTCGACATGATAGTATGCTATCTGGTTGTATTTTATCTTAACATGTACTCTGATTGTCTCTACGTTACATGTTGATAAAGCCCTTAGGATATGTACTCGACTACTGGGACTATGATGAGATCATACTAGTGGGGCCACGGTAGTCGACGAGTACATCCTATAACTGTTCCTAGTTGAGGGTGTATCGAGACAGGGCATCGATGCACCAGAGTAGACCAGCGTATACGCATCTTGACCCATATGATGGGCGATGGATGATCCCATATCCATCGGTGTTTGACATCAAGGATGGTGTACGGGTGCTCAGTAGAGACTGGGTACACTGGACGGACTCGCCGAGAACTCCCAGATGGTATTATACCTCACGTCAGATGGCAGTTCTCCGGTGACACTGGTACAGAGTAGTCTGTTGACCCGAGATCGTCATAGAGTCTTGTGTGATTCCCACTGTGCTTTGATTTCCATCATACCACGTCCAAGAGGGCGTGCAAAGAGGTGGCTTTTGGATACAGTCCCGAATCACATGGAGGCAATGAGCGATAGGAGGGGATTCGTCTCTCTCGGTATAAGGAGTTGATGTTGTGCTGTGTTCGATTGGCTATAACCGAAAATCCCTGGCCAGGGTTGCTGAGATTTACTGGTAAGTGTTATCAGTAGTTTCTCGAACTGTTATAGACCTCATATCGACACGACTTATCGAGCTACTGGGGTCTGACGTTTACCACCCCTAGGCGAGATATGCAACATATCAGACGACGAGACCGGACTGTACGGGAGTGTTACTGTTTGGATTCATAAGAGAATGTACATGCTTGCTTGTTGATCTTCTGAGCGCTCAATACCTGGGTGGCTGCTACGTTTAGCTGACCGCTTGCAGCTTGTGGGTGTTTGATATGATCATCACCTACTGCCGGTGTATTGACGATTCTTTAGAGTCCTACACAGAGCTTTCTTGGCTCAGGCAAAACGGAGTAGGAGCACATATGTGATATGTGCGGGACCGAGGATAATACGATATGAGATACCGTATTCTATTCTCGCGATATTTGATATCAGCCGGGTCATCGGATCAAGTGTTGATTCGATGAATCGGTACAGATAAATATTAGTCGGTTATAAGCGATGTAGCCGGATTGTCGGATCAAGTGTTGATAATTTAATGTATAATAATACATATGATATATTAAATTACATTATCTAATATTAGCTCACTAAAAGATTCTTTTTCTTTGTTACGATAAATATTATATATGTGATATATAATATTGTAACATGATATGATTATTAATGCAACATGTTTAGTGGAGATTAAACATGGTTAGGGTTTGATTAGGGTTAATCATTTCTAGAAGTTTCTAGAAGGTTTTCTTTTTTGTTTTGGAAAAGATATTTTGCAAGATATTTCTTTAACTCAACCCAAAACCCTAACCCTAGTTAATTCTCTACAATGGTTACTTGAACCATGTTTGCATTTCTAACCTTATCAAGTCTATCATTATTCATCACAAAAGGATTCTGATCATATTATTCATTCTTCTTCTTCTTCCTTCTTCTTTTCATGGAAAAGCTTTTCTAGGTTTTTCCAAAGTAATGAATATGAGTGAGAATAAGAAAACAAATGAGAGCAATAATCCCACTTCATCATCCTCATCTATCCTTGCTATTTAGATGAGGGTGTTCACTTCATGAAATGAGTGTTAGCTTGTGTTAACGAAACTTCAAGGTAGATCATCTTTTTATCGAAGATCGGAAGCAAGACTGCATCTTTCTCTTCGTGGAACCTCTCGAGAGTCCGGGACACGATGATCGCAGCGAAGGGACTTCAACACGGAGCTTTAGAAGTGAAGGACCGGATCTACAAAGGTTGTAATCTCTCCCACTTAGTGTTAAAGTGTTTAACATGTTAGTTTTCGCCTAATCTCTAGTTTAAAGATCCGTATTCGGGTTGTTCGGCACGGCTAAAATTTTAATCGGGCATGGTTGATGCCTCGTAGATCCTTGTGCGCGTGCCTAGCAGCCCTACAGTGGTATCAGAGCCAAGCTAGAGCTTTAGGCGAAGTCTAGACGAAGTTTAAAATCCGATCAAACCCGGAAAACCCGATAAAACCCCTTCTCTGGAAATTTTTCAAAAATGTGATTTTTAGTGAATTAAAAATACTCAAAAAAATCAGCAGGGAATTATAGGAATTACTGTGAAACCCGACCCCCTAAATCCCCCAAAGCACCGCGGAACCGCGGCCAAACCTAGGTATTGGCGGCGGTTCCGCGGCAAGAAGGAAGGATTGAGGGATAGGGTTTGCACAGTAACCTCCGTAGCTAATTCCTGATTCTTCTGGGAATTTTTTATTTTCACTCCACTGTTGTGTTTTCTGGGGTGTATTGGGGAAATCTTGGGTGTTTGATTATTCGATCGGAAAGTTTAACATTGTCTATTTATCTGGATTGTGATACAATATTTGGAATCCACAAATAGTTATGAGATAACTGATTTGAATATTATAGACATAGGAGTTTAGTCTCAGTGATCGGTTGTCACGGAATTTTGATGTGATCAAAAGTCCGTCGCAATAACGTAGCGTACGCGGATACTCGCCGGGTAAACTTAATAGACAGCTACGCCCCATAGACCCGACCAAGTGACTGTAGGAGAACCCCGTCGCCAAAAGCATCCGTTCGGGTGCTCGCGGTAGCGGTGTTCCGCCTTGGTGCACTTCGTCGACGGTATTGGGGGTGCGGCCGCCTACTAAACTTTGCGACGAGCATTCGATCAAATTGTCGGGATCTTGTTGAATTGCCCGACTTGATATTGAAAAGTGTTTTCGATAATGAGACTAAAATGCGGGGTTTATAATTGTTAGGCATGCGATGTCTAAGAAATTCATTTGGTCGGGTATGCGATGTCTAAGAAGGTTGCGGATTCCAACTGTTGTAGTTTTACACTTTCTTTTCTGTGACCGTAAGCATAGTATGTGGTGTATCGCCGGCTTCGTTGCTATACATCAACGACAATCAGGATACGCATACTTTCTTACGTTGATGATATGTGATATTATGTGTTGCTGTGATATGTTATATTGGATCGTCGCGTTTTGAATAGCCGGGGGTTTTATATGAGATGAGAGTTTTTCTTTTTCATTCATGTAAAAACTTGTATGTAATATTCTTTTATTGGGAAACTTCCAGGTTGCGGAAGTTGTCACCGTTGTTGTATATTATTTACTTTTCCGCACTAGGATAGACCCAAGGAGGAGGGCACAAGTAACCGGGTTCTGGAGTCCAGTGGGAGACCAACTCGAGGAGTCGGGTCCGGGTTTCCTAACTCTAGAATTGGTAGGGTTGCTTGTCGCTCTCGTAGGGGTCTAAGGGTGTGGGTTTGGCTATTCATCGCGACCGTGGAATCCGGTTTTATACTGGCTCGTATTGAAAACATGGACGTCCTAGTATATCCAATATTTCATATGATTCTTCTGCTGGGATATCTGTGATGTGGTCATTTGATATTCTGTGATAAATACTGTATATAGTATATATGATATATTATATAGATGTTACTTATGTTTTATACCCGCGCTAGCCCTGCCCTGCTCTTCCGTTAGTTACCTAACCTAACGGTGCACGAGGGGACATCGAGGCGAATGCGGATGGCATAAGTGTACGTCGTATTTATCTGTGATGTTTAGGTGCTTAAATGATGGGACTTCATTAATATGATTAATGAAAGCAAAAAAAAAGAAACCTAAGATGTTGTGGAATCGAATTTCAAAATTAAAACAGGTAGCTACAGTTCTTGCTTTGCATCGCGGTGTTCCTTGTAGAACATCCTGCACCTTATTCGATAGGGAAAGGACCGAGATCCCTTCACCAGGAGTGACTCCTTTAGCGATAACTGGCAGATGCTACAGCCCTCGGTTTGTCTTTTGATTGCTCCTATAGTTCCTGCTTTCCACAGTGATATATATGATATATCCCGCACCTCATTCCACGAGGAAAGGGCCGACGATCCCTTCACCGGGAGTGACCCCTTTAGCAAAACTAGAAAAGCCTCAAAAACACTCCATTTTAAAATCATTTGATTCTATAACGATATCAAGTTCATTACACAATAGGTTTTCAGAAAAACCTGTCGTAGCCCTCCGTTATTTCAGATAAGTTGTATATAGTATTCATGCTACATTTGTTGGCTTTCGTCAAGGTGTAGTGTGCGGTAGCTATATGCTGCTTATCTGCTGCATACGATGCGATTGGATTAGGGTAGTCGTGCAGCTTTGTTGGCTTTCGTCAAGGGTCATGCGGGTGGGTTTAATTCAATTAAAAAATGTACGGGTTGAACTTGACTAGCGGGCTATAGTTTGTTGGCTTTCGTTAAGGTCATAGCACGTTAGGGGCAAAATTATCGAGAATTTCAAGTGTTGAAATTTGCAATGAGATTGCATACCTTCTATTAGATAGTTGGATCCCGATACCCGCTGCGAGTAAGAGTTACTCCTGGGAGAGTTTTACATATTACAATTAGCCGATCAAGTAGGTGTCTAGAAAGGTGTTAACGGGGTTACGCCTCTGGGAAAACGAGGTTTACTTTAATTAGGTTCGTGCGAAAGCACGGGGGACCTCCCTCAAAGTACCGACACTGGCCTGGCTGAAAGATTGGCGAACTTGTAGCGTGTAATTAATCCCGGCTAGTCTTTCCTTTTAGGGTTTGAAGGAAGATTTGATTAAAACAGTGGGAGACATCCTGATTAGATATATTAGATAACAATCTAATCTTGCAAAAGAAAACGCTGAGTGTTTTCTTCTCTCTCTCTCCAGGTAGCAACCATATCACGCCTTAATCAAGATAATAAAATGGATGTATTAACCGAACCCGCTTGTTATACTGAACCGGGAAACGTTAGTCCCGCTCCAACTTATAATTGTTATAAGACAGAGCAGGAAATTGGGGAATACCAGATTTCCCATGCCGCCCAAACGAAGAAAGTGCATACTGATGTATCTTCTTCGGGTGTGTTCATTACAGAGAACTGTTTCTCGGTATCCTTTACGTCCTGGGTATTTGATACCGGATCAGGATCCCACATATGTAATTTGTTACATGGGCTACAGATAGGTAGAGAACTGAGAACGGGTGATAAGTTTCATGAGATAGAAACGGTGCAAGTGTTGCAGCCAAGTCTGTTGGTCACTATCACCCTGTATTACCAGAATACATTGATTCTGAACGAATGTTATTAGATACCGAACCTTATATACAACATCATATCAGTCTCTTTATTAGTAAAGAAAGGATATAATTTTGTATTGTTGGATAATGTTTTGAACATTTCCTATATCAAGAGTTGATCGGTTCAGGCACGTTATCTAAAAGCATTGACGTTCTAAATCATACTATAGTTCTTAGTATATAGAACACACACAAGAGGAAGAGTTCAGAAATGAACGAATCCTTCTTGAGGCATTGTAGACTAGGTCATATCAATGCGACCCGACTAGCTAAGTTACATTTAGATGCATATTTAAATCTGTTTGAATTTACATCTTGTGAAACTTGCCGGTCATGTCACAAAGATAAGATGACCATACCTCTATTTATTGGAAACAGAGAAAGAGTTAGTGAACTCTTGGGATTGATACATGCTGATGTATGAATGTCCCCTGTCTACACATGCCAAGATCGGTTCTTTGTACTTCATTACATTCTCTGATGATCTCTCAAGATTCAGACATATGTTCCTGTTGAAACACAAATCCGAAGCTTTTGAGATATTCACAGAATATAGGTTAGAAGTAGAGAACCAACACCGGGTATAAGTATTATGTCCTTTGATGAGATCAGGGAGGAGAATGCTTGAGCACGAAATTCCGGGTCTATTCTAAAGGAGAATGAGATTCTCTCTCAGCATTACTCCTCCGTATACACCATAGCACGATGGTATATCGGGGCAGAGCAATAGCACCCTATGAGATATGGTGTGCTCTATGATGAGTACTACTGAGTTTCCTATTTCCTTTTGGGAGTTATGCACTTGAGAAGCTGCATACCTATTGAATAGGGTTCAAATCAAATCAGTTGCCTACCACTGCATATGTGATATGGAAAGGGAAGAGCCCATATCTTAAGTAAGTTAAGATTTGGGGTTGTCCAGCCTATGTCTAAAAGCAAAATCCGGACAAGCTCGAGGCAAGGTCAGCTCTGTAAAACTGGAAGTAGTTCCAGCTAGACAAACTGCTACAGATGATTTGGTAGACCCGAAGGATTCAATAGTTTCCAACGAACCTCAGCCTCTCCGCCGATCTAGTAGGGTTCCTCACCCACCTGAGAGATACTTTGGTTTCTCTATGACAACGGGAGCGAGGATTGCATCATGAGATGATGACCCAACTAGTTTCGAGCTGGCCATCAGGAGTGGGACTCTGTAAGAATGGCTGGATGCTTATCGATCTGAGATGGAATCCTTATACACCAACAAAGTATGGACTTTGGTTGCTCTATCTGAAGGGTTAAATCCCCATCAGGAGCAAGTATATCTTGAGAAGATTACTAGGTGTACATGGAAAAGTTGAGACTTTCAAAGCTATGCTTAAGTCCATCCAGATCCTACTTGCCACAGCTATATACCATGACTACGATATCTGGCGCTTGGGTGTCACGACTGCTTTTCTAAATGATGTTTTATCTGAGAGCGTCTATAAGTACACAGCCAGAGGGCTTCGTAGACAGTGGGAGCAGCGGAAACGTGTGCAAGATATTTTATCTGATAAAACAGGCATCGCGGTGTTGGAACATCTGTTTTGATGTGGTAGTCAAAGAGTTTGACTTCATCAAAATGGTAGATGAACCTTGTATATACAAAATGGTAGTAGGGAGTATGGTAGTGATCCTCATAGAGAACGTGGATGACATACTCTTGATAGGGAAGGAGTTTCCTATGCTACGCTCGGTCAATCTCCGCTTATCACAACGATTCTCCATATAGGATCAAAGCGATACCTCCTAAATCCTATGTTTTGGATCTATGAGATAGTTCTAATTGGATGTTAGGATACTCACTAGTTGTAGTGAGATAGTATCAATCGATCCTGGAGAGAATCACTGGAAAGGTTCCAGGCTGATAAGGACGACTAAAAATCAGTCGCAGGCATTGTCTTTACCCTCAGTGGAGGGACGGTATGTTGGAAGAGTTCCAAGCCAGATACCGTGACTTACTAGACGATTAAAGGCAAGATACATCGTTACCAAGGATCCTACCAAAGAGGCAGTCTGGATATATAAGTTCATGAGATGAATTTCGTTCCTACCATTGTGTGACAATGGAGTTTTGGCTTATGCCAAGGAACCCCCGTCCTATCAGAAATCCAAATATAATTCTTAGGCAGTATCACCTGATCATGGAGATGGTTGATCTCCAGGGAGATCGAGGTTAGGAGAGTAGACACAGAGGACAACAGCGCGGATCCACTCACAAAGGACTTTTTCCCAGTAGAGACTTTTATGGGATGGTTGAGTATGAGATACTTCAGCCACAGCTAATTGTTGGGTATGTGATACCACAACAGATGACCCTAGTGCAAGTGGGAGATTGTTAGTTATATGTATGCCCTAGAGACCATTACTGGACATACGATGTATATTGTAATGGATTCTTGGACACATATAGGGAGGACTTTCTTGCTCGACATGATAGTATGCTATCTGGTTGTACTTTATCTTAACATGTACTCTGATTGTCTCTACGTTACATGTTGAAAAAGCCCTTAGGATATGTACTTGACTACTGGGACTATGATGAGATCATACTAGTGGGGCCACGGTAGTCGATGAGTACATCCTATAACTGTTCCTAGTCGAGGGTGTATCGAGACAGGGCATCAATGCACCAGAGTAGACTAGCGTATACGCATCTAGACCCATATGATGGGCGATGGATGATCCCATATCCATCGGTGTTTGACATCAAGGATGGTGTACGGGTGCTCAGTAGAGACTGGGTACACTGGACGGACTCTCCGAGAACTCCCAAATGGTATTATACCTCATGTCAGATGGCAGTTCTCCGGTGACACTGGTACAGAGTAGTCTGTTGACCCGAGATCGCCATAGAGTCTTGTGTGATTCCCACTGTGCTTTGATTTCCATCATACCACGTCCAAGAGGGCGTGAAAAAAGGTGGCTTTTGGGTACAGTCCCGAATCACATGGAGGCAATGAACGATAGGAGGGGATTCGTCTCTCCCGGTATACGGAGTTGATGTTGTGCTGTGTTCGATTGGCTATAACCGGAAATCCCTGACCAGGGCTGCTGAGATTTACTGGTAAGTGCTATCAGTAGTTTCTCGAACTGTTATAGACCTCATATCGACACGACTTATCGAGCTACTGGGGTCTGACGTTTACCACCCCTAGGCGAGATATGCAACATATCAGACGACGAGACCGGACTGTACGGGAGTGTTACTGTTTGGATTCACAGGAGAATGTACAGGCTTGCTTGTTGATCTTCTGAGCGCTCAATACCTGGGTGGCTGTTGCGTTTAGCTGACCGCTTGCAGCTTGTTGGTGTTTGATATAATCATTACCTACTGCCGGCGTATTGACGATTCTTTAGAGTCCTACACAGAGGTTTCTTGGCTCAGGCAAAATGGAATAGGAGCACATATGTGATATGTGCGGGACCGAGGATAATACGATATGAGATACCGTATTCTATTCTCGCGATATTTGATATCAGCCGGGTCATCGGATCAAGTGTTGATTCGATGAATCGGTACAGATAAATATTAGTCGGTTATATGCGATGTAGCTGGATTGTCGGATCAAGTATTGATTCGATAATGTAATGTATAATAATATATATGATATATTAAATTACATTATCTAATATTAGCTCACTAAAAGATTCTGTTTCTCACTCGGGTAATACATTGATATATATGCGATATATGTTAATTGTATTATTTTATTTTGTTACGATAACACGGAGCTTTAGAAGTGAAGGACCGGATCTACAAAGGTTGTAATCTCTCTCACTTAGTGTTAAAGTGTTTAACATGTTAGTTTTCGCCTAATCTCTAGTTTAAAGATCCGTATTCGGGTTGTTCGGCATGGCTAAAATTTTAATCGGGCATGGTTGATGCCTCGTAGACCCTTGTGCGCGTGCCTAGCATCCCTACATGAGAGTGGTGAAATGAAATGAGGGGGGTGAGATTAGTGTATGAGCCATGCCTCCCTCTTCTCTCTTCTCATTTAATGCATGGAATGCTTGCCCCATGCTCATCATACCCTCTCTCTCTCTTCCTTTCTCAAGTCAACTAAAAATTCAAACCTCTTATTATTTTTTTAAAACTAAATGCTTAACAAATTACATATAACATAATGAAGTGAGGTTAAGGTGCCATGGCTACTTAAACATGGTTACCACTAATTAACCCTAGGTTAACATGCACAAGTGTGTGCAAGCCCGAAATAAATATTAATAAAATATAAATTAATTTTTATAAAATATGAGAAAACTATTTTGGTAAACTTTTTACTAAAAATCCGCATTATCTCTTAATTAATACTAATCGCATTCTAAGGTGTTACAATCTTCCCCCCTTAAAGAAATTCATCCCCGAATTTAAAAATCTTGCTATGCATACCTTTAAAGAGATGAGAGAATTTCTTCCACATCTCGCTCTCAGCCTCCCAAGTGACCTCTTCACTATTCGGGCTACGCCAAAGAACCTTCACAGATAGCAAGACTTTTAACCGAAGTTTCTTCACCTGCCGATCCAATATAACTACCGGCTGCTCGGTGAACGAAAGATCGCACGCTTGCTGAACGGTCTGGTACTGAATCATGTGAGAAGGGTCATGAAGGTATTTGTGAAGTATCGATACATGGAATACGGGGTGAACGTCTGGAAAACTGGTGGAAGTGCCAAACGATTGGCAACTGTACCAACTCGCTCAAGAATCTCAAAAGGACCTACAAATCTGGGACTAAGATTCCCTTTCTTCCCAAATCTCATCACGCCCTTCATCGGAGAAATCCGTAGGAATACATAATCCCCCACTGCGAACTCGAGCCTGCGATGAGGACGGTCGGCATAAGACTTCTGTCTGCACCGGGCTGCTCTCATCCTATCCTGAATCAACTGAATTTTCTCCGTAGTCTCTTGAACTAGCTGGGGTCCCAAAATCCTGCTCTTGCTGAGTTCAGTCCAACAGACTGGCCAGCGACACTTCCAACCATACAAAGCCTCAAAAGGTGCCATCTGAATCGTCTCCTGATTACTGTTATTTTAGAACTCTATCAATGGCAAGTGACGATCCCAACTGCCACCAAATCAAGCACGCACGCACGAAGCATATCCTCCAGAGTCTGTATAGTCCGCTCTGACTGACCATCGGTCTGCGGATGGAAAGCGGTGCTCAAACTCAATCGGGTACCTAAGGCTTCTGCCAAAGACGGTTTGTGAACTGTATGCCCCTATCGGATACAATGCATGTGGGAACGCCGTACAAACGCACAATCTCATCAATGTACCACTGAGCATACCGAGCATAACCAAAAGTGGTCTTCACTGGAAAGAAGTGAGCCACTTTCGTTAACCGGTCAACAATCACCCAAATGGAGCCATACCCTCTACTGGATCTGGGTAGACCCACAACGAAATCCATGGAGATATGTTCCCATTTCCACTCCGGAACGGGTAAAGACTGCAACTCTCCTGTCGGACTCTGATGCTCAGCCTTTACTTGCTAACAAGTCAGGCATCTCGAAATGAAATCCGAAACATCACTCTTCATCCATTCCCACCAGTAGATATCTCTCAAGTCACGGTACATCTTGGTGGAGCCTAGGTGAACACTAAAAGATGACTAATGTACCTTCTCTAGGATCTCGCGTCTCAACCCATCGGTATTAGGTACACACAAACGAGTCCCAAAATGTAGCACACCCTGGTCATCAATCAAGAACTCCGAATCTCTATCCTGCCGACATGCTCAAGAATCTCAGACAAATGGGCATCAAAGGGTTGTGCCTCATGAATACGATCAAGTAGAAGTTAACGGACGCGGACATGAGCAAACTGTCCCCAGTGGAAGTGAACTCAAACTGTACTCTTCTGTCGCACAAGATCTGTCAATTTGCAGAAGACTGTCTCTGAACTGCTCTCAACTGGGACAAGCTACCCCCGGGCCTACGACTCAAAGTATCGGCTACCACATTCGCCTTGCCCGGGTGATAAAGGATCTCATAATCATAATCCTTCACAAGCTCCATCCAACGGCTGTTAGTTATATGTATGCCCTAGAGGCCATTATTGTACATATGATGTATATTATAGTAGATGCTTGGACTTACATAGGGAGGACTTTCTTGCTCGACATGATAGTATGCTATCTGGTTACTCTTTATCTTAACATGTACACTGATTGTCTCTCTGTTACATGTTGGTAAAGCCCTCAGGATGTGTACTTGACTACCTGGATTATGATGCGGGTCATACTAGTGGGACAAAGGTAGTCCGTGAGTACATCCTTTAATGTCTCTAGTCGTGGGTGTATCGAGACGAGGCATCGATATACCAGAGTAGACTAGCGTATACCTTCTCGACCCATGTAGATGGGCGATGGATGATCCTATATCCATTGGTGTTTGACATTAGAGATGATATACGGATGCTCAGTGGAGACTAGGTACACTGGACGGACTCACCGAGAACTCCTAGATGGTATTATACCTCACGTCAGATGGCAGTTCTCTGGTGACACTGGTACAGGTTAGTCTGTCGACCCGAGATCGTCATAGAGTCTTGTGTGATTTCCACTGTGCTTTGATTTCTACCTTACCACGTTCAATAGAATGTGCAAAACGGTGGTTTTTAGGTACAGTCCCGAGTCACATGGAGGTAATGAGCAATAGGAAGGGATTTCGTCTCTCCCGGTATTGGGAGTTGATGTTGCGCTGTGCTCGATTGGCCATAACAAGAAGTCCCTGGTCAAGGCTGTTTCTGAGATTAACTGGTAAGTGTTATCATTAGTTTCTCGACCAGTTATGAGCCTCACATCGGCATGACTTATCAAGCTATTGGGGTCTGTTACCACCCCCAGGCGAGATATGCGACATATCTGACAAAGAGACCGGACCGTACGGTAGTGTTACTGATTGGATTCGCAGGAGTATGAGCAGGCTTGCTTGTTGATCTTCTGATCGCTCAATACCCGGGTGGCCGTTATGTTTAGCAGACCGCTTGCGGCTTGTGGGTGTTTGATATGATCATCACTTACTGTCGGCGTATTGACGAGTCTTTAGAGTCCTACACAGAGGTTTCCTGGTTCATGCAAAATGAAGTAGGAGCACATATGTGATATGTGTGGGACCGAAATTAATACACGTATGTGATACCGCATTCTATTCTCGTGATATGTGATATCGATCGGTTATATATGATATAGTCGGGTTATCGAATCAAGTGTTGATTCGATAAGATATTACATCTGATATTAGTCGGTTGTATGTGATATAGCCGAATTATTAAATCAAGTGTTAATTTGATAATTTAATGTATAATTATATATTTGATATATTAACTTACATTAACTAATATTTTCTCACTAAACATTTCTTTTTCTCACTTGTGTGCATATAGTATATATGCGATATATATTAATGTACATTATTTTGTGTCATGCTTGATGCCACATGTGACATGGGTGTATGAGACTCACACCATACTAATAATAATGTTATGGTTTTATTTATTTAAAGTAAATCAAAATTAGTGCAATTAAGTCACATGGTTGAAGCTTGTAGAAACTTGTGGAACCATTGACCAAGTCCACTCTTTTTGTTTTACTTGTAAATATTTATTAACTTAACCATTATTGTTAGCCATGGTTTAATATCTACATGGGTTAGTGTATGATAACTCACCCATGGTTGTTATTCTCACCTCATGAATTCATTCTCTCATTCTTCACTTGACTTCATCTTCTTCTTCATTGAGAAAGCTTACTAGCTTTTCTCAAGGTGAGAAAATATTGTGAAAAAAAGAAAACTAAAGTGAGCCCATTTCCTACTTCATCATCCTCTACTATTAACCATTTAGTTTAGGGTGTTTGCTTCACTAATTTCACCATTAGTGAAGAAGTATCATGAGATTGAGTCTCCTCGACGTAGATCATCTTCGGCCTCGAAGACATTGTGCAAGCTTGTTCATTTCTTCATGTGAACCCTCTCTAGAGTCCGGGTGTTCACTACTTGGACCGAAGGGACTACTACACGGAGCTTGAGAAGTGAAGGACCGGTCTACAAAGATTGTATTCCTCATCCGCTTAGATGTAAAGTTGTTTACATATGTTTTCGTCGGATTTTCTAGTAAAGATTCTAGTGTTAGGGTTAACTAGAATGGCAAATTTTTGAAATTGGCATGGATGATGCCTCCCGAAACCTTACTGCCGTCCTAGGGAACCCTGCAGTGGTATCAGATCCATGCTAGAAAATTAGACGATGTTTGTTAGATTAAGAAATCGAAACGACTCCGAAACTTGAGACAAAGCAACCCAGTTTCTGTCAAATTTATAAAGTCTTCAAAAAAAGTTTTAAACAAGTACAGAATGTTGTATGATATATAACATAAACACTGTGAAAATTTGAAGCAAAACCACCTCAAAGTGGCCGGCCACAATGCCCCAAAAACCGGTGAGCTTGGCCTATTTTGGGAGTTCAGGCTTCAAATTTTCTGGGTGTTCCAGTCTCTGGGTTTTTGTGTTTCAAGTGTTGTTTGTTTTTGCTAAATTTGCATGTGATGTTAACTTTCTGCAAAGGCAATTCGGAGTATTTCGCAGTCGTAATTCTAACATGTATTTGAGTTATTTAGACGATGTTAAAAAATTTGAACGGATATAACCCATATTTTCCCTCACTTTGGATTTTTCCGAGTTTAAAATTTTCAGAAAATCATGCAAGCGATTCTGTGGACCCTCTAGAAGAACGATACCCAAACTCGAATTTTTTGGATTGCGGAACCGCAGTCATACCCTAGGGTTTGCCGAAGTTCTGTGGCGACATGAGTAAGGCATGGGTCGGCCCTTCTACGGATGGTTCATAGGAGCTGTGGCAGTTTCTGGGAACTTTTTGAACTCCGCTCAAGTGTTGAGCTTGTTGAGAAATTTTGGGTGATTACTTATTCGATCGAAAAGTTTAACTTTGTCTAGCTATCTGTGATTGTGATACAATAATTAGAATCTATTTAGTTGCGTGCAACTTTAATATTTCGGTCTCGGGTGAAATCGGGAATCTTGTTGAATTACCCGACTTCTTTTGAAAAGTGTTTTCATAGTTGAGATCTAAATGTAAGATTTGCATTGTTAGGCATGAAATCCGGAATATGTGATGTCCAAGTTTATGATGTCTAAGGGCAGTGACGATTCCACTTGTTGTAGTTTTTCACTTTCTTTTCTACGACCGTAAGTGTAATATGTGGTGTATCGCCGGTTTCGTTGTTATATGTCAACTACAATTGGGATACGCATATTTACTTACGTTGATGACATGTGATGTTATGTGTTGCTGTGATATTTTATATTGGATCGTCGTGTTTGAATAGCCGGGTTTTTTTATATGAGATGAGAGTTTTTCATTTTCATTCATGTAAAAACTTGTATGTAATATTCTTTTATTGGGGAACTTCCGGATTGAGGAAGATATCACCGTTGATATATATTATTTACTTTTCCGCATCAGGATGGACCTAAGAAGGAGAGCACAAGTAACCGGGTTCTAGAGTCCAGTGGGAGACCATCTCGAGGAGTCGAGTCCGGGTCTCCTAACTCTAGAATTGGTAGGGTTACTTGCCGCTCTCGTAGGGGTCTAGGGATGTGGGTTTGGCTATTCATCACGACCGTGGAATCCATGTTTTATATAGGCTTAATATAAAACCCGGAAATTCTTTTATATCCAATATTTCATATGTTGATTTCTGCTGCGATATTCTGTGATGTGATCACTTGATATGATGAGATAGATACTGTATATAGTATATGTGATATATTATATAGACGTTGCTTATGTTTTACACCCGCGCTAGCCCTGCCCCACTCTGCCGTTAGTTACCTAACCTAACGGTGCATGACGGGACATCGAGGAGAATGCGGATGGCATAAGAGTACGTTGTATTTATCTGTGATGCTTAGGTAACTTAAATGATGGGACTTTATTAATGAGATTATTGTAATAAAATAAACCTAAAGATGTTGTGAAATCAAATTTTCAAAAACAGGTAGCTCTAGTTGTTGCTTTGCATAGCGGTATTCCTTGTAGAACATCCTACACTTTATTCGATAAGGAAAGAGCCGAGATCCCTTCACCGAGAGTGAACTCTTTAGCAATAACTGGCAGATGCTACAACCCTCGGTTTCGTCTTTTGATTGATTTTCTGGTTCTTGCTTTGCATAGTGGTATTGTGAATATCCTGCACCTCATTCGACGAGGAAAGAGCCGAGATCGCTTCACCGAAAGTGACCTCTTTAGAAAAACTAGCAAAGGCCTCAAAAACACTCAATTTCAAATCATTTGATTCTACAACGATATCAAGTTCATTACGCAAAAGGTTTTCTTAAAAACATGTCGTAGCCCTCTGTCATTTCAGATAAGTACTTCATAGTATTCGTGCTATGTTTGTTGGCTTTCGTCAAGGCGTAGTGTGCGGTGGCTATTTATGCTTATCTGCAAAAGCATATGATGCGATTGAGTTAGGGTAGTCGTGCGACTTTGTTGGCTTTCGTCAAGGGTTGTGCAGGTGGGTTTAATTCAATCATGAAATGTACAGGTTGAACTTGACTAGCAGCCTATGGTTTGTTGGCTTTCATCAAGGTCATAGGATGCTAGGGGCAAAATATTATCGGGAATTTCAAGTGTTGAAATTTGCAATGAGACCTTCTATGAGATAGTTGGATCTCGATACTCACTGCGAGTAATAGTTACTCTTGGGAGAGTTTTGCACTTTACAATTAGCCAATTGTTCCCCTCCGAATGGCGGCGCACAAGACTGCGAGGTCCTGACGCTGAGATTAGGGGCAGATGCTATTTGGTTTTATCCGTCCACCTCTCCGAAGATGCCAAGTTGATTTATGGCACCGTGTATCGGAGGTTTAGACGGATGCGGCCGATGTAGCAGACTTCGTCAGATTCCCCATCAATCGAGGGGTTTTTGATTGTGGGGACGCTCTTCCCTGCAGGCGCAAGCCCCTGCAGTTAATTACGCTACCGTATCGCGGTAACCACTTTCTCCTTCTCCAGAATTTCACTTCGTGTCGTGTATGTTTGTTTTGTTTGTGGTTGCCCGTGGATTGTATACGGAGCTGAGTAATGCCGTCGCCCGTAGGACGTGGATTAGTCCAAATCCGTATTTACTTAGATTTGGGTTTGGTGTTATTTTTTAGTTTAAGGATGCGTTAGCCGTGCTTGGGGCTAAGATCAACTTAAACGTTCGTTAAGGATACATTAGTCCTGTTTGAGACTAAGATCAACTTAACGTGGTGATCCGTTTATTATATGGTCGTCAGGACTCGTCACCTCTCTGACGTCGTTGAAGGATTACAACGATAGGTGTCAGAGGAGTTCAAAGATGTACCTTCGACCCAGAGTTTATTTGGAATTTTATAGTCCATTTG
This sequence comes from Agapanthus africanus, assembly GCA_030015575.1. Lineage (NCBI taxonomy): Eukaryota > Viridiplantae > Streptophyta > Magnoliopsida > Asparagales > Amaryllidaceae > Agapanthus > Agapanthus africanus. Next base: position 505,039,616 of record JASDDO010000031.1, read on the forward strand.
AGTGTTTAAGGATACGTTAGCCGTGTTTAGGGCTAAGATCAACTTAAACGGGACCGTTTAGATCCGGTAAAAGAGCATTTGGAGGCTCTATTGTTTCAGTTTAGGGACATAGTGGTCTATATTCAAGTTTAGGGACATGGTGGTCCATATTCCAGTTTACGGACGTGGTGGTCCATATTCCGGTTTAGGGACGTGGTGGTCCATCGCCAGTTTAGGGACGTGGTGGTCCATGTTCCAGTTTAAGGACGTTTCGGTCCAACATTAGTTTAAGGACGTTTCGGTCCACGAGTTTAAGGACCCCGCAGTCCATATTGATGTGTGGTCGTCGGGACCCGTCACCTCTCTGACGTCGTTGAAGGATTACAACGACATGTATCAGAGGAGTTCGGAGATGTACCCTCGAACCGGATATAAATTGATTTAAGAGAGCAGCTGTGCTCAGTCAATTTAATTTGAGGACTTACGGCCGAAATTATGCTAAGTCCAGTTGAAAATGTTCAACACCTTTATTTATTTTTGTTCTATTAGACCTGTGCTAGGGCTTTGCCCACACTTAAATAATGCATTGCATTACTTCTATTTTTTCGTTTGGGCTCTGCCCATAAAAGATGCAGAGCATCAATTTGTTTTGGGGCTCTGCCCATTTATAAATGACGCAGAGCATCAACTTCACTTGGGCTCTGCCCCTTTTTATTGCTTTGCAATTTATTTCGGCCTTTTAGGTCTTTTTGGCTTGGGCCTGGCCCTTTAGCAGAGGAAATGCATTGCATTTTCAGGCGCTTTGCGCCAATCAAAGAGCGCAAGCGCTTGTGATGATGACACGTGTCATGCAGCGCAGTGCGCTGCGCTAGTGCGCTACACTTGCGCTGCTGACACGTGGCGCGCTCTGGTGAGTTGCGTCAATTTCAGAGAGCAAAGCTCTATTTCAAAAGCGCGTAGCGCAACTGGTTCAGATGCTGACACGTGGCGCTCTCTGGTGGCTTGCGCCAGCCCAAGAGCGCAACAGTGCAGATTTATAAGTGCAAGGCACTATTAATTTGAGAATCTTTTAGATTCAAGAACCAAAGGTTCATAAAGGAAGTGCAGAGCACTATTTGATTTCTTAATATAATTTAGATCAAAGAAAAACAAGCTTTTTCTTATTTCAGGAGCCAGAGGTTCATAAAAAAGTGCAAGGCACTATTTTTATTTTGTTTTTTATTAAAGATCATTGATCTTGTTTTTAGATCAATGATCTTTTCATAAGAGGATTTTCTCTTTTTCTAAAGGCTTTTTACCTTTTTTGTTCTTGAGGATTTCTCTCCAATTCTTCAGAGTTCTCTCTGTTTAATTTCTCACAAAATGTTGATGCCTTTGAATTGAGGTCTAGGATCCTTTTTATAGTGCCCATAAATTTGTTAAAGAGATCTTTCTCTGAGTGATTTGGGGAATTTTCCCCACCGTTGGATCTTTGATCCAAGAGCTTCTGTTTTACAGAAGAAAATCTTCTTGTTTTAATAAGAACAGAAAGATTTCTTTTAGAATCTTAATTCTGTTTGGCGCAAATGCTCCAGAGCGTAACACGTGTCATACAGCGCACAGCGCAGCGCACTTGCGCTGACACGTGTCGCGCAGCGCACCTGCGCTAGCGCATCTGCGCTGACACGTGTCGCGCAGCGCACAGTGCAGCGCAACTGCGCGAGTGCATCTGCGCTGACACGTGCCGCGCAGCGCACAGCGCAGCGCAACTGCGCTAGCGCATCTGCGCTGACACGTGTCGCACAGCGCAGTGCTTGCACAACTGAAGCGTTTGATTTTGCTTTGAACAGAGCTTTGCTCTAATTGGGTGCGCTGCTTTGGACGCTGCGCTGATGCATCTGCGTCTGACAGGTGGCGCGTTGCACCCGAAATTTGAAGCGTTGCTTCAAAATTTGAATTTTGAATTTCCAACAGAGCTTTGCTCTGATTGGGGGAAACAAATGCCCCCCCACCGTTGCGCTCACGTAGCGCGCACGTGAGTGCAGCGGTGGCAAGCTCCTGACCGTTGGATCAAAGGGTGAGCTGAAGGGGCGCAAGCGTCTTATAAATAGGACCTCTGGCCCTTAGAAAAATCTCACCATTTCAAGATTTTTATTTTCCAGAGATTTGCTCTCACTCAAGAACTTCAGAGCTTTGCTCATTTCTAAAGTCAAAAAATTTAGGTAAAAAATTAATTAAAATTAATTTAACTTAATCTCAACCAAAGAGCTTTGCTCTCACAGATCTTTTGATCTAAAGAGATCCCCATTGGGGTTTCATAAACAGAGCTTTACTCTCAAGAACTTATAGATCTGCAGAGATCTTGTTCATGGGTTCTAACCCATGAACAGAGCTTTGCTCTTGAATCAACTGTAGATCTTTTAGATTTGAAAAATGAAGAATCTTTTTATAAGTATTTCATGAATCTTTCAAGATTCCAAAATTTTTAATTCTTTTAAGTGTAAAATTTTTCTGATGGACCTTTTCCATTATTACCACAGAGCTATGCTCCTTTAAAGAATTTTATTCTTTTGAGACCAGAATTTGACAAGTGTCATTTTGTGACAGAGCTTTGCTCTGAAAGAGGAGATTTTCTCCTTGTCTCTAGGGATTCCCTACTGATGATAATATTCTCTTGGGGATCTTTTCTTTAACTGACAGTCTCACCCAATGATGAGGTTGTCTTATTAAAAGAGGCGTTTTCATCCAGATTTTGTGGGTCCCCATTGGGTCCCCTACCCGCTGCACTGCTGTGTGGTATAATTAATTAGTTTTAATTTAATTAATTTTTAATTTAACTAATTAATTAACGCATTTTTTTTAAACGCCAAGCGTTGGAATTACAACACTAACGGCTAAATTGTTCTTTTGCAGCGATCATGTCTCTAGACACTTCTTTCCCGTTCGTCCGCTCGGAGGAGGGATTTCCCGAGGCGCTCTTGGACCGTGAAGTCCTGGCCATGATTAAAGAGTACGACCCGGAGTACAAGAGTCTCCACCTTTGGGGGTCGTGGTGTAACCAGATCATTATGGGTCGACGCAGCTTCACATGCTCAGTGCCGTCAGAACCCATCACGGCAATTCATTACGCCAGCCCACCCCCGGTGCAGTACGCCGTGGAGATGGTTGATTGGACATCGAAGGGCTTTCTACATCCCTCCATAGATGCGATTCCGGTTCAGCGTCCCATGGTTTTGGATATCCTGGGACGCCGTATCTGTCAAGGTGAGGCACGACCCTAGGGGCAATCATATAACATAGGTCTGATCCCCCGCCACCCGATTGGCTACCTGCCGTGGGCCCGGTATATCCTGTCGACGAAGAAGTCGCAGTTGATAAGATTAGGATTATATACCGCAGTCTACGTCTCCCTCTTCCAGTATCCCATGCTCCCCACCTGGTGGTTCAAGGCCTTCCTGGAGCAGTGGAACATTCCTACCCACACTTTCCTCGCCATGGATCGGGAAGTGTCAATCTCTTTGGAAGAGTTTACGGAGGTATCCGGTTTACCGGTCATGGGGGAACATTATGAGGAGTTGCTCCCGACGGATGAGTACATCTTTGGTGCTAAGCCGGTGATAAGGGGGCTCACACCAGAGAACGCTGTCCAACACCAATTTCCAAGTCTGATCAAGGTGTTGAACATCTACGAGGCCCTTTTCATTGAGCGTGGGAGCCGCGAAGTTAGTTTTGAGGATTTCATTGCTCGGTTCCTTCACCCAAACGTCCTCTCGGCAGAAGCTGCCAAGTTTGCCACCCTTGAGGACCCTTTCGGTTTAGGTTTGGATAACCTGCCGGTGAAGCAAATAGACTAAAAGGACTTTTTTCTTCCTAACTCCCCAACCATGTCTTTTTCAGAAGTCACAGCCCCCGAGATGGACGAGGAGGCCTTCTTTTTAGGATTTCTTGGGCTTTGGCTGAGTTGGTTTGTGCTTCCAATGCACTCTCACCGCATGCGGCATTCCGTCTTTTACCCAGCCTACCGGATGACCATCGGGGTAAAGGTGGCCGTTGGGATCGCTGTCCTGGCGCACCTATATCATGGCCTCAGCCGAGCAGCGGATGCTAACGAGCCCGGGGTATTGAACGTGGTCTTCCCGATGCACTACTTTATGTCGTGGCTCGAGCTACATACGGCGGGTGTCTTCGGCATGCATAAAAGGCCCTCGTTCTACGAAAGGTGCAGTTTTCCTCGCATTCTACAGCTGATCGGCTGTTCATACCAGAATATTGCATTTTATACCGCCCATTCTTACGTTCGTTTGTTTATAGGCAGGTGCTTTTAATCAGTGTTTGCGACATATTTACAGGATACTGGTTCTCAGCTCTAGACAGTGAAATTCATAGAAAAGTACGTCAAATTCCGGATTACTGTCAACAAAAGATAAAACACGGGTCTCCGCTCTCTATCCGTATGTTGCCACACACCAGTTTAAGGGACAAAATGGCAAATCGATGTCATTTTCGTGCACAAAGCTCAATGTCAACACAAGATCCAACATATCTACGCGGAGCTCGAGGAAATCTTGGCAAAAGATCCACATCACATCACTTTTTGATCTACTGAAATTCTGGAAGAAATGGGAAAAGTTTCTGAGAAAAAGTCATATACCACACTGAAGAGTACTAAAAACTAAGGAAAACCACCAAATTTCATGGCCTAACTCCTCTAAACGGCCGTGGTTCCTCGGCATAAGCGCGCTTAGGCCGCGGAACCGCGGCCATTTAGTCTCCTCTCGTTGTCGTTTTTCAGGGGCATGTTGGTCTTTTCTTGTAGGGGCATATTCTTGCCCTAGGTTTCCAGTTCCCTTCCTATAAATACCCCAGAACTTGCCAAGCTTTTGGTGTTAACTTCTTATGCCTCTTTTGTAGGATTTAGTGTAATTTAGTCTTCTTCTTCTTCTTCTTCATTCTTTTCTCCATGAAAATTGTAGTGAGAGCTTTTTGAGTGGAAGATCAATGAAGATGAGGGTTTTTGTATCATTCTCTTTAGTTTAACTTCCCCTTGAGATCCTTGCTTTCTCTTGATCTTTCAACCTCTTCATTGAGCTTGAAAGTTTAAGGGTTTGTTATTGATTTCAAGGGTTGTATCTTCTTATGGAATTAGTGCTTCATTTCACATGAGTTCTTTACCCTTCTCTTGATCTTGCAACCTCTTGATTGAGCTTGCAAGTTTAAGGGTTGGCTATTGATCCCATGCTTGTCTTGAGTTCTAGTGTTCTTGTAATTATTTTCTTGCTTATTTCTTTCTTGCTTTTTATTACTTGCTTTAGATTCATGCTTTACTTTCTTGCACTTTAAATTCCATGCCTTTACTTACTTGTAATCTGTTCTTTTCTTTGTTCTTTTTGTTCTCTCTTTTTGGTTCGTTTTTGTGAATGATTGTAATTATCGTTGTTAAGAACAAATACGGTATTGTAAGTTAATGTTTCTTTGCTCATTTCCTTTTCCCATTATTTTCCATTGAACTCCACCCAAACGTTACGCAAGCGCTCCGTTAGGCACCCTACCCTACCAAGGTAACGGTGATTCCTAACCGCGACCGGTTGCGTTCGGTTTGGCCGGAGGCGAAAGCAAGAGACAAGAACGGAAGGGCAAGGGTAAATAAGCCGGATTCCACGAATACCGTGCTTAAATCCCCTAATCCACGTTGTTGCCGATTGCTCTAGCTTCAATTGGTCAAGACTCGGCTCAAAGGTTTTGAGTACGGATTTGTTTAGCTTACAATTTCGTATCTTTTTCTTAACAACTTTATACTTGCATATAACACATAGGTTAGAATCGAACAAACATATACACATTCTTTATTGACTCGTCTAAAACTCGAACGGACATACAACCATCTCCCTGTGGATCGACCCGTGCTCAACCGGCTAGCTGCATAGCGACACCGTCTTGATTGCGGTTAACTTTAATTCTTTCAATCAAATGACGCCGTTGCCGGGGAGACGGTAGCGTATTTTCTTTCTTGTTATTCGGGTTAATATTCTTTTTGTATATATTTATAAATAAATAAATAAAATCTTTTTGTTATTTTTGATCATTTTTGTGGGCAAGAGTGCAGATTTTTGCGGATTTGCAAACTGCAATTGTGGGGAGCAAAGTGTACGTTCAAGGCTAAGGTGTTTGCAAAGTACAGTGCCAAAGATCCAGGTAGTTTGACCCGCGCAAGCGAACTTTTCAAGCTTACCGGATTTGATTCAACAGGGGTTTCCTAACCCAATAAACTTAACGGTACGTACTTTACTAACACCTTCTTCTCAAATCCGACGCATCCAATATACTATTCTTTGCAGGATTTTTTGCAAGTTCGCCAGCAAACGCTAAAAATTAACTAACCCGTATTTGTTGCAGTGCCATGCTTAAACTAAAAAACGATTGTTTGATTCTTTATAGAATTTTTATTGAATTGTGTATTGCATACATTAATACGGACTTAAGGGCAAGCGAACCCCACAACATACGGTAAAGGATTTCATCACCTTTTCCGTGGCCCACAAATCACGAACTTGAGCATAACGTTTACCCGCACAAATTTTAAAAGAAATTAGACTTTAAGCCTTAAGGACTTCGCGCTCACTAGGAGAAGTAAACTGTGTTTAGAACCTCGCTTAACGGTATATTGTTTACGGGGTGTCTAGGAAAGTGTTAACGGCGAAACCGCCAAAAGAGAAAGGGTTATTTAATTAAGGAACTTCGCGAAAGCGTTGGAAAACCTCCCCTTATCTCTGCACTTACCTGGCCTCGTGATCAGTGTATCTTGAGCCCGTTTCTCGACACAGTTTTACTTCGACAATCAAGTTCTGGAGCAGGTCTAATTGACCTAGGTGAACCCTAGAATGATTAGGTGTGTGGTATTTTTGTATCGTAATTGTTTTTGTCCAGATTCTTTTTGTGTGTATATTTCATTCTTTTGTTAATAGCTAACTAAATATATATATATATATATATATATATATATATATATATATATATATCACATTCTTTTTCCCCTCCTTTTCTCTACCTTTCTTTCTTTCTCTCTTCATATCATGGGCACTCCATCTCGCAAAACTCTTGCCAAACTTTGATACCCACAACCAGACATTACTTCTTACGGTTCTTGCGTTGGCCGAACGTCGAACGATCCCTCCATGCCCAAAATCTCTTTGAAAGATCGGATAGAAGCGTCTAGGACAAACACTTGCACTTCGCATTCCACTTTGTATCAACCTTTTCAACCTCCCGCACCCGCTTATGTTGATACCCCTTTTGTAAGTCGTCCTTTGTCCATCGCTGAACATATTGAACAATCTCATAGCCGATCTTTCACTCCTTTCACCACTTCAAATTCTTGGGATCAACAATTCCATTCACCTTCGTATCCGAGTGTTGATCCTACCACAGTCCAGCCATTCAATTCCTACCAGTCCTACCCGACTCTTGCACCTTCCCTAGACATTGCTTCTGAACCGCCATTTAGGAGTTTTCAGTATCCAAACAACTTTGAATCTTTTACTAAAACCCCGTCACAACCCATGTCTAGTCTGGAACAGTCGTTGGAAGACTTTAGGGTAGCGTCATGCCAATAGATGATGGATTTGAATGCGTCCATGGCCACCCTCATACAACCTACTGACCCGGTAGCTAGTTTCCAACTAGCTCCTAATTTTCCAATGTATGATGAGGCGGTTGGACAGATTGAGAATTTGAGTGGAGAGAGTGAGCTGTACCCCCTTCCAAGTCAAACCTACCCGTCCCAAATTGAATCCCACAACTCCTGTTTTGAAAGTCTATCGAGTGTCCCACATGATTTATCAATTGAAGATAGAATGATGAATGAGTCGTGCGACCTTGTAGTGTTTGATTTACCCGATTGTAAAGGGCCCCTTTTGAGTGAAACCAATCCCAAACCTTTTGACCTCTACACCTCCACTCTAGAACCTGAATCGATTAATATCCATGCTTTTGATGAGGTGTCTGAGAATATTGATTTTCACTTGATTGCGGATATTGACGCCGGGAATATTTTGGATGATGAACCTATAGATTTGGCAGAGTTTTTCTCTCCAATTCATCATCCCGAGCCATTAACTGTTTTTCCCGAACCCCATATGCGTCTTGATTTTGATGAAATTTGCATGGATAAGCTGAATTTTGAGGAAACTTCTGAGGATATCTTTGAGGATGAAACAGTTCTTGTTGATGAGTCGGATTTTCCAATTCATCCTATCCCTTTCATTGATTGTGTACACCCTCATGAACCTTTAACCGATAACCTTCCTCAATCACCTACCTCCATCCTTTCCATCGTTCCGACCTTGCAAGAAACCGTATCACTTTCATTTCATATGTCTGGTTTACCAAGTTCGGCGTACCCATGGTTTCTCATGAATCTTGAGGGATTTGACCTCATTTCTCGATGGGTTAATAGATTAGCACAAACACCTCTTACATATCAATCATCACAAATTGTGCTAATCTATTCACTCCATTTCCACCCTCAAGTTCGTATTCCACTTCTTTCTCCCTTCCGCCATTCTTCTTCTCATATACCGAGACCGTATCCCGCTTCTATCTCCATACGGTCTCGCGTATTCTCCATTTCTTTCCTCTTCACCTTCTTTTACCAACCCGCATCTTACAGAGATAGAATTTTTGAATGGTTGGTGTTAACTTTTGGCCTGTGTAAGGCTTTGTATAGCTTGATACTGTTCTCCTTCCCCCCTAATCCTGAACTTCAACGCTTAACAGTGGAAACACTGTTTTACTTAAGTTTGGGGGGGACACCTTTTTTGTATATATTTTTTTTGTTTTCCTTTTTGTTTTGTATATAATTTGTTTTAAGGGAGAGCGCCGACAATTTTTGACCCTCTTGGTATAGCCTGACAGTGAGGGCACTGTCAAGTTTAAGTTTGGGGGTGTGCTCGGTAAGCTTTCTTCCTTCGCATTCATTTTTATATTTTGCATTTGCATACCTTATTTAAAACCCACAAAAATCGAAAATTTTCCAAAAAATATAAAAACTTTGTCAAGTTAGCTAGTGGGAGAACTCAGATTCAACATTTCGACGGTTTTGTTTGATAAGATAAGAATAACTAAATCTTATTTTTAGATTTTGAAAACCTGAAAGATAACTCTCCTTTGAAGTTAACTATAGCTGATATACGTCTTTACATCACACTACACGTGTCGTGAGTTTTGGAAATTAGATGACAAGTCTTTTATGTCTAAAAACTTTTAAATGGATAAATGATTTTCTGAGGATCAAATAGGTTTGTTCTGAAATAAATAATATCAAGAATAGTTTATGAAGTGAAGTGAATATGAAGGGATATTATTGATGCCTTAATTGGAACTAATTCTGAAAAATAACCCATCTGGAACTTGATTGGAATGATTACACACCGAACCCACTAAACACGTCTTTTATCCAAAAAAATAATTGAACTGCCGATTATATCTCCGTTCGTATTGAATCATCATGATTTTCACGCCAAATTGTCTTTTGTTTTTGGACCTAGGTAACTTGAGTAATTAAGTCCGCTGGGGTGTTTCTACACCTAATGCCCTAAAGCCAACTGGTTTAGGTGCATTGGCCCAAAGCTCGTTAAGAAGCCTAGAAAGTCCAGATTAAAACAAAGTCAAGCAAGTGTTCTCTCCGAGTTAAAATTCCTAACGGTTCTTTGTGTGAGAATAATCTTGACAAAAGACAAGTTTTTATAAAAAAAAATATTTCTAGCGGAAATATGAAGGTTTTATTCTATGATAAAGACTATTGCACATACACAGAGGTGTGAATGAAATGAAAACAAGAAAAAGGTGGAGTGAAAAATAAGACCTAGTTTCCTGTTAGGGAAGATAGAAATTCTGAAGTTGAAACTTTACTGGAAAACGAAACTTGAAAAATGCTTAACTCTTTATAAAACTTATGTGATCCTTTTAAAATTTTATCTGGGCTTTATTGTGTGACATGATTACTTTAATCGATCCTTCTGGAACTTAACGACACTATTTGCACTGCACGTAAAGACATATAAAATCTTTAGTTAAATAAGAAGCGAGGTATGAAAAATAAGGGTTCGATAGTCTAGACTTAGGATCATAGAATTGTTATTTTCTGAAACAAAACTTTAGGGTTTGAATCATAGTTATTTCGCAAAACTAGCTTGACCGGATTTTGTGGGTGTAATCCGCTGAAAACCCTCAGGAGACAACACTCCTCCTACTAGGGACACCTAGAGGTTTAACGGCTTGTTGCACGAGCTCAGTGCAATCGCGTTCCATGCGAAAGTGCTGTTAGGACTTTTTGTGAATAATTGGTTTTGCTCGGGACGAGCAAAAGTTAAGTTTGGGGGTATTTGTTCATACCAGAATATTGCATTTTATACCGCCCATTCTTACGTTCGTTTGTTTATAGGCAGGTGCTTTTAATCAGTGTTTGCTACATATTTACAGGATACTGGTTCTCAGCTCTAGACAGTGAAATTCATAGAAAAGTACGTCAAATTCCGGATTACTGCCAACAACAGATAAAACACGGGTCTCCGCTCTCTATCCGTATGTTGCCACACACCAGTTTAAGGGACAAAATGGCAAATCGATGTCATTTTCGTGCACAAAGCTCAATGTCAACACAAGATCCAACATATCTACGCCGAGCTCGAGGAAATCTTGGCAAAAGATCCACATCACATCACCTTTTGATCTACTGAAATTCTGGAAGAAATGGGAAAAGTTTCTGAGAAAAAGTCATATACCACACTGAAGAGTACTAAAAACTAGGGAAAACCACCAAATTTCATGGCCTAACTCCTCTAAACGGCCGCGGTTCCTCGGCATAAGCGCACTTAGGCCGCGGAACCGCGGCCATTTAGTCTCCTCTCGTTGTCGTTTTTCAGGGGCATGTTGGTCTTTTCTTGTAGGGGTATATTCTTGCCCTAGGTTTCCAGTTCCCTTCCTATAAATACCCCAGAACTTGCCAAGCTTTTGGTGTTAACTTCTTATGCCTCTTTTGTAGGATTTAGTGTAGTTTAGTCTTCTTCTTCTTCTTCTTCTTTCTTTTCTCCATGAAAATTGTAGTGAGAGCTTTTTGAGTGGAAGATCAATGAAGATGAGGGTTTTTGTATCATTCTCTTTTGTTTAACTTCCCCTTGAGATCCTTGCTTTCTCTTGATTTTTCAACCTCTTCATTGAGCTTGAAAGTTTAAGGGTTTGTTATTGATTTCAAGGGTTGTATCTTCTTATGGAATTAGTGCTTCATTTCACATGAGTTCTTTACCCTTCTCTTGATCTTGCAACCTCTTGATTGAGCTTGCAAGTTTAAGGGTTGGCTATTGATCCCATGCTTGTCTTGAGTTCTAGTGTTCTTGTAATTATTTTCTTGCTCATTTCTTTCTTGCTTTTTATTACTTGCTTTAGATTCATGCTTTACTTTCTTGCACTTTAAATTCCATGCCCTTACTTACTTATAATCTGTTCTTTTCTTTGTTCTTTTTGTTCTCTCTTTTTGGTTCGTTTTTGTGAATGATTGTAATTATCGTTGTTAAGAACAAATACGGTATTGTAAGTTAATGTTTCTTTGCTCATTTCCTTTTCCCATTATTTTCCATTGAACTCCGCCCAAACGTTACGCAAGCGCTCCGTTAGGCACCCTACCCTACCAAGGTAACGGTGATTCCTAACCGCGACCGGTTGCGTTCGGTTTGGCCGGAGGCGAAAGCAAGAGACAAGAACGGAAGGACAAGGGTAAATAAGCCGGATTCCACGAATACCGTGCTTAAATCCCCTAATCCACATTGTTGCCGATTGCTCTAGCTTCAATTGGTCAAGACTCGGCTCAAAGGTTTTGAGTACGGATTTCTTTAGCTTACAATTTCGTATCTTTTTCTTAACAACTTTATACTTGCATATAACACATAGGTTAGAATCGAACAAACATATACACATTCTTTATTGACTCGTCTAAAACTCGAACGGACATACAACCATCTCCCTGTGGATCGACCCGTGCTCAACCGGCTAGCTGCATAGCGACACCGTCTTGATTGCGGTTAACTTTAATTCTTTCAATATCGGCGCATCAATTGTAAACCCATCGCCACCAAATGCCAGGGGTTTACTCCTTCGCTCCCACACCGTTGGAGCCGGTGTGTCTTTCATTGACAAGGTGTTGACTATTGGAAAAACGTCCACCACTGCAGTGCGGTCATTGCAAGATACTTTCAAGGATGGAGCTTCAGTTTTAACGGCCCGGGAGACCCTTCACTTATATTCCATCAGACCGGGCTTCTTGGTGTTTAGGCAGGACGGGGCAGCGATCTTCATGAGATATAACCCACATCGTTTCGCCCAACAGCTGAGCTATAATCAAGGGGTACCGCTGGAGGCTTTTTTATCGGAACCTGCCGCGACCGAAGAAGGGATGGAGAGAGCGCTGCATCATTTCATGCGTCTAAACACGGGCTCTCACTTCTTTATCAGTGAGCCGGCTTGCGCCCCACGACTTCTTAGGGTATATACAGAATGGTACAGTCATTCGACGGGAGCGGTCATAAAGGAGGAAAGGCGGTTGCTGATCGACCGTAAGGGTGCACCTCCAGGTAGCGATCGCAATGCTCCTTTGGTGCCAAGGACCCCGGTAATCCCCCCTTTAAAAGATGTCAAAGCCGGACCCTCGTGTGCGCAGAGTCCTCCACGCGGATTGCCGCTCCCTGATATTGCGGATACACCACCAGCGCCCTGTGCTCCAGTAGAGATAGTGGTTATAGCCTCACCGGAGTCTGGCGTGGGTGCGGACATCGGAACCCGCCGTCCCAAGGTGGCTGCTAAACGGAAGTCGATCCCACGTGCACCTCGGGTCGGAGGGCAGAAAAAAAAGAAGTCGCTCTTCGCTGCGGACGTCGTGTTCGGTCAGGAACCCCATGCTCCCTATGTCGAGGGCCTGATCGAATACGGGACTAACGAAGGATTAGTTATGCAGCCGCCGGACGATACAGACTTGGAGGCTGCTCTCGAAGCTTCAGCGTGGTTGGCGAGGCGTGACGCGTGGCTAGCTAAGCTTGCACAATTAGGTAACTACTAGTCGCATTTTCTTTATTGCAACATATCCTCTTCATTGCCTTTGACTAACGCTTTTCTTTCTTTTCTTCCAACAGGCATCACTGATGAAGAAGCCATTACCGCTTCTCTGAAGACTTTCCAGGAGGAGGAACGTCTTAGAGCGTCCATGGGCCTTAGGAAGTTTCGATTCATCAAGTTTTCATTTCCCTTGTGTTATGGTCGATCTAACCTTTCCCTTTTAATCACAGGAACCTCAATGCCGCTCCCTCCAGGTGACGCAGATGTTCTATCAGTTGCCGATGTTCCTGCTTCCTCAAGGTTACTGCAGGAGGTTCGTCTTGAAGAGTCGATGAGAGACGCCTTAAAGGCTCTGGAGGCATCTCTGAACGAGGACGACGACGCCCTGAAGGAAGCGTCACAGAGGTCCATCGCGACAGCCCGGGAGGAACGGAAGCGATCGAGGCGCGAAGCAAAGGCACGCAGGGCTGCCTTGGCTATGGGAGCGGGCCCCAGCACCGTTCCTCGTGCTGATACTCCTTCCCAAGAGGCCCATGTCGCCCTCCTATCTACTGCTCGAAGATAAGTGGTGCGCGCAGCTCGGAGCGTAAATGATAAAGCCACTTCAGGTAATATTTCTCCCAAGATTTTGTTGTAAGAGTTATAATGCCATCGGTTCTTATATATTTTATCTTATAGGGCCAAGTCCGACCGAAGGGGAGGCGGAGACCGTTGAACCCAAGGAAGCAGAGGAGGCGGTACCTGCCGAACTCGAGCCGACGGTGGGCAACGTTGGTGAGGCTTTGGAGTCTGAGGTGGAGGTTGAGGGGGCTGCAGCCGAGAAGGTCATTGATGCCGAACCTGAAGTGGTGGCAGATGAAATGATCATTATAACTGAGCCCAGGGTGTTGGCGGATAAGGCGCTTGAGGCCGGCGACCTCGTGGTGACGGTGGACGAGACAACCGCGACTACTGAACCCGAGGGAGTAGCGGGTGAGGTGGCCATGATTCCCGAGGACGAGCCAACCGCTCCTTCTCTGGAATCTGGGAATGCTCCAGTTATAGCCCTCCCCGTCTATGGTCCTCCACCGTCTCCAGGTCTCGCGAGCACAACAACGGTTCCCATTGAGTCGGGTGATGAGGCCACAGGCGGTGGCCTCATGTCGATGGAGGAGGGAGACGCCTCCGTTTCGGCTGGCAGCTCACCAGGTAAATCCCAAGTTACTGTCCTCTTTATCTTATAATACTTTCTAACAAGTTCATATTTGTTCGTAACGCAGGTGCAGCCAGTGCTGATGCCCCATTGCTCGAGGGAGCGCCTTCAACTACTGCCCTGGCGGTGGTCACCTCTCAGCCCTCTCTCATACCGTCAAAGATGTTGGAAGGTATGAGTTTGCAACTTATTAATCTCATTTTTCAGACGTATAATTTGTGTACTAAAGTCATACTGTTATGTCTTTCAGGAGTGCTTTTTGACCATCTTTATCAGATATTGCTCCCACACTTCTCCTTCCCATCTGAACTCGCTTCTTCCTCTGGTGGCGTTGGTGAGTATGATTTCTATTGATATCCTTCTTTTTTCATTGATGGAATTACTTCTAACCCCTTTTTTTCTCATCTCGACTGCAGTGCTACAGATTGAAGGAGGGGATAAAAGATCGGCTGCGCCTCCGGTCCTTCCGGCTTTGCCACCTGTCTCAGCTGGTACGTCGACTATCACGTCGATAACTCCACCCTTTTATTATTTTTTTTACTGTTATCTGATCACATCCTGTTTCTTTTCAGCTATTGTTCCGGTCTCGGCGCCCTTCGAGCCTCGCACTACAATGCCGGTGGGTCCTTATCTGAGACGTCCGTCTTCGAAAGGTGCGGCAAATAGTCTGCGCATGTTGAGTGAATACATCGAGGAACTCGACGTCGAGACTCCTACGTCTGCTGCGGACTTTGCTACGACGGTTAACCAGATTTTGGTGATATTTGCCAACTTCCATGACGAGAGCATCGTCGCATTTTGGGTTAACCATTGCAGGGAGATCGAGGCCCGCCTGCATCGGTTGGAGTCGCTGCGTCCCGCTCCCGAGACCTTGGCCGCCAGCAATCAAAGAGCAGCGTGGATTGAGCGGAGCGCTTCTTACTTCCGCCATCTCGAACAAGAAGTCATTTCAAGGCGTAAGTAGCGCGGTGA
Source organism: Agapanthus africanus (assembly GCA_030015575.1). Lineage (NCBI taxonomy): Eukaryota > Viridiplantae > Streptophyta > Magnoliopsida > Asparagales > Amaryllidaceae > Agapanthus > Agapanthus africanus. Next base: position 505,054,836 of record JASDDO010000031.1, read on the forward strand.
GACTTCGAGCAAGTCTGCCCAACTGCATGCTCGGGTGGAGGCCAATGCTGTACGGCTAAAGGTTGCCTTTGAGGGTCTTCTGCAATGTCTTTCCGAGGGGTTATCCTTGAGGCAACAGCTTGACGTTGTCGAGCGGGACGCACCCAGCCAAGAAGCAGCCCAGAAGGCGGCCGAGGAGCAACTTTCATCCTTTTTACAGCAGCGGGCCCAGGTGGAAGCGGAGGTGGCCGCGGCAGTCACTCAGGAGGAGGCGCTGATGGAAGTGCGAGAGTAGCTTGTGGATTTACTAAAGACACTTCCTCCTCAGTAGCTATCCCTCTTTGTATCATTTGTACTTGTAGATAAAAGAATGTGTATATATATATATTTTTTTATTCTTTGACATAATGTATTCTGTACCCAATCAAGTTTATGAATAAAAGATACACATTTTTTTGTAATGTCTTGTGTCATTTTCAACGTCTTTTCTTTCTTTTATTATCAGCATGCCACCTTAGTAACCATGGTTGACGGATAATAGAGCACGCATCTTGACTTTCTTAAGGAATAGCGATGGCTTAGGCCACAGGTTCAGATCTGCTGCCTAAGACTTTTAAACTCTATAAGCCGTGAGGGTCTCATAGGGATTTTTCTCCCTACGGGTCGAGAGGATCTCGTAGGTGGGTTTTTCTCCTTAGGAATCGTGAGGACTCCTAAGTGTGGTTTTCTCTTATAAGTCGTAAGGATCCTATAAGAGAATTTTTCCCTCTTACGAGTCGAGAGGGCCCGTAAGCGGTTGTTTCCCTCCTTGTCGAGATTCGACTTTGGAGAGTGAGACCCGTGAATAGTATGCAAGAGATCTTTTTGGATCGACTTGCAGGGTCCCATTGTTCAGGAAGCAAGTTTTTTAGTCCCTGCTGCCTAAGGCTTCATCTTGCAAGTTGAGACGAATCGGGAATTTTCCCGCGGAGACACTGGTTTCTCTGCGAGCCGACGCGAATCAGGAGGCTCTCGTCAAGGAGTGTTTGTATCCATGAGTCGAGGAATTTGCTAGGGATTATTTTTTTCCCTAGCGCCAAGGATTATTTATTTCCTTGGGGTTGAAACGAGTCGAGAATTTCCCACGGAGGCACTGGTTGCTCTGTGAGTCGACGCGGATCAGGAGGCTCTCGTCAAGGAGTGTTTGTATCCGTGAGTCGAGGAATTTTCTAGGGATTATTTGTTTCCCTAGCACCAAGGATTATTTGTTTCCTTGGGGTTGAAACGAGTCGAGAATTTCCCACGGAGGCACTGGTTGCTCTGCGAGTCGACGCGGATCAGGAGGCTCTCGTCAAGGAGTGTTTGTATCCGTGAGTCGAGGAATTTGCTAGGGATTATTTGTTTCCCTAGCGCCAAGGATTATTTGTTTCCTTGGGGTTGAAACGAGTCGAGAATTTCCCACGGAGGCACCGGTTGCTCTGCGAGTTGACGCGGATCAGGAGGCTCTCGTCAAGGAGTGTCTGTTTCCTTGAGTTGAGGTATTTGCTGAAGACACTGGTTTCTTCGGAGTTGGAATGAACCGTCGAGATTTGGCTTCGTTTTCTGGCGGAGCCTGGTGGGAAAGTATGTTTCTCTCTTTGTTTACGCCCTTGGATTGTATACAGGGATCGATGTGATCTTAACTGTAGAGCCAAAGTTTTATCATCTTCCTTTTTTTATTTTATTTCCACGATGCTCTATCATTTCAGCTTTCATGTCGCGAAGGTCGCTATTGCCCAATCATTTCGGCTATTTTTCGCGGTGCCCAATCATTTCGGCCGTTTTATTTTGTTTTCACTCACTGCTTTTTATTGCGAGTTGCCCAATCATTTCGGCTATTTTGCGTGCATACATTTTTACTTGCTGCTTTTTGCTGCAAGTTGCCCCATCATTTCGGCTATTTCGTATGCATGTGCGGCCTATCGGCTTTTTGCCGTAAACCTGAAATTAGACACCGATTTCGGCATCAGCACCGCTACAACTGGGATATTTCCAGGAGCGAATCATCATCTGCCTCTGTCAATGTCGAACAAAGGTGGCTTAGCGAACAGGGTTAGGGTCCTATCGACTAAGGCTTTTAACTTCATGAGCCGTAAGGGTCTCATAAAGGTATTTCTCCCTACAAGTCGTGAGGATCTTGTAGGTGTATTTTTTCCTTAAGAATCGTGAGGATTCCTAAGTGTATGTTTCTCTGTAAGTCGTAAGGATCATACAATAGGGTTTTCTCCTTGTAAGTCGAGAGGACCAACAAGGGTCATGCGAACATATCCCCAGTCACGGACGGGACTTGGTTAGGGAAATGTTTATTCGCGCCCGTGGATTGTATACAAGGGCCAGTATTGGACCACTTGTAGGGAAGTATCGAAGGTTGTGGGGGTTGCTTAAGCACAGGTTTAGGTCTCTGTAACTTAAGACTTTCAAATCTTATGAGCCGTGAGGGTCCCATAAGAGAGTTCTCCTTACGAGTCGTGAGGATCTCGCAAGTGTATTTTCTCTCTAGGAATCGTGAGGATCCCTAAGTGTGTTGCTCCCTTATGAGTCGTAAGGATCTCACACGGGTGGTTTCTCCCTACAAGGTTGAGAGGACCATGTAAGTGTCTTTTAACGAGGTTGCGCCCTTTCGGGTTTTCACAAACACTCGCCGGTAGTCCTGCTGTTTTTACTCACGGAGCCCTTTCGGGTTTTCATCCGTGCCCATTTTGCTTATGGACATACCGTTTATATATTTTTTTTATATATTTTTTTTATTCATCTCGTCGGCCTAAGAGATGCTGCGGTAGTAGTTTAAGGATGTTTCGGTCCGCTATTAGTTTAAGGACATTTCGGTCCGACTTTGAGAAGGATGGCTACTGCTGATAGAGTTTGAGCTTAGGAAGATAGCGAGCGGACATAGTCGTCGTTATCTACCATTGACCTAGGCTGTGGCTCATTAAGCATAGTATTTCTTTAGGAAGTGACCGTTTATTGGCCTGAAAGGCCTTTCACCGTGCATGTCCATGAGTAGATAGGCCCCACCCTGGTAGACCTTATCTATGATGTATGGGCCTTCATAGTTTGGCTCGAATTTTCCTCGCTTGGCATGACTGGGAATCATAGGCCTTTTGACCACTAGCACAAGTTCGCCTTAGCGGAATGTCCTCGGTCGGGTCAATCTTTCATATGAGCACGTCATCTTTGCTTTATAAGCTTCCAGATTTTGCTGTGCTATGAGCCGGGTTTCATCAAGGGCGTCAAGCTCCTGAAGCCGAAGGTGAGCATTTTCTTCATCCGTCAGCTCGCAGTGGACTGCCACTCGTAGAGAGGGTAACTCTATCTCGAGGGGGAGTACTGCTTCCGTCCCAAATACCAACGTGTAAGGCGTTGTGTTCGTGGCCGTTTTAAACGTAGTTCGATATGCCCAGAGAGCTTCTTGCAGTCTTTCGTGCCAGTCTTTCTTATTTCGTGACACCGTTTTCTTCATGATCTTCGTCAAGGTCTTGTTGAAGGCCTCAGCTAGACCGTTAGCTCGCGGATTATAAACCGAGAAATATCTCCAGTCTATATTATGCTGTTGCGCGAAGCGACTGATTTTGTGGCTTCTGTAGGCTGGCCCGTTATCGGAGATGATTCGTCTTGGCGTTCCAAATCAATATATGACATGCGTCTTGAAGAAATGGAGGATATTCTCCGTCTTTACTTCCCTCAGCGGTACCGTTTCTGCCCACTTAGAGAAGTAGTCAGTCGTCGCTAGGATGAAACGATGTCCTCTAGACGATGCTGGTTCGATGGGGCCGACTATATCAGTCCCCTACATTTCGAATGGCCAGCTAGCCACCGTTGGATGTAGTGGATTCGGATGCTGATGGATGAAGTCCCCATGAATTTGTCATGAGTGGCATTGCTTCGCATATTCGAGGCAGTCCTGGATCATCGTGGGCCAATAGTAGCCCATCCATTTGATCTTCAACTTCATCTTTGGGCCTGCTTAGTGAGAACCGCAGAGTCCGTCATGAACTTCCTGGATGACCCTTTTCGCTTCGTTAGGTCCTAAGCATCTCAACCATAGAGAATCAAACGACCTCTTGTATAGAGTATTGTTGACGAAGGCAAAAGACAGAGCTCGTTTTATGAGCTGATGTCTTGTGGACGCTTCTTCAGGCATTCGATGGGATTTAAAGTAATCTATGAAGACTTCTCTCCAATCCTCGGTATTTACCTAATCTTTTACTTGCAGGGTTGTCTGCTCGTTCGCTCCTTTTTCTTCGGATGATTCCGGAGATATTTCTGCTGGGGCAAGCACCCGACGGCTTTGTACCATGATTCTAACGTCATCGAGGTTCTCGTCAGCCAGTTCTTTAGCAAGTTTGGCCAATGCATCTGCTTTGTTGTTTTCCACACGCGGTATGTTCTCCAAAGTATAGAAGGGAATTTGGGTCAACAGTTGTTGCACCTTTTCATCGTACTTCACCAACTCCGGTTTGCACGTTTGGTAGTCGCCGTTTACTTGACTAACGACTAGCTGGGAATATCCATATATGAGAAGGTTTTCAATTCCCATGTCGATGGTGATCTCAAGACCTGCTATCAAGGCTTCATATTCGGCTTCGTTATTCGTCCTCGGCTCTGTTAAGGAGAAAGCGAAGCGCATTATCCCTCCTTATGGAGTCACGAAGATGAGGCCTACCCCCGATTTGATTATAGGGGTACTTTGTTTGCGTTTTTTCATGGAAGATGCTCCATCGAAATAAAGTTCCCATTGGGTATCACCACCGTCGATCGCGTCAAACGCATGTTCGTCTGGCAAATCGCAATTTAAAGGAGAATCGGCGGGTATCGGATGCTCAACGAGGAAGTCGGCGATGACCTGTCCTTTCACTGCCTTGAGAGGTTGATACGTTATCGAGAACTCTATCAAGAGCAGGGCCTATTTAGCAAGTCGTCCCGTCAATATGGCCTTCGACATCAAATATTTAAGGGGGTCCACCTTCGAAATGAGACGGACCTCATGCACTAACGCATAGTGTCTAAGCTTCGTTATCGCAAAGATTAACGCCAGGCAGTGTTTTTCAATGGGGGAGTAGCTGCTTTCTGCCCCCAGCAGAACTCGACTTAAGTAGTAGAGTGCTCTTTCTTTCCCTTGATCGTTCTCTTATGCCCATAATGCGCCTAAGGAACCTTCGAGGGCGGTTGTATAAAGAATGAGGGGTTTTCCTTTGACCGGAGTAGCCAACACCGGCGGGTTCTACAGGTATTGCTTGATCTCGTCTAGTTCGCTTTGGCATTTTTGGTCCCAAACGAACGGGGTTCCCTTCTTCATCAGGTGGCTGTAAGGACGACACTTGCCTGAAAGGTTGGCTATAAATCGTCGTATATACGCAAGCTTTCCTTGGAGAGACCGCAGCTGTTTGAGAGTCCTTGGGGGAGGCATTTCCATGATCGCCTTGATCTTTGACGGATCTATCTCGATACCCCGGTGTCGGACGATGAATCCTAAGAATTTTCCCGAGGAAACTCAGAATGCACACTTGAGAGGGTTCATCTTCAAGTTGTATTGCCGAAGGCATTAAAATACGGTCTTCAAATGCTCGAGATGTTCCTCGTATGATTTGCTTTTAACCACGAGGTCGTCGATATAGCATTCGACGATTTCGTGTATAAGGTCATCGAAGATCTTCGTCATGGCCCTTTTGTAGGTGGCACCGGCATTCTTTAAACCGAAGGGAATATACCCAAAGAAGTCCTGAAGGCGGTATGCTTCTGATCTTCAGGATGCATCTTTATCTGGTTATATCCTGACGAGCCATCCATGAAGGAGAAAACCTCATGAGTGGATGTATTGTCTATCATCAGTTCGGTAACTGGCACTGGGAAATCGTCCTTCGGGCAGGCTTTATTGAGATCTCGGAAGTCTACGCATATGCGCACTGTCCCATTTTTCTTCATCACCGGGACGATATTGGCAATCCATTCAAGGTATTGAACTTCCTGGATGAAGCCAGAGTCGATCAGCTTCTTGACCTCGGCATTGATACTCATCTCAAGCTCGAGCCGCATTCTTCTCGGCGCCTGTTTGACTGGCTTGACACCTGGGGATATTTCCAATCTATGCACAGCAATTTCTGGATCTAATCCCGGCATTTCGGAATAGTTCCATGCGAAGCAATCTTTGTGCTGCATAAGCAGGTCTTTTAACGTAGCCACCTTTTCGTCAGATAACAGCTCGCTGATGAATGTCGGTCGCGGGTCATTCGCCGTTCCCAACTCAATTTTCTTGAGGTTATCTGCAGTGGTATGGATTCCATCTTCCAGCTCTTTTGGCGCTGGTGGGAATTCTGAGATTATCTCGTCGTTGCTGTTTTCGAAGCACCAAGGAAGGTCATCAATGTTCTCGGGCTCTTCTTTTGATATCGTTATCACATGACAAGTACGAATTCGCTTCCAATCCCAATGCGGAACTGGTTCTTCTTTCATGGCCTTGGGCTCGTGCTTCTGTGGCGGCGCTACCCTCCAGTTATTGGATAGAGCGAACTTGCCAAGCTGATACTGATCTTCGACCCAATTCTTGAAGGTGAAGCAGTCCTCGAGAGGGTGCCCTATCACTCGGTGATAAAAGCAATAGTCCGGGTGTGAGACCTCGCCCGCTTGTTCAGGGTGTTTAGACTCCGGCAGTGTAAGCATCTGATGTTTTAAAGCAAGCTCAAGCATCTTCTTCGTCTTGTCCCGGGGAAATGAGTACGCTCGACCCATTTTCCTCATGAGGGATAGATCAGAACCGCTCGGTTCCCGCTTGCGTGGCCTCTTAGTCCCGCTTCGTTGATGTTGAGCGCCTTTTTCGCGTTTCGACTTGTTTCTGCCTCTGCGTCGAGCCTTCTTTATAACAGGTTGACAAGGAACGGCATTTTCATCCTTCGCGGCCTGTTGGAGGAGGCATTGCATTTTGGCTTTCTTGTAGATGACCATTTCGCGGTTATGGTCGTCTCGGACTTTTTGACCAGCTTCCCTTATAAGTTTGTCCATTTGTTCTTCGAACGACGGACTGGGCTCTTTTACATCTGGAACTTTCACTGGCTCAGGATTAGCGTCCTCCCATTGAGCATCCGCTTCTTCATCGAAATCATACACGACGTAGCAGTCGTGTAGTGGCTCTCGTTTCTTTGATCGGATGTATCCAAGCCCGATTGTCTCCATTTTCCCATTAGGCAGTTTGCGTTGAGTCCCGGGAACGTCCCAGACTTTGTCATAGAACTTGGCTTTTCGAACGGTTTGCATGAAGGATATCCCCTGGCGTTTCAGCAGCTTTTTCAAACCTTCCGTATAATATCTGGAAAGACGGATAGGCTGAAGCCTGTCGAGTGTAGGATCTGCGCCATGCCAGATTTCTTTTTCCACCTTGGTTTCTTCAGAGCGGTAGAACAGAATTGCTTTCTCGCTTTCTCACCTGGGAGGGATATAGAACGTTTGCAGCTCTTCTACATTGTAAATATTAAGTGCATCCAGTTCCTTACGGTGTTTAAGCGGCACTATGGCGACTTGTAGACTTTGCTCTTCGTCAGCGGACGTTCGTATTGAAGGTCGAGCAGAGAATACAGCATGGATCTCATCTTCCGAGTCGCTACCAAAGACCAACGTAGGAGTAGACGGTCCTGGCTTGTTGTGTTGGGGCGGACCCAAATAAACTATCTCCTCTTCCTCTTCAGTATCACTGCCGAAGACCGGGATGGTGGCGTTAGCTTTGTTCTCCGGCTTGTGACACTTCTCCGTGTCTTCGAAATCCGGTAAGAAGTACTTGGCATCTTCATATTTGCGGACCTCATTCACAGAGAACGGGTTCAGCTCTCCCGTCACGGTATACTCGAAACCATCCTTAAAATACTTCATACACTGATGTTGTGTAGAAGGGATGATGTTGTACTCGTGTAACCATGGTCGGCCGAGCAAAGCGTTGTAGCATGTCTTGGCGTCTATGATGTGGAACTTAATGTACGTGACGAGTAGCCCGAAGCGTAGCGTCAGTATCACAGACCCAAGAGTTCTTGATGACTGGGAATCGAACCCGGAGATGGTGATCTTGTCACGAGCAAGGTGCTGGACGCTCATGCAGATTTCTTTTAACACCCGCACGTTGAGGAGATTAACGGAGGATCCATTGTCGATCAGGATTTTGCCTATCTTAATATCGTGGCAGTATCCTGAGACATAGAGGGGGCGATTGTGTTCGCACGTCCCAAGGAGAAGGTCTTCATCACCAAAAGCGACATCGGCCGTGTGCACTTCCTCCAGTTCATCCTTCATCTTTTCCTTGGCCAGGAAGGCTTGGAATTGCTCCGGATCCTGTAGTGCTTTGATTAACGAATCTCTCGCCTCCTTTGATAGCAAAAGGGCGTCAAGAATGCTGAGTTGTGAGGGCAGCTTTCTCAGATGTGCTAAGACGTTGTAATCCACCTTATTCTTCTTCGGCGGGTTGTTGGCGCTTAGCTCCTCCAGAACTTGGTCATCTAAGACGATATCTTCAGAGACCTTTTCTTTCCCTTTATCTTTTCTGTTTGAGGGTCCGAGGTTCTTTTCAGACAGCGTCCGATTCCGCAGCCGAATATTTTCGCAGACCTTCGGCTCTTCTTCTTTTTCCAAAGTGGACTCTTTAAAGAGAGGGGCAAGTTCCAGCTCCTCATCAGAATCTCTCCCGAATGTAGGCACTTGTGACCCGCTGGTGTTAACCATGCGACAATCGCCGGTAGTTCTTTCAAGCTCTTCGGTCGTATTTTTTTGCTCCCGACGATTTTTACGCTTTTCCCGTTTAAAGTGTTGTCGATGAGCAACGTATCCTTACCACCATCTATAGAAAGCTTTGCACTCTTGAGTGGGGTGCGAAACCTTCTGATGATATAAGCAATAGGAGGGGTGCATTTCCAATTCACCGGTGATGTTTCCTTCAGAGGATGGTAGCTTCATGCCCATTGATATGGCCTTAGCAAACCTTTTCTTTATCTTGAATTGGCTTTTGTCAACGGTGGAGGCATTTTGCTCCAGCGGGATCGTCTCAACTCTTTCATCAAGTCGCTGACGTTTGGCCCTTTCAAATATAGTCGTCTCGCGTTATCGATCAGCTTTACTTTTCAATCGAGCTTCTTTAAGGAACGCGTTAATCATTTCATTAGATAGCTCCGGAAATTTTGGTTCAGGATCTACCCCCAGCGTTTCAGTACAAGAAGTCTCCTCACCGTTCGTGAACGAATGGGAAATCACATGACAGCTCGCCACGCATTCTTCAGATTCATCTGACGAACTTTCTCCCTCACCTTCCTCTTGAAAGACGTGGTTCAGAAACTCTTGGAACGTAATGGGAGTCCGTGCCTTCTGGTTGTATTCCTCCAGCGCGTCAATTTGTTTTTGCAAGTCTGTGCGCTTGTCGCCAGGCTTCACGGGATTCTTTGACTTCTTTTTCTTTTTCTTCGAGGATTTTGACGGCTGGTTGCGAGTGCTTGAGCCACCACCATCGGTCCTTGGAGTTGGACGTGGCTTCAACATCCCTTCAATGACCTGCGGTTCCAACGGGTTCCTCCACTTGATCGCTGGGCATGTCTGAAGGTCGTTCAGCATCCTCTTTGTCTTTGTTGATAATACAACTTCCCAAGGAGCTTCTTCAACGACGGAGCATGTTGCCTCCGGCGTATTCATCACCTTAGAGGTGTGGGGTTGCGGGGGATTCACCTTCCATTTATCAGATAACGCGAACTTGCCCTGTCAGTACTGGTTTTCAAGCCAATTTTTGAAAACGTAGCAGTCTTCGATCGGATGGCCTAGTACTCGATGATAAGGACAGTAGTTGGTCTCGTTGACGTCACTTGGTTGCAACGGACGTTTTGGATCCGGCAGATTTATGAGTCTGTTGCGCAATGCCAGCTCGAATAACCTTCTCGTTTTATCGCGGGGAAAAGAATAAGGACGCCCTAGTCTCTCCTCAAGGTCTACGTATGGGCGCATATTATTTTGACGCACAACCGGCTTCGAGTTGCTCGGTTGTTGTTGAGCATTAGCGACGACGATCGCTTTTCCCTTCCCTTTGTCATTTCGGGAGTCCGGCTTTGGAAGAGGAGGTTTATGGCCCATCTGATCCATCTGCGCTAGCTTGTCAATCAAGGCCTGGAAGGTAGTCGGCTTGAAAACATCATAAATTGCGAGATGGTTGCTTACGGATCAAGGGTTCCCACAAACATACCCACCGCAGGAGCTTCTTCAATGCGCTGCCCGCACTTCGACCATAAGTTCCGCCACCGTATAGCATACTGAACCCACGTCTCGCCTGGCTTTACCCTGGCGTTAATCAGTGCCGTCATCGGGGTGCGTTCACTGGCGCTTGCAAAACGCTGAGTAAACAACAGCTCCATCTCCGCGAAGGTTTTGATAGAGTCGTTCGGGAGCTCAGAGTACCACTCAAACGCCGTATCCGATAAACTTCCAACAAACTGGCGAAGCAAAAGCTTGTCATCACCGCCGGTATTGCCACAGAGTGCCCTGAACTGGGCAACATGCTGGTGAGGATTGCCCGTCCCCTTGTAGACATGGAACTTGGGAATCGTATAACCTGGCGGGTACTTGATTTGATCGTACCAACTTGGATATGGCCGCCCCATTTTTACGACCTGGCCGACTGCTTCGGTCGCATGATGAACCCGTATTTGTTGGGCGATGTACTCATCCAAATCAGCTTTGGAGATTGTATCCTTTTTAGCCGTCGACAGAGCTGATGGAGGATTTGATGTCTCTCCCCTATCGTCCCCAACGACGATCGGGGGCTCTTCGGTCAGAGGATCTTGTTGTATCATCATCCCTATCATGTCTTGGAAGAAGAGGCACATACGCTGTATGTTGGCTGCTTGTTCAGCAGCCTCTTTGTCCTTCTTCTACAATATCCGACGAAGGAATTCGGCGTCGGTTTCTTCCTCTTGGCGTTCATCCGAGGACATTTCAGGGTTTTTTTTTTGGCCCTGTAAGTGCGGCCATAGCGTTCATCATTTCTTAGAGCTTCTGCTGCTGCTCCTGCGCCTTGGTCACTGATCGCGTAAGTGGTCGATGACCCGTAGATATGCGACTGTCCTCTTTACCAGACGCCACATAGACGGTATGCACTACGATGCCCCCTGACTTAGGGCGTTTGGATGCACCACCTCTGATATTTGTCCCATGCTGTTTAATAGGACGGTCTTTTTCTTTTTGCACTTTCGTCTTCTTTTGTTGACAAGAGTGATCTGGGTCGATCACGGAGTCTTGAACCCTTCGCCAAACCTTGTATATTTTTTAGGACAGCCGTTGAGGGGGATGTTCTTGCTTTGTTTCTGGAGCACACCGCAGGTAGAGGAGATCTCTTCAGTGTAGCGGTTGGAGAGTTCTTCCGTACCCTTCTCAGCAGTTCAAAGCTGTTCCCAGTTGGAACAGCAACGTTGACTTCCACCACTGGAGCCGGTGGAGTTAGCTCTGAGGGGGAGTTTCCCCCTGCCTTCCTCACTCGTTGCCAATGGCGACGTCGAGCATGACGAGACGTTGGGACTGGCTCGGAGATTGAGACATCTTCTTTTTGCCCCCTGTCTGAATGAGACGCCGCCGGTGTTAACCTCTTAAAGACTGAGGTTGTCTTTCGAGGGGTGATATTCAACCTGTCGAAGACGGATCCTCGAGTAGGGGCAGGAATCGTCAGTCTTGAAAAGACTGACTCTTTGACAGGGGAAGCCGCCTTAACGACTTCTGGAGCAGCAGTTATTGCCTTCCTTGGGACAGCCAATTTAGAGTTCTGATCTAGCCTGGTGAAAACAGAGGCTGCCGGTTTCGTAGTGGGTGACCGGTTGACAAGGGTCGTCGTAGCAGTTAGCCGGTCGAAGACCGACTTTTTGTTCACTTCCGGTGTAGGTATTGGCGCAGAGAAGCTTGTAGGTGGGATCATGGTCCCGAAGAACAGGCCAGTGGTGGCTTGGGTCACCTGGTCTACCGGCAGAGCGAGGAAGGAAGCCGCTTGGGGCCCATATGTTATACCTCCTGGTGAGGTGGAGCGTCCGTTGCAGTGGCATTTCGAGCAGTTGGTGCAGTTAAAGGCCATTGAATCTGGAGTTCTGCGCCAGGAAAAAGACAAAATCTTAGTAACTTGAAATCCGAAGGCAACCATTTAACAAACCGCGATCGGTTCGCGAAGACGACACACGAAGTGTGGAGTGGAAAGAGGAAAAGGTCCCACAAGACGTGCCAGAATCTGTTCCCCTCCGAATAGCGGCACACAAGACTGCGAGGTCCTGACGCTGAGATTCGGGGCAGATGCTATTTGGTTTTATCCGTTCACCTCTCCGAAGATGCCAAGTTGATTTATGGCACCGTGTATCGGAGGTTTAGACGGATGCGGCCGATGTAGCAGACTTCGTCAGATTCCCCCTCAATTGAGGGGTTTTTGATTGTGGGGACGCTCTTCCCTGCAGGCACAAGCCCCTGCAGTTAATTACGCTACCGCATCGCGGTAACCACTTTCTCCTTCTCTAGAATTTCACTTCGTGTCGTGTATGTTTGTTTTGTTTGTGGTTGCCTGTGGATTGTATACGGAGACTGAGTAATGACGTCGCCCGTAGGACGTGGATTAGTCCAAATCCGTATTTACTTAGATTTGGGTTTGGTGTTTTTTTTAGTTTAAGGATACGTTAGCCGTGTGTTCATATCAGATTTTTGCATTTTTATACCGCCCAATTTTTATCACATTGCATATCGGTAGGTACTCTTGAGCCGTGTTTGCTAGTCAATTGTAGGATACAAGTTCTCGGCCCTATACGGTGAAATTCATGGAAAAACACGACAAAATCCGGGTTCCGGCCAACCACAGATAAAACATGGGTCTCCTCTATCTATCCGTATGATTGCCAAACACCAGTTTAAGAGACAAAATGGCAAATCGATTTTCATTTTCATGCACAAGGCTCAATGGCAACACAAGATCCAAGAAATCTACGCGGAGCTCGAGGAAATCATGACAAAAAGATCCACATCAAATCACCTTTTGTTCAACAGAAATTCTGTAAAAATCGTGAAGAAAATCTGAGAAAAAACATGTACCGGAGGGCCCAACTCCCCTAAACGGCCGCGGTTCCGCGGCCAATAGGGGGTCACGGCCGCGGAACCGCGGCCGTACGGCCTCTTCAGCTGATGAGTTTTCAGGGGCAAATTGGTCTTTTCATATTTGTTCTGATTGTTGCCCTAGATTTCCTTTTCCCTGCCTATAAATAGCCCAGAACCTTGTGAAGCCAAGGGTGCTTAATCTTGTATTTTTAGGTTTTAGAATACTTGTTGTTCTTCTTCCTCTTCTCATCTCTTATCCATTGAAAAACTTGTAGTGAGCTTTTGTGAGTGAAGAATGATGAATAAAGAAGTTCTTGTTGTTATCATACTTGTCTTGCTCTTGTTATGTTAATTACTTGTAATTTTCAATCGTTAACTTAGTTGTTGTTATTTGTGTTTGTTTCTTTCTTGTTCTCTTTTCCTTTATCCTTAAACAACCATGATGCTTACGTTTGATCCTTGCCAAGGTGAGGTCGCAAATAGCCAGTTGTTATCTTCTAATCTCCTTCTTTCTATCTTCCTCCTTTGTTTTATTTTTCGTTCTTCTTGTAATGGGTGAGTAATTTCCATACTTGTTAGGGTAGGATAAGGGAAGTTTGAGAGAAGGAAATCTCTCTCACTCTTTCCTTGCCCAACATCTTAAATCGACTCCCGTTAATTGAACCACAATCCGCTCCTTACGGCGCCCTATCCTACATGATAGCGGTGATTCCGTAGTGAGACCGGTTGTGGTTGAATTAACCGGAGGTTATGGCTAAGAGCCAAGAACGGACGGACAATCACCAAAAGAAAGAACTTAAGCATTGGAAAGCCTAGCTTATACTCGCAAGTTCCTTCCTAGTCGTGCTAATCCTCGTTGTTGCCGATTACCATAACACCGATATTAAGAGTGGCAACGAAAGAGGTGAGCGATTCCTAACTCAAACTAACCTAATCCTAACCCTAACAAGCTCTCTTTACAATTATTTTAACACTTAGTTAATCACAAACAAATCTGGAAAATTGGACTTAACTCGTTAAAGCACATAGAAAAAGATTCCCATCTCCCTGCGGACGACCCGTACTCAACCGGCTAGCTACAAACGAAACCGTCTTGATTGCGGTAATTAACTAAACTTGAACACGCAGAATCCCTACCAATCAAATGGCGCCATTGCCGGGGAGACGGTAGTTTATTTCTTTATGTAATTTCGGATTAATTTGTGAATATAAATCTAACCGAAAAACAAAACAAAAAAAATTGTAAAAAAATCATCTTGTTATTTTTGATTAGTTTTTGTGCAAGTGTGCAGGATAATACGAAGTTCGAGTTCAGTACCAAAGACGTGGGAAGATAGACCCATATCTCGCGGCTACACCGCGACAGATTCGAGACGGATAAAACGGTCTACTGAAATATTCTGTAGCAGTTCCAGTGAGCAAATCCAAATTCAGGAGCTCCAGGAGAGAAGAGGACATCCAATACAGCAAACCCAAGAAATCCAGAGGCCCAATTCCATTATATTGCCGCGGAACCGCGGCATAAGCAAGCTTAGGCCGCGGAACCGCGGCCGTTTGGCTCCTTCAGGGTGCAAAAATCTCTGTAAGTCCTCCTTTTCTCTCCCCCACTCCTCTGGACTCCACTAAACTGTGTTTTCTGCAGCATTCTTTGCGCAAACTCTCTTCCCCCTTCCAATAAACTGTTTTTGTGCAGGATTCTTTACGCCGCGCTAAAATAAAAATTGTTTGCAGTTGATTTGTTACTGCTTTGCATTTATTAATACGGACTTTAAGGGGCTTGAAACCAATTCAGATTGGGTGGGGATTTCATCACCCTTCCCAGGACCCCAGAAATCACAAAAAGCATATGCATTGACCATTGTTAATTAAAACATACTAGACTCAGCCCTAAGGACTTCGCGCTCAATAGGACAGAGGACTAGTTACAGGCATCGGCCGTTTATCCTATCCTGACTTTTGCGGTGTCTAGGCAAGTGTGTCGAAGGCAAGTGGTTGCTTAATTAGGACCACTACTTACGTAGTGGGGAGCCTCCTACTTACCTGGCACTTACCTGGCCGTAATTGTTGGAGAAGAGGCGGTTTGAGGTCCTGTTTCTAGCCCTTTGGAACAGTTAGGAGCTGTCTAGCAGACCTAGGTGACCCTAGATCTAGGTATGATTGCGCATATCTTGTTTGTGATTGCTTAAAGCTGTAAGTCCGTACATATTCCTGTAAAGCTCTTTCTAAAAAAAAGAAAAAAAAACTTTTATAAAAACTTGCCCTTTGTCGCCAAAAATCCATTTTTCACCCACCACCCATCGTATTTCTCCATTGACGTTTTCTTACCCTCACCTTCTCCACTTTGACTATACTAAACTCGTTTAGTGTATGTCCGCTTGGACTCGGGACACTAGCGCCCGCCTAGTCCGCGTTACGTTAGTCGCTACCGACTACGTGATCGACTCAGACGTCGAAACTCCGTCCACGCCTCTTTCACCCTTACCTTTGCCGGCCAACTCCGACGTTGACCGGAATTCTGTTCATACATCTTCACCTTCACCATCACCAACCTCTTCTTCCGCGATGTCAGGATTTAATCCGAACATCTCTTTGAATACCCCTGGATTGGCTCCACCTCCTACGGAGACCAATAACCCACCACCACCGCCTGTTGTAGCGCCGCAGCGAATCGCGCTTCAGGATCGTTTCTATCCCACCCGTTCTGCACTTCCCACCTGCCTTTCTCTTCCACCGGCCAATGGGGATAATTTTGAAATTAAGCCCCACTTCATCAACATGCTTCTGCAATTTCATGGGCTTGAATCTGAAGATGCCTATATCTTCATCAATAAATTTCAAAACGTTTGTGCCATGATGAAAACAACCCAGCTGTCGGACGATGCTATACGTCTACGGGTCATTCCGTTCACTTTATGCGATCTTGCTGAAAAATGGCTGTATAGCACCGCTTCCCACTCCATAACCAGTTGGGACGAGTTTGTAAAAGCGTTTCTCAAGAAATTTTATCCGAATCATAAAACCGCAAGGATCCGCAACGAAATCAACCAATTCTCTCAGCTTCCTTCTGAACCCTTCTGGAAGTGCTTTGACCGGTATAAAGACCTTCTTGTTCAGTGTCCTCACCATAGTATCGAGAAATGGCAACTTTGCCAAACCTTATACGAGGGCCTGAACCCAGCAACCAAGCAGTTGTTGGAAACCATTTGTCAAGGCCACTTCCTATCGAAATCTGACGAGGAAGCGTGGCAATTTTTCGACGACCTTACAAAACAAACGCTACGATGGGAGAGCACCAGACCGACTTCTTCTTCTTCTACCTCCACTTCTACCGGTCAGTCTAGAGTAGGAATTCACCAACTTGATGTCTCTATTGCGATGAAAGCTGAAATGGCTGCAATAACGAGAAAGCTTGAAGCAATAGAGAGCAAATTTTCTTCTCCTGCTCCTGCCCCTGTTCTTCCCCTTCGTACCATTTGCGTTTGTTGTTCCGATCCTTCTCACTTAACCGAAGAGTGTCCTTACAATCCACCATCTCAAGGACAGGATCAGGTTAATGCTGCATTTCAGCAAAGACCGAGGAATGATCCATACTCTTCCACCTACAATCCCGGTTGGAGGAACCACCCCAGTTTCGACTGGAATCAGAATCAGAATCAATTCCAAGGCAACAATTTCCAAAGGCCCCCTCCGCCGCAACAACAAGCGCAACAACAAACTCAACATCAATTTCAGCAGCCCTTCCAACCCCAACCTTTTCAAAATCAGACGAACAACTTTGCACCCAACAATTCTTTTCCACCAAACAACTTTGTTCCATCAAACAACGATAAGGTTTCCTCGCTCGAACGAAGTCTGGAGGCGTTCGTTAAACAATCGACACAATCCACCGCAAACATCCAGTCCTCCATTCAGTCCTTAGTGCAATACACTGCCACTCACGGGCAAAGCATCAAGACCATCGAGGCCCAGATTGCACAGCTGAATGCGGCCTTAAGCGAGCGAGAGAAGGGGAAGCTCCCGTAGCCACTCCCAAATCCCGGTCACCCACATAATGTACATGTTGCTCTTGAACAACAGAACCATAATGTGAGTGCCGTGACCACATTGAGATCGGGAAGGATGCTGCAAAACAACATCGGCACACGGATCAACAATGACACCCCGACCACTTCTTCTTCTTCTTCTCCTGCTTCTTCATCTTCTGAGCCTATTCTCCGCTCTTCAACATGCTCTCCTTCCTCTTCTTCTGCTCTGAACGGACCCACTTCTCACTCCATGAAAACACCTGTTCTGGGATCCGTTCCAACTCCACAATCTCATCCTCCAGCATTGGACTCAACCAATTTTTAAAACGTTCCATTTCCAAACCGGTTGAAGTCCAATAAACAAAATCCACAAATGGAGAAGATTCTGGAGTTACTTAAGCAGGTTAACATTAACATTTCTCTTTTAGATACTGTCCAACAAGTCCCGTCCTACGCGAAAATCTTAAAGGGCTTGTGCACGAAAAAGAGGAAGTCTCAGGTACCCAAGAAAGTTTTCTTGGCTAGTGCTGTGAGTGATGCTCTTACCCAATCTTTACCACAAAAACGGAAGGACCCTGGCTGTCCTACGATTTCTATTTCCATTGGGGATAAGAACATCAACCGCGCACTATTAGATCTTGGTGCCGGTGTTAACCTGCTTCCGTACTCAGTATACGAGCAATTAGGCGTAGGAGAGCTGAAACCCATGCACTGCACTCTCCAAATGGTCGACCGATCGATCACCCATTCTAGGGGTGAGCTAGAGGATGTGTTAATCAAAGTTGGGGACTTCATATTCCCCGTTGAATTCATTGTATTAGACACACAGCCTGTAGCTAACCCCCGGAATCAAATTCCGGTGATACTCGGTCGCCCATTCCTTGCAACCTCAAATGCTGTGATCAATTGTCGTAATGGTTCGATGAACCTATCTTTTGGGAATATGACAATTGAACTCAACATTTTAGGTTGGGGAATCAGCCCTCCGAACCTAATGCTCATATACTGGACGTTTGCTCAATCCAGGAGATCACCCCAGAAGAGTGTGAATTCGAGGAGTTTCTGTTCGAACACGATAACCTTAACGCCACTAGTGCGTTCCTCTTCGAACCTGCTGCCGTTTCTGCGCCCGACAACGACTACGAGTGTTTCACGTTCTCGAACAATCTTAGCCGCTCACAACCCGAGTTTGAATCCTTCGAATTTCCGGATGAGTTACCTGAACCATCCAACTCGGTCGCTTACACTCGTTTTGAACCTTTGCTGGAGTCCTTTAAGTTCGAGACCTCTTCACCAATCTTGCCTTCCATCGTTTCACCTCCAACGCTCGAACTCAAGGCTTTGCCGTCTCACCTTAAGTACGCTTACTTGGGTGAGAACAAGACCCTCCCGGTTATCATCTCGGCTTTTCTAGCTCCCGAGCAAGAGAAAGCCCTTCTTGCGGTCTTGCACAACAATAGGCAAGCTTTTGGCTGGTCCATGGCGGACATCAAGGGGATTAGTCCCCTGATCGTTGAACATCACATTCATCTTATGGATGATGCCAAACCAGCCAGGGATCTACAAAGACGTCTCAACCCAGTCATGAAAGAGGCTGTGAAGAAGGAGATCGTAAAATGTCTAGATAGTGGTATCATTTACCCTATCTTTGATAGCCAGTGGGTTAGCCCCATTCACGTTGTCCCCAAAAAATCAGGTAAAACGATCATAACCAACGAGAAGAACGAGTTAATCCCTACTCGCACCCAAACTGGGTGGCGAGTATGCATCGATTACGGAAAACTCAACGCCGTAACGCGGAGAGACCACTTTCCGCTACCTTTCATTGACCAGATGCTTGAACGATTGGCCGGACACGAGTGCTACTGCTTTCTTGACGGCTACTCCAGCTATAATCAAATTCCCATCGCCGAAAAAGACCAGGACAAGATCACATTCACTTGTCCTTTCGGCACGTTCGCATATCGTCGCATGCCCTTTGGGTTATGCAATGCGCCCGCTACCTTCCAGCGGTGTATGATGGGAATCTTCTCAGACATGGTGGAAAAATTTCTAAAGATCTTCATGGATGATTTCTCCATCTTCGGCGATTCCTTCAACGAGTGTTTGCTGCATCTTGACGCTGTCCTTACCCGATGTAAGGACAAGAACCTCACTTTGAATTGGGAGAAGTGCCACTTCATAATGCGCGAAGGTATTGTCTTAGGACATATCATTTCGCAAAATGGCATAGAGGTTGACAAAGCGAAGATTGAGGTCATTTCCAATCTCCCTCCTCCCAGATGCGTCAGAGACATCCGAGCCTTCCTTGGCCATGCCGGTTTCTATAGACGGTTTATCAAGGACTTTAGCAAGATCGCTAGGCCCTTGACTCTTTTGCTAGCCAAGGACACGCCATTCGACTTCAACTCGAGCTGTGTGACTGCGTTTGAGTCATTGAAAAGCTCACTCATTTCTGCTCCCGTTCTTTCTTCACCTGACTGGACGCACCCATTCGAGATTATGTGCGATGCATCCGACTTTGCCATTGGTGTTGTCCTTGGACAACACATCAACAAGATGCCGCACGTAATCTATTATGCGAGCCGAACCCTGAACGACGCCCAACTCAATTATACAACAACTGAGAAGGAATTCTTAGCTGTTGTATTTGCTTTAGAAAAGTTCAGGCCCTATCTCATCGGCTCTCCAGTCATTGTCTACACAGACCATTCTGCTCTGCGCCATCTTTTTGCGAAGAAAGATACAAAATATCGGTTAATACGTTGGATCCTCTTGCTTCAAGAGTTTGACCTTATCATTAAGGACAAACGAGGACGTGAAAACGTAGTTGCCGACCATCTCTCACGACTTCCTTCTTCGCCTTCGCTTCAAATTCCGATCAACGACGTTTTCCCGGATGAACAGCTCTTGACAGTATCTTGCGAACCCTGGTTCGCAGATATTGTGAACTATTTGGCCACAGGATTACTACCGACTGAATGGTCAAGTCAGGACAGACTTCGCTTCTTATTCCAAGTAAAACACTTTTACTGGGACGAACCCTATCTGTTCAAGTACTGTCCCGACCAGATTATTCGTCGGTGTGTCCCTGATGAGGAATTCAAGAGTGTGCTGTCATTTTGCCACGATCAAGCGTGTGGCGGGCACTTTGGCCCTAGAAAGACAGCTGAGAAGATCTTGCAATGTGGTTTCTACTGGCCACAACTCTTCAAAGACGTTCATGACTATTGCAAGACTTGCTCCCAGTGCCAACACATGGGCCGGATATCCCAGAGAAACGAGATGCCGCTCCAACCAATCTTGGTTGTGGAGATTTTTGATGTTTGGGGGATAGATTTCATGGGGCCGTTTCCCAGCTCTTTTGGGAACTTGTACATCCTTCTTGCTGTTGATTACGTCTCTAAGTGGGTCGAGGCTGTGCCCAGCCGGACTAACGACAATAAGGTTGTCGTTAGGTTTCTTAAAGAAAACATTTTCTCCCGGTTTGGGCACCCCCGAGCGATCATTAGCGACAATGGAACTCATTTCTGCAATAAGACTTTCGAGGCCTTGATGCGGATATATTCCATTAATCATAAGCTCTCTACGCCCTACCACCCCCAAACCTGCGGGCAGGACGAAGTTTCAAATCGGCAAATCAAGCAGATACTGGAGAAGACGGTTTCCAAGAACCGAAAAGATTGGTCGCTGAAACTCACTGATGCCCTTTGGGCATTTCGAACCGCTTATAAGACCGATCTTGGCATGTCTCCCTATCGGCTTATGTACGGAAAGGCTTGCCACCTACCTGTCGAAATAGAGCATCGCGTATTTTGGGCGATAAAAGAGCTGAATCTGTCTCTCGAAGATGCGGGCAGCCATCGGAAGCTGCAGTTGAACGAATTAAGCGAGCTTAGGGATGAGGCTTACGATAACGCGGTTGTCATTAAGAATCGAACGAAGTTGTTTCACGATAAACACCTTTTGCGCAAAACCTTCGTACCTGGTCAGCATGTACTGCTTTACGACACCCGACTACACCTCCATCCAGGAAAGCTCAGATCTCGCTGGAAAGGGCCGTATTTTGTGCGGAATGTATATCCGCAGGGCGCTGTGGATTTGGAGAATCCAAAGGACGGTTCATTTTTCAAAGTGAACGGATACCGACTAAAACCGCACCTTAGCGCCGAACCAACAGAGGAGCTACTGGTCTTATAGGAGCCGGTTTACCCTGCATAATCTTCCTCTGCCTACCACCGAACTTCGGTTATCCAGCCAAGAACAGTGGACACTGTTCCAAATAAGTTTGGGGGTATGTATATACCTTTTTTTGTATTTATTTGTGGATATTCTTTTCCTTTTTCTTTACTCTTTAAAAACATAAAAAAACAAACTTTTGTGTATATCTAACCGACAATTTTGACCCTTCAAATGATCTCTTCATGCGATGACAGTGAGGACACTGTCCAGTTTAAGTTTGGGGGTACGCTCGATACGCATTTCTAACCTTCGCATTCATATGTATATTTTGCATCTGCATATTAAAATCCGTAAAATCCATAAAAATCTGAAAATTTTCTAAAAACATAAACACTTTTCTGTCAAGTTAGCTAGTGGGAGGACTCTGATTCAACATTTCGACGGTTTTGTTTGATAAAATAAGAATAACTAAATCTTATGTTTAGATTTTGAAAACCTGAAAGATAACTCTCCTTTGAAGTTAACTATAGCTGATATACGTTTTTACATCACACTACACGTGTCGTAAGTTTTGGAAATTAGATGACAAGTCTTTTATGTCTAAAAAATTTTAAATGGATCAATGATTTTCTGAGGATCAAATAGGTTTGTTCTGAAATAAGTAATATCAAGAATTGTTTATGAAGTGAGTGAATATGAAGGAATGTTATTGATGCCTTAATTGGAACTAAGTCTGAAAAATAACCCATCTGGAAC
Organism: Agapanthus africanus; assembly: GCA_030015575.1. Classification (NCBI taxonomy): domain Eukaryota; kingdom Viridiplantae; phylum Streptophyta; class Magnoliopsida; order Asparagales; family Amaryllidaceae; genus Agapanthus; species Agapanthus africanus. The sequence continues at coordinate 505,076,861 of JASDDO010000031.1, forward strand.
TTGATTGGAATGATTACACACCGAACCCACTAAACACGTCTTTTATCCAAAAAATAATTGAACTGCCGGTTATATCTCCATTCGTATTAAATCATCATGATTTTCACGCCAAACTGTCTTTTGTTTTTGGACCTAGGTAACTTGAGTAATTAAGTCCGCTGGGGTGTTTCTACACCTAATGCCCTAAAACCAACTGGTTTGGGCGCATTGGCCCAAAGCTCGCTAAGAAGCCTAGAAAGTCCATAAAACAAAGTCAAGGAAGTGTTCTCTCCGAGTTAAAATTCCTAACGGTTCTTTGTGTGAGAATAATCTTGATAAAAGACAGGCTTTTATAAAAATGTTAGCAGAGATATGAAGGTTTTACTCTATGATAAAGACTATTGCACGTTCACAGAGGTGTGTATGAAATGAAAACAAGAAAAAGGTGGAGTGAAAAATAAGACCTAGTTTCCTGTTAGGGAAGATAGAAATTCTGAAGTTGAAACTTTACTGGAAAACGAAACTTGAAAAATACTTAACTCTTTATAAAACTTATGTGATCCTTTTAAAAATTTTATCTGGGCTTTATTGTGTGACATGATGACTTTAATCAATCCTTCTGGAACTTAACGACACTATTTGCACTGCACGTAAAAACATATAAAATTTTTAGTTAAATAAGAAGCGAGGTGTGAAAAATAAGGGTTCAATAGTCTAGACTTAGGATAATAGAATTGTTATTTTCTGAAACAAAACTTTAGGGTTTGAATCATAGTTATTTTACAAAACTAGCTTTACCGGATTTTGTGGGTAGTATCCGCTGAAAACCCTCAGGAGACAACACTTCTCCTACTAGGGACACCTAGAGGTTCAACGGCTTGTTGCACATGCTCAGTGCAATCGCGTTCCCTGCGAAATTGAAGTTAGGAAATTTTTTGTGAATAAATTGGCTTTGCTCGGGACGAGCAAATGATAAGTTTGGGGGTATTTGTTCATATCAGATTTTTGCATTTTTATACCGCCCAATTTTTATCACATTGCATATCGGTAGGTACTCTTGAGCCGTGTTTGCTAGTCAATTGCAGGATACAGGTTCTCGGCCCTAAACGGTGAAATTCATGGAAAAACACGACAAAATCCGGGTTCCTGCCAACCACAGATAAAACACGGGTCTCCTCTCTCTATCCTTATGATTGCCACACACCGGTTTAAGAGACAAAATGGCAAATCGATTGTCATTTTCATGCACAAGGCTCAATGGCAACACAAGATCCAAGAAATCTACGCGGAGCTCGAGGAAATCATGACAAAAAGATCCACATCAAATCACCTTTTGCTCAACAGAAATTCTGGAAAAATCGTGAAGAAAATCTGAGAAAAAACATGTACCAGAATAAAGAACATAGAAGACCAGGGTGGCACAAAGATTTGGAGGGCCCAACTCCCCTAAACGGCCACGGTTCCGCGGCCAATAGGGGGTCTAGGCCGCGGAACCGCGGCCGTACGGCCTCTTCAGCTGATGAGTTTTCAGGGGAAGATTGGTCTTTTCATATTTGTTCTGATTGTTGCCCTAGATTTCCTTTTCCCTGCCTATAAATAGCCCAGAACCTTGTAAAGCCAAGGGTGCTTAATCTTGTATTTTTAGGTTTTAGAATACTTGTTGTTCTTCTTCCTCTTCTCTTCTCTTCTCCATTGAAAAACTTGTAGTGAGCTTTTGTGAGTGAAGAATGATGAATAAAGAAGTTCTTGTTGTTATCATACTTGTCTTGCTCTTGTTATGTTAATTGCTTGTAATTTTCAATCGTTAACTTAGTTGTTGTTATTTGTGTTTGTTTCTTTCTTGTTCTCTTTTCCTTTATCCTTAAACAACCATGATACTTACGTTTGATCCTTGCCAAGGTGAGGTCGCAAATAGCTAGTTGTTATCTTCTAATCTCCTTCTTTCTATCTTTCTCCTTTGTTTTATTTTTCGTTCTTCTTGTAATGGGTGAGTAATTTCCATACTTGTCAGGGTAGGATAAGGGAAGTTTGAGAGAAGGAAATCTCTCTCACTCTTTCCTTGCCCAACATCTTAAATCGACTCCCGTTAATTGAACCACAATCCGCTCCTTACGGCACCCTATCCTACATGATAGCGGTGATTCCGTAGTGAGACCAGTTGTGGTTGAATTAACCGGAGGTTATGGCTAAGAGCCAAGAACGGACGGACAAGCACCAAAAGGAAGAACTTAAGCATTGGAAAGCCTAACTTATACTCGCAAGTTCCTTCCTAGTCGTGCTAATCCCCGTTGTTGCCGATTACCGTAACACCGATATTAAGAGTGGCAACGAAAGAGGTGAGCGACTCCTAACTCAAACTAACCTAATCCTAACCCTAACAAGCTCTCTTTACAATCATTTTAACACTTAGTTAATCACAAACAAATCTGGAAAATTGGACTTAACTCGTTAAAGCACATAGAAAAAGATTCCCATCTCCCTGCGGACGACCCATACTCAACCGGCTAGCTATAAGAGAAACCGTCTTGATTGCGGTAATTAACTAAACTTGAACACGCAGAATCCCTACCAATCACTGTGCTTGGGGCTAAGATCAACTGAAACGTTCGTTAAGGATACGTTAGTCCTGTTTGAGACTAAGATCAACTTAACGTGGTGATCCGTTTATTATATGGCCATCAGGACTCATCACCTCTCTGACGTCGTTGAAGGATTACAACGATAGGTGTCAGAGGAGTTCAGAGATGTACCTTCGAACCAGAGTTGATTTGGAATTTTATAGTCCATTTGAGTGTTTAAGGATACGTTAGCCGTGTTTGAGGCTAAGATCAACTTAAACGGGACCGTTTAGATCCGGTAAAAGAGCATTTGGAGGCTCTATTGTTCCAGTTTAGGGACATAGTGGTCTATATTCCAGTTTAGGGACATGGTGGTCCATATTCCAGTTTATGGACGTGGTGGTCCATATTCCAGTTTAGGTACGTGGTGGTCCATCGCCAGTTTAGGGACATGGTGGTCCATGTTCCAGTTTAAGGACGTTTCGGTCCAACATTAGTTTAAGAACGTTTCGGTCCAACATTAGTTTAAGGACGTTTCGGTCCACGAGTTTAAGGACCCCGCAGTCCATATTGATGTGTGGTCGTCGGAACCCGTCACCTCTCTGACGTCGTTGAAGGATTACAACGACATGTGTCTGAGGAGTTCGGAGATGTACCCTCGAACCGGATATAAATTGATTTAAGAGAGCAGCTGTGCTCAGTCAATTTAATTTGAGGACTTACAGCCAAAATTGTGCTAAGTCCAGTTGAAAATGTTCAACACCTTTATTTATTTTTGGTCTATTAGACCTGTGCTAGGGCTTTGCCCACACTTAAATAATACATTGCATTACTTCTATTTTTTTGTTTGGGCTCTGCCCATAAAAGATGCAGAGCATCAATTTGTTTTGGGGCTTTGCCCATATATAAATGATGCAGAGCATCAATTTCACTTGGGCTCTGCCCCTTTTTTTTGCTTTGCAATTTATTTCGGCCTGCTAGGTCTTTTTGACTTGGGCCTGGCCCTTTAGCAGAGGAAATGCATTGCATTTTCAGGCGCTTTACGCCAATCAAAGAGCGCAAGCGCTTGTGATGATGACACATGTCATGCAGCGCAGTGCGCTGCGCTTGTGCGCTACGCTTGCGCTGCTGACACGTGGCGCGCTCTGGTGAGTTGCGCCAATTTCAGAGAGTAAAACTCTATTTCAAAAGCGCGTAGCGCAACTGGTTCAGATGCTGACACGTGGCGCTCTCTGGTAGCTTGCGCCAGCCCAAGAGCGCAACAGTGCAGATTTATAAGTGCAAGGCACTATTAATTTGAGAATCTTTTAGATTCAAGAACCAAAGGTTCATAAAGAAAGTGCAGAGCACTATTTGATTTCTTGATATAATTTAGATCAAAGAAAAACAAGCTTTTTCTTATTTCAGGAACTAGAGATTCATAAAAAAGTGCAAAGCACTATTTTTATTTTGTTTTTTATTAAAGATCATTGATCTTGTTTTTAGATCAATGATCTGTTCATAAGAGGATTTTCTATTTTTCTAAAGGCTTTTTACCTTTTTTGTTCTTGAGGATTTCTCTCCAATTCTTCAGAGTTCTCTCTGTTTAATTTCTCACAAAATGTTGATGCCTTTGAATTGAGGTCTAGGGTCCTTTTTATAGTGCCCATAAATTTGTTAAAGAGATTTTTCTCTGAGTGATTTGGGGAATTTTCCCCATCGTTGGATCTTTGATCCAAGGGCTTCTGTTTTACAGAAGAAAATCTTCTTGTTTTAACAAGAACAGAAAGATTTCTTTTAGAATCTTAATTCTGTTTGGCGCAAATGCTCCAGAGCGTGACACGTGTCATACAGCGCAAAGCGCAGCGCCACCGCGCGAGCGCATCTGCGCTGACACGTGTCGCGCAGCGCAAAGCGCAGCGCAACCGCGCGAGCGCATCTGCGCTGACACGTGTCGCGCAGCGCACAGCGCAGCGCAACCGCGCTAGCGCATCTGCGCTGACACGTGTCGCGCAGCGCAGTGCTTGCGCAACTGAAGCGTTGTTTCCTTTGATTTTGCTTTGAACAGAGCTTTGCTCTGATTGGGTGTGCTGCTTTGGGCGCTGCGCTGATGCATCTGCGCCTGACACGTGGCGCGTTGCGTCCGAGATTTGAAGCGTTGCTTTAAAATTTGAATTTTGAATTTCCAACAGAGCTTTGCTCTGATTGGGGGAAACACCAATCATGCAGGTGTCTAGAAAGGTGTCAACATGATTACGCCCCTCGGAAAATGAGGTTTATTTTAATTAGGTCCGTGCGAAAGCACGGGGAACCTCTCTCAAAGTACTGGCACTGGCCTGGCTAAAAGATTGGTGAACTTGTAGGGTGTAATTAATCCCGGCTAGTCTTTTCTTTTAGGGTTTGAAGGAATATTTGATAAAAACAGTGGGAGCCGTCCTGATTAGATAAAATAATCTAATCTTGCAAGAGCATACTCTGAGTGTTTTCTTCTCTCTCTCTCTAGGTAGCGACCATGTCACGCCTTGATCAAGATAATAATATGGATGTATTGACCGAACCCGCTTGTTATACTGAGATGGGGAATGTTGGTCTCACTCCAACTTATAATTATTATAAGACCGAGCAGGAAATAGGGGAATACCAGGATTCCCATGCCGCCCAAACAAAGAAAGTGCATGATAATGCATCTTCTTCGGGTATATTCATTACCTAGAACTGTTTCTCAGTATCCTCTACGTCCTGAGTATGAGATACCGGATCAGGATCCCATATATGTAATATGTTACATGGGCTACAGAGAGGTAGAGAACTGAGAATGGGTAATAAGTTTCAAAAGTTGGAAATGGTGCAGTTATTGCAACCAAGGTGTTGGCAGTTATCACCCTGTATTACCAAATATATTGATTCTGAACGAATGTTATTAGATACCGAACCTGATATGCAACATTATATCCATCTCTTTATTTACTAAAGAAGGATATAATTTTGTATTGTTGGATAACGTTTTGAACATTTCCTATATCAAGAGTTGATTGGTTCAGGCACATTATTTAAAAACATAGACGTTCTAAATCAAACTACAGTTCTCAACGTACAGAACACATACAAAAGGAAGAGTTCAGGAATGAACGAATCCTTCTTGAGGTATTGTAGACTAGGTCATATCAATGCGACCCAACTAGCTAAGTTATATTAAGATGCATATTTAAATCAGTTTGAATTTACATCTTATAAAACTTGCCAGTCATGTCACAAAGATAAAATGACCATAGCTCCGTTTACTGGAAACAGAGAAAGAGTTAGTGAACTCTTGGGATTGATACAAAATGATGTATGTAGGTCCCCTATCTACACATGCCAGGACTGGTTCATTGTACTTCATTACATTCACTGATGATCTCTCAAGATTCAGACATATGTTCCTGTTGAAACACAAGTCTGAAGCTTTTGAGAAATTCAAAGAATATAAGTCAAAAGTAGAGAACCAAGAGGGTATAAGTATTATGTCCTACGATATGATCAGGGAGAAGAATACTTGAGCATGGAGTTCCTGAACTATTCTAAAGGAGAATAAGATTCTCTCTCAGCATTACTCCCCCGTATTCACCACAGCACAACGGTGTATCGGGACGGAGCAATCGCACCCTATTAGATATGGTGCGCTCTATGATGAGTACTACTGAGTTGCCTATTTCCTTTTAGGGAGTTATGCAATTGAGAAGTTGCATACCTATTGAATAGGGTTCCAGCCAAATCAGGTGCCTACCGCTCCATATGTGATATGGTATGGGAAGAGCCCATCTCTTAAGTAAGTTAAGATTTGGGGTTGTTCGGCCTATATCTAAAAGCAAAATTCGGACAAGCTCGAGGCAAGGTCGGTTCTGTGGAAGTTTGTTGGATATCCCAAGTATTCGCAAGGGAATATTTTCTACTACACCGAGGAACAAAAGGTGTTTTATTTCTCGGCATGCCACCTTTTTGGAAAGAGAATTTATTTTGGAAAGAAATTTATGGTCATAAGGTAGAACTGGAAGGAGTTCCAACTATGCAAACTACAGCTAAAGATTTGGTAGAACCGGAAGATTCAATAGCTCCCGACGAACCTCAGCCTCTCCACCGATCTGGTAGGGTTCTCACCCACCTGAGAGATACTTCGGTTTTCTCTATGACAGTGGGAGCGAGGATTGCATCATGAGATGATGAATGACCTAACTAGTTTCGAGCAGGCCATCAAGAGTGGGGACTCTGTAAGAATGGCTGGATGTTATATGATCTGAGATGGAATCCATATACACCAACAAAGTATGGACTTTGGTTGCTTTATCTGAAGGGTTAAACCCCCATCAAGAGCAAGTATATCTTTAGAAGATTACTTGGTGTAGATGGAAAAGTTGAGACTTTCAAAGCTAGAGATGTTGTAAGAGGTTCTCATCATCGACCAGGTGTGGATTATGATGAAACCTTTTCTCCAGTACTTATGCTTAAGTCTATCCGGATCCTACTTGCCATTGATGCATACCATGACTACGATATCTGGCGGTTAGGTATCTGCGGAAGAAAACGGGCAAGAAAAACCGTCACGAACTCAGCCTGGGTCATAGGAGAAAGACCTGCGGCTCTGCCCCTCTCTAAAGACTCGCACCACTTCTAGGCAAGACCTTCCAGACGAAAACTCACGAACTCTACCCATCTCGTGTCGGAGCATCTCAACGAACGACAGATTCTGGCCATCCGATCAATAAATGACTGCAGATCCTCAGCTGCATCAGTGCCAATGAACACCGGAGGCTTCAGCCTTATGAACTTGGATAATGATACGGTGATAACCTCCATAGCTGCAGGTACAACTGCCTGAACAGTAGGCACCATCGTGGTCCCTGCAACAGGTGGGACAACCTCATATCTATGCGCTCGACTGGCCTCGACTAACGATCCCATCATCTGGCGCAAATCCTGCATACCGGCCTCTAGCCTAGTAACACGATCAAGCGAAGATGGATCAATCTGCTCCTGAACAATGAGCATACCGTCCTGGTCAGTCCTCGTCTCCGATGAGCCAACTCTGACCTCGGCCCTCGTGGCCGCTCTCTGCGCCCTCATAGTCTTCGGCGGCATAATGGCTGGAAATGAAAACAGGATTCGATAAGAATATGGAAATCGAATCACAAGGATGTATATAATAACGGAAGGAATTTCAACCAACAAGTCTTAAGGTCACTTAGGCGGAGTACTGTGTCGTAAGTATGCCGCGGAACATACACACGCTACGTCACTCTGCTAAAGCTACCTACTCCATCATACCAAGGTCATCCTACACTCCGAAAGGTAAAACCTAGCGTTCTAATACCAACTTTTTCAAACCACGTAACGTCTACGGGCATAGTACAATTTAAGTAAGCCGAAAACCCAGAAATCTAAACCATCAAAAGTAGTAAGTGATAAAAAAATTGTTAAAAACATTTGGAATCTTAAGTAAAAATCTTCAAACTTAAGTTCATTTTCTTAAAAATTTCGGCAGCACCTCCTTTATAAAAACTAACCCCCAAACGGGTACAAACATAAGATATAAGTAAAGCAACATATAATATAAATAAAGCATCCCCAAACGGGAGCAAATCATGCCCAAAGGCGGAAACAAACCACCACAAGCATATATACGACGCCGTAGCGAAGAAATAGACAGTATAAGTGAAAAACAGCATAAAGAGATAAAACTGCATAAGAAAAGTCGGCTCACACGATCTCGACACCCAGAGTCACAAAATATACAATATCCGTCCTCACAACTCGCCTCTAAATCAATACATGGAAAAGGTAGATGGAGAGTACTAGATACAATAAGATGTACAAAAAATGAAGTCGGATAATCATAACCCACCTATACCAAATGGCCTCACAGCCAACCGTAGCAGTATCCGCAAAATAGTGATAATAAGCAGCCCTGCCACAACTACTCTGAGGGTCAACCTGCAAAACACTGTGGCACGATGGGGGTGAGTTGCCTACTCGTGAATAGTAAATAACATCGTACAGATAATCGCAGGTATGCACGTACAGCGATAATCTATCACATGCAATCTGATAGTATCAATATAGTAATATGGATATGCAATAATCATAAAAGGTACTCTATCAGGTACTATAAATACATGAGGCAATGCATATCAATGAATGCTGAGTATGGGATAAAACATATCATTATCATGAATCATCATCGTGGAAAAACCCGGTGTCCATCAACGACACCCTAAATCCCAATACCTCAGACGTCGTCACTCTGATCGGCCCTCATATCCTGTGAATCTCATGGAACCTGAGTGCCCAACATCGGCACTAAAAAACATCATGAAAACTTGTGTCCAACATCGACACGTAAATCCACATATCTCGGGCTCCGTCAGTCCGGATCGGCCCACAGGCTCCGTCAGTCCGGATCGGCCCATATCCATCTCTCGACTCCGGTCGGTATCCTCCAGATAACCGTCAGGTCCAACCAATCACCGTTAGATAATGCTCCCCTGCCAGGCTCACCGCCTAACTATATGAGTCTTCTTGTCCCGGGGTACCTCACCGGGTCCACCATGTACCCGCAGACGGTGCCTACCGCTCCTCGAATCGGGCATACTCACACAAGCTATTAGAACCGAGAAAACTCATGGTGGACGCACTGAAATATCATATCAAGAGAAACTGGGTTTTCAAAACAATGATACATTCTTGAAATAATACCATGGTTCTCAAATCCATAAATCACATGAAATCCGTATCTCAATGCGTAAAACCATGAAATATGATATATGCAACATAAAACAGTAATATGAGCATATCAAAGGAAAACCGCTCTTTTAAATGATTCCAGTTTTTAAATAGATCATACGGTTCCCAATTTCTCCAAAATCAAATGCAATATCATATAAGGGTGTACATGTAGCTATATATGCACGATGCATTTCATAAGCGCAATAGAACAAGAATCAATATCTCAATATCAATAACAATACAATACCGCATATGTGTATAGGTTGTGCGTGTCATGGCAATTACCGACGGTGTGGGTGTAGCATACAATTTAGTGCTCGTACAATATGAACCGTTAGTAAGGGTGCAGTGTCCACTAGGTACTAAGTCAAGGCACAACAAGTAATGGTATGCAATGATGCTCATGCACAATCAATATATATGCATATAAACATGCGGCTATAATATCATATCTAGCCCTGACGCTTAACGCCATACGGGCGATTTCCCCGTAGATATTAAATCTACTCACCGGTGATCTCGAGCTAAGTAAATCCGACCACCTACTTCCCTTTCTTCGCAGCGTCTGAAGTCCCCGCCTGCGATCCTATTAACACAAAACATAATAACGCGTGGATTTAGCAAACTATGAAATAATAACGAACACAACGCCAATTTAACGAATCGGTTATCTTAAGCTACAAAAGGGTTCGCTTAGCGGCTAACGTGTGTGGCGACATCACCAAAACAAACCCACGACAGCAAGCTACCCGAAACACTAAAATTACGTCGGATCAATCGCAGCGCGCGTCGTCGAAATGCTAAAAACTAGCTAATTGATCCCAGATTTTGCATACTGTCAAAACCTAAAAATCTAGCAGTACCAAACACCCTAAAACAACAGCAGACAGCTACCCTAAAAACCACAACACCCCAAACCCCTGTACGGCCGGCCGGAAATTACCCCAATGTCGCCGGTTGAACAGTGTCAGGTGGGGTTCGTGTTTCAGGTGTACACTCAGGGTCTCTAGTATAACACTACTACACTGCTAGTTTTTCCAGTAAACATTCATGGTCATTGCAGATCACAGACATCCAAAAATGACACTAAAAATACGATATTACACCAAAACTTTATCTTTATGGTTCTAATTAACAACTACTAAGCCACACAACATTATAAACTCCTAATTAACAGTGAGAGATCGTTACCTATCCACACTTGCTCAAAACCTTAGCTTTCCATGCTCCAAGTGATCACCATAAGCTTTAAATCAAGTTTAATGAAGGGTTTAGTGAGTTTTGATCAATGTTAAGGTTAGGAGTTATGAGAATGTGGTTTCAAGTGAAGGGTTTAGTGAGTGTTCAGTTGGGGGTGTGAGGAAATGAGATGAGGAAAAATAATTGAGAAGAAGAGAGTGTGAGTGATGAAGAGAGTGAGCGTGTGAGAGTGGTGAAATGAAATAAGGGGGTGAGATTAGTGTATGAGACATGCCTTCCTCTTCTCTCTCCTCATTTAATGCATGGCATGCTTGCCCCATGCTCATCATGCCCTCTTTCTCTCTCTTCCTCTCTGAAGTCAAATAAAAATTCAAACCTCTTTATATATTTTTTTAAAACTAAATGCTTAACTAATTACATATATTATAATAAAGTGAGGTTAAGGTGTCATGGCTACTTAAGCATGGTTACCACTAATTAACCCTAGGTTAACATGCACAAGTGTGTATAAGTCCAAAATAAATATTAATAAAATATAAATTAATTTTTATAAAATATGAGAAAACTATTTTGGTAAACTTTTTACTAAAAATCTGCATTATCGCTTAATTAACACTAATCGCATTCTAAGGTGTTACACATGACCGGCCGGAAGCGGCGAGTGTCCTCGATGCCCAAAGTCGAACCTATGGAGACGACCATGATCTTCCTGACCGTCAATTCCCCGGGAGGAGGCTAGTTCGTTTGCTCCCAATCTGCCTACCGTTTGTCTCGCAAGTACTTTGTCGGGTGCCCGGAGCGAATCGGTTTCTCAATATAGTCACGGAGTTGTTTACAGCTCTCGGTCGGGTGCCCCTGCGACTGATGGTAGGCGCAGTACGGACCGCGGAGTCGCTTGCCCGGCCTCTGAATAGCCAGCGGGAGTTTGAAAAACCTCTCGCCCTTAGCCTCCTCTAGCAGATCGGTCTGGGAGACGTTCAAAGGTGTGTACTCATGAAAGCTCGGAGAATATGGTTTTGGATGGTCGGCCTTCTTTTTCCCTTCTCTGTCCCGTTTTTTCCGGTCCGTTCGGTAGTCGCAGGGTAAGTTGGCATTTACCTCCGACTCGAGTTAGATTTCTCGCTCGGTCCAGGTTTTTACTTCGGTCATGGTCCTAGGTTGCGCCAATGCAAAAGAGCGAAGCCACTCTTTGTGCCTAAGACCCGATCTCAAAACAGTGATAACTGTTTCGTCACGGTGCTCGGGGATTTCCAGGAGGGCATTATAGAAGTGGGTGATGTAACCCTTGAAGGATTCTGATTGGTTCGAAAAAGTGTGTCTATGTGTTCTAAATACCACAATCAATAACGGTATTGCAATAGCTAGCCGCTAATGAGTACGGGTCGTCTACAGAGAAATGGCGAACTGCTTTTCTTGTTTTAGACGAGTTGATGGAAGAAAAGTATGATTGTTATCGTTTATTTCTAAGAAAGTTTGAAAATTTTATAATAGAAAGATTGTAGGGTTTATAGGATTTAGTAGTTAATGGATGGAGTTTTAAAAATAATTCTTTTTATCTTTTAATTATTTAATACCAGAAAAATAGCGATGAATGTGGATTAGGGTTCTTGGAGGGAATTTGGGTTTCCCTCTACTGACCCTTATCCTTCCATTGATTTCTATTTATCTCATGCCCTTAACAAAACAATTATTAACGAATATCAAATCGTAGTCATAACTATCATGAATTGATAGTGCGCCCGATAAGAGGGTTAATATTCATTTTACTAAAGTTTATAAAAATTAAAACTTTAAAAAGAATTTAAGTTATAATTTTCATCCATTAGTCTACTCTATCCTACAAACCCTAAAAAGTAAGAATTTACTCTCTTATGGAGATCAATGAAGTAGAAGAAAAGTGGAAGAAAACGGAACCCATAATTAAAATTAAAAACGCAGAATGTAAATGCGGAAAGTAAATGCGGAAAGTAAATGCGACAAAATTAAAAGAAAGAACTACTTTTATTGATTAACTATCGCATTACAAAAATTGATTGCTGAAAAAGTAATTTACAAAACCCTAGTTTGCTCGCTAGATCTTAATCGATCAATGGATAGATGAATTTTTAGATAACTCTCGGTCCTTTATATAGGCTCCGGAATGTGAAACCCTAAACGTCATATTGGAGTGTGTGAAATTACGATCAAGACCCTGAGTTTTCACATCCTAGGGCCACTATATGACCGCGCTTCTGCCGCCCATAGTGCCCTTTGACCGCGGATCCGCCGCCGTATGGTGGGTTTGAGCTTCCAAATTTTTCGTGCCTTTTCTTCTCGATATTTGGAGATTATTCTGATAAAAAGATTCTGAAAATATATCTCTTAGTCTCTGCCGTTGCGAGATTCTTCAATTTTCTCCTAATATTTGGCAGATTTGGTTTAGTGAATTGATTTTCTATGGATCTCCTACTTATAATTCAGACCTGAGCTGATTTTATTACAATACCTGCACAATATCTCAAAACACATTATTTATAGAATTTGTTTTATTTGAGATATTATTCCAACCAATTAATTGATATGATATCTTAATAATAATGGTTAAGAATATTTGATATGATATGCATATTTTAATAATAAATAATCTCATGAATATTTTATTTAAATATGATATGTATATATTTTCCCTAATTATATTAATTATAAATGAAGAAACATATGACAATAATCTTTTTACAAATAAACCCACATATGTTCTTTATTTACAATTAACACGTTTTAGTAGTCAATAATAATAGGGAAAATGTCCATACAGATGTGCAATAAATTTAACTGATCAGATTCCTTGTCTTCACTCTTGATGGTAAACAGGTAGTTGACCGTCCTTTTCTGTCATCGGTTACCGACGAAATGACCAATGAAGTGAGTCGACAGCTCGTCAAAGGTCGAGATCGAGTATGGCACAAGTCTACGGATGTAACGACCCTGAATTTTCTATACAAAATTTTTCTTCACAAAATTTTTCTTCTTAAAGTACAGAAAGGAGTTTGCAAGCCTGGACACAATTTAAAAGTGATTCTTGCTTAAGAATAGAAAGAAATAATTTGTAGCTCGCTGGTAAAGCCTTACACTGCTGTGACGTAGCCCCTGTGTTCGAATCCCATCAACCATATATATTTTTATTAATTTTTCTTTTAAACTTTTTGGAAGCCCAAAAGTTTATACGTGCAATACACGTAAAATGAAAAGTCACAGAAAATCAAACATGTGCAAAAGGGTATTTATACGGGCATGGACACGTGGCTCAAATCCCAACACCCAACTCACCATAATGGCTAGCGAGATCGGGTATAACCCCGGCGTAGACAGTTGACCCATAGGGAATGGCCTCCATTCTCTGCACACCAGTCTCTTGGCCTACCCCCATTACCCCCATAGTGTTTATTTTTCCTGCAATTATCCAGAGAATTAATTTTCATCATAAATCTCATTTTTAATGCATTTTTAATTCTCTTTTCAATTCCAAAACCATAATTTTACCGTATAAATACAACCCCATACCCTAGCCCTCTTCATTCTAAAATCTCTTTCCAAAAATTCTTAAAATTTTCTAAGTCAAAGAAGAGTATAGGTGGAGTTTGCCCTAGTTCCATTTCCGGCGAGGATTCGAAGCATTTCCGGCGACCCCACGACTCCACGAAAATACCAATTTCTTCATATACCTCTCCTCTAATCTTCTAGCAAGTAAGTCCCATCTCTCTTGTCATGCCCCATTTCCCGGTGTACGGTGAGGGGACGCGACGGGTCACGAGACGTATTTACTCTGAAGTAAACACGCTAAGCGTATCTAAGTAATATAAAGTAGAATGTATACAGGAGTCATGAATATAATGAACAACAACTTTTATTTATTAACAATTATTTACAAGTACAACTGGAAAGTAAATACATGGATGGAAAGCAATGTCTAAATAATGGCATAACTGAAATGAACATATGTACAAGTAAAGTATATGCTCAGGATCTTCTGTGAACTACTTCAAGTGCTCCTGGCTGGTCTTGAGCTTCTCAGAGTCGGGTCCTCCTGAAAACATTCCAAAGAAGAAGAGAAATAGGAATGTCGTCAGCGAACAATCGCTCGGTAAGTCCCAAAAATGGATATAGATAGAATGGACAGAAAGAGAGTATAACTTGTAATGTTTGATTATAATTTTAACGTAGTTGTTTGTAGTTTAGTACAGAAGATGCCAGTGTATACGAGAGGAGTCCAATTTACACCGTAGACTTTGGTAACTCGTAGTACAAGGCTCCGTCGAAAATACCACGGAACAACGGCATGGATGTAATTACGTCTTAAGTGACCACCACGTGCCACCTTTAACATATTCCGTACCAGTCTACCCCTTTATAAACCCCGTAGTGTCTTTTTGTATTGATTGTATTGATTGTACTGATAGTATTGTATTGTCTTGTAATAAATGGAAGACTTGCCGAAACCATAATATCAGTAAATGGAATGGATATAAATAGATAGTCATGTACACAAAGTATATCCATGGTTCGGTTCGGTCAATATAAATTGATATAGATTGAATAGATGGATTCATGGATTCATGTTGTATTGTAGTTTATACTTGAATCACATTCAAGTCATATTGATTTCAGATTTGACCATGACTCGAACTGAGTCAGACTTTTAAACAGAATTGAAGTCCTGATTGTTTTGATGTTATCGGTAACTGCTGCACATGGACGGCAGGATTTGGGTCTTTTTCAAAGACAATTACCGTGTTGATTACACCATTAATAGATTGTCTACCTTAGATAGACAAGCACCCATATTCTCCAGCTCCCTGAGACTCAAGAGACCGGCCCCGCTTAAACCAATATTTACTAAGGTCCTTATTGTAAATTAGTATAACTTGAGGAGGTTTATGTAAAAATAGTTTGATATAATTTTCAAAGTACACCTCAAGTATTTAATTATTGTCTTTAGGGTTTTCTCAGATGTATATTTTATAGAAATGAAATTTCTAGTGAGTAGAACCTAGTTTCCATAGTACATGGTATTTTATTGAAATGTTGGAATTGTTTTGTATTTGGATGGTATTTTCATGTAATGGTAATTCTTTTAGAAAACTTGGAATATTTATATAATATAATTAAAGTAGATATTTTGATAATATATATATATATATTTAATGAAAATAATTTTATTTATTTTCTTGTAGAAATCTCATTTTCTAAAGAAAAATGCATTAAAATTCCATCGAGATCGAATGCTCCTTTCGGAGGTCGGTATCTCGCTCTACTAGGCCTGAGGATGTGCGATAATCCGCACCATCCCAAACGGGGTCCCCAAAGGTGGGTTGTAGAGGCGCAATTGCAAGGAATTGTTTAATACATTTTTTTAAAGAAATGGTTTTATAAGTTGATGATATTTATTTGTAAAGTCGTGTTATCCCATGAATATATATCCAAAACTTCATCGTGCTATATCAAAGATGTGTGTTGTGATGAGGTAGGTCATTATCTCATGAGTTACCTAAAGGTAATAAAATTTTATGTTGTTTTATGTCGGAAATGAAGTATGTGGTATTTTACCGTAAAAATACAATAAAAGTTGCATAAAAGAATATTTTGAGATGAAACTTATTTTAATAGGTTTATTTATGTTTTTTAAACATCATGTGATGGTATGGAATTTTATTGATTAAGGAAAGTAACGTTTTAAAGAAAAACCGAATCGGAAGTCGGATTAACTCCGCTTCCGTCGGGTTTTTAGAATTGAAAGTTTTATAATAGGAGAAGAGAGAGGGAGAGGAGACCTACTGGCTATAAGGAAAGGGGAGAGGTGGGATAACGTTTATCGTCGGGGCGTCGTTTCGTCGCCGAAAACTCCTTGGAACGTCGCCGGAACTTCGCCCTTCGCTAACTCCACTTGCACATTAAAGGGACTTGAGAATTTTTGAGAGTTTTGGCACGAGATTTCTGAGTGAGGATGTGTGAAATATGGTGTGGTATTTATAAAGGAAATTAGGGTTTAGGGGTGAAAGAATGCAATAAAATTTGCATTAAAATTGGGATTAAATGGGATTTTATTGTTCTCTGGAAATGTGCAGAGAAAATAAACAGTGTGAGAGAAGTGGAGTACCTGAAGAAGTGCTCGAGTGAAAGGATGGGGGGCATCAGCGATGGTTGGACCAGCGGTACAGGGTTTATTAGGCTTTTCGCCGGGCCAACACCGACGGAGGGGGTTAGGGTTTGGTGCCGCGCGTTGGTGTCGCCTCGTATATCCTCGTGTACATGTTTAAATATTCTGTTACTCTTCAGTTTACGTGTAGTGCACGTGTAAACCCTTGGGATTCTTAAAGATCAAAATAAAATACAATAAAAATAATATGTGGCTGATGAGATTTGAACTCAGGTGCTATGTCTCAGCAGTGTAAGGTCTTACCAATGAGCTACAAGCTCTTTCTTGCTACTCAAAAGAAAATTTAATTTATAACTTGTGCTCAGGCTCAGGTGTTCCTTTCTGTATTTTAAAAAAATCGTATAGAAAGTTTAGGGTTGTTACATCTCTTCTCCTCTTCCTACATTAAAATGATCTATTTTCAAAACATGTCGGTAAATAGAGTTATACCGGCTTTTGTTTCTAAAACTTTGAAAACAACATTTTTTTCTTAAGAATCACTCATCAATATCATTATACTTTGCTTTTTAATCATTAACTAATATTTTGAAACAAGTTTCACCTTAAAACTCCATATAAAACAACTTTATTTAAGTTTTTACAGTTAAATACCATGAAATTTACGTACGACATTCTTTAATATTTTTGCTTAGGATACCTTTAGAAAACCTCATGAGGTAATGACCTACCTTTCACATACACAGATCTTGACATAGCACGATTCTTTTGAAACCAATATCTTGTGGCAAAATACGACTTTTCAATAAAATGCCTCGAACTATAAAAACCTGTTTTTTTGTAAATAATATTATTTAAATTCCTTGCGATTATGCCTCAACAACCCATTTTAGGGAACCCGGTCGGGATGGTGCAGATTATCGCACATCCTCGGGATAAGTAGAGCGAGATGCAGACCTCCTCACGGAGCATACGATCTCGATGGAATTTGAATACAATTTTTAAGAAAAACGAGAATTTCTATTTAATAATAAAAAAATTAATTTTTAATAATTATATAAATATTATAAAACTATCAATATTTAATATATAGTAAAATTCCATGTTTTCTAGAATATAAAATAATTACAAGTTTCATGAAAATACCATCAAGAATCAATGCAAGTCTAACATTACACTAAAATACCTTGAACTATTCAAACTAGGTATATATTCACTGGAATACCTCGTCTTTTAAAAGTTACATCCATGAAAACCTTAAATACGATAAATAAATACTTGAGCTTTATTTTGCAAGTATACTAAAAATATTTTTCATAAAAACCCTTTAAATTATATTAAATTATAATAAGGACCCTAGTAAATATAGGTTTAAGCGGGACCAATTCCTTTGAGTCTCAGGAAGCCGGAGAAAGTGGTTGCTTGCCTATTTAAGATAAAAAAAAACTAAACGGGGTTATCAATGGTAACTGTCTTGGAAAAAGACATAAATCCTGCCGTCCATATGCAGTAATTACCGATAACACCAAAATCTAATTCAGGATCCAAATCTGTTTAAGTGTTTGACTCAATCGGAGTCTTAGTCTAATCTGAATACAATCCAAATATGAATCCAATCATAACTCCAATGCAACATGAATCCAATATACCAAACATGAACGCTTGAACTTGAACATGAATACCAGAACAATATCAACATGACTTGACTTGATCGAACCATGGCTATATCTTGAACTTGAGTACATGACTACCGTTTACATCCTAAACCAGTTTATATGAACAACTTATACCATGGTCTCGACAAGTCTAATAACTACAAATCAATACAATCAATACAATATAAACTACGGGGTTTTAACGGGGTAGACTTGTACGGAATGTATTAGAAGTGGAACGAGATGGTCACTAAAAGACACTACATGAACATCCGTGCTGTTGTCCCGTGGTTTTATCGATGGGGCCTTGTACTACGGGTTACCATAGTCTACGGAAAAAGTTGGACTCCTCTCATATACACTGATACCTTCTGTACCAAGCTACAAACAACTACGTTAGCATAACAAACAGATAATTTACCATTCTATTCTCTTTACTTTCCATTCTATCTTTTGGAACTTACCGAGCGCTAGTTCGCTGACGTCATTCATGTTTCTTCTTTCTTTGGAATGTTCGTCAGGAGGACCCGACTCTCAGGAGACCTAGCCCAGCCAGGACGATTTGGAGCAGATCACCGAGCAGTGCGACTTCTAGGCTTTTACTTGTTCTACTTTTCTTTTCAGTTCATATGCCATTGTTTAGGCATCGCTTTCTATCATTGTACTTTACTTTTTAGTTGTATGTAAAAAATGATTATCAATAAAAAGTTGTTGTTTTATTACATCTATTGTCATTCTTGTGCTTTATATTTATATTGCTTATTTACGCTTGGCGTGTTTACTTCGGAGTAAATACGTCGCATCCCCGCCACGTCTTCTGTAACACCCGAGCCCAATAATACTATTTATATTACTAGTTGAGGGTTATATATTGCTCATTCCAATTTTCCTGATTGTTTGGTGCTTTTTGCAAAATTTTAACCGGTTAAGTCATTTTGGCACATAAAAAATTTTAACTCCTAAAATGAAATTTAAAATGTCCATGTTGGCCTACTCGTCGCCACTAGTCGCGTGGTAGCGTCCGCGTGTCGAGATTCAGTCCCGTTCGGCTAAACGGGCAAGTTTGGACGACTACGTGCGCGTGCAAGTGTCCGACTTGGGGGCATGCATTTTAATTACAAAACACCTCTTTTCAAAATTTGGACCTCGCTTAAAATCCTATAATTTGAATTTGGAACATTTGGGCGCAACCCGGGCGCGATTTGGAAATGTTTCATTTAGCGCCAAAAAGGCCCATTTAATTTAATATCATAAAACTATATATTATACGAATATATTTTCCTTAACTGTTAAAATCCTTTCAAATCCCTTTTAGAATCTCGCCTCAGCCAATCAGCGCGAGGACTGTACCCTCATGGGCCCCGCATCCTATCTCTCTGTCTCTCTCTTCTTTCTCTCTCTCTCTATCTCTAATAATCTCATCTCTCTCTCTCACTCTAAATCTTTCTCTCTCTCTCTCTCTCTCCAATCTCTCTCTCTCTTCCCCTATATAACTCTCTCCATGCAGCCGCCTCCCCTCTCCCTCTCGACCACGAGAAACATCTCGTAACCCTAACCCTAGCCCTCGTACTCGCGCCGCCGACCTCCCCGCGACCTCGCCGTCGCCGTCACCACCTCCTCGACCTTACCGCACCCGCTTCCTCCTTCCTCCGTTCATCTTCCGCGCCTGCACCCAACCCCCGATGCCATCACTCGGCCGTGGATCCCGCCGTCGACGCCGCCTCCCGTCGCCAACGACGCCCGCGACTCTCTCTCTTCCTCCTCGTCCCGACCTCGTCGTCGCTTCCCTCCTCCCCTCGCCGGACCACCACCAGACCCGAGCCGACCCTGCACCAATCCCCGGGTCACCGGAGAACGCGCCGTCGACCCTCGTCGACGTCACCCGCGCCACCTCCGTTCCCCCTCGATCACCAGAGCCGACCATCCACCCTCCTCTACTCGTCGCACCCCCTCTCCAGCGAACCGAGGCTGTTCAGGCCTTCACAGCCGCCGTCGCTGCCTCGCCGGCGTTCCAGCGCCGTCGAGCCCGCCGGGGTTACCCCTGGTGTCTCCCGGTAAGCCTTCCTCATCGTTCCTTTGTGCTAGATCCCTTTCCCCGCTAATCCTTGTTATGTTTATCGCGTTTGCTAACGTTGTTACTTTTGACTTTTGCCGGTTTCCGACCGTGCCGTCTTTTGAACCCGACGCTCCAGCGTAGTACCCTGGTCCGTGTGATCCCGTTGTTCTCTGTTGGGACTCGATCTATGGCCCGTGCAACCATCTCGTGTTCTCTGCCGACTTTGCATCCGTGCTTTCCGGTTTGCGAAACCGTCGAGGCAAGTATCCGAATACTTGCTTAAACATGCTACAAACTTAATCATCATATTATTTGTTATAACCACACAGCTATTGGTAACATCGATATCCTTTTATAACTTAGAATTGATGGCCACAATTATCCGTAACATTAAATCGATATAGTAATTGCTTGAAATTAACCGGTCTGCTATTAATTCACACTTAAACTAACTAAACCAAGTAGATCGTCCTCACTTCATTTGTTATATCACCCATGAGACAATTATTATGCTTTAGTCTAAATTCATGTAGCTTCATTACGTATGTTGATATTGTTCCACTTTGCGATTATTGCACCCCAAGGGTGCTTGAACCTGTTGATAAGAGAATACAAAACGTCACTGTGTTTACATGGAATAATATTGTTATTTGCCGTTCCTGCCGTTGTTCTTTATTCGTTACTGTACCTGTTATTAGCATACACTTGATTGCACTACGTATTGACCGATCTTGATACACCTGACACATGTACTGATACACCGGACATGACACCCTGTACATATCGACTCAACTGTTGAAGCGGAAACTGACCTGTTACCTGATTTCATGCCTAATGCCGACAAACCTGACCATTCCTGCTGTCTATCCAGACAGACCTACTCTTACCGGATTTTGTGTTGGCATTAGTCCTTGACTACTGAATACCTGACCTGACATACATAACTTGGGGGTATGGGGAAATCAAAGGTGAAACCGACTTGTAACTCAACAGTTCGATACTTGTTCTGATCAGTCTTACGGGCTTGGCCAGCCCCGGAGTGGTGATGCTGACACCACTCGCCCATCTTGCTACCTATTACTGCTTAGCGGCACGTCTCGGATTCAGCCCCGAGGACCTTGACCGTGGTCCCGGGCACGCACGGGATACTAGTGAGTTACATCGACGATTCATCAATTGATTTCAAGGACTATAGAGTAGAAACCTGACAGGATAGTTTAGTCACCATTGCACATTACCCTGCTCTGTTATTTCTTAGTACTGCTTTATTCATGTTCATACTTGCATTGCTTATTACCATGTCTATACTATATACTTGATGACATGACGCGCTGACGTCTGGGTTTTGCATGGCCCAGATTCCGTACCACTGTCGACGACCGAGCAGGAGTACTTCAGCCAGCAGGCTGAACTGTGAGTTCTTTAGGGTTTAGTCTATTTATTTTCATTTTATTTCCAGATGTGAGCCCGCATTATGGGACGTACTGTTTATTTATTGTATTGGATCATTTGCTTCCGCACTCATTGTTTATTGATTCTTGTTATTATGGATTTGGACATGTATTAGATTAGTTTATTCTTTTGTTCTTGATATCTCTACAACCGTAATGTGACTGTGGATGGATATTTCCTACCCACAGGTAGCATGGTTGGCTATGTCACGTGCCCAATTTTGCGTACTCTGGGAAGCGGGGCGTGACATGGTTCTTTTGGTATCAGAGCCATATATTAATTGGGTCGATTCTTTGTAGTTGGGTATTGCACCCGATACACGAATCATAATACCCGTGATTAGGAAACATGTCCTGCCACCTTGACCGTTTTACCATCCTTGAATCATTCTTCCGGATCATGTCGACATGCAAACTTACTTTGCATTGTCAACTCAAAGACCTAATTTCTTGTATCTCTAGGACTTAGGCGACTTGGGTGGAGTTAAGGAATTGCGGCTATGATACCGCGGCATAGCTACAATGCAGCACTCTATTTAAGTATCTTGGAGTTCTAGCCTTGATCTATACCCAGGATCTATCATCATGCTAATGTTGGGTACTTTGATTTCCAGGAATATGGCCGGTACGAATTTGAAGATGGACCAAAGAAGTGCGGTCTTAGCCGCCAGGCGTAGAGTGATAAAGGGATTGCTGGAGAGTCTAAAGCAACAGACCGAGCTGGAACCGGCATTTGCACTGAACCAAACGTCTGTACGTAGAAGTATTCCGGTGAACAGGCGCAACGTAGCACCAATGAAGAAAAAAATTGTGGGTGATCGGAAAGGGAGCGTGATTTGTAACTACTTCCATATACCCGGACACGTGCGAAAGGAGTGTCGTAGGAGGCTGGGACTCTATTTTAGATGTGGAGCGGCAGATCACACCGTTAATGCTTGTCCGTCGAAGCTTCGCACGAGAGATGATATACAGAAGCCTCCGCAGAGACCGTTCCAAGGGCAGGAACAGCTTACTCAAGGACCAAATCAGGCTCGAGCGTTCACGTTGACAGCTGAGGAAGCTAAGGCATCGGGAGAAGTGGTTTCAGGTAATTTACTCGTTCATGGTTTTCCGCATTGGCATTATTTAATTTTGGAGCATCCCACTGTTTTATGTCATCCAAATTTATAACTACACACTCGATTACCTGCACGACCCTGTCTAGTTTTTGGGACATACACACTGGGAATGGGAAAATCATAGCTAGTAAGGAATGTAAAGATTGTACAGTTGTTGTTTGCGGACGGGAGCTTTTTGCAGATTTCTTGGTGATTGATACGGGCAGCTATGAAGTTGTCTTGGGAATGGATTTTTCTTGGCATTTCCACGCACACATTGATTGTAGGGCAAGGAAAGTTATTTTCCAGATTCCCGGACACCCTGAGTTTACTTTCATTGGGGGAAGCAGTTCTGTCGGGCCAGTCGAATTTAGGGCTAGGCCGACGAACAATGTTCTTGCGGCTATGGTAGTGGATAGAAATGAAGAGCCGGCAGTTGTCCGCGACTTTATGGATGTGTTTAAAGATATTTCGGGCTTACCGCCGAAGCGAGATGTGGAGTTTGCGATTGACCTTATTCCTGGTGCAGCGCCAGTATCAAAATCTTATGATCCGATAGCACCGGTAGAATTGGAAGAAGTTAAGAAACAAGTTGGTGAATTACTCGAGAAGGGATGGATTCGAAGCAGCAACTCACCTTGGGGAGCTCCAGTTCTTTTAGTAAAGAAGAAGGATGGCACGAGAAGGATGTGCATTGATTATCGAGAATTGAACCGGGTGACTATTAAGAACAAGTACCCGATCCCTCGCATTGGAGAACTTTTTGAGCAGCTTAGTGGCGCGAGGGTATTCTCGAAACTGGACTTGCGATCAGGATATCATCAGGTCCGAGTGAAAGCAGAAGATATTTGCAAGACGGCGTTTCGAACTCGATATGGGCATTTCGAGTATCTAGTGATGCCCTTCGGAGTGACTAATGCGCCGGCAATATTTATGGATTTGGTGAACAGGATCTTTTCTCCGTTCTTGGACCAGTTTATTATGGTATTCATTGACGATATTCTGGTGTACTCGAAGAGTCCAGAGGAGCATGCTGAGCATTTAAGGATCGCACTGCAGACGCTGAGACAAGAGAAATTATTCGCGAAGATGAGTAAGTGCGAATTCTGGCTGGAAGAAGAGAAGTTTCTGGGGCATGTTGTGTCGGGCGATGGAATCGCCGTCGATCCCGAAAAGATTGCAGCAGTTCGAGATTGGCCTATTCCAAAGAATGTTGCGGAAATAAGAAGTTTTCTTGGACTCGCCGGATACTACAGGAGATTTGTGGAGAACTTCGCTCGTTTGGCAGAGCCGTTAACTAAGCTTACGCGTAAGGAGGTACCGTTTGTTTGGACGGATGGATGTGCATTGGCCTTCGAGACGTTGAAGCAGAAGTTGATAACCGCCCCTATCCTAACCGTACCGGATGATTCAGGAGGACTGGTGATTCATAGCGACGCATCCGGAAAGGGATTAGGATGTGTTTTGATGCAGAATGGGAAAGTCGTCGCTTACGCATCGAGACAACTGAAGACTCATGAGAAGAACTATCCGACTCATGACTTAGAGCTTGCAGCCGTGATCTTCGCCCTGAAGAGTTGGAGACACTATCTTTTGGGCGAGAGAGTTGAAGTCTTTACTGACCACAAGAGTTTAAAGTATGTGTTCACTCAGAAGGAGTTGAACATGAGGCAACGCAGATGGTTGGAGCTGATGGCCGACTATGACCTTAATCTTAAGTACCATCCGGGAAAAGTCAACGTCGTGCCGGATGCGCTGAGTCGGTTACCAGCAATTCGGATATTGACTGCACACAGAGAGATCATTGCGGATTTTCGGAGATTTGACTTGGAGGTTGTGCTACCACATGCTACAGGACAGTTGATGCAGTTGCAAGTACAGTCGTCCTTAGTTGAGAAGATTAAAGTGGCGCAATCGCAGGATCCTAGACTGCAAAAGTTTCGAGAGCAGGTTGGAGCCGGACTACGAACCGATTTACTGATCCATGAAGATGGTTCGTTGAGATATGGTAGCCGTGTGTGTGTGCCAAAAGGAGATGTGCGTGAAGAGCTTATGAAGGAAGCACACAGTTCAGCTTACTCTGTACATCCAGGAGGGACAAAGATGTACCGAGATATTCGACAGCACTTCTGGTGGGAAGGTATGAAACGGGAAATTGCTCGCTTCGTGGCTAAGTGCTTGGTGTGTCAGCAAGTCAAGGCTGAACACCAAAGGGTTGCTGGTTTGTTGCAACCACTTCCGATTCCTCAGTGGAAGTGGGAACATATAACCATGGATTTCGTGACGGCTTTACCGCGGAGTCCAAAGGGCAATAATGCCGTATGGGTGATCGTTGACCGTTTGACCAAGGCAGCTCACTTTATTCCTTTTCGGGTTGGTCAATCGACAGAGACTTTGGCAGAGCGGTACATGCAGGAGATTGTCAGGTTGCATGGAGTACCGGTAAGCATCGTGTCCGACCGGGACACTCGGTTCTTGTCGCACTTTTGGAGGAGTTTACAAGAAAGTTTGGGGACTCGATTGAAGTTCAGCACAGCCTATCATCCTCAAACTGATGGACAATCGGAGAGAACGATCCAGACCCTTGAAGATATGTTGAGGGCTTGCATGTTGGACTTCAAAGGTTCTTGGGAGGATCATCTACACCTGGTGGAGTTTTCGTACAACAATAGCTTCCAAGCGACAATTCAGATGGCTCCGTTTGAAGCACTGTATGGTCGTAAGTGCCGTTCACCTGTTTGTTGGGATGATGTTGGAGAACGAAGGTTACTAGGACCAGATTTGGTGGTACAGACAGTCGAGAAGGTGAATACAATCAGGAAGCATATGAAGGCAGCTCAAGACAGACAGAAAGGTTGGGCCGACACGTCAAGAAGACCTCTAGAGTTCGCCGTGGGTGATTTGGTATTCCTGAAGATATCACCGACTAGAGGGGTGATTCGCTTTGGAAGTCGGGGAAAGCTTAGTCCCCGATTCGTCGGACCCTTCGAGATATTGGAGCGTGTTGGAGAGGTAGCGTACCGGTTGGCGTTACCGCAGTCATTAGCAGGAGTGCACGATGTGTTTCATGTGTCTCAACTACGGAGGTATGTTCGTGATGAGACTCATGTCTTGGATCATTCGGAGTTGACTGTACGGGAGGACCTAACCTTTGAGGAGCGACCAGTGGAAATCAAGGATCGAAGAGAAAAGGTTCTTAAGAACAAGGTTATCCCTCTTGTGCTAGTTTCTTGGGGTAATCGATCGCATGGAGAATCCACTTGGGAGCGAGAAGACGAGATCCGGCAGAAATTCCCTCACCTTTTCCAGTAGTTAGCTATCTTGTATTCTTGGAATTTCGAGGACGAAATTCTTTTGTAGTTAGGTATGATGTAACACCCGAGCCCAATAATACTATTTATATTACTAGTTGAGGGTTATATATTGCTCATTCCAATTTTTCTGATTGTTTGGTGCTTTTTGCAAAATTTTAACCGGTTAAGTCATTTTGGCACATAACAAATTTTAACTCCTAAAATGAAATTTAAAATGTCCATGTTGGCCTACTCGTCGCCACTATTCGCGTGGTAGCGTCCGCGTGTCGAGATTCCGTCCCGTTCGGCTAAACGGGCAAGTTTGGACGACTACGTGCGCGTGCAAGTGTCCGACTTGGGGGCATGCATTTTAATTACAAAACACCTCTTTTCAAAATTTGGACCTCGCTTAAAATCCTATAATTTGAATTTGGATCATTTGGGCGCAACCCGGGCGCGATTTGGAAATGTTTCATTTAGCGCCAAAAAGGCCCATTTAATTTAATATCATAAAACTATATATTATACGAATATATTTTCCTTAACTGTTAAAATCCTTTCAAATCCCTTTTAGAATCTCGCCTCAGCCAATCAGCGCGAGGACTGTACCCTCGTGGGCCCCGCATCCTATCTCTCTGTCTCTCTCTTCTTTCTCTCTCTCTCTCTCTATCTCTAATAATCTCATCTCTCTCTCTCACTCTAAATCTTTCTCTCTCTCTCCAATCTCTCTCTCTCTTCCCCTATATAACTTTCTCCATGCAGCCGCCTCCCCTCTCCCTCTCGACCACGAGAAACATCTCGTAACCCTAACCCTAGCCCTCGTACTCGCGCCGCCGACCTCCCCGTGACCTCGCCGTCGCCGTCACTACCTCCTCGACCTTACCGCACCCGCTTCCTCCTTCCTCCGTTCATCTTCCGCGCCTGCACCCAACCCCCGACGCCATCACTCGGCCGCGGATCCCGCCGTCGACGCCGCCTCCCGTCGCCGACGACGCCCGCGACTCCCTCTCTTCCTCCTCGTCCCGACCTCGTCGTCGCTTCCCTCCTCCCCTCGCCGGACCACCACCAGACCCGAGCCGACCCTGCACCAATCCCCGGGTCGCCGGAGAACGCGCCGTCGACCCTCATCGACGTCACCCGCGCCACCTCCGTTCCCCCTCGATCACCAGAGCCGACCATCCACCCTCCTCTACTCGTCGCACCCCCTCTCCAGCGAACCGAGGCTATTCAGGCCTTCACAGCCGCCGTCGCTGCCTCGCCGGCGTTCCAGCGCCGTCGAGCCCGCCAGGGTTACCCCTGGTGTCTCCCGGTAAGCCTTCCTCATCGTTCCTTTGTGCTAGATCCCTTTCCCCGCTAATCCTTATTATGTTTATCACGTTTGCTAACGTTGTTACTTTTGACTTTTGCCGGTTTCCGACCGTGCCGTCTTTTGAACCCGACGCTCCAGCGTAGTACCCTGGTCCGTGTGATCCCGTTGTTCTCTGTTGGGACTCGATCCGTGGCCCGTGCAACCATCTCGTGTTCTCTGCCGACTTTGCATCCGTGCTTTCCGGTTTGCGAAACCGTCGAGGCAAGTATCCGAATACTTGCTTAAACATGCTACAAACTTAATCATCATATTATTTGTTATAACCACACAGCTATTGGTAACATCGATATCCTTTTATAACTTAGAATTGATGGCCACAATTATCCGTAACATTAAATCGATATAGTAGTTGCTTGAAATTAACCGGTCTGCTATTAATTCACACTTAAACTAACTAAACCAAGTAGATCGTCCTCACTTCATTTGTTATATCACCCATGAGACAATTATTATGCTTTAGTCTAAATTCATGTAGCTTCATTACGTATGTTGATATTGTTCCACTTTGCGATTATTGCACCCCAAGGGTGCTTGAACCTGTTGATAAGAGAATACAAAACGTCACTGTGTTTACATGGAATAATATTGTTATTTGCCGTTCCTGCCGTTGTTCTTTATTCGTTACTGTACCTGTTATTAGCATACACTTGATTGCACTACGTATTGACCGATCTTGATACACCTGACACATGTACTGATACACCGGACATGACACCCTGTACATATCGACTCAACTGTTGAAGCGGAAACTGACCTGTTACCTGATTTCATGCCTAATGCCGACAAACCTGACCATTCCTGCTGTCTATCCAGACAGACCTACTCTTACCGGATTTTGTGTTGGCATTAGTCCTTGACTACTGAATACCTGACCTGACATACATAACTTGGGGGTATGGGGAAATCAAAGGTGAAACCGACTTGTAACTCAACAGTTCGATACTTGTTCTGATCAGTCTTACGGGCTTGGCCAGCCCCGGAGTGGTGATGCTGACACCACTCGCCCATCTTGCTACCTATTACTGCTTAGCGGCACGTCTCGGATTCAGCCCCGAGGACCTTGACCGTGGTCCCGGGCACGCACGGGATACTAGTGAGTTACATCGACGATTCATCAATTGATTTCAAGGACTATAGAGTAGAAACCTGACAGGATAGTTTAGTCACCATTGCACATTACCCTGCTCTGTTATTTCTTAGTACTGCTTTATTCATGTTCATACTTGCATTGCTTATTACCATGTCTATACTATATACTTGATGACATGACGCGCTGACGTCTGGGTTTTGCATGGCCCAGATTTCGTACCACTGTCGACGACCGAGCAGGAGTACTTCAGCCAGCAGGCTGAACTGTGAGTTCTTTAGGGTTTAGTCTATTTATTTTCATTTTATTTCCAGATGTGAGCCCGCATTATGGGACGTACTGTTTATTTATTGTATTGGATCATTTGCTTCCGCACTCATTATTTATTGATTCTTGTTATTATGGATTTGGACATGTATTAGATTAGTTTATTCTTTTGTTCTTGATATCTCTACAACCGTAATGTGACTGTGGATGGATATTTCCTACCCACAGATAGCATGGTTGGCTATGTCACGTGCCCAATTTTGCGTACTCTGGGAAGCGGGGCGTGACATCTCCTTTCCCGTACACTGGGAAGCGGGGCATGACAGGTTTTGTTGGTGGCCCATGCATGTCAGTTCTGTATGAAGTCTCACCATGCAGGTCAGTTCTGCATGGAAACCTAAACAATATAACACAATAATTATAAGAATCAGCAACTATATATTCTTTACATTTCAACTCCTTGAATATATCATAACCCTTCCTTTTCTTTCAAAGTTATGGATGCTTCCAACAACATGAGCACAAACGTGAACAGCAACACTCCACCACCTACACTACCATCCATTACCATTGAGAACTTATTGATAAGATCAATAGCGTTCCTTAAAACAACCAGGAGTTTAGTTGAGGGACAGCAGGAGCAGGCTGCTCTCCTTCACCAAGAACTGGTTCGCACTAAGGTTGTTTTGAGGGCAGCTCATGGTTATATCAAAAAGAAGGAAAAGACACCGCCAGCAAAGACTTGCTATTATTGCAAGAAAGTCGGATATGAACTAAAAGACTGCAGGCGTGCGAATGGCATGTGCTTAGCTTGTGGCGCATCTGCTCACGCCATCGGAGCTTGGCCACATCGTCGCACCCCAGCTCTTGCACCACCTTCGTGAGGACCACCTTTACCTCATCAATCCGAAATATACCAGCAGGCACGGAGAAAAGTTCCAGGAGGCCAGACATCCACGATACCGGTTGGAGAAGCCGAAATCACTGGCCAAGTTATCACTGGTAATTCACAATTCTTTCATCTTTTCAAATCCTTGTATACCTCTATATTTTTCCTTGTATCTAAAACCAACCCCACACGACTTAAGCCACTATTCCTGCACTTGCACTGTTCGACACTGGAGCGTCACCATGCTTCATGTCGCAACTTGAGAGAATTTCGCAGACAAAAATCTTTTAAGGAGGGTAGACTGTAACGCCTGCAACATGATTGCATTCCTTTGAATCTTTTCTTATCTCGACGTAACACGAAACTACAAACTCTTGATCTTCCTTTGATTTTTGATTGTTTCTTAAACCTTATCACCTTGACTCTGATGGTAGGATTTGGGTGATTTAAATGGAGTTATGTGATTGTAACTATGAACTGCAGCATAATTACAATGCGGTACTCTACTTGAGTGACTTAGAATTCTGCGTTTGATTCACTTTCTTCTTAATTTAATTTTACGTATATTATCGCACCATATTTTCTTTGTTAACTTATATCCCTTTTCATCTATTCAGCTTTTTCAAAACCCTTGCATCCTTTTCAAACATATTTTTCATGCACTTTTAGTAGTTTTTTTCACCACCGCTGTCATCAAATTTTCTTGAATCTGTTACAACTTCCTTCTATAAATTTTGAGAACGAAATTTTTATATAGAGGATAGAATGTAACGACCCTGAATTTTCTGTATAAAATTTTTCTTCTTAAAGTACATAAAGGAGTTTGCAACCCTGGGCACAATTAAAAGTTATACTTGCTTAAGAACAGCAAGAAACAACTTGTAGCTCACTGGTAAAGTCTTGCACTGCTGTAACATAGCCCCTGTGTTCGAATCCCATCAACCACATATATTTTTACTGATTTTTCTTTTAAACTTTTTGGAAGCCCAAAATTTTACACGTGCAATACACTTAAAATAAAAAGTCATAGAAAATCAAACATATGCAAAAGGGTATTTATACGGGCATGGACATGTGGCTCAAATCACAGCACCCAACTCACCACAATGGCTAGCGAGATCGGGTATAACCCCGGCACCGATGGTTGGCCCGTAGGGAATGGCTCCCATTCTCTGCACATCAGTCTCTTGGCCTATCCCCATACTGTTTATTTTTCCTGCAATTATCTAGA
Organism: Agapanthus africanus; assembly: GCA_030015575.1. Taxonomy (NCBI): domain Eukaryota; kingdom Viridiplantae; phylum Streptophyta; class Magnoliopsida; order Asparagales; family Amaryllidaceae; genus Agapanthus; species Agapanthus africanus. The sequence continues at coordinate 505,107,861 of JASDDO010000031.1, forward strand.
GAATTGTTTTTCATCATAAATCTTATTTTTAATGCATTTTTAATTCTCTCTTCAATTCCAAAACCCTAATTTTACCCTATAAATACAACCTCATACCCTAGCCCTCTTCATTCTGAAGTCTATTGTCAAAAATTCTCAAAATTTTCTAAGTCAAAGAAGAGTACAAATGGAGTTAGCCCTGGTTCCATTTCCGGTGAGGATTCGAGACACTTCCGACGACCCCGGGACTCCACGAAGGTACCAATTTCTTCCTATACCTCTCCTCTAATCTTCTAACAAGTAAGTCCCATCTCTCTTCTCCTTTTCCTACATTAAAATGATCTCTTTTCAAAACATGTCGGTAATGGAGTTATACCGGCTTTTGTTTCTAAAACTTTGAAAACTATAATTTTTTCTTAAGAATCACTCATCAATAACATTATACTTTGATTGTTAATCATTAAATAATGTTTTGAAACAAGTTTCATCTTAAAACTCCATGTAAAACAACTTTATTTAAGATTTTACAGTTAAATACCATAAGGTTTACATACGACATTCTTTAAGACTTTTGCTTAGCATACCTTTAGAAAACCTCACGAGATAATGACCTACCTTTCATATACACACATCTTGATATAGCATGATTCTCTTGAAACCAATATCTTGTGGCAAAATACGACTTTTCAATAAAATGCCTCGAACTATAAAAACTCATTTTCTTGTAAATAGTATTATTTAAATTCTTTGCGATTATGCATCTACAACCCATTTTGGAGAACCCGGTCAGGATGGTGTGGATTATTGCACATCCTCGGGACTAGTAGAGCGAGATGCAGACCTCCTCACGGAGCATACGATCTCGATGAAATTTTAATACAATTTTTAAGAAAAACAAGAATTTCTATTTAATAATAAAAAAATTAATTTTTAATAATTATATAAATATTATCAAACCATATATTTTTAATATATAATAAAATTCCATATTTTCTAGAATATAAAAAAATTACAAGTTTCATGAAAATACCATTAAGAATCAATACAAGTCTAACTTTACACTAAAATACCTTGAACTACTCAAGCTAGGTATATATTCACTAGAATATCTCACCTTTTAAAAGTTACATCCATGAAAACCATAAATACGATAAATAAATACTTGAGATTTATTTTGAAAGTATACTAAAAATATTTTTCATAAAAAGCCCTCAAGTTATATTAAATTACAATAAAGACCCTAGTAAATATATGTTTAAGCGGGACCAATTCTCTTAAGCCTCAGAGAGCTGGAGAAAGTGGGTGCTTGTCTTAAGGTAGAAAACTGAAATGGGGTTATCAATAGTAATTGTCTTGGAAAAAGACACAAATCCTGCCGTGCATGTGCAGCAATTACCGATAACACCAAAATCTAATTCAGGATCCAAATCTGTTTAAGTGTCTGACTCAATCGGAGTCTCAGTCTAATCTGAATACAATCCAAATATGAATCCAATCATAACTCCAATGCAACATGAATCAAATATACCAAACATGAATACTTGAATTTGAACATGAATACCAAAACAATATCAACATGACTTGACTTGATCGAACCATGGTTATATCTTGAACTTGACTACATGACTACCGTTTACATCCTAAATCAGTTTACATGAACAACTTATACCATGGTATTGGTAAGTCTGATAACTATAAATCAATACAATCAATAGAATATACACTACGGGGTTTTAACGGGGTAGACTGGTATGGAATGTATTAGAAGTGGAACGAGATGGCCACTAAAAGACACTACATGAGCATCCGTGCCGTTGTCCCGTGGTTTTTTCGACGGGGCCTTGTACTACGGGTTACTATAGTCCACGGGAAAAGTTGGACTCCTCTCATATACGCTGATACCTTCTGTACCAAGCTACAAAGAACTACGTTAGCATAACAAACAGATAATTTACCAGTTCAATTCTCTTTACTTATCTATTCTATTCTATCTTTTGGGACATACCGAGCGCTAGTTCACTGACGACATTCATGTCACTTCTTTCTTTGGAATGTTCGTTAGGAGAACCCGACTCTTAGGAAACCGAGCCCAGCCAGAATGATTTGGAGCATATCACCGAGCAGCACCACTTCTAGGCTTTTACTTGTGCCACTTTTCTTTTCAGTTCATATGCCATTTTTTAAGCATCGCTTTCTATCATTGTACTTTACTTTTCAGTTGTATGTAAAGAATGATTATCAATAAAAAGTTGTTGTTTTATTACATCTCTTTTCATTCTTGTGCTTTACATTTATATTGCGTATTTACGTTTTGCGTGTTTACTTCTGAGTTAATACGTTGTGTGCCCACCACTTCTCCTTCCCCATACACTGGGAAGTGGGGCGTGACAACGGAACTAATCCCGAAGAGCCCAGATGAGGGCGGTGGGGAAGGCCTGGCACTGAGCTGCATCTGAGTTGTCTTGGAAGCTCGTGCCACTGTAAACGCATCCAAGTGGTCTTTCGAGTCTGACTTCCCGTCGAAGAGGGTCATCTTGGGCTGTTTGTGACGAGACCCGCTCACCTACTAACTGCTCCGTGAAGGGCCTCATAAGCGAATCTGCTGAGTACTTTGACACTCCTCCGGTCGAATGGGCGGCGAGCCTCATGTCCTCAATCTTCTTCTCGAGAACCTCGATTCGCTATTGGTACCCCGAGAATTTTCCACAATTGGAGTGTCTACTATCTTTGCTCCGGGCTTGCACGATGGAGCGGTTTTGGTTTCGCTCCATCACGTTCCTCAGATCCTTACGGTGGACCCTTCACGGCTGGCCCCGACGTTCGCCATGTGTGCGGTCTCGATGAGTGTGCTGACGTCGATCTTTCCTGAAATCAGACGACCTGACCGACGTATCTTCACGGGACGAGAGAGCGCAGCAAGCGTCGAAGCGATAGCCCGGTCTCTCCTGAGATCTTGGTGTCTAACTCTCCGGTGCCCAACGAGTCATGGAATCATTTCTTGTATGTGGGTTGTGACTACCAGAATCGGCACGCCGATGTTCGGTAACATCGAGATGGACGTGAGCGAGGTCAAGGGCCCGAACGCGCCCCTCCGTCGTCCCACGCATGTCGTCGTTCCGGGAGGTGGGTACAGCGGTTTGGCGAGCGTGGCCGGCCATTTGAACACGAGCGAGCACGTCCGCCATCGCTGTAAGTGTAACATTTCAAAATAATAAAATATTATTTTTGGGAATTTTTATAATTTAATATTATTTTAATGAATATTTTAATATTCCGGTATAATTAAATACAATAAATGGGGGGAAATTATGGAAAATTCTAAAATATGGTACTTTATGGAATTATGTCATTTTTAAGTTTGTTATGATTAGTTATATGCTATTTTAGTGCTAATCGCGATTAAAAATCAATAATCGGATTTTTGGCATTTTTGTGCAAAAATGTGCACATATCATTTTCCACACTTGTTACATGTTTTGGGTACATGGTTGCTTAGGGTTCACCATGGAGTGAGAAGGAAAAGGAAAAGGAAAAGAAAAGAAAAGGAAAAAGTAGCATGATGATGAGAGAGAGAGAGTAGGTTGCTTTTGACTTTTAACCCTTTCCTCCATCATTTCTACCTCATTTCCTCTCCCCCTTCATAGAGCTGCTGCTGCTCCTGCCCTCTCCCTCCTCTTCCTCCTCCCTCTTCAACTTAGATCCACCATTAAAACCTAACCAAAACCCTATCCCCATTTCACAAAAGTTGCTCCCAAGCTCAATAGCTACACAATGGACTAAGCAAGGGCTGATCTTGAGGACTTTGAGCAACTCAAGAATTTTCTTGAGTTGCCAAAGAAGGTAATTTCTGCACCCCTAGTTTAGTATTTCAATTCTTATTGCATCAATTCTAGTTTCATGTCGATATGGTGTCGTTTGATGGACTTGTGAACTTCAAGTTAGGGTTTAGAATTAGACCTGAGATTAAAAGTGAAATTGAGGCTTGTGATGACTCTAGAACCCCTGGTGTGATGATAGATTGGACCAAACCTAAAGCTAGAACACAGAATACGGATTTACGGAATCGATATCGGGGAAAACTGTGAATCTGTGATTGTATTTAGGAATCTGCTATCACCCCGAGACCCCAAAAATAAAACTGAATTGACAGTGAGATGTGCAGGCACCATGGAACCACCACACCAAAACCTAGCCCCCAACTCCAAACCCCGGCCGCCAATTAATTCCTTCTGGCCGCAATTTGCGGCCAGAGTAGGAGGAAACCGTCTCGATTTTGGTGCATGGCCCTATTTCCAGTAATCTTAACCCTGGGTATGTCTAGTTTTGACTGATTCCAGTTAGGGTGAAATCTGGGTTGATTTTCTTGAGTTGGCGTATGATTTACGACATGTTTTAGCATGGATTTTGGTATTTAGTGATTCGTTTCTGTCAGATGGTGTTTGGACGTCAACGACAAGTGGATATTGATTGTGTTTACATGCGAGACGATAGGTTTTACCTATGCGAGTAGCGTATGCTATGTTTGGTTTCCGATGTGATTTTCATGTGCTTTAGCGTTGTGATATACTTGTAGGTACCCTACATGATGTTGAAGTGAAGAAGATGAAGATGGCGGCATCGGCATCGGCACATGAGAAGCAAGGTGAGTAGATTATATCTACGGAGGAAGTCGGGTGGATGGTGTATAGCACCCCCACAGTCCGTAGTTGATATATTGCATTATGATAGTTATAGTGTGTCATGGATACTGTGTTAGGTGTATTATGGATAGTGTAGGGTTAGAAGTAACTAGTGTAGTTCATAGTCGCGAACCCTAGAATAGATTTACACCTACACGCACACCCTTGCATATTCATTATACTTACACTGTGTTTGATGATATTGGATGACATTGGAGATGAGTCGATGATGTTGGGCATTGTGCCGCGAGATCGATGATTTGATATGATTCATATTTGGGATACGACATGTGATCTCTAGCGGGCCTTTGGACGTGTGCTTACACACGCAGTGATAGATGGTATCGATTGTACTAGACGTAGATCAGTACCCCAGATTATGGGATATGATGATAGTGATACCTGATATGTGGTGAGATAATGTGATATTGACCCGTACCCAGCTATTGGGATGTCGTACGACGATTTACCGTACGAGCCTATATTGATGATAGATCCGCACTCATGACTCGAGGATGTCTTACGATATACTGTATCGTACGCGATATTATTGAGGCGGGATCACCGACTATTATATCTATATATATATCGACTCAGATTTAGGTGGTTTTCATACCCCTCTCGATTGACTTGATACTTAGATCTGTAGTTTGCATAGTAGATGTTAGACTACACCCGAGTCATACCTATTTCAAAAACTACGAATCGGGAATATCTTAAAAGACAAGTAAAGGGACCCTACGGGTATTTTTCAAAGGACGTATCTTTCTTAAAAATACCGTAGCCCTTATTTTACTAAAAATCCTGATTCGTCTTATTTCAAATGACATAACTGCATGACATATTCATATTGATGTAGATTCTTTACTGTGGTGTTGATTAATTGATTTCCGCATGTTCATGCTATTCACATTGCTTTGCATATGTTTATTGCTATATTACTATCATGTTGCTATGACACCAGCACCATTATCGATGATGCGTATGTTCCACGTACACTTGCTCGCCGGCTCACACACTTCATCATCGATAATTACCATGTCACTACACAGTAGTATTATTGCATCAGGATATGACCCTTGTATATGCATACTGTTATTTCATGTGGCATGATATACTGTTATACTTGTATTTCATTTATATGTCACATACATCATGCTTATGATTATGCGCATTGAGATATGTTGTTTCCATGATATTTCTGGATTTGGGAACCGTGGGTATTTCAAAAGAGAATATATATACTTGTTTTAAAAACCCAGTTACCCTTGATATGATATTTCAGTGCGTCCACCATGTGTTTTCTCGGTGCTGAGAGCGACATGTGAAACCCGATTCGAGGAGGCGGATGAGGCCGATTGCGGGTACATGGTGGACCCGGTATGGTACCCCGGGGCGAGAACGGTTTCGTTGTGTAGTAGACGGTGAGCCTGGCAGAGGGACTACTACCTACCGGTGATTGTATTTGAGTTCGGAGGATATCTGGAGGATACCGACCGGAGTTGAGAGATGGACATGGGTTGACCCGTACTGCCGGGGCCGAGGGCCAATACCGCAGACGGAGCCCCATATGGACGAGGATTTACGTGCCGATGCTAAGCACAGGTTTCATGATGACCTCCATGATTTTGATTGTATCCTCATATTTGCATGTATGATGCTTATTGTCATTGGGTGACAGGTGGACGGGATCCACATATATACAGACATTGATTACATACAGACTTTGACTACATTGATCACACCTCATTTGTATATATAACAGGGTATGAGGGCGTTGTTATATATACCCTTACACCAATATTAGTGGAATGGGACGCTAATATATGTGTATTGATATTCATTTTGATACTTCATCATATTTACTTCATGCAGACATACCTTACATTTATGACATGTTATTACCTGAGGCACGGGCACGAGTACTTGGCACTACATACATATTTAGATGTTACATTGCCACCTTATCATGCTTCAGGCTTTTTCCTTGAGGTTATATATATGATCGTATTGACCTAGGATTATGTCATGCATTCGGTTTCTGCTTGTAGATATTTTCTATTCACGAGTTGGCAACTCACCCCCGTTGTGCCACAGTTCTTGCAGGTTTTGCCGTACAGGTTCCATAGCGGCATTTCTGGCACACTGCTTCCTTTGCAGGTGAATTGCTTTTGGTAGGTGGGTTCTTCGCATCAGAACCACCCTTGTATATGTATTATTCATTGTATCTAGAATTCCATCAACCAAAACTTGTATATTGTTTCAGACTTAGACATTAGTGATGTATTATTCGACCATAGAGTCGCGCTTAGTAGTATTGCGGTTTCCATGCTTATTGAGTTTCTTTTGGATTTTACCCTCGCCATTCGGCGTTGTATATTATATTGCTTGCGTGGTTGTGACCATCAATTGACGAAGAGCTAGCTCCCGCTTGGGGATGTCTTTTATCACTGCCTATACATTGTTCTTGTTGTACCCCGTTCGGGGCCAGTTTTTACAAAAGAAACTCTGCCGAAATTTTTAGAAAAGACTTTACATTTTTAAAATGCATATTCGGCTTAGTTATTTAAAACCTTTGATTTCAAAATATGTTTTCTCTACCTATTAAAAACCAGTTTCTTTATTTACTCTTAAAATGGTTTTAGATTTCTGGGCTTTTGGCTTACTTGGATCAGATGGAGTCCTATAAACTTCATATGGTTCAAGGGCCAGTCACGTGCTCTTTCGGGTCGTGACAAAGTTGGTATCAGAGCGCTAGGTTAACCTTGGTTCGAGTCTAAGTTTTACTATGTGGAGCCTAGGGCGTCTATATATATATACGGAACTTAGGTTTGACCTTACGAATCTTAGACTTAGTCGGGGGGTATTAGACCCGAACTTTTGTCGCGTAGGATGACCCTTGGTTGATGGAATAGGTGACTAAAGTAGAGTGACGTACCGTGGGTATGTTCCGCGGCATACTTACGATACGCCACTCCGCTTAAGGAACCTTAGGATGTACATATTTTCGAGATCAGTGATTCTCTTCATATCCATAATTATACATCCATTTGAGATCATCGATTCTATTAATTCCATGATCATACTTTCATTGATGTTGTTCCTTCTTATGATCATGCATCCATTCTGGATCTGTTGTTTTCTTTCTTGCCTTTGATCTGCTCTCTTCGATACTCGATTGAAGTTCCTGTCGCCATTGTTTGAGCACAGTTGAGCTGCTGCTAGTGCTACGGTCAGGGCGAGCTAGTCTGGTACGAGGGCCGAAAATTGTGTTTTCTGGTGACTTGGGAACGTCTCGAGTTAGTATTGATGATTGTGACCTCTTGTGGAGGCGAGTGCTTGATTTTACACCGGATGATCGGGCCACTGTTAGAGCTGCCAGTTGAGAGAGGACTGTTGATGTACAGCATACCTCAGAGGTCATGATGTCGCCTACCGTGCAGACAGATGGACCAGCTGTTGCTAAGATTGATAGGATGTCGCTTCCGGAGCTTACGAGCTGAGATCGCCGGAGCTTCCAGGAGGATATGAGACAGATGATAGCTAGTCTACCCGATTTGAGAGACGAAGGTGATTCGTTCGATTTATGCGCCAGAGCAGGCCCAGTTGAGTTAAAGATTCCCAGTGTGGAGAATCTTACTCAGATCTAGAGCAGACCGATTTAGAGAGGACCGCCAATGTATCGCCTTTCCTGGAGGATTGAGGCGTTGTTCAGCGTACAGACGAATGAGCCAGTTGTTGCTGCAAATGACGAGATATCGCCCAGACGATTGGAGCTACTGCAGCATTAGTTTATAATTAGAGATATGATGGTGAGTCGCTAGTCACCCGAGGATGAATGACTAGGACAGGTGTTCATTCGCTTACCCCGATGCGAGGTCATCAGATAGATTGCTTTCAGCTAGAGACGACTTCACGCGGAGACGTTGAGAGTCGACAGATATGCCGCTTTACGAGTAGTCGTGATGACTGACCAAGAGATGACCAGAGAAGTGCCAGAACGGAATTGTCCCCGTTAGCACACCTGACAGGGCTGATGAGCCGATTGTTTGCGAGATAGGTAATCCGCAGAGAAGATAAGGACCTAGAGGCAGAAGACGCCAGACCGTGAACAAGAGGCAAGTAGATATCTTGCGCTACTAGTATTGGATGCGCTGACTCCTTCTCGACTTTGAAAGAGGAACTACCGACGACAGTATTTATGATTTTTGATTTTGTGATTCGGTTATCACGTATCCGTCATCTTGGATTTCGGTATTTTGGGCGTTCTGTTTGTATGATTTAGTCTAGATGGCTGAGTTTCATGATATTTGTTTTCATGCACCCACTGGGTATTGATATTTTGCGCATAGTTATTACATTTGAGGTATTGATTGTGATTTCACGCCTATCTTATGCAGTGATTTGATTTACACTTCCAGCATAGTTTTCATGCACCTTCAGTATTTTGATATACGATTTTGGTGCACGCCAGATGCACCAAATCGGGATTCTTCGTGCATGTCATATGCACCTGATTTGGCTGTCAGGCGCACACGTTGCCTATGACAGATGTTTCGTGCACACCCGTTGCACCTGGATGTTGTTTTGTGCCCATGTATGGCACATATATGGATTTTGATTTCCTTGCGCACCAGACGTACGGGGTATTCTTATATACATTTTTGGGGATTGATTTCTTATAGAGCAGTACATTTTTTTATGATATTCGCTATGTATTGATGTTTTCGGAACCCTGATAATTTGGATTTTTACTGAAATGTTTTAGTATTTGAGGGTTTAAATTTAAATTCGGGGACCGAATTTCTTTAAGGGGGGTAGATTGTAACGTTTCAAAATAATAAAATATTATTTTTGGGAATTTTTATAATTTAATATTATTTTAATGAATATTTTAATATTCCGGTATAATTAAATACAATAAATGGGGAAAATTATGGAAAATTCTAAACTAGGGTACTTTATGAAATTATGTCATTTTTAAGTTTGTTATGATTAGTTATATGCTATTTTAGTGCTAATCGCGATTAAAAATCGCCAATCGGATTTTTGGCATTTTTGTGCAAAAATGTGCACATATCATTTTCCACACTTGTTACATGTTTTGGGTACATGGTTGCTTAGGGTTCACCATGGAGTGAGAGGGAAAAGGAAAAGGAAAAGAAAAGAAAAGGAAAAAGTAGCATGATGATGAGAGAGAGAGAGAGTAGGTTGCTTTTGACTTTTGACCTTTTCCTCCATCATTTCCACCTCATTTCCTCTCCCCTTCATAGAGCTGCTGCTGCTCCTGCCCTCTCCCTCTTCTTCCTCCTCCCTCTTCAACTTAGATCCACCATTAAAACCTAACCAAAACCCTATCCCCATTTCACAAAAGTTGCTCCCAAGCTCAATAGCTACACAATGGACTAAGCAAGGGCTGATCTTGAGGACTTTGAGCAACTCAAGAATTTTCTTGAGTTGCCAAAGAAGGTAATTTCTGCACCCCTAGTTTAGTATTTCAATTCTTATTGCATCAATTCTAGTTTCATGTCGATATGGTGTCGTTTGATGGACTTGTGAACTTCAAGTTAGGGTTTAGGATTAGACCTGAGATTAAAAGTGAAATTGAGGCTTGTGATGACCCTAGAACCCCTGGTGTGATGATATATTAGACCAAACCTAAAGCTAGAACACAGAATACGGATTTACGGAATCGATATCGGGGAAAACTGTGAATCTGTGATCGTATTTAGGAATCTGCTATCACCCCGAGACCCCAAAAATAAAACTGAGTTGACAGTGAGATGTGCAGGCACCATGGAACCACCACACCAAAACGTAGCCCACAACTCCAAAGCCTGGCCGCCAATTAATTCCTTCTGGCCGCAATTTGCGGCCAGAGTAGGAGGAAACCGTCTCGATTTTGGTGCATGGCCCTATTTCCAGTAATCTTGACCCTGGGTATGTCTGGTTTTGACTGATTCTAGTTAGGGTGAAATCTGGGTTGATTTTCTTGAATTGGTGTATGATTTACGACTTATTTTAGCATGGATTTTGGTATTTGGTGATTCGTTTCTGTCGGATGGCGTTTGGACGTCAACGACAAGTGGATATTGATTGTGTTTACATGCGAGACGATAGGTTTTTACCTATGCGAGTAGCGTGTGCTATTTTGGTTTCCGATGTGATTTTCATGTGCTTTAGCGTTGTGATATACTTGTAGGTACCCTACATGATGTTGAGGCGAAGAAGATGAAGATGGCGACATCGGCATCGGCACATGAGAAGCAAGGTGAGTAGATTGTATCTACGGGGGAAGTCGGGTGGATGGCGTATAACACCCCCGCAGTCCGTAGTTGATATATTACATCATGGTAGTTATAGCGTGTCATGGATACTGTGTTAGGTGTATTATGGATAGTGTAGGGTTAGAAGTAACTAGTGTAGTTCATAGTCGCGAACCCTAGAATAGATTTACACCTACACACACACCCTTGCATATTCATTATACATGCACTGTGTTTGATGATATTGGATGACATTGGAGATAAGTCGATGATGTTGGGCATTGTGCCACGAGATCGGTGATTTGATATGATTCGTATTTGGGATATGACATATGATCTCTAGCGGGCCTTTGGACGTGTGCTTACACACGCAGTGATAGATGGTATCGATTGTACTAGACTTAGATCAGTACCCCAGATTATGGGATATGATGATAGTGATACCTGGTATGTGGTGAGATAATGTGATATTGACCCGTACCCAGCTATTGGGATGCCGTACGACGATTTACCGTACGAGCCTATATTGATGATAGATCCGCACTCATCACTCGAGGATGTCTTACGATATACTGTATCGTACGCGATATTATTGAGGCGGGATCACCGACTATTATATCTATATATATATCGACTCAGATTTAGGTGGTTTCCATACCCCTCCCGATTGACTTGATACTTAGATCTGTAGTTTGCATAGTAGATGTTAGACTACACCCGAGTCATACCTATTTCAAAAACTACGAATCAGGAATATCTTAAAAGACAAGTAAAGCGACCCTACGGGTATTTTTCAAAGGACGTATCTTTCTTAAAAATACCGTAGCCCTTATTTTACTAAAAATCCTAATTCGTCTTATTTCAAATGACATAATTGCATGACATATTCATATTGATGTAGATTCTTTACTGTGGTGTTGATTAATTGATTTCCGCATGTTCATGCTATTCACATTGATTTGCATATGTTTATTGCTATATTACTATCATGTTGCTATGACACCAGCACCATTATCGATGATGCGTATGTTCCACGTACATTTGCTCGCCGGCTCATACACTTCATCATCGATAATTGCCATGTCACTACACAGTAGTATTATTGCATCAGGATATGACCCTTGTATGTGCATACTGTTATTTCATGTGGCATGATATACTATTATACTTGCATTTCATTTATATGTCACATACATCATGCTTATGATTATGCGTATTGAGATATGTTGTTTCCATGATATTTCTGGATTTGGTTCAGAAGAAAATATATATACTTGTTTTAAAAACCAGGTTACCTTTGATATGATATTTCAGTGCGTCCACCATATGTTTTCTCGGTGCTGAGAGCGACATGTGAAACCCGATTCGAGGAGGCGGATGAGGCCGATTGCGGGTACATGGTGGACCCGGTATGGTACCCCGGGGCGAGAACGGTTTCGCTGTATAGTATACGGTGAGCCTGGCAGAAGGACTACTACCTACCGGTGATTGTATTTGAGCTCGGCGGATATCTGGAGGATACCGACCGGAGTTGAGAGATGGACATGGGCTGACCCGTACTGCCGGGGCCGAGGGCCGATACCGCAGACGGAGCCCCATATGGACAAGGATTTATGTGCCGATGCTAGGCACAGGTTTCATGATGATCTCCATGATTTTGATTGTATCCTCATATTTGCATGTATGATGCTTATTGTCATTGGGTGGCAGGTGGACGGGATCCACATATATACAGACATTGATTACATACAGACTTTGACTATATTGATCATACCTCATTTGTATATATAACAGGGTATGAGGGCGCTGTTATATATACCCTTACACCAATATTAGTGGAATGAGACGCTAATATATGTGTATTGATATTCATTTTGATACTTCATCATATTTACTTCATGCAGACATACCTTACATTTATGACATGTCATTACCTGAGACACGGGCACGAGTACTTGGCACTACATACATGTTTAGATGTTACATTGCCACCTTATCATGCTTCAGGCTTTTTCCTTGAGGTTATATATCTGATCGTATTGACCTAGGATTATGTCATGCATTCGGTTTCTGCTTGTAGATATTTTCTATTCACGAGTTGGCAACTCACCCCCGTTGTGCCACAGTTCTTGCAGGTTTTACCGTACAGGTTCCATAGCGGCATTTCTGGCACACTGCTTCCTTTGCAGGTGAATTGCTTTTGGTAGGTGGGTTCTTCGCATCAGAACCACCGTTGTATATGTATTATTCATTGTATCTAGAATTCCATCAACCAAAACTTGTATATTGTTTCAGACTTAGACATTAGTGATGTATTATTCGATCTTAGAGTCGCGCTTAGTAGTATTGCGGTTTCCATGCTTATTGAGTCTCTTTTGGATTTGACCCTCGCCATTCGGCGTTGTATATTATATTGCTTGCGTGGTTGTGACCGTCAATTGACGAACAGCTAGCTCCCGCTTAGGGATGCCTTTTATCACTGCCTATACATTGTTCTTGTTGTACCCTATTCGGGGCCAGTTTTTACAAAAGAAACTCTGCCGAAATTTTTAGAAAAGACTTTACATTTTTAAAATGCATATTCGGCTTAGTTATTTAAAACCTTTGATTTCAAAATATGTTTTCTCTACCTATTAAAAACCAGTTTCTTTATTTACTCTTAAAATGGTTTTAGATTTCTAGGCTTTTGGCTTACTTGGATCAGATGGAGTCATATAGACTTCATATGGTTCAAGGGCCAGACACGTGCTCTTTCGGGTCGTGACAGTAAGTGATCAGTCAAAAATATTGCATATTTTAACCGGCAATTTCCTCATCATTTGCATCCATATAGAAGTGTACGGTATTCATAATTCACATATTAGCAAATTGGTCGCAAAATATCAGATTTCATGTATTCGACCTTAAAACCGGCATTTCTAGGGAAATTGACTGCTTTTCATTACATGGCATATTTTCTATATCTTGCAACCCGTGTTTCGAAGTCTGTGCAGGAAAAGGAAAGCTTGCTCGATCATTAAACCGCTCGAAAGATACGTAAACTCACTAAATTCAAATCTGGTATCATTACAAAGGAGCAATTGCAAATCAACATATCAAAGGAAACTAACAACAGCAGTACAAGGCCACAGAAGAAAGTACAGAGCCCAAGCCCCTCAAGGAGCCGCGGATCCGCGGCAGGAGCTTGCTAAGGCCGCGGATCCACGGTGGGCCCAGGGAATCAGTCCCTAAATTTCAGACCAAAATTCAAACATCAGTGGCTACAGTTCAGAAATGCACTCCAACTTCCAGAAGACTCCAGGGACTTCTACCAGATCAGCAAACACTTTGAGCTTCACTAAATTAGCCTATTATTCTAGAACTTTCCCTAAGCCCTAGCTTAAACCCTAAGCTAGTTCCTAACAAACTCCTTCAATAAACTTTGGAAGGGAAACTTCTAATTCAAACCTAAACCTAGGGTTTGGGAGCTCTATAAATAAGACCCTAGGCTCATTATTCCAAAATTATTCAACCTTGGGAATTATTCATCCAATTAGTGAATCTATCCCCAATCTATCTCTCTTCATCCCCTCTTCCTCAAGTTTAGTGAGAGAGCTTGTAGGAAACCCTAACCCTAATCCAAGCCAACATCAAGAATCCCGAGTACCCATTAAGCAAGAAGCCCGACAACCTTTACGAGCGAAGCCGATCTTCAACGGAGCAAGCGATCCGAGCCGATCCACGACTCACGAAGCCGAGCGACGCCCTATCAACAATCTAGATTCTTCTTCTTGTAGTTCTTGAAGCAAATGTAATCAAAATTGTTGAGATAAATAAAGGTGATATTTCTTTTATCTTGCTTTCTTTAAATTCTGCATCATGTTATCTTTACAAATCTTTAAAATTGTCTTTGTGGTGATGTGTGAATAAAACTCCGCTCGTCGAGGAGTCGAGACGGTCAATAGAATGATGATGTAACATAGCTTTAATCGATTCTTGAGTCCTACGAGTTTTGTAAACCCTAGCAACTTCAAGAAACGACGACCCATTTTGTTTCGATGCTTTCTTGATTGACATCGTTCGAAATTGGGGAGTTTGGATCGTTTCTTGAATTTGGTAGAGGCTAGAAAAGGAATGATATCGATGAAAGAACAAGGGTTATGAGATGAAACACTAGTTTCACGAGGAAGCCCCAACTCTCGTCGATCATCATCAATCTAGTATCAATTCTTCGAAGGACAAGAACATGATATCTTTAGATTACATCACGACTATCGACCCGATCGATTCCTACGAGCCTCTCTTATATTCTTGATTGTTGATTGGAAATATTATCGAAACACCGATTCTTGATTGTTTATCATTTCTTGATTCTTGAATAGAATAGTGACACTTGATATGAATCATTCTTGAATCATGTTTTCTTTTATCGTTACTTAACTTTTCAATTCAAGCGTATTAATACAAACGAATCGTGCAATCCCTGTGGACGATCCGCACTCACTACAAACTACATCCGACACCGTAGTTTGATTGCGGTCAAAATATTTTTTTGGTTGTGAAGTTCTTTATAAATTTTCTGATTACCGACACAAGAAACAGTTTCAATCAAATGGTACCGTTCTAGGAGACCTTTGAACTGATTCATACTACACAACGGGAAAAACGATCAATCAAAATGGCGCCGTTGCCGGGGATCGCGCGCTAATTCGTTTACATTTTATAGTTTGAATTGAAAGAATTATTCCATTGTTACTTCTTGAAATCAAAATTCGTACAAACTCTTATACGTGTGTTGTGAATGATTGCAAGCTGATCTGGAGCATTCTGTGCTGTGATAAAATTTTTTGGAATATACCAGAGAGCTGAGGGAGCCAAGATAAGCTCCCTGAAGAAAACTTGTACAGTGATCTCACTGTGGGACCACTTTTCCGCGGCAAATACCCACCAAGTGCGGCGGTTCCGCGGCTTGGTGAAGGGGTCTCTGGAAAATTTTTGGCTCAGGTAATTTCTTGCTCTCTCCCCTCTCCCTTTTAGCTCCAACTAATCTTTTCTGCAGGATTCTTTGCAAATAATCGCTGCGCAGCAAAAGCAAATTAAAATTGTGCGTGATTTTGTTTTTCTTGGTTGTTTTGCATTCTAAATACGGATAATAAGGGGCACGGCCAAATCCAAATTAGGTGGGGATTTCATTACCCTTCCTAGGCCCCGAAAATCACCAAACTGCATCCGCATTGACCCACATTAACTAAAAAAAATCTAGAGATGACTCTAAGGACTGTCGCGCTCATTTAGGACAAGAGAGAGCCGTGGGTAATTCATTGCTTATCCGCGTTTTCTTGTGGTGCCTAAGGCGAGTGTGTCTAAGGCTAGTGGTTTTTAATTAGGCCAACTACTTACGTAGTGGAGTACCTTTCCACTTACCTGGCACTTATCCGGCCACAGGGGGACAAAGAGGCAGTGGAGGATTGATCCTACGACTTGTCTTTTGGCAGTTAGGAGCGGTCTAGAGCCGGACCTAGGTGACCACTAGATTCTAGGGTTGGTGTGCTGCATTTGGTTTGTCGCATCGTTTTTTTCAAAAAAATCCGTCCCATTTTCAAAAGCAAACACCGCGTTCATTTTACCCCTAATTATAAGCCAACGCTGCCACTTGTACTAACCCTTTTTAGTACAAGATAGGCTGGACACGGGATTCTAGTGCCCGTTTAGTCCGCGTACCCTTTATCGACTCCGAAGTCGATATTTCTCCATTTACCTTTTCTTTACCTATTACCACACCCACACCGATGGACCCGAATCCATCAAACTTCTTTAACCCTAATCTGCCGCCGTCCGTTGGTGCGCAGAATCCTCCCCACATTTCTCTCCAGGAAAGATGCTATCCACATAGAGGTCCTCTTTCGACTTGCTTATCCACACCAACAGCCAATGGAGATAACTTTGAGATTAAGCCCCGGTATATCAATCTTTTACCCAAATACCACGGACTCGAGACTGAGGACGCCTACGTTTTCATTACCAAATTTGAAAACGTATGCGCAATGATAGGTATGTCACAACTTTCAGTGGATGCGATGCGTCTACGACTTCTTCCATTTACATTGTGCGATATAGCCGAGAAGTGGCTATATAACACTACCGCACATTCTATTACGAATTGGGAAGAATTCGTCGCTGCATTCCTTAAGAAATTCTACCCACACCAAAAGACAGCTCGAATCCGTAGCGAACTGAACCAATTTGCCCAGCTCCCTACCGAACCATTTTCAAAATGCTTTGAACGTTTCAAGGATCTATTGGTTCAGTGTCCTCATCACGGCATCCCGAGATGGGAGCTTTGCCGAATCATATATGAGGGCAGTAACCCTAGCACTAAACAGAGCCTTGAAAACATGTGTCAAGGTACATTTATGACTAAGGATGATGGGGAAGCTTGGCGATATTTAGAAGAGTTCGCTGAAAAATCACTACAGTGGGAGAGTGGAACCCAACCATTGAATAGGGGTGGCGTACACCAAATAGATGTGTCCATAGGTGTTCGAGCAGAAATGGCAGCAATGCAAAAGAAGCTCGACGCTATGGAACACAAATTTGCAGCAGCCTCCCTAAACCCAGTGTCACTCCCCAAAACTGTTTGTGGGTGCTGTTCTGGTCCGTCGCATTTAACGGAAGAATGTCCATTAAACTCGGCGTTTCAAGGTCACGAGCATTCTAATGCCGCATTTCAACGACCTCGAAACGATCCATATTCTTCCACGTACAATCAGGGTTGGAGGAACCACCCGAATTTTGCTTGTAACCAAAATCAATCTCAAAACACGGTTCCAAACACGAATAATTTTCAAAGGGCTCTTCCTCCACCACAACAGCAACCCCTTCAACTCACTCTGCACCCCTACCAGTCACAAAATTTCCAAAACCAGGGCAACACTCCTGCACAGTCTAATCCTATGCAGTCCTGTTCTGACGAGTTTTCTCAATTCACTCAAACCATGAAATCACTTTTATCAAATTTCATAGAGGTTTCGACTGAGGTTAGATCTTCAGTCAGAGAGATAAAGAAAAACTCAGTGTCCCAAGCTGAGAGTATCAGATCGATGGAAGCTGAAATCGCACTCCTCAAAGCCGAAATGAGTGCGAGAGAAAAAGGGAAACTTCCCTCTCAACCCCTACAGAATCCTGGGCATTACAATGTAAATGCCATCACAACGTTGAGATCGGGAAGAGTGCTGAATAATAATGTCGGGGAAGATATTGATAATACTGAAAATCATATCCACACCCCGGCTGAGACCTTTCCACACACACACACTTCTCCTTCTGATCCTTCTTCTTCTACCAAACCACCTTCTAGCGAGCCTATTCTCCATTTCCCTTTAGGCTCAACACCTTCACCCAACCCTTATAGTTCTCCACAGACGGTCCCCACACCTCTTTTGGGACCTCGTCTACCCCCCTTTCCTTCTCCTATGATGGACCCAGCGCTTATTGCGAAAGCTCCTTACCCGAACCGGTTAAGGGGTAACAGAACGAGTCATCATATGGAGAAAATTATAAAAATGTTAAAACAGGTTAACATCAATATCCCTCTCCTAGATGCGATTCAACAAGTCCCCGCTTATGCGAAAATTCTTAAGGACTTGTGCACTAGGAAGAGGAAGACTCAAGTGCCGAAGAAGGTCTTTATGTCTAATAATATCAGCACTGCTTTTATTCCCCAGCTACCAAAGAAACAAAAGGACCCAGGATGTCCTACAATATCGATTTCTATTGGGGGTAAAAACATAAATCGTGCTCTTTTAGACCTTGGCGCGAGTGTTAACCTGCTCCCTTATTCTGTCTATGAGCAACTAGGGATTGGAGAGCTGAAACCTGCTCATTGCACTCTCCAGATGGCAGACCGATCTATCACCAAACCAAGGGGTGAATTAGAGGATGTGTTGATAAAGGTCGGGGAATTTGTTTTCCCTGTAGACTTCATTGTGCTCGACACACATCCTGTAGCAAACCCCCGGGGCCAAATTCCGGTGATTTTAGGTCGTCCTTTCCTTGCCACTTCCAACGCTGTTATAAACTGTAGAAATGGTTCAATGAACTTATCATTTGGAAATATGACGATTGAACTAAATATCTACAAAGTTGGAAGTCAGTCGTCAGAACCTAGTGCTCATATTTTAGATGTGTGCTCTGTCCATGAAATCGCTCCCGATAGTTGTGGAGCCGAGGAACTTTGCTTTACTGATCTCGATGACATTACCACATCTCTGCTTGATCTTACACCTGATCTTAGTGAGGACACTTTACCTGCACTTGAGTCCTGCACTTCTGACTTTTCTCCACCCGAGTCTGTATCTTTCACAGGCTCTGAGCTTCTTTGTAAATCCAAAAATCACTCAATGATCCTTCCTTCTATCATTTCTCCGCCTGAATTAGATCTCAAGGTTTTACCTTCTCACCTTAAATATGCATATCTTGGTGAGAAGGAGACTTTACCGGTTATAATTTCCGCTTCTCTTGCATCAGAGCAAGAGAATGCACTTTTATCGGTATTGAGATCTAATAAAGAGGCGTTTGGTTGGAGTATGGCGGACATCAAAGGGATTAGTCCCTTGATAGTTGAACATCATATACATGTGATGGATAATGCCAGACCAACCCGAGAACCACAGAGACGGTTAAATCCCGTCATGAAGGAGGCAGTCATGAAAGAGATCGTCAAATGCTTAGATAGTGGTATTATATACCCCATCTCCGATAGCCAGTGGGTAAGTCCTATACATGTCGTTCCTAAGAAATCCGGCATCACAGTTATCACAAATGAGGCGAATGAGTTGATTCAGACACGCGCCCAAACTGGGTGGCGTGTATGCATCGATTATAGAAAACTCAACGCTGCTACGAGGAAAGATTATTTTCCTCTACCATTTATTGATCAGATGCTGGAACGCTTAGCGGGACGACAGTACTATTGTTTTATGGACGGTTACTCAGGCTATAATCAGGTCCCCATCGCCAAAAAGGATCAAGATAAAACCACTTTTACATGTCCTTTTGGTACCTTTGCTTACAGTCGCATGCCCTTCAGGCTATGCAATGCTCCCGCTACCTTTCAGCGGTGTATGATGGGGATATTCTCTGATATGGTAGAGAATTTCCTGGAGATCTTTATGGACGACTTTTCGATTTTTGGAGATTCTTTTTCTGAATGCCTAGCGAATCTTGACGCTGTTCTTACTCGTTGCAAAGAGAAGAACTTGACTTTGAACTGGGAAAAATGCCACTTTATGGTCCAAGAAGGAATTGTCCTTGGACATGTCATTTCACAGAAAGGCATTGAGGTTGACCGAGCTAAAGTAGATGTCATTCAAAACCTCCCTCTTCCCAAAAGCGTCAAAGATATTCGCTCTTTCCTTGGCCATGCGGGCTTTTATAGGAGATTCATTAAGGACTTTAGCAAAATTGCTAGACCTTTAACTCTTCTCCTGGCCAAGGATACGACCTTCCACTTTGACTCGGATTGCGAGACAGCTTTCGAGTCTCTTAAACACTCACTCACTTCAGCTCCCGTTTTATCATCACCAAATTGGGACTACCCCTTTGAGCTGATGTGTGACGCATCTGATTTTGCAGTAGGTGCAGTCTTAGGACAGCACATCGAAAAGATGCCACACGTAATTTACTATGCAAGTAAGACCCTGAATGATGCGCAAATCAATTATACAACCACAGAGAAAGAACTATTAGCGGTTGTATTTGCATTAGAAAAATTCAGGCCTTACTTAATCGGCTCACCTATAGTTGTGTATACTGACCATTCCGCTTTAAAACATCTTCTGGCGAAGAAAGATGCAAAAGGTCGACTAATACGTTGGATCCTTCTGTTACAAGAATTCGATCTTGTTATCAAAGATAAGAAAGGATGTGAAAACGTAGTAGCTGACCACCTTTCACGCATCGTTTCTTCCCCTGTGACCCTGTCGATCAATGACTCGTTCCCAGATGAGCAACTCTTAAGCATATCCACTGAACCATGGTTCAGGGATATTGTGAACTATCATGCCACGGGACTGATACCCAGCGAGTGGTCAAAACAGGACAAATACCGTTTTCTATCCCAGGTAAAACACTATTACTGGGACGAGCCCTATTTGTTTAAATATTGTCCTGATCAGATCATTCGTCGTTGCGTCCCAAATGAAGAGTTCAAGAGTGTTCTTTCATTTTGTCATGATCAGGCCTGTGGGGGTCACTTTGGTCCTAGAAAGACAGCGGAAAAGGTTTTGCAATGTGGATTTTATTGGCCGACCTTATTCAAGGACGCATTTGAGCATTGCAAAACCTGTACACAATGTCAGTATACGGGTAGAATATCCCAAAGGAATGAAATGCCTCAGCAACCCATTCTGGTTGTTGAAATGTTCGATGTTTGGGGCATAGATTTTATGGGTCCTTTTCCCAACTCCTTTGGGAATCTGTACATATTGCTGGCGGTTGATTATGTCTCAAAGTGGGTAGAAGCCATTCCATGTCGCACTAATGACAAGAAAGTTGTCACTAAGTTCTTAAAAGAGAATATCTTCTCGCGATTTGGACACCCACGCGCTATTATTAGCGATAATGGGACACACTTCTGCAACAGGTCTTTCGAGACTCTGATGCGGAAATACTCAATCAACCACCGACTTTCTACACCCTATCACCCCCAAACAAGCGGGCAGGCTGAAATCTCAAACAGACAAATCAAACTTATCCTGGAGAAAACTGTTGCTAAAAATAGAAAATACTGGTCGACCAAATTGACGGATGCTCTTTGGGCATTCAGGACTGCATATAAGACCGACCTAGGAATGTCTCCATATAGGATAGTGTTTGGAAAAGCATGTCATTTACCTGTTGAGATAGAACATAAAGCATTGTGGGCTATAAAGGAAATAAATTTTGATCTAAACCTTGCTTGCAACTTTCGGAAGCTGCAACTTAACGAGCTAAGCGAACTCCGCGATGAAGCTTATGATAATGCTGTAATCACAAAGAATAGGACTAAGGTTTTTCACGATAAAAACATTGTAAGGAAAACATTTTTACCTGGTCAACAAGTCTTTCTTTATGATTCACGATTACACCTTCATGCGGGTAAGCTCCGATCTCGATGGAAGGGACCTTTTGTTGTGCGGTCTGTATACCCGCACGGGGCAGTAGAAGTTGAAAATGTTAAAAACGGCACTGTTTTCAAAGTAAATGGACATAGATTGAAGCCGTATTATTCCACTGACCCCACGGAGGAGCTCTTGTTCTTACAAGAGCCAGTTTATTTTGATTAAAATTCCTCCGTCTCACCTTCATATCCTGTATATCATTGCATCATCTTTTGAATGAAGGTGAGTAAAAGATAAGTTTGGGGGAAGTTCTTCACTTATATATTTTGCCCCCACTAATAATTCCCCCCAGTCTTACAGATTTTTGTAGGTATAGCTGTCGGCAACAGTGAGGACACTGTTGAAAACAAGTTTGGGGGAGGTTTGTGCTTATTTTTGCATCATGTGCATATCATCTGCATAAGCACAAAACATTTCTTTTAAAAAATCTATAAAAAATTAAAAAATTTCAAAACCCAGAAAAATTTAAAAATTTTCACTTTTTTGTATATAAATAAGATAATAAAAGTTTAGATAGTGAAAAATTACATCCATGAGATTAGAAAAATTTAAGAAAACTAAGAAAATTAGAAGTTTTCTTATACGAACTAGTAATAAGTAGTTATGAGCTGTTGTCCCAAGGGTTAGTAAGATGAAGGACGTCACTAATCTGAGAATAAAAATAAGTCTGAAAAATAGTTTCTATTCTGGAAGCCAAACATTTTGAATGTTGCTACCCTGCTATTCGCACTTACACACGTCTTGAAGCCTGGGATAGTAGAGGATACCTTGAAATGCTCTTGTCTTAAAGCCAAAAGTATGAAGAAAAAAAAATATGAAGAAAGTGGTGATAAAAATGGACACTGGTTTTGTTATCACCGAGGGCAATAAAAAAATATATAGCAAGGGTGCTTCTTCACCTAGTGCCCTAAGGCCAACTGGTCTGGGAGTCACTGCTATGCCTGAGGTGGTGCAAGACGAGGAAAATACACCAAGCATGCAAGCACAGGAGTAATCGGTCGGTTAGTACCTCAAGAAGTATTAACGGTCGCATGAAAGTGTGTAAGCAATCTCGTTTATCAAAAAAGTACTGAGGCTGATGGGCAAGAGTATGATAGCTTGAATTGAATTCTCCGGGTGTAGAGATGTCTTTACACACACGCAGGGTTATATGATCGATGTTTTGGACGAAAGATAGGAATGAAGAATAAGACGATGTTTTATTGAGGGAGGACGTGATTTCTAACATCTTTTCATGACCATTAAGATAGGGCTCATGACAACCGAAAAGCTAGCTTAGTTGGAAACCCTAATTTTCAAGGATTTTCTTTTACAATTCTTGTCTTTAAATGTAATATTCATGATCTTCCTTTTATTATTGGATTTTGTGGGTGCAATCCGCTGAAAACCCTCAGGAGACAACACTCCTCCTACTAGTGACACCTAGAGGTTTAAAGGCTTGTTGCACATGCTCAGTGCAATCGTGTTGCCTACGAAAGTGTGCTAGTTAGTTTTTCTCTTTCTTTATTTTCTCCTTCTCTTTTTAATAAAACATTCGCACGAGACGATCGAAATTAAGTTTGGGGGTATTTGAACAGTCAAAAATATTGCATATTTTAACCGGCAATTTCCTTATCATTTGCATCCATATAGAAGTGTACGGTATTCATAATTCACATATTAGCAAATTGGTCGCAAAATATCAGATTTCATGTATTCGACCTTAAAACCGGCATTTCTAGGGAAATTGACTGCATTTCATTACATGGCATATTTTCTATATCTTGCAACCCGTGTTTCGAAGTCTGTGCAGGAAAAGGAAAGCTTGCTCGATCATTAAACCGCTCGAAAGATACGTAAACTCACTAAATTCAAATCCGGTATCATTACAAAGGAGCAATTGCAAATCAACATATCAAAGGAAACTAACAACAGCAGTACAAGGCCACAGAAGAAAGTACAGAGCCCAAGCCCCTCAAGGAGCCGCGGATCCGCGGCAGGAGCTTGCTAAGGCCGCGGATCCGCGGTGGGCCCAGGGAATCAGTCCCTAAATTTCAGACCAAAATTCAAACATCAGTGGCTACAGTTCAGAAATGCACTCCAAATTCCAGAAGACTCCAGGGACTTCTACCAGATCAGCAAACACTTTGAGCTTCACTAAATTAGCCTATTATTCTAGAACTTTCCCTAAACCCTAGCTTAAACCCTAAGCTAGTTCCTAACAAACTCCTTCAACAAACTTTGGGAGGGAAACTTCTAATTCAAACCTAAACCTAGGGTTTGGGAGCTCTATAAATAAGACCCTAGGCTCATTATTCCAAAATTATTCAACCTTGGGAATTATTCATCCAATTAGTGAATCTATCTCCAATCTATCTCTCCTCATCCCCTCTTCCTTAAGTTTAGTGAGAGAGCTTGTAGGAAACCCTAACCCTAATCCAAGCCAACATCAAGAATCCCGAGTACCCATTAAGCAAGAAGCCCGACAACCTTTACGAGCGAAGCCGATCTTCAACGGAGCAAGCGATCCGAGCCGATCCACGACTCACGAAGCCGAGCGACGCCCTATCAACAATCTAGATTCTTCTTCTTGTAGTTCTTGAAGCAAATGTAATCAAAATTGCTGAGATAAATAAAGGTGATATTTCTTTTATCTTGCTTTCTTTAAATTCCGCATCATGTTATCTTTACAAATCTTTAATATTGTCTTTGTGGTGATGTGTGAATAAAACTCCGCTCGTCGAGGAGTCGAGACGGTCAATAGAATGATGATGTAACATAAATTAATCGATTCTTGAGTCCTATGAGTTTTGTACACCCTAGCAAGTTCAAGAAACGACGACCCATTTTGTTTCGATGCTTTCTTGATTGACATCGTTCAAAATTGGGGAGTTTAGATCGTTTCTTGAATTTGGTAGAGGCTAGAAAAGGAATGATATCGATGAAAGAACAAGGGTTATGAGATGAAACACTAGTTTCACGAGGAAGCCCCAACTCTCGTCGATCATCATCAATCTAGTATCAATTCTTCGAAGGACAAGAAAACGATATCTTTAGATTACATCACGACTATCGACCCGATCGATTCCTACGAGCCTCTCTTATATTCTTGATTGTTGATTGGAAATATTATCGAAACACCGATTCTTGACTGTTTATCATTTCTTGATTCTTGAATAGAATAGTGACACTTGATATGAATCATTCTTGAATCATGTTTTCTTTTATCGTTACTTAACTTTTCAATTCAAGCGTATTAATACAAACGAATCGTGCAATCCCTGTGGACGATCCGCACTCACTACAAACTACTTCTGACACCGTAGTTTGATTGCGGTCAAAATATTTTTTTGGTTGTGAAGTTCTTTATAAATTTTCTGATTACCGACACAAGAAACAGTTTCAATCAAATGGTACCGTTCTAGGAGACCTTTGAACTGATTCATACTACACAACGGGAAAAACGATCAATCAAAATGGCGCCGCTGCCGGGGATCGCACGCTAATTCGTTTACATTTTATAGTTTGAATTGAAAGAATTATTCCATTGTTACTTCTTGAAATCAAAATTCGTACAAACTCTTATACGTGTGTTGTGATTGATTGCAAGCTGATCTGGAGCATTCTGTGCTGTGATAAAATTTTTTGGAATATACCAGAGAGCTGAGGGAGCCAAGATAAGCTCCCTGAAGAAAACTTATACAGTGATCTCACTATGGGACCGCTTTTCCGCCGCAAATACCCACCAAGTGCGGCGGTTCCGCGGCTTGGTGAAGGGGTCTCTGGAAAATTTTTGGCTCAGGTAATTTCTTGCTCTCTCCCATCTCCCTTTTAGCTCCAACTAATCTTTTCTGCAGGATTCTTTGCAAATAATCGCTGCGCTGCAAAAGCAAATTAAAATTGTGCGTGATTTTGTTTTTCTTGGTTGTTTTGCATTCTAAATACGGATAATAAGGGGCACGGCCAAATCCAAATTAGGTGGGGATTTCATTACCCTTCCTAGGCCCCGAAAATCACCAAACTTGCATCCGCATTGACCCACATTAACTAAAAAAATCTAGAGATGACTCTAAGGACTGTCGCGCTCATTTAGGACAAGAGAGAGCCGTGGATAATTTATTGCTTATCCGCGTTTTCTTGTGGTGCCTAAGGCGAGTGTGTCTAAGGCTAGTGGTTTTTAATTAGGCCCACTACTTACGTAGTGGAGCACCTTCCCACTTACCAGGCACTTATCCGGCCACAGGAGGACAAAGAGGAAGTGGAGGATTGATCCTACGACTTATCTTTTGGCAGTTAGGAGCGGTCTAGAGCCGGACCTAAGTGACCACTAGATTCTAGGGTTGGTGTGCTGCATTTGGTTTGTCGCATCATTTTTTTCAAAAAAATCCGTCCCTTTTTCAAAAGCAAACACCGCATTCATTTTACCCCTAATTATAAGCCAACGCTGCCACTTGTACTAACCCTTTTTAGTACAAGATAGGCTGGACACGGGATTCTAGTGCCCGTTTAGTCCGCGTACCCTTTATCGACTCCGAAGTCGATATTTCTCCATTTACCTTTTCTTTACCTATTACCACACCCACACCGATGGACCCGAATCCATCAAACTTCTTTAACCCTAATCTGCCGCCGTCCGTTGGTGCGCAGAATCCTCCCCACATTTCTCTCCAGGAAAGATGCTATCCACAAAGAGGTCCTCTTTCGACTTGCTTATCCACACCAACAGCCAATGGAGATAACTTTGAGATTAAGCCCCAGTATATCAATCTTTTACCCAAATACCACGGACTCGAGACTGAGGACGCCTACGTTTTCATTACCAAATTTGAAAACGTATGCGCAATGATGGGTACGTCACAACTTTCAGTGGATGCGATGCGTCTACGACTTCTTCCATTTACATTGTGCGATATAGCCGAGAAGTGGCTATATAACACTACCGCACATTCTATTACGAATTGGGAAGAATTCGTCGCTGCATTCCTTAAGAAATTCTACCCACACCAAAAGACAGCTCGAATCCGTAGCGAACTGAACCAATTTGCCCAGCTCCCTACCGAACCATTTTCAAAATGCTTTGAACGTTTCAAGGATCTATTGGTTCAGTGTCCTCATCACGGCATCCCGAGATGGGAGCTTTGCCGAATCATATATGAGGGCAGTAACCCTAGCACTAAACAGAGCCTTGAAAACATGTGTCAAGGTACATTTATGACTAAGGATGATGGGGAAGCTTGGCGATACTTAGAAGAGTTCGCTGAAAAATCACTACAGTGGGAGAGTGGAACCCAACCATTGAATAGGGGTGGCGTACACCAAATAGATGTGTCCATAGGTGTTCGAGCAGAAATGGCAGCAATGCAAAAGAAGCTCGACGCTATGGAACACAAATTTGCAGCAGCCTCCCTAAACCCAGTGTCACTCCCCAAAACTGTTTGTGGGTGCTGTTCTGATCCGTCGCATTTAACGGAAGAATGTCCATTATACTCGGCGTTTCAAGGTCACGAGCATTCTAATGCCGCATTTCAACGACCTCGAAACGATCCATATTCTTCCACGTACAATCAGGGTTGGAGGAACAACCCGAATTTTGCTTGGAACCAAAATCAATCTCAAAACACGGTTCCAAACACGAATAATTTTCAAAGGGCTCTTCCTCCACCACAACAGCAACCCCTTCAACTCACACAACACCCCTACCAGTCACAAAATTTCCAAAACCAGGGCAACACTCCTGCACAGTCTAATCCTATGCAGTCCTGTTCTGACGAGTTTTCTCAATTCACTCAAACCATGAAATCACTTTTATCAAATTTCATAGAGGTTTCGACTGAGGTTAGATCTTCCGTCAGTGAGATAAAGAAAAACTCAGCGTCCCAATCTGAGAGTATCAGATCGATGGAAGCTGAAATCGCACGCCTCAAAGCCGAAATGAGTGCGAGAGAAAAAGGGAAACTTCCCTCTCAACCCCTACAGAATCCTGGGCATTACAATGTAAATGCCATCACAACGTTGAGATCGGGAAGAGTGCTGAATAATAATGTCGGGGAAGATATTGATAATACTGAAAATCATATCCACACCCCGGCTGAGACCTTTCCACACACACACACTTCTCCTTCTGATCCTTCTTCTTCTACCAAACCACCTTCTAGCGAGCCTATTCTCCATTTCCCTTTAGGCTCAACACCTTCACCCAACCCTTATATTTCTCCACAGACTGTCCCCACACCTCTTTTGGGACCTCGTCTACCCCCCCTTTCCTTCTCCTATGATGGACCCAGCGCTTATTGCGAAAGCTCCTTACCCGAACCGGTTAAGGGATAACAGAACGAGTCATCATATGGAGAAAATTATAGAAATGTTCAAACAGGTTAACATCAATATCCCTCTCCTAGATGCGATTCAACAAGTCCCCGCTTATGCGAAAATTCTTAAGGACTTGTGCACTAGGAAGAGGAAGACTCAAGTGCCGAAGAAGGTCTTTATGTCTAATAATATCAGCACTGCTTTTATTCCCCAGCTACCAAAGAAACGAAAGGACCCAGGATGTCCTACAATATCGATTTCTATTGGGGGTAAAAACATAAATCGTGCTCTTTTAGACCTTGGCGCGAGTGTTAACCTGCTCCCTTATTCTGTCTATGAGCAACTAGGGATTGGAGAGCTGAAACCTGCTCATTGCACTCTCCAGATGGCAGACCGATCTATCACCAAACCAAGAGGTGAATTAGAGGATGTGTTGATAAAGGTCGGGGAATTTGTTTTCCCTGTAGACTTCATTGTGCTCGACACACATCCTGTAGCAAACCCCCGGGGCCAAATTCCGGTGATTTTAGGTCGTCCTTTCCTTGCCACTTCCAACGCTGTTATAAACTGTAGAAATGGTTCAATGAACTTATCATTTGGAAATATGACGATTGAACTAAATATCTACAAAGTTGGAAGTCAGCCATCAGAACCTAGTGCTCATATTTTAGATGTGTCCTCTGTCCATGAGATCGCTCCCGATAGTTGTGGAGCCGAGGAACTTTGCTTTACTGATCTCGATGACATTACCACATCTCTGCTTGATCTTACACCTGATCTTAGTGGGGACACTTTACCTGCACTTGAGTCCTGCACTTCTGACTTTTCTCCACCCGAGTCTGTATCTTTCACAGGCTCTGAGCTTCTTTGTAAATCCAAAAATCACTCAATGATCCTTCCTTCTATCATTTCTCCGCCTGAATTAGATCTCAAGGTTTTACCTTCTCACCTTAAATATGCATATCTTGGTGAGAAGGAGACTTTACCGGTTATAATTTCCGCTTCTCTTACATCAGAGCAAGAGAATGCACTTTTATCGGTATTGAGATCTAACAAAGAGGCGTTTGGTTGGAGTATGGCGGACATCAAAGGGATTAGTCCCTTGATAGTTGAACATCATATACATGTGATGGATGATGCCAGACCAACCCGAGAACCACAGAGACGGTTAAATCCCATCATGAAGGAGGCAGTCATGAAAGAGATCGTCAAATGCTTAGATAGTGGTATTATATACCCCATCTCCGATAGCCAGTGGATAAGTCCTATACATGTCGTTCCTAAGAAATCCGGCATCACAGTTATCACAAATGAGGCGAATGAGTTGATTCAGACACGCGCCCAAACTGGATGGCGTGTATGCATCGATTATAGAAAACTCAACGCTGCTACGAGGAAAGATCATTTTCCTCTACCATTTATTGATCAGATGCTGGAACGCTTAGCGGGACGACAGTACTATTGTTTTATGGACGGTTACTCAGGCTATAATCAGGTCCCCATCGCCAAAAAGGATCAAGATAAAACCACTTTTACTTGTCCTTTTGGTACCTTTGCTTACAGTCGCATGCCCTTCGGGCTATGCAATGCTCCCGCTACCTTTCAGCGGTGTATGATGGGGATATTCTCTGATATGGTAGAGAATTTCCTGGAGATCTTTATGGACGACTTTTCGATTTTTGGAGATTCTTTTTCTGAATGCCTAGCGAATCTTGACTCTGTTCTTACTCGTTGCAAAGAGAAGAACTTGACTTTGAACTGGGAAAAATGCCACTTTATGGTCCAAGAAGGAATTGTCCTTGGACATGTCATTTCACAGAAAGGCATTGAGGTTGACAGAGCTAAAGTAGATGTCATTCAAAACCTCCCTCTTCCCAAAAGCGTCAAAGATATTCGCTCTTTCCTTGGCCATGCGGGCTTTTATAGGAGATTCATTAAGGACTTTAGCAAAATTGCTAGATCTTTAACTCTTCTCCTGGCCAAGGATACGACCTTCCACTTTGACTCGGATTGCGAGACAGCTTTCGACTCACTTAAACACTCACTTCAGCCCCCGTTTTATCATCACCAAATTGGGACTACCCCTTTGAGCTGATGTGTGACGCATCTGATTTTGCAGTAGGTGCAGTCTTAGGACAGCACATCGAAAAGATGCCACACGTGATTTACTATGCAAGTAAGACCCTGAATGATGCGCAAATCAATTATACAACCACAGAGAAAGAACTATTAGCGGTTGTATTTGCATTAGAAAAATTCAGGCCTTACTTAATCGGCTCACCTATAGTTGTGTATACTGACCATTCCGCTTTAAAACATCTTCTGGCGAAGAAAGATGCAAAAGGTCGACTAATACGTTGGATCCTTCTGTTACAAAAATTCGATCTTGTTATCAAAGATAAAAAAGGATGTGAAAACGTAGTAGCTGACCACCTTTCACGCATCGTTTCTTCCCCTGTGACCCTGCCGATCAATGACTCGTTCCCTGATGAGCAACTCTTGAGCATATCCACTGAACCATGGTTCAGGGATATTGTGAACTATCATGCCACGGGACTGATACCCAGCGAGTGGTCAAAACAGAACAAATACCGTTTTCTATCCCAGGTAAAACACTATTACTGGGACGAGCCCTATTTGTTTAAATATTGTCCTGATCAGATCATTCGTCGTTGCGTCCCAAATGAAGAGTTCAAGAGTGTTCTTTCATTTTGTCATGATCAGGCCTGTGGGGGTCACTTTGGTCCTAGAAAGACAGCGGAAAAGGTTTTGCAATGTGGATTTTATTGGTCGACCTTTTTCAAGGACGCATTTGAGCATTGCAAAACCTGTACACAATGTCAGTATACGGGTAGAATATCCCAAAGGAATGAAATGCCTCAGCAACCCATTCTGGTTGTTGAAATGTTCGATGTTTGGGGCATAGATTTTATGGGTCCTTTTCCCAACTCCTTTGGGAATCTGTACATATTGCTGGCGGTTGATTATGTCTCAAAGTGGGTAGAAGCCATTCCATGTCGCACTAATGACAAGAAAGTTGTCACTAAGTTCTTAAAAGAGAAT
Organism: Agapanthus africanus; assembly: GCA_030015575.1. Classification (NCBI taxonomy): domain Eukaryota; kingdom Viridiplantae; phylum Streptophyta; class Magnoliopsida; order Asparagales; family Amaryllidaceae; genus Agapanthus; species Agapanthus africanus. The sequence continues at coordinate 505,139,274 of JASDDO010000031.1, forward strand.
ATCTTCTCGCGATTTGGACACCTACGCGCTATTATTAGTGATAATGGGACACACTTCTGCAACAGGTCTTTCGAGACTCTGATGCGGAAATACTCAATCAACCACCGACTTTCTACACCCTATCACCCCAAAACAAGCGGGCAGGCTGAAATCTCAAACAGACAAATCAAACTTATCCTGGAGAAAACTGTTGCTAAAAATAGAAAATACTGGTCGACCAAATTGACGGATGCTCTTTGGGCATTCAGGACTGCATATAAGACCGACCTAGGAATGTCTCCATATAGGATAGTGTTTGGAAAAGCATGTCATTTACCTGTTGAGATAGAACATAAAGCATTGTGGGCTATAAAGGAAATAAATTTTGATCTAAACCTTGCTTGCAACTTTCGGAAGCTGCAACTTAACGAGCTAAGCGAACTCCGCGATGAAGCTTATGATAATGCTGTAATCACAAAGAATAGGACTAAGGTTTTTCACGATAAAAACATTGTAAGGAAAACATTTTTACCTGATCAACAAGTCCTTCTTTATGATTCACGATTACACCTTCATGCGGGTAAGCTCCGATCTCGATGGAAGGGACCTTTTGTTGTGCGGTCTGTATACCCGCACGGGGCAGTAGAAGTTGAAAATGTTAAAAACGGCACTGTTTTCAAAGTAAATGGACATAGATTGAAGCCGTATTATTCCACTGACCCCATGGAGGAGCTCTTGTTCTTACAAGAGCCAGTTTATTTTGATTAAAATTCCTCCGTCTCACCTTCATATCCTGTATATCATTGCATCATCTTTTGAATGAAGGTGAATAAAAGATAAGTTTGGGGGAAGTTCTTCACTTATATATTTTGCCCCCACTAATAATTCCCCCCAGTCTTACAGATTTTTGTAGGTATAGCTGTCGGCAACAGTGAGGACACTGTTGAAAACAAGTTTGGGGGAGGTTTGTGCTTATTTTTGCATCATGTGCATATCATCTGCATAAGCACAAAACATTTCTTTTAAAAAATCTATAAAAAATTAAAAAATTTCAAAACCCAGAAAAATTTAAAAAATTTCACTTTTTTGTATATAAATAAGATAATAAAAGTTTAGATAGTGAAAAATTACATCCATGAGATTAGAAAAATTTAAGAAAACTAAGAAAATTAGAAGTTTTCTTATACGAACTAGTAATAAGTAGTTATGAGCCGTTATCCCAAGGGTTAGTAAGATGAAAGACATCATTAATCTGAGGATAAAAATAACTCTGAAAAATAGTTTCTATTCTGGAAGCCAAACATTTTGAACGTTGCTACCCTGCTATTCGCACTTATACACGTCTTGAAGCCTGGGATAGTAGAGGATACCTTGAAATGCTCTTGTCTTAAAGCCAAAAGTATGAAGAAGAAAAAAATATGAAGAAAGTGATGATAAAAATGGACACTGGTTTTGTTATCACCGAGGGCAATAAAAAAAATATATAGCAAGGTTGCTTCTTCATCTAGTGCCCTAAGACCAACTGGTCTGGGAGTCACTGCTATGCCTGAGGTGGTGCAAGACGAGGAAAATACACCAAGCATGCAAGCACAGGAGTAATCGGTCGGTTAGTACCTCAAGAAGTATTAACGGTTGCATGAAAGTGTGTAAGCAATCTCGTTTATCAAAAAAGTGCAGTGACCCAACATATAAAAACAGTATCACTTTTTTGTACATGTTAAATGAATGCAAACATTTATAAACAGGCCCACAACAACTTATAATTTCATTAGGCCGGCCTACACCCCAACCTTGTCAAGTTTAAAATATGTTTATTCATATCCTTTTATTAAAATTAGCACCTTCTTATAGGGGTATCCACAACACAAAATTTATACCAAAATAAAAGGAAAATATGTACTTTAACTATTTTCCTTTTCCCCCCAAAATATATCAAAAACTTCCACGTGCAGTCATCCTCCTAGGCATGAAAAAATGATATATTCAATGTATGAGATGATAATATTTTTTTGATAGTAAAAGTAAGGAATGAAAACTCAAAATGCATTCCAAATAAGATAATTACAAAGTTTGAGAATGCATGTATAACAATACACAACAGAAGACACTACTACAAACAAGGCTTGCCCCTAAGGTTGGAACCGTAGAAACAAATCTATGCCTCTACGGTATGCATCGTAGGGGCAATTCCGTAGGTGCAACAGCCGTGGGAGAAAATAAATGTCTCTACGGATGTAAATTCGCCTCTACAGTTTCCGCCATAAGGCAATTATTTTTCTAATTTTTTATAAGAAATTATAAAACTTTACCGTATAGTGGGAACCGTGGAGGCACATATATGCCCCTACCGTTCTCATCGTAAGCAAGGACATAAATTATCAGTTTTTTAAATTTTCTTTAAAAAATCAAAATAACTAGTTCCTCCGGTTACTGTCGTAGGAGCAAATTTATGCCCTTATGAAACAACAGGGGCAAGCATTTAAAAAAAAATGCTGCCTCTATTTTTTGTCCATCCTGTATACAATAATATATCATATACCCAATTACAAAAATATATATCAATAACATCTCATACATAATATATAACCAAATACCGAAATGCAATGAAAAACAAATATTATCTAAATATTTATATCATCAGTCACATTAGTTTATATACAAAGATATAACAAATACAAATATACATTCTGCAATGGAATATAATCTTACTCTTACAATTTCAACTTCATTTATTTGGTTAACTCTCAATAATTACTCATCCCCGCGTCCTCCTCTTCATTCTCCTCCTTTCGGTTGACGAACACAAGTGTCTATGCATCCGGTTATCAACGGACATAGAAATCTACACCTAACAACTCATTAAATAAGTATCTAGCATATGATTCAAATAACTCTTATATAGATAATATCAAATAAGTTAAAAAGTATACTGCGTTGAGAACAATGTTGAACGAAACATTAAGAGTGCTAATCTTAATCCAGGCAGTAGGTCATCCTAAGAACTTGATACATCTCGCAACTTGCATCATTATTCATCATTGAATGTTTGCTTGCAAACATAAGCACAAAATATGACCTACGTGATCATCATGAGCGCAAATAAACTACAACTATGAATTAAAACATCAAGTACAAAAACAACAATAGTAAAGCTTGATTTAGCCATTAACAAAACCTTGATCTACTCTGACCGAACAAGTACAAATCTATAAAAATTAGCAGCAATCTACAGAAGGAGGCTCAAAATTAGCAAGTTTTGATTTGTATCTCTTAAAGATTAATTTAAACTTATTTGATTTCATATATAATGCTTAATTTCATTCACAAGTCACAGAAGGAGGCTTTATTTGATTTCATATATAAAGCTCTCGATTAGGATGAGGCCGCTTTCGGCGATGCACTACTACGCAATCCACGCAAAAAATCAACACAATCGACCTAAACCTAATACCCAAACGACTCCACAAAATCCTTCAAATTAGCCAACAAATCATTAATTAAACCTCTCGATTTCATTACAAAACCCCATCCAAAATGATCCAATCGATCCCGATCAAGATTCTTCAACCTAATTCTAGTTCCAAACTCATCGATTCAAAATTTACTACAACCAACCAATCTCAAAAAATATTGACACAACAGGCTCCTTTACCAAACATAGGGCTCCACCTCTGGTTAATGGCATCCAAACAAACCATAAGCTTTCAAATGACTAACTAACAATGACATTAGCTTTCGAATACTCACATTTCATCAACATTTGGCTGATAAATCTAGTTGATGAAGCCAATCAACGGAGATTTGTAGGGATAAGCATCGGGCAATTCCACTCTCGCCCTCCTCCTTGGTAAAGACCTGCATCAATCCATATACAAAAAGAAAAAAGAAGAAAAAAATATATAAATCAGTGAAGTAAAAATTATATCTTAAGAATTGTCAAATTAATGAATTATAATGTTGCAAAAGCTTTGCCTTTTCCACGGTGAAGCAAACAACAATATCGCAAGTAATCCCAAATCACATCAAGTTTGGAACTGCAAGGGGATAAACCTACACTAGATCTTAAACAAAATAAAAATCTCATCTTTCATGATTTTAACTTCATGATTTCTGAAGAAACTAAGATATTAAAACAAAGAGAGAGAGAGAGAGTGAGAGATGGGTTTAAGGATGAAATTACTATCATTAGGGCCATGAAAATCAATATAAAACTCTTGCAACTGATCATTTATCATCTCCACCTTGTTAGAATCAGTGAATTTTCTCGGGTGCCAAGACACCCCGCAGAGAAAGCTCATTCAGATACCTATAAGTACTGCTTTGTTATGATATGAAAACAAAAAATCGCATTTCATGTGACAATCTACATGCAGCTAATGATTAGTCGTTGAAGATAATATACGAATTTATATAATAGCTACAATAATGATGGCATATATTCATATGCTAAACTTAAAATCTTGTAATACACAATCTTAATTGCGGTCATGTAACCTGAAGCCCAAACGATGATAAATGAGCATAAGGTTCAATCCAGTTGGATATGATAAACCCTTCTTCTTATTACACTAGCACAATTGTTCTTGAAACCCTTGAATCACAACGAGTTGTGAGAAGATCAGCCAACTTCCATATAGAAATGATTACAATAGATAACAAGTTTCATTTTTGCTCAAAATTGAAATTCAAAAGTTAACATTGTTTGTTATCCCGTGTTACATTTAAACACAAGTCTAAGCATGAAGCACATGGCCTCAAATTAGATGCAACGATGATCATCACCTACATTGTCATAAACCACGTCGGTATGAGATTATAAGAAACTTACAAAGACTCCACTTTGCCATCAACACTTTGAACGCCTGACCATCTTCATGGATCCTCGTCGCTCGAGTCCCAATCCTCAAATGCGCCATGAGGAACATCCTCCACCCCCGCGCGAAACACCAACAAAGCCAAACCTTCAATGATCACTGTCGGGGGCGGAGCCCGCAAGCGACGCGTACACAACACAACTTGGGTGCCCATTCTAACCCAAAAACCCGAGCTGTTAGGTAGAGGTCCAAGTTACATTATATACACATCAACTTCCCCTTAAACTCCCGATGTGGGACTATACGAGTCACAAACTCAACAATCCCCGAGCTTGACTCGTATCGTACATACCCGCCTGCACCGTTGTAGGTGGCATACAACATCGGCGGTATACATACCAGGCTTGCAGGCGCTTCAACTCCCAGTGGGAAGCCGTTGTACTCACAACCTTTCTTCAGCGGTATACGAATTTATATAATAGCTACAATAATGATGGCATATATTCATATGCTAAACTTAAAATCTTGTAATACACAATCTTAATTGCGGTCATGTAACCTGAAGCCCAAACGATGATAAATGAGCATAAGGTTCAATCCAGTTGGATATGATAAACCCTTCTTCTTATTACACTAGCACAATTGTTCTTGAAACCCTTGAATCACAACGAGTTGTGAGAAGATCAGCCAACTTCCATATAGAAATGATTACAATAGATAACAAGTTTCATTTTTGCTCAAAATTGAAATTCAAAAGTTAACATTGTTTGTTATCCCGTGTTACATTTAAACACAAGTCTAAGCATGAAGCACATGGCCTCAAATTAGATGCAACGATGATCATCACCTACATTGTCATAAACCACGTCGGTATGAGATTATAAGAAACTTACAAAGACTCCACTTTGCCATCAACACTTTGAACGCCTGACCATCTTCATGGATCCTCGTCGCTCGAGTCCCAATCCTCAAATGCGCCATGAGGAACATCCTCCACCCCCGCGCGAAACACCAACAAAGCCAAACCTTCAATGATCACTGTCGGGGGCGGAGCCCGCAAGCGACGCGTACACAACACAACTTGGGTGCCCATTCTAACCCAAAAACCCGAGCTGTTAGGTAGAGGTCCAAGTTACATTATATACACATCAACTTCCCCTTAAACTCCCGATGTGGGACTATACGAGTCACAAACTCAACAATCCCCGAGCTTGACTCGTATCGTACATACCCGCCTGCACCGTTGTAGGTGGCATACAACATCGGCGGTATACATACCAGGCTTGCAGGCGCTTCAACTCCCAGTGGGAAGCCGTTGTACTCACAACCTTTCTTCAGTGATGTACAACACTGGTGTTCAACACAAGCACTCAACCCATACCCGACATCAATATTTTGTTTTTCCTCGCTCCACCCCTCTCCCGAACCAAACCAGGCTCTGATACCATTTGTCGGGGGCGGAGCCCGCAAGCGACGCGTACACAACACAACTTGGGTGCCCATTCTAACCCAAAAGCCCGAGCTGTTAGGTAGAGGTCCAAGTTACATTATATACACATCAACTTCCCCTTAAACTCCCGATGTGGGACTATACGAGTCACAAACTCAACAATCCCGAGCTTGACTCGTATCGTACATACCCGCCTGCACCGTTGTAGGTGGCATACAACATCGGCGGTATACATACCAGGCTTACAGGCGCTTCAACTACCAGTGGGAAGCCGTTGTACTCACAACCTTTCTTCAGTGATGTACAACACTGGTGTTCAACACAAGCACTCAACTTAATTTATATTGTCTTTCGTCGTTTAATTGCGTGATTGTATTTTTTGCGTGATTTGGGTTTTATCGCGAGCACTGTTCCGTGGATCGACTCTCCCTCCCAACAACTGGTATCAGAGCCTGGTTTGGTTCGGGAGAGGGGTGGAGCGAGGAAAAACAAAATATTGATGTCGGGTATGAGTTGAGTGCTTGTGTTGAACACCAGTGTTGTACATCACTGAAGAAAGGTTGTGAGTACAACGGCTTCCCACTGGTAGTTGAAGCGCCTGTAAGCCTGGTATGTATACCGCCGATGTTGTATGCCACCTACAACGGTGCAGGCGGGTATGTACGATACGAGTCAAGCTCGGGATTGTTGAGTTTGTGACTCGTATAGTCCCACATCGGGAGTTTAAGGGGAAGTTGATGTGTGTATAATGTAACTTGGACCTCTACCTAACAGCTCGGGCTTTTGGGTTAGAATGGGCACCCAAGTTGTGTTGTGTACGCGTCGCTTGCGGGCTCCGCCCCCGACAATCACACCCAATATTTAGATAAAAGATAGAATCTTTAGCAGCATTACATCAAAATCAAAAGATGATACCTTCGAGATTTAGGGATAAACATCCATGAATTTAACATTGGATTCATCGTCTTTATTGTTCTTCTCCCCCTAAACCTAATTAACCCTAACCCTAACCTAATTTCAAAATTTTTCAAAAAACAAAAAAACTCACTGTGATCGACATCGGGGGCTCTCCGAACTCAATCTAACAAAATCATTCACCAGAGTTGAGAGCTGAAATCAGACATCACACCAACAATTAATTGTATTGCTTTCATTCAAATTACCCTTGATGTTAGATAGATCTATAACCTATGTATTTACCTTAACCCTAACCCGGCCCTGACCCCCAACCCAAACCCTTCCTAACCCATCAACAACAACATCATCATCAACAACACCAACATCATCATCAGCAACAGCCATCAACAACAGCAGCACAGCAACAGCAACACAATTTGTGGCCGGAGCAAAAAAATTTAAATTAAACAAAAAAAAAAATTAAATTAAACCAATTAAGTATACTTACCTCTTGTCGATATACCACGGAGCAGAGGTGGCGGCGAGGAGGACCGGAGGGCTAGGGCTGCGAGGACGATCGGAGGGCTAGGGATGCGATCGAGGAGCTTCGACAGCGCTAGGGCTGCGAGGAGGACCGGAGGGCTAGGGCTGCGAGGAGCATCGACGGCGCTAGAGCTTCGACGGCTAGAGCTACGACGAGCGAACTTCGTCGGAGGGGGACCGTAGGAGGTCGGGGGAGCGCGCGATGGCGATCGGAGGAAGAGGAAGGAGGTGGCTGCGAGGAGAATCGCGGTGGCGACGAGAGGGAATTTTTCGGAGGGGGAGCAATGGATTTTGGCGTGGGAAACATTATCTTTGCACTTCTTTTTTAATCTAATACATCCGTTGGCTGACATAAATTGCTTTGCTATCTACTAACTAGACTTATTGGGCACGCCAATTCTGATCTAGTACATAACATTGCATACATTAATCTTCCAACAACTTGAGCATATGGGATATTAAGCGGTTTATGTTCATCTCCAGGACATTGTTCTTTACACAACCGTTTTCCCATAACCAACGGTGTAGGTGCATAATTGTAATTCTGTATCCCAAATCTTCTAAGTATTGTGTGCGAATAACTTTCTTGGTTCAAACTTAACGTTCTAAACTTTCTATCCCTAGGATCTGTATACCAAGAACATAGGATGCATCTCCTATATCTTTTATCTCAAATTCACTACTAAGTGCTGATTTGATCTTGTTTAACACTTCTATGTCATTTCCAGCGAGCAAAATATAATCCACGTACAAAGATAATATTGAAAAATTACTCCCACTCTTTAAGACATACATACAGTTATCCAATTTGTTTGCAACGAAACCAAGTTGGATAACAATATTGTGAAATTTGAGATGTCGTTGTCTAGATGACTATTTTAAATCATATAAAAACCTTTTCAATTTATATACCTTATTTTCCTGTCTTTCGACCAGAAATCACTCAAATTGTCTCATATACTTTAATTCCTTCAACTCTCCGTTGTGGAATGCAGTCTTGACATCCATTTGGAAAAATTCCAAGTCAAGATATGTAACAATTGCTAAGATTATTCTAATAAATGCAAACTTGGCCACCGGAGAGTAAGTCTCTTGATAATCTATACCTGCCTTTTGAATAAAGCCTTTGGCAACTAATCGGATCTTAAATGTATCAACAGACCCATCAGCTCGATATTTTTTCTTCAACACCCATTTGCATCCTATGAACTTCTATCTTCTGGTAAATCATATAGCTCACATACATTGTTTCTTTCTATTGAGTCAAGCTCTTTTTCCGTGGCTTCCAGCCGTTGATCTGATTCATGTGTGTTTATCGCATCCTCATAATTTAGAGGGTCAGCTTTCACATTCATATCAATATCTATCGAGAAATAAGATGGTTCTCATGAATATAGATGGTCGTCATCTATCCATACAGGTGTTGTTCTAGGTCTTTTGTTGCCACTAATGTTTGCGGGTTGGACAGGTCCTGCTAGTTGATTTTCCATAGGTATATTTTCATTTAAAGGTCTATCTTCCATAATTGGATGATTAACTTCATCCACTATATCCAGTTTATTTCTAGGAACATCATCTAAGTTTAGTAGATGTGGTACATCTTCTTGAACTTGTTCCTTTTCATTTAGATTTTCTAAAAAAGTAGCATCTCTACTTTCAATGACCCTTTTTTCTTCATGGAAGAACTTATATAGCTTAGATTTTTTAGAGTAACTTATGAATTTACACTTTAAGGTTTTGAGATCCAGCTTATCTTTAGCTTGATATGGAATAAGAATATATGCTACACAACCCTATTTTCTTAAATGACTCAAATTGGGTTTGTGTCCATTCCAAATATCATACGGTGTTGACTCAACTGATTTTGTAGGAATTATATTCAAAACATAATTTGCAGTCAATATTGCTTCTCTTTAGAAATCCTTGGAGAGACCAGAATAAGACAACATACATCTTACTGTATTCATCAAAGTTTTATTTTTTCTTTCTACCACACCATTTTGTTGTGGCGTATAGGGCATAGTGGTTTATTTCTTAATACCATACTGAATGCAGTATTCATCAAATTCTGTTGAGTTGAATTTCACATCTCTAGCAGTTCTTAGCACCTTAACGTACCTTCAAGGTTTCTTTTCTACTTCTGTCTTATGTCTTTTAAAACATTCAAAAGCTTCTGATTTTCTGTTTAAAAGATATACAAAAATATACTTGGAATAATCGTCTATGAAGGTTATAAAATACTTCTTGCTGCCATATGTTTTTACATTTAAGGGTCCATAAATGTCAGAGTAAACTAATTCTAAAAGTTCATTTGCCCTCTGATCTTCCGGGAATGACTTTCTAGTTATTTTCTCGGTCAAGCAATGTTCATAGGGTAATTTCCTTACTCCTGACAGATTTGGTAACAAATCCATCTTAATTATATGATCTATCTTATTATTACCAAGATGTCATAATCTTATATGCCAGAGATCAAAATTAGATAAAAGACACACAGAATAATTCAAATCAGAATTCTTATTGCAAGCATCAGGTTTTACAACACAAAGACGGAATAAATCATGTTCGGATACAAACTTACTCATAGCAAAAACTTTCTTATTCTTCCCAATAGAAACCCTATTGTTGTAAAACCCAACTTCAAGACCTTTCTTTAGTAAAGCTGGAACAGAGATCAAATTCCGTCTTATGCCAGGTGCATAAAACACATCCTTGAGAACCATAATGTTGTCCCCATGGTCCAATCTGTATGAACCAATACCCTCTGCGTCCAGATAGGTATTGTTCTCCATATAGATTCTTTGTTCACCCTTCTTCAGCTCCTGAAAGTCAGCAATCCCTTCCTTCGTTTTTGCAATATGTCAGGTCACTCCTAAGTCTATCCACCATCCATCAGTATCGGTGGTTGCAGTATTGCACTCGATTACACCGATGAACTCTCGCTTACCGGATCCTCCTTGTTCCGAAAGTTTAGGATAGCTCTTGTTCTTGGCCTCTGGATAATTGGTTTTGAAGTGGCCAAACTTGCTACAGATATAACAGGCTCCAAGTTGTTCTTTCTTGCTGCGAGCAAGCTGCTGGTTAGGTCCTTTGAAGGATGACTTGGAGGGTCCAATATGATGACTCCTTTGTGTTCCTTATAACCTCCCGTACTGCACAACATTGACTTCTTCTTGCACAAGATTCACATCTGAACCTCTCCTCCTCACTAGTAGGTCTTGCTCCATTGCTAACTGGACTGGCAACTTAGTAACGCGCTTAATGGTTCCATTAATTATAAGGGTTGTGGTAGCCATATCTAGTGAGGGTGGCAATCTATTTAAATTAGTCGCCACCTGCAGTTTTTTAGGAATTTCTGATCCTGTAGAAGCTAGGTCCTTAGTCATGACAATCATTTTGTTCACATGTCCAATGACATTGTCACCTTCTTGCATGCGGTATGAATTAAATTTATACATCAACAGTTGTATGTTCACCTCAAAAGGGGTGTTATATTTTTCTTTAATTGCATGCCATAATTCTTTTATGGTATTATAGATTTCAAAAACTTTAATAAGACCATCTTCCATGAATATAAGTATCAGGTTTTTAGCCTTCTTATCATTGAGCTGGCACTGATCAAACTCCCGTTTCTGAAAGTCATTAGGATGATCGTTGAGAGTTAAAGCAATGACTTCAAGGACACTATCTAGATTTTCATGAATAAGCACATACCTAATTTGCCTATGCCACATGTCGTAATTGGTACCATTAAGTCGTTCTATTTTTACCAATTCAGAAACAACAAGTTTACCAGCCATGTAGAGATTTATTGTTATAATAGTTCAAAAGGGAATAAATGTGGTGTTAATAAAACAATTAAAAATCTATAACTAAATAATGTTATGAGACTGATTGATGTGAAAAACTGTGTCTTTGTGTTTCCTAATTACTGCAATAAAAAACGATGTCGCAATAGCTAGCCGATAGTGAGTACGGGTCGTCCATAGGGAATGATGAACCACTTATCTTGTTTTAGACGAGTTAATAATAAAATATGGGATTTTTATTGTTTTATACTAGACAGATTTGAAAATTTTATAAGAGAAGAGCTTGTAGGGTTTTTCGGATTGAGTAGTTAAAGGATAGAGTTTTCAAAATAATTCTTTTTATCTTTTAATTATTTATTAATAGAAAAATAGCGATGAATATGGATTAGGGTTCTTGGAGAGATTAGGGTTTCTCTCTACTGACCCTTGTCCTTCCATTAATCTCTATTTATCTCAAGCCCTCAACAAAACAAGTATTAACGAATCTCAAATCGTGGTCGTAACTATCATGAATTGACAGTACATCCGAATAAGAGGGTTAAGACTTATTTTGCTAAAGTTTATAAAAATTAAAACTTAAAAAGAAATTAAGGGATTTTTCATCCATTATACAACCCTATCCTATAAAGCCTAACAAGCGAGAATTTACTCGCTCATTGGAAAAAACGAAGTAAACAAGGAAAGATAGAAGATTAATGAACTAATAAGAAATAACAAAAAATAAATAAAAGTGCGGAAAGTAAATGTGGAAATTAATGAGACGAGATTAAAAAAAGCTATCTTTTATTGAAACTTTTGCATTACAGAATTTGCTTGCTGAAATAAAACTACAAGAACTAAAAACCCTAATTTTCTAGATTGCTCGATCAATAGATTAGTGGATGATAAATGATAATAACCCTAATTGCTCTCGGTCTTTTTTATAGGCTCTGAAACTTGAAACTCTAGACGTCGTCTTAAAGTATTTGAAAAGACGATCAAGCCCCTGAAAATTCACATCCAACGGCCATTATTGAACCGCGGAACCGCCGCCATTTTCCCCATTCCACCGCAGATCCACCGCCATTTGGTATGATCTCACCCCCAGATTTCTTGTGTTATCTTCTTGTGATATTAAGAGATTTTTCTGATAAAAATATTTTTAAAATATCTCTTTCTCCCTGCAGTTGTGATATTCTTAAATTTGCTTCTAACTACCGCAGATTTGGTTTGTTAAGTCAATTTGATTTGATCTTCTCAATCCACTTTGTAAGCTTGAACTGATTTATTATTTTAAATCTGCACAATGTCTCAAATCAAATTATGAGTAGCATTTGTCTTATTTGAGATAATATTCCAACCAATTAAATTATGTATATGATATGATATGATATCTTAATAATATTGGTTAAGAATATTTGATATGACATGATATGCATATTAAGAATCTCATGGATATTTTATTTATATATGATATGCATATATTCCTCCAATTATATTAATTATATATTAAGAAACATATGACAAAATCTTTTTACAAATAAACCCACATATGTTCTTAATTATAAATAACACCATTTGGTAATTAATAATAATAGGGAAAAGGACCGTACAAATATGCAATAAATATGACTGATCAAATACCCCCAAACTTATTTTTGATCGTACCTAGCAAACTGTTTTATTTTAGAAAGAAAAAGAAAAATCTAGCACACTTTCATAGGCAACACGATTGCACTTAGCTCATGCAATAAGCCGTTAAACCTCTAGGTGTCCCAAGTAGGAGGAGTGTTGTCTCCTGAGGATTTTCAGCGGATTACACCCACAAAATCCTAAAATTTAGAAAATAAAGGAAAGAAAATGAAAATTACATGCAAATATAAGAACATATAAAAGAAAAACTTGAAAATAAGAGTTTTGAACTACACTTGTTTTTTAGTTGTCATGAGCCTTATCTTAATGGTCTTGAAAAGATGTCGGAAATCACATCCTCCCTCAATAAAATATTGTCTTTAGTCTTCCTCCCTACCTCTCCTCCAAATATCGATCGTATACCTCTACTTGTATGTAAAACTTATTCCTACACTTAGAGAATTCTATTCAAGCTATCATACTCTTTGTCCATATTCCTTAGTACGTTTTAGTCAAATGTTTTAGATGGATTTGCTCACACATTTTTCATGCGACCGTTAATATTTCTTGAGGTACTAACTAACTGATTACCGAATGTGCTCACTTATTAAGGCGTACTTAGCAATATCCTAATCTTGCTACACCTAAGGCTTAGCAGTGACTCCAAATCAGTTGGTCTAAGGCTCTGGGTGATAAAGCACCCTTACTATATTTATTTACATGCTGCATTAAGTAATTACAAAACCAGTGTTGATTTTTCTGTTAAATTTAATTTTATGTGTCATTTATATTTTGTTCATTTTTTATACTATGGTTTTCAGGAAAGAATATTTCGAGGTATACTTTACTATCCCAAGTTTCAAGATGTATGTAAGTGCATATAGTAGGGTATCAACATTCAGAAGTTTGGACTCAAGAATAGAAACTATTTTTCAGACTTATTTCTATCCGCAGACCAGTAATTTTTCCATCTTACTAACCCTTGGGACAACAGCTCATGACCATGTATTACTAGCTTCATTTTAAAACATCAAATTGTCTTGCATTTCTTAAGTCTCTTCTTCTCTTTCATATTTAGTTTTCACTTTCTAACTTTTATTTTCAAAATCTTCTATATTTTTTTAGTTATTTTATAGTGCAAAATGATACGTGAATAAATACAAATCTCCCCCCAAACCTGTTTGCAGCAGTGTCCTCACTGATTTTGTCCTGTAAGCTCAAAACCTGTAGACTTGGGAGGAAAAGTCCTCAAAGATTAGTAAATGGGACAAGAGTTAATGACAGTGAAATTCTCCCCCAAACTTGTTCTTGGCTCACAATCGTGCAAAAATTTCCTTTTATTCAAGAGCCATTTAAAAATATTTTGCATCACTCCAAACTTAATTAAAACGGTGTTTCCACTATTAAGTATTTGAAGTTCAAAGTAAGAGGAGAGAAAATCGCATTAGTATATACAAGGCTTTACAAAGCCCAAAAAACCAACACCAACCATTCAAATATTTTATCAAGATAACACCATGATTAGTGAAAAATAGTGTAACGGATAGACGTGAAGAAGACTCGAGACTGTATATGAATGGAGGTTGTATTATATCTCGAGTAGAAGAAACAGAAATGGGAGTAACGATAAGAGATGATGTGGGGGGGGAAGATAAGAGGTGTAATCGAAAGGTTTTACGTCTTGGTTGGTGGAGACGAAAAAGTGATGGTGAATGAAAACGAGAATGTGAAAGATAAGGAATGGGTGGAATAGTCGCATTCTCGTATGTGATAAGAATAAAGGTCGGCGGTTCAACTTCTTCGGCCTCAAAGGCAGGCGCACGAATTTTCAGTGGAGGTTAATTCATCACAGCATCCAAGTCTTCAAGGAACGTGAGTTCTTCGGGGAAAATATCTTTGAAACTTTTATCGATGATCTCATCGGAAAGAAAGGGATCGATATCCATGTTAGTAAAATAGGCAGATTCACTAGAAAGGTTGAAAGTTTTTGTTAGTTATATATATGCCCTAGAGGCCATTGTTGTACATATGATGTATATTATAATGGATGCTTGGATATATATAGAGAGGGCTTTCTTGCTCGACATGATAGTATACTATTTGGTTTCAGTTTATCTTAACATGTTGACTTATATATTGTTTACTGTCTTACTCTCACATGTTGATAAAGCCCTTATGATCTGTACTCGACTACTGGGACTATGATGAGATCATACTAGTGGGGCCATGGTAGTCGATGAGTACATCCTATAACTGTTCCTAGTCGAGGGTATATCGAGACAGGGCATCGATACACCAGAGTAGACTAGCGTATACGTATCTTGACCCATATGATGGGCGATGGATGATCCCATATCCATCGGTGTTTTGACATCAGAGATGGTGTACGGGTGCTCAGTGGAGACTGGGTATACTGGACGGACTCGCCGAGAACTCCTAGATGGTGATATACCACACGTCAGATGGCATTTCTCCGGTGACACTGGTACAGGGTAGTCTGTAGATCCGAGATCGTCAAAGAGACTTGTGTGATTCCTACTGTGCTTTGATTTCCACCTTACCACGTCCAAGAAGGCATGCAAAACGGTGGCTTTTCAGTGCAGTCCCGAATCACATGGAGGTAATGAGCGATAGGAGGGGATTCGTCTCTCCCGGTATAGGGAGTTGATGTTGTGCTGTGTTCGATTGGCTATAACTGGAAGTCCCTGGCCAGGGCTGATATAGAGATTTACTGGTAAGTGTTACTAGTAGTTTCTCGACCCGTTATGAGCCATACATCGACACGACTTATCGGTTACTGGGGTTTGACGTATACCATCCCTAGACTTGATATGCGACATATCAGACGAAGAGACCGGACTGTACGGGAGTGTTACTGATTGGATTCACAGGAGAACGTACAGGCTAGCTTGTTGATCTTCTGATTGCTCAATACCTGGGTGGCTGTTACGTTTAGCTGACCGCTTGCAGCTTGTGGGTGTTTGATATGATCATCACCTGCTACCGGCATATTGACGATTCTTTAGAGTCCTACACAGAGGTTTCTTGACTCAGGCAAAATGGAGTAGAGGCACATATGTGATATGCGCAGAACCGAGGATAATGCGATATGAGATACCGTATTATATTCTCGCGATATTTAGATATGAACCGGGTCATCGGATCAAGTGTTGATTCGATGAATCGGTACATGATATATTAGTCGGTTATATTCGATATAGCCGGATTGTCGGATAAAGTGTTGATTCGATAATTTAATGTATAATAATATATATGATATATTGTATTATATTATCTAATATTGGCTCGCTTTATTATTTCATTTTCTCACCGGATAATACATTGATATATATGCGATATATGTTAATTGTATTATTTTCTTTTGTTGCAAATATATAATATATATGTGATATATATTATTGTGACATGATATGATTAATAATGGAACATGTTTAGTGGAGATTAAGCAAGGTTAGGGTTTGATTAGGGTTAGTTCTTTCTTGCACATTCTAGAAGGAATTCCTTTTGTCATGAGAAAGATATTTTGTTGATATTTATCCATGACTCACTCTTTAACCCAACCAAACCCTAGCCCTAGTTTATTCTCTACAAAGGTTATCCTAGTCATTTTTGACCATGGTTCCATGATTAATCATATACTCATTTCTATTATTCATCACAAAAGGATTATCTCATTATTCATCATCTTCTTCTCTCTTGAGTTTTGAGAAAGCTTGCTAGTTTTTTATTTTGTGATGAATTCATGTGAGAATTTGATATAAAAAGATAGCATAAATACTACTCCATCATCCTCATCTAATCTACCCCATTAGATTAGGGTGTTCACCTCAGTAGAGTGAGAGAGCTTGAGTTATTGCAATTTCGACGTAGATCATCGGAGAAAAGGAATACTATAAGCTAGCATGGATCGTTCGAGTCGTGGAGCCTCTCTTGAGTCCAGGAGATCGTGGATCACGGCGAAGGGACTTCTACTCGGAGCTTATGAAGCGAAGGAGCGGGCTACAAAGGTTGTAATCCCTCACACTTAGTAGTAAAGATGTTTACTTGCATGTTAAACCCTAATAATCTAGCATAGATCCCGGCTTTAGGTTGCTCGGCACGGCTAAAATTTTATTCGGGTATATTTGATGCCTTATGAACCCTCACAAGAGTGCCTAGGAACTCTACAGTGGTACCAGAGCCTAGCTAAAGCATTAGGCGACATGTATACGAAGTTAAAACTCCGAACGAACCCCAAAACGACGTAACAACCCCCTCTCTGGTCAAATTTTAAAAACTGTGATTTTTCTGTATTAAAAATACCTAAAAAATTCAGCAGGGAAATATAAGCACTACAGTGAAAAACGAGCGAATAATCCGTACAAACCGCCGCGGAACCGCGGCCGTACCGCGCTTGGACCGCGGATCCGCGGCAGTACAGAGGAGTTATGCACTCGCTTTTATACTGTAATATCTATTTCTGTATTTTATATTTTCTAGGTATTTTTAAACTGACTCAAGTGTTGAGTATTCTGGGGTTTATTTTGTAATCGTTGATTCGATCGAAAAATTTAATTTTGTTATGTTTTTCTGATATTTAGAAACTGTTAAAATGTTCGAATGGATATCATTAACTCACTTTTTCCCGGCACGAAAAACTTTCAAGTGTTGAATTTTTATCGGGTTTAAATATTTCGGATAAACGTACAAGTAACGCGGTGGTTCCTCTAGAAGAACACAAACCTTAACTCGATTACGTGACCGTCTGAACCGTCTCTAAACCTTAGGGTTTGGGGCGGTACAGCGTGCCACATATGAGGCGTTGGCTTGACCCTTCTACGGCTGGATCCTCGGTACTGTGACAGATTCTGGGATTATTTGAACTCCGCTCAAGTGTTGAGCTATTTAGGAAATCTTGGGTATTTGATTATCCGTCCGGAAAGTTTAATACTGTTTATTTATCTGGAATGTGATACAATATGTGGAATTCATATAGTTAGGCATGAAATGCGAAGTATGTGATATTTCGGATTTACGATATCTAAAGTGATTTTGGATTCAAAATATTGTAGTTTTACAATTTCTTTTCTGTGACCATAAGTGTAGTATGTAGTTGTATTGCCGGTCTTCGTTGCTATACATCAACGACGATCGGTGTATGCATACTTACTTACGTTGATGATATGTGATATTATGTGTTGCTGTGATATGTTATATTGGATCGTCGTGTTCTGAATAGCCGGGGGTTTTATGTGAGATGAGGGTTTTTATTTTCATTCATGTAAAATTCATTTGTATGTAATATTCTTTTATTGGAGCACTTCTGGGACGAGGTTGATGTCACCAGTGTATATTATTTACTTTTCCGCATTAGGTAGACCCAAGGAGGGGAGCACAAGTAACCGGGTTCTAGGGTCCAGTGGGAGGCCATCTCGAGGAGTCGAGACCGGGTCTCCTAACCCTAGAACTGGCAGTGTTACTTGCCGCTCTCGTAGGAGTCTAGGGATGTGGGTTTGGCTATTCATCGCGACCGTGGAATCCGTGTTTTATACCGGCTCGTATTAAAAACACGAACATCCTAGTATATCCAATATTTCATATATGTTCTTCTGCTGCAATGTTCTGTGATGAGATCATATTACTGCCTGAGATGAATGCTTATACTATATATATATGCTGATATATAAATATTACTGCTTTCGTTTCTTCTGTGATGCTTAGGAAGCATAAGCTGATGGGATTTATTAATGAGATTAATAAAAAGAAAAGAAACCTAAAAGATGTTGTAGAATCAAAACTTTATAAAAAGGGTAGCTATAGTTTTGCTTTGCATAGCGGTATATATGATATACCCTGCACCTTATTCGATGAGGAAAGAGCCGAGATCCCATCACCGGGAGTGACCTCTTTAACGAAATTGGCAGATGCTACAAACTCACGGTTTAGTTTTTGACAGCTTATATAGTTCTTGTTTTGCACAGCGGTATATATGATATACCCTGCACCTTATTCGATGGGGAAAGAGCCGAGATCCCTTCACCGGGAGTGACCTCTTTAGCGAAACTAGAAAAGCCTAAAAAACACTCCTTTTTAAAAATCACTTGATTCTACGACGATATCAAGTTCATTACGCTCAAGGTTTCTGAAAAACCTGCGTAGCCCTCCGTCATTTCAGATAGATATTACTTAGTATTCGTGCTACATTTGTTGGCCTGCGTCAAGGCGTAGTGTGCGGTAGCTAACTAATACTTATCTGCAACATGAGATGAGATTGGATTAGGGTAGTCGTACGACTTTGTTGGCCTGCGTCAAGGGTCGTACGGGTAGGTTTAATTCAATCAAGAAATGTACGGGTTGAACTTGACTAGCGGACTATGGTTTGTTGGCCTGCGTCAAGGTCATAGAACGCTAGGGGTAAAAGCATTATCGGGAATTTCAAGTGTTGAAATTTGCAATGAGATTGCATACCTCCTATGAGATAGTTGGATCCCGATACCCACTGCGAGTAAGAGTTACTCCCGGGAGAGTTTTACACAAGACAATTAGCCGATCAAGTAGGTGTCTAGAAAAGTGTTAACGAGGTTACGCCTCTGGGAAAGCGAGGTTTACTTTAATTAGGTCCGTGCGAAAGCACGGGGAACCTCCCTCAAGTACCGACACTGATCTGGCTGAAAGATTGATGAAATTGTAGGGTGTAATTAATCCCGGCTAACCTTACCTTTTAGGGTTTGAAGGAAGATTTGATAAAAACAGTGGAAGACATCCTGATTAGATAAGATAATAACCAATCTAATCTTGCAAGAGCATACGCTAAAGTGTTTTCTTCTCTCTCTCTCCAGGTAGCGACCATGTCAGGTCATAATCAAGATAATAATATGGATGTATTGACTGAACCCGATTATTATACTGAGCAAGAGAACGTTGGACCCGTTCTTTCTTATAAGAGTTATAAGACTGAACAGGAAACATGAGAATATCTGGATTCTCAAGCCGCCCAAAAGAACATCCATGCTGATGCATCTTCTTCGGGTGTGTTAGTTATTGAGAACTATTTCTCAGTTCACCCTACGTCCTGGATATCAGATACCGGATCAGGATCCCACATATGTAAATTATTACATGGGCTACGGAAAGGTAGAGAACTGGGAAAAGGTGATTATTCCGTTCAAGTAGGGAATGGTGCAAGTATTGCAGCCAAAGCAGTAGGCGAATATCACCTAGTATTATCAAGTCGTAATACACTGATTCTGAATGAGTGCTATTATATACTGAACATGATGTGCAACATTATATCAGTTTCTTTATTAAGTAAAGAAGGATATAGTTTTGTAGTATATGATAATATTATGAACATCTTCCTAAATCAAAAGTTGATTGCATCTGGCTCGTTACATAATGGCATATTCATTCTCAATCAAAATACAGTCCTCAATATACAAAACACACACAAGAGGAAAAGTTCAGAAATGAACGAATTCTTCTTATGGCATTGTAGACTTGGTCATATCAATGCGACATGACTAGCTAAGCTACATAAGGATGGATATTTGAACCCATTCGAATTATCATCTTATGATACTTGCCATTCATGTCTCAAAGGCAAAATGACCAAAGCTCCGTTTAGTAGACACGGAGAAAGAGTTACGGAACTCTTAGGACTGGTACATAGTGGTGTATGCGGTCCTATGTCTACGCATGCCAGGAACGTTTCTTCCTACTTCATTACATTCACTGACGATCTCTCAAGATTCGGACATGTGTTCCTGATGAAACACAAGTCTGAAGTTTTTGAGAAATTCAGAGAATATAAGCACGAAGTAGAGAACCAAACGGGCAAAAGTATTAAGATTCTTCGATCTGATCGAGGAGGTGAATACTTAAGCAATGAGTTCCTAGATTATCTAAAACAGAATGGGATTCTCTCTCAGCTTACTCCTCCTTATACACCACAGCACAACGGTGTATCGGAGCGGAGGAATCACACCCTATTAGATATGGTGCGCTCTATGATGAGTACAGCTGAGTTACCTATTTCCTTCTGGGGATATGCACTGAAGACAGCTGCAGACTTATTGAAAATGGTTCCCACCAAATCTGTGCCGACCACTCCATATGAGAAATGAAAAGGAAAGAGACCATATCTTAATTATGTTAGGATATGGGGTTGTCCGGCATATGTGAAAACACAAAATCCGGACAAACTCGGCGCAAGGTCTATTCTGTGCAAGTTTATTGGATATCCCAAACATTCGTGCGGGTATATCTTCTACCACACTGAAGAACAAAAGGTGTTTGTTTCTCAGCATGCCACCTTTTTAGAAAAGGAATTTCTTGCAAAAGAGATTAGTGGCTCTGAGGTAGAACCGGAAGAAGTTCCAGCAGAATAAACTATAACAGATGATTTAGTGGAACCAGAGGATTCAGTAGTACCCGACGAACCCCGGCCTCTCTGCCGATATAGTAGGGTTTCTCGTCCACCTGAGAGATACTACGGTTTTCTCATTGATGGTGGGAGTGAGGATTGCATCATGGAAGATGATGACCCGACTAGTTTCGAGCAGGCCATCACGAGTGGTGACTCTGTGAAATGGCTGGATGCAATGCGATCTGAGATGGAATCCATGTACACCAACAAAGTATGGACTTTGGAAAATGCTCCTGAAGGGGTAAAACCCATTGGGAGCAAGTGGATCTTTAAAAAGAAATTTGGTGTAGATGGAAAAGTTGAGACTTTCAAAGCTAGACTTGTTGCAAAGGGTTTTCGTCAACGACCAGGTGTGGATTATGACGAAACCTTTTCTCCAGTGGCTATGCTTAAGTCCATCCGGATCTTACTTGCCATTACTGCATACCATGACTACGAAATCTGGCAAATGGATATTAAGACCGCCTTTCTAAACAGTGATTTAGAAGAGTGCGTGTACATGACTCAGCCAGAGGGCTTCATAGATAGTGGGAGCAGTGGAAAGGTGTGCAAGCTGCTTAAATCCATTTATGGGTTAAAGCAAGCATCGCGGAGTTGGAACATCTGTTTTGATGTTGTAGTCAAAGAGTTTGACTTCATCAAAAATATAGATGAACCTTGTATCTATAAGAAGGTACCAGAGAGTAAGGTTTTCTTCTTCGTATTGTACGTGGATGACATACTCTTGATAGGAAATGATATTCCTATGCTGCAATCAGTCAAGCTCTTCTTATCACAAAGATTCTCAATGAAAGATCTAGGTGATGCCTCCTAGATATTGGGAATCATGATCTATAGAGATAGATCTAAACGGATACTCGGATTGTCCCAATCCAGGTACATTGACACCATACTAAAGAGGTTTAGTATAGAAGAATCCAATCATGGGTAGGGGTGTAAACAAGCCGAGCTTGAGCGAGCCATGCTTGGCTCGAGTTCGGCTCAGGGTTCTTTTTGTCGGCCCAAGTCCGGCTCGTTTAGTTAATCGAGCTAGAGATGCTCAGCTCAAGTCCAGTTCGATTAAACATGCTTAGCTCGTGTTCGGTTCATTTGTGGCCCATTAACTAAACGAGCCGAGTTCACGAGCCGAGCTCAATTGAGCTCGTTTAGAGCTCGGCTCGTTTTCAGCCCATTTACTCATATTAATAGTATCTTCCAAGAAAAAAACATAATTAACAATAATGCCTAAAACTCAGGGTTTTGAGATATGGAAAAATTAAAAAACATTGACATCTAGGACATTGAATGGGTCTAAGTGCTGTGTTTTATATTTATCCCAGTACACTTTATATACTGTCATTTAATTGAATTAAGTGTTCTGAGAGTTGTATAGAATCTGCTATATATTACTTATTACTGTTTTTTTTCAAACTGTGTAATTCAGCCGAACCCGAGTCAATACCGAACGAGCCTGGCTGAGCTCGAGTCCGGCTCATTTAATAAACGAGCCAGGCTTTCTGGCTCATGTCCGGCTTATTAATAAATGAACCGAATTTGAACGAGCTGCTACCGAGCTCAACCTTAATCGAACCCGAGCTGGCTCGTTCAATTACCACCCCTAATCATGGGAACCAACCCACGATCTCTGGACTCACTCTCTCCAAAGAGATGTCTCCCAAGACTGATTTGGAGAGAGCTCGCATGCAAGGGATACCCTATGCTTCGGCAGTAGGCTCTATCATGTATGCGATGCTATGTACCAGACCCGATGTAGCATACTCACTAAGTGTAGTGAGTCGGTATCAAGCAGATCCTGGAGAGAGTCACTGGACAGCTGTGAAGAACATTCTCAAGTACTTGCGAAGGACTAGAGACATGTTCTTGGTGTATGGTAACGGAGAACTCCGGGTGGAGTCCTTTACCGATTCCAGCTTCCAAAGTGATAAGGACGACTCTAAGTCGCACTCGGGATTTGTATTTACCCTCAATGGAGGGGCGGTATGTTGGAAGAGTTCCAAACAGGATACCGTTGCAGACTCGATGATGGAGGCTGAATACATCACTGCCAACAATGCTGCCAAAGAGGCTGTCTGGATAAAGAAGTTCATTAGTGAACTTGGTGTGGTTCCATCCATTGAACATCCAATACTTCTGTATTGCGATAACAATGGAGCTGTGGCTTCGGCCAAGGAACCCAGGCCCCATCAAAAGTCCAGACATATTCTGAGGCGGTATCACCTGATCAGGGAGATAGTTGATCGCCGGGAGATCGAGGTCAGGAGAGTAGATACGAAGGACAACACTGCGGATCCATTCATGAAGGCTATTCCCCAGATACAGTTTGAGAGATTATTCGGGATGCTAGGTATGAGATACTACAGCAGCCGGCCTTAGTGCAAGTGGGAGATTGTTAGTTATGTATATGCCCTAGAGGCCATTGTTGTACATATGATGTATATTATAATGGATGCTTGGATATATATAGAGAGGACTTTCTTGCTCGACATGATAGTATGCTATTTGGTTTCAGTTTATCTTAACATGTTGACTTATATATTGTTTACTATCTTACTCTCACATGTTGATAAAGCCCTTAGGATCTGTACTCGACTACTGGGACTATGATGAGATCATACTAGTGGGGCCATGGTAGTCGATGAGTACATCCTATAACTGTTCCTAGTCGAGGGTATATCGAGACAGAGCATCGATACACCAGAGTAGACTAGCGTATACGCATCTTGACCCATATGATGGGCGATGGATGATCCTATATCCATCGGTGTTTTGACATCAGAGATGGTGTACGGGTGCTCAGTGGAGACTGGGTACACTGGACGGACTCACCGAGAACTCCCAGATGGTGATATACCACACGTCAGATGGCAGTTCTCCGGTGACACTGGTACAGGGTAGTCTGTAGACCCGAGATCGTCATAGAGTCTTGTGTGATTCCCACTGTGCTTTGATTTCCACCTTACCACGTCCAAGAGGGCGTGCAAAACGGTGGCTTTTGTTAGTTATATGTATGCCCTAGAGGCTATTACTATACATATGATGTATATTGTAGTGGATGCTGGGACATTTATAGGGAGGACTATCTTGCTCGACATGGTAGTACGCTATCTGGTTGCTCTTTATCTTAACATGTATACTTTCTGTCTCTCTGTTACATGTTGATAAAGCCCTTAGGATGTGTACTCGACTTCCAGGACTATGATGTAGATCATACTAGTGGGGCCTGGGTAGTCCATGAGTACATCCTTCAATGTTCTTAGTCGTGGGAATATCGAGACGGGGCATCGATATTCCAGAGTAGACTAGCGTATATCTTCTCGACCCATGTGATGGGCGATGGATGATCCCATATCCATTGGTGTTTGACATCAGAGATGGTATGCGGGTGCTCAGTGGTGACTGGGTATACTGAACGGACTCGCAGAGAACTCCCAGATGGTATTATACCTCACGTCAGATGGCAGTTCTCTGGTGACATTGGTACAGCTTAGTCTGTTGACCCGATATCGTCATAGAGTCTTGTGTGTCTCCCACCGTGCTTTGATTTCCACCCTACCACGGTTCTACTGAGTCATGCAAACAGGTGGTTTTTGGGTACAGTCCCGATTCGCATGGAGGCAATGAGCGATAGGAGGGGATTCGTCTCTCCCGGTATTGGGGGTTGATGTTGTGCTATGCTCGACTGGCCATAACTGGAAATCCCTGGCCAGGGTTACAGTGATTTACTGGTAAGTGTTATCAGTAGTTTCACGCTTGTTATGGACCTTACATCGGCATGACTTATTGAGCTGCTGGGGTCTGACGTTTACCACCCCTAGGCGAGATATGCGACATATCAGACGAACAGACCGGACTGTACGGTAAGTGTTACTGGTTGGATTCACAGGAGTGTGAGCGGGCTTTCTCGTTGATCTTCTAATCGCTCAATACCCGGGTGGCCGTTACGTTTAGCAGACCGCTTGCGGCTTGTGGGTGTTTGATATGATCATCACCTACTGCCGGCGTATTGACGAGTCTTTAGAGTCCTACACAGAGGTTTCCTGGCTCAAGCGAAACGAAATAGGAGCGCATATGAGATATGTGCGGGACCGAGAATAATACAAGTATGTGATACTGAATTCTATTCTCGCGATTCGTATCATCGGACGGTTATATAAGATATAGCCAGGTTACCGAATCAAATGTTGATTCGATATATTGATACATTTGATATTAGTCGGTTATATGCAGTATGACCGGATCATTAAATCAAGTGTTGATTTAATGATTTAATGTATAATTATATATTCGATATATTACTTTACATTGACTAGTATTGTTCACTTAAGATTGATTTTCTCACTTGATTGTGCACATTGTATATATGATATATGTTTGTGCACTAGTTTGTACCATGTTTGATGATACATGCAAACTTGGGTGTGTGCATGCTTTAAACCATGTTTAGGTTAATGGTTAGGTTTTATTTGTTTTATTTGTTTTCTTTATTTATTTTTGGCAAAAAAAATAACATGGTGGTTTTCTTTCTTTGCTTTAAGCTTCATGAAGCTTCTTAGCATCTTTGACCATTTTTTTTTTCTTTTAACCTAACCATTACACATAAACCCTAGTTTATTCTCTACATGTGTTAACTTCACCCATGGTTGTATTATGATAAGTATTCACTTGATTTATTATTTTTAAGGAGAATTCATTTTTTCCTTCTTCTTCTTCTTCATCTTCTTCAAGTGAAGAAAGTTTTCTTGAAAAATTTCAAGTGTTAAAATCAAGTGAGAAATCCAAATCCAAAGTGAACCCACTTCCTATTTCTTCATCCTCTACCACTTTCCATGTTGTATAGGGTGTTTTCTTCACAAGGTTCATGACCAAGTGAAGATGGAGCTTGAGTTTGAGTCGCTTCGACGTAGATCATCTTCGGCATTGAAGTCAAAGACCTAGCCCGATTATTTCTCCGACGAAACCATCACTAGAGTCCGGGATTCCGATGATCGAAGCGGAGGGACGTCAACACGGAGCTAAAGAAGTGGAGGACCGGATCTACAAAGGTTGTAATCCCTTTCACTTAGTAGCAAAGTTGTTTGCTTGCATTTAGTTTCTCCTATCCTCTAGTTAACGATCTTGCATAGGGTTTCTCGGCACATAAATTTTTGATTTTGGCATGGTTGATTCCTTGTGGAACCTCATGCGTGTGCCTAGGAACCCTACAGTGGTATCAGAGCCAAGCTAGAGCTTTAGACGAAGTGTAGACGATGTTAGAAACCCGATCGAACCCCGAAACCCTAAATTTCACCCCTCTCTGTACATTTTCTGTAACTGTGGATTTTTCCTAATTAAAAATTCTCAAAAAACCAGCACGGTTTTCTAGGAGTTACTGTTCAAAACGTGCGCCTAAGTCGATCAAGGCGCCGCGGAACCGCGGCACGAGCATTGCTCGTGCAGCGGTTCCGCGGCCGTACCATCACTTCTTTCATCACATTTTGCACAGTAATGTCACTAAGTTATTCCTGAGTTTTCTGGGAATTTTTAATTTGCACTCAAGAGTTGAGTTTTCTGGGTTGTATTGGGAGTTCGTAGATTCGATCGGAAATTTTAACCGCGTCCATGTGTTTTTCCGGGTAATTTAGAACATGTTAAAAAGTTCGACCGGATATAAATACCCACTTTTTCCCCTGCCGGGAAATTTCCAATTGTTGAATTTTTCCGTTGTTTAAGAACGTTCTAAGTAGTGCAAGTAACGCGATGGACCCTCTAGAAGACAACAAACCTTAACTCGATTATGTGACCGTCTTGAACTGCCCTTTGAACCTTAGGGTTTGGGGCAGTACGGCGTGCCACATGTGAGGCGTTGGCTTGACCCTTCTACGGCTGGACCGTTGGTGCTGTGGCATGAAATGGATGTTTTTAAACTTATTTCATGTGTTGAGCTGTTTCGGGAAAATTTGGGTTTTTGATTGTTCGATCGGAAAGTTTAACATTTTCTATTTATCTGGAATGTGATACAATATTTGGAATCCACAAGTAGTTATGAGATAACTGATTTGAATGTTATAAATCTAGTAGCTTAGTCTCAATTGATCGGTTGCCACGGAATTTTGATGCGGTCAAAAGTCCGTCGCAATCACGTAGCGTACACGGATACTCGCCGGGTAAACTTAATAGATAGCCACGCCCCATAGCCCCGATTAAGTGACTGTAGGAGAACCCCGTCGCCGAAAGCATTCGTTCGGGTGCTCGCAGCAGCGGTGTTCTGCCTTGGTGCACTTCGTCGACGGTATCGGGGGTGCGGCCGTCTACTAAAGTTTGCGACGAGCATTCGTTCTGGATGTCGGGAATCTTGTTGAATTACCCGACTTGATATTGAAAAGTGTTTTCAATAATGAGACTAAAGTGCAGGGTTTATAATTGTTAGGCATGCGATGTCTAAGGAATTCATTTGATTAGGCATGCGATGTCTAAAGAGGTTGCGGATTCCAACTGTTGTAGTTTTACACTTTCTTTTCTGTGACCGTAAGTGTAGTATGTAGTTGTATCACCGGTTTTCATTGCTATATGTCGACGACAATCGGTGTATGCATACTTACTTACGTTGATGACATGTGATGTTATATGTCGCTGGATATGTTATATTGGATCGTCGTGTTTGAATAGCCGGGTTTTTTTGTGAGATGAGTGTTTTTATTTTTCATTCATGTAAAAACTTGTATGTAATATTCTTTTATTGGGGCACTTCCAGGTTGCGGAAGATGTCACCGTTGATGTATATTATTTATTTTTCCGCATTAGGATAGACCCATGGTGGGGAGCACAAGTAACCGGGTTCTAGGGTCCAATGGGAGACCATCTCGAGGAGTCGAGTCCGGGTCTCCTAACTCTAGAATTGGTAGGGTTGCTTGCCGCTCTCGTAGGGGTCTAGGGGTGTGGGATTGGCTATTCATCACGATCGTAGAATCCGTGTTTTATACAAGCTCAAAATAAAATACGGACGTCCTAGTATATCCAATATTTCATATGATATTTTTCTGCTGCGTTATCTGTGATGTGATCATGTGATATGTTCAGATAGATATTGTATATAGTATATATGATATATTATATAGACGTTGCTTATGTTTTACACCCGCGCTAGCCCTGCCTCGCTCTGGCGTTAGTTACCTAATCTAACGGTGCAGACGGGACATCGAGGCAAATGCAGATGGCATAAGCATACGTTATATTTATCTGTGATATTTAGGTGGATTTAAATGATGGGACATTCATTAATGAGATTAATGAAAGAAAATAAACCTAAAAGATGTTGTGGAATCGAATTTCAAAAACAGGTAGCTACAGTTCTTGCTTTGCATCGCGGTGTTCCTTGTAGAACATCCTGCACCTTATTCGATAAGGAAAGGGCCGAGATCCCTTCACCGGGAGTGACCCCTTTAGCAATAACTAACAGATGCTACAACTCTCGGTTTGTCTTTTGATTGCTTCTATAGTTTTTGCTTTGCACAGCGGTATATATGATATATCCTGCACCCTATTCGATGAGGAAAGGGCCGACGATCCCTTCACCGGGAGTGACCCATTTAGCAAAACTAGAAAAGCCTCAAAAACACTCCATTTAAAAACCATTTGATTCCGCAACGAGATCAAGTTCAAAGCGTTAAAGGTTTTCTCAAAAACCATCCGCAACCCTCCGTCATTTTAGGAAGTAGAGTACTTAGTATTCGTGCTGTGTTTGTTGACCTTAGTTAAGGCACAGTGTACGGTAGCTAAGTGATGTCTTCCTACACCGCATATGATGCGATTAGTTAGGACAGTCGCATGACTTTGTTGACCTTAGTTAAGGGTCATGTGGGTGGGTCTAATTAATCACGAAATGACGGGTAGAACTTGACTAGTGCTTATGATTTGTTGACCATAGTTAAGGTCATAAGTGCTAGGGGTAAAAACCATTATCGGGAGTTTCAAGTGTTGAAATTTGTAATGAGATTGCATACCTTCTATATGATAGTTGGATCCCGATACCCACTGCGAGTAATTGTTACTCCTGCGAGAGTTTTGCATTTTGCAATTAGCCTATCAAGTAGGTGTCTAGAAAGGTGTCAACGGGGTTACGCCCCTGGAAAAACGAGGCTTATTGTAATTAGGTCCGTGCGAAAGCACGGGGAACCTCCCTCAAAGTACCGACACTGGCCTGGCTGAAAGATTGGCCAACTTGTAGAGTGTAATTAATCCCGGCTAGTCTTTCGTTTTAGGGTTTGAAGGAAGATTTGATAAAAATAGTGGGAGCCATCCTGATTAGATAAAATAAATAACCAATCTAATCTTGCAAGAGCGCACGCAGAGTGTTTTCTTCTCTTTCTCTCCAAGTAGCGACCATATCACGCCTTAATCAAGATAATAATATGGATGTATTGACCGAACCCGCTTGTTTTACTGAGCTGGGGAACGTTGGTCCCGCTCCAACTTATAATTGTTATAAGATAGAGCAGGAAATTGGGGATTACCAGGATTCCCATGCTGTCCAAACGAAGAAAGTGCATGAGATGCATCTCCTTCGGGTGTGTTCATTATAAAGAACTGTTTCTCTGTATCCTCTACGTCTTAGGTATTAGATACCTGATTAGGATCCCAGATATATGTAATCCGTTACATGGGCTACAGAAAGGTAGAGAACTGAGAACGGGTGATAAGTTTCATGAGACAGAAAACGGTGCAAGTGTTGCAGCTAAGTCTGTTGGTCACTGTCACCATATATTACCAATACATTGATTCTAAACAAATGCTATTAGATACCGAACCTGATATACAAAATTATATCAATCTCTTTATTTATTAAAGAAGGATATACTTTTGTATTGTTGAATATTGTTTTGAACATTTCAAAAGTTGATCGGTTCAGGCACGTTTTCTAAAAGCATTGACGTTCTAAATCAAGGTACAGTTCCTAGTATAAAGAACACACACAAGAGGAAGAGTTCAGAAATGAACGAATCCTTCTTGAGGAATTGTAGACTAGGTTATATCAATGCGACCCGACTGGCTGAAGTTACATTTAGATGCATATTTAAATCTGTTTGAAGTTACATCTTGTGAAACCTGCCAGTCATATCACAAAGATTAGATGACCATAGCTGTGTTTATTGGAAACAGAGAAAGAGTTAGTGAACTCTAGGGATTGATACATAGTGATGTATGTAAGTTCCCTGTCTACACATGCCAGGACCGGTTCTTTGTACTTCATTACATTCTCTGATAATCTCTCAAGATTCAGACATATGTTCCTGTTGAAACATAAGTTCGAAGCTTTTGAGATATTCACAGAATATAAGTTAGAAGTAGAGAACCAAAATACGGGTATAAGTATTATGTCCTATGATGAGATCAGGGAGGAGAATACTTGTGCATGGAATTCTTGGACTATTCTAAAGGAGAATGAGATTCTCTCTTAGTGTTACTCCTCTGTATACACCACAGCACAACGGTGTATCAGGGTGGAGCAATAGCACCCTATATGATATGGTATGCTCTATGATGAGTATTACTGAGTTACCTGTTTCTTTTTAGGGGGTTATGCACTTAAGAAGCTGCATACCTATTGAATTGGGTTCGAATCAAATCAGCGCCTACCATTCCATATAAGATATGGTATGGGAAGAGCTTATCTCTTAAGTAAGTTAAGATTTGGGATTGTCCGGCCTATGTCAAAAGCAAAATCCGGAAAAGATCGAGGCAAGGTCAGTTCTGTAGAACTGGAAAGAGTTCCAGCTATACAAACTACAGCTGATGATTTGACAGAACCAAAGGATTCAATAGTCCCGGACGAACCTCAGCCTCTCCGCCAATCTGGCAGGGTTCCTCATCCGCCTGAGAGATACTTCGGTTTCTCGATGACAGTGGGAGCGAGGAATGCATCATGAGATAATGACTTAATTAGTTTCGAGCAGGCCATCGAGAGTAAGGACTCTGTAAAAATGGCTGGATGCTTAGCGATCTGAGATGGAATCCATGTACACCAACAAAGTATGGACTTTGGTTGCTGTATCTGAAGGGTTAAATCCCCATCAAGAGCAATATATCTTGAGAAGATTACTTGGTATAGATGGAAAAGTTGAGACTTTCAAAGCTATACTTGTTAAAGTTTTTCGTCATCGACCAGGCGTGGAAAATGATGAAACCGTTTTCCAGTGGCTATGCTTAAGTCCATCCGGATCCTACTTGCCATTGCTACATACCAAGACTACGATATCTGGTGGTTGGGTGCCATGACTGCTTTTCTAAATAAAGATTTAGAAGAGAAAGTCTATAAGAACACAGCCAGAGGGCTTCGTAAACCGTGGGAGTAGCGGAAACATGTGCAAGTTGCTTTACAGGATAAAGCAGGTATCGCGGAGTTGGAACGTCTGTTTTGATGCAATAGTCAAAGAGTTTGACTTCATCAAAGTGGTAGATGAACCTTGTATATACAAAAAGGGAGTAGAGAGTAAGGTGGTCATCCTCGTATTGTACGTGGACAACATACTCTTGATAGGAAAAGAGTTTCCTATGCTACGCACGGTCAATCTCCTCTTATCACATGGATTCTCCATATAGGATCAAAGTGATACCTCCTAAATCCTGGGTTTTGGATCTATAAGATAGATCTAAATGGATGTTAGGATTCTCACTACGTATAGTGAGATAGTATCAATCGATCCTTGGGAGAATCACTGGAAAAGTTCCAGAGTGATAAGGACGACTGAATGTCAGTCGCAGGCATTGTCTTTACCCTCAGTGGAGGGACGGTATGTTGGAAGAGTTCCAAGTTAGATACCGTGGCAAACTAGACGATAAAGGCTGGTGTCATCGCTATCAAAGATACTACCAAAGAGGCAGTTTGGGTGTATATTGGTTCATGAGATGAACTAGGTTCCTACCATTGTGTGACAATGGAAGTGTGGCTTTGGCCCAGGAACCACGGTCCCATCAGTGACCCAGACATATTCTGAGGCAGCATCACCTGATCATGGAGATAGTAGATCTCCAGGATGATCGAGGTTTGGAGAGTAGACTCAGAGGACAACACGGCGGAACCACTCACAAAGGCCTTTTCCCAGAGAGAGACTTTTATGGGATGGTTGAGTATGAGATACTGCAACCACTGCTACAGATGGCCCTAGTGCAAGTGGGAGATTGTTAGTTATATGTATACCCTGGAGGCCATTACTGTACATAGGATGTATATTGTAGTGGATGCTGGGACATATATAGGGAGGACTATCTTGCTCGACATGATAGTACGCTATCTGGTTGCTCTTTATCTTAACATGTATACTTTCTGTCTCTCTGTTACATGTTGATAAAGCCCTTAGGATGTGTACTCGACTTCCAGGACTATGATGTAGATCATACTAGTGGGGCCTGGGTAGTCCATGAGTACATCCTTCAATGTTCCTAGTCGTGGGAATATCGAGACGGGGCATCGATATTCCAGAGTAGACTAGCGTATATCTTCTCGACCCATGTGATGGGCGATGGATGATCCCATATCCATTGGTGTTTGACATCAGAGATGGTATGCGGGTGCTCAGTGGTGACTGGGTACACTGAACGGACTCGCCGAGAACTCCCAGATGGTATTATACCTCACGTCAGATGGCAGTTCTCTGGTGACACTGGTACAGCTTAGTCTGTTGACCCGAGATAGTTATAGAGTCTTGTGTGTCTCCCACTGTGCTTTGATTTCCACCCTACCACGGCTCTACTGAGTCGTGCAAACAGGTGGTTTTTGGGTACAGTCCCGATTCACATGGAGGCAATGAGCGATAGGAGGGGATTCGTCTCTCGCGGTATTGGGGGTTGATGTTGCGCTATGCTCGACTGGCCATAACTGGAAATCCCTGGCCAAGCTTGCAGTGATTTACTAGTAAGTGTTATCAGTAGTTTCACGCTTGTTATGGACCTTACATCGGCATGACTTATCGAGCTGCCGGGGTCTGACGTTTACCACCCCTAGGCGAGATATGCGACATATCAGACGAACAGACCGGACTGTACGGTAAGTGTTACTGGTTGGATTCACAGGAGTGTGAGCGGGATTGCTCGTTGATCTTCTGATTGCTCAATACCCAGGTGGCCGTTACGTTTAGCAGACCGCTTGCGGCTTGTGGGTGTTTGATATGATCATCACCTACTGCCGGCGTATTGACGAGTCTTTAGAGTCCTACACAGAGGTTTCCTGGCTCAAGCGAAACGAAATAGGAGCGCATATGAGATATGTGCGGGACCGAGAATAATACAAGTATGTGATACTGAATTCTATTCTCGCGATTCGTATCATCGGACGGTTATATAAGATATAGCCGGGTTACCGAATCAAATGTTGATTCGATATATTGATACACTTAATATTAGTCGGTTATATGCAGTATGACCGGATCATTAAATCAAGTGCTGATTTAATGTATAATTATATATTGGATATATTACTTTATATTGACTAGTATTGTTCACTTAAGATTGATTTTCTCACTTGATTGTGTACATTGTATATATGATATATATTTGTGCACTAGTTGTCTCATGTTTGATGATACATGCAAACTTGGGTGTGTGCATGCTTTAAACCATGTTTAGGTTAATGGTTAGGTTTTATTTGTTTTATTTATTTTTGGCAAAAAAAATAAAATGGTGGTTTTCTTTCTTTGCTTTAAGCTTCATGAAGTTTCTTAGCATCTTTGACCATTTTGTTTTTTCCTTTAACCTAACCATTACACCTAAATCCTAATTTATTCTCTACATGTGTTAATTTCACCTATGGTTACATTATGATAAGTATTCACTTGATTTATTATTTTCAAGGAGAATTCATTTTTTCCTTCTTCTTCTTCCATCTTCTTCAAGTGAAGAAAGCTTTCTTGAAAAATTTCAAGTGTTGAAATCAAGTGAGAAATCCAAATCCAAAGTGAACCCACTTCCTATTTCTTCATCCTCTACCACTTGCCATGTTGTATAGGGTGTTTTCTTCACAAGGTTCATGACCAAGTGAGGATGGAGCTTGAGTTTGAGTCGCCTCGACGTAGATCATCTTCGGCATTGAAGTCAATGACCTAGCCCGATTATTTCTCCGACGAAACCATCACTAGAGTCCGGGATTCCGATGATCACAGCGGAGGGACGTCAACACGGAGCTAAAGAAGTGGAGGACCGGATCTACAAAGGTTGTAATCCCTTTCACTTAGTAGCAAAGTTGTTTGCTTGCATTTAGTTTCGCCTATCCTCTAGTTAACGATCTTGCATAGGGTTTCTCGGCACATAAATTTTTGATTTTGGTATGGTTGATGCCTTGTGGAACCTCATGCGTATGCCTAGGAACCCTACAGCTTTTGGGTGCAGTCCCGAATCACATGGAGGCAATGAGTGATAGGAGGGGATTCGTCTCTCTCGGTATAGGGAGTTGATGTTGTGCTGTGTTCGATTAGCTATAACTGGAAGTCCCTGGCCAGGGCTGATATAGAGATTTACTGGTAAGTGTTACTAGTAGTTTCTCGACCCGTTATGAGCCACACATCGACACGACTTATCGGTTACTGGGGTCTGACGTATACCACCCCTAGACTTGATATGCGACATATCAGACGAAGTGATCGGACTGTACTGGAGTGTTACTGATTGGATTCACAGGAGAACGTATAGGTTAGCTTGTTGATCTTCTGATCGCTCAATACCTGGGTGGCTGTTACGTTTAGCTGACCACTTGCAGCTTATGGGTGTTTGATATGATCATCACCTGCTACCGGCGTATTGACGATTCTTTAGAGTCCTACACAGAGGTTTCTTGGCTCAGGCAAAACGGAGTAGAGGCACATATGTGATATGTGCAGAAACGAAGAAAATGCGATATGAGATACCGTATTATATTCTCGCGATATTTAGATATGAACCGGGTCATCGGATCAAGTGTTGATTCGATGAATCGGTACATAATATATTAGTCGGTTATATTCGATATAGCCGGATTGTCGGATCAAGTGTTGATTCGATAATTTAATGTATAATAATATATATGATATATTGTATTACATTATCTAATATTGGCTCGCTTTATTATTTCATTTTCTCACCGGATAATACATTGATATATATGCGATATATGTTAATTGTATTATTTTCTTTTGTTGCAAATATATAATATATATGTGATATATATTATTGTGACGTGATATGATTAATAATGGAACATGTTTAGTGGAGATTAAGAAAGGTTAGGGTGTGATTAGGGTTAGTTCTTTCTTGCACATTCTAGAAGGAATTCCTTTTGTCATGAGAAAGATATTATGTTGATATTTATCCATGACTCACTCTTTAACCCAACCAAACCCTAGCCCTAGTTTATTCTCTACAAAGGTTATCCTAGTCATCCTTGACCATAGTTCCATAATTAATCATATATTCATTTCTATTATTCATCACAAAAGGATTATCTCATTATTCATCATCTTCTTCTCTCTTGAGCTTTGAGAAAGCTTGCTAGTTTTTCATTTTGTGATGAATTCATGTGAGAATTTGATATAAAAAGATAGCATAAATACTACTCCATCATCCTCATCTAATCTAGCCTATTAGATTAGGGTGTTCACCTCATTAGAGTGAGAGAGCTTGAGTTATTGCAATTTCGACGTAGATCATCGGAGAAAAGGAATACTACAAGCTACCATGGATCGTTCGAGTCATGGAGCCTCTCTTGAGTCCAGGAGATCGTGGATCGCGGTGAAGGGACTTCTACTCGGACCTTATGAAGCGAAGGAGCGGACTACAAAGGTTGTAATCCCTCACACTTAGTAGTAAAGATGTTTACTTGCATGTTAAAGCCTAATAATCTAGCATAGATCCCGGCTTTAGGTTGTTCGGCACGGCTAAAATTTTATTCGGGCATGTTTGATGCCTTATGAACCCTCACAAGAGTGCCTAGGAACCCTACAGTTTTAAGGTCAATGTGTTGCGCACCAGAATTCAAAATACTTGATTCGTCAGAAATTATGGAGGTAGAAGACTCGGAAAGATCGTCTCCCTCATTCTCAAATGGGTCTAAATCAAGTGGTCTTTCAAGAATCATAGAACTCGTAATTTAAGAGTGTGATTCATCAAATTTCAGTGGAAGTGAAAAGGGATGAGAAGAACCAAAGAAAGTGTGTGATGAAATGGGTAAACGAACTTGGGTGTCGAGTATCGTTGATCCAGATATGGAAGATGAAGGCTGAATATCGTTTTGTATATCGGATAGCTTGGTGGTAAGAATAGGATCGGTTAAATGAACAGGAAGATGTTCACATGCAATGGAAGGGACATGATGGGTTGGGGAATCCAACTCATCCAACATAGTGAGTTCATCTTCAAAGATATTCTCAACACCGATCTCATTAGCATCTTCTGTAACGACTCTGTTTATAATGTACAAAAATTGTTTAAAGTTAAAGTACTGAATAGAGTATTTGCAATTCTGAGTATGCTATAAGTATTTGATTTGTTTTTAAACAGTATGAAAGCACTTGTAGCTCATTGGTAAAGCCTTGAACTGTTGTGACGTAGCCCTTGTGTTTAAATTCCCTCAGCCACATATTATTTTTGCTGATTTTTTCTTTTAAACTTTTGGGAAGCCCAAAAGTTTACATGTGCAATACACGTAAAAAATGAAAAGTCTCATAAATCAAACATGTGCACTGAGTTATATGAAATGACAATGACACGTGGCAGCAATCCAAGACCACCCCAACCCAAACGACCGGCGAGATATGAAAAAGGGTCAACGGCGCTGGGTAAAACCGTCGAGAATGCTTCCAATTTTTGACCCCAACACCCTTTGGCCTACCCCACTAATCCTACTCTGTTTGATTTTCATGCACATTAACAGAGAATTAAAATGAGCTTTAAAAACAAATTTTAATGCATTTTATTTCTCATTTTAATACCTTAAATCCTAATTCTATCCTATAAATACTACTCTACACCCTAGCCTCTCTATTCTGAAATCCATTGTCAAAACTCTCAAATTTTTCCAAATCTAAAAAGTTGTACAAGTGGAGTTAGCCTAAGGTCAAGTTCCAACAACGATTCGAGACAAATCCGGCGACACCGCGACTCCACAACGCCTTCAAAACCTTCCTCCGCCTCTTCCCTCTCTTCTCAACCAGTAAGTTCCCTCTCTTCTCCTCTCTTTCTATTCTAAAACGATCTTTTATTAAAACTCGTCGGAAGCGGAGTTATTCCGTTTTTCGATTCTAATTTCATTAAAAACCCAACTTTTTTTAATAACAAATCAACCATTTCTTTATATCTTATTTATCAACCATAAAACAACATTTAGAACAAGTTTCAATTCAAAATAAAATGCTATGCAACTTGTATTATACTTTTTCGTTTAAGTACCACAAAATTTACCTACGACATTACTTCATCAAATTGCTCATATTACCTTTAAAAAACTCACGAAATAATGAACTACCTCATCACAACACTCATCATGGCATAGCACGATGGTTTGAAAACAATATTTTTGTAGCTAAAATGAATTTACAGTTAAATACCATAAACTGTCAAAACCGTATTTCTTTTAATTGTTTTAATCAAATTCCATACGATTATGTCCTTACAACCCATTTTAGGGAATCCGATTTGGTTGGTGTGGGTTATCGCACATCCATCGGACTAGTAGGGCGAGATGCAGATCTCCTCACGGAGCATACGATCTCGATGGAATTTTTATTATTACAATTCTTAAGAAAATATGATTTCTATTAATAAATAAATTCTATTTTTAATAAATATATATATATGTAAATATTATCAAAATATATATTTTAAATATATAATATATTCCATGTTTTCTAAATCAAAAGAAAAGAACCACAAAAGTTCATGAAAAACCCATCAAGAAATCAATACAAGTCAATTTACATGAAAATACTATATACTATTCAATTTAGGTTTATATCCACTAGAATATCTCATCATATAAAAATTACATCTATGAAAAACCTAAAGACGATAAATAAATACATGAGGTTTATTTTGAAACTATATCAAAACTATTTTTCATAAACCCCCTCAAGTTATATTAATTTACAATAAGGACCCTAGTAAATATAGGTTTAAGCGGTACCAATTCTCTTGAGCCTCAGAGAGCCGGAGAAAGTGGGTTCTTGCCTATTTAAGGTAGGCAACTAAAAATGGGGTTATCAATACGGTAATTGTTTTGGAAAAAGACACAAATCTTGCCGTTCAGGTGCAACAGTTACCGATAACTCCAAAACTAATTCAGGACTTCAATTCTGTTAAGTGTCTGACTCGGTCAGAGTCTCAGTCTAATCTGAAATCAATCCA
This sequence comes from Agapanthus africanus, assembly GCA_030015575.1. Classification (NCBI taxonomy): domain Eukaryota; kingdom Viridiplantae; phylum Streptophyta; class Magnoliopsida; order Asparagales; family Amaryllidaceae; genus Agapanthus; species Agapanthus africanus. Next base: position 505,178,142 of record JASDDO010000031.1, read on the forward strand.
TCCATGAATACAATTCAAATACAACTCCAATACAACATAAATCCATTTATACCAGAATACAATCTATATCAGCATGACTTGATTTGATCGAACCATGAATATACATGGACGTGATCACATGACTATCCGTTTACATTCTTTCCTTTACATGAACAACTGATATCATGGTTACGACAAGTCTTACATATACAAATCAATACAAGTCAGTACAATAAACATTACGGGGTTTTTAAAGGGGTAGATTGGTACGGAATGTGTTAAAAGTCGCACGAGACGGTCACTTTAATACACCTAAACTGAATATCCATTGCCGTTGTCCTGTGGGTTTTGACGGGGCCTTGTATTCCTTATACCATAGTCCATGGGGTAAATTGAACTCCTCTCGTATATACTGGCATATTTTGTACCAAGCAACAAAAAACTGCGTTAATAAAATAATCATACATTATATCAGATATATTGTCTTTATCTATTCAGTCTATTTCTATCTCTCTTTGGGACTTACCGAGCGATTGTTCGCTGATGACATTCCTTTTCTATTCTTTCTTTAGAATGTTGTTAGGAAGACCCGACTCTCTGGAGATTGAGCCCAGCTCAGAAGACTTGGAGCAGTTCTCAGAAGACCCAGAGCTTTAGTCATCTGTATATACTTTTATTTTCAGTTCATGCAATTGTTTAGGCATTGCTTTCCATGTTGTATTTACTTTTCAGTTGCATTGTAAAGAATGTTTAATAAATAAAAAGTTGTTGTTCATTTACATTTCATGTCTTTCTTGTGCACATTTACATTATATTGCTTATTTACGCTTATCTTGTTTACTTCTGAGTAAATATGTCGCGGACCATATCACGTCTCCTTATCGTACACCGGGAAGCGGGGCATGACATGTTTTGTTGGCAGCCCATGCAGGTCAGTTCTGCATGGAACCCTATCATGTAGGGTCAATTTTTCATGAAGTTCTAAGCAATATAACACAAGAATTATAAGACTCAGCAACTAAACATTCTTTACATTTTTTATTCTTTGAATCTATCCCAACCCTATTTTTCTTTCAAGGTTATGGATTCTCCCAATAACACGAGTACAAACGTCAAAAACACACCACCACCTTTTCCACTTACACCTACTGTTGTAGCTCCGATCAACAAGTAGATGGTACTACTCGAGGCAATAAAGAGCCTCCTGGAGGGACAGCAGCAACAGACTTCCATACTAATGAACCGCCTAGAAACGGAAGCACCTGTAGTGAAGCAATTCCGGGCAATGCATCCAAAGCAATTTTCTGGAAAAGAGAGCCCTTTGGAAGCTGAAAAATGGGCTCAATCCATTGAGAACGATCTGGCAGCAACACAAGTGCCAGACATTGTTTGGGTAAGGGTTGCGAAGTTGCAACTTACCGATAACGTCCAAGTATGGTGGAAGGCGGAAGAAAGCCGTCTTACTCAACCAATCGAATTGAGGATTTTTCGCGAGATGTTCGACGCGAAATATTTCCCCGAGACTGTCCGATTCGACATGGAGCAGCAATTTATCCACCTGCAATAAGGTTCAATGTGGACCAAATCTGTGGATGAGTATGAGACTGAATTCATCATGTTGAGCAGGTAAGATATGTCTTAAATATTTGAATTTCTATTATCACATACTACACAGTTAACACAAGACCGTAACAGGTTCGCGACACATCTCATACCGACTGCTGAGATCATGGCCAGAAGATTTCAGGGTTGAACCGGAAAATCCAAGCTGTTCTAACTATAGGGGATTTCCCAACTCACGATTTAGCTTTGAAGGCTGCCCGTCGATATGAGGCAGAAGCGAAGAAGAAGGGCAGAGCTCAATCTGCCGGTATGAAGCGTCTTGCTACTCAGATAGCAGGAGGAGCCTCTTCCAGGCCACCGTTTGTACCCGGGAGACCGGGAGTACCATTCAACCGGCCCAGTTCAGACTTTTGTTTTTACTGCAAAAGAAATGGACACCCGGCGAAGGATTGTAGGCGTGCTAATTGCCTCTGCTTAGTCTATAGCTCATCCACACATGATATTGGGTCTTGTCCTCACAGACTCAATCATAATCAGACATACAAACCAGCAATCACCTATCCGCAGCGGCCAGCTATCCAGGCACCTGCTCTTCGACTTGCTCTCCCAGCTCCACCTCCTCATGGACCTACTGCACCTCCTCCTCGTCAGTTCTATCAAGCATAAAGGAACCTACCTCAAGGACAACGAAACTGACAGAGGAATGCGCCTCCAGCAAGGAGAAATGTACCGAGACAACAGGCTTTCACAATGACTGTGGAAGAAGCTGAAGCCACTGGCCACGTCATCACTGGTAACTTTCCATCTTTCAAATCTGTTCAATACTTGTTTATATCTATATATTCTTTTCCATACCTAAATATGTCCCACATAACTTAGGTATGATCTTAGTAGCCTCACTTCCTGAATTAGCACTCTTCGATACTGGAGCATCTCATTGCTTTATGTCACAACGGTTCGTCCGAACTCATGCGATTCCAGTCAAACCGCTCATATCCAGCTGGAATGTCAGTTCAGGGAACGACGTTTTAAAGGAAACAATGGGATACAACCTGTGTTCAGTGGTCGTCTGCAGCAGAGAATTTTATGCTGACTTCAAGGTGCTGGACATACCGAATTTTGATGTCGTTTTGGGTATGGATTGGCTAGGAACTTTCTATACTACCATCAACTGTCGTTAAAAGAGGGTAGTGTTCGAGATCCCAGAACATGTGGTCTTTTATTTCAAAAGTGAAGACCGTACCCTGGAGCCTAGCACATACAAAGCAAAATCGAAGAAGGCAGTGTTGCAACTCTACAGGCGGAAGAAGACAAGCCAGAGGTAGTTCGAGAGTTTGACAATGTATTTCCTGAAGACATATTAGGTTTGCCTCCCGATCGAGCTCTTGAATTTGGAATTGATTTAGTATCTGGTGCATAACCGGTGATCAAAGCACCGTATCGATTAAGTCCTAAAGGTTTGAAGGAGATCCGTACTTAGCTGGAAGAACTTCTGCAGAAAGGATGGATTCGCCCCAGTATTTCAAGTTGGGGATCTTTAGTTTTACTTGTGAAGAAGAAGGAAGGTTCATACAGAATGCGGATTGATTATAGAGCTTTGAACGAATTCACGATAAAGAATAAGTATCCACTACCGCGAATCGACGATCTATTCGATCAGCTAAGTGGGTCTTGCGTTTTCTCAAAGTTAGATCTTCGTTCAGGTTATAATCAGGTGAAGGTCAAAGAATCTGATATTCCGAAGACGGCATTCAGGACTCACTATGGACATTATGAGTTTCTCGTGATGCCATTTGAAGTGACCAATGCACCGGCCATATTCATGAATCTGATGAATCATGTTTTCCGAGAGTACCTCGACAGGTTCGTTGTCATATTCATCGACGACATCCTGGTATATTCAAAGAATCGAAAAGAGTATGCTAAACATTTACAAATTGTCCTGGAGACTTTATGATAGCATCAACTCTATGCCAAGTACAGTAAGTGTGAGTTTTGGCTAGAACAAGTCGGATTCTCGGACATATCGTTTCAGGCGAAGGAATCTCTGTAGATCCAGCTAAAATATCAGCAGTAAGCAACTGGCCGACACCAAAGAAAGTGAAGGACATTCAAAATTTCTCGGGATTAGCGGGATACTACCGAAGATTTATTGAAGGATTTTCGAAGATTGCAACACCCCTGACCAAGCTCACACGTAAAGATGAAGAATTCGCATGGTCAGAATCATGTGAACAAGCTTTCGTAGAACTCAAGTCAAGATTGAAAACAACGCCTATTCTCGTAATACCGGGCCAATCTGGAGGTTTCGTAGTGCATTGCGATACATCCGGTAAGGGATTAAGATGTGTTCTACACCAGAACGGTAAAGTTGTAGCTTATGCATCAAGACAGTTGAAAGTTCATGAGCGCAACTATCCGACGTATGATCTAGAGTTGGCAGCCGTTATCTTTGCACTCAAGATTTGGCGCTATTATCTTCTTGGAGAACGGGTAGATATCTACATAGACCACAAAAGTACGAAGTCTGTGTTTACTCAGAAAGAGTTGAATATGCGGCAGAGAAGATGGTTAGAACTTATGGCGGACTTCGACATCAACCTATAATATCATCCAGGGAAGGTGAATGTAGTTCCTGATGCACTTAGTCGCCAACCATTATCATTGAATCTCACCGCACAATGGATGCTACAACAAGATTTGCATCAGATGGAGATAGAAGTGATCATGCCAGGTAACACTTCATGTTTGATGAACTTACAAGTTCAGTCTACAATTGTCAATCAGATCAAAGCAGCTCAAGCAAGTGATGCTAATTTGCAAAAGATCAGAGAACAAGTAGAAAGTTGACTTAGAACATACTTTATCATCCACGAAGACGGATCTTTGAGATACGGAAGCAGATTATGTGTACCACAAGGTCCTATTCGGGAAGAGTTAATGAAAGAAGCTCACAGCTCCCCATACTCAGTACACCCTGGTGGTACAAAGATGTACAAAGATCTGTGGCAACATTACTGGTGGCATGGAATGAAGCGTGAAGTAGCCAGAAGCGTAGCCAAATGCTTGGTGTGTCAGCAAGTAAAAGCTGAATACCACAGGACTGCTGGTTTACTTCAACTGTTACCTATCCCAGAATGGAAGTGGCAACACATTACTATGGACCTCGTGATTGCACTTCCTCGCAGCACGAAAGGTAACGATGAGGTATGGGTTATTGCGGATCGACTCACAAAGTCGGCTCATTTCATCCCATTTCGAGTTGGCCAATCTACCGAGACACTAGCAAAGAAGTATATGGAGGTAAGTTTGAATCTAAGTAAGATTTAACTCTTCATAGGGTACTATTTCCGATACCCATAAACTCATGCAGGAAATCGTGAGATTACATGGATTACCGGTTTGCATTGTCTTCGATCCTGACACCAGATTCCGATCGCAATTTTAGCAGAGTCTGCAATTTAGCTTGGGAACGAGTCTGAACTTTAGCACAGCTTATCATCTACAAACAGATGGTCAGTCTGAGCGAACGATTCAGATTCTTGAAGATATTCTAAGAGCGTGTATGTTAGACTTCAGAGGATCGTGGAAAGATCACCTACATCTTGTGGAGTTTTCATACTATAACAGCTACCAAGCAAGTATTGGAATGACACCCTTTGCGGCTCTATATGGAAGGAAGTGTCGTTCACCATTAAGTTGGGACGACATCGGAGATAGAGAACTCCTTAGACCTGAGATGATAGTGGTGACTGCAGATGTAGTTCGCACTATCAAGGAACGAATGCGCATAGCCTAAGACCGACAGAAGCACTGGGCTGATGCAAAGCGCCGACACTTGGAGTTCCAACCGGGAGATCATGTATTTCTGAATATTTCTCCAAACCATGGAGTGATTCGCTTTGGAAAGAGGGGTAAGTTAAGTCTGAGGTACATTGGATCATTCGACATATTCGAACGAGTCGGAGAAATGGCATATCGCTTAGCACTTCCACCTTCATTGGAAGGAGTGCACAATGTGTTCCACATATCCCAGTTTCAAAAATATGTGAGCGACCCCAACCATATCCTTGATCACTCCAAGCTCAATGTACAGACAGACTTATCTTATGAACAACAACCCATTGAAATCCTAGACAGAAAGGTAAAGTCATTTAGAAACAAGGAAGTAAACTTGGTTCGAGTAATGTGGAGAAAAGACACACCAGGAGAATCAACGTGGGAAAGAGAAGACGACATGCGTGCAACATACCCTTTCTTATTTGTAAATTAGTCCTTAAATAATTGTAAATTTCGAGAACGAAATTTTTATAAGGAGGGTAGAATGCAATGACTCTGTTTATAATGTATAAAAATTGTTTAAAGTTAAAGTACTAAATAGAGTATTTGCAATTCTGAGTATGCTATAAGTATTTGATTTGTTTTTAAACAGTAAGAAAGCACTTGTAGCTCATTGGTAAAGCCTTGCACGGCTGTGACGTAGCCCATGTGTTCAAATCCCCTCAACCACATATTATTTTTGCTGATTTTTTCTTTTAAACTTTTTGAAAGCCCAGAAGTTTACACGTGCAATACACGTAAAAAATAAAAAGTCTTAGAAATAAAACATGTGTACTGAGTTATATGAAACGACAGTGGCACGTGGCAGCAATCCAAGACCCACCCCACCCTAAACGACTGGTGAGATGGGAAAAAGGGCCGGCGGCGCAGGGTAGAACCGTTGAGATTGCTTCCAATTTTTGACCCCAACACTCTTTGGCCTACCCACTAAACCTACTCTGTTTGATTTTCCTGCACATTAACAAAGAATTAAAAACAAATTTTAATGCATTTTAATTCTCCTTTTAATACCCTAAACCTTGATTCAATTCTATAAATACCACCCTACATCCTGGCCCTCTCTATTCTAAAATCCATTGCCAAAACTCCCAAATTTTTCCAAGTCCAAAAAGTTGTACAAGTGGAGTTAGCCCAATGTCAAGTTCCGACAACGATTCGGGACAAATCCGGCGACACCGCTACTCCACGACGCCTTCAAAACCTTCCTCCACCTCTTCTCTCTCTTCTCAACCAGTAAGTTACCTCTCCTCTCCTCTATTTCTATTATAAAACGATCTTTTATTAAAACTCGTCGGAAGCGGAGTTATTCCGATTTTCTAATTCTAATTTCATTAAAAACCCAACTTTTCTTAACAACAAATCAACTATTTCTTTATATCTTGTTTAGAAACCATAAAACAACATTTAGAACAAGTTTCAATTAAAAATAAAATACTATGCAACTTGTATTATACTTTTTCGTTTAAATACCATAAAGTTTATCTATGACATTACTTCATCATATTGTTCATATTACCTTTAGAAAACTCACGAGGTAATGACCTAGCTCATCACAATACTCATCATGACATAGCACAAGGGCTTGAAAATAATATTTTTGTGGCAAAAACGAATTTACAGTTAAATACCATAAACTATCAAAACCGTACTTCTTTTTATTGTTTTAATCAAATTCCATACGATTGTGTCCTTACAACCCATTTTGGGGAATCCGATTTGGTTGGTGCGGGTTATCGCACATCCATCGTACTAGTAGGGCGAGATGCAGACCTTTTCACGGAGCATACGATCTCGATGGAATTTTTATTATTACAATTCTTAAGAAAACGTGATTTCTATTAATAAATAAATTCTATTTTTAATAAATATATATATATATATATATATGTAAATATTATCAAAATATCTATTTTAAATATATAATATATTCCATGTTTTCTAAATCAAAAGAAAAGAACCACAAAAGTTTATGAAAATACCATTAAGAAATCAATACAAGTCAATTTACATGAAAATATCATATACTATTCAATTTAGGTTTATATCCACTAGAATATCTCATCTTATAAAAATTACACCTATGAAAACCTAAAGACGATAAATAAATACTTAAGATTTATTTTGAAAATATATCAAAACTATTTTTCGTAAAACCCCCTCAAATTATATTAATTTACAATAAAGACCCTAGTAAATATAGGTTTAAGAGGGACCGATTCTCTTGAGTCTCAGGAAGCCGAAAAAAGTAGGTGTTGGCCTATTTAAGGTAGACAACTAAAAACGGGGTTATCAATACGGTAATTGTCTTGGAAAAAGACACAAATCCTGCCATCAATGTGCAGCAGTTATCGATAACTCCAAAACTAATTCAGGACTTCAATTATGTTAAGTGTCTGACTGAGTCAGAGTCTCAGTCTAATCTGAAATCAATCCATTCATGAATACAATTCAAATATAACTCCAATACAATATGAATCCATTTATACCAAAATACAATCTAGATCAACATGACTTGATTTGACCGAACCATGGATGTACATGGACTTGGTCACATGAGTATCCGTTTACATTCTTTCCGTTTACATGAACAACTGATATCATGGTTTCGGAAAGTCCTACATCTACAAATCACTGTTTCCCCCAATCAGGGAGCAAAGTTCTATTCAAAATTTGAAATGAGACGGCGCCTTATAAGAGCGCTCGTGCCAAGAGCGCCAGTGCTAAGAGTCAAAGACTCTGAGGCAGCGCTCACGTGTAAAGCATGAGAGCGCTGGCACCAAGAGCGCCAGCGCTAAAAACTCTGAGGCGGCACTCACGTGCAAAGCACGAGAGCGTTGGCGCCAAGAGCGCCAGCGCTAAGAGTCAAAGACACTGAGGCAGCGCTCATGTGCAAAGCACGAGAGCGCTCGCGTCAAGAGCGCCAGCGCTAAAGACTATGAGGCAGTGCTCAGGTGCAAAGCACGAGAGCGCCAGCGCTAAGAGTCAAAGACTCTGAGGCAACGCTCACGTACAAAGCACGAGAGCGCCCGCGCTAAGAGCGCCAGCGCTAAAGACTTTGAGGCAGCGCTCACATGCAAAGCACGAGAGCGCTAGCGCCAAGAGAGCTAGCGCTAAGAGTCAAAGACTTTGAGGCAGCGCTCACGTGCAAAGCATGAAAGCACTAACGCCAAGAGTGCCAACGCTAAAGACTCTGAGGCAGCGCCTCACATGCAAAATACGAGAGCGCTAGCGCCATGAGCGCTAGTGCTAAGTGTTAAAAGACTCTGAGGCAGCGCCTCACGTGCAAAGCACGAGAGCGCCGGCGCTAGAACTAAATGTTCTCCCCCTTGGATCAAGGATCCAACGAAGATGATAAATAATCAAATTACCAGAATAAAATTCTCTTGAGGAAATACTCTTCAAGATCTTTCCAAACAGGAAAGATTGTGCCCTGTAAATCAGAGCACCGTTGGATCAAAGATCCAATGGTGATTAAAAATCACCAAGATACAGAATAAATCCTGTATGGGAAAATATCTTCCCAATCTTTTTAGTAACAAGAAAACTATCTTCTGTAAAACAGAAGCCCTTGGATCAAAGATCCAATGGTGGAAAACATTCCCTAAATCAATCAGAGATCTCTCAATGAGAGATTTCCTTAACTGATTCAACAAATCGGCCTCCCCTATATAAAGGACCCAAGACTTCAAGTCTTGCACAGAGAACCCCCCCATAAATTTCAAGTCCTCAGAAAAGAAAAAGAGAAGAGCAAGCTCTAAAAAGAAGAACCTTCTTCAAGGTGAGGAAAATGAAGAGGGATCATAACATCTCCACCATATTTGAGAGTTTAACTCCCACGTCATAAGAACATAGTTCTTTTCTAGATCACAGATCTATAAGACAAAGTCTTTCACAAAAAAACAAAGAGATCGTAGCATTTTCTCATTAAAGAAGAACTCGGTTCTTAGATCCATGAGACAAAGTCTCTTATTGTAACAACTCTAAATTTCCTATACAAGTTTTTACAAAATTTTTTCAAAAATCCATAAAAGGGTATTTATTGCCTCAGCACAAGACTTAAGTAATTAATTAGCAATTTAATTACAAGAAAGAGCTTGTGGCTCATTGGTAATACCTTGCACTGCTGAACCAAGCCACCAGAATTCAAATTCCATGCCCCACATTATTTTATATTATTTTGTTCTAAATTTTATAGAAGCCCAACAGTCAACACGTGATAACTCCAGAATTTCCCACTACACCCACTAAAATAATGTACCAGTGACTGCATCAAGTGACCCCCCACCTTCCCATGCCCCGATTCGGCCGAGTCAGGCCGAGTCTGCTGGCGGACCGGCCGACTCGGGCCGGCGCCGCCGGGTGGACTCGGTGGGAAAGGTGCCTTTTGGAATTCTCAAACCCCCTGCATACTTTAAATCTGGAGATCGTTTCCAGAGAGCCCATTAACACTCATTTACTTCATTTTTAATATATTTTTCAAACATTTTTACATTTTTAAAAATTAAAACCCTACATCTACCCTAACCCTAGCCTAACCCTATAAATACCACCCCTACCCTCTCACCCTAAACTCTGAGCAAACTCTCTAAAATTTCCAAGAAACTTGTGTACTTTAAAATCGAGCACGAAGCGAAGCTACAGCGAAATTCCCAGCGAACTTCCGGCGATCGTTCTAGGAACTCGCGGCGATGAAGTGACGCACAGGCAATTCCTCTCCATCCATCTCACTCTCGTTATTGTCCAAAAACCCGTAAGTCCCATTTCTAACTTTCTTTTCCATTCTAAAAATACGGATTTACAAAACCCGACGGAATCGGAACAAATCCGATTTTCGATTCGGTTTTCTTATAAAACTTCACTTCTCGTTAATATAATTTTTCTTAAACTCTCTCATGTTGACTATTAAACACTAATCAACCAAATTGATCAAGTTTCATTTCATAAAATGATGGCTATTTTACTTTATCGTATTTTTTCATTTAAATACCACATTGTTTCAATTATACATTTAAACCATTAAACTTGTTATACCTTTAAGTAGATCACGAGGTAACGACCTACCTCCTCACACACTCATATGCAACATAGCACGATACCCTGGGAACATAGAATACAAGATATCGACATTTTTACAAATAAATAACCTTTGAGCTAATAAAAAATATCTAGACTCAGCCAATTAAGGACTGTCGCGCTCATTAGGACAGAGCAAGGTTGTGGGCATTCAGTCGTTATATCTAAACCTGACTTTGTGGTGCCTAGGCTAGGCAAGTGAGAAAGGTAACTTTAAAAGGCTTGTCTCACGGTGATTCGTGAGCGGATCCATCACTTCTTCACTTGTACTTACCTGGCCACAATTGGCGGTGAAGAGGCGAGTTGAGGGATATCTCACAACTTGTCGCTTTGGACCAGTTAGGAGCAGTCTAATTGACTTGGGAGACCCTAGAACATAGAATACGGGAATCGACATCTTTACAAATAAATACCATAATTAATAAAACCGTTTTTCTTTAATGATTAGTATTTATACAAATCTTTGCAAAGCGCCGCTACAACCCATTTGGGGAACTCGTTCGGGATGGTGCGGATTATCGCGCATCCTTGGGCTTAGTAGTGCGAGATGCAGACCTCCGCAAGGAACATTCGGCCTCGAGAGATTTAAAATACGACATCTTAAGAAAACGAGATTTCTAGAATATTATATATATACTAAAATTTTTTTCATATAAATATATGTATATGTAACATAAAAATATCTATTTTGAATTATTACAAATATTCCACTTTTTCTAAAAATGTCGCAAGAACCATTTTACACTAAAATACAATGAATTCCATACAAATCAATATTACAAATAAATACCTTTATTTATGAAAATAGGATATTTTCACTAGAAATATCACAGTATAAAATCTACATTCATTACAACTCTAAAGACGATTAATAAATACTTGTGGTGTATTTTGAAAACTATACAAGAGTATTTTTACATAAACCCATTCAAGTTCTATAAATTACCCTGAGGACCCTAGTAAACATAGGTTTAAGCGGGACCAATCTCTTGAGCCTCAGGGAGCCGGAGAAGTGGGTGCTTGCCTATCTAAGGTAGATAACTTAACCACGGTGTTATCAATACGGTAATCGTCTTAAAAAAGACACAAATCCTGCCGTCCACATGCAGCGGTTACCGATAACATCAAAACAATCAGGACTTCAATTCACTTATCTAATTGTCTGACTCAGGTTTGAGTCTCATTATAATCTGACTTGAATATAATTCAAGTACAATTTACAATTTACAATCTACAATCTACAATTTACAATATTACAATCCAACATGAATCCATGAATCCAACAATCAATCTATACAACTTGACCGAACCGAATCATGGATATACATTCCATTTACTTGATCTCCAGTTTACATCCATTTACATGATTCTACGGTTACATCCGTTCCGGATATCATGGTTTCGGTCAGTCATCCAATTATACAATCTATACAGTTTACAATGCAATACAATCAAAACACTACGGGGTTTAACGGGTAGACTGGTACGGAAGGTGTTAAAAGTGGCACGAGACTGCAAGATTTAAGACACCTAACATGAATCCAATTGCCGTTGTTCTACGCCTTCTAACGGAGCCTTGTACTCTATATTCAGTTCCCCGTAGTCTCTGGTCTAACGAGACTCCTCTCGTATACACTGGTATCTTTCTGTATCAAGCTACAAACAACAGCGTTAACATAACATTACAACAATATAATACAACTTTAAAAGATACCTTCTTATTCTGTCTATTTTATTTCTCCCTTATCTTTGGGACTTACCGAGCGATCTGTTCGCTGACGACATTCTCTTTCTTTCTTCTTTGAATGTCGTCCGGTGATCTGGACTTACCTGAGATCGAGCCCATTGCTGAAGACTTGGACCAGTTCAGTGAAGACCCCGAGCTCTAGTCATTGTACACTTTCCATTCAGTACTTTCATTCCTGTTATGTCATTGTTTAGGCATTGCTTTTTATTCAGTTGTATTTACTTTTTATGCATTGTACAAAAGAATGTTAATAAATAAAGTTGTTGTTCAGTTATTATCTCTTGTCTCTTGTATTTACTTTTATATTTCTTAGATACGCTTAATGTATTTACTTCACAGTAAATACGTAGCGGACCAGTCACGTCCCCTTCGCCCTATACCGGGAAGCGGGTTGTGACAGGTTTTGTTGGTGGCCCATGCAGGTCAGAGCCGTATGAAACTCTATCATGCAGTTCTGTTCTGCGTGAACAATCTAAGTAATATAATACAAGAACCAGCAACTAAAACATTCTTTACAATCCATGTTTCTTGAATCTTATCAATTTCATATTCCTTGAATTATATACTTTGAATCTGTCCTAACCTAAATTTTTCATTCAAGATTATGGATTCCCCAAACAACACCAGCATCAACTTCAACAACACTCCACCACCACTACAAATCACACCTGCCATCCCTGCTCCTCTGAACGAGCAAACGGTTCTGCTTGAGGAAATCCGAAGCTTCCTGGTTGGACTGTAGCAGCAGACTGCTATATTATTGAACCGACCAGAAGCAGAAGCAACCGTCAGGAAACGCTCTGCCACCCAGATAGTAAGAGGAACCTATACTACACAACCTTCTGAACCCAAGAGACAGAAAGAATCAATTAACCAGTCAAGTCCAGGTTTTTGTTACTACTGCCATAGGGATGGACACTTGTAGAAGGACTGTAGGCGCACAAAAGGCCTGTGCCTAGTTTGTGGCGCATCCGATCATAGAATTGGAGATTTTCCTTATAGACACAGCTCAGCTCACACACCCACCAACTACCCGCAGCGGCCAGCTATCTAGGCTCCTGCAACTCATCCTGCACTCCCAACCCCACCTCCACATGGACCAACTCTACCTAGTCAGACATCGATGTACCGGCTTACACAGAAAAATATGCCGAGACGTCAAGCCTCCACCTTAGCAGCCATAGAACCTGAGACTGTGAACCAAGGTAACCCAGGTAATTCCCTCACTTTGACCAAAACTTTTTGCAATATTTCTTTCTTTTAAATATTTTCATACACCACCAACAGTTCTGTCACAAAACTTTCTTTGAATCTGTTACACTTTCCTTTTACAAATTTCGAGGACAAAATTTTTTAAGGAGGGTAGATGTAACAACCCTAAATTTCCTATACAGGTTTTTACAAAAAAAATTTCAAAAATCCATAAAGGGGTATTTATTGCCTGAGCACAAGACTTAAGTAATTAATTAGCAATTTAATTATAAGAAGAAGCTTGTGGCTCATTGGTAATAGCTTGCACTGCTGAACCAAGCCACCAGAGTTCAAATCCCATGCCCCACATTATTTTATATTATTTTGTTATAAATTTTATAGAAGTCCAACAGTCAACACGTGATAACTCCAGAATTTCCTACTACACCCACTAAACTAAATGTACCAGTGACAACATCAGGTGACCCCCCACCTTCCAATGCCCCGACTAGGCAGAGTCGGCCGACGCCGCCGGCCGGACTCGGCCGGACGGCCGAGTCCCCAACATGGGAAATGTGCCTTTTGGAATTCTCAAGCCCCCTGCATACTTTAAATCTGGAGATCGTTTCCAGAGAGCCCATTAACACTCATTTACTTCATTTTTAATACATTTTTCACACATTTTTAAAATTAAAACCCTACATCTACCCTAACCCTATAAATACTATCCCTACCCTCTACCCTCTCACCATAAACTCTGAGACAACTCTCTAAAATTTCCAAGAAACTTGTGTACTTTGAAAACGAGCACGAAGCGAAGCTACGGAGAAATTCCCGGCGAACTTTCGGCGATCGTTCTAGGAACTCGCGGCGAAAAAGTGACGCACCGGCGATTCCTCTCCTTCCATCTCACTCTCGTTATTGTCCAAAACCCGTAAGTTCCATTTCTAACTTTCTTTTCCATTCTAAAAATACGATTTACAAAACCCGACAGAATCGGAACAAATCCGATTTCCGATTCGGTTTTCTTATAAAACTTTACTTTCCGTTAATACAATTATGCTTAAACTCTCTCATGTTGACTATTAAACACTAATCAACCAAATTGATCAAGTTTCATTTCATAAAATGATGGCTATTTTACTTTATCGTATTTTTTCATTTAAATACCACATTGTTTCAATTATACATTTAAACCATTAAACTTGTTATACCTTTAAGTAGATCACGAGGTAACGACCTACCTCCTCACACACTCATATGCAACATAGCACGATACCCTCGGGAACATAGAATACGGGAAATCGACATTTTTACAAATAAATAACCTTTGAGCCAATAAAAAATATCTAGACTCAGCCAATTAAGGACTGTCGCGCTCATTAGGACAGAGCAAGGTTGTGGGCATTCAGTCGTTTATCTAAACCTGACTTTGTGGTGCCTAGGCTAGGCAAGTGAGAAAGGTAACTTTAAAAGGCTTGTCTCACGGTGATTCGTGAGCGGATCCATCCTTTCTTCACTTGTACTTACCTGGCCACAATTGGCGGTGAAGAGGCGATTTGAGAGATATCTCACAACTTGTCGCTTTGGACCAGTTAGGAGCAGTCTAGTTGACTTGGGAGACCCTAGAACATAGAATACGGGAATCGACATCTTTACAAATAAATACCATAATTAATAAAACCGTTTTTCTTTAATGATTAGTATTTATACAAATCTTTGCAAAGCGCCGCTACAACCCATTTGGAGAACCCGTTCGGGATGGTGCGGATTATCGCGTATCCTCGGGCTTAGTAGTACGAGATGCAGACCTCCGCAAGGAGCATTCGGTCTCAAGAGATTTAAAATACGACATCTTAAGAAAACGAGATTTCTAGAATATTATATATATACTAAAATTATTTTCATATAAATATATGTATATGTAACATAAAAATATCTATTTTGAATTATTATAAATATTCCACTTTTTATAAAAATGTCACAAGAATCATTTTACACTAAAATACCATGAATTCCATACAAATCAATATTACAAATAAATACCTTTATTTATGAAAATAGGATATTTTCAGTAGAAATATCACAGTATAAAATCTACATTCATTACAACTCTAAAGACGAATAATAAATACTTGGGGTGTATTTTGAAAACTATACAAGAGTATTTTTACATAAACCCCCTCAAGTTCTATAAATTACCCTAAGGACCCTAGTAAACAAAGGTTTAAGCGGGACCAATCTCTTGAGCCTCAGGGAGCCGGAGAAGTGGGTGCTTGCCTATCTAAAGTAGACAACTTAACCACGGTGTTATCAATACGGTAATCGTCTTTCAAAAAGACACAAATCCTGCCGCCCACGTGCAGCGGTTACCGATAACATCAAAACAATCAGGACTTCAATTCACTTTTCTAATTGTCTGACTCAGGTTTGAGTCTCATTATAATCTAACTTGAATATAATTCAAGTACAATTAAAAATTTACAATCTAAAATCTACAATCTACAATATTACAATCCAACATGAATCCATGAATCCAACCATCAATCTATACAACTTGACCGAACCGAACCATGGATATACATTCCATTTACATGATCTCCAGTTTACATCCATTTACATGATTCTACGGTTACATCCGTTCCAGATATCATGGTTTCGGTCAGTCATCCAATTATACAATCTATACAGTTTACAATATAATACAATCAAAACACTACGGGGTTTAAGGGGTAGACTGGTACGGAATGTGTTAAAAGTGGCATGAGACTGCAAGATTTAAGACACCTAACATGAATCCAATTGCCGTTGTTCCGGGCCTTCTAACGGAGCCTTGTACTCTATATTCAGTTCACCGTAGTCTCTGGTCTAACGAGACTCCTCTCGTATACACTGGCATCTTTCTGTATCAAGCTACAAACAACAGCGTTAACACAACATTACAACAATATAATACAACTTTAAAAGATACCTTCTTATTCTGTCTATTCTATTTCTCCCTTATCTTTAGGACTTACCGAGCGATCTGTTCACTGACGACATTCACTTTCTTTCTTCTTTGAATGTCCTCAGGTGATCTGGACTTACCTGAGATCGAGCCCACTGCTGAAAACTTGGACCAGTTCAGTGAAGACCTCGAGCTCTGGTCATTGTACACTTTCCATTCAGTACTTTCATTCCTGTTATGTCATTGTTTAGGCATTGATTTTTATTCAGTTGTATTTACTTTTCATGCATTGTATAAAAGAATGTTAATAAATAAAGTTGTTGTTCAGTTATTATCTCTTGTCTCTTGTACTTACTTTTATATTGCTTGGATACGCTTAGTGTATTTACTTCACAGTAAATACGTAGCGGCCTCGTCGCGTCCCCTTCGCCGTATATCGGGAAGCGGGGCGTGACACTTATAAAACGAGAATTTAATTCTTCGAGAATAGAACTGATCAGAGTTGTCAAAGAAGCGCCGTAGTGCTCCAAGTCTGGCGCTCAGCGCCAAGCGCTCCACGTGTGTTTACCCCAATCAGAGCAAAGCTCGGTTCAAATTCTAAGGATGGAAACGAAGCAACGCTTCTGTTTCTCCCAATCAGAGCAAAGCTCTGCTTTGAAAATTAAAGTGAAAATTAAAAGTTAAAATAAATGAAGCAACGCTTCAGATTCCTTGCGCTGCGCGCAACGCGCCACGTGTCAAAATCAAACACGCCAGCGCAAGGAGCGCAGCGCACTCAATCAGATCAAGGCTCTATAAAAGAAGCAACGCTTCAGCTGACTTGCGCTCTGTGCTGCGCGACACGTGTCAGCGCAGTTGCGCTGCGTGACACGTGTCAGCGCAGTTGCGCTGCGCTCTGGGCTGCGCGACACGTGTCAAGCGCTGGTGCGTTTGCGCCAAACAGAATTAAAATTCTAGTAAGATCCTTCTGTTCTTGTTAAAACAAGAAGATTGTCTTCTGTAAAACAGAAGCCCTTGGATCAAAGATCCAACGGTGGGGAAAATTCCCCAAATCACTCAGAGAATGATCTCTTTAACAAACTTAACAAATCTATGGACACTATATAAAGACCCCTAGACCCCAACTCAAAAGAGTATTAACATCGTGAGAGATCAAGAACTTCAAAACAGAGGGAACTCTGAAGAAAATTCAAGAAAAAGGTAAAAACCTTTATAAAATAGAAGAATTTCTTCTGAATAGATCATTGATCTAAAACCAAGATTAATGATCTTCAATAAAAAATAAATAATAACAGTGCCTTGCACTTTTTTATGAACCATTGGTTCTAGAATTTCAGAAAAATTCCTCTCTTGAATCCAAAATTGGATCAAGTTATTGTAACAGTGCTTTGCACTTGCTAAAACTGCGCTGTTGCGCTCCTGGGTTGGCGCAAGCCACCAGAAAGCGCCACGTGTCAGCACTAAAACCACTTGCGCTCTGCGCTTTTAAGATAGAGCATTGCTCTCTGAAATTGGCGCAACTCACCAGAGCGCGCCACGTGTCAGCAGCGCAACAGTGCAGCGCACTGCGTTGTTGCGCTTGCGCTCACCAGAGCATGACACGTGTCACCTCCACATGCGCTTGCGCTCAATGATTGGCGCAAAGCGCCTGACAAAAGCATTGCATTATTTACTGAAGGGCCAAGCCCAATTAAAAAAGGACTAACAGGCCAAATAAAATGCAATGCATTAAAAGGGCAGAGCCCAAACAAAGTAGATACTCTGCATCATTTATAAAAGGGCAGAGCCCAAACAAAACAGACGCTCTGCAGCCCAAAACAAAATGCAGTGCATTATCAAAAAGGGCAAATCACTAGCACAGGCCTAATAGGCCACAGATAAAAAAACGTTGAACATTTTCAACTGGACTTAGCCCAATCATGGCCGTAAGTCCTCAAATTAAATTGACTGAGCACGGCTGCTCTCCTAAATTAATTTACATCCGGTTCGAGGGTACATCTCCGAACTCCTCTAACCCCTATCGTTGTAATCCTTCAACGACGTCAGAGAGGTGACGGGTCCCGACGGCCACAAATTCAATGGACCACCACGTCCCTAAACTGGAACATGGACCACCATGTCCCTAACTGGCAATGGACCACCATGTCCCTAAACTGGAACAATAGAGCCCCCAAATGCTCTTTTGTCGGATCTAAAAGACCCCGTTTAAGTTGATCTTAGCCTCAAATATGGCTAACGTATCCTTAAACCTTCAAACAGACTTTAGTCCCAAATTGGACTATAGACCTCCTAATCAACTTCGGTCCTAGGATACATCTCTGAACTCCTCTGACACCTGTCGTTGTAATCCTTCAACGTCGTCAGAGAGGTGATGGGTCCCGACGGTCATACATGCAATGGACCACTACGTCCCTAAACTGGAACAATAGAGCCCCCAAATGCTCTTTTGTCGGATCTAAACGATCCAGTTAAGTTGATCTTAGTCTCAAATTAGACTAACGTATCCTTAACAAACGTTTAAGTTGATCTTAGCCTCAAATATGGCTAACGTATCCTTAAACCAAAACCACAAACCCAAATCTAAGAAAATACGGATTTGGACTAATCCACGTCCTACGGGCGACAACATAAATTAGTCTCCGTATACAATCCATGGGCAACCACAAATAAAACAAACACCCACGACACGAAGTGAAATTATGGAGAAGGAGAAAGTTGTTGCCGTGATGCGGTAGCGTAATTAACTGCAGGGGCTTGCGCCTGCGGGGAAGAGCGTCCCCATAATCAAAAACCCCTCGAGCGAGGGGGAATTTGACGAAGTCTGCTAAATCGGCCGCATCCGTCTAAACCTCCGATACACGGTGCCATAAATCAACTTGGCATCTTCGGAGAGGTGGACGAATAAAACTAAATAGCATCTGCCCCGAAATTCAGGCAAGACGAACCTACACGTTCGCGTCTCTGTATTCGGAGGGGAACAAAGTGCTCCTCACATGGGCGCCCTTTTATAAGAAGCGCCGTAGTGCTCCAAGTTTGGCGCTCAGCGCCAAGCGCTCCATGTGCTCCTCACGTGGGCGCCCTTTTATAAGAAGCGCTGTAGCGCTCCAAGTCTGGCGCTTAGTGCCAAGCGCTCCACGTGCTCCTCACGTAGGTGCTATTTTACAAGAAGCGCCTTAGCGCTCCCCAGTCTGGCGCTCAGCGCCAGGCGCTCCACGTGCTCCTCATGTGGGCGCTAAGGAATTACAAAGCGCTCTGTAAATGAAGCTCCAACGTTATAAAAAGTGTTCAACACTCAATAAAAGACAAAAAAAGAAAAAAGGGGTGTCAGAACCCAAATCGATACTCAACATTATTGAATAAAAAAGGGGCTGAGCCCAAACAAATGTTCAACATTTTATTCAAAATGAGTGGACTGAGTCCAAACAAGTGTTCAAACACTTTATTCAGAACTGAGTGGACTGAGCCCAAGTTGGCCACAAGTCCCTAATTCAAATTAACCGAGCCCATGTGCTCACAATCTTTTTAATTGGTCTTAGTCCCAAAGCTGACTATAGATCTCTCAACCAACATTGGTTCAAGAGTACATCTCTTCATACCTCTAATACATGTCGTTGTAATTCTTCAACGTCTTCAGAGAGATGGGGGGTCCCAATAACCAATAACTTTTGGTGCATCTCCAAACGGTTAAACCAAAATCTTACAGACTAAAATGTCTTTAAACCAGACTATGACGTCTTTAAACCTCACAGACTATGACGTCTTTAAACCAGACTATGAGGTCCTTAAACTCATGGACTATGATATCCTTAAACCTTATGGACCGCAATGTCCCTAAACTAAAACGATAAAGTCCAAATACTCCTTCGTTGGATCTAAACGATCCTAAAACCTTGTTAAGTAGATCTTAGTCTAAAATTAGGCTAACGTATCCTTAACAAGCATTTAAGTTGATCTTAATCTAAAACAATATTAACGATCCTTAAACCAACCCAAACCTAAATCTAAGAAAATACGGATTTAGACTAATCCACGCCCTACGGGCAACAACATAAATTAGTTTCCGTATACGATCCACGGGCAACCGAAAATAAAACAAACACACACGACACGAAATGACCATCTGGAGAAGGATAAAGTTGTTACCGCGATGCGGTAGCGTAATTAACTACAGGAGCTTGCGCCTGCAGGAAAGAGCGTCCCCACAATCAAAAACCCCTCACAACGAGGGGGAATCTGATGAAGTCTGCTACATCAGCCGCATCTGTCTCAACCTCCGATATGCGGTGCCATAAATCAACTTGGCATTTTCGGAGAGGTGGACGGATAAATCTAAATAGCATCTGCCCCCAAAATTCAGGCCAGACGTCCCAACGTCTCGTTGGCGTCTTTTGGTGGTAAACAGATTCTGGCACGCCCGGTGGGACCTTTTCCTCTTTCTATTCCACACTTCGTGTGTTGTGTTCACGAACGAATCGCGGTTTAATGTGGTTGCCCCTGGATTCGAGGTACTAAGATTTGGTGTCTTTCTCCCGTCCAGAGAAAATGGATTCTAACTGCACCAACTGCAACAGCAACTCCCACTCCGTCCTCGCTGGAGGAATGACCTATGGGCCCCAAGTGGCCTCCATTTTTGCCATGCCAGTAGAACATGTGACTCAGGCCACCACTGGACTGTTCTTTGGGACCATGATCCCACCGATAAGCTTCAGCGTCCCAATACCGTCACAGGAACCTCCGAAGATGTCGGTCTTTGATCGGCTTACCACTACCACGGCCCCTCTCAACGGGCCGTCCAAGTCCAATGCCTTGGTCTTTAACAGACTAGGCCAAAGCTCAAGTGGGCCCTTGAAGAAGCTTGCAATACCCGAAGGAGCTATCCCGAAGCAGATAGCCATTCCAGCTCCGGTAAACGAAGTCATCAAAGGGGCTTCTCTTGCTAAGGGATCGGTCTTTGCGAGACTGGTCACCCCAATTCCTGCTTTGGGTGAGGTCGTCCAAGCCGCTTCCGTGCTCAAGGGTCAGTCTTTGACAGGTTGGACGTTTCTTCTCGGCGGACATCTGTCTTTGATAAGCTGGCGCTAACAGCAACCCTTCACCAGAACAGGGGATATGATGAAACCGCCCCCGTAACTGAGCCGGTACCGTCTGCAAGACATGCTCGACATCGCCATTGGCGCCGAGTGAGAAAAGCTGGGGCAGTTCCCCTTCTGGATTGACTCCACCAGCTCCGATGGTGGAAGTCGATGCTGCTGTTCCAAATGGGAACAGTTTTGAGCCACTCAGGAGGGTGCGCAAGAACTCACCAACTGCCATATTAAAAAGGTCTCCTTCACCTGTTGAAAATGTTACAAAGGCGGAGCTGGAGAAGCCTCCTCAGTGGATGTCCTCCAAAATTCATAAGGTATGGCGGAGAGTCCAAGACTCCGTAATCGATAAGGACTACTCCGTCCGACAGAAGAAAATGAAGATTCAGCAAAAGGAAAACCATCCCTCCACCACGCCACAAAAGGTGTCATCTGCACGGGTGCCTACATCAACAACCCCCTCAACTTCAATCATCCATAAAAAAGTGGAGGGCGGAGAAGATCCCTATGCCTGCGACGAATCTCAAGGGCACTGAACCCAGACGCTCCAAGTCTGGGGGCATGGTGGTGCATGCTGTTTATATGGCTTCCGGGAAAGAGGAGAGCTGCGCTTCCGGGGGTCACCGACCACTCACCCGATCCGTAACAAAGGCCCAGGAGCAACAATAGAAGCTCTAGGAAATATTAACAAAGATGGCCGCGCTTACTGGGCCAAAAGAAAGCCCGGAGACATCGTCGGAGTAACGCCAAGAGCAAGAAACCGATGTCGAGTTCCTCCACAGAATACTCGAGAAGAAAGATAAAGAAGTCGTGGAACAAGCGGCCAACATAAAACAAATGGCGCTATTGTTCCAGGACATGGTGGGCATGATGATCCAGCCGGACCCTCCAGCGGAGGAGCCTCCGGCGATCATTGAAGACGACAGAGGGGAGACATCAAAACCTCTTCCAGCCTTTTCAGCAGCGAAGGAAGAAGCAATCTCGAAAGCTGCGCTCGATGATTATATAGCTTAACAGATACGAGCCCATCAAGCGAACAAAGCTGCTGGCCAAGTCGTCAGAACTGGACGACCCTATCCCGGCTGGTACGATCAGATTAAGTACCCGCCAGGTTACACAATCCCTAAATTTCATGTATAGGGGACAGGCAACCCCCACCAGCATGTCGCCCAGTTCAGGGCTCTCTGCGGCAATACTGGAGGTGACGATAAGCTGTTGCTTCGCCTTTAAAACTCTCTGCGGCAATACAGAGGACTACACACCCTATCGAAGAGTGCATGGCCTTTAAAAACTAGTGGCAGGGGTATGTTGCCCACCGACAACAGTTCAAGCGAATGAAGCGCAAAACTCGTCGGGAGCAGAGAAGCACGACAGATGAGCGTAAAAGAACCGCCGGCAACTGTCACATAGTTGATGCTGGGGGATCGCAACTTCTCACCTTCGGGAGTGATTCTGATGAAGAAATAGCCCTCGGCCCTCTCTTCAAAGAATCCACCTCAGGAAAGGAAGAAGAGACGAAGAACTACGAGAACATTCAGCTGCGTAATCGTACGTTGCCTAAAAAGAATCTCGACCCTTCAAACAATGGTTCGAAAAGAAAAGATAAAGGGAAGGAAAAAGTCCCTGAGGATATCACCCTCGATGACCGAGTCGTCGAAGAGCTCGCAGCCAAGGACCCACCCAAGAAAAACAAGGTGGATTACAATGTTCTGGCACACCTGAGAAAGATACCCTCGCAGCTAAGCATTATCAATGCCCTTCTGTTGTCTAAAGAGACGCGAGATTCTCTGACCAAGGCACTATAAGAGCTCGACCAATTTCAAGCTTTCCTTGCCGAAGAAAATATGAAGGACGAGCTGGAAGAAGTGCACACAGCTGACATCACGTTCGGCGATGAAGATCTTCTTCTCGGAACGTGCGAGCATAACCGTCCCTTGTATGTCACTGGCTACTGCCATGACATCAAGATAGGGAAGATCTTAGTTGACAATGGGTCCTCTGTCAATCTCCTCAATGTGAGGGTGCTAAAAGAAATTTTCATGAGCGTTCAACACCTCGCTCGGGATAAAATCACTATATCCGGATTCGACTCCCAGTCATCACGGACGATCGGGTCCGTAATACTGACGTTACGCTTCGGGTCGCTCGTCACCGACATCAAGTTTCACGTCATTGACGCCAAGACTTGCTACAACGCTTTGCTCGGCATGTCGTGGTTACACGAGTACAACATCATCCCTTCTACACAACATCAGTGTATAAAGTATTTCAAAGATGGTCTCGAGTTCACCGTAACGGGGGAGCTAAATCCATTCTCCGTGAATGAAGTCCACAAATACGAGGATGCAAAGTATTTCCTGCCAGACTTTAAAGACATGGAAAGATGCCATAAACCGGAGAACAAGCAAAAAGCTATCACCACTATCCCGGTATTTAGGAGCGATACCGAGGAGGAGGAAGAGGTAATTTATTCGGGGCCACCCCAATGCAATAGGCCGGGACCATCTACCCCTATTATGGTCTTTGGCAGTGACTCTGAAGATGAAGTCAACGCAGTGTTCTCGGCCCATCCATCAGTGCAAGCCTTCACTGGAGATGATCAGAGTTTGCAGATCACCATGGTTCCTCGGCAGCACTACAGAGAGTTTGATGCGATTGAGACATATAATGTGCAAGAGCTACGGACATTCTACATCCCTCCCAGGAAAAAAGGTGAAAAGAAGATCCTATTCTATCGATCCACGGAGACTAAAGTCAAAAGAGAAGTCTGGCATAGTCTCGATCCTGCGCTCGACAGGCTTCAACCCATTCGTCTGCCCAGGTATTACACCGAGGGGTTGAAAAGATTATTAAGATGCCAAGGCATACCATTCAAACAAACTCCTCAACAAGCTCAATTCTACAACAGGATTTGGAACGTCCCCGGAACGCAGCGAAAATTGCCCAACGGAAAAATGGAGATGATCGGGCTTGGATATATCCAATCCAAGAAACGGGAGCAGTTCCATGGCTGCCATGTCATAAAGGACCTTGATGAAGAAGAGGATAATCTTTTAAAAGACGGTGACGCTGAACCAGAACGAGGTCCTGCCATAAAAGTGTCGAGTCTGTCATTTGAAGAACAAATGGACAAGCTAATAAGGGAAGCGAGTTAAAAGGCTCGGAACGACCACAGCCGCGAAATGGCCATTTACGAGAAAGCCAAGACGCAACTCCTCCTTCAGCAGGACTCGAAGGATGACGATGCCCTTCGCCGTCAGCCTACCATGCATTCCCAAGACAAGAAGAAGGCCAGACGCAGAAGCAAAAACAAGTCAAAGAACGGAAAAAACATTCGACAATGGAAAAACAGATCCAAAACGCCACGTGACCAAGAAAAGGTCAGCCGGAATCTGTCTCTAATGAAGAAAATGGATCGGGAGTATTCCTTCCCTCAAGACAAGACAAGGAAGATATTCGACCTCATTGTGAAACACCAAATGATTACGCTCCCGGAGTCCAAGCACCTCGATCAAGCAAACGAGGTTCATCACCCGGATTATTGCTCCTATCACCGAGCGATAGGACATCCTCTTGAAGACTGCTTCACCTTCAAAAACTGGGTCGAAGATCAATATCAACTTGGTAGGTTCGCTCTATCCAATAGTTAGAGGGTAGCCCCACCATAAAAGCATGTGCCAAAAACAACGTATATGGCAAGAGTAGAACCGGATCAACATCGGTATTGGAAACGATCTTGTACCTGTCACGTGATAACGCGGTCGGAAGAAGGAGAGCGCGAGAATATGGACGACCTCTCCTGGTGCTCCAAAAATGAAGGTGAAGACGAGGTGATCTCAGAATTTCTACCGGCACCAAAAGAATTGGAAGATGGGATACATACTACTGCGGACAACCTCGGGAAAATCGATTTAGGGACGACAAACGACCCGCGGCCTACGTCTGTCAGTGAGCTGCTATCTAAAGAACAGGTGGCTACACTAAAAGACGTGTTCATGCAGTATAGGGACTTCTTCGGATGGAACTATTCCGAGATGCCGGAGCTAGATCCGGAAATAGCATTGCATAAATTGGCAATATTTCTGAATGTCAAGCCAGTCAAACAAGCACCAAGAAGAATGCGGCTCGAACTGGATATGAGTATCAGCGCCAAGGTCAAGAAGTTAATCGACTCTGGCTTCATCCAAGAAGTTCAATACCCTGACTGGATCGCCAACATTGTCCCAGTGATGAAGAAAAATGGGACGGTGTGCATCTGCGTGGACTTTCGGGACCTCAACAAAGTCTGCCCGAATGATGACTTTCCCGTACCGGTTACCGAGCTGATGATAGATAACACGTCCACTCATGAAGTCTTCTCCTTTATGTACGAATCATCAAGGTACAATCAAATAAAGATGCATCCCGAAGACCAGAAGCATACCACTTTCCAGACTCCTCTGAGCATATTCTGCTACAAAGTGATGCCTTTCGGTCTGAAGAACGTCGGCGCTACCTATCACAGGGCCATGGCGAAGATTTTCGATGACCTCATACATGATGTCGTCGAATGCTATATTGACGACCTCGTGGTGAAAAGCAATCGTACGAGGAGCACTGGGAGCATCTGAAGATAGTGTTTCAGCGCCTTCAAAAATACAACCTGAAGATGAACCCTCTAAAATGCGCGTTCAGAGTTTCCTCAGGAAAATTCCTAGGATTCATCATACGACATAGAGGCATCTAAAGATCAAGGCGATTATGGAAATGCCTCCGCCAAGAACTCTCAAGCAACTGCGATCTCTAAGGAAAGCTCGCATATATCCGACGATTCATAGCCAATCTCTCCGGCAAGTGTCTCCCCTGTAGCCATTTAATGAAGAAGGGGACCCTGCTCGTCTGGGATCGCAAATGTCAAAGCGCACTCGACGAAATCAAGCAATAGCTGCAGAATCCGCCGGTACTGACCGCTCCAGTCAAAGGAAAGCCCCTCATCCTGTACACAACAGCCCTTGAAGGTTCTTTAGGCGCGTTATGGGCACAGGAGAACGACCAAGGGAAAGAGAGAGCCCTCTACTATTTGATTCGCGTTCTCCTGGGGACAGAAAACAACTACTCCCCCATCGAAAAACACTTCCTGGCGTTAATCTTCGCGATAACGAAGCTTCGGCATTACGCTTTATCGCATGAGGTCCGTCTCATATCAAAAGTGGATCCTCTCAAATATTTGATGTCAAAAGCCATACTAACGGGATGGCTCGCTAAATGGGCCCTCCTCTTGATGGAGTTCTCGATATTCTATTGACCCCTCAAGGTCAGGCCATCGCCGACTTCCTCGCCGAGCATCCGATACCTGGCGACTCACCCATAAACTGCGAATTGCCAGACGAACACGCGTTTGACACGATTGACGGAGAGAAAGGAGGGAGTGATACCCGATGGGAACTCTATTTCGATGGAGCATCTTCTATAAAGAAGCGACAACACAACACCCCTTAATCAAATCAAGGGTAGGCCTTATCTTCGTGACTCCGCAAGGAGGGATAATGCGTTTTGCCTTTTCCTTAACAGAACCAAGGACAAATAATGAAGCGGAATATGAGGCCTTGATTTCAGGTCTTGAGGCCGCTGTCGACATGGGAATCGAAAACCTCCTCATATACGGAGAGTCTCAGCTGGTCGTTAGCCAAGTAAACGGCGACTATCAAACGTACAAACCGGAGTTGGTAAAATACGGTGTGAGTGCAACAATTGCTAACTCAAATCCCTTCCTACGTCCTGGAAAGCATACCGCGTGCAGAAAATAGCAAGGCGGACGCATTAGCCAAACTCGCTAAAGAACTAGCTGACGAAAACCTCGATGACGTGAGGATCATTATACAAAGCCGTCGGGTTCTTGCAGCGGCAGAAATATCTCCGGAGTCGTCTAAAGAAAAGGAAGCGACCAAGCAAACGACCCTACAAATAGAGGACCAAGAAAAGGTTAAGGATTGGAGAGATATCTTTATAGACTACTTTAAATCCCGTCAAACGCTGGAAGATGCATCTTCAAGACATCAGCTCATGAAATGAGCTATGTCTTTCGCCTTCGTTAATGATACTCTATATAAGAGATCGTTCGACTCTCTGTGGCTGAGATGCCTGGGACCAGAAGAAGCAAGGAAAGTCGTCCAAGAAATTCACGACGGACTCTGCGGTTCTCATCAAGCCGGGCTAGAGATGAAGCTGAAGATCAAAAGGATGGGCTACTATTGGCCCACGATGATTCAGGACTGCCGCGAATACACGAAGCGGTGCCACTCGTGCCAAATTCACGGAGATTTCATCCATCAACATCCAAACCTGCTGCACCCGACAGTAGCCAGCTGGCCGTTCGAAATGTGGGGAACTGACATAATTGGGCCCATCGAGCCAGCATCCTCCAAAGAACATCGGTTTATACTAGTGAAGACCGATTACTTCTCTAAATGGGCAGAAGCAGTGCCACTAAGGAAAGTGAAGATGGAGAATATCCTCCATTTCTTCAAGACTCATGTCATCTATCGGTTCGGAACTCCACGACGAATTATCTTCGATAATGGGCCGGCCTACAGAAGTCACAAAATCAGCCGCTTCGCACAGCAACATAATATAGACTGGAGATACTCTTTGGCCTATAATCCCCGAGCTAACGGTCTAGCTAAGGCTTTCAACAAGACCTTAACGAAGATCATAAAGAAGATGGTGTCTAGAAATAAAAAGGACTGGCACGAGAGACTGCATGAAGCTCTCTGGGGTTATCAGACCACATTCAAAATAGCCACTAATATAACGCCGTACGCATTGGTATTCGACGCTGAAGCGGTACTCCCCTTGAAGATAGAGCTACCCTCTCTAAGAGTGGCGGTTCATTACAAGTTAACAGACGAAGAGAATGCTCATCTTCAGCTTGACGAGCTCGACGCCCTCGATGAAACTCGTCTCATGGCACAGCAAACCCTAGCAGCTTACAAAGCAAGGATTACGTGCTCATACGAGAGACTGACCAGGCCGAGAACATTTCGCCAAGCCAAACTTGTGCTAGTGGTCAAGAGACCCATGATTCTCAATCGTGCCAAACGGGGGAAATTCGAGCCGAACTATGAGGTCATGCACATCATAGACAAAGTCTACCAAGGTGGGGCTTACTTGCTCATGGATATGCATGGCGAAAGACCCTTCAGGCCAATAAACGGCCGGTTCTTGAAAAAATACTATGCCTAACGAGCCACGGCCTAGGTCAACGATAGACGACGACACCTATGTCCGCTCGCTATCTTCCCAAACCCAAACTTTATAAGTAGTATCCAGCGAAATCGTTGTCTCCAAAACGGCAGCGATGGATCGAAACGTCCCTAAACTAACAATGGATCGTAATGTACTAAAACTAGCTGTGGACCGCAATGTCCTAAAACTAGCGACGGACCGAAATGTCCTTAAACTACTACGAACCGCAACATCCTTAGACCAACGCGGCAAAAAGAACGGTACGTCCACAAGAAAAATGGGCATAGATGAAAACCCGAAAGGGCTCCGTGAGTAAAACCAGCAGGGCTACTGGCGAATTTGTGAAAACCCGAAAGGGCGTAGGCTCGTAAAAAATTTATGCACACTTGCTAGGTCCTCTCGACCTGGTAAGGAGAAAACACCTGCGTGAGATCCTTACGACTCACAAGGGGCAACACACTTAAGGATCCCCACGATTCCTAAGGAGAAATTACACTTACAAAATCCTCACGACTCGTAAAGAAAAACCTCTTATGAGACCCTCACGGCTCATAAAATTCAAAAGCCTTAAGCTACAGGGATTTGAACCTGTTCTTAAGCCATCACAATTCCCAGTCTGCCCTACAAGTGAGTCCATATTGATCCCTGTATACAATCCACGGGCACATATAAACGTCTCTTCCCACACCAAGTTCCACCAATGGCACAAAATTTCCTCATATGGTGAATGACACTTGTAAGTCCTCTCGACTTATAAGGAGAAAACACTCTTGTAAGATTCTTACG
This sequence comes from Agapanthus africanus, assembly GCA_030015575.1. Classification (NCBI taxonomy): domain Eukaryota; kingdom Viridiplantae; phylum Streptophyta; class Magnoliopsida; order Asparagales; family Amaryllidaceae; genus Agapanthus; species Agapanthus africanus. Next base: position 505,207,576 of record JASDDO010000031.1, read on the forward strand.
ACTTATAAGAAAACACACACTTAAGAATCCCCACGATTCTTGAGGAGAAAACGCACCTACGAGATCCTCATGACTCGTAGGGAGAAACACTTTTATGAGATCCTTACGGCTCATGAAGTCAAAAGCCTTAGTCGACAGGATCCTAACCCTGTTTGCTAAGCCACCTTTGTTCAAATCGACAGAGACAAATGATGATTCGCTCCTGGCAATGTCCCAGTGGTAGCGATGCTGATGCCTAAATCGGTATCAATTCCAAGTCCTTTCACGGCAAATGATGACTCGCTCCTGGCAATATTCCAGTCGCAGCGATGCTGATGCTAAGATTGGTATCAGATCCCAGGCTCCATGCTCGCGGCGAAAAGTCAGCGGGCCATAAATGCATGTGAAATAGCCGAAATGACAGGGCAACTTGCAACAAAATCAGCAAGTAAAATATATGCATATAAAAATAGCCGAAATGTTTAAGCAACTCGCAATAAAAAGCAGCGGGTAAAGAAAAAGAAAAATATCCGAAATGATTGGGCACCACGAAAAATAGCCGAAATGATTTGGCAATCGCGACTTTCGCGATATAAAAAGCTGAAATGATAGAGCATCGCGGAAAGAAATAAAAAATGAAAGAATGAAACTTTTGCCCTGCAGGTAAGTCCATACCGACTCCTGTATACAATCCATGGGCATAAACAAGAAGGGGACCACATTTCCCCACCAGACCCTATCAAAGGGAAGCCAGATCTCAACGGCAACATCTACAGCCTAAAGATCAGCAACGGCGTTCCTCCTCATTCCAGCAAGATACGGACGCGATACTATCAATCGAAGCCACGACAAAGTTCCCAGTTCCAAGGCTCTACGGTTCACAGACAACCTAGCGTCAGCAAATGACATCCGTCTCGGAAATAGGTTAGCAAATGACCCGGTCGCGGAAATACATCAGTAAATGACCCCATCACGGAAATACGTCAGCAAATGATCCCGTCGTGAAAATACGTCATCCAATGACCCCGTCGCGGAAATACGTCATCCAATGACCCTGTCTCGGAAACACGTCAAAAAATGACCTCCGTTTCGGAAATACGTCATCCAATGACCCCGTCACGGAAACATGTCATCCAATGACCCCGTCATGGAAACATGTCATCCAATGACCCTGTCGCGGAAACACGTCAGCAAATGACCCCGTCGCGGAAATACGTCATCCAATGACCCCGTCTCGGAAACACGTCATCAAATGACCCCATCGCGGAAATACGTCATCCAATGACCCCGTCGCGGAAATACATCATCCAATGACCCGTCACGGAAACACGTCATCCAATGTCCCCGTCTCGGAAACACATCATCCAATGACCCCGTCACGGAAACACGTCAGCAAATGACCCCGTCGCGGAAATACGTCAGCAAATGACCCCATCGCGGAAACACGTCATCCAATGACCCCGTCTGGGAAACATGTCATCCAATGACCCCGTCGCGGAAACACGTCATCAAATGACCCCATCTCGGAAATACGTCAGCAAATGACCCCATCGCGGAAATACGTTATCCAATGACCCCATCGTGGAAATACGTCATCCAATGACCCCGTCACGGAAACACGTCAGCAAATGACCTCTGTCTCGGAAATACGTCATCCAATGACCCCGTCGTGGAAATACGTCATCCAATGATCCCGTCCCGGAAATGTAAGTCCACGTTGCCCACCCCGGTGCTTACGGGGAGGCGGAAAACGGAATAAAAATCAAATTTTTTATCACTTTAGGCAACATGGACTAGACAAAGAAGGATCTTTGCTAAACAAAAACAAGCTAAAGCTAACTAGAAACTAGATAAGGGTAGAATGGTTATACCTAGGGCTTTATGTCCTTCTCTCCTTGCTCCTTGGAGTAGTAAAAAGTGGTCACCTTTGTCGTCTTCTCATGTCGAAGAAAGATCCACCCGAAAGCCTCAACCTTTGGCTTCAACTCCAAGCTAGAAGTAACTAGGGTGCAAGAAGTGCTAATCCTAGAACCCTAGATGAGAGTAGAGATTATCAAGAAGAGATTTTTCTCAAGCTCAAGTGTTTCTCAACACATGAGAGGGGAGAGCTTGAGGGAGAGGAAGAACAAGAGAGAGAAAGTAAATGATAGAATGAAAGAAAAATAAACCATTCTCACATATATGTGTGAATTATTATAAATTGATAATTAGCTAGATAATTGTCATGGTTAATCAAGACATGACCATTATCATTTCATATTTAATGCTAATTGCAAGGATCAAAGAGCATCTTTTATATGGAATGATGATGGTCAACATGTCAACTAAGGTCAACAAGTCAAGATAGTCAAATGGTCAACAACCATAACCATGCACAATTATATTAAACTAATATCAATTAACCATAATACACACATAAGCATTAGGGTTAATAAAATGACAATAGTCATTAACCCTAATCAAAGTCCTCTCCCTCTGTCTTAAGCAACTGTGCATATGCACCCGTATTCGTGATCCGAGGAGCACGAATAAAGAGAAAAAACCAATCCCAAATCATATACTAGGATCCGGCTTAAACCAAAGCCCGCTAGTATAAGCTGTCCGGACAGCAAACGTGCACAAGTGCGCGGATGTGAACGAACCCTGTCGCAAAACCATGCGACCTCTACTCATTTTGCCTAAAGGCGAATAGCTCTCTGTGTGGGACTCTAAAGACTCGACACTACGCTGGCAGTGGGTTTAACCACAGACCGCAAGCGGCACTAGCTGTACGTAACGGTCCCCAGGTAGATGTCGATAAGAAGACTGACGAGGTGAACCCCATCTGAACTCCTACTAAGCCTGTATATGACAGTCTCCATACAGTCCGGTCTGTTCGTCTGATACATCGCATGACGGGCCTAGGGGGGCGGTGAACGTCAGTCCTCTAATAGCGGTACAAGTCGTGTCGGAGTGTAGCCCAGAACACCCTGAGATAACACTGGAAACCTACCAGTATATCTCGCTTGCCCTGGCTAGGGACTACTTGTGTAATGGCTCTCCTGGACACAGCGCGATGTCAACCCCCAATACCGGGAGAGACGAATCCTGTCTAACCGTCATTGCCTCCAAGTGCTTCGGGACTGCACGCAAAAACTACCTGTTTGCACGACTCCTTTGAGCCGTGGTAGGGTAGTAATCAAAGTGCAGTGGGAACACACTCGAGGCGAAGTGACAGTGTCAAGTCAGCGGACTAAGCTGTACTCATGTCACCTGGGAACTTATAACTGACGATAGGTATAATACCAACCAACAGTTCCCGACGAGTCCTGTCCACTGTACTCGTAACCTAACGAGCACCCGCATACTATCTCAAGTACGACGTACTGACGGCTGTAGGACAGACCGTCTCCCACACTGGGATGAGAAGCGCATACGCTAGTTTACTCCGGAGTATCGATGCCCTGTCTCGATAGTCCAACGACTAGGGACCTGTATAAGGATGTGCTTATGGATTACCCAGCCCCCACGAGTGTGAGCGCCATCACAACGCTGGTAATCAAGCAAAGATCCTAAGGGCTCTACTAATATGTATATCAGCAATATGCTAAAAGAAACACATGCACATATTAAAGCAGAGACAAACCAAGTAGCATACTACCATTTCGAGCAAGATTGTATATACAACTGTGAATATCCCAAGCTTCCATCAAGTAATATGCAAACTAGTATGATACAGTAATGGCCTCTAGGGCATATACACTAACAATCTCCCACTTGCACTAAGGCCATGTACTGGCGTATCGAAGACCTATCATCTCGATCAGCCGCTCGAACTGAGTCTGGGGTAGGGCCTTCGTGAGTGGATCTGCAGTGTTGTTCTCCGTATTTACTCTCTTCACCTCGATCTCCTGGCGATCTATAATCTCCCTGATCAGGTGGTACCGCCTCAAAATGTGCCTGGACTTCTGATGGGACCTGGGTTCCTTCGCTAAAGCTATAGCGCCGTTGTTGTCGCAATACAGTGGTATTGGATCAACAGTGGTAGGAACCACCTGAAGCTCCGTGAGGAACTTCTTCATCCAGACAGCTTCCTTTGCGGCATCGCAAGCAGCTATGTACTCCGCTTCCATAGTTGAGTCAGCAACGGTCTCCTGCTTGGAACTCTTCCAACAAACCGCCCCTCCATTGAGGGTAAAGACATAACTCGACATGGACTTGGAGTCATCCTTGTCACTCTGGAAGCTGGAGTCAGCAAAGGCCTCAAGCTGGAGGTCTTTTCCGCCATACACCAAGAACATCTCCTTAGTCCTTCTCAGGTACTTGAGAATGTTCTTTGCCGCTATCCAGTGTTTCTCCCCTGGGTTCGACTGATACCGGCTTACAACGCTCAATGCGTATGCTACATCTGGTCTGGTACACAACATCGCATACATTATAGAGCCTACCGCAGAAGCGTAGGGTATAATAGACATGCGATCCCTCTCCAAATCAGTCTTGGGAGACATCTCTTTAGAGAGGGTGATCCCGTGACAAGCCGGTAGATTACCGCGCTTGGAATCTTCCATACTGAATCTTTTCAGTATGGTGTCGATGTACCTTGACTGTGAAAGTCCCAACATCCTCTTAGATCTATCACGATAGATCTGGATCCCCAGAATGTAGTTGGCATCGCCCAGGTCCTTCATAGAGAACCTCTACGACAAGAATCTTTTGACTGACTGTAGCATAGGAATATCATTTCCTATTAGGAGAATGTCATCCACATACAAGACGAGGAATACTACAGTTCTCCCTACAATCTTACTGTAAATGCATGGTTCATCTGGGTTTTTGATAAAGTCGAATTCTTTGATAGTATCATCAAAGAAGATGTTCCAACTCCGCGATGCCTGCTTAAGTCCATAGATGGACTTTAGCAACTTGCACACTCTACCGCTGCTCCCACTCTGAATAAATCCCTCCGGCTGATCCATATAGACGCACTCTTCCAAATTTCCATTTAGGAAAGCCGTCTTTACGTCCATCTGCCAGATTTCATAATCGTGGAAGGCAGCAATGGCAAGAAGGATCCGAATGGATTTCAGCATAGCCACTGGAGAAAAGGTCTCGTCATAGTCCAAACCAGGTCTTTGACGAAAACCCTTTGCAACAAGTCTAGCTTTATAGGTCTCAACCTGCCCATCTACACCAATCTTCTTTCTGAAGATCCATTTGCAGCCTACGGGTTTTACCCCTTCTGGAGCAAAGTCCAAAGTCCAAACTTTGTTGGTGTATATGGACTCCATCTCGGCCCGCATTGCATCCAGCCATTTGTAACATTTAGGAAAAGTTAGAAATAAATAAAATTGATTAAATTAAAAATAAAGTGATAAATCACAAAACGGTTAAAATCAAATATGTCAATCTTCATAAGTTATATGTAATACAAATTAAATTAGAATTTTTGAATGTAATTTAAATAAGTTATAAGGATTTTAATGATAAATTTAGCTTCATTTTAATAAAATGTGTGTTTTATAATAAGTTAAGTAGTGAGGGGTTAAATTGTAAAGTTTAGGTTTTATGCAAATAGGGTATTGTTAAGGGTTTAAGTGAAAGTAAATGAAATCATTTCAGTTCTGAAATCTAATTCAAATTAAAACAAAAATTGAAGATAAATCAAAAACACCTCATGCTTGCATGCAACCTCTCATCTCACACCTCCTCCTTGCATGAAACATGCACCCTTTAACTTGTGACACCTCCACCTTCCCTTATCTCTTCCTCCACTCGGTTAAATAGCATATATTCAGTTCAAATCTCAGATTAAAACTCAAAGAAATTTAAAAGAAAAGGAAATTTAAAAGAGAACAAGAAAGAACAAGAGGAAGAAGATGAAAGAGGAGCTTGTTCTTGAGTTTTGTTCATCATCAAGCTAGGAGGAGCCTATCAATCTTGGGAGGTTATTCCTACAGCAATATAGGAGGGTAAAACTCTTAAACACAGTAGAGATAAAGCTCAGTAGTTTAGTTAACTAAAGTTTAGCTATGTCACATAATATCGTATTTTAGCTAAATGGAATGTCTGTTAAAATCTGCTTTGATCTGGAAGATAATTAATTTAATTAAACAGAGTTAAAATGATGTAGGAATCAACTAGAACAAACCACAAGACCACGACACCAAGGGGCCGGTTTTGGGCCGGCGGCCATACAAGGAAATCCAGCGTCGCCGGCCACGGGGGGAGCTTTGTGGGTTTGGTCTTTTGGGTAGTTTACAGTACACAATTTTGGCTAATTTGGTGTTGTTTAATTAAATTAGTTTCACAGTAGTTAAAATCTGGGAACATATATCGGAAAGGGTATCGTAAAACACTAAATACGACACGACTAAATCACGTCGCGTTTTAATTTCTGAAACAGTACAGAATAAGGTTAAAATCCAGCAAGATTAAGTGTTTAATAACTTGATATAATCAGATAGTATGTAACTTGTAAGTGGGAAAGCGTGTTTTTCATTTCCGTTATATCGGAATAGCCGTTTTTCTTATATACGTTAATTTGTAAATTTAGACTCGGATACAAGAATTACGGAAGCCGCGAAGAAAGGGAAAGGATTAGCAATTCCGGAGTAGATTCGACTTTCCGGTGAGTAGACTAAACATCTACCGGGGAATTTTGTAAAGATGGCGTGTTTCGCCCTTAGTTTTACTTAATTTAATACTTTATATCGTTGTGCTTAAATGTTAAATTGCATTCATTTATAAATTTCTTAGTTGTTAGAACACTTCACAATTATCGACGAGTCATGCCACGTGCACATCTTATATGCTACACACACCTCGTCGATATTACCATGTCACTTACACTTACGTATCATACTTGTTAACATGGATTTATATCGTATTTCACATATCAAAAATAGTAGTAAATTGCATCGTTGACATCATGTTACTTTATGCGTGTTTTGTGTTATATATGAGGTAAATGCAGAATTGAGGATTTATGGTTTTGAGTTTTGAATACTATTACATAAATCCAGTATTTTCATGATTGATGTGTCATGTCCACCATGAGATGATTTCTGTTTTGGTTTTATTCCGGACCGAGTGGGGGAGATATACGGTCGCGGATTTTGCGTTATCCATACTGAGTGGGGGAGATATACAGTTGGATACATGGTGGACCCGGTCGAGACCGAGGGGCGGGATAGCCGTATTGAGACGGGGGAGCCTAGCGAGGTTACTCGATACCGGAGTTAGTAATAAATATACGGCGTGTATCTAGAGGAAAACGACCGGTATTATTGGTATAGGATCATTCGGGGAATGATGCCTATAAGAAATGGAAGTTTTGTGTCGTTGATGGACACTGAAGAAATGATTTTATTGAGTTGAGATTTCCGTAGTATCGTGATGATTTATTGTTGAACTTCACATATACTCATACTTCATATGGATTCATATTTTAGTAGCATTGTCATATTTACTTTATTCACCGTTATATGTTAGTCATATTCACTGAGTTGGCAACTCACCCCCGTTGTGCCACAGTTCCTTGCAGGGATAGAATGGACGGGTAGCTGCGAGGCAGAGCTACTTTTGCGGTTGTATTTCATCTTTTGATAGGTAGGTTACATGTGTAGTAATCTTCCTTTTTGATTTTGTATTTTGTATCTAGAAAGTCTCCATCAAACCTGTATTTTGACTTAGAATGAGAGATGGTATATATATGGACAGTTGAGATTTGTTGGTCAGTATCATAGTTTCTTTCTTTATGAGATTCAGTGATGTTCTATATGTTTATATTCATGTTCATTGTTAATATTGTTGATTCCAACTAGGAATACAACTAAACTTAACCTTTATTTTTTGTTTAATAAATTAACTTCATAAATTGAGATTTTTTACTTAAAAACTAAATTTTCATAAGTAATTCCGCAAAAAGGTATTTTGATCTTGGTTTTCGGCTTACTTGGACTTGTGCATATCTTTAGATATGATACAATCTAAGTGCCGGTCACATCCAAACTTTGGTCGTGACAAAGTTGGTATCAGAGCTTAGGAGTAACCTTACGGAATTCAGTAAGGGATTTCAATAGGTTGATGTAAGTCCGAGAGTTAGGATGACCTTTGGTTTGATGGAGTAGGTGAATTAGGACGAATGCAGTACCGTACGTATGTTCCGCGGCATATTTACGTTATCGTATTCAGCCTAACTAACCTTAGGATGTTTATCTTGATCTATTCTTCCGTTGATTCTCCGTTATTGATTGCTTCTGTTCCTACACCTTATCAACTCTCGTTTCTTGTTCCAGTTGCTATGGCTACGCGGGCTAGGCGAGCCGCAGCCAGAGATGCAGCTAGGGCGAGTCCACCTGTGACGACGACTGGTACACCGGACGTTCCGGCGGTGCATGAGCATGTTGATCCTCCTCCTCCAGATCGCATGACTAGGATTGAGGAGGGTATGTTGGGATTATAGCGAGTGGTAGGACATTTAGCTGAGACCACTCGAATATTGAGATCAGATCCAGCACCGACCGTAGCAGAGTCCGAGGTACAGCCTACACAGACGGTAGCGCCAGTAGATACGAGAGTGATGGAGGTATCACTTGCAGAGTTTATGAGATTGAGACCCCCGGTATTTACAGGGACCGATGTGGAGGAAGATCCTCAGTCTTTTCTTGATAGAATGGCGAGGATTGGCAAATCATTGCGATGTTCTGATGCGAGGTCAGTTGAGCTGACTAGCTTTCGTTTGGAGGGACTTGCACAGGAGTGGTGTGAGTCGATGGAGAGAGGTCGAGCTAGGAATCTTCCTCCGATGACGTGGACCGAGTTTTCTACAGTCTTTCTTGCCAGATTTCTTCCCCAGAGTGTGAGGGACGCTAGAGCTAGCAGTTTCGAAGCGTTGAGGAAATCAGCAAGTATGTCAGTAGCAGATTATGACTTACGATTCACCCAGCTGTCGTGATATGCCCCATACTTAGTACCTACGGAGGAGCTTCGGGTGAAGAGGTTCCTAAGGAGTTTGGACACACAGTTGTATCTGGCGATAGGCTCCCAGCATTTTGATACATATGCACAGGCCATGGATGCGGCGATTCGAGTAGAGGAGCATTTGAGCGAGTCAGGAGTCGTTCCGGAGCCAAAGAGGAGTAGACCGGTCGTGCCGACAAATAGACAGTTTGGCCGAGGTAGAGGGTCATATCCAGGCAGATATACTCCAGGCCGCAGTGTCGGACGAGGTTGGACACAGGGCCAGATGTACAGTTCTTATTTTGATGATCGGAGACCACCATCTACCTGTTTTAGTTGTGGACTTCCCGGACACTTTGCGCGGGATTGTAGATCTCAGGGAGGGACCGTTGCTCCACTGGCTGCTTTACCCCTTCCACCTCCTACACCGATGGCTTTACTTCCTCCCCCAGTTGGCGCTACACGCCAGGTAGTTGCACCACGAGGTCAAGGCTTTGCAGGACGTGCTCAGAGAGGTAGAGGAGATAGAGGTAGAGGACGACAGGATGCGGGCAGGGGCCAGGCACGGGTATTTGCGCTAACTCCACAGGATGCCCAAGCATCAAATGCAGTCGTGACAGGTACTCTTACAGTATGCTCATTAGAGGCACATGTTTTATTTGATCCCGGTTCTACACATTCTTATGTATCTTCACGATTTGCACTTTTGTTGGGGAAGGAGTCGTCATTATTAGAGTTACCTTTGGTAGTGATTACTCCGGTTGGAGATTCTTTTATAGCTCGGCACGTATTTAGATCGTGTTCGGTGTGTATTGGTGGTAGAGATTCGCTAGTTGATCTGATTCTCCTAGACATGTTAGATTTTGACATACTTCTTGGGATGGATTGGTTAGCCGCTTGTCATGCCTATGTAGATTGTCGAGGAAAAACGGTTAGATTTTGTTTTCCAGGTGAACCGGTGTTTGTTGTGCAGGGGGATTGCAAGTTAACCCCTGTCAACATGATTTCTGCTTTTTGTGCGGGGCGGCTCTTGAAGAAGGGTTGTCATGGGTTCTTGGCCTCCATTCAGGACTTAGGAGTCGATGAAGTTCCATTGGACCAAATCCCGATCATACGAGAATTTCCTGAGGTATTTTCTGCTGAGTTACCAGGATTGCCACCCGATCGGGACATTGAATTTTGTATCGACTTGATTCCGGATACGGGGCCTATTTCTATACCACCCTATCGAATGGCACCGACGGAATTGAAAGAACTCAAAATCCAATTGCAAGAGTTGTTAGATAGAGGACTTGTTCATCCCAGTGTTTCACCGTGGGGAGCTCCTGTATTATTTGTAAAGAAGAAGGACGGTAGTATGAGAATGTGCATCGACTACCGACAGCTGAATCGCGTCACTGTGCGAAACAGGTATCCATTACCACGTATAGATGACTTGTTCGACCAGTTGCAAGGAGCTGGGTTTTTCTCAAAGATTGACTTGAGGTCGGGGTATCATCAGTTGAGGGTTCGGAAGGACGATATTCCAAAGACGGCGTTTCGTACGAGATATGGGCATTATGAATTTCTGGTGATGTCGTTCGGACTCACCAACGCTCCAGCAGCTTTTATGGATATGATGAACCGTATCTTTAGACCATTTATCGATCGGTTCATTATAGTATTCATAGATGATATTCTTGTATATTCTCGGAGTTAGACGGAGCACGAGCAGCATTTACGTATCACATTGCAGACCTTGAAGGAGCATCAGTTGTATGCAAAATTTTCTAAGTGTGCTTTTTGGCTCGATAGTGTGGAGTTCGTGGGTCACATAGTTACGAGAGAAGGTATATGTGTAGACCCAAAGAAGATTGAAGCGGTACAACATTGGCCCAGGCCTATGTCTGTTACGGAGGTTCGGAGTTTCTTAGGTCTGGCAGGTTATTACAGACGCTTCGTACAGGATTTCTCACGGATAGCGGCACCTTTGACAGGATTGACTAGGAAGGAAGTTCCATTTCAGTGGACAAATGCGTGTGAGCAGAGTTTCCAGCAACTGAAAACGCGTTTGACGACTGCACCTGTATTATCTTTACCTTCCGGGTCAGGGGGTTTCGTCGTGTATTGCGATGCTTCTAGAGTGGGTCTAGGCTGTGTGTTGATGCAACACGACAAAGTTATAGCATATGCTTCTCGACAGTTGAAGAGGCATGAACAAAACTACCCCACTCATGATCTAGAGATGGCTGCTGTAATATTCGCATTGAAGATTTGGAGACATTACTTGTATGGAGAATCGTGTCAAATCTTCACAGATCATAAAAGCTTAAAGTATATCTTTCAGCAGAAAGATATGAACCTCAGGCAGCGTAGATGGATGGAACTGGTGAAAGATTACGACTGTGAGATCTTGTATCACCCAGGCAAGGCAAATGTAGTAGCAGATGCCTTGAGTCGGAGGCCTGGAGGTAATTTATCTCATTTGAGCATTTTGCAGAGACAGTCTTCTACAGACTGGCAGATCTTATGTGATAGTCGTAAATAGTTTGAGTTCACGTCGGCAAGAGGCCAGCTAGCACATGTTCGCACCAGACCTCATTTATTGGATCGTATTCGAGAGGCGCAGCCTACAGATACTCGTATGATGGAGATTATGGATCAGGTTAGGCAGGGCGGGGAGACGGAGTTCGTGATTGATGGTCATGGAGTATTACGTTTTAGGACTCGTCTATGTGTTCCAGATTCTGACGGATTGAGGCGTGAGATTTTGGAGGATGCCCACAGATCAGTATACAGTATTCATCCTGGTTCCACCAAAATGTATCGTGATTTGAAAGATATTTATTGGTGGGAAGGAATGAAGAGGGACATTACAGAATATGTTTCAAGATGCTTGACTTGTCAGCAAGTCAAAGCAGAACACCAGAGGCCGGCCGGGGAACTGCAACCCTTACCCATTCCAGAATGGAAATGGGAACAGATTTCCATGGATTTTGTGGTGGGTCTACCCAGGACTAGCAGAGGGTATGATTCCATTTGGGTGATTGTAGATAGATTGACAAAAGCCGCTCATTTTCTTCCAGTAAAGACGACGTATGGATTTGCTCAGTATGCACAGGTTTATATCGATGAGATTGTACGTCTACATGGAGTGCCGACATGCATAATATCGGATCGAGGTACCCAGTTCACTAGCAGGCTATAGCAGAAACTTCAGGACGCTCTTGGTACACGGCTGAGTTTTAGTACAACTTTCCACCCACAGACAGACGGTCAGTCGGAGCGGACCATTCAGATACTAGAGGATATGCTTCGGGCTTGTAGCCTAGATTTCGGTGGTAGTTGGGATCGTCACCTACCTTTGGTAGAATTCTCATACAACAACAGTTTTCAAGAGACGATCCAGATGGCACCCTTTGAAGCTTTGTATGGAAGGAAATGTCGATCACCCGTTTGCTGGACGGAACTTAGTGAGAGTTGTATATTGGGACCGCAGATAGTACAGGAAACTACAGAGAAGATTCAATTGATACGAGATAGAATGAAAGCGGCTCAATGCAGACAAAAGTCATATGCAGATCGACGACGACGTAAACTCGAGTTTGATGTGGGAGATCATGTGTTCCTTCGAGTATCTCCAATGAAAGGTGTGATGCGCTTCGGGAAGAAAGGGAAGCTCAGCCCCAGATATGTTAGACCTTATGAGATTTTAGAGAGGGTGGGCGTTGTAGCTTATCGGTTAGCACTCCCACCTAATTTTCCCGACGTGCATCCGGTGTTTCACATTTCGATGCTTCGCAGATATCTTCACGATCCATCTCACGCGATCCAGCATCAGACTTTACAGCTTGAGCCAGATTTATCCTACACAGTGCAGCCAGTCGCTATTCTTGACAGGCAGGCAAAGCAACTACGATCGAGGACACTGCCATCTGTAAAGGTTCTCTGGTAAGGAAAGGATCGCGAGGAGATTACTTGGGAGACGGAGGACGCAATGCGAAGGAAATTTCCACATCTTTTCATAGGTATGTCTAGTAATTATTTTAAATTCGGGGACCGAATTTTCTTAAGGGGGGAATATTGTAACATTTAGGAAAAGTTAGAAATAAATAAAATTGATTAAATTAAAAATAAAGTGATAAATCACAAAACAGTTAAAATCAAATATGTCAATCTTCATAAGTTATATGTAATACAAATTAAATTAGAATTTTTGAATGTAATTTAAATAAGTTATAAGGGTTTTAATGATAAATTTAGCTTCATTTTAATAAAATGTGTGTTTTATAATAAGTTAAGTTGTGAGGGGTTAAATTGTAAAGTTTAGGTTTTATGCAAATAGGGTATTGTTAAGAGTTTAAGTGAAAGTAAATGAAATCATTTCAGTTCTGAAATCTAATTCAAATTAAAACAAAAATTGAAGATAAATCAAAAACACCTCATGCTTGCATGCAACCTCTCATCTCACACCTCCTCCTTGCATGAAACATGCACCCTTTAACTTGTGACACCTCCACCTTCCCTTATCTCTTCCTCCACTCCGTTAAATAGCACATATTCAGTTCAAATCTCAGATTAAAACTCAAAGAAATTTAAAAGAAAAGGAAATTTAAAAGAGAACAAGAAAGAACAAGAGGAAGAAGATGAAAGAGGAGCTTGTTCTTGAGTTTTGTTCATCATCAAGCTAGGAGGAGCCTATCAATCTTGGGAGGTTATTCCTACAGCAATATAGGAGGGTAAAACTCTTAAACACAGTAGAGATAAAGCTCAGTAGTTTAGTTAACTAAAGTTTAGCTATGTCACATAATATCGTATTTTAGCTAAATGGAATGTCTGTTAAAATCTGCTTTGATCTGGAAGATAATTAATTTAATTAAACAGAGTTAAAATGATGTAGGAATCAACTAGAACAAACCACAAGACCACGACACCAAGGGGCCGGTTTTGGGCCGGCGGCCATACAAGGAAATCCGGCGTCGCCGGCCACGGGGGGAGCTTTGTGGGTTTGGTCTTTTGGGTAGTTTACAGTACACAATTTTGGCTAATTTGGTGTTGTTTAATTAAATTAGTTTCACAGTAGTTAAAATCTGGGAACATATATCGGAAAGGGTATCGTAAAACACTAAATACGACACGACTAAATCACGTCGCGTTTTAATTTCTGAAACAGTACAGAATAAGGTTAAAATCCAGCAAGATTAAGTGTTTAATAACTTGATATAATCAGATAGTATGTAACTTGTAAGTGGGAAAGCGTGTTTTTCATTTCCGTTATATCGGAATAGCCGTTTTTCTTATATACGTTAATTTGTAAATTTAGACTCGGATACAAGAATTACGGAAGCCGCGAAGAAAGGGAAAGGATTAGCAATTCCGGAGTAGATTCGACTTTCCGGTGAGTAGACTAAACATCTACCGGGGAATTTTGTAAAGATGGCGTGTTTCGCCCTTAGTTTTACTTAATTTAATACTTTATATCGTTGTGCTTAAATGTTAAATTGCATTCATTTATAAATTGCTTAGTTGTTAGAACACTTCATAATTATCGACGAGTCATGCCACGTGCACATCTTATATGCTACACACACCTCGTCGATAATACCATGTCACTTACACTTACGTATCATACTTGTTAACATGGATTTATATCGTATTTCACATATCAAAAATAGTAGTAAATTGCATCGTTGACATCATGTTACTTTATGCGTGTTTTGTGTTATATATGAGGTAAATGCAGAATTGAGGATTTATGGTTTTGAGTTTTGAATACTATTACATAAATCCAGTATTTTCATGATTGATGTGTCATGTCCACCATGAGATGATTTCTGTTTTGGTTTTATTCCGGACCGAGTAGGGGAGATATACGGTCGCGGATTTTGCGTTATCCATACTGAGTGGGGGAGATATACAGTTGGATACATGGTGGATCCGGTCGAGACCGAGGGGCAGGATAGCCGTATTGAGACGGGGGAGCCTAGCGAGGTTACTCGATACCGGAGTTAGTAATAAATATACGGCGTGTATCTAGAGGAAAACGACCGGTATTATTGGTATAGGATCATTCGGGGAATGATGCCTATAAGAAATGGAAGTTTTGTGTCGTTGATGGACACTGAAGAAATGATTTTATTTAGTTGAGATTTCCGTAGTATCGTGATGATTTATTGTTGAACTTCACATATACTCATACTTCATATGGATTCATATTTTAGTAGCATTGTCATATTTACTTTATTCACCGTTATATGTTAGTCATATTCACTGAGTTGGCAACTCACCCCCGTTGTGCCACAGTTCCTTGCAGGGATAGAGTGGACGGGTAGCTGCGAGGCAGAGCTACTTTTACGGTTGTATTTCATCTTTTGATAGGTAGGTTACATGTGTAGTAACCTTCCTTTTTGATTTTGTATTTTGTATCTAGAAAGTCTCCATCAAACCTGTATTTTGACTTAGAATGAGAGATGGTATATATATGGACAGTTGAGATCTGTTGGTCAGTATCATAGTTTCTTTCTTTATGAGATTCAGTGATGTTCTATTTGTTTATATTCATGTTCATTGTTAATATTGTTGATTCCAACTAGGAATACAACTAAACTTAACCTTTATTATTTGTTTAATAAATTAACTTCATAAATTGAGATTTTTACTTAAAAACTAAATTTTCATAAGTAATTCCGCAAAAAGGTATTTTGATCTTGGTTTTTGGCTTACTTGGACTTGTGCATATCTTTAGATATGATACAATCTAAGTGCCGGTCACATCCAAACTTGGGTCGTGACACCATTTTACCGAGTCGCCGCTCTGGATGGCTTGCTGGAAGCTAGTAGGCTCACCATAATCTATGGTGCAATCCTCTCTATCCCCGTCTATGAGAAAACCGTAGTATCTCTCGGGCGGATGAGACTGCCTACTACTCCTGCGTAGTGGCGCTGGGATGTCCGGTTCTCTTGAAACTTCTGGTTCTTCCAAGCTTTCAGTAATAGCTTGTGGTTCTGAAATTTCTTTCAGTTCTATTGCGCTCCCACTTATCTGATTTTCTAAAAATTCAGTTTCCAAGAAGTGGGCATGCTGAGAAACAAAAAACCTTTTGTTCCTCTGCGGAATAGAAAAGATACCCCGTGGAGTTCTTTGGGTATCCCACAAACTTACACAGTACTGAGCGTGCCTCGAGCTTGTCTGCATGCTGCTTTTTTATAAAAGCTGGACATCCCCATGTCTTAAGGTACTTGAGACAGGGTTTCTTCCCACTCCATATCTGATATGGGGTGGTAGGCACAGTCTTGGTTGGAGATTTGTTCAAGAGATATGCAGCTGTTTCTAGCGCATAACCCCAGAAGGATCGCGGCAACTCAGCCTTACTCATCATGGAACGAACCATATCCAATAGGGTTCGATTCCACCTTTCCGATACACCGTTGTGTTGTGGTGTGTATGGAGGAGTAAGCTGAGAGAGAATTCCATTCTCTTTTAAGTAGCCCATAAACTCGGCACTCAAGTATTCACCACCTCGATCAGATCTTAGTATCTTGATACTTTTGCCTGTTTGTTTTTCAATTTCATTCTTGTATTCCTGAAATTTCTCAAAGGCCTCGGATTTGTGCTTCATCAAGAAGACATGCCCATACCTAGAGAAATCATCTGTGAAAGTAATGAAGTATGAATAACCACTTCGCGCATGTGTAGACATTGGACCACACACATCACTGTGTATGAGTCCCAAGAGCTCGCTTGCTCTTTCTCCGTGTCCAGTAAACGGAGTCTTTGTCATCTTTCCCATGAGACAAGATTCACAAGTGGCATAAGACTGATACTTGAACGGATTCAAGTATCCCTCTCTATGTAACTTTGTTAACCGTGTCTCATTAATATGACCAAGTCTACAATGCCATAAGAAAGCCTGATTTGTTTCCGGAGACTTTCTTTTAAGTGTGTTCTGGACACTGAAGATCTAAGCTTGATTCAATACGTATATACCGTTTTGTAATGTACCTGACCCAATCAGAACTTGATTTAGGTGGATATTAACTACATCGCTTACAAAAGTAAAATCATATCCTTCCTTAGAAATTAAGGATACAGATATGATATTACAAGTCGCACCTGGTACATAAAAACAGTTACGCAGAATCAATATCTGCCCAGTTGTCAGTCCTAGATGATATTCCCCTGCGGATTCAGCATACATGCTCATTCCGTTAGCAACCCTGAGAGTCATATCACCTTTCCTGATAACCCTACGGTTTCTCAGAGCCTGTAACGAGTTACAGATATGAGATCCTGATCCGGTATCCAATACCCAGGAAGTAGGGTTAACTGACATACAGTTCTCTATTACAAACACACCCGAAGCCGAAGCCACAACATGCTTCGAATTCTGGCTACTGGCTTTGCAAGCCCTGTGATCCTTCTGCCCATGTTCATTCCCGTAACAATAGGAACATCCCTCTTTTACTGCATTCATTCCTGAAACTTCTGCCTTTCTCTTTCTTTCTACTTCCCTGGTTTCCTTCAGGGTAGTAGGTAGAGACTGTTGAACTAAGTCAACATCTGATCCGTTCTTCAACGTGGTCTTCAGGTCTAAGAGCTCAAAAGATCCGGTCTCTGTAAGGACGTTGCCCCCTACAGATGACCCGATAGCCAACCTCGCAGGAAGCAATTCGTTCGAGGTCTCATATCTTGCGATACGAGATTGCTCTCCATATAAAACTTTGTTATGGAGGAAGATAGAAGCTGAGTCCATCTTCTCGTGCTGCCTCTGGTATATACCATCAACTGAGGCGAACACGAGGCACTTGGCTTTCGTACAGTCTTCTTCCGATGTCCTACGGATATCAATATCCATAACAGGGGAAACTAGACCTGAGACGGCAGGGGTTGGATCAGTCAAGAGGTGTCCCAGCTTGTCCTGGGCAATGGACATCTGGACAGACCTTTGTCGGTCATAACAGTCAGATTCAGTCATTTTATTATCTAGATGTAACCTAGGTGCGGTCATTTGGTCGCTGCAATTAAGAGAGAGAGAAGAAAATACTTAGCATGATGCTCTTGCAAGTTTAGATTGGTTTTTAATTTATCTAAACAGGATGGCTCCCACTGTCTCTCGAATCCCTCCTCAAACCACAAAAGAAGAATTAGTCGGGATCTTTCTCACCGTACAATACTTGCTTAACCGTTCAGCCAGGCCAGTGTCGGTACTTCGAGGGAGGTTTTCCAACGCTTTCGCCAAGTTCCTTAATTTAAGAACCTCTTTTCACTGAGGGCGTAGCCCCGCTAACACCTTTCTAGACACTTACTAGGTTTATAGCATTGATCGTTAAGTGAGAGTTTTCCTGAGGAGTAGCATATACTCACAGTAGGATCGGGATCCAAATATCATCGCGTGATAAAACCGAAGGAATCCTACCAGAATCATCACACTCCAAATGGTATGCAGCGCTAGCAAGATTCAGTACTTATGAAACTCCCGATGTGGATTTTTGCCCCATGCTCTTATGACCTTGACGAAGGTCAACAAATCATAAGTCGCATGTCAAGTTCTACCCGTCATTATCCAGGTTAATTTGAACCCACCTGTACATACCCTTGACGAAGGTCAACAAGGTAGCACGACTGTCCCAAACCAACGCATCTATCTATGCTACATATGAACACCCAACATCTACCAATCACTATGCCTTGACGAAGGTCAACAAGCATAGCTTGAATACTATTGAATATCCATACGAAATGACGGAGGGCTACGAATGGTTTTGGCGAAACCGTGAACGTAGTGAACTTGATATAATCGATGGAACGAGATAGCTTTTAAAAGGAGTGGTTCAAGCTCCGCATTTAAAAGTTTAGTTTTGAAAAAGAACCGAGTGGTTTTCAGAGTGTTCCAATTGACTTTTACTTGGTTTATTTTCTTGCATTAGTTCTTTTAATGCGTCCCATCATTTAATCCTACCATTGTAGAAAACAACCAAAATATGACGTATGCTTATGCCATTCGCATTCTCCACGGGGCCCCGTCATCACCCATTAGGTTACTTAACTAACGACAGAGCGGGGGCTGGGCTAGCGCGGCTGTAAAACATAAGTAACGCCTAAATAGTTATCATATATAAATATATAGCAATGATAGACATTACAGATCACAGATGAATACATTGGATATAGTAGGAATCCGCAATCCGTTCGAGCCTGCAACGAAAAGCGGATTACACGGTCGCGGTGAATAGCCAAATACCCCACCCAAGACCCCTACGGGTGCGGCAAACTACCCGCCAAGTATCCGAAGCGAAGCAACCTCCCTCAACACCGTGAGTAGGCCACTCGGCACTTCGAGATACCCGGTAGTTTGTGCACCCCCTCCATGGGTCTATCCTAGGAGCAAAAACAGTAAAAAGAATTATACAATGACGGCTACAACCCCTACCCAGTTGTGCGGACAAACAAATAATATTACATCAATTTACATATTACAATGAATGAAAGAAAAAGAAACGCTCATCTCACATCCACCCCGGCTATTCACCCGCGACAATCCAACGCATTCATATACACATACCATCATCAAACACAGATCACAGATATGTATAACCCCGACTAATCGACATATAACGATTAGCCGACGTTCAATACATATAAATATCACAGATATAACCCTTTAGTCAAAGTGTAGTGAAGTTCGATAAAAAATACGGATTTATAGGCCCCCAAAAACAAATTTCTTTTCTGGAAAACCTGGGCATATATAAACCATCTTAAAAATCCTAAAACCAAGCCAGAAAAACACTGCACCAAACTCGACCCAGACCCGAGCCAAAACGGCCGCGGTTGCGCGGCAATAGCTTGCTATTGCCGCGGAACCGCGGCGCTTTGAGCGAATCTCTGGATCTTTTTTGGTGGCTTTCTTCACAAAACCCTGAGATGATTTTTGGAGTATGATTTATTTTGTTTTGAACAGAAAAAATTTTAACAGAAAGTTAGGGTTTTGAAAACTCGGTTTTTTCGATTTTTTTTTTCGATTGAACTTCCATACACTTTACTACCTAGCTAGTTTATGTTTAATTAGGCTCTGATACCACTGTAAGTCCACGTTGCCCACCCCGGTGCTTATGGGGAGGCGGAAAACGGAATAAAAATCAAATTTTTATCACTTTAGGCAACATGGACTAGACAAAGAAGGATCTTTGCTAAACAAAAACAAGCTAAAGCTAACTAGAAACTAGCTAAGGGTAGAATGGTTATACCTAGGGCTTTATGTCCTTCTCTCCTTGCTCTTTGGAGTAGTAGAAAGAGGTCACCTTTGTCGTCTTCTCACGTCGAAGAAAGATCCACCCGAAAGCCTCAACCTTTGGCTTCAACTCCAAGCTAGAAGTAACTAGGGTGCAAGAAGTGCTAATCCTAGAACCCTAGATGAGAGTAGAGATTATCAAGAAGAGGTTTTTCTCAAGCTCAAGTGTTTCTCAACACATGAGAGGGGAGAGCTTGAGGGAGAGGAAGAACAAAAGAGAGAAAGTAAATGATAGAATGAGAGAAAAATAAACCATTCTCACATATATGTGTGAATTATTATAAATTGATAATTAGCTAGATAATTGTCATGGTTAATCAAGACATGACCATTATCATTTCATATTTAATGCTAATTGCAAGGATCAAAGAGCATCTTTTATATGGAATGATGATGGTCAACATGTCAACTAAGGTCAACAAGTCAAGATAGTCAAATGGTCAACAACCATAACCATGCACAATTATATTAAACTAATATCAATTAACCATAATACACACATAAGCATTAGGGTTAATAAAATGACAATAGTCATTAACCCTAATCAAAGTCCTCTCCCTCTGTCTCAAGCAACTGTGCATACGCACCCGTATTCGTGATCCGAGGAACACGAATAAAGAGAAAAAACCAATCCCAAATCATATACTAGGATCCGGCTTAAACCAAAGCCCGCTATTATAAGCTGTCCGGACAGCAAACGTGCACAAGTGCGCGGATATGAACGAACCCTGTCGCAAAACCATGCGACCTCTACTCATTTTGCCTAAAGGCGAATAGCTCTCTGTGTGGGACTCTAAAGACTCGACACTACGCTGGCAGTGGGTTTAACCACAGACCGCAAGCGGCACTAGCTGTACGTAACGGTCCCCAGGTAGATGTCGATAAGAAGACTGACGAGGTGAACCCCATCTGAACTCCTACCGAGCCTGTATGTGACAGTCTCCATACAGTCCGGTCTGTTCGTCTGATACATCGCATGGAGGGCCTAGGGGGGCGGTGAACGTCAGTCCCCTAATAGCGGTACAAGTCGTGTCGGAGTGTAGCCCAGAACACCCTGAGATAACACTGGAAACCTACCAGTATATCTCGCTTGCCCTGGCCAGGGACTACTTGTGTAATAGCTCTCCTGGACACAGCGCGATGTCAACCCCCAATACCGGGAGAGACGAATCCTGTCTAACCGTCACTGCCTCCAAGTGCTTCGAGACTGCACCCAAAAACTACCTGTTTGCACGACTCCTTTGAGCCGTGGTAGGGTAGTAATCAAAGTGCAGTGGGAACACAGTCGAGGCGAAGTGACAGTGTCAAGTCAGCGGACTAAGCTGTACTCATGTCACCTGGGAACTGATAACTGACGATAGGTATAATACCAACCAACAGTTCCTGACGAGTCCTGTCCAGTGTACTCGTAACCTAACGAGCACCCGCATACTATCTCAAGTACGACGTACTGACGGCTGTGGGACAGACCGTCTCCCACACTGGGATGAGAAGCGCATACGCTAGTCTACTCCGGAGTATCGATGCCATGTCTCGATAGTCCAACGACTAGGGACCTGTATAAGGATGTGCTTATGGATTACCCAGCCCCCACGAGTGTGAGCGCCATCACAACGCTGGTAATCAAGCAAAGATCCTAAGGGCTCTACTAATATGTATATCAGCGATATGCTAAAAGAAACACATGCACATATTAAAGCAGAGACAAACCAAGTAGCATACTACCATTTCGAGCAAGATTGTATATACAACTGTGAATATCCCAAGCTTCCATCAAGTAATATACAAACTAGTATGATACAGTAATGGCCTCTAGGGCATATACACTAACAGGAAATACGTCAGCAAATGACCCCATCACGGAAATACGTCATCCAATGACCCCGTCTCAAAAATACGTCAACAAATGATCCCGTCGCAGAAATACGTCATCCAATGACCCCGTCGCGGAAATACGTCATCCAAGGACCCCGTCTCGGAAATACGTCAGCAAATGACCCCGTCTCGGAAATACATCAGCAAATGACCTCGTCGCGAAAATACATCAGCAAATGACCCCGTCGCGGAAACACGTCAGCAGATGACCCCGTCGCGGAAATACGTCATCCAATGACCCCGTTTTGGAAACACGTCATCCAATGAACCGGTCTCGGAAACACGTCATCCAATGACCCCATCGCGGAAATACGTCATCCAATAACCCCGTCTCGGAAACACGTCATCCAATGATTCCATCTCGGAAACACGTCAATAAATGACCTCCGTTTCGGAAACAAGTCAACTCGCCAACCACTTACGAGTCCTCTTGAATTGTAAGGGAGAAAATTCTCTTATGATATCCTTACGACTCTCAAGAAAAAACGCACTTAGGAATCCTCACGACTCCTAAGGAGAAAATACACTTACGAGATCCTCTCGACTCGTAGGGTGAAAAGTCTTTATGAGACCCTCGCGGCTCATAAAGTTGAAAAGTCTCAGGAAGCAGACCCAAACCTGTCTCCTAAGCCATTGCTGCCCCACAAAGAGTGTAAGATGAACCATTATTTATCATCTGCAGGCCACACTTGCTAAAATAACATGCCAACAACACAGCAAAGGAAAAAGACAATAGTATAAAAAATGTGTCTTTTATTCATGAATTCAATTGAGTATAAGATACATCATATAAAAAGAATAAGAAAAAATGATGAATGAATGAATGAAAGCATATTATTCATAGATTACAAATTTTCGGTCGATACAAAGATGGCTACTGAGGAGGAGGCGTTTTTAACAAATCAGCAAGCTGCTTTCGCACTCCTTTCAATTCCTTTTCACGATTAGCCGCCGCGGCCAACTCCACTTCAATTCGAGCCCGCTGCTACAAACATGATGAAAGCTTCTCATCGATTTCCCGCTGGGCGGCTTCATGACTCTGCTTGACCTGCTCAGTGAAGTCAAACTTCCGCCTCAGTACCAGCCCATCAGAAATACATCGCTAGAGGTTTTCAAAAATGGCTTTCAACTGTGAAGCATTCACTTCGACCCGAGCACTCAACTAGACAGACTCATTCGAAGCCGTCTCATGTTCCTTCCGTCTCAGGGTCGCCTCTTGTTCAAAATGGCGAAGGAAGGGAACACTTTGCTCAACCCATGCAACCCGCTGGGAGTTCAAGTCCAAAACCTCTGGAGAAAGTCTTTTGAGCTCAATTTCATGCAAGCAGGCCTCGACCTGTCTGCAGTAAATAACCCAAGACACGACGACACTTTCGTTGTGGATGTTCACGAGCGTCGCCAGCATGGGATTAACCTCAGCAGCAAAGTCTGCAGCAGATACGAGGGCCTCAGCGCCAAGATCCTCGACGAACTCGCTAAACATTCACAAACTCGTCGCAGCGCCCCTGGAAGATGGCCGTCTAGAAAAAGGCCCTGCTGTCATTAAGATGCGAGACTCAAAGGGAACTGGAGCTGGTGCGATTGCTGTAAAACAAATTATGGTCAAATTTCAGCTCAAGAGATAAAGAAAATGCACGAGCGATGGAGTCTACTATACCGGCTATGACAGGTGGCAAAGTTGGGAGTACCGGAGGCGTGGCTATTTTCTCGTCCCCTCCTCCGATCCGTGGCGCTGCGATCAATACAAGGAAGGTTTAGTAACAACACGGCTATTCGTAAAAGAAAGAAAGAAACAATATCTAAAGGATATACTAACCAACACCAGCGGGCAGAGTGACTTCCGACTGGAAGGAGAAATACGGGTTCAGAGTTCAGTACCTGATACAGATTGTCAAAAAGAACTCCTGCAAAATATGACAATGTACTGTCGGTACAAAGAGAACGATACCCACAGTGAAACCGATAAGTCGCAAACCCGTACCTTCCAACATTCCAGAGGACATAGGAGCAGGCGAGGGGACAACAATCGTCATGGTGTCGAACAGAGGTGCTTCAAATGACACAATTTCTGCGTTCGCTGCACTTACAAAGAAAATACCGTCAAGACAAGCTGAAAGGGATTGCGAAATAAAAAGGAGAATGACGACTCAAGATTTACCTGACGGGTCACCAACCAAAGCCACGACGGAAGCATCACCGGGCGCAGCAGATTCTTCGTTCTCCTTTAGTGGAATAGTTTCGGCACCCGTGGCTTCATCCCCTGATTCGACAAGAGCCGTCATTATGCTCACGATGCCCGCCGATATCAGGGAGCCGCAAGGGGAAAGAGCGATGGTTTAGGCAGTCCCAGACTCTCGAGAGAGAGTAGACGCTTCGGGCTCTATGATCACCGTCATCTCACCTGTCATCTTATCGCAAGGACTTGACCCTGCAGAATATGGTGTATAAGAATTTGAAGATCAAGTTATAATAAAAAAAACTCAGCATTACGTTACCCTCGGGCAGCTTTTCGGTTTCTTCCCGAGCCGTGCACGCAACCTGTCTATGGGCAGTACATAGGGAAGCTGGAGCATCCTCTGGAGGAATAGTGATAGGGGGAGCGGTGCTTGAGCCTGCACCTACAACCAAGGCGGCATCACGTTCTTTCGCTGCACGTCTCCCGCGCTTCCTTTCGGCCTGGGCTGTGAGAGCTGACCTCCTCAGGACCTCCGACTAGGGTATACTACCATCTGAACCAAGCTCTGCCTACAACTCCGTTACGACGTCCATCATCGGCTGCTTTAGCGAGACCCCTTGTGGTGACTTAGGGATAGCCGTGGCTACGGTAGCCAGCTTTAACGATGCCGCTGCGTCACCACTCACAATTGGTACCGCACTTGGAATAACCCGAGTTAAGGTAGTCCCAACAACAAAATAAAATAAGAGGGTTAAACCACGAATAAAGAAATAGGGAATGAAGGCACAATGAGCCAAAGTATACCAAGGCCCAAATAAGCGCAGAGCCTCTCTTCCTCTTCAAATGTTTTGAGGGAAGCCGTGAGAGCCTCTTCGGCAGAGATGCCCGTTGAAGAAGAAGCGTCAGTAAAAGCATAATAAAAAAATAATAATAATAACCGCGGAAAGATGCGATTGAAATATACCTGACTTCGCTATAGTGATCAGTGCCGCTTCATCACGAGCCAATCGCTCGGAAGCCGCAAGGGCAGTTTGAAGATCAGTATCGTCTGCAGGCGCGATAAATAGACCCTCGTTGGTCCCATACTCGCACAAACCCTTGCTGTAAGGGGCATGTGGCTCCTGGCCAAGTAAAATTTCAGCAGAAAAGAGTGACTTCTTTTTCTATGAGCGAACGCCAGCAGCCGAGGACATGAGTTTGCGCTTGGCAGGCAACTTTGGGCAACGAGTCCCGATCTCCATACCCACGTCAGACTCGGGAGACGCTGCAGCCACCGCTCCTACAGGCACACGAGATAGAGGCTTATCAGGAAAAGCGTGCGGGGCCACAACCGCAGCAGCTTCTCTTAGGGAAGGACGATTCAAGGGAACGGCTGGATTACCAACTGGGACAGCACCCTTGCGATCAAGCAATAATCGCTTTTCTTCACTAATAACAGCACCCACCGCGTGATGGTACCATGCCACATATACGTTCAAGACTTTCGGAACGCAGCTCGGCTCACTGATAAAGAAGTTAGACCCAGTGTTTAGCCGCATGAAATGGTACAGCGCACTACGGATACCTTCCTCTGTAGCAGCAATCTCAGTTAAAAAGGCCCCAAGCGGGACAACCTGATTGTAGCTTGATTGTTGAGGAAAACGGTGCGGGTTGTATCTCATGAACAGCGCCGAATCTTTTGCCTAAACACTAAAAAGCCTGGCCTGATTGAATATAAGTGAAGAATCTCCCGAGGTTTCAAGGTAGAAACCACGTCTTTGAAGGTGTCCCGCAGCGGCTTCACCGTCTTAGTGGATTCCTTGCTAATGGTTAAGACCTTATCGACGAAGGTCATTCCATCCCCGACCATACACGGGAGAAGAACCAAACCCCGAGCCTCTCGCTGAGTCGGTTTCAAAGCGGAAGCGTCAACTAGCCTCATAACCAGAGGAATGTTATAACTTTCGTAGAAACGGGGCCGTTTGTGGACTCCAAAAGCGCCAAGCACATGCAACTCGAGCCACGAAGTGAAATAGTGCAGCGGGAAATTTACGGACTGCACCCCCGGTTGAATGGTGCCTACCGCCAAGCTAAGGCCATGATACAAGTGAGCGAGCCCAGCGACCCCGATGACCACTCGCATCCCAACAACCATTCAGTGAGCCGGGTAGAAGACGGGTGGCCTCATATAGTGAGGGTGCATTAGGAGCGCACACCAACTTAACCATAGGCCGAGAAACCCCAAAAAGAACGCCTCTTCATCAATATCTGAAGCTGCAAGCTCGGCAAAAGGGACGACCGGGGTATCCGGAAGAAAGAAATTCCTTTGATCGGCCTCCACTGTTGGCTTGCTGTCCAAGCCAAAACCAAACGGGTCGTCAAGCTTGGCGAATTTCGCAGCTTGTTTTGATAAGACTTCCGGGCGAAGAAAGCGAGCAATGAAATCCGCGAAGCTGACCTCGTGTCCTCCAGATTCGAGAAACATACTTTCGTAAATTTTTAATACCTTAATCAGACTTGGGAATTGATGTTGAATGGCATTCTCCGGGGTAAGGCCCATCACCATTGATTTGGTGGCAAAGATGTACTCATCAGGAGGAAGTAGCTCCTCGTAATGTTCTCCCCTGACAGGTAAGCTGGAGATCTCCGCGAACTCCTCCAGAGAGATGGGAACTTCCCGATCTGAAAGAAGGAAGGTGTGAGTCGGTACATTCCATTGTTCCAAGAAAACTTTGACCCACCATACAGGGGGCGTGGAATACTGGAAGAGAGACACGTTAACTGCGGGGTACAACCCAAGCTTTAGTAACAGTGATTTCTTGGCTGACAAAATGTATCGAGCCCACTGCAAGTACCCGGCTGGATGGCGAGGAGTCAAGCCTATCATGTATGGCTGTCCCCAAGGGCGGGACTCGCCTTAACATATACGCTGCTTAGAGTATCCAAAGCCATCGGCGGCTGTAAGGGTATCGTGGCCATAGAGGGTTGAAGGCAACCCTCCGAAGTTCAGTTGACCTCCTCTGCGGTATAGTTCACTTGGGGTGAGTCGGCGTAGTGGATCGCCGAAATGGGCTCCGAAGGAACCACACAAGAGAAGCTGCGTCGACTCCGGATGATTTGATTGTACTACGACCCCCATAAATGAAGAGACTTTTGCTCCGGGTCATGATCCATGATCGGTGTGAAGACTTCCTTGTCCATGGGCGTGTCAGGGAATGCGCTTTCCGGACGAACGGAGGGTAAAGAAGTGTCGAAAGACATAGTACCTGCGCGAAGGGGAACAAGGGTCAGCTGTCAATGTTATAGTCCAAATTCTAACACTTGGTACTTTAAATTTTGTACCGCACTGCAATGCAGTGGAAAAGGACCAGAAGGGACCCACGAAATCAAGATGACGGCTCATCATTAATGAGACAGTCACTCATTAAATAGGAAATCCGAAAAGGATTCTCATTTAATGAGAGGCCCCACGGACCAAGAAGTTGAACTCCCTCGAGAGTAACGCTCTGCAAAAAGGAGCGACATCTGTTAACTCTAATCATGAGAGGAATAAAATTCCCTAAAAATTTTAAGAGCTGCGCTCTGTGAAAACGATGGAATCATCCATCAAAACCTTAAAAAAGCAAAACTTTTTGCAGAGTAAAAATTCCAGGATCTTCAAGATCTGTGAACGAACTCTAAGAGTTCTTCATGGAAGATGAACGGTGTTCCAGTTCATGGGATAAAATTACCCTAAAAAGATTATATCTTGACGATCTATGATCTAAAGATGAGCACGGCTCTGTTAATAGGTAAAACCCTAAAACTTTTTTTTAGATCTACGATCTGAGAAGAGCAGAGCTCTGTTAAAAAGTCAAGCCTTACCAAATTTGGGCAGAGTTTTAATTCTAAGAATTTCTTAGGGCAGAGAGCTATGCTCTGAAGAGAGCATTCAATTCTCAGAGAAAACAAGAAAACAAGAAGATGAACATCGGTCATCTCAAAATGCCAAAGGCCCTATTTATAGGCGCCGGAAGTCGATTCAACTTCCAAGTTGATCCAGCGGTGGAAAAGCTGCCACCGCTGCACTCACGTGTAAGCCACGTGAGCTCAACGGTGCGGGGCATTTGTTTCCCCCAATCAGAGAGCAAAGCTCTATTCAAAATTTGAAATTTGAAATGAGACAGCGCCTCATAAGAGCGCTCGCGCCAAGAGCGCCAGCGCTAAGAGTCAAAGACTCTGAGGCAGCGCTCACGTGCAAAGCACGAGAGCGCTGCGCCAAGAGCACCAGCGCTAAAGATTCTGAGGCACTGCTCACGTACAAAGCAAGAGAGCGCCCGCGCCAAGAGCGCCGGCACTAAGAGTCAAAGATTCTGAGGCCGCACTCACGTGCAAAGCACGAGAGCGCTAGTGCTAAGAACGCCGACGCTAAAGAATCTGAGGCAGTGCTTACGTGCAAAGCACGAGAGCGCTAGCGCCAAGAGCATCAGCGCTAAGAGTCAAAAACTCTGAGGCAGCGCTCACGTGCAAAGCACGAGAGTGCTAGCGCCAAGAGCGCCAGCGCTAAAGACTCTGAGGAAGCGCTCACATGCGAAGCACGAGAGCGCTCGCGCCAAGAGCGCCAGCGTTAAAGACTCTTAAGCAGCGCCTCACGTGCAAAGCACGAGAGTGCTTGCGCTAATAGCACCGGCGCTAAGAGTCAAAGAATCTGAAGCAGCGCTCACGTGCAAAGCACGATAACGCTCACACCAAGAGCACCAGCGCTAAAGACTCTGAGGAAGCGCCTCACATGTAAAGCACGAGAGCGCTTGCGCTAAGAGTCAAAACACTATGAGGCAGCGCCTTACGTGCAAAGCACGAGAGTGCCAGCGCTAGAACTAAATATTATCCACCCTTGGATCAAGGATCCAACGAAGATGATAAATCATCAAATTACCAGAATAAAATTCTGTTGAGAAAATACCCCTCAAGATCTTTCCAAACAGGAAAGATTGTGCCCTGTAAATCAGAGCACCGTTGGATCAAAGTTCCAATGGTGATTAAAAATCACCAAGATACATAATAAATCCTGTATGGGAAAATATTTTCCCAATCTTGTTAGTAACAAGAAAACTATCTTCTGTAAAATAGAAACTCTTGGATCAAATATCCAACGGCAGGAAATATTCCCTAAATCAATCAGAGATCTCTCAATGAGAGATTTCCTTAACTGATTCAATAAATCAGCCTCCCCTAAATAAAGGACCCAAGACTTCAAGTCTTGCACAGAGAAACCCCCCCATAAACTTCAAGTCCTCAGAAAAGAAAAAGAGAAGTGCAGGCTCTAAAAAGAAGAACCTTCTTCAAGGTGAGGAAAAAGAAGAGAGATCATAACATCTCCTCCATATTTGAGAGTTTAACTTTCACGTCATAAGAACATAGTTCTTTTCTAGATCACAGATCTATAAGACAAAGTCTTTCACAAAAAAACAAAGAGATCGTAGCATTTCCTCATAAAAGAAGAACTCAGTTCTTAGATCCATGAATCAAAGTCTCTTATAAACCGAGAATTTAATTCTCAGAGCACAGAACTGAACAGAGTTGTCAAAGAAGCGCCGTAGTGCTCCAAGTCTGACGCTCAGCTCCAAGTGCTCCACGTGCTCCTCACGTGGGCGCCCTTTTACACGAAGCACCGTAGCGCTCCAAGTCTGGCGCCCGGCGCCAAGCGCTCCACGTGCTCCTCATGTGGGCACCCTTTTATAAGAAGCGCCGTAGCGCTCCAAATCTGGCGCTCAGCGCCAAGTGCTCCACGTGCTCCTCACGTGGGCGCTATTTTACAAGAAGCGCCTTAGCGCTCCACAGTCTGGCACTCAGCGCCAGGCGCTCCACGTGCTCCTCACGTGGCGCTAAGGAATTACAAAGCGCTCTGTAAATAAGGCCCCAGCGCCATAAAATGTGTTCAACACTCAATAAAAGACAAAAAGAAAAAGGGGTGTCAGAACCCAAATCGATGATCAGCATTATTGAATAAAAAAGGGGCCGAGCCCAAACAAATGTTCAACATTTTATTCAAAATGAGTGGACCGAGTCCAAACAAGTGTTCAAACACTTTATTCAGAACTTAGTGGACTGAGCCAAGTTGGCCACAAGTCCCTAATTCAAATTAACCGAGCCCATGTGCTCACAATCTTTTTAATTGGTCTTAGTCCCAAACCTGACTATAGATCACTCAACCAATATTGGTTCAAGGGTACATCTCTTCATACCTCTGATACATGTCGTTGTAATTCTTCAACGTCTTCAGAGAGATGGGGGGTCCCAATAACCAATAACTTTTGGTGCATCTCCAAACGGTTAAACCAAAACATTACATACTATGATGTCTTTAAACCAGACTATAATATCTTTAAACCTCACAGACTATGACGTCTTTAAACCAGACTATGATGTCTCCAAACCTTACGGACTATGAGGTCCTTAAACTCATGGACTATGATGTCCTTAAACCTTATGGACTGCAATGTCCCTAAACTAAAACGATAGAGTCCAAATACTGCTTCGTTGGATCTAAATGATCCTAAAACCTTATTAAGTAGATTTTAGTCTAAAATTAGGCTAACGTATCTTTAACAAGCATTTAAGTTTATCTTAATCTAAAACAAGATTAACGATCCTTAAACCAACCCAAACCCAAATCTAAGAAAATACGGATTTGGACTAATCCACGCCCTGCGGGCGACAACATAAATTAGTCTCCGTATACGATCCACGTGCAACCGAAAATAAAACAAACACACACGACACGAAGTGGCCATCTGGAGAAGGAGAAAGTTGTTATCGCGATGCGGTAGCGTAATTAACTGCAGGGGCTTGCGCCTGCAGGGAAGAGCGTCCCCACAATCAAAAACACCTCACAACGAGGGGGAATCTGACGAAGTCTGCTACATCGGCCGCATCTGTCTAAACCTCCGATATACGGTGCCATAAATCAACTTGGCATCTTCGGAGAGGTGGACGGATAAATCCAAATAGCATCTACCCCCAAAATTCAGGCCAGACGTCCCAACATCCCGGTCGCGTCTTTCGGCGGTAAACAATCATTACAAGTCAATTCAATAAATATTACGGGGTTTATAAAGGGGTAGATTGGTACTGAATGTGTTAAAAGTGGCACGAGACGATCAATTTAATACACCTAATCTGAACATCCGTTGTCGTTGTCCCGTAGGTTTCAACGGGGCCTTGTATTTCTTATACCATAGTCCATAGGGTAGGTTGGACTCTTCTCGTATACACTGGTATATTTTGTACTAAGCTACAATGTAACACCTTAGAATGCGATTAGTGTTAATTAAGCGATAATACGAGTTTTTAGTAAGAAGTTTACCAAAATAGTTTTCTCATATTTTATAAAAATTAATTAATATTTTATTAATATTTATTTTGAACTTGTACACATATGTGCATGATAACTTAGGGTTACTTAGGGTTAACCATGCTTAAGTAGCCATGGCACCCTAACCTAAATGTCATGCCATTTATTTTATGTAATTATCTAAATTAATTAGTTTTAAAATTAAAAGGAGGTTTGAATTTTTGGTTGACTTGAGAGAGGAAGAGAGAGAGGGGGAATGATCAGCATGGAGCATGCATGGCTTGCATTAGATGAGGAGAGAGAAAGGGACGCATGGCTCATACACTAAACTCACACCCTCATTCCTTCATCCCTCACTCACACATACACCCTCATTTCCCTCACACTCTCTCATTCTCATTATTTTCTGCACCTCATTTCTTCCTTCATCCCTCAACTGAAACCCTAACCCAATCCTCACAAACTTAAACAAAATCTTCATTACTAAAACCTTTCACAAGTCAAGATTAAACCACTAAGATCACTTGGAGCATGAAAAGGTACGATTTTGAGCAAGTGTGGATAGGTAACGACCTCTAAACTGTTAATTGGGTTGTTATTTTAATATGTAGCTTGGTAGTCACTGTTTAGAACGATAAAGATGTATTTTTGAGCCCATATCGTACTTTAGTGTCATTATAGGGTGTTTGTGATCTGCTGTGACCATGAGTATTTACTGGAAAAACTAGCAGTGTAGTAGTGTTATACTTAAGGCCCTGAGTGTTTACCTGAAGCACGAACTTCACCTGACCTGTTTTGGGCGGTGACACGAGAGGAAAATCTGGCGAGCTCGGGTGTTTGGGTGACTGGGGTGTTGTGTTTTTGTGGGTAGCTGTCTGCGGTTTTTTAGGGTGTTTGGTACTGCTAGAATTTTAGGTATTGACAGTATGAAAAATTTGGGATCAATTTGCTAGCTTTTAGTGTTTCGATGATGAGCGTTACGATTGATCCGACGTAGTTTTAGTGTTTCGGGTAGCTTGCTATCGTGGGTTTGTTTTGGTGATGTCGCTACACACGTTAGCCGCTAAGCAAACCCTTTTGTAGCTTAAGGGAACCGATGGAGATTTACCTAGCTCGAGATTCTCGATGAGTAGATTTAACATCTACGCAGAAATCGCCCGTATGGCGTTATGCGTCAGGGCTTGATATGATATTATAGCCGCATGTTTATATTCATATATGTTGATTGTGTATAAGCATCATTGCATACCATTACTTGTTGTGCCTTGACTTAGTACCTAGTGGACACTGCACCATTATTGACGGTTCATGTTACACGAGCACTAAATTGTATGATACACCCATACCATCGGTAATTGACATGACACGCACAACCTATACACATATGCGGTATTGTATTGTTATTGATATTGATACATTGATTCTTGTTCTATTCCGCATATGAAATACATCGTGCATACATACTTACATGTATACACCCATACTTGCTATAGCTACATGTACACCTTTATATGATGTTGGATTTGATTTTGGAGAAATTGGGAACCGCATGATATATTTAAAAACTTGATTCATTTAAAAGAGCGGTTTTCCCTAGATATGCTCATATTACTGTTTTATGTTGCATATATCATATTTTATGGATTTACGCATTGAGATACGGATTTCATGTGATTTATTGATTTGAGAACCGTGGTATTATTTCAAGAAAGTATGCATTATTTTGAAAATCCGGTTTCTCTTGATATGATATTTCAGTGCGTCCACCATGAGTTTTCTCGGTTCTGATACTTGTGATAGAAACCAGATTCTAAGAGTTGGATGATCTGTTTGTGGGTTCATGGTGGACCCGGTATGGTACCCCGGGGAAAGAAAGGGATGTTGTGCAGTAGACGATGAGCCTGGCAGAGGGACTACTACCTACCGGTGATTGGTTGGACCTAGCGTTTATCCGGAGGATACCGACCGGAGTCGTGAGATGGATATGGGTCGATCCGAACCGACGAAGCCCATGGGGCGATCTAGATTGACGAAGCCCGATATATGTGGATTTGCGTGTCGATGTTGGACACGAGTTTTCATGATGTTTTCGAGTGCCGATGTTGGGCACTCATATTCCATGAGACTTACAGGATATAAGGGCCGATCAGAGTGACGGCGCCTGAGGTATGGGGATTTGGGGTGCCGTTGATGGACATTGGTTTTTCCACAATGATGATTCATTGATGATTATATGTTTTATCCCATACTTAGTAGTTATTTGATATGCATTGCTTTATGTATTTTTAATACCTGATGGAGTACTTTGATCATGATTGTTGCATATCCATATTACCATATTTATGCTATCAGATTGCATGTGATAGATTATCGCTGTACGTGCATACCTGCAATTATTTGTACAATGTTACTTACTATTCATGAGTTGGAAACCCACCTCCGTTGTGCCACGGTGTTTTGCAGGCTTGACCCTCAGAGTAGTCGCGGAAGGGCTTCTTATTGTATCATTTTGCAGCGGATACCGCTACTTTTAGCTGTGAGCCGTTTTGCTGTAGGTGGGTTGCGGTTATCCAATTTTATATCCCTTGTATATTTCATTGTATCTAGTACTCTCCATCTACCACTTACATGTATTGACTTACAGACGAGTTATGAGGACGATATTATATATTTTGTGACTCTGGGTGTCGTGCTTGTGTGAGTCGGCTTTTATTATGCAGTTTTACCTCTTATTGCTGTTTTTCATTTATATTGTCTATTTCATCGCTACGGCGTCGTATATATGCTTGTGGTGGTTGTTTCCGCCTTTGGGCGTGATTTGCTCCCGTTTGGGGATGCTTTATTTATATCATATGTTGCTTTACTTATATCCTATATTTGTACCCGTTTCGGGGCTAGTTTTTACAAAGGAGGTGCTGCCGAAATTATTAAGAAAATGAACTTAAGTTTAAATATTTTTACTTGAGATTTCCAAATATTTTAAACAATGTTTTTATCACTTACTAGTTTTGATGGTTTAGATTTCTGGGTTTTCGGCTAACTTAAATTGCGTTACGCCTGTTGACGTTACGTGGTTTAAGTGTCGGTCACATGCCAAATTTTGGGTCATGACAAGTTGGTATCAGATTGCTAGGTTTTACCTTTCGGAGTGTAGGATGACCTTGGTATGATGGAGTAGGTAGCTTAAGCAGAGTGACGTAGCGTGTGTATGTTCCGTGGCATACTTACGACACGGTACTCCGCCTAAGTGACCTTAGGACTTGTTGGTTGAAATTTCTTCCGTGATTATATACATCCTTGTGATTCGATTTTCGTGTGCTTATCGAATCTTGTTTTCATTTCCAGCCATTATGCCGCCGAAGACTACGAGGGCGAAGAGAGTGGCCGCGAGAGCCAAGGTCAGAGTTGGCTCGTCTGAGATGAGGACTGACCAGGGCGGTACGCCCGTTGTACAGGAGCATATTGATATGCCTTCGCTAGATTGTATTACTAGGCTAGAGTCCGGTATGCAGGATTTGCGCCATATGATGGGGTCGTTAGTTGAGGCCAGTCGAGCGTAGAGACAGGAGGTTGTCCCACCTGTTACGGGGACTGCGATGGTGCCTACTATTCCGGCAGTCGTACCTGCAGCTACGGAGGTTATCACCGTATCGTTATCTGAGTTCATGAAGCTGAAGCCTACGGTTTTCACTGGCACTGATGCAGCTTAGGATCCCCGTCGTTTATCGATCGGATAGCCAGGATCTGTCGTTCGCTGAGATGCTCCGACGCGAGATGGGTAGAGTTCGCGAGTTTTCATCTGGAGGGTCTTGCCCAGACTTGGTGCGAGTCTTTAGAGAGTGGCAGAGCTGCAGGTCTTTCTCCTATGATCTGGGCTAAGTTCGTGACGGTGTTTCTTGCCTGTTTTATTCTACAGAGCGTTAAGGATGCTCGAGCTCATAGTTTCGAGTCGTTACGCCAGACACCGGGTATGTCGGCGGCAGAGTGCGATGTGCAGTTTACCCAGCTTTCTTTGTATGCTCCGTATTTGGTGGATACTGAGGAGATGCAAATCAAGAGATTTGTACAAGACCTGCTTACCCAGTTTTTCCTCGCTGTCAGCGCCCAGCATTATGACACCTATGCAGCCGCAGTGGACGCAGCCCTACTAGTTGAGGAGCGTCTTTCTGAGACCTCGGTAGTTCCGGAACCGAAGAGGGTCCGTACTGGTGTATCAGCACGGAGACAGATGTTTAGACACCATGACAGATTTCGTTCAGGTCATGGGAGTAGCAGAGGCTTAGGACAAGGCCAGTTGTTTAGTTCTTATCCCCGGGAGGGTCAGTAGCTATCGTCTGGATGTTTTCGGTATGGGAGTTTCTATCATCGCGTTAGAGATTGTACTGAACCACATGAGGACGAGGAAGCCGTACCACATGTTACCTTACCACCTTCTCCACCTCAGAGAGCGTTGCCTCTTGCGCCTGTTGTTGCTCCGCGTTAGACTTATGCTCAAAGAGGTCATGATCGTGGAGGTTTTGTTCAGAGAGGACGGGGTGACAGAGGAGGAGGACAGCTAGTCGCAGGTAGAGGGCAGGCACGAGTATTTGCTTTAACTCATCAGGACGCGCATGCGTCCAATGCAGTGGTTTCAGGTACCCTTTCAGTATGTTCCTTCGATGCATACGTTTTGTTTGACCTGGGATCTACGCACTCGTATGTTTCTACACACTTCGTGTCGAGGTTGGGTCGAGATTCGTGTTTGCAAGATCAGCCGCTTGTCGTGACTACTATTATTGGTGAGTCGCTTGTTGCGTGACATGTGTTTCGGTCGTGTGTCGTCCGTATTGGAGATAGAGAGTCGTCCGTCGACTTGATCCTTCTTGAGATGTTGGACTTCGACGTTCTCCTGGGCATGGACTGGTTAGCTACGTGCTATGCGTCCATGGACTGCCGCGACAAGACATTCAGGTTTGTTTTCCCAGCGAGTCAGTTTTTGTTGTGCAGGGGGACTGTGGTGCCGCCCCTCACAGTTTGATTTCAGCCCTTTGCGCTAGTCGGCTTTTGAGGAGGGGATGTCGGGGATTCTTGGCTTTCATTCATGTTACCGAAGCCACAGTAGATTCATTGGACCAGGTTCCTATCGTTCGAGAGTTTCCCGATGTTTTTCCCGATGAGTTTCCTGGATTGCCGCCAGAGCGTGAGATTGAGTTTTGCATTGATTTGATTCCCAGCACGGGGCCTATTTCAATACCGCCTTACCGTATGGCCCCGACGGAGCTTATGGAGCTTAAGGATCAGCTACAAGAGTTGCTTGATAGGGGACTTGTACGTCCGAGTGCTTCTCCTTGGGGAGCTCCTATTCTGGTCGTCAAGAAGAATGACGACAATTTGAGATTGTGCATTGATTATCGTCAATTGAATAGAGTTACGGTGCGGAATAGGTATTCTTTACCTCGCATTGACGATTTTTTTGATCAGCTCCAGGGTGCGGGACATTTTTTTAAGATCGATTTGAGATCGGGTTATCATCAGTTGTGGGTTCGGAATGATGACATTCCTGATACTGCTTTTCGTACGCGCTACGAGCATTATGAGTTTTTGGTGATGTCGTTCGGACTCACCAATGCCCCAGCAGCGTTCATGAACTTGATGAACCGGATTTTCAAGCCGTTCCTCGACCAGTTTATTATTGTGTTTATTGATGACATTCTGGTTTATTCCAAGAATCGAGAGGAGCATGAGCAGCACTTGAGGATTGCTTTGTAGACATTGAGAGAGCACCAGCTGTTTGCTAAATTCTCGAAGTGTGCCTTCTGGCTTGATAGTGTTGACTTCCTTGGTCATGTGGTTACGAGAGATGGTATTCGTATGGACTCGAGGAAGATCGAGGTCGTACAGCTTTGGCCCAGACCTGTATTGGTGACAGAGGTCCGCAGCTTTTTGGGCTTAGCCGGTTATTACCACCGTTTCATACAGGACTTCTCGAGTATCGCTGCACCGCTGACCGGACTGACTAGGATGGGGGTTCCTTTTCTTTGGACCGAGGCATGTGAGCTGAGTTTCCAACAGTTGAAAACTCGGTTGACGACTACACCGGTTTTATCTTTACCTTCTGGATCGGGCGGCTTTGTCGTTTACTGTAATGCTTCTCGAGTGGGGCTCAATTGTGTATTGATGTAGCATGATAGAGTTATCGCTTATGCTTCTCGGCAGTTGAAGAAGCACGAGCAGAATTATCCCACTCATGATCTTGAGATGGCCGCAGTGGTGTTTGCACTTAAAATTTGGAGACACTACTTTTACGGGGAGTCATGTCGGATTTTCACAGATCACCAGAGCTTAAAGTACATCTTCCAGCAGCGGGATCTGAATTTGAGACAGCGTCGTTGGATGGAACTTGTAAAGGATTATGATTGTGAGATCCTTTATCACCCGGGCAAGACGAATGTGGTAGCCGATGCTTTGAGTCGTAGGCCCGGGGGTAGCTTGTCCCAGTTGAGCGTAGTTCAGAAACAATCTTCTGCAGATTGGAAGATCTTGTGTGACAGTAGAGTACAGTTTGAGTTCACTTCCACTGGAGGACAGCTTGCTCATGTCCGCGCCCGTCCACTTCTACTTGATCGTATTCGTGAGGTACAGCCCGCCGATGCTCGTTTGTCTGAGATTCTTGAGCATGTTCGTATTCGTGAGGCACAGCCCGCCGATGCCCGTTTGTCTGAGATTCTTGAGCATGTTCGGCAGGGTAGAGATTCGGAGTTCTTGATTGATGACCAGGGTGTGCTACATTTTGGGACTCGTTTGTGTGTACCTGATACTGATGGGTTGAGACGCGAGATCCTAGAGCAGGCACATCAGTCAGCTTTTAGTGTTCACCCAGGTTCCACCAAGATGTATCGTGACTTGAGAGATATCTACTGGTGGGCAGGGATGAAAAGTGATATTTCAGATTTCATTTCGAGGTGCCTGACTTGTCAGCAAGTCAAGGCTGAGCATCAGAGACCGGCAGGAGAATTGCGGCCTTTACCCATTCCGGAGTGGAAATGGGAACAGATATACAACTGAGCATACACATCATACCCAGTTCCAGTCAAGGGTATGACTCCATTTGGGTGATTGTTGAACGGTTGACGAAAGCGGCTCACTTCCTTCCAGTGAAGACTACTTTCGGTTATACTCAGTATGCTCAGTTGTACATTGATGGGATTGTGCGTTTGCACGGCGTTTCCACATGCATCGTATCCGATAGGGACACCCCGTTCACTAGCCGTCTTTGGCAGAAACTTCAGGAAGCCTTGGGTACCCGATTAAGTTTTAGCACCGCTTTCCATCCGCAGACCGATGGTCAGTCAGAGCGGACTATACAGACTCTGGAGGATATGCTTCGTGCGTGCGTGTGTGCTTGATTTTGGTGGCAGTTGGGATCGTCACTTACCGTTGATAGAGTTCTCCTACAATAACAGTTATCAGGAAACGGTTTAGATGGCATCTTTTGAGGCTTTGTATGGTACAAAGTGTCGATCGCCAGTTTGTTGGACCGAACTCAGCGAGAGCAGGATTTTGGGACCCCAGCTAGTTCAAGAGACTATGGAGAAAATTCAGTTGATTCAGGATAGGATGAGAGTAGCCCAGTACAGACAGAAGTCTTATGCCGACCGTCGTCGTCGCCGGCTCGAGTTCGCAGTAGGGGATCATGTATTCATATGGATTTCTCCGATGAAGGGCGTGATCAGATTTGTGAAGAAAGGAAAACTTAGTCCCAGATTTGTATGTCCTTTTAAGATCCTTGAGCGAGTTGGTACCGTTGCCTATCGTTTGGCACTTCCGCCCAATTTTCCGGATGTTCACCCCATATTCCATGTGTCGATATTTGGCAAATACCTACATGACCCTTCTCACATGATTCAGCACTAAACCGTTCAGCTAGAGCGCAATCTTTCGTTCACCGAGCAGCCGGTAGTTATATTGGATCGGCAGGCGAAGAAATTTCAGTCAAAGGTCTTGCTATCTGTGAAGGTTCTTTGGCGTATCCCGAATAGTGAAGAGGTCACTTGGGAGGCCGACAGCGAGATGCGGAAGAAATTCCATCATCTTTTTGAAGGTACGCATAGTAAGATTTTTAAATTTGGGGACGAATTTCTTTAAGGGGGAGATTGTAACACTTTAGAATGCGATTAGTGTTAATTAAGCGATAATGCGAGTTTTTAGTAAGAAGTTTACCAAAATAGTTTTCTCATATTTTATAAAAATTAATTAATATTTTATTAATATTTATTTTGGGCTTGCATACACATATGCATGTTAATCTAGGGTTAATTAGGATTAACCATGCTTAAGTAGCCATGGCACCCTAACCTAAATGTCATGCCATTTGTTTTATGTAATTATCTAAATTAATTAGTTTTAAAATTAAAAGGAGGTTTGAATTTTTAGTTGACTTGAGAGAGGAAGAGAGAGAGAGAGAGAGAGAGAATGATGAGCATGGGACAAGCATGACTTGCATTAAATGAGAAGAGAGAAGAGGAGGAATGACTCATACATTAAACTCACACCCTTATTCCTTCATCCCTCACTCACACATACACCCTCATTTCCCACACACTCTCCCATTCTCATTATTTTCTTCACCTCATTTCTTCCCTCATCCCTCAACTGAAACCCTAACCTAGTCCTCACAAACCCAAACAAAATTTTCATTAAACCCCACTAAAACCTTTCACAAGTCAAGATTAAGCCACTAAGATCACTTGGAGTATGGAAAGCTAGGATTTTGAGCAAGTGTAGATTGGTAACGACTTCTAAACTGTTAATTAGGTTGTTATTTTGTTGTGTAGCTTGGTAGTCGCAGTTTAGAACGATAAAGATGTAGTTTTGAATCCATATCGTATTTTAGTGTCATTATAGGGTGTCTGTGATCTGCTATGACCACATGTATTTACTGGAAAAACTAGCAGTGTAGTAGTGTTATACTTGAGGCCCTGAGTGTTCACCTGAAGCACGAACCCCACCTGACCTGTTTTGGCCGACGACATGAGAGGAAAATCTGACGAGCTCGGGTGTTTGGGTGACTGGGGTGTTGTGTTTTGTGGGTAGCTGTCTGCAGTTGTTTTAGGGTGTTTGGAACTGCTAGAATTTTAGGTATTGACAGTATGAAAAATCTGGGATCAATTTGCTAGTTTTTATTGTTTTGATGAGCGTTACGATTGATCCGACATAGTTTTAGTGTTTCGGGTAGCTTACTGTCGTGGGTTTGTTTTGGTGATGTCGCCACACACGTTAGCCGCTAAGTGAACCCTTTTATAGTTTAAGGGAACCGATTCGTTAAATTGGCATTGTGTTCGCTATTATTGTGTAGTTTGCTAAATCCATGCGTTATTGTGTTTTGTGTTAACAGGATCGCGGGCGGGGACTTCGGATGCTGCAAAGAAAGGAAAGCAGGTGGTTGGATTTACCTAGCTCGAGATCCTCGGTGAGTAGATTTAACATCTACGCGGAAATCGCCCGTATGGCGTTATGCGTCAGGGCTTGATATGATATTATAGCCGCATGTTTATATTCATATATATTGATTGTGTATGAGCATCATTGCATACCATTACTTGTTGTGCCTTGACTTAGTACCTAGTGGACACTGCACCATTATTGACGGTTCATGTTACACGAGCACTAAATTGTATGATACACCCATACCATCGGTAATTGCCATGACACGCACAACCTATACACATATGCGGTATTGTATTGTTATTGATATTGATACATTGATTCTTGTTCTATTGCGTATATGAAATACATCGTGCATACATACTTACATGTATACACCCATACTTGCTATAGCTACATGTACACCTTTATATGATGTTGGATTTGATTTTGGAGAAATTGGGAACCACATGATATATTTAAAAACTTGATTCATTTAAAAGAACGGTTTTCCCTTGATATGCTCATATTACTGTTCTATGTTGCATATATCATATTCATGGATTTACGCATTGGGATACGGATTTCATGTGATTTATGGATTTGAGAACCGTTGTATTATTTCAAGAAAGTATGCATTATTTTGAAAACCCGATTTCTCTTGATATGATATTTCAGTGCGTCCACCATGAGTTTTCTCGGTTCTGAGACTTATGATAGAAACCCGATTCGAGAAGCTGGATGATTCGTTTGCAGGTTCACGGTGGACCCGGTATGGTACCCCGGGGAAAGAAAGGGATGTTGTGCAGTAGACAATGAGCCTGACAGAGGGACTACTACCTACCGGTGATTAGTTGGACCTGGCGGTTATCTGGAGGATACCGACCGGAGTCGTGAGATGGATATAGGCCGGTTCGAACGGACGGAGCTCATGGGCCGATCCGGACTGACGAAGCCCGATATATGTGGACTTGTGTGTCGATGTTGGACACGAGTTTTCATGATGTTTTGGAGTGCTGATGTTAGGCACTCAGGTTCCATGAGACTTACAAGATATGAGGGCCGATCAGAGTGACGGCGCCTGAGATATTGGGATTTGGGGTGTCGTTGATGGACACCGGTTTTTCCACAATGATGATTCATTGATGATGATATGTTTTATCCCATACTCAGTAGTTATTTGATATGCATTGCTTCATGTATTTTTAGTGCCTGATGGAGTACCTTGATCATGATTGTTGCATATCCATATTACTATATTTATGCTATCGGATTGCATGTGATAGATTATCGCTGTACGTGCATACCTGCGGTTATCTATACGATGTTACTTACTATTCACGAGTTGGCAACCCACCCCCGTTGTGACACAGTGTTTTGCAGGCTTGACCCTCAGAGTAGTCGTGGCAGGGATTCTTATTGTATCTTTTTGCAGCGGATACCGCTACGGTTGGTTGTGAGCCGTTTTGCTGTAAGTGGGTTGCGGTTATCCGATTTTATATCCATTGTATATTTTATTGTATCTAGTACTCTCCATCTACCACTTACATGTATTGACTTAGAGACGGGTTATGAGGACGGTATTGTATATTTTGTGACTCTGGGTGTCGTGCTTGTGTGAGCCGGCTTTTATTATGCAGTTTTACCTTTTATTGCTGTTTTTCACTTATATTGTCTATTTCTTCGCAACAGCGTCGTATATATACTTGTGGTGGTTGTTTCTGCCTTTGGGCGTGATTTGCTCCCGTTTGGGGATACTTTATTTATATCATATGTTGCTTTACTTATATCCTATGTTTGTACCCGTTTCGGGGCTAGTTTTTACAAAGGAGGTGCTGCTGAAATTTTTAAGAAAATGAACTTAAGCTTAAAGATTTTTACTTGAGATTTCCAAATGTTTTTAATAATGTTTTTATCACTTACTACTTTTGATTGTTTAGATTTATGGGTTTTCGGCTTACTTAAATTGTGTTACGCCTGTTGACGTCACGTGGTTTAAGTGCCGGTCACGTGCCAAATTTTGGGTCGTGACATACAAACAACTGAATTAACA
The DNA here is from genome assembly GCA_030015575.1 of Agapanthus africanus. Taxonomy (NCBI): domain Eukaryota; kingdom Viridiplantae; phylum Streptophyta; class Magnoliopsida; order Asparagales; family Amaryllidaceae; genus Agapanthus; species Agapanthus africanus. Next base: position 505,250,583 of record JASDDO010000031.1, read on the forward strand.
AAATAATCATATATTATATCAGATATATTCTCTTTACCTATCCGGTCTATTTCTATCTCTCTTCGGGACTTACCGAGCGATTGTTCGCTGACGACATTCCTTCTCTATTCTTTCTTTGGAATGTTGTCGGGAGGACCCGACTCTCTGGAGATCGAGCCCAGCTCAGAAGACTTGGAGCAGTTCTCAGAAAACCCAGAGCTTTAGTCACCTGTATATACTTTTACTTTCAGTTCATGCCATTGTTTAGATATTGCTTTTCATATTGTATTTACTTTTCAGTTGCATTATAAAGAATGTTTAATAAATAAAAAGTTGATATTCATTTACATCTCATGTCTTTCTTGTGCACATTTACATTATATTGTTTATTTGCGCTTAGCGTGTTTACTTCTGAATGAATACGTAGCGGGTTGTGTCACGTCTCTTTACCATACGCCAGGAAGTAGGGCGTGACACCTTCAGTCAAATCATACGAATAGTTCTTTAAAAATTCATCATTTATATTATCCTCAATCGATGGATCACTTGGTTCAATTGATGGAGTTGGAAGGTTTGAAATGTAAGGATCGGTTTGATTTGGAATGGTGTAAGGCTCTCTTTCACACTCATGATTGGAAAAGTCAAACATGTTATTTTCGGACACCTTATTAATTAGATTATTAAGCGGTTGATCATCAAATACACTCGGTTGGATTTCAGGATGAAAGGTGTTGTGATGAAAAGAATTAGTTTTAAGTTGACTTTGAGGGATCCTTTGTTTTTTCTCACTACTTAATTCCAACTCTACTTCAAAACCAGACATGGTTTGTGAAGAAATTTCAATGAAGGATTCTCTTTGAACCATGGAACTTCCTAATTGATATTCAGAAGCACTATCTAGATAAGGTGCAAAAGTTGAGTATGGTTGGAATGAGTTTAATTGTTGGGTACGGGTAAGTTCAATATGTTCCGCAATAGAAATGGGTTTACGAATTGCCATATTAGGCCCAAGAGAAGTATCAACATGAGAAGGTGTGAAAGTTTGGTACTGTTGATAAGAGTTAGATGGTTGTATCCAATTTTCATAAATAGGATTATGATTAACATTTTGAAATGAAGAAGATTGAGATTGGTTGAATTTTTGGCGACTGGCTTTTGCAATTTGCTCAGCAATGGTCATGGGTGTAAAAGTTGCCATATTCGCCTCAAAAAGAGTATCAATATTTTCATATGGAAATGATTGTAATTGTTGTCCTAAGGGTTTTAAAGTAGTGAAAGGTATGAAATTTTGGCTGCGGGCTTTCGCAATATGCTCAGTAATGGACATGGATTTAAAAGTTGCCTCACGAGCCTTAAAAAGGTTATCAACATAAGAAAGTGTTAAATTTTGACACAGTTGATAAAATTGAGTGAGGTGTCCAACTGTTATTTTTAGAGCTCTATATCTTATCTCTTAAAGAAATGGTGGAGTCGAAAGTTCTACCAAAGTAATAACGATATAAAGAAATATCTGATTATGTATAGCAAAGCTCGCCGAAAGTTGGTCGGTTTGGGTTACCCATCATAAGAGAGTGAAAATAATTTGAGGTGAAAAGAAAAGATGGTGAAATGGTAGGTTTTTTAAAGTTTTTTTTTGGATTTTGGGATTGTTTTGCGTGGAAATAGGTACTCGACTCAACCAATCACAAACGTGCATAAACAACACCTAGAATTAGGGTCACCTAAGTCAAATCACTAGACCGCTCCTAGACTTCGAAAGGACAAGATGTAGGATAAATCCTCTATCACCTCCTTATCAATCTTGCAGCCAAGTAAGTGGAACGTGTACGCAATACAAATCACCGAAATAGAGGGTCTAATTAAGTAAACCACTTTTCTTAGTCACACCTGCTTTAGACACCACAAGAAAAATGCGGATATGTAATAGATTGTCCACGACCCTCATTTGTCCTAATTGAGCGCGATTGTCTTTATAGTCTTGGTTTAGATATTTTTTTATTAGTGTAGGGTGATGCGTATGCTTGTTTGTGATTTATGGGGCCTAGGAAGGGTGATGAAATCCTCACCTAATCTGAATTTAGGTTTCTTGCCCCTTAATGTCCGTTTTAAATATGCAAAACAATGTGACACGCTGAAAGATTTTTTAGCGGCGTTGTTTGCAAAAAATTCTGCAGGTAAAAACAGTTTATTGGAGTTTCAGAGGAAAGAGGAAGAAGAGTAAATGATACCAGAGAAGCTTGGGGGCCTGACTCCACTTTTTAGCCGCAGTTCAGCCGCCTAATGCACCAATTGACCGCGGTTCCGCCGCCTTCTGGTGGAATCTCTTCTTCAAATTTTTGCACCACACTCTAATGTTTCTCTACTCCTATTTGACAATCTCTGTTGGTTCGCTCCAAGTGCTCCAGATTTCTCATAAATCTCGTACAAGAACCGTTAAAAATACAAGATGCGGTTTTTATTTATATTTATATTTTTTCTAGTTTTTTTTAAATCAACTCGAATAATAAGAAAAATAATATTACCGTTTCCCCGACAACGGCGCCATTTGATTGATGTGAAAAACCGTGTCTTTGTGTTTTCTAGTTACCGCAATCAATAACGGTGTCGCAATAGTTATCCGATAGTGAGTACGAGTCGTCCACAGGAAAATGGTGAATTACTTATCTTGTTTTAGACGGTTTAATAAAGAAAAGTGGGATTTTTATCATCTTATACTAAGGAGATTTGAAAATTTTATAAGAGAAGGGCTTGTAAGGTTTTTTGGATTGAGTAGTTAAAGGATGGAGTTTTAAAAATAATTCATTTTATTTTTTAATTATTTAATACTAGAGAGTGATTAATATGGATTAGGGTTCTTGGAGGGATTATGGTTTCTCTCTACTGACCCTTGTCCTTCCATTGATCCCTATTTATCTTAAACCCTTAATAAAGCAAGTATTAACGAATCTCAAATCGTGGTCGTAACTATCATGAATTGATAGCACGCCCGAATAAGAGGGTTAAGATTTATTTTGTTAAAGTGTATAAAAATTAAAACTTAGAAAGAAGTTAAGGTATTTTTTCATCATTATACTACCCTATTCTACAAACCCTAATAAGCGAGAATTTATTCGCTCATTGGGGAAAACGAAGTAAATAAGAAAAGATAGAAGATTAATGAACCCATAGGAAATAACAAAAAAATAAATAAAAGTGCGGAAAGTAAATGCAGAAATTAAATGCAGAAAATAATGAGACGAGATTAAAATAACTACCTTTTATTGAAACTTTTGCGTTATAAAAGTTACTTGCTGAAACAAAACTATAAGAACTAAAAACCCTAATTTTCTAGATTGCTCGATCAATAAAACGGTGGATGATAGATGATAATAACCCTAATTGCTCTCGGTCCTTTTTATAAGCTCTGGAACTTGAAACCTTAAACGTCATCTTAAAGTATTGGAAAAGATGATCAAGCCCCTAAAAATTCACATCCAACGGCCATTATAGAACCGCGGAACCGTCGCCATTTACCCCATTCCACCGCGGATCTGCCGCCCTTTGGTATGATCTCGCCCCCAGATTTCTTGTATTATCTTCTCGTGATGTTAGGAGATTTTTCTGATAAAAATATTTTTAAAATATCTCTTTCTCACTGCAGTTGTGATATTCTTCAATTTGCTTCTAACTACCACAGATTTGGTTTGCTAATTCGATTTGATTTGATCTCCTCAATTCTCTTTGCAGTCCTGAACTGATTTGTTATTTTAAACCTGCACAATATCTCAAATCAAATTATTAGTAGCATTTGTCTTATCTGAGATAATATTGCAACCAATTAAACTATGGATATGATATGATATCTTAATAATATTTGTTACGAATATTTGATATGACATGATATGCATATTAAGAATCTCATGGATATTTTATTTAAATATGATATGCATATATTCCCCCAATTATATTAATTATATATTAAGAAACATATGACAAAATCTTTTTACAAATAAACCCACATATGTTCTTAAATTATAAATAACACCATTTGGTAATTAATAATAATAGGGAAAAGGACCGTACAAATATGCAATAAATATGACTGATCAAATACCTCCAAACTTATTTTTGATCGTCTCGAGCAAACTGTTTTAAAAAGAAAAAGAAAAACCTAGCACACTTTCATAGGCAATACGATTGCACTTAGCTTATGCAACAAGTCGTTAAATCTCTAGGTGTCCCTAATAGGACGAGTGTTGTCTCCTGAGGGTTTTCAGAGGATTACACCCAAAAAATACTAAAATTTAGAAAATAAAGGAAAGAAGATGAAAATTACATGCAAAAATAAGAACATATAAAAGAAAAACTTGAAAATAAGAGTTTCGAACTACACTAGATTTTTAGTTGTCATGAGTCTTATCTTAATGGTCTTGAAAAGATGTCGGAAATCACACCCTCACTCAATAAAATATCGTCTTTAGTCTTCCTCCCTACCTCTCCTCCAAACATCGACCATATACCCCTACGTGTGTGTAAAAATTATCTCTACACTTGGAGAATTCAATTCAAGCTATCATACTCTTTGTCCATATTCCTTAGTACTTTTTAGTCGGATGTTTTAGATGGATTTTCTCACACATTCTTCAAGCGACCATTAATATTTCTTGAGGCACTAATCAACCGATTATCGAATGTTCTCACTTATTAAGGTGTACTTAGCAATATACTAATCTTGCAACACCTAACGCTTAGCAGTAACCCTCAAACCAGTTGGTCTAAGGCACTAGGTGATAAGGCACACTCACTATATTTTTTTATACACTGCCTTAAGTAATTACAAAACCAGTGTTCATTTTTCTGTTAAATTTTATTTTATGTGTCATTTATATTTTATTGATTTTTTTTATACTAGGGTTTTCAGGCAAGAGTATTTCAAGGTATTCTCTACTATCCCAAGTTTCAAGATGTGTGCAAGTGCATATATTAGGGTATCAACATTCATAATTTTGAACTCAAGAATAGGTACTATTTTCATACTTATTTTTATCTGCAGACCGATAATTTTTTCATGTTACTAACCCTTGGGACAACAGCTCATGACCACGTATTACTAGCTTCGTTTTAAAATATCTAATTTTCTTGCATTTCTTAAGTCTCTTCTTCTCTTTCATATTTATTTTTCACTTTCTAATTTTTATTTTCAAAATCTTCTATATTTTTTTAGATATTTTATAGTGCAAAATGATACGTGAATAAATACAAATCCCCCCCAAATATGTTTGCAGCAATGTCCTCACTGATGTTGTCATGTAAGCTCAAAACATGTATACTTGGGAGGAAAAGTTCTTAAAAATTAGTAAATAGGACAAGAGTTAAGGACAGTGAAATCCTCCCCAAACTTGTTTTTGGCTCACAATCGTGCAAAAATTTCCTTTTATTCAAGAGCCATTTAAAAATATTTTTCTTCCCCACAAACTTAATTAAAACAGTGTTTCCACTATTAAGCATTTGAAGTTCAAACTAAGAGAGGAGAAAACCGCATTAGCATATACAAGGCTTTACAAAGCCCAAAAACCAACACCAACCATTCAAATAAATTATCAAGGTAACACTATGATTGGTGAAAAATAGTGTAACGAATAGACGTGAAAAAGACTCGAGACTGTATATGAATGGAGGTTGTATTATATCTCGAGTAGAAGGAACTGAAATGAGAGTAACGATAAGAGATGATGTGAGGAGAAGATAAGAGGTGTAATCGAAAAGTTTTACGTCTCGGTTGGTGGAGACGAAAAAGTGATGGTGAATGAAAACGAGAATGTGAAAGATAAGGAATGGATGGAATAGTCGCATTCTCGTATGTGATAAGAAGAAGGGGTGGTGGTTCAACTTTTTCGGCCTCAAAGGGAAGCGCACGAATTTCCGGTGGAAGTTAATTTATCACAGCATCTATGTCTTTAAGGAACGCGAGTTCTTTGGCGAAAATATCTTCGAAACTTTCATCTCTCATCGGAAAGAAAGGAATCGATATCCATGTTAGTGGAATAGGCAAATTGTGTCACGCCCCGCTTCTCAGTATACGGGCAGAAGACACGACGAGGCCGCTACGTATTTAGTAAACAAAATAAGTGTATCTAAGAAATATAAAATGTAATGTACACAAGAGACAAGATATAAATAAACAACAATATTCTCCACCGAAAACCGGGTAGACAAACGTCTTGCCTGAATTTGGGAGCAGATGTTATTTGGTTTTATCTGTCCACCTCTCCGAAGATACCAAGTTGATTTATAGCACCGCATATCAAAGGTGTAGACAGATGCGGCCGATGTAGCAGACTTCGTCAGATTCCTCCTCGTTGTGAGGGGTTTTTTGATTGTGGGGACGCTCTTCCCTGCAGGCGCAAGCCCCTGTAGTTAATTATGCTACCGCATCACTGTAACAACTTTCTCCTTCTCCAGATGGTCACTTCGTGTCATGTGTGTTTGTTTTATTTTTGGTTGCCCGTGGATTGTATACGGAGACTAATTTATGTTGTCGCCCGTAGGGCGTGGATTAGTCCAAATCCGTATTTTCTTAGATTTAGGTTTGGGTTGGTTTAAGGATCGTTAATCTTGTTTTAGATCAAGATCAACTTAAATACTTGTTAAGGATACATTAGCCTAATTTTAGACTAAGATCTACTTAATGGGGGTTTGGGATCATTTTTGATCCAATGAAAGAGCATTTGGGCTCTATCATTTTAGTTTAGGGACATTGCGGTCGATTGGGTTTAAGGACATCATAGTTCATGAGTTTAAGGACCCCATAGTCCATAATTTAAAAACATCATAGTCTATAGAGTTTAGTTTATAGACGTTACGGTCCATTGGGTTTAAGGACATTATAGTCCATGAGTTTAAGGACCTCATAGTCCATAGTTTAAAGACATCATAGTTTATGGGGTTTTGGTTTGGCGGTTTGGGGATGTGCCAAAAGTTATTAGTTATTGGGACCCTCTATCTCTCTGAAAACGTTGAAGAATTACAACGACATGTATTAGAGGTATGAAGAGATGTACCCTTGGTAGGGAGATCTATAGTCAGGTTTGGGACTAAGACCAATTAAAAAGATTGTGAGCACATGGGCTCGATTAATTTGAATTAGGGACTTATGGCCAACTTGGGCTCAGTCCACTCAGTTCTGAATAAAGTGTTTAAACATTTGTTTGGACTCAGTCCATTCATTTTGAATAAAATGTTGAACATTTGTTTGGGTTCAGCCCCTTTTTCTTCAATAATGCTGAGCATTGATTTAGGTTCTGACACCCCTTTTCTTTTTGTCTTTTATTGAATGTTGAACACTTTTTATAGCGCTGGGGCCTTATTTATAAAGCGCTTTGTAATTCCTTAGCGCCCAAGTGAGGAGCACGTGGAGTGCCTGGCGCTGAGCGCCAGACTGGGGAGCGCTAAGGCGCTTCTTGTAAAATAGCGCCCACGTGAGGAGCGCGTGGAGCGCTTGGCGCTGAGCACCCGACTTGGAGCACTACGGCGCTTCTTATAAAAGAGCGCTCACGTGAGGAGCACGTGGAGCGCTTGGCGCCAGATTTGGAGCGCTACGGCGCTTCTTATAAAAGGGCGCCCACGTGAGGAGCACGTGGAGCGCTTGGTGCTGAGCGCCAGACTTGGAGCGCTACGGCGCTTGTTTTAACTTGGAACGCTAAGGCGCTTCTTTGACAACTCTGATCAGTTCTGTGCTTTGAGAATTAAATTCTCGGTTTATAAGAGACTTTGTCTCATGTATCTAAGAACTGGGTTCTTCTTTTATAAGGAAATGCTACGATCTCTTTGTTTCTTGTGAAAGACTTTGTCTTATAGATCTCTGATCTAGAAAAGAACTGTGTTCTTATGATGTGTGAGTTAAACTCTCAAATATAGAGGAGATGTTATGATCTCTCTTCTTTTTCCTCACCTTGAAGAAGGTTCTTCTTTTTATAGCTGGCTCTTCTCTTTTTCTTTTCTGAGAACTTGAAGTTTATAGGGGGTTCCTCTGTACAAGACTTGAAGTCTTGGGTCCTTTATATAGGGAAGGCTGATTTGTTGAATCAGTTGAGAAAATCTTTTATTGAGAGATCTCTGATTGATTTGGGGAATGTTTCCCACCGTCGGATCTTTGATCCAAGGGCTTCTGTTTTACAGAAGATAGTTTTCTTATTATTAACAAGATTGGGAGAATATTTCCCATACATGACTTATTCTGTATCTCGGTGATTTTTAATCATCATTGGATCTTTGATCCAACGGTGCTCTGATTTACAGAGCACAATCTTTCTTGTTTGTAAAGATTTGAGGAGTATTTTCTCAACAGAATTTTATTCTGGTAATTTGATGATTTTTAATCATCTTCGTTGGATCTTTGATCCAAGGGTGGAGAACATTTAGTTCTAGCGTTGGCACTTTCGTGCTTTACACGTGAGGCGCTGTCTCAGAGTCATTGACTCTTGGCGGCAGCGCTCTCGTGCTTTGCACGTGGGGCGTTGCCTCAGAGTCTTTGACTCTTGGCGCTATCGCTCTTGGCAAGGTGCTGCCTCAGAGTCTTTAGCGCTTTTAGCGCTAGCGCTCTTGGCGCGAGCGCTCTCATGCTTTGCACGTGAGCGCTGCTTCAGAGTCTTTTGACTCTTAGCACTGGCGCTCTTGGCGCGAGTGCTTTTATGAGGCGCTGCCTCATTTCAAATTTCAAATTTTGAATAGAGGTTTGCTCTCTTATTGGGGGAAACAAATGCCCCCCCCACCGTTGCGCTTACGTGGCTTACACGTGAGTGCAGCGGTGGCAGCTTTTCCATCATTGGATCAACTTGGAAGTTGAATCGACTTCCGGTACCTATAAATAGGACCTTTGGCCCTTGAGATGACTGCTTGTTCATCTTCTTTTGTTTTGTTTTCTTTAAGAATTGAATTCTCTCTTCAGAGCATAGCTCTCTGCCTTAAGAACTTCTTAGAGTCAAAACTCTGCCCAAATTTAGTAAGGCTTGATCTTTTTAACAGAGCTCTGCTATTCTTAGATCTTAGATCTAAAAAAATTGTTTTAGGGTTTTACCCATTAACAGAGCCGTGCTCATCTTTAGATCATAGATCTTCAAGATATAATCTTTTTTATGGTGATTTTAACCCATGAACTGGAACACTGTTCATCTTGCATGAAGAACTCTTAGAGTTTGCTCACGGATCTTGAAGATCTTAGAGTTTTTACTCTGCAAAAAGCTTTGTTTTTTTAGGGTTTTGATGGATGATTCCATCGTTTTCATAGAGCACAGCTCTTAAAATTTTTGGGGGAATTTTTATTCCCTTCATCATTAATTTTGACAGATATCATTTCTGTTGCAGAGCGCTGCTCTCGAGGGAGTTTAACTCTTTGGCCCGAGGGGCCTCTCATTAAATGAGAATCCTTTTAGGATTTCTCCTTTATTTACACAAATTTGAATTTGTTGGGTGTCTTAATCAGAACTTATTTTCTCCGTAAGAATATCAAGAGTTGTTTAAATTCCCGTGTCTGTTTCAATAAGCATTTTCTTGATCAGTCTGACCACTAAACTCACTGATTTTCCTTTTCAGACACTATGGCCGCTCATTTGTATGATCATGACGAAATTATTTCTTATGGAGACATTCGCGCATAAGGCCGTTGTCAAAATCAGGAGTTTACGAATGCTCAATGCGCTGAGATTATGAGTGCTTTAATGAATACAGCGAATGACTGCTTCCTCGTCACTCCGCTCTTTTGAAGCTTGTCGTGAGAGCGATTTGGAACGCACTTCCTGGATTTTACGAAGCCATGTCGCTTAAGGCACTAGATGATGCTGAATACAAGGTGCACTTAGTATATCTGATGGGTCTAATCTTGAAAAGGCGGCGAGATAATCTTGTTGATATATTGCATCAAATTTTTCAACAGACGACGATAATCTCTGCCTATCAGCAGACGGACGACATCAGCGAGGATCCTAACGCTTGCCTTCGTGAGAGAATGCACACAAGAATGGTCAGGGAGGCCAGAAGCATTTTAGATGGACTTACTTATGAATTTCTTAATCCGTGTCCCGGCTTTAATGTTTTACCATTGTAAACATTTTAATGATGCTTTTGTTTACTGTTTTCATCGATGTAAATTTTCTGGGGTATGAATAACAAATTATTCCTTTCTATGCGTTTATTTTATGCATTAATCCTCTTGGCATATATATGAGTGGGTACGCTTCGAATGCTTAATTGGATGCAAATCAAATGTTCTCTTTGTGGTCGACATCCGTGGGTTAAGCCTTTTTGTTTCGACTTGGCGCAAAGTAGTTTACGTACTCTTGAGTAGCACCTCTATTTCAGTGGCATGTAACTTTAGAAAGTGTGGCTTGAGGATAGTAGATAGCGGTCCATCTTAATCTCCTTGCAGGGCAATGATGGCTTAGGAGACAGGTTTAGGTCTGCTGCCTAAGACTTTTCAACTTTATGAGCCATGAGGGTCTCATAAAGAATTTCTCTCTACGAGTTGAGAGGATCTCGTAGGTGTATTTTCTCCTTAGTAGTCGTGAGGATTCCTAAGTGCGTTTTCTCTTGAGAGTCGTAAGGATCTCACAAGAGAATTTTCTCCTTTACAAGTCGAGAGGACTCGTAAGTGGTTGGTGAGTTGACTTGTTTCCGAGAAGGGGTCATTAGATGACGTATTTCCACGACGGGGTCATTTGATGACGTGTTTCCGAGACGGGGTCATTGGATGACGTATTTCCGCGCGGGATCATTTGCTGACGTATTTCCGAGACGGGGTCATTAGCTGACGTATTTCCGCGACGGGGTCATTTGCTGATGTATTTCCGCGACAGGGTCATTTGCTGACGTATTTCCGCGATGGGGTCATCCAATGACGTATTTCCGCAACGGGGTCATTTGCTGACGTATTTCCGAGATGGGGTCATTTGCTGACGTATTTCCGAGACGGGGTTATTGGATGACGTATTTCCGCGACGGGGTCATTTACTGACGTATTTCCGCGACGGGGTCATTTGCTGACGTATTTCCCAGACGGGGTCATTGAATGACGTATTTCCGCGACGGGGTCATTTGATGACGTATTTCCGCTTTCTGCGGTATCGGGGCGGACTCTAGGTTGTCTGTAGAGTCTTGGAACTTGGGACTTTGTCGTGGCCCTGATTGGTGGTGTCGCGTACGTGTCCTGCCGGCATAAGGAGGAACGTCGTTGTTGGTCTTCTAAGATGCAGATGTTGCTGTCAAGATCTGACTTTCCCTTTAATAGAGTTTGTTGGGATATGTGGTTCCCTTTATGTTTATGCTCATGGATTGTATACAGGGGTCAGTATGGACTTACCTACAGGGCAAAAGTTTCATTCTTTCATTTTTTTTATTTCTTTCCGCGATGCTCTATCATTTCAGCTTTTTATATCGCGCAAGTCGCGATTGCCCAATCATTTCGGCTATTTTTCGCGGTGCCCAATCATTTCGGCTATTTTTCTTTTTACTCGCTGTTTTTTTATTGCGAGTTGCCTAATCATTTCGACTATTTTTGTATGCATATCTTTTACTCGTTGATCTTGTTGTAGGTTGCCCTATCATTTCGGCTATTTCATATGCATTTATGGCTCGCCGACTTTTCGCCGCGAGTATGGAACCTGGGATCTGATACCAATCTTAGCATCAGCATCGCTGCGACTAGAATATTGCCAGGAGCGAATCATCATTTGCCGCGAAAGGAATTGGAATTTGTTACCGATTTAGGCATCAGCATCGCTACTACTGGAACATTGCCGGGAGCGAATCATCATTTGCCTCCGTCGATTCGAACAAAGGTGGCTTCGCAAGCAGGGTTAGGATCCTATCGACTAAGGCTTTTGATTTCATGAGCCGTAAGGGTCTCATAAAGGTTCTTCTCTCTACGAGTCGTGAGGATCTCATAGGTGCGATTTTTTCTTAGGAATCGTGAGGATTCTTAAGTGTATGTTCTCTTGTAAGTCGTAAGGATCTTGCAAGAGTATTTTCTCCTTGTAAATCGAGATGACCAATAAGTGTTTGTTCATCAAATGAGGGCATTCCTCGTCGTTGGTGGGACTCAGCAAGGAAATGATTATTTGTGCTCGTGGATTGTATACAAGGGTCAGTATTGAACCGCTTGTAAGGCAGTCTGGGAAAGGTGATGGCTTAAGAACAGGTTCAGATCTCTGTAGCTTAAGGCTTTTGAATCTTATGAGCCATGAGGTCTTATAAGAGATTTCTCCTTACGAGTCGTGAGGATCTCGTAAGTGTAATTTCTCCTTAGGAATCATGGGGATCCCTAAGTGTGTTGCTCCCTTGTGAATCGTACGGATCTCACGCAGGTATTTTCTCCTTACAAGGTCAAGAGGACCTTGCAAGTGTGCATGAATTTTTTTACGAGTCTGCGCCCTTTCAGGTTTTCACAAACTCACCGGTAGCCCTGCTGTTTTTACTCATGGAGCCCTTTCGGGTTTTCATCCGTTCCCATTTTGCTTATGCACGTACCCCTTTTTTGCCGCATTAGCCTAAGGATGTTGCGGTTCGTAGTAGTTTAAAGACGTTTCGGTCTATCGCTGGTTTTAGGACATTGCAGTCCATAGCTAGTTTTAGGACATTACGGTCCATTGTTAGTTTAGGGACGTTTCGGTCTGTCGCTAGTTTTAGGACATTGCGGTCCATAGCTAGTTTTAGGACATTACGGTCCATTGTTAGTTTAAGGACGTTTCGGTCCGTCGCTATTTTTAGGACATTGCGGTCCATAGCTAGTTTTAGGACATTACGGTCCATTGTTAGTTTAGAGACGTTTTGTTCCATCGCTAGTTTTAGGACATTGCGGTCCATAGCTAGTTTTAGGACATTACGGTCCATTGTTAGTTTAGGGACGTTTCGGTCTTTCGCTGCCGTTTTGGAGACAACGATTTCGTTGGATACTACTTATAGAGTTTAAGCTTGGGAAGATAGCGAGCGGACATAGGCGTCGTCATCTATCGTTAATCTAAGCCGTGACTCGTCAGGCGTGGTATTTTTTTAGGAACCGGCCGTTTATTGTCCTGAAGGGTCTTTCGCCTTGCATATCCATGAGCAAGTAAGCCCCACCTTGGTAGACTTTTTCTATGATGTATGAGCCCTCATAGTTTGGCTCGAATTTCCCCCGTTTGGCATGATTGGAGATCATAGGTCTTTTGACAACTAGTACGAGTTCTCCTTGGTGAAATGTTCTCGGCCTAATCAATCTCGTGTATGAGCGCGCCATCCTTGCTTTGTAAACTTCTAGATTTTGCTGCGCTATGAGACGGGTTTCATCGAGGGAGTCAAGCTCCTCAAGCCGAAGATGAGCATTCTCTTCGTCTGTTAGCTCGTAATGAGCCGCCACTCGTAGAGAGGGTTGCTCTATCTCCAAGGGGAGTACTGCTTTAGCGCCGAATACCAATGCATACGGCGTTGTGTTTGTGGCCGTTTTGAACGTGGTCCGATACGCCCAGAGAACTTCATGCAGTCTCTCGTGCCAGTCCTTTTTATTTTTGGACACCGTCTTCTTTATGATCTTTGTCAAGGTCTTGTTGAAAGCCTCATCTAGACCGTTGGCTCTGGGATTATAGACCGAAGAGTATCTCCAGTCTATATTGTGCTGCTGTGCGAAGCAGCTAATTTTGTGACTTCTGTAGGCCGGCCCGTTATCGGAGATAATCCGTCGTGGAGTTCCGAACCGGTAGATAACATGAGTCTTGAAGAAATGGAGGTTATCCTCCGTCTTCACTTCCCTTAGCGGCACTGCTTCTGCCCACTTAGAAAAGTAATCGGTTGTCGCCAATATGAACTGATGTCCTCTGGATGACGCTGGCTCGATAGGCCCAATTATGCCGGTTCCCCACATTTCGAACGGCCAGCTAGCCACTGTTGGGTGTAGCGGGTTTGGATGCGGGTGGATGAAGTCATGAATTTGGCACGAGTGGCGCTGCTTTGCGTATTCTAGGCAGTCTTGGATCATCGTGGGTCAGTAGTAACCCATTCTTTTGATCTTCAGCTTCATCTTTGGCCCGGCTTGATGAGAACCGCAGAGTCCGTTGTGAGTTTCTTGGACGACTCTCCTTGCTTCTTCCGGTCCCAGGCATCTCAGCTACAGAGAGTCGAACGATCTCTTATACAGAGTATCATTGATGTAGGCGAAAGACAGAGCCCGTTTCATGAACTGATGTCTTGAGGATGCATCTTCAGGTTTTCGACGGGATTTGAAGTAGTCTATGAAGACTTCTTTCAATCCTTAACCTTTTCTTGGTCTTCTATTTGTAGGGCTATTTGCTTGGTCGCTTCCTTCTCTTCAGACGACTCCGGAGATATTTCCGCTGGTACAAGAACCCGACGATTTTGTACAACAATCCTTACATCATCGAAGTTTTCATCAGCCAGTTCTTTGGCGAGTTTAGCTAATGCATATGACTTGCTATTTTCTGTTTGTGGTATGCTTTCTAGGGCGTAAGAAGGGATTTGAGTCAGCAATTGTTGCACTTTCTCGCCGTACTTCACCAACTCTGGTTTGCATGTTTTATAGTCGCCATTTACTTGACTAACGACCAACTGAGAGTCTCTATATATGAGGAAGTCTTCGATTCCCATGTCGACAACGATCTCTTGACCTGCTATCAAAGCCTCATATTTTGCTTCATTATTTGTCCTTGGATCCGTCAAGGAAAAGGCAAAGCGCATTATCCCTCTTTATGGAGTCACGAAGATAAGGCTTATCCTCGATTTGATTATAGGGTTGTTATGCTTTCGCTTCTTCATGGAAGATGCCCCATCGAAATAGAGTTCCCATCGGGTATCACTCCCCCTTTCTCCCTGTCGATCGTGTCAAACGTGTGCTCGTCTGGCAATTCGCAGTTTTGGGGTGAATCAGCATGTATCGGATGCTCAGCGAGAAAGTCAGTGATGGGCTGGCCTTTCACCGCCTTGAGAGGTCGGTATGTTATCGAGAATTCTATTAAGAGTAGGGCCCATTTAGCGAGCCTCCCTGTTAGTATGGCTCTTGACATCAAATACTTGAGAGGATCCACCTTTGATATGAGATGGACCTCATGCGCCAACGCATAGTGTCTGAGCTTCGTTATCGCAAAGATTAACGCTAGGCAGTGTTTTTCGATGGGGGGGTAGTTGTTTTCTGCCCCCAGGAGAACTCGACTCAAATAGTAGAGGGCTCTCTCTTTCCCTTGGTCGTTCTCCTGTACCCATAGCGCGGGGACTGGACTAGCGCGGATGCAAAACATATACAACATCTACTAGTATATATATAATATATAATTTTCGCTCAAGGCGAGATAAAATGCAACAGCACAGAAATGTATAGCAACACAGATCAATACAGATATCTTGGATCCCCGGGTTTCACAGAGCCGCTACTGAAACCCGACGTTCCCCTGGTCGTATGGATAGCCTGTGCAATGAAATCCTAGACCCCTACGGGCGCGACAAGTTACCCGCCAAAACCTGAAGCGAGGCAGCCCCGTTCAGCAACGTGAATGGACCACCCAGCACATCACGGAATCCGGTAACTTGGGCACCCCTCCTGGGTCAACCTATACCCCCTACGAGTGCGGCGAATAGCCCGCCAATTCTAAAGTAAAGCCCCCTCCGTCTCAACGCCATGAGATACGGGCTTGTTGCCCTCTAGAATCCGGCTATCCGTGCACCCCTCCGCGGGGTAATCCTAGTACAGAAAGTAAAATATACATACAACGAGTACATCGACCGCAACCTGGTCGTGCCCCAAAAGAATAATACAAACAGGCAGTGATGGCAGTCCACATGTCGGACGCTCGCCCCGCAATATCAAATGTACATATAAAACAGAACTGTACTAACATTGCATCCAGGCTATCCCCCACGACCGATCCGCAACATCACAGCACAACACAGAACATCAACGTGAATGTCACGTTCGCAAATCCGTCTAAAATGGCTATAGCAGTTAGACGGGATTTACCGATCAAGAGACATTCACGGTCGCAGATATAATGTAAATACTGTGAACTAGCATGTTTAAAATATCCGATCGAACAAATTTTATCAAGTGGGCCCCAAGCAGTACTGTAGCACTTACAGAAAATCTGGGCCCAAAGAAAATATCCCAAAACCCCTATTTCCTAACCAGAAGCCTACTGGGAAAATTTTGTGCAGTGAAGACACATTCCCACCGCGGAACCGCGGCCAAACCAGGGGTTTGTCCGCGTTTCCGCGGTCGTACTAAGCGATCACTGTACCAAATTTTACAAGAATTCTTATATTTTCATGCACAGTATTCTGAGACAACCTGAAAAATTTTTGGAGCAGAAAAAATTTCGACAGAGAACAGTGCATTGGAAAATACGGTTTTGGCGATTTTGTTCGATCGGGTTTTAAACACACTAGACCAAGATAGGCTAAGTTAATGGCGTGGCTCTGATACCAATGTAAGTCCGCGGGGGCGCCCCGGCCGTCGATCCGATGCCGGAAACGCGGAAACAAAAAACTTTAATTTTGCAAACTAGCAATCGGCACCGCCGCGCACTTTTCACCCGGATCGGGCCATTAACCTAGCAACTAGCAAAGATAGAAAAGAGTAGAGATAATATACCAAGCGATCCGTGTCCTTCGGTCTTCGTCTCCACTCCGATCTCCTGCGGAAAGTCCGTCCATCACCTCCTCGTCGGAAAGGGCACCACGTAGCCGGAATCTTTTACGGGCTCCCGCCTCTTGACCGAGGCAACTCGGGCGCGAAGTTGGCTAGCCGACGCGTCCAAGACTTGCTATAGAATGAAGTGTAGTAGCTTATCTCTTTGGGGTTTAGTTGCCTTTGTATGGATGGAGGTGGAGAAAAATGACTTAGGAAAAATGGTGATGTTTCTTGCAAGCCAAAATGAGATGAACAATATCCCCTCACACCAAAATGAAATCTCTCATTCTCACCCCTCAAAAGTGGCCGGCCTCTTTTCATGGTGGAGATTGGAGAGAGAAAAAGGCAAGAGCAAAAACATGTGAAGAAAAATGGTGTGTATATAAAAAGTAATATCTTTCACAACCATTTTCCAAACTCATCAAATCAAAGCACCATCAAATGAAAAGCAATGGAAATGACCATAATAGAATCTCATGATTATGAAGCCACATATATGCATGAAACCCCTCAACAAATAAGTTAATTGCAAACCTGCAATTAACCCCCTCCAACAGAAAGTCCGGCCGTGAAGGAATAAAAGAAAACCGGCCGGAACGGAATACAAACTGGCAACTTCAGAAAACCGATCCCGTAATAAATTACAGGAAAACCCCACTACTGCATATACATGCCCGCATTTGTATTCCCACTGAACACAAATGCAAAGAGACAAAATCTACACTATCTAATACTAGGATCAGCTTAAGCCAAAGCCGGCTAGTAAAAACCGTCCGATCACGATCCGTGCAATACCGCACGTATCTGATCGAACCCTGCCATATCTCCATACGGCCTCTATAGCGTTTCGCCAGAAACTTGAGTAACTGAGTGTGGTGGACTCTAAAGACTCGTCAATACTATGGCTGTGGATTTAACCACTAGCACGTCAGAGGTATAAGCCAATACGTAACGGGCTACCAGATACTGACTAAAAGGGACATCGATGAGCGAACTCATCCTGACACCCTACTGAGCCTGTCAGTGACAATATCCGTACAGTCCGGTTCGTTCGTCTATGAGCATCGCATGGCGGGCCTAGGGGGTTGGTAAAAGTCAGACCCCCAATAGCGGTACAAGTCGTGTCGGAGTGCAACCAGAACACCCTGAGATACTACTAGAATACCTACCAGCAAATCTCCTGCCTTGGCCAAGGACTTTTCATGTTCTGGCTCTCCTCGACACAGCGCGACCTCACCCCCAATACCGGGAGAGACGAACCTCTGCAGATCCGCTCACTGCCTCCATGTGGCTCGGGACTATACCCAACTAAAACCTGTTTGCACGACTCCTTTGACCCGTGGTAGGGTAGTAATCAAAGCACAGTGGGAACTCACACGAGACAAATGACGATCTCAGGTCGATGAACTAACCTGTACACATGTCACCAGGGAACTGCTATCTGACGTCTGGTATAAACCCAACTAGCAGGTTCCCGGCAAGTCCTGTCCGGTGTACTCATAACCCAATGAGCACCTGTATACATCTTAGGTGAACCTACTGACACCAGTGGCTTGTGAGACCGGCCACCGCCCCTCGTCGGGGTCTCGACTGTATACACTAGTCTACTCTGGAGAATCGATGCCCTGTCTCGAAACTCCCACGACTAGGGACCTTTTAAGGGTTTGCTTATAGACCCCAGCTCCCACCCTCATACTGCTGGTAGTCAAGCAAGAATCCTAGGGGCTCTATCAACGTGCAATAGTGACCTGTAAGGTCACCTAAAGCAGTATACGATGATAAAGATAAACCAGATAGCATACTATCATCTCGAGTAAGACTGTCCTACTGGGACAGGTCCTCCCTCAATCATTGCAATCACGTGCCTGTGATCCAATAATTGACTCTGAGGGCACTATCTCCAACAATCTCCCACTTGCACTCAAGGCTAATTATTGCGATGTCGCATACTCACAGCCCGTGTGATACCGAACACCCAACTCCTCTACTAGTCAGTCTCACAAAGCTCGTTTGCGAAACTATTGCGTTCGAGGAATAGCCTCAGTGAGTGGATCCGCTCTGGTGTTTCTTCCTATGTCTCTCTATATCTCAAGTTCGCGGAGAAAGCCATCTCCCGAAATGAGCAATACCTGTCTTAGAATATGTCCGGATGTCTGATGGGACCTAGCTCATAAATGAACTCCAAATCCAAACTTCTTAGATTGTATCGTCAACCGAACTTAATCAGTATCATGCGCCATCCTTCCCTCAGTATCCACCTGGACCACCTGTCCAAAATACTGCCTCTCGTCAGAAGGAAAACTATAACTCTGACAGCCACTCTGCCATTCAAGTCACCTTGGAAGCCTGGAATGACAACTATCTCCCGAAAGAGAATGCTGTTATCATATCCCTAGAACATCAACTTATGTTCTAAAACTGCTTCCGAATGTTCCCCCAGGATTGGATCAATATCAACTTATTGCATCTACTGCAAGAACAACATCTGGTGTAGTACTTGACATCTCATGATTGACTCAATTGCCTAAGTAAGTGATCTGCCAATCATGCGCATCCCTCTCCCCTTTAGTCTGTAAGACACCTTCAGAGAGGGTGACTCCAATACCTGCAGGTACACCACCATGCCAGGAGTCGTCCATTCTAAATACTCATAGAATGCTGTCAAGATACCCAGATTGGGAAACCACCCAAATCTAGATCTAAAACTATAGATCTAGTGACCAGAATGTCTGATATAATATCCAAGTCCTGTTTGGAGAAACCACCGTGTGACGACCAAAGTTTAACCGATCGTAGTATAGGAATATCACTTCCTACTCTGTGTATGTCATCCAAATACCAGGACATCACACCCTACTACCTTCTTAACAGATCCATCCCCTATTCTGATGAAGTCAAACCTATGACTGTCACATCAGAAATAGATGATCTATCTCCGCTATATCTGCTTTAGTCTATAAATAGACATAAGCCTGATGTCCACCAATGCTTCCGCTGCTCCCACTAACTACGACAACCCTCTGGCAGAGTCATATAGACGTGCACTTCTAAAGCTAGTTTAGAACGACGCTATATTCATCCTCCTGCCGTGTCTCACAGTCTGGAACAACAGCAATGGCAAGTCTGGGTAAACAAGAACCTCCCTGCTACCGTCCTTGAGCATACCGAAGTACCTCTCGAGTGCCTGAGGTTACCCACTTTATCTGCGGGGTGGCCAATGGAATGTCAAACTAGATTGAATCCTTAGTTTCTTATCAAATCTTCAGTAATCGTTTGCGGTTCTGGAATCACTTCCAGTTCTACCATACTCCCACTACTGTTTTCTGAAAAAGTCCATTTTTATTAAAACTGTGGCGAGTCAAGAACAATATCACTATTGATCTTCCAGATGGTAGAAAGTCAACCCTCGTCATAGCCCGGGTCAACCCACAAACAACCATTACAGAAACGTGCCTTGAGTTATCCGGATTCTGGTTTTAAGCATAAGCCGGACAACTCCCCATACCTTAACAATGTCAAGATATGAACTGTTCTATATCCAAGAACCAGAGGCACTGATTTAATTGAACCAGATTCAAATCATGCAGCTGTCACCAGTGCATGTCTACTAAATGGAAGGAGGCCGATCAGCGTTACTCAACTTAGGAATGCTTCCAATTATGAGTAACCTGAAAGAGAAGCAAGTTCTCTTAACCATTACTATCAACTGAATACCATACACAAGTATCTACATCTTCGATCACCTTGAAGAATCCCGATACTTGCAATACCTGGTTCTCTACTCTATTCTTATACCTATAACTTCTCAAAATTCGGACCCTGTGTTTCTACGAAACACCTGTCTAAAAATCAGAGAAGTCATAAGTAAACCGAATATAGTATGAGGACCAACCCCTCTATCCTAATGGACACTGGACAATATACAATACTCTGTATAAGTCCCCTGAGTCTAGTGACTCATTCACTGTGTGTCGTAGGTTGAAAACTGTACTATGGTTATGAAGAATTACACCGCCGTTTAATGCTCCTTACCTAACCATCCACTGATATAGGTAAATGTCATAAACATAATTTCAAAAGGTATATCTCACTCTATGAAAATAGACGTACAGATATATCAATTTGAAATTGGTGCATAACAACGGATATTCAAAATCAAATATTTGCCGACCGGCAAACAGCCCAGGTGACTTCCTCAAATATCACCAATTACAACGAATCCTGATATAATGAGGATGATCACCCAATTCCCAACAACTTACTCCCACTCATCATCTGTAAAACCATACAGATGTGAGAATCCAACCTGGTAAATACATACCCTGGAGCAAGTGTCTAATTGGGAAATCAGTTTTCTTTTAACAATACACAGTGAAACTGAAACATTGAAATGTTTCGTTGGGGTATCCTGGTATTCATAGTAATGCCTCTTCCATTATCCAGGTTCACAACTGTAACCGTATAATTCTTTGCCGCTTCTCTAAATCCTTTTATATGTCTTTAGTCATTACCTTCTGTACACCCCTTTAGGCCAAATGGTTTTCTTCCTTCCCTACCGTTCGGCACCAGCCTATGGTTTGGAAGAAGACTATCCAATAAGCGTAATGGGTGTACTGTCCCAGTCCTAGGAACACTCGCAATGCGAGAGAAGGTGAAGATAAAAGACAACCGAATAAACCTTAGAAATAGGTGATTTAGGATTGGCGAAGAAATACTTGGTTTGGTCGTGAATAGCAGTCGCAATTTACTTTGCCCTCTTACTAATCCCTTGCTTTGTCTTAACTTAATACCTTCTGTACACCGTTTAGGCTAATTGGTTTTCTTCATTCCCTACCGGTCGACACCAGCCTAAGGTTTGGAAGAAGACTATCCAATTTGCGTAATAGGTGTACTATCTCCTAAACCAAGGAGTACTCACAATCTGAGAGAGAAGGTAAAAGGAAAAGACAACTGAATAGTCCTATTCGTTTTCTCCAGAACCGGAAACCATCCTCGAATTCCTTCGAGTTCGTATATAACCATACGATGGTTTTGTCCAATGGATGTGGACGTTCGTAGTAATACGGGGTGTCCTGGAGAAAAGGGTAAAAATAGGAGTGGCAATGAGGTTTGCAACTCTGACAATCTAAAAGCCAGTGTTATGAAGGTTCGGTCAACTTGGTCACTGAGTCATAGTCTAGGGTCGGGTCAATGGTCGCTGCCAAAGAGAGAGAGAAAAGAAACACTCAGCGTGCACTCTAACCTAGATCAGAATGGTTATCACTTTATCTAATCTGGAAACCTCGCACTGTAACGTCAAATTCTTCCCCAAACCTGAAAGAAGAATTAGCCGGGATCACCCGAAGAGTAAACCAACTCATCAGTGGGAATCGGGATCCAACTATCATCGCATGATAACATGACGGAATCCGCTCACGTTATCACACTCCAGAAGGTATGCGCATATCTGGCAAGTTTCAGTTCTTTTGAAACTCCCGATGTGGATTTTTGCCCCATGCTCTTATGACCTTGACTTTGGCCAACATATCATAAGTCACATGTCAAGTTCTACCCGTCATTCTCCTGGTTAATTTGAACCCATCCGTACCTACCCTTGACTTTGGCCAAAATGGCAGTACGACTGTCCCAAACCAACGCATCTATCTATGCTGCATATGAATACCCAACAGCTACCAAACACTGTGCCTTGACTTTGGCCAACATACACAGCTTGAATACTATTGACTATCCATATGAAACGACGGAGGGCTACGAATGGTTTCTGGCGAAAACCTTTAACGTAATGAACTTGATATCGTTGAAGGAACTGATAGCTTTATAAAAATATAGTGACGAAAACCTTTGCTAAAGAGGTCACTCCCGGTGAAGGGATCTCGGCTCTTTCCCCGTAGAATGAGGTGCAGGATATTCCAACTGAATACAACGATGCAAAGCAAAAAGTAATCCGCTATAGTGAAGTTATTGCCCTGACGCAAACTTTTGTCTAAGGGGTCACTCCCGGTGAAGGGATCTCGGCCCTTGCCTCGTCGACTGAGGAGCAGGATATTCCAACTGAATACCACGATGCAAAACAAAAGAGAACGCCCTTGCAATAACAGCTTTTTGAAAAAGTGTTCCAACAACATCAGAATAGGTTTGTTTAACTTGCATTGATCCGAATCAACGCAGTCCCATCAATTGATCACACCACAAAGAACGAAAATATACTGACGTACGTATATGCCATCCGCATTCGCCACTGGGTCCCGTCATCACCCGTTAAGTTAGCTAACTAACGACAGAGCGGACTGGACTAGCGCGGATGCAAAACATATACAACATCTACTAGTATATATATAATATATAATTTTCGCTCAAGGCGAGATAAAATGCAACAGCACAGAAATGTATAGCAACACAGATCAATACAGATATCTTGGATCCCCGGGTTTCACAGAGCCGCTACTGAAACCCGACGTTCCCCTGGTTTTGTGGATAGCCTGTGTAATGAAATCCTAGACCCCTACGGGAGCGACAAGTTACCCGCCAAAACCTGAAGCGAGGCAGCCCCGTTCAGCAACGTGAATGGACCCCCCAGCACATCACGGAATCCGGTAACTTGGGCACCCCTCCTGGGTCAACCTATACCCCTACGAGTGCGGCGAATAGCCCGCCAATTCTAAAGTAAAGCCCCCTCCGTCTCAACACCATGAGATGTGGGCTTGTTGCCCTCTAGAATCCGGTTATCCGTGCACCCCTCCGCGGGGTAATCCTAGTACAGAAAGTAAAATATACATACAACGAGTACATCGACCGCAACCTGGTCGTGCCCCAAAAGAATAATACAAACAGGCAGTGACGGCAGTCCACATGTCGGACGCTCGCCCCGCAATATCAAATGTACATATAAAACAGAACTGTACTAACATTGCATCCAGGCTATCCCCCACGACCGATCCGCAACATCACAGCACAACACAGAACATCAACGTGAATGTCACGTTCGCAAATCCGTCTAAAATGGCTATAGCAGTTAGACGGGATTTACCGATCAAGAGACATTCACGGTCGCAGATATAATGTAAATACTGTGAACTAGCATGTTTAAAATATCCGATCGAACAAATTTTATCAAGTGGGCCCCAAGCAGTACTATAGCACTTACAGAAAATCTGGGCCCAAAGAAAATATCCCAAAACCCCTATTTCCTAACCAGAAGCCTACTGGGAAAATTTTGTGCAGTGAAGACACATTCCCACCGCGGAACCGTGGCGAAACCAGGGGTTTGTCCGCGTTTCCGCGGTCGTACTAAGTGATCACTGTACCAAATTTTACAAGAATTCTTATATTTTCATGCACAGTATTCTGAGACAACCTGAAAAAATTTTGGAGCAGAAAAAATTTCGACAGAGAACAGTGCATTGGAAAATACGGTTTTGGCGATTTTGTTCGATTGGGTTTTAAACACACTAGACCAAGCTAGGCTAAGTAAATGGCGTGGCTCTGATACCAATGTAAGTCCGCGGGGGCGCCCCGGCCGTCGATCCGACGCCGGAAACGCGGAAACAAAAAACTTTAATTTTGTAAACTAGCAATCGGCACCGCCGCGCACTTTTCACGCAGATCGGGCCATTAACCTAGCAACTAGCAAAGATAGAAAAGAGTAGAGATGCTATACCAAGCGATCTGTGTCCTTCAGTCTTCGTCTCCACTCCGATCTCCTGCGGAAAGTCCGTCCATCACCTCCTCGTCGGAAAGGGCACCACGTAGCCGGAATCTTTTACGGGCTCCCGCCTTTTGACCGAGGCAACTCGGGCGCGAAGTTGGCTAGCCGACGCGTCCAAGACTTGCTATAGAATGAAGTGTAGTAGCTTATCTCTTTGGGGTTTAGTTGCCTTGTATGGATGGAGGTGGAGAAAAATGACTTAGGAAAAATGGTGATGTTTCTTGCAAGCCAAAATGAGATGAACAATATCCCCTCACACCAAAATGAAATCTCTCATTCTCACCCCTCAAAAGTGGCCGGCCTCTTTTCATGGTGGAGATTGGAGAGAGAAAAAGGCAAGAGCAAAAACATGTGAAGAAAAATGGTGTGTGTATAAAAAGTAATATCTTTCACAACCATTTTCCAAACTCATCAAATCAAAGCACCATCAAATGAAAAGCAATGGAAATGACCATAATAGAATCTCATGATTATGAAGCCACATATATGCATGAAACCCCTCAACAAATAAGTTAATTGCAAACCTGCAATTAACCCCCTCCAACAGAAAGTCCGGCCGTGAAGGAATAAAAGAAAACCGGCCGGAACGGAATGCAAACTGGCAACTTCAGAAAACCGATCCCGTAATAAATTACACGAAAATCCCACTACTGCATATACATGCCCGTATTTGTATTCCCACTGAACACAAATACAAAGAGACAAAATCTACACCATCTAATACTAGGATCCGGCTTAAGCCATAGCCGGCTAGTAAAAACCGTCCGATCACGATCCGTGCAATACCGCACGTATCTGATCGAACCCTGCCATATCTCCATACGTCCTCTACAGCGTTTCGCCCGAAACTTGAGTAACTGAGTGTGGTGGACTCTAAAGACTCGTCAATACTATGGTTGTGGATTTAACCACTAGCACGTCAGAGGTATAAGCCAATACGTAACGGGCTACCAGATACTGACTAAAAGGGACATCGATGAGCGAACTCATCCTGACACCCTACTGAGCCTGTCAGTGACAATATCCGTACAGTCCGGTCAGTTCGTCTATGAGCATCGCATGGCGGGCCTAGGGGGTTGGTAAAAGTCAGACCCCCAATAGCGGTACAAGTCGTGTCGGAGTGCAGCCAGAACACCCTGAGATACTACTGGAATACCTACCAGCAAATCTCCTGCCTTGGCCAAGGACTTTTCATGTTCTGGCTCTCCTCGACACAGCGCGACCTCACCCCCAATACCGGGAGAGACGAACCCTGCAGATCCGCTCACTGCCTCCATGTGGCTCGGGACTGTACCCAACTAAAACCTGTTTGCACGACTCCTTTAAGCCGTGGTAGGGTAGTAATCAAAGCACAGTGGGAACTCACACGAGACAAATGACGATCTCAGGTCGATGAACTAACCTGTACACATGTCACCAGGGAACTGCTATCTGACGTCTGGTATAAACCTAACCAGCAGGTTCCCGGCGAGTCCTGTCCGGTGTACTCATAACCCAATGAGCACCTGTATACATCTTAGGTGAACCTACTGACACCAGTGGCTTGTGAGACCGGCCACCGCCCCTCGTCGGGGTCTCGACTGTATACACCAGTCTACTCTGGAGAATCGATGCCCTGTCTCGAAACTCCCACGACTAGGGACCTTTTAAGGGTTTGCTTATAGACCCCAGCTCCCACTTATATGATCGCCCTCATACTGCTGGTAGTCAAGCAAGAATCCTAGGGGCTCTATCAACGTGCAATAGTGACCTGTAAGGTCACCTAAAGCAGTACACGATGATAAAGATAAACCAGATAGCATACTATCATCTCGAGTAAGACTGTCCTACTGGGACAGGTCCTCCCTCAATCATTGCAATCACGTGCCTGTGATCCAATAATTGACTCTGAGGGCACTATCTCCAACACTAAGGAACCTTCAAGGGCGGTTGTGTACATGATGAGGGGTTTTCTCTTAACCGGAGTGGTTAGTACTGGCGGGTTCTACACGTATTGCTTGATTTCATCCAGTGCACTTTGGCATTTGCGATCCCAGACGAACGGTGTACCCTTCTTCATTAAATGGCTGTAGGGGCGGCATTTGCCGGAGAGATTGGCTATGAATCGCCGGATATACGCGAGCTTTCCTTAGAGAGACCGCAGTTGCTTGCGAGTTCTTAGCGGAGGCATTTCCATAATCGTCTTGATCTTTGATGGGTCAATTTCGATGCCCCTGGATCGTACGATGAATCCTAGGAATTTTCCCGAAGAAACTTCGAATGCATATTTGAGAGGGTTTATCTTCAGGTTGTATTTCCGAATACGTCGGAACACTATCTTCAGATGCTCCCAATGCTCCTCATGCGATTTTCTTTTCACCACGAGGTCGTCAATATAGCATTCGACGACCTCATGTATGAGGTCGTCGAAAATCTTCGTCATGGCCCTCTGATGGGTAGCGCCGGCATTCTTTAGACTGAAGGGCGTTACTTTGTAGCAGAATATGCCCAGAGGGGTCCGTAAAGCGGTATGCTTCTGGTCTTCGGGATGCATCTTTATTTGATTGTACCCCGATGATCCATCCAAGAAGGAGAAAACTTCGTGAGTGGACGTGTTATCTATCATCAACTCAGTAACCGGTACGGGAAAATCATCCTACGGACAAGCTTTGTTGAGGTCCCGAAAGTCCATACAGATGCGCACCGTCCCATTTTTCTTCATCACTGGGACAATGTCGGCGATCCAGTCGGGGTATTGAACTTCTTGAATGAAGCCAGAGTCGATCGGCTTCTTGACTTCGACGTTGATGCTCATTTCAAGTTCGAGCCGCATTCTTCTTGGGGCCTGTTTAACTGGCTTGACGTCCGAAGATATCGCCAATTTATGCATAGCTATTTCTGGATCTAGCCCCGGCATCTCGGAATAGTTTCATGCGAAGCAGTCCTTATACTGCATGAGCACGTCTTTTAGCGTGGCCACCTGTTCTTTAGATAGTAACTCGCTGACGAACGTAGGCTAGATCCGGAAGACAACTCTTTTGGCGCTTTTCCTTAGGTTGTCCGCAGTAGTATGTATTCCATCTTCCAACTCTTTTGGCGCTGGTGGAAATTCTGAGATCAATTCCTCTTCATCCTTGTTTTCGAAGCACCAGGAGAGGTCATCCATATTCTCGGGCACTCTTTCTTCTGGCAGCATTATCACGTGATTGGTACGAGATCGTTTCTAAGACCGATTTTGATCTGGTTCTACTCTCGCCATATACGTTGCTTTTGGCACACGCCTTTGTGGTGGGGCTACCCTCCAGCTGTTGGAAAGAGCGAACCTGCCGAGTTGATATTGGTCTTCGACCCAGTTTTTGAAGACAAAGGAGTTTTCAAGAGGATGTCCTATCGCTCGGTGATAGGAGCAATAATCCGAGTGATGAACCCCATTTGCTTGATCGGGGTGCTTGGACTCCGGGAGCGTAATCATTTGGTGTTTCACAACGAGGTCGAATATCTTCCTTGTCTTGTCTTAAGGGAAGGAATATTCCCGATCCATTTTCTTCATTAGAGACAGATTCCGGCTGACCTTTACTTGGTCACGTGGCCTTTTGGATCCGTTTTTCCGCTTTCGAATGTTTTTTCCGTTCTTTGACTTGTTTTTGCCTCTGTGTCAGGCCTTTTTCTTGTCTTGGGAATGCACGGAGGGCTGACGGTGAAGGGCATCGTCGTCCTTCGTAGCCTGCTGAAGGAGGCGTTGCATCTTGGCCTTTTCGTAAATGTCAATTTCGCGGCTGTGGTCATTCCGAGCCTTTTGACTCGCTTCCCTTATTAGCTTGTCCATTTGTTCTTCAAATGACGGACTCGACACTTTTATGGCAGGACCTCGTTCTGGTTCAGCGTCAGCATCTTTTAAAAGAGTATCCTCTTTTTCATCAAGGTCCTTTATGACATGGCATCCATGGAACTGCTCCCGTTTCTTGGATTGGACATATCCGAGCCCGATCGTCTCCATTTTTCAGTTAGGCAATTTTCGCTACGTTCCAGGGACGTTCCAAATCCTGTTGTAGAATTGAGCTTGTCGAGGAGTTTGTTTGAATGGTATGCCTTGGCATCTTAATAACCTTTTCAATCCCTTGGTGTAATACCTGGGTAGACGAATGGGTTGGAGCCTATCGAGCGCAGGATCGGGACCATGCCAAACTTCTCTTTCGACTTTAGTCTCCGTGGATCGATAGAATAGGATCGCCTTTTCACCTCTTTGACTAGGAGGGACGTAGAATG
This sequence comes from Agapanthus africanus, assembly GCA_030015575.1. Lineage (NCBI taxonomy): Eukaryota > Viridiplantae > Streptophyta > Magnoliopsida > Asparagales > Amaryllidaceae > Agapanthus > Agapanthus africanus. Next base: position 505,279,151 of record JASDDO010000031.1, read on the forward strand.
TCTGTAGCTCTTGCACACTATATATCTCAAGCGCATCAAGCTCTATGTAGTGCTGCCGCGGAACCATGGCGATCTGCAAACTCTGATCATCTCCAGTGAAGGATTGCACTGATGGACGGACCGAGAACACTGCGTTGACTTTGTCTTCAGAGTCACTGCCAAAGAACAGAATATGGGTAGATGGTCCCGGCCTGTTGCATTGGGGTGGACCCAAATAAATTATCTCTTCTTCCTCTTCGGTATCGCTCCCGAAGACCGGGATAGTGGTGATAGCTTTTTGCTTGTTCTCCGGTTTATGGCATCTTTCCGTGTCTTCAAAGTCTGGTTGGAAATACTTTGCATCTCGTATTTGCGGACTTCACTCACGAAGAATGGATTTAGCTCCCTCGTTACGGTGAACTCGAGACCATCTTTGAAATACTTCATACACTGATGTTGTGTAGAAGGGACGATGTTGAACTCGTGTAACTACGGCCTGCCGAGCAAAGCATTGTAGAAAGTCTTGGCGTCAATGATGTGAAACTTGATGTCGGTGATGAGCGACCCGAAGCGTAATGTCAGTATTACGGACCCGAGCATCCTTGATGACTGGGAGTCGAATCCAGAGATAGTGATTTTATCCCGACTGAGGTGTTGAACGCACATGCAGATTTCTTTTAGCACCATCACATTCAGGAGATTGACAGAGGATCCATTGCCAACTAAGATCTTCCCTATCTTGATATCATGTCAGTACCCGGTGACATACAGGGGACGGTTATGCTCGCACGTTCCAATGAGAAGATCTTCATCACCGAAAGTGATGTCAGCTGTGTGCACTTCTTCCAGCTCGTCCTTCATCTTTTCTTCGGTAAGGAAATCTTGAAATTGGTCGAGCTCTTGTAGTGCCTGATCAGAGAATCTCGCACCTCTTTAGACAATAGAAGGGCATCGAGAATACTTAGCTGCGAGGGTATCTTTCTCAGGTGTGCCAGAACATTGTAATCCACCTTGTTTTTCTTAGACGGGTCCTTGGCTGCAAGCTCTTTGACGACTCGGTCATCGAGGGTGATATTCTCAGGGAATTTTTCCTTCCCTTTATTTTTTCTGTTTGATCCCTTGTTTGTAGGTCCGAAATTCTTTTCAGGCAACATACAGTTGCGCAGCTGAATATTCTCACAGTTCTTCGTCTCTTCTTCTTTTCCTGAGCTGGATTCTTTGAAAGGAGGGCCGAGGGCTATTTCTTCATCAGAATCGCTCCCGAAGGTGAGAGGTTGCAATCCCCCAGCATTAACCATATGATAGTTGCCGGCAGTTCTTTTACGCTCATCTGTCGTGCTTCCCTGCCCCCGACGAGTTTTGTGTTTTATCCGCTTGAACTGTTGTCGGTGGGCAACATACCCTTGCCACCACTTTTTAAAGGGCATGCACTCTTCAGTAGGGTGTGCAATCCTCTGGTGGTATAAGCAATAGTAAGGGTGTACGTTTGCTTCATCAAGGTGCGTATCCTCGGGGATATTTTCTTTGGGCGGTGGCAGCTTCATTCCCATGGACAAGGCTTTCGCAAACCGTTTCCTCATCTTAAGCTTGCTTTCGTTTGCCACGGGTGCGCTTCGATCTGGTTGGAGCTTTCTGCGACTCATCCCGGCCATGAATTCTTCAGCTTGATGCCGACACCTGGCTTTTTCGAATATGGCCATTTCACGTTGCTGATCAGCCTTGCACTTCTGACGGGCTTCGTTTAGAAGCATGTCGATCATCTCATCAGAAGGTTCGAAGGATTTTGGCACCGCTCCTGCCCCTAGCTCCTCTACGTGAGCTTCTTCGTCATTTACGGGCGAATGAGAGATCATGTGACAACTTGCCACATAATCCTCGAATTCTTCTGACGAGTCGTCATTGTCGTTTTCTCCTCTCTCAGAGATGTTGATGAGAAATTCTTGGAACGTGACTGGGGTTCGCGCCTTCTGATTATATTCTTCTAGTGCGTCAATCTGCTTTTGCAGGTCCGTGCACTTGTCATCAGGCTTCACGGGCTTTTTGGTCTTCTTCTTCCTTTTTGAAGATTTTGACGGCTGGGCCTGGGCGTTTTGCCCATTGATACCAATTCTTGGCGTCGGGCACGGTTTCAGCATTCTCTCAATGACCTCGGATTCCAGCGGGCTTTTCTACTTAATCGCCGGGCATGTTTGAAGATCTTTCAGCATTCTTTTTGTTTTGGCTGAAAGAGCGACCTCCCATAGAGCTTCTTCTATAAATGAGCATGATGCCCCTGCCGTGTCTATCCTTTTAGGAACATGCAGCTGCGGCGGGCTTACCTTCCAGTTCTCGGACAGTGCAAATTTTCCCTGCTGATATTGGTCCTCGATCCAGCTTTTAAAGACGAAGCAATCTTCAATTGGGTGGCCTACTACTCGATGGTAGGGGTAGTAATTGGGATTGTTGACGTCACCTGGCTGCAGTGGGCATCTCGGATCTGGCAGAGTGATGAGCCTATTGCGCACCGCCAGTTCGAACTGTCTCCTTGTTTTATCCCGAGGAAACGAGTAAGGACGTTTTAACTTTTAATTGATAAATCGTTGTCTATCATTTTGGCGATCAGCTGGTTTTGGACCACTCGGCTGTTGTTGAGCATTGGCGATGAAGGTCGCTTTCCCTTTCCCCTTTTCATTCCGAGACTCCGTCTTTGAAGAGGAAGGCCTATGGCCCATCTGGTCCATTTGGACCAGCTTGTCAATTAAGACCTGGAAGGTGGTTGGCTTGAAAAACATCATGAATTGGGATATGGTCGCCTGCGGATCGAGGGTTCCCACAAACAGGCCTACTGCAGGAGCCTCTTCTATGCGTTGTTTGCACTTCGACCATAGGTTGTGCCACCAAATTGCATACTGAACCCATGTTTCCCCTGGCTTCACTCGGGCATTGATCAACACCGTGATTGGAATGTATTCGCTGGCGTTTGCGAAACGCTGGGTGAATAACAGCTCCATCTCTATGAATGTTTTGACGGAGTCGTTGGAAAGCTCCGAATACCATTCGAAGGCAGTCTCCGCCAAGCTGCCGATGAATTGGCGAAACAACAACTTATTGTCACCTCCAGTATTACCGTAGAGAGTGCTGAACTGGGCGACATGCTGGTGGGGGTTACCTGTCCCCTTATATACATGAAATTTAGGGATTGTGTATCCTAGCGGGGACTTAATCTGATCGTACCAACTGGGATAGGGTCGCCCAGTTCTGACGACTTGGTCGGCAGCTTCGTTCGCTTGATGGGCTCGTATCTGTTGAGCTATATAATCATCAAGCGTAGCTTTCAAGATTGTTTCCTCCTTGGCGACTGAAAAGGCCGGAAGAGGGTTCGATGTCTCCCCTCTGTCGTCCTTAATGATTATTGGGGGATCTTAAGCTGGAGGGTCCGGCTGGATCTTCATCCCGACCATGTCTTGGAACAAGAACGCCATTTGTTTTATGTTGGCCGCTTGTTCCGCGGCCTCTCTGTCTTTCTTCTCGAGCATTCTTCGGAGGAACTCTGCGTCGGTATCCAGTTCCTGGCGTTGCTCCGAAAATGTCTCCGGGCTTTCTTTCAGCCCAGTGAGCACAGCCATCTTCGTTAGCATCTCCTGGAGCTTTTGCTGTTGCTCCTGAGCCTTTGTCACAGATCGGGTGAGTGTTCAATGACCCGTGGAGATACGGCTATCCTCTTTCCCGGAAGTCATGTAGATGGTGTGCCCTACCATGACCCCAGACTTGGGGCGTTTGGATTCAGCACCCTTGAGATTTGTCGCAGACACAGGGATCTTCTCCAGCCTTCTTCTTTTATGGGCAGTCGAAGTTGAGGGGGTTGTCGCAGACGATATTTTTCGTGGGACGACGGCGGTACGGTCCTCCTCTTGCTGAACTTTCATTTTCTTCTGTTGGCGAGAGTAGTCTTTGTCTATCACAGAGTCTTGGACTCTTCGCCAGATCCTGTGGATTTTAGAGGACAGCCGCTGAAGGGGCTGTTCCGGCTTCGCCTTTGTGATGTTTTCAGTAGGCGGAGGATACCTTTTCAGCACGGCAGTTGGAGAGTTCTTACGCACCCTCCTGAGCGGTTCAAAATTGTTCCCAGTTGGAACAGCAGCATCAACTTCCATCGTTGGAGCTGGTGGGGTAAGTCCGGAAGGAGAACTGCCCCCAGCTTTCCTCACTCAGCGCCAGTGGCGACGTCGAGCATGTCTTGCAGACGGTGCTGGCTTAGTTACAATGGTGGCTTCATCATGTCCCTTGTTCTGGTGAAGGGTTGCTATTGGTGCCAGCCTATCAAAGACTGACGTCCGCTGAGAAGAAACGTCCAACCTGTCGAAGACTGACCTTTGGGCAGGTGAAGTAGTTTGGACGACCTCACCCGAAGCAAGAATTGGGATAGCTAGTCTCGCAAAGACCGATCCCTTAGCAGGAGAAGCCCCTTTGACGACTTCGTCCGTCGGAGTTGGAATAGATATCCGCTTCGGGATGACTCGTTCAGGTATTGCAGGCTTCTTCATGGACCCGCTTGAGCTTTGGCTTATTCTGTTAAAGACCGAGGCGATAGACTTGGAATTGGACGGCCCGTTGAGAGGGGCCGTGGTAGTTGTAAGGCGATCGAAGACCGACTTCTTCGGAGCTTCCTGTGACGGCATTGGGACGCTGAAGCTTGCCGGGGGGATCATGGTCCCAAAGAATAGTCCAGTGGTGGCTTGAGTCACCTGTTCCACTGGCATGGCGAAGATGGAGGCCGCTTGGGGCCCATAGGTCACTCCTCCGGCGAGAACGGAGCAGGAGTTGTTGTTGCAGCTGGTGTAGTTGGAAGACATTTTCTATGCACGGGAGCCAGATACCAAATCTTAGTACCTCGAATCTAGGGGCAACCATATTAAACAGCGATTTGTTCATGAACACGACAAACGAAGTGCGGAATGGAAAGAGGAAAAGGTCCCACCTGGCGTGCCAGAATCTGTTCTCCGCCGAAAACCGGGAAGACAAACGTCTTGCCTGAATTTGGGGGCAGATGCTATTTGTTTTTATCCGCCCACCTCTCCGAAGATGCCAAGTTGATTTATAGCACCGCATATCGGAGTTTTAGACAGATGCGGCCGATGTAGCAGACTTCGTCAGATTCCCCCTCGTTGTGAGGGGGTTTTTGATTGTAGGGACGCTCTTCCCTGCAGGCGCAAGGCCCTACAATTAATTTTGTTACCGCGTCGCGGTAACAACTTTCTCCTTCTCCAGATGGTCACTTCGTGTCGTGTGTGTTTGTTTTATTTTTAGTTTCCCGTGGATTGTATACGGAGACTAATTTATGTTGTCGTCCGTAGGGCGTGGATTAATCCAAATCCGTATTTTCTTAGATTTAGGTTTGGGTTGGTTTAAGGATCGTTAATCTTGTTTTAGATTAAGATCAACTTAAATGCTTGTTAAGGATACGTTAGCCTAATTTTAGACTAAGATCTACTTAATGGGGGTTTAGGATCATTTTTTATCCAATGAAAGAGCATCTGGGCTCTATCATTTTAGTTTAGGGACATTACGGTCCATTGGGTTTAAGGACATCATAGTTCATGAGTTTAAGGACCCCATAGTCCATAGTTTAAAGACATCATAGTCTATAGAGTTTAGTTTATGGACGTTACGGTCCATTGGGTTTAAGGACATTATAGCCCATAAGTTTAAGGACCTCATAGTCCATAGTTTAAAGGCTTCATAGTCTATGGGGTTTTGGTTTGGCGGTTTGGGGATGTGCCAAAAGTTACTGGTTATTGGGACCTCCATCTCTCTGAAGACATTGAAGAATTACAACGACATGTATCAGAGGTATGAAGAGATGTACCCTTGAACCAATGTTGGTTGGGAGATCAATAGTCTGGTTTGGGACTAAGACCAATAAAAAAGATTGTGAGCACATGGGCTCGATTAATTTGAATTAGGGACTTATGGCCAACTTGAGCTCGGTCCACGCAGTTCTGAATAAAGTGTTTGAACATTTGTTTGGACTCAGTCCACTCATTTTGAATAAAATGTTGAATATTTGTTTGGGTTCAGCCCCTTTTTATTCAATAATGTTGAGCATTGATTTGGGTTCTGACACCTCTTTTTCTTTTTGTCTTTTATTGAGTGTTGAACACTTTTTTATGGCGTTGTGGCCTTATTTATAGAGCGCTTTGTAATTCTTTAGCGCTCACGTGAGGAGCACGTGGAGCGCCAGACTGGGGAGCGCTAAGGCGCTTCTTGTAAACTAGCGCCCATGTGAGGAGCGCGTGGAGAGCTTGACGCTGAGCGCCAGACTTGGAGCACTACGGCGCTTCTTATAAAAGGGCGCCCATGTGAGGAGCACGTGGAGCGCTTGGCGTTGAGCGCCAGACTTGGAGCGCTACGGCGCTTTTTATAAAAGGGCACCCATGTGAGGAGCACGTGGAGCGCTTGGCGCCGAGCGCCAGACTTGGAGCGCTACGGCGCTTCTTATAAAAGGGCGCCCACGTGAGGAGCGCTTGGCGCTGAGCGCCAGACTTGGAGCGCTATGGCGCTTATTTTAACTTGGAGCGCTAAGACGCTTCTTTGACAACTCTAATCAGTTCTGTGCTCTGAGAATTAAATTCTCGGTTTATAAGAGATTTTGTCGCATGGATCTAAGAACTGAGTTCTTGTTTTATGGGGAAATGCTACGATCTCTTTGTTTCTTGTGAAAAACTTTGTCTTATAGATCTATGATCTAGAAAAGAACTATTTTCTTATGATGTGAGAGTTAAACACTCAAATATGGAGGAGATGTTTTGATCTCTCTTCTTTTTCCTCACCTTGAAGAAGGTTCTTCTTTTTAGAGCTTGCTCTTCTCTTTTTCTTTTCTGAGAACTTGAAGTTTATGGGGGGGTTCCTCTGTACAAGGCTTGAAGTCTTAAATCTTTTATATAGGGGAGGCTGATTTGTTGAATTAGTTGAGGAAATCTTTCATTGAGAGATCTCTGATTGATTTAGGGAATGTTTCCCACCGTTGGATCTTTGATCCAAGGGCTTCAGTTTTACAGAAGACGGTTTTCTTGTTATTAACAAGATTGGGAGAATATTTTCCCATACAAAATTTATTCTGTATCTCGGTGATTTTTAATCATCATTGGATCTTTGATCCAATGGTGCTTTAATTTACAGAGCACAATCTTTCTTGTTTGGAAAGATTTGAGGAGTATTTCCTCAACATAATTTTATTCTGGTAATTTGATGATTTTTAATCATCTTCGTTGGATCTTTGATCCAAGGGTGGAGAACATTTAGTTCTAGCGCTGGCGCTCTTGTGCTTTGGACGTGAGGCGCTGTCTCAGAGTCATTGACTCTTGGCGCTAGCACTCTCGTTCTTTGCTCGTGAGGCGCTGCCTAAGAGTCTTTAGCGATTTTAGCGCTAGCGCTCTCATGCTTTGCACGTGAGCGCTGCTTCAGAGTCTTTTGACTCTTAACGCTGGCGCTCTTGGCGCGAGCGCTCTTATGAAGCGCTGGCTCATTTCAAATTTCAAATTTTGAATAGAGCTTTGCTCTCTGCTTAGGGGAAACAAGCAACTTTATTTATTAATATTCTTTTTACAATACATCTGGAAAGGTAAATACATGGAATGAAAGCAATGCCTAAACCGTGGCATAACAGAAATGAAAATAAAGAATGTAAATGTGTACAAGAAATCTAAAGCTCTGGGTCGAAAGCTAGCTGGTCCAAATCCTCGCTGGTGGGCTCGATCTCCAGTGAGTCCGAATCACCTGACACATTCCAAAGAAGAAGAAGAAAGAGAATATCGTCAGCGAACAAATCGCTTGGTAAGCCCCAAAGATGATGGAGAAGTATAATAGAGAGAGAGAGTATAGTTTTATAATGTTTCATTATAATGTTAGCGCAGTTGTTTAAAGCTTGGTACAGAAGATACCAGTGTATACGAGAGGAGTCCAACATACACTGTGGACTTTGGTAACCCCTTGTAAAAGGCTACGTCGATAATACTACGGAACAACGACATGGATGTAATTACGTCTTAAGTGACCACCGCGTGCCACCTTTAACATATTCCGTACCAGTCTACCCGTTTATAACCCCGTAGTGTTTATTATACTGAATGTATTGATTGTACGGAATGCATTGTGTTATATTGTAAATTGTATAGATGGATGACTTTCCGAAACCATGATATCAGTAATGGAACGGATATAATGGATGAACATGTAGATGGAATATATCCATGGTTCGGTTCGGTCAATATAGATTGAACAGATTGAATATATGAATTCATATTAAACTGTAGTTTTGTAATTTCATACTTGAATCATATTCAAGTCAGATTGATTATACTGAGACTCAGTCTGAGTCAAACAATTGGAAAAGAAATTGAATCCTGAATTAGGTTTTGGTGTTATCGGTAACTGTTGCACATGAACGACAGGATTTATGGCTTTTTCAAAGACAATTACCGTGTTGATAACACCGTTTGTTAAGTTGTCTAGCTTAAATAGGCAAGCACCCATATCTCCAGCTCCCTGAGGCTCAAGAGACTGGTCCCACTTAAACCTATGTTTACTAGGGTCCTTATTATAATTTAGTATAACTCGAGGGGGTTTTATGTAAAATAGTTTTGTTATATTTTCAAAATACACCTCAAGTATTTTATTATCGTCTTTAGAATTTTCATGGATGTTTCTTTTATTAATGTGACATTTCTAGTGAATAAAAAATCTAATTTCATAATATATGGTATTTATTTGTAATATTGGAATTGTATGGTATTTTCTTATAAATGAGATGTTTTCTTGAATTTTGGAAATATGGAATATTATAAATATTAAAACTAGATATTTTGATATTAATTACATATATATTTATTTATTAAAAATATAATTTTTATTTATAATAGAAATCACATTTTCTAAAGAAAGTTGTATTTTAAATCTTTCGAGATCGTATGCTCCTTGCGGAGGTCTGCATCTCACTCTACTAGGCCCGAGAATGTACGATAATCCGCACCATCCCGAACGGGTTCCCCGAAATGGGTTGTAGAGGCACATTTGCAAAGATTTGTTAAAATACGCATCTTGTAAAAAAAGGGTTTTATAAGTCGGAGGTAGTTATGTGTAAAGTCGTATTTTTACCAAATCTATGTTCCCAAATTTCATAGTGCTATGTTATATATGTGTGTTGTGAGGAGGTAGATCATTATCTCTTGAGTTTTCTAAGATAATACGGTTTAAAAAGTTCAAGTATGTCGAAATGAAACATGAAGGTATTTTAATGTAAAATTGCGATAGAAGATGCATATAACAATTTTTTGTGATGAAAATTGTAAAAGATATTTATCAATATTTAATGAACAATATGTGATGATATGAAGGTATCTTGATCAAGAAAAATTGTAGTTTTTAAAGAAAACCGAATCGGAAGTCAGACTCACTCCGCTTCCGTCGGTTTTTAGTTTTGAAAGTTTTTAGAATAGAGAAAAGAAGAAGAAGTACGGACTTACTGTATGATTGGCTAGAGGAGAAAAAGAGGAAGAGATGGGAGTTGCCGGTGCGTCATTTCGTCGTCGGAAACTCCTCGGATTGCCGTCGGAAGTTCGTCAGAGCTTCGCCCTTTTGCTAACTCCACTTGCACACAAAAGACTTGGGAATTTTCTTGAGAGTTTGGACAGGGATTTGGGAGTGAGGAGGGATGATTTGAGGGTGATATTAATAGGAAAAATTAGGGTTTTATGGTAGTGAAAGGGTGTATTAAAATTGCAATAAAAATGGATTAAATGGAAGTTTTATGGTGCTCTGTAAATATGCAGTAAAAACAAATAATACAAGGGTTATAGGGGGAGTTCAAGAGTCGCCAGGGTTGAAGAAAATGTGGGTTTTCTCCGAGTTGGACCGGCGGCGCCGGCCGAGTTAACTGTTTCGCCGTCCCGAGTCGGGGCTCGTCTTGATGCCTCGTGTCCCTGACGTTTGGTCTAGCCTCGTGGACACGTTTGTTTATTCTGTAACTTACCCTATTACGTGTAGTGCATATGTAGACTCTTGGGATTCTAAAAGATTAAAAGAATTTTAAATAAAAATAATGCATGGCTGATGGGATTTGAACTCTGGTATTTTGGTTCAGCAGTGTAATGTCTTACCAATGAGCTATAAGCTCCTTCTTGCTGTTCTAAAGCAAAACAAACTTATAACTTGTGCTCGGGCTCAAGTACCCCTTTTTGTATTTTTGAAAAAAAAATGTATAGAAAGTTTAGGGTTGTTAAAAATTGACTAGAAAGGTTGAAAGTTTCAAGGTTAATATGTTGCGCACCAGGATTCAAAATAGTTAATTCGTCAGAAATTATGGAGGTGGGAGACTCGGGAAGATCGTCTCCCTCATCCTCAAATGAGTCTTAATCAAGTGGTCTTTCAAGAATCATAGAACTCGTAATATCGGAGTGTGATTCATCAAATCTTGGTGGAAGTGAAAAATGATGAGAAAAACCAAAGAAAGTGTGTGATGAAATGGGTAAACGAACTTGGGTGTCAAGCATTGTTGATCCAGATGTGGGAGATGAAGGCTGAATATCGTTTTATATATCGGATAGGTTGGTGGTAAGAATAGAATCGGTTAAATGTACAGGAAGTTGTTCATATGCAATCGAAGGGACATGATGGGTCGGGGAATCTAACTCATCCAACATAGTGAGTTCATCTTCAAAGATATTCTCAACACCGATCTCATTAGAACCTTCAGTCAAATCATACGAATAGTTGTTTAAAAATTCATCAATTATATTATTCTCAATCGATGGATCACTTGGTTCACTTGATAGAGTTGGAAAGTTTGAAATGTAAGGATCGGTTTGATTTGGAAAGGTGTAAGGGTTTCTTTTACACCTATGATTGGAAAAATAAAACATATTATTCTCGGACACCTCATCAATTAGATTATTAAGCGGTTGATCATCAAATACACTCGGTTGTATTTCAGGATAGAAGATGTTGAGATCAAAAGAATTGGTTTTAAGTTGATTTTGAGAGATCTCTGGTTCTTTCTCACTACTCAATTCCAACTCTACTTCAAAACCAGATATGGTTTGTGAAGAAGTTTCAATGAAGAATTCTCTTTGAACCTTGGAACTTTCTAATTGATATTCAGAAGAACTTTCTAGATAATTTGCAAAAGTTGAGTATGGTTGGAATGGGTTTAATCTTTGGTTACGGGAGAGTTCAATTTGTTCCGCAATAGAAATGGGTTTACGAATTGACTTATTAGTTTCAAGAGAAGTATCAACATGAGAAGGTGTGAAAGTTTGGTACTGTTGATAAGAGTTAGATGGTTGTATCCTATTTTCATAAATAAGATTATGATCAACATTTTGATATGAAGAAAATTGAGATTGGTTGAATTGTTGGCGACTGGCTTTTGCAATTTGCTCAGCAATGGTCATGGGTGTAAAAATTGCGATATTCGCTTTAAAAAGAGTATCAATATTTTCATATGGAAATGATTATAATTGTTGTCCTAAGGGTTTTGAAGTAGTGAAAGGTATGAAACTTTGGCTACGGGCTTTCGCAATATGCTCAGCAAGACATGGGTTTAAAAGTTGCTTCACGAGCCTTAAAAAGGTTATCAACATAAGAAAATGTTGAATTATGACACGATTGATAAAAATTTGAGTGAGATGTCCAACTGTTATTTCTAGAACACTCTATCATATCTCTTAAAGAAATGGTGGGGTTGAAAGTTCTACCAAATTAATAACGGTATAAAGAAATATTTGGTTTTGTGTAGTAAAACTCGCTAAGAGTTGGTCAGTTTGGGTTACCCAGAGTGAAAAGAATTTGAGGTGAAAAGAAAAGATGGTGAGATGGTGGGGGTTTTTTAAAGTTTTTTTTCGGATTTTGGGATTGTTTTGCGTGGAAATAGGGACTCGACTCAATCAATCACAAACGTGCACAAACAACACGTAGAATTAGGGTCACCTAAGTCAAATCACTTGACCGTTCCTAGACTTCCAAAGGATAAGACGTAGGATAAATCCTATATCACCTCCTTATCAATCTTGCAGCCAAATAAGTGCCAGGTAAATAGAAGGTATCCGCTATACAAATCACCGAAATAGCGGGTCTAATTAAGTAAACCACTTTCCTTAGTCACACTTACCTTAGACACCACAAGAAAAATGCGGATAAGAAATAGATTATCCACGACCCTCCTTTCTCCTAATTGAGCGCGATTGTCTTTAGAGTCTTGGTTTAGATATTTTTTATTAGTGTAGAGTGATGCGTATGCTTGTTTGTGATTTGTGAGGCCTAGGAAGGGTGATGAAACCCCCACCTAATCTGAATTTAGACTTCTTGCCGTTTAATGTCCGTTTTAAATATGCAAAACAATCTGACACACAGAAAGATTTTTTAGCGGCGTTGTTCGCAAAGAATTCGGCAGGTAAAAACAGTTTATTAGAGTTTCAGAGAAAAGAAGAAGAAGAGTAAATGATACCAGAGAAGCTTGGGGGCCTGACTCCACTATTTAGCCGCGGTTCTGCCGCCAAATGCACCAAATGGCTGCGGTTCCTCCGCCTTATGGTAGAATCTCTTCTTCAAACTTTTGCACCACACTCTAATGTTTCTCTTCTCCTATTTGACAATCTCTTAATCTCTGTTGGTTCGCTCCAAGTGCTCCAGATTTCTCATAAAACTCGTACAAGAATCGTTAAAAATTCAAGATGCGGTTTTTATTTATATTTTTATTTTTTCTGTTTTTTTTTGGAAATCAACCCGAATAACAAGAAAATAATATTACCGTTTCCCCGGCAACGGCGCCATTTGATTGATGTGAAAACTGTATCTTTGTGTTTCCTAGTTACCGCAATCAATAACGGTGTCGTTTACAGGGAAATGGTGAATTACTTATCATGTTTTAGACGTGTTAATAAAGAAAGATGGGAGTTTTATCGTTTTATACTAAGGAGATTTGAAAATTTTATAAGAGAATGATTTTTAGGGTTTTTCGGATTGAGAACTTAAAGGATGGAGTTTTAAAAATAATTCTTTTTATATTTTAATTATTTAATATTAGAGAAATAGCGATGAATGTGGATTAGGTTTCTTGGAGTGATTAGGGTTTCTCTCTAGTGACCCTTGTCCTTCCATTGATCCCTATTTATATTAAGTCATCAACAAAGCAAGTATTAACGAATTTCAAATCGTGGGTAACTATCATGAATTGATAGCACGTCCGAATAAGAAGGTTAAGACTTATTTTGTTAAAATTTATAAAAATTAAAATTTAAAAAGAAATTAAGGTTTTTTTTATCTATTATACTACCCTATCCTACAAACTCTAACAAGTAAGAATTTACTCACTCATTAGAAAAAATGAAGTAAACAAGGAAAGATAGAAAATTAATGAACCCATAAGAAAAACAAAAAAATAAATAAAATTGCGGAAAGTAAATGCAAAAATTAAATACGGAAAATAATGAGACGAGATTAAAAAAACTATCTTTTATTGAAACTTTTGCATTACAGAATTTGCTTGCTGAAATAAAACTATAAGAACTAAAAACTCTAATTTTCTAGATTGCTCGATCAATAGATTGGTGGATGATAGATGATAATAACCCTAATTGCTCTCAGTCCTTTTTATAGGCTCTGGAACATGAAATTCTAGACGTGATCTTAAAGTATTTGAAAAGACGATCAATCCCCTGAAAATTCACATCCAACGGCCATTGTAGAACCGCAGAACCGCCGCCATTTACCCCATTCCAACGCGAATATGCCGCCCTTTGGTATGATCTCGCCTCCAGATTTCTTGTGTTATCTTCTCGTGATGTTAAGAGATTTTTTTGATAAAAATATTTTTAAAATATCTTTTTCTCTCTGCAGTTGCGATATTGTTCAATTTGCTTCTAACTACCGCAGATTTGGTTTGCTAATTCGATTTGATCTGATCTCCTCAATTCTCTTTGCAGTCTTGAACTGATTTGTTATTTTAAAGCTGCACAATATCTTAAACCAAATTATTAGTAGCATTTGTTTTATTTGAGATAATATTCCAACCAATTAAATTATGGATATGATATGATATGATATCTTAATAATATTGGTTAAGAATATTTGATATGACATGGTATGCATATTAAGAATCTAATGGATATTTTATTTAAATATGATATGCATATATTCCCCCAATTATATTAATTATATATTAAGAAACATATGACAAAATCTTTTTACAAATAAACACATATGTTCTTAATTATAAATAACACCATTTAGTAATTAATAATAAGAGAAAAAAGGATCATACAAATGTGCAATAAATATGACAAATCAGGGACTACGAATATTAAAGGAATATTAAAAAAAATACTTAGACTGTTAAAAAAATTTAAGCATGGAATTAACAAATATTAAGAACAAATAGATGCAAAATAAAAGCACTAAAAACGATATATACTAAGAGTCTTAACGGTGCAAAAAATAAAAATTACAAACTAAAGAACTAAGTTGGAATAGATGGAAACATGAATTATAATATGAAGCAATAATTTCGTTCTAAAAATATGGGCAGAAAAATTATGTAATTGGTAATCAAAAAAATTCTAACTTATTAAAAAATGATACTTATGGCAACAACAAAAATTGATACTGATAGGCAAGGTAAAGATAATAGATAAGGCAAAAAATTGACGACTATATTAAATTAACATGAGCATAAGGTAATAGCTCTAAAAAATGATTATAATATGAAATATGAACATGAATTTGAATCGGCAAAAGTATTAAACAAGCATAACAATCAAAATAATTACAGGCTGCCAGAATAACAATTTAAGTTCCATACCCTAGAAAAACATGATCACATGTAAGGTTTCAATTGAAAAAAAAATTAAGCAGATAATTAAAGACTATCTGTAGCTATTTGTAAAAAAACACAAGATAGCAAAAAAATACTTCTGAAATATGATCTTTTAAACTTGAGGCTATTTTTTTTAAACAGTTCAAGATCAGAAATTACGAGACCTAGCTACACAAAACATGCCCTTTTTATACTATTATAACAATCCAAGTCCCAAGACTTCGATGGAAAAAATTAACAATGAAGGAATTTGCAAACTAATCTTGTAGGTAGTATAACAGTTCAAGTTCCAAGACTCAGATGAAAAAAAAATTAACAGTGAAAGAATTTGGGGATACCAAGCCCAAAAGAGCTCGTATCCGAGAAGAGAAACTAGGGCACAAAGATGGGGTCAAGGTACTTTCGAAATGGTGTCTCCAGACGATGGCAACAACGGAGAAGAGGCGCAGAAGACCGGTGGCCAAGGGGGTCGGCGATGAAGGGTGCGGATCTGGTCGAGGGTCGAGGAATCGTCGAAGTCGACAGTGGTGGGGGCGATGAGCGGAGCGGTGGCTGAGCTCTGATACTAGTGAAAGAAAAGGAAGGAGAGAGAGAGAGAGTGAGAGAGAGGATTTGTTTTTGGGGTTCCGGTGAAGAAGGCGCGATTATAATCTATCGATGAATAAAAGGGATGAATCCCTTTGCAATATATAGGTCACTTCCTATTCCCTTCGCCCTCCGAACTGTCCAAATATTCCTCCACGAGATCGCTACCCACGATCTCCATTCTCTCGCGCTTGATGTGGTCACGAGCAAGGAATCGAAACCAACGCGATTTCCGTTTGACCCAGTAATTAGGCCGGGTCGGATACTTGGTCATTAGGGCACAACACTTACAGTCGTCTTACTGAGATGATAGTAGTAAATAGAAAATTAGATTCTAGATTGCTGATGATGCTCTATATTGGTGATCTCCCAGATCAAGACACGTGGCAGATGGCGTGTCCCAGAACTCAGAAGAAAGGGCCCACAGGGGCCGACCAGGCTACCCCTGTACCCGACCTGCAAGCATAAGATAGCTCTCCTCAGGACCCCCTGCAAATTGGCCTCCTCGGCCTCCCAGCTCGCCCCGAGCTGCCACAGGACCAAGACTCCTCGGCCCTCCCGCTCGTTCCCGAGCTCCCCTGCCGAGGCCATCTTCCTCGGCCCCTCCGACCGACCAACTCCACCACTCTCAGGCGTAACCGCCGCTCCGCAAATCTCCCCATGCGCAGATTCTCCACCGACAACATTCCACGTTCCACGCCATCACGATCCCCATTAACGGGCGATCCGTTCGTTACGTGGGCATGACGTCGGGAGCGTAACTGCCGGCGAGATTCTCGTGCCTGCTGCTGCGTGCTGCCGCCACTATATAAACACCCACCACAGAGGGGTCAAGTAAGCTTTTTTCACCCTACTTAGCCGTTACTCTGCTCGGATCTTGTGCTAACTTGATCGTCGGAGGGTCCTCGGTGGTACCAAACCACCCCGAGACTTCTTTGCAGGTACTCGGCGCAGACTCCTCAAAACCACCAATCTCCTCAAAACCCATTAAGACCCGCACGCAACAGGAGATCGCCTCCAATATCTACCGGGAGATCGACGGAAGACAACATCTGACGGAGACCCGAAAAGGACTTCCCTCAGTTGGCGCCGTCCGTGGGAACACGAAACTCCACAAAAAACAAAGTTGGCCTTCCGATCTCCATCCACATAGAAAGCGATCACCCTGAAGATCCAGGTACCAGACGCCGCCTCCCCCTCACCGGAGGCGCGGATGAACCTCCTCCGGCGACCGTCATCAACGCCCTCGCCGGCCGAATAGATCGGCTGCAGTCCCTCGTGGAGGCGCTCGTCCACGTCCAAATGGCCAGGCCAGGGCCCCAGATCGCATCTCCTCCACATCCAGAAGACTCTGCCCTCGTCGGCACGGCTGACCACCGACAGGCTATGACCCATGGCCACAGATCTCACGGGCCGATACCCCCTGAGGCCCATTGGGCGCCGCACAGCTCCACACCAAGATCCGCTGCCAGAGCGCCTCGCCTCGAGCCTCCTCGCGACCCTCACCCCACTGAGGAGATGTCGGTCACCTCGCATGTCCTCAGGCATGACTGACACCCCCTCCCTCGACGGGGTCACATAGAAGGGGCTCGCCACGGCGGCTCGAGGGCCACCTCGCCCGGGGATCTGAGGAACCTCATCGAGAGGAACCGGGGCCATGCCCGGACGCAGATCTCCCACAACAGAGGCCAGGGATCGCAAGGCGCCGAATCCTCAGGGTACCACAGCCGACTCGACGCCCTCAAGAAGAAGATCGAGGGCATGCGCCGAGAAAGTCACCTCTCGGGCGACGCGGCTAAGTACGCCGCCGACTCACTCACCAAGCCGTTTACCGAGGAACTGCTCGCTGTCCACGTCTCCTCATGCAACAAGCCCCCGAAGGTCTCTCTGTTCGACGGGAAAACCGACCCGAAAGACCATTTGGATGCTTTCACCGTGGGGATGAGCTTCCAGGACCATTCTGACGCCACCCAGTGCAGGGCCTTCCCAGCCACCCTCATCCGCTCTGGTCGGGAATGGTTCCGAGGACTCGAGCCTTACTTAATCTCGACCTTTGAGGAGCCGGCTACTCAGTTCCTCGGCCACTTCGTCGGGAACCGCCGGCAGAAGCTCACGGTCGACTACCTCTTCACAATTAAGAACGGGGACAAGGAGACGTTCAAAGCTTACATCACCAGCTTCTACGATGCCCTCCTCGAGGTCCCCAAGCACCGGGACAAGACCGTCATCACGTCCTTCAGATCTGGTCTTAGGCACAAGGAGTGGTTGCGCTCTTTCGCATTGGCGCAACCTAAAACCATGGCCGAGGTCAAGGCGTGGACCGAGCACGAGGTCTAGCTGGAGTCCGAGGTGAACGCGAACCTCCCTCGAGCAGAACTGTCCAACCAGAAGAAGAGGGCTCGGGAAAAGAGGCCGGAGCGTCAGCAAACCTACCACCCGAAGTTCCAGGAGTACACCCCGCTCAATGTCTCCCTCGCAGTGTTACTAGATGAGGCCCAGGGTGAGGGGTTCTTTAAGTTCCCTCCAATCCCGTGTCAGGCCTCGAAGCGAACCCGGGGCCCCTACTGCGCCTTCCACCGGACACTGGGCCACGCCACGGAGGATTGTAAGCAACTCTGGGACTACATCGAGGAGCTCATCCGATCGGGGCACCTCGCCGCCTACTTGAGGGATAAGCGGCAGGGCGATCGTGAGCAGGAGCAGCGTCCCCCTCCCAGAGAGCTGACCGTCTGCCAGATCATGCTCGTTTCGGCAGATGACCAGTCTGGAGCCCCGTACCCGGTGCCGAGCACGGAGACCAACAAGCCTCCGGGGAGCTTGGGCCACGCTAAAAATGTCATCTATTAGCATGTACTTTTTTTAGGGCAATGTAAACTCTTCCTAGCGTCTGTTTTAAATTTAATAAAGATCAATGGAACATTGCGAAAAAGAAGGAAAGGTCTCATTTATTCAAAAAGGTATTATGGGCTCCTCAGCCATACATACAAAAAAAAAAAGAAAATTACAGCAGCAGGGGAAGGGGTGCAGAGAGCACTGCTCATGGTACTCAGTAAAGATCTCCACCAGCCGAGGCCTCGCGAGATCCAGCCGAGGCCCTAGATTTCCATGGCGCGCGTTGACCTCGAGCCTCAGCCTGTAGCACTCACGGACGAGCGCCACCGAGCGAGCCAGCCGACTCGCAGAGATCAGGCCGAAGCACCTCAGAGACCGCAGCTTGCCCACGGCCTCGTCGTAGAGCTGCTCGGACAGGGGGTTGTAAATCCCCGGCGACGTTCTAGATGGAGTACATCAGCAGCTGCAGCAGAGGGGAGCGCAGGGGGAGCAGCCGGCCGAAGTGGTCTTCGATGCTCCTATAGATCAACTACACCATGCCTCAGTGCAATTCTGGTCATAGAGGTATACGTCTTCAAAGTGGATGATATCGGGGATGGTAAAGGGGAAGTCTTCCATTCTCAACGACCTATTTACGAAGGATCAGTGCTCCCTCAGCCTTATATAGCCCACTGCGCCCCAACGGAACCCAACAATCGCCCGTTTTCTCCCACAAAGTCGCTACCACACGGCGATCATTAAGCCTTCTCTGGCAGAATCGAAACGACGCGACTTTGGCGCTTCTCCTCCCCGCGCATTCAATGCGCATGCTACGCGCACGTTTGTCGCGACGGTTCATGTTCCCCATACATGGCACAGGATGGTCGGGCGAAACCTCATGAAGAATCGGCCAAGCATCTACCATGCTCGGCCATCCCTAGCCGGTAGCTTCCCTACACGCAACGCCGGGGATCAAAGCCCTCGCCAAGAGGCAACTGCGCAGCTTCACTACCTGGTTATCCTTAGCAGGCCTACTACGGCCCCTCCAACGCTAAGAATCAAATTCCTCCGTAGAGGCAGCCGAGCGGCTTTCATGCTCGGCTATCCCTGGACGGTAGCTTCCCTACTCGCAATGCCAGGGATTAAAGCCCTCGCCAAGAGGCAACCGCGCAGCTTCACTGCCCGGTTATCCTTAGCAGGCCTCCTAAGGCCCCTCCAATGCTAAGGATCAAAGTCCTCCGTAGAAGCAGCCGAGCGGCTACCCTGCTCGGCTATCTCTAGCTGGTAGCTTCCTACTACAACCGACAGGGATCAAAAGCCCGCCCAGAGGCAGTCGAACCTAAACCTCGCTCAGCTATCCTTCAGGACAAAAGCCCTCACCAAGAGGCACCGGGCAGTAACCCTGCTCGGCCAAGGGTCCTTGGTAGGCTTCTTACCGCCCCTCCCTCGCTAAGGACCAAAGTCCTCCTTTGAGGCGGTCGATCCCGACCCTTGGTCGGCTATCCCCGGCTGGTAGCTTCCTACCACAACCGACAGAGATCAAAGTCCTCGCCAAGAGGCACTGGCAGTAACCCTGCACAGTCCCCGTCCTGAAGGATCAAAAGCCCTCGCAAGAGGCAACCGAGCCTGACCCTTACTCAGTCATCTCCGGCTGGTAGCTCCCTATCGATGACTCCAGGGATCAAAGCCCTCGCAAGAGGCATCCGAACGGCTACCCCACTCGGTCATCCCAGGCCGGTAGTTGCCTACACACGATGCCAGAGACCAAAGCCCTCGCCAAGAGGTAACCGCGCAACTTCACTTCCCTGTTATTTTTAGTAGGCTTCTTACAGCCCCTCCAATGCTAAGGATCAAAGTCCTCCTTGGAGGCAGCCGAGCGACTACCCTGCTCGGCTATCCCCGGCCAGTAGCTTCCCTACTCGCAACGCCAGGGCTCAAATCCCTCACCAAGAGGCAACCGCGCAGCTTCACTGCCCAGTTATACTTAGCAAGCCTCCTACGACCCCTCCAACGCTAAGGATCAAAGTCCCCCTTAAAGACAGCTCAGCAGCTACCCTGCTCGGCTATCCCTGGCCGATAGCTTCCCTACTCGCAATGCTAGGGATCAAAAGTCCTCCCAGAGGCAGTCGATCCCGACCCTCGCTCGGCAATCCCCGGCTGGTGGTTGCCTGGTCGCAACGCCATAAATCAAAGCCCTCACCAAGGGGCAACCAAGCATTCCCTGCTCGGTCATACCCAGTAGGCATCCTCCTGCACAACAGACGCTGCGGGTTTGTAGCCCTCATAACGAGCCACTGAGCCCATTTATGCTCGGTACAACTACGGTGGACATCCCTTTGCCCATCACATGCAACGGATCTGAAGCCCCAATAAGGGACATCGGGTCTATCCAACTCTGAGCGATCCCCCCTCGACTTCGGGGCCATGAAGATGCCTCCTTCTCAGCAGTGCTTGGCACACTTAGCAAGTGATAGAAATCAACTCGACGAACGATTGCTAGACATATAGCCGACCTGACATGGAAGCCCAACAGTGCAAGCAAAGATATTTTACGAGCATTCTTCACAAGCAGAAGAAAAAGTGCAAAAGACAGACAACCAACCTGACATGGAAGCCCAACAGTGCAAGCAAAGATATTTTACGAGCATTCTTCACAAGCAGAAGATAAAATGCAAACTGATGAAACCAAAAAATTTTTACTACCAAAAGTGAAGTCTTTACAAAGGGTATTTTGGGCTCCCCAGCCTTACAGACTGCCCGGAGGCTTACAAAAATTCCAGAAGCGGCAAAATAAAAGGAGGAGGAAGATGAGGGCTTTAGGCCTTGGGGCCAGGCACGACCTCGGGGTCCTCGATATCTACCATGAATCGAGCAGGGTCTTCGGCCAACTCCTCGTCAGGAATCTCCTCCCCTTGCTCATCTGCATCCGCGAGGGGGTATTCAGCCCGGAGCTCTTCATCGGCGAACTCCGGCATCCGAGCCTTGATGGCGTCGAGGGCCTCGTTCCAAATGCGGGTGGTGGCCGCGGCTAAGTCATTGTAGAAGTCCTTCGACTTCTTGTAGACATCTACCACCTTCGCCGCCGAGAAGTCGACCTGCTCCGCCGCCTTGACCGCCACCCCCAGCTCCTTCCGGAGGGTCCTTACCATCTTCTTCAGGTTGCCGGCTGTCACGCCCCGCTTCCCAAAAGAAGGAGAAGGAAGACGTGGCAAAGTCCGCAACCTAACTGTATTGAAGGTGGTCTTTTCAATACAGTTATGTTAAGCGAATAAATATTTAATATGCAGGATGTGTACCAAAACAAAAATAATAAAAGCGAAAGGCATTTTATTTCCATTAACTAAACTTTATTACATCCCAAAAGAAATTGTAAAATAAACTAAGTAGTTTAATTACATCAAAGGAGAAACAAAAGCCCTAAACATGTGGGCAACAACAAAAATTAAAACTATCTAATCTTCCATTGTCCTGTCTGCATAATCTTCATAAGTTGACTTCACACCTTGATCTTCGCTGTAATGCTCATTCTTATCTGACGGACATTCTAAGGATAGAGAAAGAAAAGGAAGGTCCGTCAGCGAGTTATACTCGGGTAGGATTGCCTCATAAGTTAGTAAAGGTATAGAAACGAACAGGTGTGTATAATGAATATGATGTACATGTGTAAAAAGGTATGAGGTTATGTACAAATTAGATTTGTGAATATGAGTAGGTTATATATGTTGTAAGTTATGTGTAGATGAAGGTAATAGTTTGTATTAGTTTGTTAAACAAGGGTCCGGATACTCGAGATTATTCCGTTGTGGCCACGGAACAACAACTGGGGAAGTGAAATGTACCGTTTCACTTCCCGGGATCATGATCGAGCAGTAGGGGAATCCGAGTTCCGAATTATCCTTGCCTAATAAAACTACCCATCCCCGTGGTTCAGTATAAAGGTTTGGACGGATTAGAGTTAGTGCGTATACTTCTAGGCATGGAATTTCCACATTGTATAGTCGCCCATATCTTGGACTGGTCACCCGGAATATCGGGATCTTCATATTTGTATAGTGGCCCATATATTGGACTGGTCATCCGGAATATCGGGATCTTCTTATTTGTATAGTCGCCCATATATTAGACTGGTCATCCGGAATATCGGGATCTTCATATTTATATAGTCGCCCATATATTGGACTGGTCACCCGGAATATCGGGATCTTCATATTTGTATAGTCGCCCATATATTGGACTGGTCACCCTGCCTGCAGGAATCTTCATAAAGTATTCCATACCTAGGTCCGCGCATTCTAACCCTAACCGTATCATGTTTTGTGTATGTCATGTTGTCATGAAACTGGAATTTAAAACGTATTGATCTCATTGAATATGGCCTTCCACAACCACTCGTTTTATTTTCTAGAATTTGTAAAGTACTTCGTGTCCTTTAGTTAAAATAATAAGGTTTAAATATCTTTTATTACTTCTAAGAAGACCATGATATTTGGGATATTTATTAATTTGGAAAAGCATAATGTTTTACAGAAATTATCCTTTTGATAAAAGGTTGTGGTGTTTATTTGAAAATCTTTTGCAAAAGGTTTTTATTTGAAAAACCAGACTGCTCCTAATATTCCAGAAGGATAAGTTATGAGGTCCTCAAATCGCCTCTTCACTGCCAATTGTGGCCAGGTAATTGCCAGGTAAGTGGGAAGGTACTCCACTACGTAAGTAGTGGGCCTAATTAATAACCACTAGCCTTAGACATACTTGCCTAGACATCACAAAGTCTGGTTTAGATAAACGATCGATGCCTACAACCTTTCCTTTATTTTAGATTGGTTTTAAAAAAATTACCTTTTAAAAGATACTAAATATTCCCTTTTGAAAAGATATCGTTATTTAAATTTAATATTTTCTTCTTTAAAAAGTTGAAGGGTTTTAAAGATATTTGTAAGTAAAATATACGTATGCTGTATCTAAAATATTTATTTTACATATCTTTAAAATATAATATTTAAACGAGGGTATCTTATGGAAGTAACCTATTTTGAGATCATTTTTATAGTGTGGGTTTGTCAGAAGTGAAATGACAATTCATGGGTTACATCAGATTCCAGGTATTATGGGTGTGCAATATAATTTTGTGTACAAAGGAAATTTAAACACCGTTTTAAAATATGGGTTAACATTATCATGATTAAGGGTACAAAGAATAGGTATGCATAAATATAATAACACCATTTTAAATGGGGGTTGATGATTAGAAATTGGAACTAGGTTATTGAGATAGAAGAAGGTGACAGGAAAAGGAGAGAGAGGCGGATCCTACCTTTTGTTTGAGTTGGAAAGCCGAAGAGCTGAAAACGTAGTCTCGTACTAAATCCTCAATAACTCCGTGTCATGATTTTTCCTCTGCGATTGGATGGATCCGTAGCGTCGGCGTCGGCGATACGAAGGCACCGGTATTTTTTTCAGAATTTTTGGAGTTCTGAGGTGTGAGAAATTGAGGTTTGAAGGTGCCTATTTATAGCGTTCAAAAGTAACAAGAAAATCCAAAAAATAATCCTCAAAATCTGTGCCCAATGATTTCTGCAATGATTGCGCCCGCCGCCTTGATTTATGGCCGTTGGATTTTCACCCAACGGCTCAGATTGGTGATCCGCAGTCCCAGCCGCCGCCACGTGTCGCCTCCTGATTCGCCCTCGGCCGTGGGTGCGGATCACCACGTGGGCGCCGCCGCAGAGCTCTGGGCCGTTGGATCTCGTGATCCAATGGTCCAGGTTAAAAGGATTTAAAAATTTAAAATAAAAATAAATAAAATAGCAGAATATTGATTTGGCTTTGAAAAATTTGTTAAAAATAGTAAGAAATATGGGAAAATTATGGAAAAATTCCAAAAAATATATTTTATTATTATCTTTAATATAAAAATAGTTTTGGGCTAAAAACAATTAGTATATTTATTTCTAAATTGTTAGCCAGTTATAATAATTATATAATATCTAGTTCATCTTTAAAATATTTTAAATTACGAATTAATTATTTTAATTGATAATAAAAATATGTAGATTATTTTAAGGTATTATAAAATCTTTCTAAAACATTTTAAGCCTATAAAAGTAATAAATAGATTTTAGAAATTTCCTTTAATCATATTTACTGCTTTGAAAATTATTAACACTACTTTAAAAATTATTATTATATAAAAGAAACATGTAAATAATTATTTGATAGTAGAAATATAAATAAAATATATTTTATTAGGTATTAGAAAACATGGTCGTTACAATCTACCCTCCTTAAAATAATTTCGTCCTCGAAATTTCAGAAGGTAGGTCAAAGGAAGAAAGAAATCACTAAGAAGAGATTATCGCGGTTAAATATATTGGTCTCGCACTGTCATCCCATTTCCTCGTTTCCGTGTATGTCTGCCTAGTAGTTCTTCCTTCATATAGCTCTGGCCAGCTGGATTGTCTTGTCGCTCAAGGTTTCATCCTTCTAGTATTTCTACCGGTTGCTGTTCGTAAGTTATACTAACATTTCCATAATCTCGGAATGATCAAAAGTATGATTAGAGTTTCCTCCAACGAAAGTAGCAAAAGCAAGCTATACATAAACCCACCGTCTTCTTCAAAGATGTTAAACGGAAAATGAGTCGTGGTCTGAGCTTTCTTCGCTCGCTGCATTGAATCATCATCTCTACTTTTTCTATTATTATCTTACAAATTCTCCATCTTCAGGGTCTTCCCAATCGATCGGTACTTCTCCCATAAAAAACTTGACCTCTCTCATCCGCTTCATGTGTTTCAACCATCCGTGTTCCCATATTCTCCTTAGAGTAGTGTTTCTATGTCTTCAAGATGAACATTTACCATCGTCGGTTCTGATTCTTGATATGAATAGTTGCATCCACAAATTGTTAGTTGACTTGACGCATATGCAACTATATTGCCGTGCTGATACATCACACCCCCAAGTCACTCCTCTGAAAAATCGTTGTGGATGTTTAAACTTCTGGGTTTGCTAAGAATTGCAAAAATGGTTGTGATAGTTACGATCTACACTCCTTAGAATAATTTCATACTTGAAATTTTCAAAGGAGTAGCCACTAATAGGTACGGAAATCAGTAACGCTACCAGGAATTCTCTTTGCTGCATGTGTCGCTCCCGTGAGTTGGTAAATCACATGATGCATGGAAAGTATCTCATGTATTGTCCGGTCCTACCACAATGGTTGCAGGTAACTGCTGGTTTTCTGAAGATAGTTGGTCCTGTTGGTCTCTTAGGTTGTTGCCTCCCGTGAAATCTGGAAGATGCTCCTCTAAGAACTTGATTGGCTGATCGCTTAATGCCAGTCAATCGGTCATCCTTCCTTATGCGTCTCTGAAGGTCTTCGAAGTTCCGTGCCGCCTCTCAGATTTCATCATAAGTGGTTAAGGCGGTAGAAGACATGGAGGACTGCGTCTTCATATCTAACCCCTGTCGAAATCTTTTGGCATATAGCTCCGGGGTTGCCACCAAGTGATGCGCAAACCGACTTAACCTTGCGAACTCTGAAGCGTACTCGTCCACCGACTTATCCCACATACTCCCTTGTTGGAATTGTATAAACTCTCGTTCCATTTTTAAGTGTGCCACAACTGGAAAGTACTGGGTATCAAAACGCTGTTTGAACCTTTCACAGTCGATGGGTTCCTTCGATCTACTTTCCTCTGCCTCCCACCATATCCTGGAATTATCCGTAAGTTGTAGCTTAGCGATGTTCACCCACGCGTCCTTCGGAATTTGGATGGCACTGAGATCATTGACTGTTCCCTTAAGCCATTCTTCAGCTTCTAAAGGAGTTTCCTTCCCCGAAAAAGTCTTAGGGTGGAGTGATCTGAACTGCTTCACTCCCGCCGAACTGAGGTTAGTGCCTTACTTAAAATTTCTGCTTGCTGCTGCCTACTTTCTCGTAGCTCCTGATGAAGGGCAGCTGTCTGTTGCTCCAATAGTCCTTACATCCTTTGTAGCATTGCTGCGTGAGGAGCAGTGGCTTTATTGACTCCATTTCCTCTTCTGTTGCGGTTATAGTGTCGTCCGGCCATTGATGATTAGGATCAGAATAGGTTAGGTTACAAACAGCTGAGATGAGACAAGATAATAACTTGCATGGAAGAACAACAATTAATACAAGGGAGAGACTAAGAAGAGCACAAGAGAGATTATTGCTCGAAACTAAGATTTTATTATCCAACTTCAATATGGAGAGTACAACCGAAAAGTAAGGACATGCCCTTAATGTTCTTACATCGTTTTATTCGGCCCAAGAAAGGAAAAAAGACTTATTAGTCTCGATTACGGGAGTTCAACAAGTGATGATAGGTCCTCGATCTAAGAAAAGTACGACCATTCCCACGGAGCCTTGCGGGGACAACCGCCTGAGAGTCTACGACTTCGCCTTCTGAATCTTCAGATGTAGCTTCAAAGTAATATCGGACATGTCATCCTCGTTGGAAAGATTTACCATGATCAGAAGGAAATGTTATGTTCAAGAATGTCAAGGAAGGGACAAGGGACATAGGGAAAACTATGATATCGGTATAGATGGATAAGATTCACAAATATAATAAGTCAGTTAATGGTTTTATTTTAGTACACAAGAGGACCTGCATGGGCCACCACAAAAACCTGTCACGCCCCGCTTCCCAAAAGAAGGAGAAGGAAGACGTGGCAAGGTCCGCAACCTAACTGTATTGAAGGTGGTCTTTTCAATACAGTTACGTTAAGCGTATAAATATTT
This sequence comes from Agapanthus africanus, assembly GCA_030015575.1. Lineage (NCBI taxonomy): Eukaryota > Viridiplantae > Streptophyta > Magnoliopsida > Asparagales > Amaryllidaceae > Agapanthus > Agapanthus africanus. The sequence goes on from JASDDO010000031.1 coordinate 505,306,138, forward strand.
AATATGCAGGATGTGTACCAAAACAAAAATAATAAAGCGAAAGGCATTTTATTTCCATTAACCAAACTTTATTACATCCCAAAAGAAATTGTAAAATAAACTAAGTAGTTTAATTACATCAAAGGAGAAACAAAAGCCCTAAACATGTGGGCAACAACAAAAATTAAAACTATCTAATCTTCCATTGTCCTGTCTGCATAATCTTCATAAGTTGACTTCACACCTTGATCTTCGCTGTAATGCTCATTCTTATCTGACGGACATTCCAAGGATAGAGAAAGAAAAGGAAAGTCCGTCAGCGAGTTATACTCGGGTAGGATTGCCTCATAAGATAGTAAAGGTATAGAAACGAACAGGTGTGTATAATGAATATGATGTACATGTGTAAAAAGGTATGAGGTTATATACAAATTGGATATGTGAATATGAGTAGGTTATATATGTTGTAAGTTATGTGTAGATGAAGGTAATAGTTTGTATTAGTTTGTTAAACAAGGGTCCGGATACTCGAGATTATTCCGTTGTGGCCACGGAACAACAACTGGGAAAGTGAAATGTACTGTTTCACTTTCCGGGATCATGATCGAGCAGTAAGGGAATTCGAGTTCCGAATTATCCTTTCCTAATCAAACTACCCATCCCCGTGGTTCAGTATAAAGGTTTGGACGGATTAGAGTTAGTGCGTATACTTCTAGGCATGGAATTTCCACATTGTATAGTCGCCCATATCTTGGACTGGTCACCCGGTGTTAGTTATATGTATGCCCTAGAGGCCATTACTGTATATTGGATGTATATTGTAGTGGATGTTGGGACATATATAGGTAGGACTTTCTTGCTCGACATGATAGTACGCTATCCGGTTGCCCTTTATCTTAACATGTATACTTTATGTCTCTCTGTTACATGTTGATAAAGCCCTTAGGATGTGTACTTGACTTCCAGGACTATGATGTAGATCATACTAGTGGGGCCTGGGTAGTCCATGAGTACATCCTTCAATGTTCCTAGTCATGGGAATATCGAGACGGGGCATCGATATTCCAAAGTAGACTAGCGTATATCTTCTCGACCCATGTGATGGGCGATGGATGATCCCATATCCATTGGTGTTTGACATCAGAGATGGTATGCGGGTGCTCAGTGGTGACTGGGTACACTGAACGGACTCGCCGAGAACTCCCAGATGGTATTATACCTTACGTCAGATGGCAGTTCTCTGGTGACACTGGTACAGCTTAGTCTGTTGACCCGAGATCGTCATAGAGTCTTGTGTGTCTCCTACTGTGCTTTGATTTCCACCCTACCACGGCTCAACTGAGTCGTGCAAACAGGTGGTTTTTGGGTACAGTCCCGATTCACATGGAGGCAATGAGCGATAGGAGGGGATTCGTCTCTCCCGGTATTGGGGGTTGATGTTGCGCTATGCTCGACTGGCCATAACTGGAAATCCCTGGCCAGGGTTGCCGTGATTTACTGGTAAGAGTTATCAGTAGTTTCACACTTTTTATGGACCTTACATCGGCATGACTTATCAAGCTACTGGGTCTGACGTTTACCACCCCTAGGCGAGATATGCGATATATCAGACGAACAGACCAGACTGTATGGTAAGTGTTACTGGTTGGATTCACAGGAGTGTAAGCGGGCTTGCTCGTTGATCTTCTGATCGCTCAGTACCCGGGTGGCCGTTAAGTTTAGCGGACCGCTTGCGGCTTGTGGGTATTTGATATGATCATCACCTGCTGCCGGCGTATTGACGAGTCTTTAGAGTCCTATACAGAGGTTTCCTGGCTCAAGCGAAATGAAATAGGAGCGCATATGAGATATGTGCGGGACCGAAAATAATACCAGTATGTGATACTGAATTCTATTCTCGCGATTTGTATCATCGGACGGTTATATAAGATATAGCCAGGTTACCGAATCAAGTGTTGATTCGATATATTGATACATTTGATATTAGTCGGTTATATGTAGTATGACCGGATCATTAAATCAAGTGTTGATTTAATGATTTAATGTATAATTATATATTTGATATATTACTTTACATTAACTAGTATTGGTTCACTTAAGATTATTTTCTCACTTGATTGTGCACATTGTATATATGATATATGTTTGTGCACTAGTTTGTATCATGTTTGATGATACATGCAAACTTGGGTGTGTGTTTACTTTAAACCATGTTTAGGTTAATGGTTAGGGTTTTAACTTAATTATTTATTTTATTCATTTATTTTTGGGCAAGAAATAAAATGGTGGCTTCTTTTGGTTTTTACTTGAAGCTTCATGAAGCTTTGAAAAGTCTTGACCATTTTGTTTCTTTCCTTAACCTAACCATTCACCTAAACCCTAGTTTATTCTCTACATGTGTTAAACTCACCCATGGTTGCATTATAGTAAGGCTTCACTTGATTTTCTATTTTGATAATTCCTTTCCATTCTTTTCTTCTTCATCTTCTTCATGAAAAGAAGAAAGCTTGCTAGAAAATTTCAAGTGTTGGAATCAAGTGAGAAATCCAAATCCAAAGTGAACCCACTTCTTATTTCTTCACCCTCTACCACTTGCCATGTAGTATAGGGTGTTTTCTTCACAAGTTTCATGACTTAGTGAAGGTGGAGCTTGAGTTTGAGTTGCCTCGACGTAGATCATCTTCGGCATCGAAGTCAACGACCTAGCCCGATCATTTCTCCGACAAAACCAACGCGAGAGTCCGGGATCCGGTTGATCGCAGCGGAGGGACGTCATCACGGAGCTAAGGAAGTGAAGGACCGGATCTACAAAGGTTGTAGCCCCTTTCACTTGTAGTTAAGTTGTTAACTTGCCTAGTTTTTCGCCTTACCTCTAGTTAACGATCTATATTAGGGTTTCTCGGCACATAAAATTTTGATTTTGGCATGGTTGATCAGTTGTGGAACCTCATGAGTGTGCCTAGGAACCCTACAGTGGTATCAGAGCCTAGGTAGAGCTTAAGGCGAAGTGTAGACGATGTTAGAAGTCCGATCGAACCCGAAACCCTAATTGAAAACCCTTCTCTGTAAAATTTTTCAAAACTGTGATTTTTGTGAATTAAAAATATGCAGAAAAATCAACAGGGTTTTCTAGGAGTTACTGTGGAACACGTGCCCCCAACTCGACTAAAGCGTCGCAGAACCGCGGCCCCACCCTGGCATTTGCGGCGGTTCCGCGGCCATAAAGAAGCATCTTGTCACGTGCTTTGCACAGTAATCCCCGTATGTAATGCCTGTGTTTTCTGGGAATTTTTAATCTATACTCCACAGTTGAGTTTTTCTGGGTTGTATTGGGGACTCGGTGTTTCGATCGGGAAGTTTAATTTCGTCTATGTGTTTTTCCGGGTAATTTAGAATATATTAAAAAGTTCGACCAGATATAAATACCCATTTTTTCCCCTGTCGGGAAATTTCCAATTGTTGGATTTTTCCGTAGTTTAATAACGTTCTAAGTAGTGCAAGTAACGCGATGGACCCTCTGGAAGACAACAAACCTTAACTTGATTATGTAACCATCTTGAACTGCCCTTTGAATCTTAGGGTTTGGGGCAGTACGGCGTGCCACATGTGAGGCGTTGGCTTGACCCTTCTACGGCTGGACCGTTGGTACTGAGGCATAAAGTGGATTTTTTTAAACTTATTTCATGTGTTGAGCTATTTCGGGAAAACTTGGGTGTTTGATTGTTCGATCGGAAAGTTTAACATTTTTTATTTATCTGGAATGTGATACAATATTTGGAATCCACAAGTAGTTATGAGATAACTGATTTGGATGTTATAAATCTAGCACTTTAGTCTCACTTGATCGGTTACCATGGAATTTTGATGCGATCAAAAATCCGTCGCAATCACGTTGCGTATGCGGATACTCGCCGGTAAACTTAATAGATAGCCACGCCCCATAGCCCCGACCAAGTGACTGTAGGAGAACCCCGTCGCCCAAAGCATCCGTTCGGGTGCTCATGGCAGTGGTGTTCCGCCTTAGTGCACTTCGTCGACGGTATCGGGGGTGCGGCCGTCTACTAAAGTTTGCGACAAGCATTCGTACCGGGTGTCGGGAATCTTGTTGAATTGCCCGACTTGATATTGAAAAGAGTTTTCGATAATGAGACTAAAATGCGGGGGTTATAATTGTTAGGCATGCGATGTCTAAGGAATTCATTTGCTTAGGCATGCGATGTCTAAAGAGTTTGCGGATTCCAACTGTTGTAGTTTTACACTTTCTTTTCTGTGACCGTAAGTGTAGTATTTAGTTGTATCACCAGTTTTGTTGCTATACGTCGACGACAATCGGTGTATGCATACTTACTTACGTTGATGACATGTGATGTTTTGTGTTGCTGGATATGTTATATTGGATCGTCGTGTTTGAATAGCCGGAGGGTTTTTATGTGAGATGAGTGTTTTTCTTTTTCATTCATGTAAAAACTTGTATGTAATATTCTTTTATTGGGGCACTTCCAAGTTGCGGAAGATGTCACCGTTGATGTATATTATTTACTTTTCCGCATTAAGATAGACCCAAGGAGGGGAGCACAAGTAACCGGGTTCTAGGGTCCAGTGGGAGACCATCTCGAGGAGTCGAGTCCGGGTCTCCAAACCCTAGAATTGGTAGGGTTGCTTTCCGCTCTCGTAGGGGTCTAGGGGTGTGGGATTGGCTATTCATCGCGACCGTGGAATCCGTCGGGTGCGGCAAACTACCCGCCAAGTACCCGAAGCGAAGCAACCTCCCTCAACTCCGTGAGTAGGCCACTCGGCACTTCGGGATTCCCGGTAGTTTGTGCACCCCCTCCATGGGTCTATCATAGGAGCAAAAACAGTAAAAAGAAATTATACAATGACGGCTACAACCCCGACCCGGTTGTGCGGCCATATAAATAATATTACATCAATTTACAAATTTACATGAATTGAAAGAAAAGAAAACTCTCATCTCACAACCCCCGGCTGTTCACCCGCGACAATCCAATGAATTCATATACACATACCAACATCATCACAGATCACAGATTTGTATAACCCCCCCTAATCGACATATAGCTATTAGCAGACGTTCAATACAAATATCACATCACAGATATAAAACCCGTCAGCTTAAGTCTTTTAGAAGTTCGATCAAAATACGGATTTTTAGGCCCCAAACACAAATTTTTCTTTCTGGAAAATCTGGGCTGAAAAAACATATCCCAAAAATCCCAAAACAACCCCAGAAACACACAGCACGAAATTTGCACCACGGCCGAGTCAACTCGGCCGCGGAACAGCGGCGGGAGCATGCTCCCGCCGCGTTTCCGCGGCACTTTAATCGGTTCGTTGGACCAAATTTCTTGGGTTTTAAACAAAAAGCCTGAGCCGATTTTTAATATAAGATTTATCAATTTTTGAACAGAAAAAAATTCGGTAGAAACTTGATATTTCGGGTTCGTTTTGCGACTTTTTCTTTGATCGATTTTTTAGTTACTTTGCTAACATGTTAGATAGAGTTTAACTAGGCTCTGATACCACTGTAAGTCCATGCTACCCTTCCCCGGTACTTACGGGATTGCGGAATTGGTGAAAAACGATTTTCAAGAGGGTGGTAACATGGACTACCAATACGGATCTTTGTTAAACTACTAACTAACAACCTAACAAGAGTTTATCTACTCGGTTAGGGGGCTATACCTTTCTTGAACTCATTCGTCTTCGACTCCTCCCGGTGTACGGATCGGCCTCACCTCGTCGTCTCCTTGCGCCGAAGATGGATCCACCCGAAAGCTTCTACCTTTGGCTTCTTCTTCGAACTTTGAAGAAACTAGATCACTTGGCTTGCTAGGCCTTGTGAACTAGAATGAGTAGAGGAATGTTTTGGTGTCTTTTTATCTCTAAGGCAATGAGTCTCAACACATGAGAATGGTTTGCCTTGAGGTAGAGAGAGCAAGAGGAAGAGGGAGAGCTTGAGAATGAGAGAGCTCAAGAGAGAGAAAACCAATGATAGAATGAACCATACTCTTCTCATTCTTACCTCTCATAATCCAAAAGCCATCATAACAAAAATAATAATCAAGTATTGTGTAAATGGTTTAAGTCAAAATGGCTATATCTTTTCATGCACTCATTTTGCATAAATAAACAAGCAAGCAAAAGTCTTTTCCATGGAATGATAGCCATTGTCATGATGATGGTCAACTAGTCCAACCTAGTCAACCGGTCAACAAAGTCAACAAGTCAACAAGTCAACAAAGTCAACCCCTCAACAACCATATCACTATAATACTTAATTAATATTAATGTTAACCATATATCTTATTCTCATTAGGGTTAAGCAAAAGTCAATGGTCAACAGTCAACTGTCAACAGTCAACAGTCAACAACCCCAATGAGAATACTCTGCCTCTGTATCTCTGTCAACTGTGCATACACACCCGCATCCGCGTTCCGAGGAACACGAATACAAACGAGATAAAACCAATCCCAAAACGTACACTAGGATCTGGCTTAAACCAAAGCCCGCTAGTGTTAACTGTCCGGACACTGTACGCGCACAAGTGCACGGATGTGACCGAACCCTGTCGCAAAACCATGCGACCTCTACTCTTTTGCCTGAAGGCGAATAGATTTCTGTGTGGGACTCTAAAGACTCGACACTACGCTGGCAGTGGGTTTAACCACAGACCGCAAGCGGCACTAGCTGTGCGTAACGGTCCCCGGGTAGATGCGGACAAGAAGACTGACGAGGTGAAACCCATCTGAACTCCTACCGAGTCTGACTGTAACAGTCTCCATACAGTCCGGTCTGTTCGTCTGATACATCGCATGGCGGGCCTAGGGGCGGTAAACGTCAGTCCCCCAATAGCGGTACAAGTCATGTCGGAGTGAAGCCTAGAACACCCTGAGATAAAACTGGAAACCTACCAGTATATCTCGCTTGCCCTGGCCAGGGACTACTCGTGTAATGGCTCTCCTAGACACAGTGCGATGTCAATCCCCAATACCGGGAGAGACGAATCCTGTCTAACCATCACTGCCTCCAAGTGCTTCGGGACCGCACCCAAAAACTACCTGTTTGCACGACTCCTTTGAGCCGTGGTAGGGTAGTAATCAAAGTACAGTGGGAACACACTCGAGGCGAAGTGACAGTGTCAAGTCAGCGGACTAAGCTGAACTCATGTCACCTGGGAACTGATAACTGACGATAGGTATAGTACCAACCAACAGTTCCCGACGAGTCCTGTCCAGTGTACTCGTAACCCAACGAGCACCCGCATACTATCTCCAGTACGACGTACTGATGGCTGTGGGACAGACCATCTCCCACACTGGGATGAGAAGCGCATACGCTAGTCTACTCCGGAGTATCGATGCCCTGTCTCGATAGTCCTGCGACTAGGGACCTGCATAAGGATGTGCTTATAGATTACCCAACCTCCACTAGTGTGACTGCCATCACAACGCTGGTAATCAAGCAAAGATCCTAAGGGCTCCACTAATGTGTATAGGTGATATACTAAAATAAACACATGTACACATTGAAGTAGAAACAAACCAAGTAGCATACTACTATATTGAGCAAGATTGTTTATACAAGGTGAATATCCCAAGCTTCCATTAAGTAATATACAAACTAGTATGATACAGTAATGGCCTCTAGGGCATATACACTAACAATCTCCCACTTGCACTAAGGCCATGTACCGGCGTATCGAAGACCTATCATCTCGATCAGCCGCTCGAACTGAGTCTGGGGTAAGGCTTTTGTGAGTGGATCAACAGTGTTATCTTCCGTAGAAACTCTTCGAACCTCGATCTCCTGGCGACCCACGATCTCCCTGATCAGGTGATACCGCCTTAAGATGTGTCTGGACTTCTGATGGGACCTTGGTTCCTTTGCTAAAGCTATAGCCCCGTTGTTGTCGCAATACAGAGGTATTGGATCAACAATGGACGGAACCACCTGAAGTTCAGTTAAGAACTTCATTACCCAGACAGCTTCTTTTGCGGCATCTGCAGCAGCGATATATTCCGCTTCCATCGTCGAGTCAGCAACGGTTTCCTGTTTAGAACTCTTCCAACACACCGCCCCTCCATTGAGGGTAAAGACATAACTCGACATGGACTTGGAATCATCCTTGTCACTTTGGAAGCTGGAGTCAGCAAAGGCCTCGATCTGGAGGTCTTTTCCACCATACACCAAGAACATCTCCTTAGTCCTTCTCAGGTACTTGAGAATGTTCTTTACTGCTATCCAGTGTTTCTCCCTAGAGTTTGACTGATACCGGCTTACCACACTCAGTGCATAAGCTACATCTGGTCTGGTACACAACATCGCATACATTATAGAGCCTACCGCAGAAGCGTAGGGTATAATAGACATGCGATCCCTTTCCAAATCAGTCTTGGGAGACATCTCTTTGGAGAGGGTGATTCCGTGACAAGCCGGTAGATTACCGTGCATGGAATCTTCCATACTGAATCTTTTCAGTATGGTGTCGATGTACCAGGACTGTGAAAGTCCTAATATCCTCTTGGATCTGTCATGATAGATCCGGATCCCCAGAATGTATGAGGCATCACCCAGGTATTTCATGGAGAACCTGTGTGACAAGAACCCCTTGACAGATTGTAGCATAGGAATGTCATTTCCTATTAAGAGAATGTCATCCACGTACAAAACGAGGAATACTACAGTTCTCGCTACAAATCTACTATAGATGCATGGCTCATCTGGATTTTTGATAAAGCCAAATTCGTTGACCGTCTCATCAAAACAGATGTTCCAACTCCGCGATGCCTGCTTTAGTCCATAGATGGACTTAAGCAACTTGCATACCTTTTCGCTGCTCCCACTCTGAATGAAACCCTCTGGCTGCTCCATATAAACACACTCTTCTAAATTTCCATTTAAAAAAGCGGTCTTTACGTCCATCTGCCAAATCTCATAATCGTGGAAGGCAGCAATGGCAAGAAGGATCCGAATGGATTTCAGCATAGCTACTGGAGAAAAGGTCTCGTTAGAGTCCAAATCAGGTCTTTGATGAAAACCCTTTGCAACCAGTCTAGGTTTATAGGTCTCAACCTGTCCATCTACACCAATCTTCCTTTTGAAGATCCACTTGCATCCTACGGGTTTTACCCCATCTGGAGCAACGTCCAACGTCCATACTTTGTTGGTGTACATGGACTCCATTTCGGTCCGCATTGCATCCAGCCATTTTACCGAGTCAACGCTCTGAATGGCCTGCTGGAAGCTAGTCGGCTCATCATAATCTATGATGCAATCCTCTCTATCCCCGTCTATGAGAAAATCGTAGTATCTCTCGGGCGGATGAGACTGCCTATTACTCCTGCGGAGCGGCGTAGGAATGCCATTTTCTTTTGAACCCTCTGGTTCCACTAAGCTTTCAGTAATAGTCTGTGGTTCTGGAATTTCTTCCAGTTCTATTTCGCTCCCACTTGTTTCCTTTTCTAAGAATTGGTATTCTAGAAAATGGGCATTACGAGAAACAATGATCTTTTGTTCCTCTGCGTAATAGAAGAGATATCCCTTGGAGTTCTTTGGATATCCCACAAACTTGCACTGTACTGAACGTGCCTCGAGCTTGTCCACATGCTGCTTTTTGACAAAAGCTGGACTTCCCCATGTCTTAATGTGATTAAGATAGGGTCTCTTCCCACACCACATCTCATATGGTGTAGTAGGCACAGTCTTAGTTGGAACTCGGTTCAAAAGGTATGCAGCTGATTCTAGTGCATATCCCCAGAATGATCGCGGCAACTCAGCGTTACTCATCATGGACCGTACCATATCCAATAGGGTTCGGTTCCGTCTCTCCGATACACCGTTATGTTGCGGAGTGTATGGAGGAGTAAGCTGAGAGAGAATTCCGTTCTCTTTTAAATAGTCCAGGAACTCGGCACTCAAGTATTCACCACCTCGATCCGATCTTAGAATCTTGATACTTTTTCCGGTTTGTTTTTCCACTTCATTCTTATATTCCTGGAATTTTCCAATAGCTTCGAACTTATGTTTCATTAAGAAGACATAACCGTACCTTGAAAAGTCATCCGTAAAAGTAATGAAGTAAGAATAACCGCTTCGCGCATGTGTAGACATTGGACCGCACACGTCGCTGTGTACGAGTCCCAAGAACTCGCTCGCTCTTACTCCATGTCCAGTGAACGGAGTCTTTGTCATCTTTCCTTTGAGACAGGATTGACAAGTGGCATACGATTGATATTCGAACGGATTCAAATATCCTTCTGTATGTAACTTCGTCAACCTTCTCTCATTGATGTGACCCAGTCTACAATACCATAAGAAAGTCTGATTTATTTCCGGAGACTTTCTTTTGTGTGTATTCTGGATATTGAAAATCTGTGGTTGGTTTAGTACATATATACCATTGCTTAATGTACCTGACCCAATCAGAACTTGATTAAGGTGAATGTTTACAACATTACTTACAAACACAAATTCATAACCTTCTTTAGAAATCAAAGATACAGAAATGATATTACAAGTTGCATTGGGTACAAAAAAGCAATTACGTAAAACCACAACATGTCCATCTGACATTCCCAGGTGATAGTCCCCCACGGCCTTAGCATCCATGCTAGCTCCGTTTGCAACTTTGAGGGTCATGTCACCTGCCTTCAAAACCCTACGGTTTCTCAACGCCTGCAAAGAATTACAGATATGAGATCCTGATCCGGTATTCAATACCCAGGAAGTAGAGTTTACTGATAGACAGTTTTCAATAACATACACACCTGAAGCTGAAGCCGCAACTTGCTTCAGTTCCTGTGTCCTGGCTTTCCAAGCCCTGCAATCTTTCTTCCAGTGACCACTCTTATGACAGAAAAAGCACTCTTCCTTTCCTATAAGCTTCCCCGCTATCTTTGTTGCTTTTGCTTTTCCCTTCGTATCCACTTTACTAACAACGCCCATTGGTTTGGCGGAGGCTTTCTTCTTCTTTCCCTTGGCTTTCGCCTTGGACTTAGAGGATGAAGATCCTCCTACAAACAAAGTGGATGTTTCCCTACCTTTCTGTAGGGTTCCTTCTGCACTCCTCAGCATGTTGAGGAGTTCTGAAAGTTCAACTTCTTTTTCTTGTAAGTTGAAGTTCAGGATAAACTGGGCGTAAGTGGAAGGAAGGGACTGGAGAATCAATTCCGTATAGAGCTCATTCTCTAACGTGGTCCCAAGTTCCGCGAGCTCCTCAATGAAGCCAATCATCTTAAGCACGTGTTCCGCTACCGATGATCCAATGGCCAACCTTGCCGAAAATAACTTCTTCGACACTTCGTATCTTGCGATATGAGACTGCTCTTCATACAGTTCTTTTGTGTGGAGAAATATGGATTCGAGGTCCATATTCTCGTGCCTCCTCTGATGTTCGTTGTCCATAGAGGCAAGCACGAGGCACCTGGCCTTCGCGCAATCGATCTCCCAAGTCTTACGGATTTCCTTATCCACGATGCTGGAGGTGGAACCTGGGACAGGGGGAGCTTTGGTGGTAAGGAGATACCCCAACTTGTCATAAGTGATTGCCATTTTGACATTCCTTAACCAATCTTTGTAGTTTGGCCATGTCAGTATGTTTTTATCTAGAAGTAATTTAAGTCCATTCATGTCGATTGGTCGCTGCAATTAGGATAGAGAGAAGAAACACTCAGCATGACGCTCTTGCAAGTTTAGAGTGGTTTTTAGTTTGTCTAAACAGGATGGCTCCCACTGTCTCTCGAATCCCCCCTCAAACCGAAAAGGAAGAATTAGTCAAGATCAATCTCACCGTATAATACTTGCTTAACCGTTCGGCCAGGCTGGTGTTGGTACTTCGAGGGAGGTTTTTCAACGCTTTCGCGAAGTTCCTTAATTTAAGAACCTCTTTTCCCTGGGGGCGTAGCCCCGCTAACACCTTTCTAGACACCTACTTGGTTTATAGCAATGATCGTTAAGTGAGAAATTTCCCGAGGAGTAGCATATACTCACAGTAGGATCGGGATCCAAATATCATCGCGTGACGAAACTGAAGGAATCCTACCAGAATCCTCACACTCCAAATGGTATGCAACACTAGCAAGTTTCAGTTCTTTTGAAACTCCCGATGTGGATTTTTGCCCCATGCTCTTATGACCTTGACTTTGGCCAAAATATCATAAGTCACATGTCAAGTTCTACCCGTCATTCTCCAGGTTAATTTGAGCCCATCCGCACATACCCTTGACTTTGGCCAAAATGGTAGAACGACTGCCCCAAACCAACACATCTATCTATGCTGCACATGAATACCCAATAGCTACCAATCACTATGCCTTGACTTTGGCCAACATACATAGCTTGAATACTATTGACCATCCATGTGAAACGACGGAGGGCTACGAATGGTTTTGGCGAAACCGTGAACGTAGTGAACTTGATATAATCGATGGAACAAGATGGCTTTTAAAGGGAGTGGCTTAAGCTCCGCGTTTAAAAGTTATTTTGAAAAGAAACCGAGTGGTTTTTGAAAGTGTTCCAATGACTTTTACTTGGTTTATTTTCTTGCATTAGTTCTTTTAACGCGTGTTTTTCTTGCATTAGTTATTTTAATGCGTCCCATCATTTAATCCTACCATTGCAGAAAACAACCAAAATATGACGTACGCTTATGCCATTCGCATTCGCCACAGGGCCCCGTCATTACCCGTTAGGTTACTTAACTAACGACAGAGCGGGGGCTGGGCTAGCGCGGCTGCAAAACATAAGCAACACCTAAATAATATCATATATAGATATATTGCAATGATAGCCATTTCAGATCATAGATGAACACATTGGATATACTAGGAACCCACAATTCGTACGAGCCTGTAACGAAAAGCAGATTACACGGTCGCGGTGAATAGCCAATACCCCACCCTAGACTCCTACGGGTGCAGCAAACTACCCGCCAAGTACCCGAAGCGAAGCAACCTCCCTCAACTCCGTGAGTAGGCCACTCGGCACTTCGGGATACCCAGTAGTTTGTGCACCCCCTCCATGGGTCTATCCTAGGAGCAAAAACAGTAAAAAGAAATTATACAATGACGGCTACAACCCCGACCCGGTTGTGCGGCCATATAAATAATATTACATCAATTTACAAATTTACATGAATTGAAAGAAAAGAAAACTCTCATCTCACAACCCCCGGCTGTTCACCCGCGACAATCCAATGAATTCATATACACATACCAACATCATCATAGATCACAGATTTTTATAACCCCCACTAATCGACATATAACGATTAGCAGACGTTCAATACAAATATCACATCACAGATATAAAACCCGTCAGCTAAAATCTTTTAGAAGTTCGATCAAAATACGGATTTTTAAGCCCCAAACACAAATTTTTCTTTCTGGAAAATCTGGGCTGAAAAAACATATCCCAAAAATCCCAAAACAATCCTAGAAACACACTGCACGAAATTTGCACCACGGCCGAGTCAACTCGGCCGCGGAACCGCGGCGGGAGCATGCTCCCGCCGCGTTTCCGCGGCGCTTTGATCGGTTCGTTGGCCCAAATTTCTTGGGTGTTTAACAAAAAGCCTGAGCCGATTTTTAAGATAAGATTTATCATTTTTTGAACAGAAAAAAATTCGGCAGAAACTTGATATTTCGGGTTCGTTTCGCGACTTTTTCTTTGATCGATCTTCTAGTTACTTTGCTAACATGTTAGATAGAGTTTAACTAGGCTCTGATACCACTGTAAGTCCATGCTACCCTTCCCCGGTACTTACGGGGTTGCGAAATTGGTGAAAAACGATTTTCAAGAGGGTGGTAACATGGACTACCAATACGGATCTTTGTTAAACTACTAACTAACAACCTAACAAGAGTTTACCTACTCGGTTAGTGGGCTATACCTTTCTTGAACTCTTTCGTCTTCGACTCCTCCCGGTGTACGGATCGGCCTCACCTCGTCGTCTCCTTGCACCGAAGATGGATCCACCCGAAAGCTTCTACCTTTGGCTTCTTCTTCGAACTTTGAAGAAACTAGATCACTTGGCTTGCTAGGCCTTATGAACTAGAATGAGTAGAGGAATGTTTTGGTGTCTTTTTATCTCTAAGGCAATGAGTCTCAACACATGAGAATGGTTTGCCTTGAGGTAGAGAGAGCAAAAGGAAGAGGGAGAGCTTGAGAATGAGAGAGCTCAAGAGAGAGAAAACCAATGATAGAATGAACCATACTCTTCTCATTCTCACCTCTCATAATCCAAAAGCCATCATAACAAAAATAGTAATCAAGTATTGTGTAAATGGTTTAAGTCAAAATGGTTATATCATTTCATGCACTCATTTTGCATAAATAAACAAGCAAGCAAAAGTCTTTGCCATAGAATGATAGCCATTGTCATGATGATGGTCAACTAGTCCAACCTAGTCAACCGGTCAACAAAGTCAACAAGTCAACAAAGTCAACCCTTCAACAACCATGTCACTATAATACTTAATTAATATTAATGTTAACCATATATCTTATTCTCATTAGGGTTAAGCAAAAGTCAATGGTCAAAAGTCAACTGTCAACAATCAACAACCCCAATGAGAATACTCTGCCTCTGTCTCTCTGTCAACTGTGCATACACACCCGCATCCGCGTTCCGAGAAACACGAATACAAACGAGATAAAACCAATCCCAAAACGTACACTAGGATCTGGCTTAAACCAAAGCCCGCTAGTGTTAACTGTCCGGACATTGTACGCGCACAATGGCACGGATGTGACCGAACCCTGTCGCAAAACCATGCGACCTCTACTCTTTTGCCTGAAGGCGAATAGCTTTCCTTGTGGGACTCTAAAGACTCGACACTATGCTGGCAACGGGTTTAACCACAGACCGCAAGCGGCACTAGCTGTGCGTGACGGTCCCCAGGTAGATGCCGACAAGAAAACTGACGAGGTGAAACCCATCTGAACTCCTACTGAGTCTGACTGTGACAGTCTCCATACAGTCCGGTCTGTTCGTCTGATACATCGTATGGCGGGCCTAGGGGGTGGTAAACGGCAGTCCCCCAATAGCGGTACAAGTCGTGTCAGAGTGAAGCCCAGAACACCCTGAGATAACACTGGAAACCTACCAGTATATCTCTCTTGCCCTGGCCAGGGACTACTCGTGTAATGGCTCTCCTAGACACAGCGCGATGTCAACCCCCAATATCGGGAGAGACGAATCCTGTCTAACCGTCACTGCCTCCAAGTGCTTCGGGACTGCACCCAAAAACTACCTGTTTGCACGACTCCTTTGAGCCGTGGTAGGGTAGTAATCAAAGTACAGTGGGAACACACTCGAGGCGAAGTGACAGTGTCAAGTCAGTGGACTAAGCTGTACTCATGTCACCTAAGAACTGATAACTGACGATAGGTATAGTACCAACCAACAGTTCCCGACGAGTCCTGTCCAGTGTACTCGTAACCCAACGAGCACCCGCATACTATCTCCAGTACGACGTACTGATGGCTGTGGGACAGGCCATCTCCCACACTGGGATGAGAAGCGTATACGCTAGTCTACTCCGGAGTATCGATGCCCTGTCTCGATAGTCCTGCAACTAGGGACCTGCATAAGGATGTGCTTATAGATTACCCAGCCCCCACTAGTGTGACTGCCATCACAACGCTGGTAATCAAGCAAAGATCCTAAGGGCTCCACTAATGTGTATATGTGATATACTAAAATAAACACATGTACACATTGAAGTAGAAACAAACCAAGTAGCATACTACTATATTGAGCAAGATTGTTTATACAAGGTGAATATCCCAAGCTTCCATTAAGTAATATACAAACTAGTATGATACAGTAATGGCCTCTAGGGCATATACACTAACAGACCCAACTAGTTTCGAGCAGGCCATCGAGAGTAGGGACTCTGTAAGAATGGCTGGATGCTTAGCGATCTGAGATGGAATCCATGTACACCAACAAAGTATGGACTTTGGATGCTATATCTAAAGGGTTAAATCCCCATCAGGAGCAAGTATATCTTGAGAAGATTACTTGGTGTAGATGGAAAAGTTGAGACTTTCAAAGCTAGACTTGTTAAAGGTTTTAATCATCAACCAGGCATGGATAATGATGAAACCTTTTCCAGGGACTATGCTTAAGTCCATCCAGATCCTACTTGCTATTGCTACATACCATGACTACGATATCTGGTGGTTGGGTGCCATGACTGCTTTTCTAAAATGATGATTTAGAAGAGAACGTCTATAAGAACACAGCCAGAGGGCTTCGTAAACAGTGGGAGCAGCGGAAACGTGTGCAAGTTGCTTTACAGAATAAAGCAGGCATCGCGGAGTTGGAACATCTGTTTTGATATGGTAGTCAAAGTGTTTGACTTCATCAAATGGTAGATGAACCTTGTATGTACAAAAGGGTAGTAGAGAGTAAGGTGGCCATCCTCATATTGTATGTGGACAACATACTCTTGATAGGAAAAGAGTTTCCTATACTACGATCGGTCGATCTCCTCTTATCACATGGATTCTCCAATAGGATAAAGGCGATGCCTCCTAAATCCTGAGATTTGGATCTATAAGATAGATCTAAAGGGATGTTAGGGTTCTCACTAGGTATAGTGAGATGGTATCAATCGATCCTAGGGAGAATCACTGGAAAAGTTCCAGACTGATAAGCACGACTGAGTGTCAGTCGCAGGCATTGTCTTTACCCTCAGTAGAGGGACGGTATGTTGGAAGAGTTCCAAGCTAGATACCGTGGCAAACTAGACGATAAAGGCTGGTAACATCGTTATTAAAGATACTACCAAAGAGGCAAGTTTGGGTGTATATTGGTTCATGAGATGAACTAGGTTCCTACCCTTGTGTGACAATAGAAGTGTGGCTTTGGCCCAAGGAACCCTGGTCCCATCAGAGACCCAGACACATTCTGAAGCAGCATCACTTGATCATAGAGATAGTAGATCTCCAGGGTGATCGAGGTTAGGAGAGTAGACTCAGAGGATAACACGGTGGATCCACTCACAGCGGCTTTTTCCCAGAGAGAGACTTATATGGGATGGTTGAGTATTAAATACTGCAACCACTGCTACAAATGGCCCTAGTGCAAGTGGGAGATTGTTAGTTATATGTATGCCCTAGAGGCCATTACTGTACATTGGATGTATATTGTAGTGGATGCTGGGACATATATAGGTAGGACTTTCTTGCTCGACATGATAGTACGCTATCTGGTTGCTCTTTATCTTAACATGTATACTTTCTGTCTCTCTGTTACATGTTGATAAAGCCCTTAGGATGTGTACTCGACTTCCAGGACTATGAAGTAGATCATACTAGTGGGGCCTGGGTAGTCCATGAGTACATCCTTCAATGTTCCTAGTCGTGGGAATATCGAGACGGGGCATCGATATTCCAGAGTAGACTAGCGTATATCTTCTCGACCCATGTGATGGGCGATAGATGATCCCATATACATTGGTGTTTGACATCAGAGATAGTATGCGGGTGCTCAGTGGTGACTGCGTACACTGAACGGACTCGCCGAGAACTCCCAGATGGTATTATAACTTACGTCAGATGGCAGTTCTCTGGTGACACTGGTACAGCTTAGTCTGTTGACCCGAGATCGTCATAGAGTCTTGTGTGTCTCCCACTGTGCTTTGATTTCCACCCTACCACGGCTCTACTGAGTCGTGCAAACAGGTGGTTTTGGGGTACAGTCCCGATTCACATGGAGGCAATGAGCGATAGGAAAGGATTCGTCTCTCCCGGTATTGAGGGTTGATGTTGCGCTATGCTCGACTGGCCATAACTGGAAATCCCTGGCCAGGGTTGTCGTGATTTACTGGTAAGAGTTATCAGTAGTTTCACACTTTTTATGGACCTTACGTCGGCATGACTTATCAAGCAACTGGGGTCTGACGTTTACCACCCCTAGGCGAGATATGCGACATATCAGACGAACAGACCGGACTGTACGGTAAGTGTTACTGGTTGGACTCACAGGAGTGTGAGCGGGCTTGCTCGTTGATCTTCTGATCGCTCATTACCCGGGTGGCCGTTACGTTTAGCAGACCGCTTGCGGCTTGTGGGTGTTTGATATGATCATCACCTGCTGCCGGCGTATTGACGAGTCTTTAGAGTCCTACACAGAGGTTTCCTGGCTCAAGCGAAATGAAATAGGAGCGCATATGAGATATGTGCGGGACCGAGAATAATACCAGTATGTGATACTGAATTCTATTCTCGCGATTTGTATCATCGGACGGTTATATAAGATATAGCCGGGTTACCGAATCAATTGTTGATTCGATACATTGATACACTTGATATTAGTCGGTTATATGTAGTATGACCGGATCATTAAATCAAGTGTTGATTTAATGATTTAATGTATAATTATATATTTGATATATTACTTTACATTAACTAGTATTGGTTCACTTAAGATTATTTTCTCACTTGATTGTGCACATTGTATATATGATATATGTTTGTGCACTAGTTTGTATCATGTTTGATGATACATGCAAACTTGGGTGTGTGTTTACTTTAAACCATGTTTAGGTTAATGGTTAGGGTTTTAACTTAATTATTTATTTTATTCATTTATTTTTGGGCAAGAAATAAAATGGTGGCTTCTTTTGGTTTTTACCTGAAGCTTCATGAAGCTTTGAAAAGTCTTGACCATTTTGTTTCTTTCCTTAACCTAACCATTCACCTAAACCCTAGTTTATTCTCTACATGTGTTAAACTCACCCATGGTTGCATTATGATAAGGCTTCACTTGATTTTCTATTTTGATAATTCATTTCCATTCTTTTCTTCTTCATCTTCTTCATGAAAAGAAGAAAGCTTGTTAGAAAATTTCAAGTGTTGAAATCAAGTGAGAAATCCAAATCCAAAGTGAACCCACTTCCTATTTCTTCATCCTCTACCACTTACCATATAGTATAGGGTGTTTTCTTCACAAGTTTCATGACTTAGTGAAGGTGGAGCTTGAGTTTGAGTTGCCTCGACGTAGATCATCTTCGGCATCAAAGTCAGCGACCTAACCCGATCATTTCTCCGACGTAACCAACGCTAGAGTCCAGGATCCGGTTGATCGCAGTGGAGGGAGTTCATCACGGAGCTAAGGAAATGGAGGACTGGATCTACAAAGGTTGTAGCCCCTTTCACTTGTAGTTAAGTTGTTAACTTGCCTAGTTTTTCGCCTTACCTCTAGTTAACGATCTATATTAGGGTTTCTCGGCACATAAAATTTTGATTTTGGCATGGTTGATCAGTTGTAGAATCTCATGAGTGTGCCTCGGAACCCTACACCCTGAATATCGGGATCTTCATATTTGTATAGTCGCCCATATATTGGACTGGTCACCCGGAATAACGGGATCTTCATATTTGTATAGTCGCCTATATATTGGAATGGTCATCCGGAATATCGGGATCTTCATATTTATATAGTCGCCCATATATTGGACTGGTCACCCAGAATATCGGGATCTTCATATTTGTATAGTCGCTCATATATTGGACTGGTCACCCTGCCTGCAAGGATCTTCATAAAGTATTCCATACCTAGGTCCGCGCATTCTAACCCTAACCGTATCATGTTTTGTGTATGTCATGTTGTCATGAAACTGGAATTTAAAACGTATTGATCTCATTTAATATGGCCTTCCACAACCACTCGTTTTATTTTCTAGAATTTGTAAAGTACTTCGTGTCCTTTAGTTAAAATAATAAAGTTTAAATATCTTTTATTACTTCTAAGAAAACCATGATATTTGGGATATTTATTAATTTGGAAAAGCATAATGTTTTACAAAAAATATCCTTTTGATAAAAGGTTGTGGTGTTTATTTGAAAATCTTTTGCAAAAGGTTTTTATTTGAAAAACCAGACTGCTCCTAATATTCCAGAAGGATAAGTTATGAGGTCCTCAAATTGCCTCTTCACCGCCAATTGTGGCCAGGTAAGTGCCAGGTAAGTGGGAAGGTATTCCACTACGTAAGTAGTGGGCCTAATTAATAACCACTAGCGTTAGACACACTTGCCTAGACATCACAAAGTCTGGTTTAGATAAACGATCGATGCCTATAACCTTTCCTTTATTTTAGATTGGTTTTAAAAAAATTACCTTTTAAAAGATACTAAATATTCCCTTTTGAAAAGATATCGTTATTTAAATTTAATATTTTCTTCTTTAAAAAGTTGATGGGTTTTAAAGATATTTGTAAGTAAAATATACGTATGCTGTATCTAAAATATTTATTTTACATATCTTTAAAATATAATATTTAAACGAGGGTATCTTGTGGAAGTAGCCTATTTTGAGATCATTTTTATAGTGTGGGTATGTCAGAGGTGAAATGACAATTCATGGGTTACTTCAGATTCCAGGTATTATGGGTGTGCAATATAATTTTGTGTACAGAGGAAATTTAAACACCGTTTTAAAATATGGGTTAACATTATCATGATTAAAGGTACAAGGAATAGGTATGCATAAATATAATAACACCATTTTAAATGGGGGTTGATGATTAGAAATTGGAACTAGGTTATTGAGGTAGAAGAAGGTGACAGGAAAAGGAGAGAGAGGCGGATTCTATCCTTTGTGTGAGTCGGAAAGCCGAAGAGTTGAAAACGTAGTCTCGTACTAAATCCTCAATACCTCCGCGTCGCGATTTTTCCTCTGCGATTCGATGGAGCCGTAGCGTCGGCGTCGTCGATACGAAGCCACCGGTATTTTTTTCAGAATTTTTGGAGTTCTGAGATGTGAGAAATTGAGGTTTGAAGGTGCCTATTTATAGCGTTCAAAAGTAACAAGAAAATCCAAAAAATAATCCTCAAAATCTGCACCCAAAGATTTCTGCAATGATTGTGCCCGCCGCCTTGATTTATGGCCGTTGGATCTTCATCCAACGGCCCAGATTGGTAATCCGCAGTCGCAGCCGCCGCCACGTGTCGCCTCCTGATTCGCCCTCGGCTGTGGGTGCGGATCACCACGTGGGCGCCGCCGTAGAGCTCTGGGCCGTTGGATCTCGTGATCCAACGGACCAGGTTAAAAGGATTTAAAAATTTTAAATAAAAATAAATAAAATAGCAGAATATTGATTTGGCTTTGAAAAATTTGTTAAAAATATGGGAAAATTATGGAAAAATTCCAGAAAATATATTGTGTTAGTATGTTTAATATAAAAATATTTTTGGGCTAAAAACAATTAGTATATTTATTTCTAAATTATTAGCTAGTTATAATAATTATATAATATCTAGTTCATCTTTAAAATATTTTAAATTACGAATTAATTATTTTAATTGATAATAAAAATATATAGATTATTTTAAGGTATTATAAAATCTTTCTAAAACATTTTAAGCCTATAAAAATAATAAATAGATTTTAGAAATTTCCTTTAATCATATTTACTGCTTTGAAAATTATTAACACTACTTTAAAAATTATTATTATATAAAATAAACACGTAAATAATTATTTGATAGTAGAAATATAAATAAAATATATTTTATTAGGTATTAGAAAACATGGTCGTTACACCGGCGAGCGCCTGAGCGTCCTCAAGCTTGACCTCGGCAGCCACGGCGGCCTCACGGTGCCGGGCAGCCTCCCGTTTCCCGGCCTCCACCTCGCCCTCCAGGGCGGCAACTCTCGCTATCGCCGCCTCCAGCTCCCGCTTGGAGCTCTCTTCCAGCGAGGCAAGCTTGTCTGCGACCTTCATCGCCGGGGCTATCACCTCGGCCTCCATGTGTAAGGCAAGGGCGATGTGCTAGAAGACCTGAAAAAAATAAGAAAGAGGTCAGGAAGACGAAGGAAGCACCAAATCTCACAAGCAACCGAGCACTTACCTGCACGGACTCCTGGGCGATGAATGCCATCTGGGCCCTGAAGGTCCCCCTGGGGACCCTGCCCCCTGCCGACCTCTCTATTTCAAGCAGCAGGCTATCCGCGACAGATAGCCCCGAGGGCACCGCGAACCGGAGGCTCCCCTCCTCCACCATGATCAACGAGGACGGGCCCCGAGGAGGCCTCCGAGAACCCCTCTTGAGTGGCTTTGATGGAGAGCCAGTCTCCTCCTCGGAGACTGGGTCCTCCAGAATTCGAGCCCGCTTCCGGTCCGGCGCTCTGCTAGGCCCCGGGGCGGGATCCTCCCCCGAACGCTCAAGGGACGCGGCCACCGGAGGCGCTGGGACGGAGCCGGGGCAGGCTTCGAACGGGAAGAGCTGGCGCCTGCAGCCTACGTGACCTTCCTCGGCTGGCGCATGGATGCTCGAAGCTCGTCCATATCCATTGGTCCTGCACAAAACCAAATGCAAAGAAGTCAGCGACACATGCAATATACAAGCCAAAAAGCAAGCCTAACTTACCGACGAACTCGACGGGACTGAGTCCGGCCTAACTCAGGACCCTTTCAGACAGCAACACGTCAAATCGGGGGACGGGCTCCCACGACGCCACTCTCACCGCGGCGGGGTCATTGGACTGGTTCCCCGGCAATCATTTTTCCCTCGACCACTTGGTGGGCACGGGCCAGTCCTCACCCTCGGGCGGCGCGATGAAGAAAAACTTCTTCTTCCAGTCGTGAATGGAAGAAGGCAGGGTAACAACCCCTTTCCCGACGGCGCCCCCCTGTCGCTTTCTAAAAGAGATGTAGACCCACCCCGGGTCGCCCGCTCGGCCCCCAGGATGATTTTTGAAAACAAGGGAAGAATCATGGATGGAGAAGCTGAAGGAACCGCCTGTAGCTTCAGGCGGATCAGGAACCCGAGGAGAATCCTCCATGAGTTCGGCACTAGCTGGCCAGGGGCTAACCCGAAGAAGTTCAGCACTTCGACGACCTCGGAAGAGAAGGGCAGGCGCATTCCACACCAAAAAGCTTCCAAATACAGGGCGATCTCCTACCCCGTACTTAGTCTGCCCTCTCTCCCTCCTTAGCCAAACGAAGCGTATAATGTGAGGGGATGTGGAAGCGAGCCCGAGCATTGGCAAGCTTGTCCTCATGCCTCATCCAACACGACGCGCCGGGGGTAGCGTCTACCGCCTCCTCCCTCGGGGCCACTCTCGCCGCACGATCCTGGGAAGAGGATCTGACCCCTGCTCCCCGGGAAGACTCAGGCTCAACTAGAAGGTCCATAGAACCTACTCCTACGGCATCTACAGATTCTACGAAAGAATACATCTAATCTGCAGAAGAGAAATCCTCGGGAAACGAAAGCAGAAGAAAGAAGACGAACGCTGAGCAACCAGGACTTAGAGCGAGGAAATATGAAGGAGTAGGGGCCCTGGAGTGGGCCATGTTCCCGCCAAAAATTTCTGCGCAAAAGAGCCCAAGATATCAAATGGCAGCGATACGCTTAAGAAAATGTGAACCAGTATTTTACGAGCTGTATTTTGACAAACTCCCAAAGAAGAAACAGCTAAATTCTATGATATCTAAAGCGTCTCGAAAAACCCTTCGATTTGATATATTATGGGCCTCATAATTCATCCGGGATCAAAAGTTATGAGCAAATATGTTATGCACGTGTAATCTAAGGAAGAAAACGCGAACCAGTATTTTCTGGGCTGTATTTTGTCTAACTCCCGAATGAGAAACAGCTAAATTCTGATGGTATCAAAAGTGTCTCGAAAAATACTTCGATTCGATATATTATAGGCCTCATAATTCATCCGGGATCAAAAGTTATGAGCAAATGTGCTATGTACGTGTAATCTAAAGAAATGCTCTACTACATGGGGAATGCATTTTTAGTCCCACATCGGGAAAAAGAGAGATCTTCTCTACCATTCCTATATAAATAAGAGGGGCTACCTCTTAGAAAAGGTAGAGAATTCAATTCTCAAAGGAGCTTAGTTCTCCATAAGAGCTTAGTTCTCCAAGTTAGGGCCATAACTGCCCCCCAATAATACGCATATGCGCAAGCGCCATATGCGCCACGTGCAAGGCACGTACGCTCGCCACATGCGCGCCACGTGCAACGCACGTGAGCCAAACACGTGAAACGCACGTCAGAGAATTCAATTCTCAAAGGAGATCAGTTCTCCATAAAAGCTTGCTCCCCCCATAATGCGCATATGTGCAAGCGCCATGTGTGCCACATGCAATGCATGTGCGCCCGCCACATGCGCGCTACGTGCAACACACGTGGGAGAATTCAATTCTCAAAAGAGCTTAGTTCTCCATGTTAGGGCCTTAGCCGCCCTCCCATGATGTGCAAGCGCCACGTGCGACGCACGTGCGCCCGCCACGTGCGACGCACGTGCGCGAACGCAAAGAGGCCTTTTTCAGCAGTTAGGAGTTTAAGCTTCAACATATTCTTCCTCCTGACAAGTGGGACATGATTCAAAGGGTACATCGCTCCACACCTTCGATATATAGCGCTGTAATCTCTCAGCGTCGTCGGAGAGGTGGTGGGTCCCAACGACCAATGATCTCTCTTTCCAAATATAGATGACCCCCTCCCAAAAGCTCCACAAAAGGAGAATTTAATTCTCAAACTAAGAGTTTAACTCTTCTCAAAGAACTTAGTTCTTCCTCCGGTTAAGATCTGCAGAAGCAGATCTCCCCACAAGTTGAGAATTTAATTCTCATCGGGAAGATTTTGTCATGCAGATTCAAAACCTAAGAGAAAGAACTGAATCCAAAAGAGTTTAACTCTTACAAAATATATAAGAATTTAATTCCTCTAGAACTAGGGTTTAACCATTTAAAAAGAATTTAATCTCTACAAATAACAAAATGAGAACTTGATCCCTCGGAACCATAGAAGAACAGCCTGATGATTCATTAGCATTCAAAAGCTACATAAAAGCTCATGTGATCCCACGTGAGCACCTTTGAGGAACAAAGAGGGAAAGAATGAGATCTAGTCACGTAACCCATGAGAAGTTCTCAGCACTTATAAATGAGAAAAGGGAATAAACCCTATTTTGGGGCGCCTCACGTGATCCCACGTGACCCATGAGAAGTGCTCAGCACTTATAAAAGAGAAAAGGGAATAAACCCTATTTTTGGAGCGCCTCACGTGATCCCACGTGAGCGCCTAAAATTCTTAGTGTTTACCACTATTTCAAGCGCATCACGTGGGAGCACGTGAGCGCTGATCATACACTAGTGTTTAACACTACTTTAAGGCCTCACGTGAGAGCACGTGAGCGCCAATCATATATTAGTGTTTAACACTATGAGAGGCTAATATTAGCCAAACTTAGATCAAATCTCCCGAGGGCAATCAATCGAGCCCCTCATGCTCAGGGTCCCCCAAACCGATCTCAGTCCCAGAGATAGATAATGAGCTCCTAACATATGGCATCTAAAATGATGTTCATCCCACCATGATCTCTCCCCTCAATCTGAAATTTGGTTCAAGGGTACATCTCTCCACACCTCCGATACATGTCGTTGTAATTCTTCAACGTCTTCAGAGAGGTGGAGGGTCCCAATAACCAATAATTCTTGGCGCACCACCGATCAAGCTTTTCAAAAAGGGGAGTAAATCTAAAACACATCTCAATTTGGGGGCGCCTCACGTGATCCCTTGATAGTGCTCAGCACTCAGAAAAAGAAAAGGAGAATAAAACAAAGGCAATTTTCATTCTTCAGAGTGCCTCACTTGATCTCACGTGACCCAATAGTGCTTAGCACTCAGAAAAAGAAAAAGGGAATAAACCCAAGATAGCTCCCATTTTGGGGGCACCTCACGTGTTCCCACGTGACCCCCAAACAGTTGTGTATAAAAAAGGGAGAAAATTTCAAAGACAGCGCTCGCATTTTGAAGGCACCTCACGTGTCTGCACGTGACTGTTTGATGAACCAAGTGCTTAGTACTTATAAATGAAAGAGGAATAAAATCCAGAGAACAGTTCTCACCTCAGGTGCCTCACGTGCTCACACGTGAGCCAAGTGCTCAGCACTTTTATATATATATGAGGGAATAAGCTTAAGGAACAATGCCCACTTCGGGGCCCCTCACGTGTTCACACGTGAGCTCCTCCAAAGTCCAGTGTTTAACACTGATTCAGTGCTTAGCACTATGGGCTGACTAAGGGAAATCAACCTTAGCTCAAATTAGCCAAGTCTTCCGAAGCCAAGACCTTTTTTGTCACCAACCAACCGCGCCCTCATGTTCAGGTCTCCCCAAACTAATCCTAGTCCCAAATATGACTAGTGTTCTCCTAACAGATGACATCTAAACTGATGTTCATCCCATTCCACAAATCGGGATATTGGTTCAAGGGTACTTCTCTTCATACCTTTGATACATGTCGTTGTAATCCTTCAACGTCTTGAGAGAGATGGAGGGTCCCAATAACCGATAACTTTTGGTGCATCCCTAAACGGTTGAACTAAAACCACACAGACTATGACGTCTTTAAATTGGACTATGATGTCCTTAAACTTTACGGACTGTGGGGTCCTTAAACTCATGGACTATGATGTCCTTAAACTTTACAGACTATGATGTCTTTAAACTACCACGGACTGTGGGGTCCTTAAACTCTTGGACTATGATGTCTTTAAACTTTACAGAATATGACGTCTTTAAACTATGGACTGTGATGTCCTTAAACTCCATGGACTATGATGTCCTTAAACTTATGGACCGTAATGTCCTTAAACTAAAACGATAGAGCCCAAATGCTCTTTCGCTGGATCTAAATGATCATAAAATCCATGTTAAGTAGATCTTAGTGTAAAATTAGGCCAACATATCCTTAACAACCATTTAAGTTGATCTTAATCTCAAATGAGATTATCGATCCTTAAATCAATCCAACTATAGATCCCTCAACTGACATTGGTTCAAGGGTACATCTCTTCACACCTCTGATATGTGTCGTTGTAATTCTTCAACGTCTTCAGAGAGATGGTGGGTCCCGACAACCAAAAACTTTATAGACTATGATTTCTTTAAACCCCGTGGACTACGATGTCCTTAAACCCACTGGACCGCAACGTCCCTAAACTAAAACAATAGAGTCCAAATGCTCTTTTGTTGGATCTAAATGATCCTGTTAAGTAGATCTTAGTCTAAAATTAGGCTAACGTATTCTTAACAAATGGTTAAGTTGATCTTAGTCTAAAATTATACTAACGTATCCTTAAGAAATATTTAAGTTGATCTTAGTCTCAAATGAGATTAACGATCCTTAAACCCAACCCAAACCCAAATCTAAGAAAATACGGATTTAGACTAATCCCCGTCCTATGAGCGATAACATAAATTAGTCTCCGTATACAATCCACGGGCAACCAAAAATAAAACAAACACACACGACACGAAGTGACCATCTGGAGAAGGAGAAAGTTGTTACCGTGATGCGGTAGCGTAATTAACTGCAGGGGCTTGCACCTGTAGGGAAGAGCGTCCCCACAATCAATAACCCCTCACAACGAGGGGGAATCTGACGTAGTCTGCTACATCGACCGCATCTGTCTAAACCTCCGATACACGGTGCCATAAATCAACTTGGAATCTTCGGAGAGGTGGACGGATAAATCCAAATAGCATCTGCCCTCAAAATTCAGGCCAGACGTCCCAACGTCCCGGTCGCGTCTTTCGGCGGAGAACAGATTCTGGCACGCCCAGTGGGACCTTTTTCTCTTTCCACTCCACACTTCGTGTTTCGTGTTTTTCCGTGATCAAATAATCGCGGTATATATGTTTTTGGTTGTCCTTAGGAGAGTGGATACTGAAGCCGGCGTTTCGTCTCTATGAAGAATGGCATTTGCTCCCACCCTAGCAACTCGGGCTCTGTCATATCCGGTGGAGTCAAGTATGGGCCACTTGCAGGCTCAAATCTTTGAAATCTGGCTCTTCAAGAAATCAACGGACTTCTCTTTGGGTTGATACTCCCACCCTCGGTTCCCCAACGCCGATGAAGGAAGCCCAGAGGAAGTCTGTCTTCCACATGTTGTTTCCCCAAATTGTTGCTTTGCCAACGAAATTAGTCCTCAAACAACTAGCACCCGCTAAAGACCAAGGTCGACGCAGGGGGCAGAATATTCAAGCTCCTAAAGGAAATAGGGGGCAGGCTCAGCAAAATCCTGAGACTAATCAAATCCCGGCCGTAAGAAATGGTCGACGTCGATATCGGCATCATACAAAATGAGCTGGGGGCAGTTCTCCGTATGGTCCTGTTTCAATCCCAGTAGTGAATGTTGTTCCAACCGAGAACAGTTTCAAATTGTTGCGAAGGGTCAGAAAAAATTCTCCTGCCGCAATATTGAAGAAATCTCCGCAACCCATGGAGATCCCACGAGTGCAGAAACCGGTTCGCTCCCTAAAGCAACTTTCCTCATCTATATATAAAGTGCAGAAGCAAGTGAAGGTCTCTGTCGTCAACCGCGGCTCTTCCCGTAGACGTCAGCCAAATTCTGACAAATCCTCTTTCAAATACAAAGGGACTCATCCCAAGACGGATCCTGATATAGCAGTTCCTCCAAAAACCAAAGCGGCTTTTCACAAAAAAGGAGGCCCAATAAAGCTCAAGTGCCCGAAGCAAACTCCAAAGGCCAAAAACTTCAAACACCCCAAGCCTGGGGGCATGGTAGTTCACATAGTCTATGTGGTGAATTTCAAAAACGAAGTTCAAGCTTCTATTAGTCATCGACCTCAAACTCGGTCCTTAACAAAAGTTCAACTGCAATGTGAAAAGCTGCAGGAGATGCTTGCTCAGGCGGCACCACTCGCTAATCCATCATCTAAGGCAAATCCCGAAGACGCACTTGGAGAAAGAATAGAGAAGGAGTCGGATATTGATTTCCTAAAGCGCGCTCTGAAAAAGGGAGATGCAGAAGCAGCAGAAATGTCCATTAAAATGAACCATATGGCCCTTCTGATTCAGAATATGGCTGGCATGAAGGTTCAATCGGAACCACTGGCAGATGAACTGCCGGTAGTCGGTCTTAAAGATAAGGATGACATTTCAAATCCCTTGCAAAGCTCATCAATGGCTGAGGAGGAAATAATTCCTAAAAGCAAAGCTAAACGAATATATCGCTCAGCAAATCGAAGCTCACTACGCCAGTGAAGCCGCAAATAGATCAATCAAGATTGGTTGACCGTATCCGACATGGCACAATCAAATATAGTACCCGCCAGAGTACACACTTCCAACGTGCCATATGTATAAAGGAACTGAGAATTCTCTCAGCCACATTGTGCGATTTGAACCCATGTGCGGCAATACGTATATACTTCTCCTCTGACAGTTCATGAGTTGTCTGGCGGGCATTGCCTTCGAATGATATGCGGAACTCCTGAATGACTCCATGAATACCTTCGATGAAATGGAGATGCCCTCCTGTCTGAGATTCGCTAGTGTGAATAAACGCATTACCGTGATGGCACTGGTCAGCGAAAGGATTAGACTGGATGAGACTTGGGTTCAATGTGTTACCCAATGGCGAAATCTCTGGTCAAATACAAGCAACGCATCGATGAAGTTGCGGCCATGGGAATGCTCATAGCCACTCTTGACCCAAATTCAAAGGCGTCTTCGTATATAACCCTCTTCAAGCCGACAGCCTTCCAAGAGCTCATGGATAAAATGACTCGATTGGATCAGCTGAATCAAGACCCTTCATCATCTGATGAAGATTAATGAAAAGCGGAGGTAAGGTGGTATTTGTCGCCGACGCTCAACAAAAAAAATGAGCGACTTTGAAACAACCTGTCACCAAAATAGCGACGGCGTGGGTACTCGCTCCTCCCAAAGTATAGACAGGGGGCATATTTCTCACTGGAGGAACAATCTCTACGTAAGATGGTCCTTTCTTCTCAAAGAATAGAAAGGATATCAAGGGGCTTACAAACGAGTCCTGAAGTCAAGTGGAATATCCCACTTGAAACCCAAAAAAAACGGTACGTCCATAAGCAAAATGGGCACGGATGAAAACCCGAAAGGGCTCCGTGAGTAAAAACAGCAGGACTACCGGCGATGTTTGTGAAAACCCGAAAGAGCGCAAACTCGTATAAAAAAATGGTACGTCCACAAGCAAAATGGGCACGGATGAAAACCCGAAAGGGCTCCATGAGTAAAAACGGCAGGGATACCGGCGAGTTTGTGAAAACCCGAAAGGGCGCAATCTCGTTAGAAGACACTTGCAAGGTCCTCTCGACCTTGTAAGGAGAAAATACCTGCATGAAATCCTTACGACTCACAAGGGAGCAACACACTTAGAAATCTCCATGATTCCTAAGGAGAAAACACACTTACGAGATCCTCACGACTCGTAAGAAGAATTCCCCTTTGAGACCCTCACGGCTCATAGAATTTAAAAGCCTTATGCTACAGGGATCTGAACCTGTTCTTAAGCCGTCATACACTCCAATTTTGCCCTACAAGCGGTTCAATATTGGCCCATGTATACAATACACGGGCACGAATAAACGTTTCCCTAACAGAGTCCCACCAGCGACTAGGGATATACTCACACGGTGAACAAACATTTGTAGGTCATATCGACTTGCAAGGAGAAAACACTCTTGTAAGATCCTTACGAATTATAAAAGAACACACACTTAAGAATCCTCACGATTCTTAAGGAGAAAATGCACCTACGAGATCCTCACGACTCGTACGGAGAAATACTTTTATGAGACCCTTACGGCTCGTAAAGTCAAAAAGGCGTAGTCAACAGGATCCTAACCCTGTTTGCTAAGCCACCTTTGTTCGACATCGATAGAAGCAAATGAGGATTCGCTCCTGGCAATGTCCCAGTGGTAGCGATGTTGATGCCTATATCGGTATCAAATTCCAAGTCCTTTCACGGCAAATGATGATTCGCTCATGGCAATGTTCCAGTCGCAGCGATACTGATGCTAAGACTGGCATCAGATTCCAAGTTCCATACTCGCGATAAAAAATCAGCGAGCCAAAAATGCATATGAAATAGCCGAAATGATGGAGCAACTTGCAACAAAATCAGCAAGTAAAACATATGCATACAAAATAGCCGAAATGATTGGGCAACTCGCGATAAAAAGCAGCGAGTAAAAAGAAAAAAACAGCCGAAATGATTGGGCACCGCGAAAAATAGCCGAAATGATTGGGCAATCGCGAATTTCATGATACAAAAAGCTGAAATAATAGAGCATCGCGAAAAGAAAACAAAAAAATACAGATAAAAAAATAAAAATTTTGCCCTGCAGGTGAATCCATACTGACCCCTGTACACAATCCATGGGCATAAACGAAAGGGAAACACATGCCCAACAAACTTTACTAAAGGGAGAGTCAGGTCTCAGCGACAATATCTGCATACCAGAAGACCAACACCGCCTTCCTTCTCAACTCCAGCAGGATGCAGACGCAACGTCAACAACCGACCTCAAGGTCGCAACGAAGCAGAGCCATGGCAAAGTCCCTAGTTCCAAATCTCGACGGCCACCTCTGCAGCCTAGAGATCACCAACGGCGCCTCTCCTCACTCTAGCAGGATGCAGATGAGACGTCAACAAACAACCCCCAAGGAAATCAGTGTCCTTGACAAATATCTCGATTCAGGGAAATCAGCGTCCTTGACGAGAACCTCTCGATTCGCGTCGACCCACAAGAAAATCAATGTCTTTACAGGAATAGCTCGATTCGTTTCAACACCAAGGAAATCGGTGTCCTTGACAAATATCTCGATTCAGAGAAATCAGCGTCCTTAATGAGAACCTCGATTCACGTTGACCCGCAAGGAAATCAGTGTCTTTGCAGGAATCTCTCGATTCGTCTCAACTCCGAGGAAATCAGTGTCCTCGGCAAAAACCTCGATTCAGGGAAATCAGCGTCCTTGACGAGAACATCTTAACTCGCGTCGACCCGCACAGTGTCTTTGCAGGAATACCACGATTCGTCTCAACTCCGAGGAAATAGGTGTCCTTGGCAAAAACCTCAATTCAGAGAAATCAACGTCCTTGATGAGAGCGTCTCGATTCGCGTCAACCCGCAAGGAAATCAGTGTTTTTGCAGGAATCTCTCGATTCGTCTCAACTCCGAGGAAAATCAGTGTCCTTGGCAAAAACCTCGATTCATGGAAATCAGCGTCCTTGACGAGAGTATCTCGATTCGTGTCGACCCGCAAGGAAATCAGTGTCTTTGCAGGAATCTCTCAATTCGTCTCAACTCCGAGGAAATCAGTGTCCTTGGCAAAAACCTCGATTCAGGGAAATCAGCGTCCTTGACGAGAGCATCTCGATTCGCGTCGACCCGCAGAGAAATCAGTATCTTTGCAGGAATACCTCGACTCGTCTCAACTCCAAGGAAATCAGTATCCTTGGCAAAAATCTTGATTCAGGGAAATCAGCGTCCTTGACGAGAGCATCTCAATTCGCGTCGACCCGCAGAGAAATCAGTGTTTTTGCAGGAATATCTCGATTCGTCTCAACTCCGAGGAAATCAGTGTCCTTGACAAAAACCTCGATTCAGGGAAATCGGCGTCCTTGACGAGAGCATCTCGATTCGCGTCAAACCACAGAGAAATCAGTGTCTTTGCAGGAATACCTCGATTCGTCTCAACTCCGAGGAAATCAGTATCCTTGGCAAAAACCTCGATTCAGGGAAATCAACGTCCTTAATGAGAGCATCTCGATTCGCGTCGACCCGCAGAGAAATCAGTGTCTCGGCAGGAATATACGACGTCAGCAAAATGGAGCCACGGCAAAGTCCCCTAGTTCCAAATCTCGACGGTTCACAAACAACTCGGAGACAACCGCGACATTCGTCTCGTTACAATAGACACAATGCCAGCAAACTTAGCAAAGGAAAATCCCTAGCTTCAGGGTCTTGACGGCAACTCAAATAAAACCTGAAAGACTATCGGAGATCATCCCATACCAGCGCGGAGTGGTTATGACTCATCGGGGCTCCCAAACTGATCCTAACCTCAAGTAAAAAGCGACATGGAGTATCCCTAACGCTTGCTCTTTCGACGGTAATACTACCTGGAAGATTGCTTGAAGACGTCTTGTCCAGCCCCCAAAGGGATCAGAGACACGACAGCCGCAAGGCTACTCGAACAGCAAAATTGCCTATCGAGGAATACATCAGCCAACACGACGGTATGAAGGGTAAAAAAACCTAGTACCACAAATCCTAACAGACTTCTATTAGCAGGAGTTAACTGTGACGTTAGGACATCCTTGCGAGAACTTCTCGATTCGTCTCGACTCGTGAGGAAATTAGTGTCCTTGCGAGAACTTCTCGACTCGTCTCGACTCGTAGGGAAAAGCTTTAGGCAATGGGGATAAGGACCTGTTTCCTAAGCATTGGGGCCCTGCAAGTTGGTCCAAGATGGACTATTGCATACTATTCACGGGCCACACTCTCCAAAGTCGAATCTCGACAAGGAGGGAAACAACCACCTACGAGTCCTCTCGACTTGTAAGCGGGAAAATTCTCTTGTGAGATCCTTACGACTCTTAAGAGAAAACACACACTTAGGAGTCCTCACAACTCCTAGGGAGAAAATACACCTATAGGATCCACTCGACTCGTAGAGAGAAAAGTCTTTATGAGACCCTCATGGCTCATAAAATTAAAAAGTCTTAGGTGGCAGATCCTAACTCTGTCTCTTAAGCCATCACTGCCCTGCAAAGAGGTCAAGATGGACTATGTATGGGCCACACTCTCCGAGGTCGAACATCGATAAGGAGGGAAACAACCACTTACAAGTCCTTTCGACTTGAAAGCGGAAAAAATCTCTTGTGAGATCCTTACGACTCTCAAGAGAAAACACACTTAGGAGTCCTCATGACTCCTAAGGAGAAAATACACCTACGAGATCCTCTCGACTTGTAGGGAGAAAAGTCTTTATAAGACCCTCACGGCTCATAAAATTGAAAAGTCTTAGGCGGCAGATCTGAATCTGTTTCCTAAGCCACCACTGCCCTGCTAAGAGGTCAAGATGGACTATGTATGGGTCACACTCTCCGAGGTCGAACATCGACAAGGAGGGAAACAACCACTTACAAGTCCTTTTGACTTGTAAGCGGAAAAAATTCTCTTATGAGATCCTTACGACTCTCAAGAGAAAACACACTTAGGAGTCCTCACGACTCCTAAGGAGAAAATACACCTACGAGATCCTCTCGACTCGTAGGGAGAAAAGTCTTTATGAGACCCTCACGGCTCATAAAATTGAAAAGTCTTAGGCGGCAGATCTGAACCTGTTTCCTAAGCCATTGCTGCCTTGCAAGGAGGTCAAGATGGACTACCCACGGGCCACACTCTCCCAAGTCGAATATCGACAGGGGGAAACAACCACTTACGAGTCCTCTCGACTTGTAAGGAAGAAAATTCTCTTGTGAGATCCTTACGACTCTCAAGGGAAAACGGACTTAGGAATCCTCACGATTCCTAAGGAAAAAATACACCCACAAGATCCTCACGACTCGTATGGAGAAAAAGTCTTTATGAGACCCTCATGGATCATAAAATTGAAAAGTCTTAGGCGCCAGATCTGAACCTATTTCCTAAGCCATCACTACCCTACAAGGATGTCAAGATGGACTATCTACGGGCCACATTTACCAAAATTACAGGCCACTGAAATAAAGGAGCTACTTACGGGTCCTCACGATTCGTAAGGAAAAATACCTGA
Organism: Agapanthus africanus; assembly: GCA_030015575.1. NCBI lineage: Eukaryota > Viridiplantae > Streptophyta > Magnoliopsida > Asparagales > Amaryllidaceae > Agapanthus > Agapanthus africanus. The sequence continues at coordinate 505,340,745 of JASDDO010000031.1, forward strand.
GTGAGATCCTTACGACTCACGGAGGCGAAGACGCACTTAGGAGTCCTCACGACTCCTAAGAAGAAAATACACCTACGAGATCCTCTCGACTCGTAGGGAGAAAAAATTTTATGAGACCCTCACGGCTTATAAAGTTGGAAAGTCTTAGGCAACAGATCCTAACCCTATTTTCTAAGTCATTACTACCCTATAAAGAGTTCAAGATGAACTATTATCTACCATCTATGGGCTACACTTACCAAAACTACATGCCACTGAAATGGAGAAGTTAATCATGAGCATATAAACTACTTCACGCCAGAGTAAGACATAAAGAAATAGAAGGGTGTGGCTCATGGGGCTGAGGGTTTGGAACTATATCCCTTAAGAGTCGAGATTTGAGTCAATGATAAATGACGACGCTTGTGTCCGCTCGTTATCTTCTCAGATCAAGATTCTAAAAGTTATATACCAACCCGAAACTGGTCATACGCCATGCATAACTCTGCACTACTTCACCCACATACATACTTACGTGGGCAAAGTAGTGGGAGGCATTTGTTCCCGCCAAAAATTTCTGCGCAAAAGTGCCCAAGGTATCAAATGGCAGCGATACGCTTAAGAAAATGTGAACCAATATTTTCCGGGGTATATTTTGACAAACTCTCGAAGGAGAAACAGCTAAATTCTAATGGTATCTAAAGCTTCTCGAAAAAACCTTCAATTTGATATATTATGGGCCTCATAATTCATCCGGGATCAAAATTTATGAGCAAATGTGCTATGCACGTGTAATCTAAGGAAGAAAATGCGAACCAGTATTTTCCGGGCTGTATTTTGAGAAACTCCCGAATGATAAACAGCTAAATTCTGATGGTATCGAAAGTGTCTCGAAAAATCCTTCGATTTGATATATTATGGGCCTCATAATTCATCCGGGATTAAAAGTTATGAGCAAATGTGCTATGCACGTGTAATCTAAAGTAATGCTCTACTACATTGGGGATGCATTTTTAGTCCCATATCGGGAAAAAGAGAGATCCCTTCTCTACCACTCTCATATAAATAAGAGGGATATCTCTTAGAAAAGGTAGAGAATTCAATTCTCAAACGAGCTTAGTTCTTCATAGAAGATTAGTTCTCCAAGCTAGGGCCATAGCTGCCCCCCATAATGCGCATATGCGCAAGCGCCATGTGCAATGCACGTACGCCCGCCACATGCGCGCCACGTGCAACGCACGTCAGAGAATTCAATTCTCAAAGGAGATTAGTTCTTCATAGTAGCTTGCTCCCCCCCATAATGCGCAAGCGCCATGTGCGCCACGTGCAATGCATGTGCGCCCGCCACATGCGCGCCACGTGCAACGCACGTGAGCCAAACACGTGCAACGCACGTGGGAGAATTCAATTCTCAAAAGAGCTTAGTTCTCCATGTTAGGGCCTTAGCTGCCCTCCCATGATGTGCAAGCGCCACGTGCGACGCACGTGTGCCCAACACGAGCGACGCACGTGCGCGAACGCAAAGAGGCCTTTTTCAGCGGTTAGGAGTTTAAGCTTCAATATATTCTTCCTCCTGATAAGTGGGACATGTTTCAAAGGGTACATCGCTCCACACCTTCAATATATGGCGCTGTAATCCCTCAGCGTCGTCGGAGAGGTGGTGGGTCCCAACGACCAATGATCTCTCTTTCCAAATATAGAAGACCCCCCCCCCAAAAGCTCCCACAAAAGGAGAATTTAATTTCTCAAACCAAGAGTTTAACTCTTCTCAAAGAACTTAGTTCTTCCTCCGGTTAAGATCTGCAGAAGCAGATCTCCATACAAGTTGAGAATTTAATTCTTATCGGGTAGATTCTGTCGTGCAGATTCAAAACCTAGCGGAAAGAACTGAATTCAAAAGAGTTTAACTCTTACAAAACATATAGGAATTTAATTCCTCTGGAACTAGGGTTTAACCCTTTAAAAAGAATTTAATCCCTACAAAGAACAAAAGGAGAACCTGATCCCTCGGAACCATAGAAGAACAGCCTGATGATTCATTAGCATTCAAAATCTACATAAAAGTTCACGTGATCCCACGTGAGCACCTTTGAGGAACAAAGAGGGAAAGAATGAGATCTAGTCACGTGACCCCTGAGAAGTGCTCAGCACTTATAAATGAGAAAAGGGAATAAACCCTATTTTGGGACGCCTCACGTGATCCCACGCGACCCATGAGAAGTGCTCAGCACTTATAAAAGAGAAAAGGGAATAAACCCTATTTTTAGAGCGCCTCACTTGATCCCACGTGAGCGCCTAAAATTCTTAGTGTTTAACACTATTTCAAGCGCCTCACGTGGGAACACGTGAGCGCTGATCATACACTAGTGTTTAACACTACTTTAAGGCCTCACGTGAGAACACGTGAGCGCCGATCATATATTAGTGTTTAACACTATGAGACGCTAATATTATCCAAACTTAGATCAAATCTTCCGAGGGCAATCAATCAAGCCCCTCATGCTCAGGGTCCCCCAAACCGATCTCAGTCCCAGAGATAGCTAATGAGCTCCTAACATAAGGCATCTAAAATGATGTTCATCCCACCATGATCTCTCCCCTCAATCTGAAATTTGGTTCAAGGGTACATCTCTCCACACCTCCGATACATGTCGTTGTAATTCTTCAACGTCTTCAGAGAGGTGGAGGGTCCCAATAACCAATAATTCTTGGCGCACCACCGATCAAGCTTTTCAAAAAGGAGAGTAAATCTAAAACACATCTCAATTTGGGGGCGCCGCACGTGATCCCTTAATAGTGCTCAGCACTCAGAAAAAGAAAAGGAGATTAAAACAAAGGCAATTTTCATTCTTCAGAGTGCTTCACTTGATTTCACGTGACCCAATAGTGCTTAGCACTCAGAAAAAGAAAAAGGGAATAAACTCAAGATAGCTCCCATTTTGGGGGCACCTCACGTGTTCCCACGTGACCCCCAAACAGTTGTGTATAAAAAAGGGAGAAAATTCCAAAGACAGCGCTCGCATTTTGAAGGCACCTCACGTGTCTGCACGTGACTGTTTGATGAACCAAGTGCTTAGTACTTATAAATGAAAGAGGAATAAAATCCAGAGAACTGTTCTCACCTCGGGTGCCTCACGTGCTCACACGTGAACCAAGTGCTCAGCACTTTTATATATATATATAAGGGAATAAACTCAAGAAACAATGCCCACTTCGGGGCCCCTCACGTGTTCACACGTGAGCTCCTCCAAAGTCCAGTGTTTAACACTGATTCAGTGCTTAGCACTATGGGGTGACTAAGGGAAATCAACCTTAGCTCACATTAGCCAAGTCTTCCGAAGCCAAGACCCTTTTTGTCACCAATCAACCGCGCCCTCATGTTCAGGTCTCCCCAAACTAATCCTAGTCCCAAATATGACTAGTGTTAGCCTAACAGATGACATCTAAACTGATGTTCATCCCATTCCCCAAATTGGGATATTGGTTCAAGGGTACATCTTTTCATACCTCTGATACATGTCGTTGTAATCCTTCAACGTCTTGAGAGAGATGGAGAGTCTCAATAATCGATAACTTTTGGTGCATTCCCAAACGGTTGAACCAAAACCACACAGACTATGACGTTTTTAAACTGGACTATGATGTCCTTAAACTTTACGGACTGTGGGGTCCTTAAACTCATGGACTATGATGTCATTAAACTTTACAGACTATGATGTCTCTAAACTACCACGGACTGTGGGGTCCTTAAACTCATAAACTATGATGTCTTTAAACTTTACAGATTATGACGTCTTTAAACTATGAACTATGATGTCCTTAAACTCCATGGACTATGATGTCCTTAAACTTATGGACCGTAACGTCCTTAAACTAAAACAATAGAGCTCAAATGCTCTTTCGCTAGATGTAAATGATCCTAAAAGCCTTGTTAAGTTGATCTTAGTCTAAAATTAGGCCAACGTATCCTTAACAACCATTTAAGTTGATATTAATCTCAAATGAGATTAGCGATCCTTAAATCAATCCAACTACAGATCTCTCAACTGACATTGGTTCAAGGGTATATCTCTTCACACCTCTGATATGTGTTGTTGTAATTCTTCAACGTCTTCAGAGAGATGGTGGGTCCCGACAACCAAAAACTTTATAGACTATGATATCTTTAAACCCCGTGGACTACGATGTCCTTAAACCCACTGGACCGCAACGTCCCTAAACTAAAACAATAGAGTCCAAATGCTCTTTTGTTGGATCTAAATGATCCTGTTAAGTATATCTTAGTCTAAAATTAGGCCAACGTATCCTTAATAAATGGTTAAGTTGATCTTAGTCTAAAATTAGACTAACGTATCCTTAACAAATATTTAAGTTGATCTTAATCTCAAATGAGATTAACGATCCTTAAACCCAACCCAAACCCAAATCTAAGAAAATACGGATTTAGTCTAATCCCCGCCCTACGGAGAACAACATAAATTAGTCTCCGTATACAATCCACGGGCAACCAAAAATAAAACAAACACACACGATACGAAGTGACCATCTGGAGAAGGAGAAAATTGTTACCGCGATGCGATAGCGTAATTAACTGCAGGGGCTTGCGCCTGCAGGGAAGAGCGTCCCCACAATTAAAAACCCCTCGCAACAAGGGGGAATCTGACGAAATCTGCTATATCGGCCGCATCTGTCTAAACCTCCGATACACGGTGCCATAAATCAACTTGGCATCTTCGGAGAGGAGGACGGATAAATCCAATAGCATCTGCCCTCAAAATTCAGGTCAGACGTCCCAACATCCCGGTCGCGTCTTTCGGTGGAGAACAGGCCCCATCCCTATTTATCACTGCAATCGCCCTCATCCAACGGCGTCCTTCATCTCCCGCCAAAACACCTCCTCGTGCCTAACGGCCCCGATCGCTCCACTTGTCGTTCCCCCACTGGGCCGCATCCCATCAGACGCCGCAGGTCTACACACGTCGTGTCGGCCAACCGACGCTTGACACGCGGACCGTCGTTTCAGTGACAGGATGCACGAACCGGCGCACCTTTCTTAAATTCAGAGATCTCGCCCCTAATTCGCTGGCAGAAAAGACAGCTGACAGCCCGGGGACGCGTCCCGACGAAATCTTAAGAGGGAGCTCACCCCGGGCGGCCCGGCAGTCCACTCTTAACCCGACCCACCATCTTGTCGGGACAAGAGTGGGGGGCTAATGATGATGCTCTATATTGGCGATCTCCCAGATCAGGACCGGTGGCAGATGACGTGTCCCAAAACTCAGAAGAAAGGACCCACAGGGGCCGACCAGATACCCGACCTCCGAGCACAAGCTGGCTCTCCTCGGAACCCCCTGCAAATTAGCCTCCTCGGCCTCTCAGCTCGCCCCGAGCTTCCACAGGACTAAGACTCCTCGGCCCTCACGCTCGTTCCCGAGCTCCCCTGCCGAGGCCATCTTCCTCGGCCCCTCCGACCGACCAACTCCACCACTCACAAGCGTAACCGCCGCTCCGCAAATCTCACCATACACAGATTCTCCGCCGGCAACATCCCACGTTCCACACCATCACGATCCCCATTAACGGGCAATCCGCTCGTTACGCGGGCGTGACGTCGGGAGCGTAACTGCCGGCGAGATTCTCGCGCCTGCTGCTGCGTGCTGCCGCTACTATATAAACCCCCACCACAGAGGGGTCAAGTAAGTTTTTTTCACCACACTCAGTCGTTACTCTGCTCGGATCTTGTGCTAACTTGATCGTCGGAGGGTCCTCGGTGGTACCAAACCATCCCGGGACTTCTTTGCCGGTACTCGACGCAGACTCCTCAAAACCACCAATCTACTCAAAACCCATTGAGACCCGCACGTAACAGGAGATCACCTCTAAGATCCACCGGATGATCGACGGAAGACAACATCTGACGGAGACCCGAAAAGGACCTCCATCAGTTGCAATATTAAGTCTATTGTGTAGTCTGAACGACATGAAAAATAAAATTTCGCACAATCATTTCTTATTTGTCTGCAGATTGATTGAGTTACCATATTAGATAGTTGCATGGCTCATATAAAATGTTACAATTTGAACCCGATGTATACTTTGCAAACAACACTAGAACTTATTTCGTCTCTAGAATCCAGCCATATGGAAACAACTAATTACTAACATTTGTAGCAATTAATTCCCAATATTTTACAAGCAACTATTAATCAATAGACTCGAGGCCAAGAGCCAACTAATTAGAATTCAAAAGACAACTAATAAGCTGGGGATTTGTGCGTGTGTCTGCGTGTGTGTGTGTGAGAGAGAGAGAGAGGAGAGAGAGAGAGAGAGAGAGAGAGAGCGCTTTGTACAAAGCTAGATCAAAATATGTCAAGCCCATATCAGTAGAGAGAGAGAGAGAGAGCTTTGTACAAAGCTAGATCAAAATATATCAAGCTCATGTTAGTTCCATATGGCAGTTGTCTAACTAGTGTTGTGAACAAAAGATGTAGGCCCATCACAGTCTCCTTTTTGGTTTCCAAAAATACAAATAAAGATCCAACTCCTGCAGCAGGAAATCATCAATCCATCAATATTTATATGGAGTTATATGGCGGATTTCTCAGAGATATTGGAAGAAACCGTGTAACTCTGAGATACCACTTGCTAGAATTTGATAGATATGATACCACTCGTTTTGATATCTAATTTTAATATCTTAACGATAGAAGAAACATGGTTAATAGAAAAGTATTGGCAGAAGAATTGGCGGTAGATAGAAAAAAAAAATTAGTAACTTCATTTGAAACAACTTATTACAATAGAGTATGTTGTTGGACTTGTTATCTCTGACATTGTTTATGTTGTAGGATTTTTCCTCAAATCCCTCTTTGATCTCTCCTTTAAGGTATTTGAGGTATTTATTGACGTGCATGGCGTTCTTTAGAATAAGTCTAAAGAATTACTATTCCCGTTTCAAAATGTAAGTCTATATTTGATTTTACACATCCATTAGAAAAATTTAAACCTAGGATTATATGAATGCAAAATACCCACTTTAATCCTATTAATGTTCATTATTTTCTTGATATTTGAATAACCATAAAACTAATTAGTAAGGGATTTATTTAAAAGTCAGTTTAGAAAATCAAGTAATAAAAATGCCTTGGTAATAGAAAAAGGTTCTTGAAGTTTGTAAAAAGACTAACATTTGAAAGGAAAAAAAAAGAGATCAAACGGAGGACTTATATTTTGTACGGAAGTAGTATATAAACAACTTTCTATATAGGTCATAGAGTGTTTTACTTGGAACTTTTTATTGCAATTTACAAGATTAGTATGGATATATAGTTCTAGATACCTCTCCAAAGATGATAGATGTTATCTTAAAGATCCTAGAAATCTACACTTGATAAAATGTTCTAGATAATTTTCGTGATCTTCAAGAAACTCCATAGTGTTTTTTTAAATAAATAAACTTGGTTGTGCTCAAGTTGTTATTGATTTCCAATGAATATAATTGGTATTTTTTTTCTTTTGTGTTGATCACAAGCCATGTGTGTTGTTCCTTGAAATTATAGTAAATTTTTTCCCTAAAATCAACCTTTTTGCGAATCGAACTTGTGACTTCACGTATTGGAAAAGAAAATTAGTACCAACTAAGCTAAGCCTCAATTGCATTATAGTAATTGATTGATAGATCAAGTAACAACCTCAATCGCAAACACATGACAAAAGCGACAATGTGATTATATATATATATATATATATATATATATATATATATATATATTGAACTCCTTGTCATGCAAGCAAATTACATATCGTAGATTAGCAAAATCATAGAAACTAACTTCCTTTTTCTGATTAGGGTTGTGGTTGGAGCCATGCATGATTACCAGTAGAGCCAACAATTCCACAAAATGTACACCATCTATAATCCAAGAGGGCGGCAGCAAAATGATGAGGATTTAGGTCGGGGCTTCTGGAATAAGGCAATCGAAAGAGATGGGAATTAAAAGGACGCATTGAAAACGCCAAGAGAGTTTGCATGTCATGAAACTGGACTGCTCGCACGAATATTAATTAATTTCATCAAAACTACTCATGATGCCGTCTCTATTGGCAACTGCACTTCAAATTACCTCAACACCCTCTGTCATTAATTAATTTTGTGTTTTCCTTAACACTAGATGCATGATTCAATTAGGGTGAATTCTTAGAAACCCTAACTTTTATTTTTTATTTTTTGTTAAGCGATCACTAGCTAACGATCCTATGTTAACCTTACATTAATTAACTCCCAACTGTAAAGAATCATCATCGGTGTTTTCCTAATCGTACATGGCTGCTTTCTATAGAGGTATTGGTTAGATAATTGGAGGTTGATTCAGGAGCATACTTTAGGGCACCATACGCAGGGGAAAATATCTTTGACGTATGTATTCAAGTGCGAAAGTTGTTAAGCTTAAATTTGATTCTCATCCTAACAAATGAGCATCCAATGCTCTAATCTCCTCATGAAAATTGTTAAGACATGAAAAGCTACCGCTTAATAGTAACCACTATTTTTTATGCTTGGTGTATAGATTCATTGGTACATGGTATATACCATTCAATATTTTCGGAATAATATATATGTTTTGACCTTACGGAATGTGTATTTATAAAAAAAAAAAATTAAATGTCATCCAAAACCCTGGCCTTGAGCGCATCGCGTCGTTACAGTATATATTCGTTACAGCAACCATCCCCCTCTTATTCTCATCTTGTCGTTGGTGTCTTGCCACCGCTGCCACTACACACTGATATGCACAGTTAATTTATACAAATTTTCAAATTTTAGTTATGTAATTCCTTGCTATATAACCACAAAAAGCTATAAGACATGGAGATTTGTATCACTTATGAGACTATACTAAACCTGAAATCGATTGATATCTAAGAATTAAAGAGGGGGGTACTTGTTTGCTGTCGTTGGTTCTTAACTTTTGTGTTGTGTTATATGATAACATATTGACAACAAGGTCAATATCTCCCTATTATTTTATGCTTAGTTTGTTCGGTAATTCATTTGTGTACATATTCATAGGATAATTCTATTTTTCCACTTGTCAACAAGCGTTGGGTTCATTATCGTTACTTGCTTAATTAACGCAGTAACTAAATTCTAGGGCAAAGGGCTTTTTGGTCATTTACAAGCTTAACTGCCAACATCTTATATTAATCTTTATTTACCCTTGCATCATCAATATATATTCAACACATTAGCCCCTTCTTCTTCATGCAACCCTACAGCTAGATTGAAAGTATAATGAAGGTAGATCATCAATCAAAACCTAGGCGAAAGATTGCAACGCGATCCTATGAATGCACATTTTGCAAGAGAGGCTTCTCCAATGCTCAAGCTCTTGGTGGTCACATGAACATTCATCGAAAAGATCGCGAGAAGCTCAAGCATGAGTTATCAAAAGCTCAAATAACAAAACCATGGATCATGACTAAAAAGGCCGAGTTATTATTACCTCGACTAAAGCTTCCTTTGTATGTTGAGACGACGACTCATGGAAACAATGAGTTTGAAGAATTGGATCTTGAGCTTCGGTTGGGTCGATGCCCGGGAGTCCAAATGCCTCAATATGAGTCTAGCTAAGGGTTTTGCTATGATGTAATTGACTTAATTACATCAAGGTTTGGATAGTTGTATACTTAGAAAAATAATATCCATTTCTTGATGATATGGTTATATGGTAATTTTGCATGTGTATATTTAAATAAAGGTTTGATATGTACATCTGCATTATCTCAACATCTTTAACAATAAATTATCATCTTACTTTAAAATTCTTTATAGATCTTTCCAAATCTGTTGTCTGTAAAGATATCACGTACGTGCACTGCACGTGCAAAAACCCGACGGTGTGGATCAATCTTAAAATCCATGATTTATATAGTTTTTCAGAATATTTTATTAGAATAAAATATGAAAGTACCACATTATGTAAGATCAATGCAGAAAAGAATACCAATGAGCAGTAGCTCAGTTGGTATTGGCAGTTCCCCTCTTAGGGAGATTATGGGGTTCAAACCTCATGAACCCGAAAAGGGAAATGACCATAAATTAACGCTTTCGGAACACATTTGTGGGTTCCCTGGATGCGTGTGTGGGTTGTGTGCTTGTGTGTGGTGTGTGCGGACGGGAGGAGGGAGGGTGTGAGTTGTGTACGATACACAATGAACTTAATATATACGAGCCAGTGTAAAAAGGAAAAAAAAAAACAACGCCACATACATGATGCACAAAATCGATGTTCCGAAGGGGTCGGATCCCAAAATAAAAAAGAAACTTGTTCATTTCAAAAGATCTCAAGAAATTAATTTATAGAAGAAACTAAAAAAAGTACATTTAGGAAAATCGCCAACTCCATAGGAATTAGAATCATCGTTTCTATTATTTTATACTGATGAAAGTTAGGTTTAACATATAAAATGTACACATGAAAAAGGATTTCAGAGGGATGATCGAGGCAGCATCACTAGGACACGCCAAATTGTCCAAGAATATCAGCTTGTTGTTTACTCTCACATCAATCTACGATGGCCCACCTTGCATGCATCTCGCATTACAAACCATTCCACTCCATCAATATTGATCTCTGTCCTAGCCAGAACACAAACTATACCGCATCGGTTGATTGGGACTTCAAAATGGCAAACAACAGTATGGTGAGATTTCAATTTCCTCGACTCACCAAAAGATAATTATGATAATCGTAAAAAGAGTAGAAACCTGATGGAGGTTCTTTTCGGGTCTCCGTCAGATGTTGTCTTCCGTCGATCTCCCGGTAGATCTTGGAGGTGATCTCTTGTTGCGTGTGGGTCTCAATGGGTTTTGAGGAGATTGGTGGTTTTGAAGAGTCAACGCCGAGTACCTGCAAAGAAGTCCCGGGATGGTTTGGTACCACCGAGGACCCTCCGACAATCAAGTTAGTACGAGATCCGAGCAGAGTAACGGCTAAGTGGGTGAAAAAAGGCTTACTTGACCCCTCTGTGATAGGGGTTTATATAGTGGCGGCAGCACGCAGCACGCAGCAGCAGGCGCGAGAATCTCGCCGGCAGTTACGCTCCCGACGTCACGCCCGCGTAAAGAGCGGATCGCCCGTTAATGGGGATCGTGATGGCGTGGAACGTGAGATGTTGCCGGCGGAGAATCTGCACATGGCGAGATTTGCTGAGCGGCGGTTACGCCTGTGAGTGGTAGGGTTGGTCAGTCGGAGGGACCGAGGAAGAAGGCCTCGGCAGGAGAGCTCGGGAACGAGCGAGGGGGGCCGAGGTATCTTGGTCCTGTGGTAGCTCGGGGGTGAGCTGAGAGGCTGAGGAGGCCAATTTTCAAGGGCTCTGAGGAGAGCTAGCTTGTGCTTGCAAGTCGGGTAAAGGGATGGCCTGGCCGGCCCTTGTGGACCCTTTCTTCTGAGTTCTGGGATACGTCATCTGCCACGTGTCCTGATCTTGGAGATCTCCAATATTGAGCATCATCATTAGCCCCCCACTCTTGTCCCGACCAGCTAGCGGGTCGGGTCAGGAGTGGACTGCCGGGCCGCCCGGGGTGAGCTCCCTCCTATGGTTTCGTCGGGACACGTCCCCGGACTGTCAGCTGTCTTTTCTGCGAGCGAATCAGGACGAGATCTCTGCATTTAAGGAAGGTGCGCCGGTTCGTGCATCCTGCCACTGAAGCGACGGTCCACATGTCAAGCGTCGGTTGGCCGACGCGACGTGTGCAGACCTGCGGCGTCTGATGGGGTGCGGTCCAATATGGAAACGACAAGTGGAGCAATCGGGGCCGTTGGACGTGAGGAGGTGTTTGGGCGGGAGATGAAGGGCGCCCTTGGATGAGAGCGATTGCGGAAACAAATAGGGGTGCGGACCACTTCTGGGTCCCTACTCCTTCATATTTCCTCGCTATAAGCCCTGGTTGCTCGGTGCTCGTCTTCTTTCTGCTGCTTTCGTTTTCCGAGGATCCCTCTTCTTCAGGTTAGATTTCTTCTTTCGTGGAATCTGTAGATGTCGTAGGAGTAGGTTCTAGGGACGCTTTAGTTAAGCCTGAGTCTTCCCGGGGAGCAGGGGTCGGATCCTCTTCCCGGGATCGTGCGGCGGGGGCAGCCCCCAGGGAGGAGGCGGTAAACGCTACACCTGGCGCGTCGTGTTGGGTGAGGCATGAGGACGAGCTCGCCAATGCTCGGGCTCGCTTCCACATCCCCTCACGTTATATGCTTCGTCTGGCCAAGGAGGGAGAGAGGGCAGACCAAGTACGGGGAAGGGAAATCGCCCTGTACTTGGAAGCTTTTTGGGGTGGAATGCGCATGCCCTTCTCTCCCGAGGTCGTCGAAGCGCTGAACTTCTTCGGGTTAGCCCCTGGCCAGTTAGTGCCGAACTCATGGAGGATTCTCCTCGGGTTCCTGATCCGCCAGAAGTTACAGGCGGTTCACTTCAGCCTCTCCCTCCTTGATTCTTCCCTCATTTTCAAAAAGCATCCTTGGGGTCGAGCGGGCGACCCGAGGTGGGTCTACTTATCTTTTAGAAAGCGACAGGGGGCGCCGCCGGGACAGGGGTTGTGGCCCTGCCTTCTTCCATTCATGACTGGAAGAAGAAGTTCTTCTTCGTTTCCCCTCCCGAGGGCGGGGACTGGCCCGTGCCTACCAAGTGGTCGAGGGAAAAATGCTTGCCGGGGAACCAATCCAATAACCCCGCCGCGGTGAGAGTGGCATCGTGGGAGCCCATCCCCCGATTCGACGTGCTGCTGTCAGAGAGGGTCCTGAGTTGGGCCGGGCTCAGCCCCGTTGAGTTCGTCGATAAGTTAGGCTTGATTTTTGGCTTGTCTATTGCTTGTGTCGCCGATTTCTTTGCATTTGGTTTTGTGCAGGACCCATGGATATGGACGAGCTTCGAGCCTCGAGCCTCCATCCGCCAGCCGAGGAAGGTCACGAAGGCTGGGGGCGCCAGCTCTTCTCGTGCGAAGCGTACCCCGGCTCCCTCTCCTCCGGTGGCCGCGTCCCGTGAGCGTTCGGGGGTGGATCCCGCCCTGGGGCCCAGCAGAGCGCCGGGTCGGAAGCGGGCTTGAATTCTAGAAGATCCGGTCTCGGAGGAGGAGATCAGATCCCCACCGGAGCCGCTTAAGAGGGGTTCCCGGAGGTCTTCCCGGGGCCCGCCCTTGCCGATCATGGTGGAGGAAGGGGGCCTCCAGTTCGCGGTGCCCTCGGGGCTATCCGTCGCGGATAGCCTGCTTCATGAAATAGAGAAATCGGCGGGGGGTAGGGTCCCGGGGGGACCTTCAGGGCCCAGATGGCGTCCATCGCCCAGGAGTTCGTGCAGGTAAGTGTTTGGTTTTTTGCGAGATTCGGTGCCTCCTTCGCATTTCTGATCTCTTTCTAATTTTTCAGGTTCTCCAGCACGTTGCCCTTGCCTTGTGCATGGAGGCCGAGGTGATAGCCCCGACGATGAAGGCTGCGGGCCAGCTTGCCTCGCTGGAAGAGAGCTCCAAGCGGGAGCTGAAGGCGGTGATGGTAAGGGTTGCCTTCCTGGAGGGCGAGGTGGAGGCCAGGAAACAGGAGGTTGCCCGGTACCACGAGGCTGCCGAGGCTAAGCTTGAGGACGCTCAGGTGCTCGCCGGCAACCTGAAGAGGACGGTGAAGACCCTCCGGAAGGAGCTGGGGGCGGCGGCTGAGGCAGCGAATTCGGCTGACCTGAGAGCGGCGAAGTTGGCCGACCTCTCGGCGGCGAAGGCGGTGGAGGGATACAAGAAATCGAAGGACTTCTATGATGACTTGGCCGTGGCCACAACCCGCATCTGGCACGAGGCCCTCGACGCTGTTAAGGCCCGGGTACCGGAGTTCGCCGACGAAGAGCTCCGGGCCGAATACCCCCTTGCGGACGCCGATGAGCAGGGGAAGAGATTCCTGACGAGGAGGTGGCCGAGGACCCTGCTCGTCTCGTGGTGGATGTCGAGGACCCCGAGGTCGCGCCTGGCCCCAAGGCCTAAAGCCCCATTCTTCCTCCTCCTTTTATTTTGTCGCTTCTGGAATTTTGTAAGCCTCCGGGCAGTTTGTAAGGCTGGAGAGCCCAAAATACCCTTTGTAAAGACTTTGCCTTTGGTGATAAAACTTTTTTTCTTTGGTTTCATCGGTTTGCGCTTTATCTTCTGTTTGTGAAGAATGCTCGTAAAATATCTCTGCTTGCACTGTTGGGCTTCCATGTCAGGTCGGCTATCTGTCTAGCGGTCGTTCGTCGAGTTGATTTTGATTACTTGCCAAGCGTGCCAAGTGCTGCTGAGAAGGAGGCATCTCCATGGCCCCGAAGTCGAGGGGGGATCGCTCAGATTTGGATAGACCTGATGCCCCTTGTTGGGGCCTCAGATCCTCTGCATATGATGGGCAGAGGGCTGTCCGCTGTATTTGTGCCGAGCATGAATGGGACCACGGGATGAATGAGCATGAATGCGCATGAATGGGAAGCTGCTCGGTTGCCCCATGGCGAAGGCCTTTGACTTCTAGCGTTGCGAGCAACGACCACTAGCTGGGGATGTTCGAGCGAGGGTCTAGCTCGACTGCCTCTGGGAGGACTTTAGATCATTAGCGTTAGAGGGGATATAAGAAGCCCACTAAGGATGACTGGACAATGAAGCTGCGCGGTTGCCTCTTGGCGAGGGCTTTGATCTCTAGCGTCGTGGGTAGGCAACCACCAGCCTGGGATGACCGAGCGGGGTGGCCGCTCGGATGCCTCTTGCGAGGGCTTCGATCCCTAGCATCATGGGTAGGGAGCTACCAGCCGGAGATAGCCGAGCAGGGTAGCTGTTGAGCTGCCTCTAAGGAGGACTTTGATCCTTAGCGTTGGAGGGGCTGTAAGAAGCCCACTAAGGATGATCGGATAGTGAAGCTGCGTGGTTGCCTCTTGGCGAGGGCTTTGATATCTGGAGTCGTGGGTAGGCAACTACCAGCCTGGGATGATCGAGCGGGGTAGCCGCTCGGATGCCTCTTGCGAGGGCTTCGATCCCTGGCGTCATGGGTAGGGAGCTTCCAGCCGGAGATGACCAAGCAGGGTAGCTACTCGGTTGCCTCTTGCGAGGGCTTTGATCCTTCAGGACGGGGACCGAGCAGGGTTACTGCCCAGTGCCTCTTAGCGAGGACTTTGATCCCTGTCGGTTGTGGTAGGAAGCTACCATCCGGGGATAGCCGAGCAAGGGCTCGACTGCCTCTGGGAGGACTTTGGTCCTTAGCGCGGGAGGGGCTGTAAGAATCCTACCAAGGACCTTTGGTCGGGTAGGGTTACTGCTCGGTGCCTCTTGGCGAGGGCTTTTGTCCTGAAGGATAGCCGAGCGAGGGTCGGGCTCGACTGTCTCTGGGAGGGATTTTGATCCCTGTCGGTCTTGGTAGGAAGCTACCAGCCGGGGATAGCCGAGCAGGGTAGCTGCTGAGCTGCCTCTAAGGAGGACTTGGATCCTTAGCGTTGGAGGGGCCGTATGAGGCCTGCAAAGGATATCCAGGCAGTGAAGCTGCGCGGTTGCCTCTTGGCGAGGGTTTTGATCCCTGACGTTGCGAGTAGGGACGCTACCGGCCAGGGATAGCCGAGCAGGGAAGCCGCTCGGCTGCCTCTACGGAGGACTTTGATCCTTAGGGTTGGAGGGGCCTTAGGAGGCCTGCTAAGGATAACCGGGCAATGAAGCTGCGCGGTTGCCTCTTGGCAAGGGATTTGATCCCTAGCGTCACGAGTAGGGAAGCTACCGGCCAGGGATAGCCGAGCAGGGAAGCCGCTCGGCTGCCTCTATGGAGGACTTTGATCCTTAGCGTTGGGGGGGCTTTAGGAGGCCTGCTAAGGATAACCGGGCTATGAAGCTGCGCGGTTGCCTCTTGGCGAGGGCTTTGATCCCTGGCATTGCGAGTGGGGAAGCTACCGGCCAGGGATAACCGAGCAGGGTAGTTGTTTGGCTGATTCTTCATGAGGTTTCGCATGACTATCCAGTTGCAGGTATGGAGAACAGGAACGGTCGCGGCGAACGTGCGCGTAGCATGCGCATTGAATGTGGAGGGAGGCGAAGCGCCAGGGTCGCGTCGTTCCGATTTCTCCAGAGAAGGCTCGATGATCGCCGTGTGGCAGCGACCTTTTGGGCGAAAGCGGGCGACCGTTGAGTTCCGTTGGGGCGCAGTGGGCTATATAAGGCTGAAAGAGCACTGGTCCTTCCTTTCTTCGTAAACAGATCGTTGAGAATGCAAGACTTCCCCTTTACCATCCCCGAAATCATCCACTTCGAAGACGTATACCTCTATGACTAGAACTGCACCGAGGACACGGTGCAGTTGGTCTATGGGAGCATCGAAGACCACTTCGGCCGGCTGCTCCCCCGACGCTCCTCTTTGCTGTAGCTGCTGATGTACTCCATCTAGAGGGCATTGCCGGGGCTCTACAACCCCTTGTCCGAGAAGCTCTATGACGAGGCCGTGGGCAAGCTGCGGTCTCTGAGGCGCTTTGGCCTGATCTCCGCGAATCGGCTGGCTCGCTCAGTGGCGCTTATCCGTGAGTGCTATGAACTGAGGCTCAGGGTCAACGCACTGGGGGGAATCGAGGGCTGAGGTTGGATCTCGAGAGGCCTCGGCTGGCGGAGATCTTTACCGAGTACCATGAGCAGTGCTCTCTGCACCCCCATCCCCCTCTGCTGTAATTTTCTTTTTCTTTTGTATGTATGGCTGAGGAGCCCATAATACCTTTTGAATAAATGAAACATTTCCTTCTTTTTCGCAATGTTCCATTGATCTTTATTAAATTAAAAACAGACCCTATGAAGAGTTTACATTGCCCTAAAAGAAAAGTACATGCTAATAGATGACCTTATTAGCGTGGCCCGAGCCCCCCGTAGGCTTGTTGGTCTCCGTGCTCGGAACCGGGTACGGGGCTCCCTAAGCGCCGGACTGATCATCTGCCGAAACGAGCATGATCTGGCCGATGGTCAGTTCGGTGGGAGGGGGACGCTACTTCTGCTCGCAGTCGACCTGCCGTTTGTCCCTCAAGTAGGCTGCGAGGTGCCATGATCGGATGAGCTCCTCAATGTAGTCCCGGAGTTGCTTAAAATCCTCCGTGGTGTGGCCCAGCGTCTGGTGGAAAGCGCAGAAAGGGCCCCGGGTTCGCTTCGAGGCCTGATGCGGGATTGGGGGGAACTTGAAGAACCCCTCGCCCTGGGCCTCCTCTAGTAACATTATGAGGGAGACGTTGAGCGGGGTGTACTCCAGGAACTTCGGGTGATAGGGCTGCTGACGCTCCGGCCTCTCTTCCCGGGCCCTCTTCTTCTGGTCAGATCGGTCTGCTCGAGGGAGGTTCGCGTTCACCTCGGACTCCAGCTGAACCTCGCACTCGTTCCATGCCTTGACCTCGGCCATGGTCTTAGGCTGTGCCAACGCAAACGAGCGTAACCACTCCTTGTGCCTAAGACCAGATCTGAGCGCCGTGATGACGGTCTCGTCCCGGTGCTCGGGGACCTCGAGGAGGGCGTTGTAGAAGTGGGTGATGTAAGCCTTGAACGTGTCCTTGTCCCCGCTCTTAATTGTGAAGAGGTAGTCGACCGTGCGCTTCTGCCGACGGTTCCCAACGAAATGGCCGAGGAACTAAGTAGCCAGCTCGTCAAAGGTCGAGATTGAGCGAGGCTCGAGTCCTCAGAACCAGTCCCGATCAGAGCGGATGAGGGTAGCCGGGAAGGCCCTGCACCGGGCGTCGTCGGAATGGTCCTGGAAGCTCATCCCCGCGGTGAAAGCATCCAAATGGTCTTTCGGGTCGGTTTTCTAGTCGAACAGAGAGACCTTCGGGGGCTTGTTGCGAGAGGAGACGTGGACAGCGAGCAGTCCCTCGGTAAACAGCTTGGTGAGCGAATCGGTGGCGTATTTAGCCCCGTCGCCCGAGATGTGACCTTCCCGGAGCATGCCCTCGATCTTCTTTTCGAAGGCGTCGAGTCGGCCGTGGTACCCCGAGGATTCGGCGCCTTGTGATCCCTGGCCTCTGCTGTGGGAGACCTGCGTCTGGGCGCGGCCCCGGTTCCTCTTGATGAGGTCCCTCAGATCCCCGGGCGAGGTGGCCCTTGAGCCGTCGTGGCGAGCCCCTTCTGTGCGACCCCGTCGAGGGAGGGGGTGTCGATCATGCCTATGGACAGGCGAGGTGACCGACATCTCCTCAGGGGGTAAGGGTTGCGAGGAGGCTCGAGGCGAGGCGCTCTGGCGGCGGATCTTGGTGTGGAGCCGTGGGGCGCCCAGCGGGCTTTAGGAAGTATCGGCCCGTGAGATCTGTGGCCATGGGTCGTATCCTGCCAGTGGTCAGCCGTGCCGACGAGGGCAGAGCCTTCTGGAGGCGGAGGAGCGGCTATCTGGGACCCTGGCCCGGCCGCTTGGACGCGGACGAGCGCCTCCATGAGGGACTGTAGCCGATCTATTCGGTTGGCGAGGGCGTTGATGATGGTCGTCGGGGGAGGTTCATCCGCGCCTCCGGTGAGGGGGAGGTGGCGGCTGGTACCTGGATTTTCAGGGTGGTCGCTTGCCATGTGGATGGAGATCGGAATGCCAACTTTGTTTTATGTGGAGTTTAGTTCCCACAGACGGCGCCAACTGATGGAGGTCATTTTCGGGTCTCCGTCAGATGTTGTCTTCCGTCGATCTCCCGGTGGATCTTGGAGGTGATCTCCTGTTACGTATGGGTCTCAATGGATTTTGAGGAGTCAACGCCGAGTACCTGCAAAGTCGTCCCGGGGTGGTTTGGTACCACCGAGGACCCTCCGACAATCAAGTTAGTACGAGATCCGAGCAGAGTAATGGCTAAGTGGGTGAAAAAGGCTTACTTGACCCCTCTGTGATGGGGGTTTATATAGTGGCGGCAGCACGCAGCAGCAGGTGCGAGAATCTCGCCGGCAGTTACACTCCCGACGTCACGTCTGTGTAAAGAGCCGATCGCCCGTTAATGGGGATCGTGATGGCGTGGAACGTGGGATTTTGACGGCGGAGAATCTGCGCATGGCGAGATTTGCGGAGCGGCGGTTACGCCTGTGAGTGGTAGGGTTGGTCGGTCGGAGGGACCGAGGAAGAAGGCCTCGGCAGGAGAGCTCGGGAACGAGCGAGGGGGCCGAGGTATCTTGGTCCTGTGGTAGCTCGGGGGCAAGCTGAGAGGCCGAGGAAGCTAATTTTCAAGGGGCTCTGAGGAGAGCCAGCTTGTGCTTGCAGGTCGGGTACAGGGGTGACCTTATCGGCCCCTGTGGGCCCTTTCTTCTGAGTTCTGGGATACGTCATCTGCCACGTGTCCTGATCTTGGAGATCGCTAATATTGAGCATCATCAAAACCAGAGCTTAAAGAAATTGTGAACTCTCTCTTGAGTTTTGAGTCACCAATGTCATATATATATATATATATATATATATATATATATGAGGTTAATGGAGGAAAGGTGCCATACGAGGGAATTTCCTCCTACGGCGTTGGAAAAATACATGCTCCGTCATTTTTTTCGACGATCGGCATACATCACTTCCATCTTTATCATCTAAGATGTGAATACACCAAATTTCATGTGATTATACAATTTTTTCACCGTTGATTTAGTTGATGCAAAATTAATGGTTTACCGACAATAGAACATTTTACATTACTAATTCAACGGTGGAAAAGTGGTGGAATCACATGAAATTTGGAATATGTACATCTAAAATGATAACAATGATGATGATGGGTGTCGATTGTTGGAAAAAATGGTGAAGCTTGTGTTTTTTCGACGCCTCCTATGGCTTCTTTCCTCTCTCTCCCTCTCTCTCTCTCTATATATATATATAGAGAGAGAGAGAGAGAGAGAGGGAGAGAGAGGGGTTAATGGAGGAAAGGTGCCATATGAGAGAATTTCCTCCTATGGCGTCGGAAAAATGTATCATCCATGATTTTTTTCGACGATCGGCATACATCACCTCCATCTTTATCATCTAAGATGTGGATACACCAAATTTCATGTGATTATACCATTTTTCACCGTTGATTTAGTTGGTGCAAAATTAATGGTTTACCGATAATAGAACTTTTTACATTGCTAATTCAACGATGAAAAAGTGGTGGAATCACATGAAATTTGGTGTATGCATATCTTAGATGATAACGATGATGATGATGTATACCGATCGTCGGAAAAAATGGTGGAAGTTGTATTTTTTCGACGCCATAGGAGGAAATCCCCTCCTATGGCCTCTTTCCTCCATTATATATATATATATATAGAGAGAGAGAGAGAGAGAGGGGGTTGTACAATGATTTGATTTACAATACTTATAATAATACATATAATTACCATCACAAGATTTTATGGATTAATTGATATGATTCTATGAATATCAAATCAATTAATACCATAAATAATAAGTCAATGGTTTAATTAATATGGATACCATGTATATGGATTTTATATTAATTACTACCAAGAATAGCAACATCAATTGGTGTAATTGATATGAATAACATGAATAGAGATTTCATATCTATTACTATCAAGAATAGCAACATCAATTATGGTATCACATTATTCTATCAAATTGGAGCATCCAAATGATTGCGTTGTTGGGTTTGCAAAGTTTGACGGAGATTATGACGAATGGATTTGAAAAGCCGCAAAATGATACGGCCTTATCGGCGGCCGAAAAAGTAGCTCTCGAAAAAAAGAAAGTAAGATAGAAAAGCGTTTTATATAATTTTTCAAGCGATCGATGAATCGGTCTTTGAAAAAGTTTCGGGTGCAACTACCGTGAAACAAGCGTAGAATATTCTGCAAAAATTCTATCAAGAAATACAGAAAGTGAAGAAAGTAAGATTGCAATCTTTTCGAGAAGAATTTGAAGCGCTTAAAATGAAAGAAGGAGAATTCGTCGAGGATTATTTCGACACAGTATTGGTGGTGGTGAATCAGCTTCGGCGAAATAAAAAGAAGATTGATGATGTTCGGGTGATAGAGAAAATACTTCGATCTCTTGATCTGAAATATAATTATATCGTTGTGGCCATTGAAGAATCAAATGACTTGGAGGCCATGACGATTGATGAGTCAATGGGGTCTATCCAAATTCATTTGGAAAGACACCTAAAGAAGAATGAATCGGTGGAGTAAGCTTTGCAAGCAAAACTCGATATAAAAGATTATGGTGAAAATTCAAAAAGAGAGAACGGCCGAGATCAAGGTCGCGGCCGCTACAAGAAAAACACACCTATTTCGTTGGGGGGTTTATTTCGTCGGCTATTATTCGACGAAATAAACCTCCAGTAAGCCAAATCTGCAAACGAAAAGATATAAAAATTGTGTTGGGTTATTCCGTCGGCTAATACCCGACTGATTACCGCCGAAAACCGGGAAGACAAACGTCTTGCCTGAATTTGGGGGCAGATGCTATTTGGATTTATCCGTCCACCTCTCCGAAAATACCAGGTTGATTTATGACACCGTGTATTGGAGATTTAGACGGATGCGGCCGTTGTAGCAGACTTCATCAAATTCTCCATCGTTTGCGAAGGGTTTTTGATTGTGGGGACGCTCTTCCCTGCAGGCGCAAGTCCCTGCAGTTAATTACGTTACCTTATCCCAGTAACCACTTTCTCCTGCTCCAGAAGATCACTTCATGTCGTATATGTTTGTTTTATTTTTGGTTGCCCGTGGATTGTATACGGAGACTAATTTATGTTGTTGCCCGTAGGGCATGGATTAGTCCAAATCCGTATATTTTTTCATTTGGGTTTAGTTTGATTTAAGGATCGTTAACCTTGTTTAAGATTAAGATTAACTTAAATGTTTGTTAAGAATACGTCAGTCAGATCTTGGACTAATATCTACTTATCAAGATTTTTGTGATTATTCAGACCCAACAAAAGAGCATTTTGGGTATATTGTTTTAGTTTAAGGACGTTACGGTCCATTGTTAGTTTAAGGACGTTACGGTCCAAGCAGTTGTTGGTTGTCGGGACCCACCACCTTTCTGAAGACGTTGAAGAATTACAACGACATATATCAGAGGTGTGGGGAGATGTACCCTGGAACCAATGAATATTTGTCAGAAGCTCGGTAGTCTTGTTTGGGATTAAGACCACTCTGGAAAATAAAGAGTCCATGTACTCGGTTGATTAGGAGTTTGGCAAAACTTGGGCTCTATCCAGTCATTTCATTTTTGAATAAAGTGTTAAACACTTGCTTGGGCTTGGTCCCCTTTCTGTGCCAACGATGTTGAGTATCCATATCGATTCTGACGCCCACACTTTATCTTGCTTTTCCCTTTTTTTTGTTTTTTATGAAGTGTTAAACACTCTTTATGGCGCCCACGTGAGGTGCTTGATCCCAGGCGCTAGGCGTTAAACACTGGTTTATGAGTGCAGAGCACTTTATGCTGAATAGTGCCCACGTGAGGGGCACGTGGGGCGCTTGACGCCGAGCGCCAATCACTGAGTGCTAAGCACTCTTTATTAAGCGGCGCCCACGTGAGAGGCACATGAGGCGCTTGGCACTAATTTTTCTTCGTGTATTATGTTCTGAAGAGTTCAATTCTCTGTTCTTCTCTTGATCTTCGATCCCAAAGAACAAATTCATCCCCATGAGAATTAAATTCTCATTTGTGGGAGACTTGTCTCATGGATCTCAGATCCAGGGAAAGAACTATGTTCTTTTATGAAGGTTAAACCCTTAGATATGCATATGATATACTCTGATCTCTATTTCTTTTATTTACCTTGAAGAAAGTTCTTCTTCTTTCTTCTCTCTTAAAGCTTTCTTTCTTTTTTTTGCTTTCTTTTCTTTTTGAACTTGAAGTTTATGGGGGGTTCCGCTCTGTGCAAAACTTGAGTCTTGGGGCCTTTATATAGTGGAGGCAAGTTTTTTTATTTAGTTAAAGAAATCTCTCATTGAGAGATCCTTAATTGATTTGAGGATTTTATCCACTGTTGGATCTTTGATCCAAGGATTTCTGTTTTACAGAAAATATTTTTCTTGTTTTTAACAAGATTGGGAAAATATTTTCCCATACAGAGCTTATTCTGTAGCTTGGTGATTTTTAATCACCATTGGATTTTTAATCCAACGGTACTCTATTTTGCAGAGAATAATCTTCCTCGTTTTAGAAAGATTTGAGAATATTTTCTCAACAGAATTTAATTCTGTATTTTGATGATTTATCATCTTCTTTGGATCTTTGATCCAATTGCAGAGAACTTTTAGTTCTGGCACGGGCGCCCTCGTGCAAGGCACGTGAGGCGCTGCCTCAGAGTTTTTAACTCTTGGCGTTAGCGCTCTCGTGCAAGGCACGTGAAGCATTGCCTCAGAGTTTTTAATTTTTTTGCGCTGGCGCCCTCGTGCAAGACACGTGAGGTGCTGCCTCAGAGTTTTAACTTTTGGTGCTGGCGCCTTCGTGCGAGGCACACGAGGCGCTACCTCTGAGTTTTTAACTCTTGACGCTGGCGCCTTCGTGCAAGGCACGTGAGGCGCTGCCTCTTTCAAATTTTGAACAGACCTTTGCACTTTTACTGGAGGGAAACACCGACGAAATAACCCAATTAAATATAAAGGCTCGGGTTCCCCTTTTCCTAACAAAAAAAAAACCTATCTCCCAAAATCCCTCCTCTCCCCAAAGCTCCGACCTCCTCCTCCTCCCATCGCCGGCGACGATCGGCCCTGCTTCTCGAATCATACCCCTTCCTCTTCTTCCTCTTCTTCCTCTTCCTCCAAGTGCAGTGCCCTCCCCGTCCCCCTCCAAGCTGCCGACCCCCTTCCTCCTCTTCCAAGCAGTCATCGTCGCCGCCTCCAAGAGCAAGCTACCGACGCCTTCTATAATCGTGGTAAACCTCTCTCTCTCTCTCACTCATCACTGTCTCTCTCTCTCCCTCATTACTCCATCTCTCTTTCACTCTCTCACTCACTCACTCACACCATCTCTCTCTGAAGTAGTGTTTGGGAGTGCAAAGATCGTTGATCATCATCGGATTTCGTTGGTTTAGGTAATTTCCCCCAATTTTGCCCTAGCTTAAAATTTCTTTGATTTCTCTCGATTTTGCATGCAATCCTTGTCGTTTATGGTTGATGTGGGCTGTGTAGGATAGTTTTAATTGCATAGGATTGATAGGAATTGATTGGGATCTAAACTTGGGGGTTTTGTGAAGGATTTTGGATTTTGGATGGGTTGGCTTGAAATTGGGAAAGAAGATGATGTTGGTGATAATGTGAGGATCGAGTTGGATTTTGGTGATGGTATTGATGATGGTGATGATGATGAAGTGGTCGTGAATGAATATGGGGTTGGCTTGATGAGTTTTGACTCGGTTTTAGGGTTTCGGAAACTTAGGATTGTTGAAAAATAGGATATAGTTTCGAAATAAATTTTACGTTTTGTGCATGTTATATTGGAAAACTCAGATATTATCTGTTACCAAACATCATCTGTTAACTATTTATTGTGTTATGTTAGCTACCTTATCTTTTATTTTAAGACTTTCATGTAGTTGCATTCCTACACTCGTTCTCACTTGATCCTTACCTGTATTATTCATCGAATTTGATTTCATGGTATTTATCAAATTTAAACTAATCAGTTTTGTAGGGCGTTTTTCGTCACCCCATTGAGATGGGAATATGCGCGTGCTTGTCAGGCGTACTACAGATTCCCCCTGCCTAGGGTAGGCGGGGTTTATTGATTGTGGGGAACCGAATCTCCGGCAGCCGCGAACTAAGCAGCCGTTAATTACCCATCGCCTTTGGAGCAAGAGAACCTCCGATTGACGGATCAAACAGGTCATGCGAACTCAATATGCAGTGTTGTGTTTTGAAGGGGTTTTGGATATATCAGAGGCCCCACAGAGTTTTTACGGGGGTCCCGCTACCCGGATAGCGGGCCGGGGGTCAAGGGGGCCAGCAGCCCCCTTGCGGGGTGCGGGACAGCGTGAGCGCCAGCGCCTCACATGCCTAGCATGCAGGCGCCGGGAGCGGGTGCCCCACGCGCTGGGCATACGGGCGCTGGCGCTGGCGCGGGCGCTGGGCGCCGGCTCCCCATGTGCTTGGTACGCGGGCGCTGGGCGTCAGCAGGAAAAGGGACCTTGTCCCTGCACTGTGAGTTGTGCTCCCGATTTGACTTATAGAGTTGAACTCCTGACATAGAGGACAAGTGTGCATAACCCCTGCACTGGGAGTTGTACTGCCAAAAAGAAAATTTTATTATTCTGTGTGTGTGTGTGTGTGTGTGTGTATTGAGGAGTTAAACTCCTAAGATATTTTTGGAGCTAATGAAAAGAGTTTCTCCCTTGAGCCCCGGATCTTCCCCAAAGTGGGGTTCTTGGAAGTGGGTCTCCTTCTTCCTCTTCTTTATTGGTTGGCTCTTGGGGAAAAGAGGGTGGGATTTAAAAATCTCTCCTTTTGGAGAATGGATGGAAGATCTGAGCTTCTCTTTATGGGTTTTGTGGTGAAAAACTATTTAATTTTGGAAAAAGAAGAGTAAAGCTCTTGATTTAATTAAAAAGGTGAAGAAGGTTTTAGAACCTTGAGGAGGGAGAAGGAGACACAAAAACCCTAGAGTTTGAGAGAATGAAAAGTTATATTTATTATTTCATCATCATGTTGCCTTATATAGGATTACACATTTACGTATAACCCCTTGGGCTTTACAAAATGGTATTTTGCCCATCCCATGTCTCATGTGCCCATTTCTTTTGCACAAGAGTCATGGGCTTTACAAAAATTTGGCTTTATGTCCATAAAGATTACATCAAAATTATTTATTACATGATTTTTATTTTGGCATGGGGGAGCCGGCCGCGGGGCTCGACTTGGGCATGGTGTTGGATATATGTATGCCCTAGAGGCCATTATATGTATAGTGGATGCTTGGACATGTATATATATATAGATTACTTTCTTGCTCGACATGATAGTATGCTATCTGGTTTACTTTATCTGACATGTTGATTTAATCATGCTTTTATTCATTCGCACATGTTGATAAAGCTCTCAGGATATTTGCTAGACTACTGTGACTATGATGCAGATCATACTAGTGGGGCACGTGTAGTTTATAAACATATCCTAAAACTGTTCCTAGTCATGGATGTATCGAGACGGTGCATCGATATTCCAGAGTAGACTAGCGTATACCATTCTTGTCCCATATGATGGGCGATGGATGTTCCCATATCCATCTGGTGAGGTGACACCAAAGAATGTATGCTGGTGCTCAGTGGAGACTGGGTACACTGAACGGACTCACAGAGAACTCCTATGTGGTATTATATCTATCGTCCGATAACAGTTCTCAGGTGACACTGGTACAGGTTAGTCTGTAGACCCGAGATCGTCATAGAGTCTTGTGTGTCCTCCCACTGTACTTTGATCTCCACCCTACCACGGCTCTACTGAGTCGTGCAAACATGTGGTCTTTGGGTAAAGTCCCGAGGCATATGGAGGCAATGAGCGATAGGAGGGGTTTCGTATCTCCCAGTATTAGGGGTTGATGTTGTGCTATGCTTGATTGGCTATAACAGGAAGTCCCTGGACAGGGCTACTGAGATTTACTGATAAGCGTTATCAGTAGTTTCTCGATCTGTTATGAGCCATACACCAGCATGACTTATTGAGTTATTGGGGTCGACGATACCATCCCCAGACTTGATATGCAACATATTTGACGAGGAGACCGGACTGTACGGTAAGTGTTGCCAGATGGCTAGACGGGAGTTTTGACAGCTTTGCTGGTTTTCTTCTGATCACTCAATACCCGGGTGGCCATTACGTTTAGCTGACTGCTTGCGGCTTGTGGGTGTTTGATATGATCATCACCCACTGCCGGAGTATTGACGAGTCTTAGAGTCCCACACAGAAGTTTTCTAGCCCGGGCGAAAAGATGTGGTGTGTATATGAGATATGCGCGGGGACCCGATTGAATACGACTATGTGATACCGTATTTTAGTCGGGCGTTTTTCTATTGGTCGGGTCGTATGTGATATGACCGGATTGGTAAATCAATTGTTGATTTAACATTTTGACTTTTAGTTTTATTTTAATTCTTTAGTCAAACCCTTTTTATTAAAGAGGAAGAATGCATGCATGTATGCACATGTTGATGTGCAAGCATGCACATGTTGATGTGCATGGATACATGCATACAAAAGTATCATGGTTGATGATACACACTTGAAGGCAATATAAAACTTACATGGAACTATTATATATGGATATTTATATGCATTTGTTTAAAACAAAAGGAAAAGATAAAGATTAATCCATGGTTATCTTCTACGCTCTTCTTGAACTTAACCTAAGTTCACCCACTTTTTAACCATGGATTAAGTTTTCTTTTGGCTTTTAACCCATTTACTAAATATCTAGATATTATAGCAACCATGGTTGAGAGAGAGATAGAAAATATATATACTATATTTTCTATTTTTCTTTCACAAGCTTTATCATTTTCACAAAAGCTTTTGCCTTCATCTTCTTCTTCCTCCTTACTCTCTAGGTTTTTCCATAGTGAGAGATAGATAAAAAGAAAGGGTTTTGACAAAAGAAAACTCACCACTTCATCATTCTACTCTAATCTATCCAATTAGTTTAGAGTGTTTAGCTTCATCATCTTGTTTGATCATTCGAAGCTAGGAGCTTGGACTAAGTGGACTTCGGGTGGATCATCGTGGACAAAGGAGCTCACTTGCAAGCTTTTACAACTCTCAACGATCCTAGGAGTCACTACAAAGAGGACTACAAAGGTTGTATTCCTTTCACTTAGTGTTAATATAGTTTTAGTATGTGATACTTGTGATGCTACCCTAGTATTCTAGTTAAAGATCCATGTATAGTTTGCTTAGCACCTCATGAAATTTTAAAGTGGCATGTTTGATGCTTCCATACTCATTAGTAGATGCTAAGGAAAACCAACAATGGTATCAGAGCCAAGCTAGAATTCTTAACTTGGTGTTATAACAAATACGAAAACGAAATCGATTACGAAAATATGATATTACGGAACCCATGATATGCTCTCTGGAATTTTTTTTAAAAGTCGTCTAAAATTTTTTCAAACAGGTACAGAGTCATATTTGGACTGACATAAGCAAACCGGTGAAATACGGGGGGGGGGGGGGGGGTCATCGGTTTTGGACCGGCCAACCTAGGATAATTTTCGGCCAGGCCGGCCCCCTACACCCAGAACTCCTCCGTATTGCTCCAGTGCTCTTTTGGGTTCATTTTGGGTTTTGTGGTATTGTTTGTTTAGCCCAATTTTCATGTGATGATTGTTTAGACTTGGGGCTAACTCGTAGTACTTCGAAGTCGTATTTTTTTAACACTAAATTGATAACCTAGACTATTTTTAGCATTTCGAACGAACATCGGACACCCCACTTTCTACCCCGCTAAAATTTCCAAGTGTAGTAATTTTCCTAAGTTAACTTTATATTCAATAGTAGCGCAAGTATCCTATGGACCCTCTAGAAGATCATAATAATCTTAACTCGATTCTATGCCCACGGAACCGCGAACGAACCTTCGGGTTTGCCGTAGTGCCGTGGTGTCATAGGTGAGGCGTTGGTAACTCCTTCTATGGCTGGATCATAAGACACTGTGGCGCGATTTTGGGTATTTGTAACTTTGCTCAAGTGTTGAGCTCTTAGGGTAAAACGTGGGTGTTTGTTGATGTCACGCCCCGCTCCCAAAATACGGAAAACGAGGGATGACTAGGCCAGCCATGCTCCTACGGTCAAGGAATCATCCCGCCGTAGTCACACTTCGGCTTCTAGCATTACATGGTAATCAGTAAATAAAGCACAGTAGTAAAGGAATCACATCACTAATTTATTACATTAAAATCCATTGTTCACAAATTACAAATAACAAGAACAGTTACTAACCAAGTTCAATCTCACGATCACTTTTATGGAAAGCAGTAAAGAAAGAAAGTACACCAGACTATATCTCCGTGAACTCAAAAGGTAGATCCGTCTCCTGCGCTGGTCCTTCCACGGGATCTGAGCATGCATACTCAGGTCGTCAGAGCGACACAATAACAATATTATTATAATAAGATGAAACATGTAAAAGAGGTAATACTAGTGAAAGTACAATGCGAGTAATCACTATGTCACTATATGATGCAGAATATGATCTGTGTCCCTATCGGTCTCTAGGTCATGTTTGAAATCGCATAGTGGAAGGAGGATCATGTTTAGCAGGAGTCTCGTACATACCCGAGACAACGGCCCACATGCCCGGGACATAACCCTGTCAGCCGGATCGCTAGATCCTACCTACTATATATATCGCTGCTCGAATGATCATCCTCTAAAACACGGTCCCGCTAAATACGATTCTCTTTCCACTTTGATTTCCCCTTTATCCCCAGTTTACACTATTTATGATCTTGATTTAGTCGTGTACAAGTATACCAATGGCACAGTTTTATCACTGTTCACTGTGTCAACCACTGTCACGAATATTCACTTTCCATTGGAGTACTCGTCACTCCTAAACCAACATCAATCATGCACGATAATGCAATGTCCACTGACTCTAACACGCGGTAACACTAAGTATATGGCAAATGGGGTATGATATATGTATGTATGCCATCAATAAGCTAAGTATGTTATGAATCCATATGCATGTCATTAACTTACAAAAATTGCATAAATTCATATGTTTAGAATTCAGCAAAATGATACAAGTACGATAAATAGAACACTCAGTCAGAAATCCATCAAAATTAGTTTTAGTTCAATCGGGTTTCCAGTATTCAAGATACAACTGTTTCAATTTAAGTGCTCGCGGCTGGAAATTCAGTTTCAGAACTGAACGTCCGTTTCGCGACACGAATTGCACCCAGTTGGGTTCAGAATTTAGCGATGCTACAGTTGAATAAGATCTAGGTTTTTCAATAGAGTATTCAACGCAATAGACAGATCCTCAATCGCGTCTGTACGTCGAAAGTTATACACAGTTTAACATCAGTATGTCACTTCTGAATCTGTTCTGGACAGTTATACGTTCTGCCCTTTGTATTTAAAATTTAAATAGCAAACGGCAATGAAACGGAATGAAACCACTTGTTTTGTTTATCTAACAGATCCACCTTTAATTCACTGCAGAGTTCCGTAACATACGAATTAAGGAAACAAAGTGACACACATTTTGGGACAGTACACAGTAATCAAAGTCGCTCTGGACTGCAGTCCAGAGTCGCACTCCAATCCAAATATCGTCGCAGTTACAGTACAGAAAACATTAGAATTTTACATAGAGTTAAATTTCGTCGAGTCGGCTTCGATTTAAGCCCTCGAACGCATCTTTCCAGTATGTACATAATTTACAGTGATTTTAGTCATTTTCAGATACGGAAAATTTCTAGTTTTATTGGTATATTTGGGGGTATTCATTTTAGTCACAAACAGTCGTATTTTCCAGTGAGATTTATACACGATATTCGTCACTACATGGGCCAACAGAAACAATCCATTTCCGTCGAATTAAGCAAGTATTTTCATTGGGACCTAGCATCGAACACATATGTCACTAAGTTTTATCGGGAAAAGTAATTTCATAACTTATCCGTTTGAATTTGAAATAAGTGTAGATTAGCATGTAGCAAGTAAATTACTTTCCTGGAAATGTCTCGGGGTTGCACAGTAGTAGCGGCGTCACGAACGCGCGATGTACGTCGTGAAACGATTTGCGCGGGCTTGGCTCGCGATTCAGGTTTGACGTCGGAGTGGCCCGGTGACGCCTTGTGCTTGCTGGAAGCAGAGGGTGCTCTGTGGATCTCAGGGAGTGTGCTGGGGTCGACGACGGTCGACGGCGTCGCTCCGGCGACGTACACAGTGAGCTCGTAGTCTTAGTGGTTGGGACTTGAAAGAGAGAGGGATAGTGGGCTCGGTTGTGTAGGTTTATGGGGTGTGGGTGTTGATGCTGATGACGAGGAGGGCGTAGGATGGTCGGCGATGTGGTGGGGAGTTCGCCGGCGTCGAGCGTAGGTGGCCGAGCTCGGGTGTGGGGTTGGTGTACAGGGGTTGGTGTGCAGGGGGTTGGGTTGATGGAGGGCTGGAGGCGAAGGGTAGTGTAGGGAGCTTAGTTTGTGGAGAGAAGTGAGCGAGGGAGAATAGTGGGGTCGACGAAGAGATGGGTGATCGCCGGCGTCAAGGGTGCAGTGGGTTCGAGGGAAGTTGGGTGCTCGGTGAGTTTTTGGTGGATGGAGAGAGTTAGGGATTTCGAAAATGAAAGAGAAGAGAGAGGTGAGGGTGTTATAGGAAGCGACGGGGCAACGGCACTGCGAGGGCATGGGCACGAGCTGCGGCGGAGGAGGCGGGTCGCGGATTGAAGGGGGTGAGCGGGAAAGAAGGAGAACCGTTGGAGAGGGAAGGGAATAGTAGCGGGTCGGGTCGGGTCTGTTGAGGAGGCGGGCTAAAGGGAGACGGGCTGGGCTGAGATGAAGAGTGGGCCGGGGTTAATTATTTATTTTATTTCATTGGGCTGAAAGTTTTAAATAAGAATTTCATTTTAAACTTCAAATTTTTGGGTGAGTGGGCTGAGGTTAGAACGGGCTGGGTAAATTTTAAATGGGAAAAGTTTAAATGGGCTGAGGGTTTAAAGTAAAATATTTTACTTGTTTTAGTTTTGGTTTTCCAAATTGGTTTTAATTCTGGGTCTTGACTTTTATGGTTTGGGAAAATTTAAATATTGGAATTCAAGCAACCATCTTCCTACCAAAATATACGAGGAAAAGGAAAGGAAATCTCTGGGATTTAGAAAATAGGAAAACTTTTATTAAGATGGGAACGGGGATTTACATCATACCCCCTTTACAAAAATTTCGTCCTCGAAATTTAACAAGGATACAAAGAAACAATGTACTAAACAAAGAGATGTGGATAACGAGCACGGATATCTCCCTCCCGCTCCCAGGTGGATTCTCATGGGGAACGACTGCCCCAAGACACTCGGACTAACGGAATGACTTTATTCTTCAGCACTTTCTCTCTGCGGTCGAGGATGGTAGTGGGATGTTCTTCGTATGACAGATCGGTACCCAAAACTAGCTCCGAATAGTCCAGGACATGGTTCTCATCCCGAACATAACGTCGCAGCTGTGACACGTGGAAGGTATTGTGCACACCCGCTAGTGATGGAGGCAAGGCAATTCGATAGGCCACCTCTCCTACTCGCTCTAGCACCTCAAAAGGCCCGATAAAACGGGGACTGAGCTTTCCCCGGCCTCCGAACCTGATAACTCCACGGGTAGGGGAAATCTTCAAGAACACGTGATCTCCGACTTCGAATTCTAGTGCCCTCCTGCTGGTATCTGCCCAACTCTTCTGTCGATCCTGAGCCGTCTTAATACGCTGCCTGATCATTTGGACCTTGTCGACTGTCTGAACAATGAGTTCGGGGCCCAGTAATCTTCGTTCTCCCACATCATCCCAACATACTGGGGTCGACACTTCCGCCCGTAAAGTGCTTCAAAAGGAGCCATATGAATACTAGCCTGATAACTATTGTTGTACGAGAACTCGACTAGATGCAGATGGTCCTCCCAGGAACCCTGAAAGTCCAACATACAGGCTCTCAACATATCCTCGAGCGTCTGAATCGTACGCTCGGATTGTCCATCCGTCTGCGGGTGATACGCTGTGCTGAATTTGAGGCGGTTGCCCAAGCTCTCCTGTAAGCTCTTCCAAAAGTGCGACAAGAATCTGGTGTCCCGGTCTGACACAATGCTGACTGGAACACCGTGAAGTCGTACAATCTCCTGCATATATCTTTCTGCCAGTGATTCTGTCGACTGTCCCACTCGGAATGGTAGGAAGTGTGCAACTTTTGTGAGTCGATCGACGATAACCCAAATGGCGTTATTGCCCCTAGGGCTCCGTGGTAAGGCCGTCACGAAATCCATAGTAATGTGCTCCCACTTCCATTCTGGTATCGGCAGTGGTTGTAATAATCCTGCTGTCCTCTGATGTTCCGCCTGCACCTGCTGACAAACCAAGCACCTGGATACGAACCTCGCAATTTCCCGCTTCATTCCGTTCCACCAAAAGTGCTGCTTTAGGTCCTGATACATTTTTGTACCTCCTGGATGCACAGAATAAGCTGAACTGTGTGCTTCAGCCAATACTTCTTCTCGAACATCTCCCTTGGGTACGCAGAGTCTGCTACCGAATCTCAGAGAGCCATCTTCATGTATAATCAAATCCGTTCTCAGTCCGGCTTCCACTTGCTCTCTGAACTTTTGCAATCGGGGATCATCCGCTTGTGCAATCTTGATGAGATCTACCAGAGAAGATTGCACCTGTAGTTGCCAAAGTTGACTGAGTGCGTTCGGCGTAACGACTTCAAGTTCAAGTCTCTGAAAGTCCTCAATAATGCTCCTCTGATCGGTCAACATCATGACCACTGGCTTACGACTGAGCGCATCAGGTACAACATTCACCTTCCCCGGGTGATACTGAAGGTCCAAGTCATAATCTGCCATCAGTTCTAGCCATCGGCGCTGCCTCATGTTTAGTTCCTTCTGAGTGAAAACATACTTCAAACTTTTGCGATCTGTGTACACTTCCACTTTCTCTCCCAATAGATAGTGCCTCCAAATCTTCAACGCAAAGACTACCGCAGCTAATTCCAAGTCATGCGTAGGATAGTTCTTCTCGTGATTTCTCAGTTGTCGAGAGGCGTAAGCTACCACTCGGCCATGCTGCATCAGCACACACCCTAAACCCTTCCCTGAGGCATCACTGTGTATCACCAAACCACCGGAATCATCTGGTACTGTAAGAATAGGCGTCGTGGCTAACTTCTGCTTCAGTGTGTCAAATGCCTGAGTGCACTCCTCTGTCCACGTAAACGGTACGTCCTTCCGTGTCAGCCTCGTCAATGGTTCAGCGATTCTTGAGAAATCTTGGACGAATCTCCGATAATAATCTGCCAGTGCACTAGGGTCGACGACGGTCGACGGCGTCGCTCCGGCGATGGGCTGCAGTGGATGTCGGGTTGATTGGGTTTTGTATATTTTGAAGAGGGAGAGAAGTGGGGATCGGGTTCTGGATTTTGGAGTGATGATGACGACCTGAGTATGCATGCTCAGATTCCGTCGGGACCCGGTTCTTGCTCACGGAGCAAAGTGCCACGCGGAACAAAGTGCCACGCCAAGTGTCGTGTTAAGTGGGCGGGGGCCACCTCTTGAATCCGTGGGGGCCACCTCTTGAGTCCGTGGGACCCACTGCAGAACAATGGGGACTCTTCGGAATACATTCCGAAAGAGGGCAGATCTGCACTATAAATGGAATGATACCACTCTTCAATACAGAGGTGCCTTTTAAGTGAACCAGAACTACGGAAGCTTGAGAACTCCGTAGTTAAGCGTGCTCGGGCCAGGGAAGTCTTGGGATGGGTGACCTCCTGGGAAGTGGCCCCTGGTTGGGTCCGGTTCGCTCTAAAGGGAAAAACCGTGTGATTTCGACCAAAGCGGACAATACTCTCTGTATTGGGGGTGGAGCGTGACATAATGGTATCAGAGCTGGTCCCTCAATAGTAGGTCTGTGGTTCGAGGACGAACCATTGTTCAAAGGTGGGGAGAATGTCGGGACCCGGTTCTTGCTCACGGAGCAAAGTGCCACACGGAACAAAGTGCCACGCCAAGTGTCGTGTTAAGTGGGCGGGGGCCACCTCTTGAATCCGTGGGGGGCACCTCTTGAGTCCATAGGACCCACTGCAGAACAATTGGGACTCTTCGGAATACATTCCGAAAGAGGGCAGATCTGCACTATAAATGGAATGATACCACTCTTCAATACAGAGGTGCCTTTTAAGTGAACCGGAACTACAGAAGCTTGAGAACTCCGTAGTTAAGCGTGCTCGGGCCAGGGAAGTCTTGGGATGGGTGACCTCCTGGGAAGTGGCCCCTGGTCGGGTCCGGTTCGCTCTAAAGGGAAAAACCGTGCGATTTCGGCCAAAGCGGACAATACTCTCTGTATTGGGGCTGGAGCGTGACAGTTGATTTGATCGAAATGTTAAACATCGTCTTGATATCTGTGATTGCAATTGTTGTTTTTCACTTTTTTTTCTGCGACCGTAAGCGTAGTATGTGGTGTATCGCCGGCTTCGTTGTTATACATCTACGACAATCGGAATACGCGTACTTGCTTACGTTGATGATATGAGATATTATGTGTTGCTGAGATATGATGCAGGATTGTCGCGATCGAATAGCCGGGGGTTTTATGTGAGATGAGAGTTTATTTTCATTCATGTAAAATTTAAATGTACGTAATATTCTTTTATTTGGGGCACTTCCGGGTTGAGGATGATGTCACCATTATTGTATATTATTTACTTTTCCGCATTAGGATAGACCCAAGGATGGGAGCACAAGTGATCGGGTTCTAGGGTTCAGTGGGAGGCCATCTCGAGGAGTCGAGACCGGGTCTCCTAAACTCTAGAATTGGGATGGGTGACCTCCTGGGAAGTGGCCCCTGGTCGGGTTCGGTTCGCTCTAAAGGGAAAAACCGTGTGATTTCGGCCAAAGCGGACAATACTCTCTGTATTGGGGGTGGAGCGTGACAGTTGATTTGATCGAAATGTTAAACATCGTCTTGATATCTGTGATTGCAATTGTTGTTTTTCACTTTTTTTTCTGCGACCGTAAGCGTAGTATGTGGTGTATCGCCGGCTTCGTTGTTATACATCAACGACAATCGGGATACGCGTACTTGCTTACGTTGATGATATGAGATATTATGTGTTGCTGATATATGATGCAGGATTGTCGCGATCGAATAGCCGGGGGTTTTATGTGAGATGAGAGTTTATTTTCATTCATGTAAAAGTTAAATGTATGTAATATTCTTTTATTTGGGGCACTTCCGGGTTGAGGATGATGTCACCATTATTGTATATTATTTACTTTTCCGCATTAGGATAGACCCAAGGATGGGAGCACAAGTGATCGGGTTCTAGGGTTCAGTGGGAGGCCATCTCGAGGAGTCGAGACCGGGTCTCCTAAACTCTAGAATTGGCAGGATCACTTACCGCTCTCATAGGGGTCTAGGGGTGTGGGCTTGGCTATTCATCGCGACCGTGGAATCCGTATTTTCTATTGCTGGCTGAATACAAAATACGAACCTCCTAGATATCCTTTTTATTTTCATGTATGCTTCTGCTGCTGTTGATATTCTGTAATGTGATTACTTAGTATCTGAGACGAATGGATTATTATTATATATATGATATATAATAAACATTGCTTATATTTTACACCCGCGCTAGTCCCGCCCCGATATGCCGTTAGTTAAGTATCTAACGGTGCATAACGGGACACTGTAGCGAATGCGGATGGTATAAGTATATGTTCTATTTTCGTTTCTTTTCTGTAATGGCTTAGGAACTTAAATGATGGGACTATATTAATGAGAATAATGTAAAGTAAAAGAAACCTAAAGATGTTGTAGAATCGGATTTGAAACCGACCCGGCCTTTTTATGAAAAATGCATGTTTTTAAAAGATGCGGAGTTTAAGCCACTCCTTTTCTAAACTGTTTTGATTCTACAACGAGATCAAGTTCAAAGCGTTAAAGGTTTTCATAAAAACCATCCGCAACCCTCCATCATTTTAGGAAGCAGAGTACTTAGTATTCGTGCTACGTATGTCGACCATAGCCGAGGCGTAGTGTACGGTAGCTAAGTGGTGTCTTCCTACACCGCATATGATGCGATTAGTTAGGACAGTCACATGATTATGTCGACCATAGCCGAGGGTCATATGGGTGGGCCTAATTAATCACGAAATGACGGGTAGAACTTGACTAGTGCTTATGATATGTTGACCATAGCTAAAATCATAAGCAACTAGGGGTAAAAACCATATCGGGAGTTTCAAGAGTTGAAATTTGCAATGAGATTGCATACCATCTATATGATAGTTGGAACCCGATCCCACTGTGAGTAAGAGTTACTCCCATGAGAGTTTTGCATTTTGCAATTAGCTAATCCAGTAGGTGTCTAGAAAGGTGTCAACGGGGTTTGACCTCTTGGAAAACGAGGTTTATTTTAATTAGGTCCGTGCGAAAGCATGGGGAACCTCCCTCAAAGTATCGACACTGGCCTGGCTGACCGGTTAGCGAAACTGTAGAATGTAATTAATCCTGGCTAGTGTTCTTTTCAGGTTTTGAAAGAAAATTTGATAAAAGCAGTTGGAGACACCGATTAAATAAGATAATAACCAATCTAATTCTTTGCAAGAGCATTTCGCTGAGTGTATTCTTTTCTCTCTCCTAATGGCAGATACCGATGACGGGACTTAAGCTTCTACTAGAGAAAAAAAACTGACTGGACCGAACTATAAAGAATGGTTGAGGAACTTGAACATTGCACTCACATATGATAAAGTATCATATGTCCTCACTACCAAAGCCCCACCCGTCCCAGGACCTGAATCATCTGTTTCGGATAGGGGATCTGAAAAACATGGGATATTGACTACAACACGGCCAAGTGCCTCACGCTTGCTTCTATGGACAACATCCATCAGAAACAGCACGAGAAGATGGATGTACAATCCATCTTTCTTCATACAAAGGAGTTATATGAAGAGCAATCTCGTACTTTGAGATACGAGGCATCTCGGAAGTTGTTTCAGATGCGAATGGCCCCTAGTGCATCAGTAGGAGACCATGTCTTGAAGATGATTGGTCTTATTGAAGAACTTGAGGAACTGGGATGGACTATGGATAATGAGCAATATACAGATGTTGTTCTACAGTCTCTCTCCCCCGCCTTTGCTCCATTCATAGTGAATTTCAATATGAACGATTTGGAGAAATCATTGCCTGAACTTCTCAATATGTTGAGAAGTGTAGAGAGCACGCCGAAAACAGCGAAGACTCCCACTTTGATTGCTGGGCCATCTTCCTCTTCCATCCCAAAAGCCAAGGACAAGGGAAAGAAGAAGAAGAAACCCATCAAACAGAAAGGTGGAGTTAAAAAGGCGAAGGGGAAAGACACATCTGGGGCCGCGGGAAGTGGGAAAGGAGAATGTTTCTACTGCCACAAGTCGGGACATTGGAAACGCAACTGTGCTGTGTATCTTGCTGATCTCAAGAAGAAGAAGCATGGTGATGCTTCCGCTTCAGGTGTGTTTGTAACTGAGAACTGTTTTTCAATTAACTCTGCATCTTGGGTATTAGATATCGGTTCTGGTTCTCACATCTGCAATTATGTGCAGGGGTTGAGAAACAGTAGAGTTTTGAAGACTGGAGACCATACTCTGCGGGTTGTAAATGATTCCAATGTACATGTTGTATCCGTAGGAGAGTATCGTCTGGGTTTGCCTTTGGGTTGTATATTGGTTTTGAACCCGTGTTATTTTGTACCAAGTATGCTATATAATATAATATCCATTTCTTTGTTGGACAATGAAGGATATCATTTTGTGTTGCCGAATAATGTTATGAACATTAACTTAAATCAAGAGTTGATTGGGTATGGTACATTAAATAACGGTATTTACGTACTGAACCAACACACAGTTTTCAATATACAACATACTAATAAAAGAAAACTTTCAAATATAAATAAAGCTTTTCTTTGGCATTGTAGACTTTGTCATATTAATGAAACCAGACTAAACAAGCTACATAAAGATGGATATTTAAATCCTTTTGAATATAAATCTTATGCGACTTGCCAGTCTTGTATCGAAGGTAAAATGACCAAAACTCCGTTTACTGGACACGAAGAAAGAGCTGTGGAACTCTTAAGTCTCATACATAGTGATGTATGCGGACCAATGTCTACACATACTAGAGGTGGTTTTTCATACTTCATTACTTTTACTGATGATTTCTCAAAATTCGGACACGTGTTTTTGAAAAAGCACAAATCCGAAGCTTTCGAGAAATTCAAGGAGTACAAACTTGAAGTAGAAAAACAAACAGGATTGAGCATCAAGAAACTTAGATCAGATCGAGGAGGAGAGTACTTAAGTACAGAGTTTTCAGACTTCTTAAAAGAGAATGAGATTCTCTCTCAGCTCACTCCTCCTTACACACCACAGCACAACGGTGTGTCAGAACGGAGGAATCATACCCTATTAGATATGGTACGATCCATGATGTGTGATGCTGAATTACCACTTTACTTTTGGGGGCATGCATTGGAGACAGCAATGTATCTGTTAAACAGGGTTCCAACCAAGACTGTGTCTACCACTCCATATGAGACATGGAGTGGAAAGAGACCATCTCTTAAAAGAGTTGGGATATGGGGTTGTCCGGCTTGTGTCAAAAAGAAGAATCCGGATAAACTCGAGACACGATCGGTCATGTGTAAATTTGTGGGATATCCAAAACATTCGTATGGATATCTATTCTACCACAAGGAGAAACAAAAGGTGTTTGTTGCTCAGCATGCCACATTTTTGGAAAATGAAATCTTTACAGATGGTACTGATGGCAATGCGGTAGAACTAGAAGAGGTTCTAGAGACACAAATAACTCAGGACGAATTGGTTAAAACTGATGTTGCAGTAGAACTTCAAGAACCTCAGCCGCTCCGGAGATCTAGTAGAACTTCTCGCCCACCGGAGAGATATTATGGGTTTCTCATTGATGGTGATAGAGAAGATTGCATCATGGATGATGATGACCCTACTAGTTTTCAGCAAGCTATCACGAGTGGTGACTCTGTGAAGTGGCTGGAAGCCATGAGATCCGAAATGGAGTTCATGTACACCAACAAAGTATGGACTTTGGACATTGCACCTCCTGGGATAAAACCCGTTGGGTGAAAATGGATCTTTAAGAGAAAGATTGGTGTAGATGGACAGGTAGAGACCTATAAAGAAAGGCTTGTAGCGAAAGATTTTCGTCAAAGACCAGGACTGGACTATGATGAAACTTTCTCTCCGGTAGCAATGCTTAAATCCATCTGGATCCTACTTGCTATTGCTGCTCACCATGATTATGAAATCTGGCAGATGGACGTTAAAACTGCATTTCTGAATGGTGATTTAGAAGAATGCGTTTTTATGGATCAGCCAGAAGGCTTCATTGACAGTGGGAGCAGCAGGAAAGCATGTAGATTGCTTAAATCCATTTATGGATTAAAGCAGACCTCACGGAGCTGGAACATCTGTTTTGATGATACAATCAAAGAGTTTGATTTTATCAAAAATATAAATGAACCATGCATTTATAAGAAGATTGTAGGGAATACTGTCACATTCCTCGTATTATACGTGGATGACATTCTCCTGATAGGAAATGATATTCCTATGCTACAATCGGTCAAACTATTCTTATCACAAAGGTTCTCCATGAAGGACCTGGGTGATGCCTCATGCATTTTGGGTATAAGAATCTATAGAGATAGATCCAAGAGGTTATTGGGATTGTCCCAATCAAAGTACATTGACACCATCCTAAAAAGGTTTAGTATGGAAGATTCCAAGCGTGGTGCCTTACCCGCTTGTCATGGAATCACTCTCTCCAAAGACTTCTGTCAGAAGACTGATGAAGAGAGAGCTCGCATGAGTATTATACCCTACGCTTCAGCCGTAGGATCTATAATGTATGCGATGTTATGTACTCGCCCTGATGTAGCTTATGCACTAGCTATAGTAAGCAGATATCAATCCAACCCAGGGGAGAAACATTGGATGGCTGTAAAGAACATTCTTAAGTACTTACGAAGGACTAAAGAATTGTTCTTGGTGTATGGTAATAAGGATCTCCAAATGGAGGCCTTTACCGATTCCAGCTTCCAAAGTGATAAATATGACAGCAAATCTATCTCAGGGTTTGTATATACCCTCAATGGAGGGGCGGTTAGTTGGAAGAGTTCCAAACAGGATACCGTTGCAGACTCAACGATGGAAGCTGAGTATATTGCTGCAAATGATGCTGCTAAGGAAGCCGTCTGGATGAAGAAGTTCATCGCGGAACTAGGAGTAGTTCCAACCATTGTTGATCCAATACCATTGTATTATGATAATAATGGGGCTATGGCGTTAGCCAAAGAACCCAGGTCCCATCAGAAGTCCAGACACATCCTAAGGCGATATCATTTGATCCGGGAGATAGTAAATCACCAAGAGATCGAGATTCGGAGAGTAGATACAAAGAATAACACAGCGGATCCACTCACCAAGGCCCTTCCATAGCCGCGGCATGAGCGACTTTTTGAGATGTTGGGTATGAGATACGCCAATAACTGGCCTTAGTGCAAGTGGGAGATTGTTGGATATATGTATGCCCTAGAGTCCATTATATGTATAGTGGATGCTTGGACATGTGTATGTGTGTGTGTGTGTGTATTACTTTCTTGCTCGACATGATAGTATGCTATATGGTTTACTTTATCTGACATGTTGATTTGATCATGCTTTTATTCATTCGCACATGTTGATAAAGCCCTCAGGATATTTGCTAGACTACTGTGACTATGAAGATCATACTAGTGGGGCGTGTGTAGTTTATAAGCATATCCTAGAACTGTTCCTAGTCGTGGATGTATCGAAACGGGGCATCGATATTCCAGAGTAGACTAGCGTATACCATTCTTGTCCCATATGATGGGCGATGGATGTTCCCATATCCATCTGGTGAGGTGACACCAAAGAATGTATGCGGGTGCTTAGTGGAGACTGGTTACACTGAACGGACTCATAGAGAACTCCTATGTGGTATTATATCTATCGTCGGATAGCAGTTCTCAGGTGACACTGGTACAGGTTAGTCTGTAGACCCGAGATCGTCATAGAGTCTTGTGTGTCCTCCCACTGTACTTTGATCTCCACCCTACCACGGCTCTACTGAGTCGTGCAAACAGGTGGTCTTTGGGTACAGTCCCAAGGCACATGGAGGCAATGAGCGATAGGAGGGGTTTCGTCTCTCCCGGTATTAGGGGTTGATGTTGTGCTATGCTTGATTGGCTATAACAGGAAGTCTCTGGCCAGGGCTACTGAGATTTACTGATTAGCGTTATCAGTAGTTTCTCGATCTGTTATGAGCCATACACCAGCATGACTTATTGAGTTATTAG
The DNA here is from genome assembly GCA_030015575.1 of Agapanthus africanus. Lineage (NCBI taxonomy): Eukaryota > Viridiplantae > Streptophyta > Magnoliopsida > Asparagales > Amaryllidaceae > Agapanthus > Agapanthus africanus. The sequence goes on from JASDDO010000031.1 coordinate 505,382,786, forward strand.
GGTCGACGATACCATCCCCAGACTTGATATGAAACATATTTGACGAGGAGACCGGACTGTACGGTAAGTGTTGCCAAATGGCTCGATGGGAGTTTTGACGGCTTTGCTGGTTTTCTTCTGATCGCTCAATACCCGGGTGGCCATTACGTTTAGCTGACCGCTTGCGGCTTGTGGGTGTTTGATATGATCATCACCCACTGCTGGAGTATTGACGAGTCTTAGAGTCCCACACAGAAGTTTTCTAGCCCAGACGAAAAGATGTGGTGTGCATATGAGATATGCGCGGGGACCCGATTGAATACGACTATGTGATACCGTATTTTAGTCGGGCGTTTTTCTATTGGTCGGGTCGTATGTGATATGACCGGATTATTAAATCAATTGTTGATTTAACATTTTGACTTTTAGTTTTATTTTAATTCTTTAGTCAAACCCTTTTTATTAAAGAGGAAGAATGCATGCATGTATGCACATGTTGATGTGCAAGCATGCACATGTTGATGTGCATGGATACATGCATACAAAAGTATCATGGTTGATGATACACACTTAAAGGCAATATAAGACTTACATGGAACTATTATATATGGATATTTATATGCATTTGTTTAAAATAAAAGGAAAAGATAAAGATTAATTCATGGTTATCTTCTACACTCTTCTTGAACTTAACCTAAGTTCACCCACTTTTTAACCATGGATTAAGTTTTCTTTTGGCTTTTAACCCATTTACTAAATATCTAGATATTATAGCAACCATGGTTGAGAGAGAGATAGAAAATATATATACTATATTTTCTATTTTTCTTTCACAAGCTTTATCATTTTCACAAAAGCTTTTGCATTCATCTTCTTCTTCCTCCTTACTCTCTAGGTTTTTCCATAGTGCAAGAGAGATAAAAAGAAAGGGTTTTGACAAAAGAAAACTCACCACTTCATCATTCTACTCTAATCTAGCCAATTAGTTTAGAGTGTTTAGCTTCATCATCTTGTTTGATCATTCGAAGCTAGGAGCTTGGACTAAGTGGACTTCGGGTGGATCATCGTGGACAAAGGAGCTCACTTGCAAGCTTTTACAACTCTCAACGATCTTAGGAGTCACTACAAAGGTTGTAGTCCTTTCACTTAGTGTTAATATAGTTTTAGTATGTGATACTTGTGATGCTACCCTAGTATTCTAGTTAAAGATCCATGTATAGTTTGCTTAGCACCTCTAGAAATTTTAAAGTGGCATGTTTGATGCTTCCATACCCATTAATAATTGCTAGGGAAAACCAACACATGGGCCCTGGGCTTAGGCCCACCTGGCTTGGGGTTGACTTTGATTTTGACTTGGTCAACCGGGGTATAATTTTTGATCCCAACAGATTTCTCTGTATGTATATTCCCGACTCATGATTCATCCTAACTTGATGCCGAAGGCTTTATTAATTTTTCTTTCTAAGATGCAAGCTTGAGGGAATTTATTTTTATGTCTCAATTCTTTAATCATCATCCAACTTGAAAGTTTTATTATGACAACATTGCCTCGTCGAAGTCCAGTATGTATATAAATAAAGAGGTGAATTTGAATCCCAAACTTGATGTGAAACCAAAGCAATAACTTGAAGAAAAAAAACCATATGTTGCAATGAAAAAATATAAAAAACATATGAATTGAATCTTGAACTTCAAAATAATACGAAAATCTTATACTAAGTGTACGGAACTCGATGATGACCTGAAATTTACATGTTATCATCGAGGATCTCATATTCAAAATATGAAACACGCCTTAGACCCTGTCTATCAGTTATATACGTAATAGTTTCCATCGTGACATAAAACTACATGATGGTTGTTAAAACTAATCGTTTAATCGTTTGTTTCTGACAACCGCCATGTAGTTTATGTGATGAGAAAACTGATCGTATTATAACTGATAGATTTTTCCAGTATGGAAAAGTTAAGAATTTATAACGCAAACACACCCTACATTTGTGCCTTCATTCGTTTCGAGATTAGTTTCCTCGGCACCTTTTTGCCGGTTCTTCGTGTACAAATATATAAGGGATGATCAATTTAGTGTTGATATTTAGCATTAAAATGATTATTATCCCTTCAATTGTAGTGTACTTAGAGAACAACGAGGAGGTGCTACCGAAATTTTTTCGAAACGAATGAAAACACTAATGTTGGGGGGTATGTGTCATAAATTCTTAAAGGGATAGAAGACTTACCCCCGACAGCCGATATGATTTATTGATGGATCAAACTGAAATATTAAACCTTAACTACGAGTCATAAACTAAATATCAAAATTATATGCTAATTATGTAATACATGATGTCAGAAATCGAAGAGTAATGGATAGGAGTTGGATGAAACTGTCGAAATTCAGTGATGGTTACAAGGCCGGCATCGAAGAGTTTATGGAATTTGCATTGAAGGACCGATCCCCTGAAGAATTGATTCCGTGTCCGTGTAAAAAATGAAATAACGGTTTCGACCTCCGTCGAGATATAGTATATGACCATCTACTGAAGAACAAGATTAAACACTGAAGAATTTATCGCAAATTTTCTGTTTCGTCTCCTTTATATACATGCGGATTTTACATATACAGAATTTAAATTATGTACTAAATATATTGACTCAGATAAATTTAATTTCATCTACAACTATATAATTGTTCTTAACTGTTTCTTGAAATTGTTATTGTATATGTATATTGTATTAGATATTTTTTAGGATATAAGTCCGCGACGTGGTCTTGGATGTAGACGGTATCCATCTGCATCTGGACCCTCATTTGAGGAGCCCCCGGCATCCAGTTCGTCGAGTCGGGGTCTTGGAAAAAAGGACCCCACACAGGCAATGGATATATGGGGTCAGGGGTAAGACAACCCAAACATCAAAGTACATATGTCGGCGACAAGGGATTTCGTTGAGCCCGGGGAAAACGGCTGAAATTTTTTTATGCCTCGATCTGCAACAACGAAAAACGCATGTCGTATTGCGTGAAAGTCAGTTCCCATTATGTACCGGTGGATTGGTCGGCGAAAGATCTGGAGGCCAAGACGCAAACAACTTTAGATGAGATTTTGGAAAGGTTATTTAATTAAGCATTCGCTTATTAATTTTGCATATATGTGTTTGATGCTAATACATTTTCAGTGTTTCATTGTAGACGCGCTTTACCGTTGTCTAGTGGAATGACAGCTCTCCTGTGCCTCTGCACATTGTTCGAGACCGACTGTTTCTATACATGTCAGGGAGTTGGCGTGATCATAAACATCAAGTCCAAAGGAGATAGATGAACGCTGCCACCGATAAGGCGAAATGGGCGGCGAAGCCCGTGACATGGATAGACGAATATTGGGCTGCCATGATTCAACACTTTTCTTCAGATGAATTTAGCATGCGTATATTGCTTAAACTGTAAAAGAATTAGACATTAATCCTTTATTAATATGAGATGTTATATCATATCTAAATGGCAGGCGAGAAGCGAGCGGGGATAAGTGGCGCAAAGCCATAACACTAATCATTGGTTAGGCGGAGGGATGAACTCTTCCCAATATGGAGTTGCTCATGTAAGAAAAAATCTAATATTCTGGATTTGTTTATTTCCTAAACTTGATCTAAATCGAATTTTTGTCTAAATAGCAGGCGAGACAAACGGGAGAAATGCCCAACCGTGTGAACATATATGGGATGGGGTTTGCATGTCACTCCAGTTTCCACAGCTTACAGGAGGCAACTAAGAATTATGTAAGTATGCTCCTATACGGGTTTCTTGTAGTTATTTAAATTACTTAATTTCGTTTTCAATAATTGACTTAACTTGATTCATACTGTAATTTCGTGCAGCAAGAGATGAGCAGAGAGATTGATGAGCAGGTGGCGGGGTTTATCGAGGAGCATAGCCGAGATCCTACATCTATTGAGCTTTATGGGATTAACAAGGATGTCATTCAGCGACACAATCCGGATCGGCACGGGAAAGTTCATCTGAGTGGCTAAGGCATTTAGTCTACGGTATATCATGCCTATTAGGGTCCGGGGTTGCATCCTCCTCAGATACCCGAAGGGATATTCGTTCACGAGCCCGTGCCCCCTATGACCCCATCTGCATCTCCATCCATCCGGGTAATCCATGGAGAAGGCTCATCTCCTTATACTCCCGCGGGTTCTTGAGCATCCTTCTTCTCGTCTCCTTTTGAATCCGGACCCTCGTCGGTTTCGGCTTCACGAAGGAGGATGTCCTAAGAAGAAGTCCACGAAGCTTTTAAGGCGAGAATAGAGATCATCTGGAGCTTGATTCGTCAAGGGAAGAAAGTAATGGATGTAATTTTGATAATCCTTGGTTTCAATACATATTTCATATAATTATCGACAATATTATGTACTAATACTTGTCTATTGATAACAAAAAAGTACATGCTCGATTTCGAGGACTTTCCAGACGATGACGGCGCTCAGTGAGCTCGAGATGGAGTGAAAAAGCACAAAACACACGTGCATAGAAGAATTATTCCATTATGTACGTTTTTTCATTTTAAGAAGCTGTAAATACGATTATATGAATGAATTTGTAATTGAATTGAATTGATTTGATTTGAGTTGTGATTGTTTGAGATGATATCAGTAATTGAATTGAAATGAATTGAATTGAGTTGTGGTTGTTTGTATATCAGTGATTCAATTGAATTTGAATTGAATGCTCGAAAACCACGCAAAACCTGCTCTATTTTTTTTCTCTGTATGCAACTTATTTCGTTGGGTTATTTCCGACGGAATAAGTTATTTCGTCAGAAATAACCCGGCGAAATAAGTTGCATATAGGAAAAAATTTCCAGTTTTTTCGAATCTATTCCATTAGATATGTTCCGACGAAATAAAGTACCCAGCGAAATAAATTAAGCACCCAAGGAAATAACCTTTTTTGGCCTTAATTTATTTCGTAGGATATCAGCCGATGGAATAAGTGCATTTCGTCGGATATCACCCGACGAAACAAGAGGGTATTTCTTGTTGTAGGCCGAGGTAGAGGATGCGGCCGAGGATGAGGAGGAAATGCATATAATGACGAGCGAGATCAAGAATCTCAATTTGCAAGTGGCCAAGGAAAAGGAAGAGGAAGAGCATATGGCAGATGGAGAGATAACAAATCTCATATTCAATGTTATAATTATAAGAAGTATGAACATTTTTCATCCGAATGTTATTCTTGAAAAAATAATAATGTTAAAGAGAAAGCCAATTACGCCGAGAAAAGAAACGAAGATCAAACACTTTTGTTGTCATTCAAGGGCGATGCAAAAGAAAACGTGTGGTATCTCGATTCCAGCCCAAGCAATCATATGTGTGGCATTAGAAGCATGTTCATGGAGTTGGATGAATCCATAGGTGGTCAAATCTCTTTTGGTGACTCCTCAAAAATTCCGATGAAGGGCCAAGGTAAAATTTTGATTTGGCAAAAAAATGGTCAAAATTTTATTTTTAATGTGTATTATGTGCCGAATATGAAAAAATATTTTGAGTTTAGGGCAACTTTTAGAAAAGGGATAGATAACCAGATGAAAGATCGTAACCTATTAATAAGTGATCAAAATAAAGCGTTGATTGCCAAAGTGAAAATGACAAAGAATAGAATGTTTCTTCTAAACATTCAATGTGGCGGCGCAAAATGCTTGAAGACGTGTTATGAAGATCAATCTTGATTGTGGCATCTCCGATATGGGCATCTCAATTTCGGCAGTCTCACCTTTATATTGAAGAAAAGAGGATTACCAAGTATCAATCATCCGGAAGAATTACGCGAAAGTTGTATACTCGGCAAACATTATCGAACAAGTTTTTCCAAAGGAGGCATCATCTCGGTCAACGGTGAAAACAGTCTTAGAGAGGGTGAATAAGGGTTTATGGAAAACTCAGTGCAATTATGCTAATTTGAAAAACTTTACAGCAGAATGTATATCAGAGTATAAAAAATAAAAACAATTTCACAACACAGAAAACACAGAAAGTAAATGACATGGAGATTTGTTAATTAAGGTTCACCAACTGTATGGCTAATCCCCGCCTGAGAACTCCTGTTCAGGAAATTCAACATCCAAGTGACTCCTTACGGGTGGAGAAACCCAGATCTTTTATCAAGCGCAGATCTTAGAACCTTTACACTTGCAGGCGGTAAACACCTAGAATTTTTTCATAAGGCTTAATTCCAAAACCTTTTACACTTACAGGTGGTGAACACCTAGACTTTTTCACCAAGGTTCAAATCCGAAACCCTTTACACTGTGAAGATCACAGGCCTTCTTCACTAGATCTTACAAATAATATTTTTTTACAAATTTTTACAAAACTAACTTTACAATCCTAATGATCTCAATAGATAAATCAAGTTTCAAATCAAGAAGATAATGAATTGTGTTTTGGAAATAATAAAAACATTTAAGAACGATTCAAAGAAGTTTTCAAAAAGGATTAAGAAAAACTTAAAACGAAACTTCTTCGAAAGCTAATGATCTTTCATTTATAATGACTAGAAAATTCTAAAGACCCGAAAGTTCTCTTCTCTAAAAAAGAGTAGTAAAAACTTAAGAACGAGAGAATGCCAGAGTTTTCACGAAAAAGATTAAAGAATAACGAAAGTTTGAAATAATGAAAGTGAAGTAAAAAATTTAAAATTGTGAAACTCTTTGGAAATAGGGTCATATTTATAGATTTTGAGTGAAAGGAAGTTAGAATAACCGTTCCTAAAATTTAGGACCGTTGGCAGTTTATAGCCGTTAGGAATTTGAAATTCAAATAGAAAACATAATTTTGAAATTTGGCTATACATGTTATGGACGTCTGGATGGATGTCTGGGTGGACGTTTATAAACTGATATTTCAAATATCAGTTTATAGAATCTTAGTTGTTTTGAATCAAATCGATATTTAAATAGCTCTTTAAGAAAATAATTATCTATTTATTAAAAATTAAGATGAGTAAAAGATTCAAACCATTGAAATCGACTCTTGACTCAAAGAAAATAAAAAGTCTTGAATACGTCCGTTGTTCAACTTCTCCGTTATTTCCTTTGAACTGCATTTTGATCTTCAGAGCCTCTTGATGTTAATGTTGAGATACCAGTTTCATTGTTGATTAATATTTTGCTTGAATAATTCCATTGAATTAACACTTTAACTTATTTGATATGGTTAGTAACATTTGGTATTTTTGAAATATGATTTTTGTAAGATAATCAAAACTAAAAAGAATGAGACTCATAGATTAACAATCTCTCTCTTTTTGATATTTTACAAAACTTGATTAATAAAATTTAAGATATGCATAATTTCAAAAGGATGTTATATAATTTCAGAAAGATATCTTCAAATGCCCCCCCTTGAGTATATGCATATTATTATTATTTCTCCATTTTTTTGGAAATATCAAAAAGTTAAAAGTCTGGAGGAAAAATATAGAAAAGTGAGGTAGCAAGTGAATACAAAATAAATATTAAGTACGAATAGGTTGCAAGCAAATACTAATAATTATAAGTTCACAAGAAAATATTAATAACCATCAAAATTTCAAGGAACTACAGAGTCATCAAACAAATACACAATCAAGTACCAAACAACTGCATAAGTCTAAAGTATTACATAATAAAAATGAATAACTACGCGTTGTCGTAGGACTAATAGAAACAACATTACAAAGAAACATCATACAGAAGCATACATTGCGACACTAATTAAACAAACAAATCCATACAAAGAAACTAAAAATACTTTACGACGGACTCCTAGACCTAACGGATTCCCAGAGGCTAGGAAGATGCTTCCAGTACTCTGTCGTCTTCGTTTTCCTTTCCTTGACGGAAAACCCCTGATCAGTCAAATTTATTGCACATTTGTATGGACATTTTCCCTATTATTATTAACTACTAAAAGGTGTTAATTGTAAATAAAGAACATATGTGGGTTTATTTATAAAAAGATTATTATCATATATTTCTTCATTTATAATTAATATAATTAGGAAAAATATATGCATATCATATTTAAATAAAATATTCATGAGATTATTTATTATTAAAATATGCATATCATATCAAATATTCTTAACCAATATTATTAAGATATCATATCAATTAATTGGTTAGAATATTATCTCAAATAAAACAAATACTACTAATAATATGATTTGAGATATTGTGCAGGTATTATAATAAGTTCAGCTCAGGTCTGAACTATAAGTAGGAGATCCATAACAAATCGATTCACCAAACCAAATCTGCCGAATATTAGAAGCAAATTGAAGAATCCCGCAACGGCAGAGACTGAGAGATATATTTTCAGAATGTTTTTATCAGAAGGATCTCCAAATATCGAGAGAAGAAGGCATGAAAAAATTGAAAGCTCTAACCCACCAAACGGCGGCAGATCCGCGGTCAAAATGTGCTATAGGCGGCGGAAGCGCGGTCTGTTGGCGGCCGTAGGAATTGAAAATTCAGGGTCTTGATCGTAATTTGACACACTTATTTATGACGTCTAGGGTTTCTAATTGCAAATCCTATAAAAGGACCGAGAGCATCTATCAAAAAAAATTGAACTATCTATCCATCGAAGAATTGAATTATCCATCGAAGTATTGACTGATCTACCAAGCAATCTAGAGAAAACTAGGGTTTTGTAATTTGGTTTTTCAGTGAGCAACTTTTGTAATGCAATAGTTCTTTATTTTAATTTTTGTCGCATTTATTTTCCGCACTTACTTTCTGCAATTACTTTCCACATTTACATTCCGCATTTATTTTCTGTATTTTTAATGTTAATTATGAGTTCCGTTTTCTTCCACCTTTCTTCTATTTCGTTGATCTTCATGAGCGAGTAAATTCTTGCTTGCTAGGATTTGTAAGATATGGTAGAATAATGAATGAAAAATAACTTTTCAATTCTTTTTTAAAGTTTTAATTTTTATAAAGTTTAGCAAAATGAATATTAACCCTCTTATCGGGCATGCTATCATTTCATGATAGTCACAACCACAATTTCGGATTCGTTAATGATCGTTTTGTTAAGAGTTTGAGACAAATAGGGATCAATGGAAGGACAAGGGTCGGTAAAGGGAAACCCTAATTCTCTCTAAGAGCCCTATAATCCACATTTATCGCTATTTCTGTAGTATTAAATAATTAAAAGATAAAAATAATTATTTTTAAAAACTCCATCAATTAACTACTAAATCTTATAAACCTTTTAAGCCTTCTATTATAAACTTTTCAAACCTTCTTAGTAATAAACGATAAAAATTTCATTTTTCTTCTATCAACTCGTCTAAAACAAGAAAAGCAATGTATTGTTTCCCTGTGGACGACCCGTACTCACTAGCGGCTAGCTATTGCGACATCGTTATTGACTGCGGTATTTAGAACACATAAAGACACTTTTCATATCAATCAAATGGCGTCGTTGCCAGGGAAACGGTCGTAATATTTTTTCTTGTTATTCGGGTTAATTTCTAATATAAAACCAGAAAAAATAAAAATAGAAATAAAAACCGTATTTTTTATTTTTAACGATTTTTGTGCGAGTTTTGCGAGAAATTTGGAACACTTGGAGTGAACCAACAGAGATTCAGAGATTGTCAAATAGAAGTAGAGAAGCATCAGGGTTTGGTGCCAAAATTTCAAAGGGAGATCTCATCATACGGCGGCGGAACCGCGCCAAAAGAGGCTTTTGGCTGCTGAACCGCGTCCATAGTAGGGAGTTAAGCCTCCAAATTATTTTGGTATTATTCTATAATCTTCCTCTCTCCTCTGAAATTCCAATAAAATGTTTTTACTTGCAGGATTCTTTGCAAACAGCGCCGCTAAAAATCTTTTTCCGTGTTTTAGATTTTGGTTTGTTTTGCATATTTAAAACGGACATTAAGAGGCAAGAAACCCAAATTCAGATTAGGTGTGGATTTCATCACCCTTTCTAGACCCCACAAATCACAAACGAGCATACGCATCACCATACATTAATAAAAAAATATCTAGACCAAGCCTCTAAGAACAGTCGCGCTCAATTAGGACAAAGGAGGGTCATGGATAATCTATTGCTTATCCGTATTTCTCTTGTGGTGTCTAAGGAAAGTGTGATTAAGGAAAGTGGTTTACTAAATTAGGCTCGTTATTTCGGTGAATCGTATAGCGGATACCTCACACTTACCTGGCACTTACATGGCAGCAAGATTGATAAGGAGGTGATAGAGAATTAATTCTACGTCTTATCTTTTGGAAGTCTAGGAGTGGTCTAGTGATTTGACCTAGGTGACCCTAGCTCTAAGGATTGTTTGTGCACGTTTGTGATTAATTGAGTCGTGTCTCTCTTTCAAAGCAAAACAATTTCAAAAAAATTTTTTAAAAATAATAATAATAATATTACCCTCTTTTCTTTTCATTTTCTTATAATGGGTAATCCAAATAGACGAACTCTTGGCGAGCTTTGCTATACACAACCAGATATTTCTTTGTATCATTATTGCTTTAATACAAATTCCGACCTTACCATTTCTTTAAGAGATAGAATAGAACGCTCTAGAAATAACAGTTGGACATCTCACTCAAAATCCTATCAACCGCGTCAAAATTCAACACTTTCTTATGTTGATAATCCTTTTAAGACTAGTGAGGAAACTTCTAAACCTATGTCCATCGCCGAGTATATTGCGAAGGCCCGTAGCCAAAATTTCATACCTTTCACTTCTCCAAAACCGTTAGGACAACAATTACAATCATTTTCATATGAACATGCTGATACTCCTTTTGAGGCGAACATGGCAACTTCTAAACTCATGACCATTGCTGAGCAAATTGCAAAAGCCAGTCGCCAACAATTTAACTAATCTCAATCTTCTTCATATCACAATATTGATCCTAATTCTGTTTATGAAAATTGGATACAACATTCTAACTCTTATCAACAGTACCAAACTTTCACACCCTTTCATATTAGTATTTCTCTTGAGGCTAATGTGGCAATGCGTAAACCCATTTCTATTGCGAAACATATTGAACTCGCCCGTAGCCAACAATTACAAACATTCCATCCATACTCAATTTTTGCACCTTATCTAGACAGCGCTTCTGAACATCAATTAGGAAATTCCATGGTTCAAAGAGAATTCTTCATTGAAACTTTTTCACAAACCATATTTAGTCTTGAAGTAAGTTGGAATTGAGTAATAAGAAAGAACCTGAGATCTCTCCAAGTCAAACCAGAACAAATTCTTTTGATCTCAACACCTTCCATCCTGAAATCCAACCGAATATAGTTGATGATCAACAGCTTAATAATCTAATTGATGAGTTGCCCGAGAATAACATGTTTTACTTTTCCAATCGTGAGTGTGAAAGAAGGCCTTACACCATTTCAAATCAAATCGATCCTTATCTGACTACACTTGACATTAGAAACCTTCTAATTCCATCAAGTGAACCTAGTGATACGTCGATTGAGGATAATATAATTGATGAATTTTTAAAGAACTATTCGTTCGATTTGACTGAAGGTGTTAGTGAGAGCGGTGATGAGAATATCTTTGAAGATAAACTCGCTATGTTGGATGAGTTGGATTCTCCGACCCATCATGTCCCTTCCATTGAATATGAATATCTTTCTGTGAATTTTACTGATCCTATTCTTACCACCAACCTATCCGATATGCAAAACGATATTCAACCTTCATCGCCTATATCTGGTTCAACAATACTCAACACCTAAGTTTGTTTACCCATTTCATTACATACTTCCTTCGGTTCTTCTCACCCTTTTTCACTTCCACCAAGATTTGATGAATCACACCCCAATATTTCGAGTTCTATGATTCTTGAAAGACCGCTTGATTTAGATTCTTTTAAGAATAAGGTAGACAAGATTTTCGAGTCTCCTACTTCTATAATTTCTGACGAATCGAGTATTTTGAATTCTGGCGCACAACACATTGACCTTGAAACTTTAAATTTTCCTAGTGAATCTGCCTATTCCACTTACTCTTTTCTTTCCGATGAGATTATTGTTCGGAACATCGATGAAAGTTTTGAAAGTATTTTCGCTAAAAAACTCGCGTTCCTTAAAGACTTAGATGTTTTGATGAATCAATCTCCACCGGAAATTTATGCACCTCCCTTTGAGCCCGAAGAAGTTGAACTGACACCCCTTCTTCTAATCACATACGAGAATGCGACTATTCCACTCATTCTTTATCTTTCAAATTCTCATTTTCATTCACATTTGTAATGACTCTGATTTTAATGTACGAAATTTTTTAAGTTAATGTACAGAAAAGAGTTCATTAGCCTGAGTACAAGTTATAAATTAAATTTGTTTAAGAACAGTAAGAAATAACTTGTAGCTCATTGGTAAAGCCTTGCACTACTGTGATATAGCCCCTGTGTTTGAACCCCATCAGCCACATATTATTTTTCTGATTTTTTTAAAACTTTTTGGAAGCCCAAAAGTTTACACGTGCACTGCACATAAAATGAAAAGTCTGAAGAAATCAAAACTCTATGGATGGTTGAAGAAAGTCGTTTGATCGAACGTATCGCTTTCGACTCATAATGCATTTTCACAGAAGGTGGCGACTTCTTCAATATAACAGTAGGAGAATTGCGTTTAACCACCTTCAGATGTTCAAAGCTGTTCCCAGTTGGAACAGCAGCTTGGATCATCGGAGCAGGTGGAGTCATCCCAGATGGGGAGCTGCCTGCAGCCTGCCTCACTCAGCGCTAGTATCGACGTCGGGCACGTCTAGTAACAGGGATCGGTGCTTCTTCAACTGTAGGAGCTTCATGGATCTGCCCCCTATGTTCTTTCGGACTATCTTACCACATGTGTTTATATGAAGTTTCGGCAATTGTCATTCGCTTGAACACTGATTTTCTAGGCATGGGAGCAGCAGCAGTTTGAGGTGTCAACTTGTGGAAGACAGACAGCTTGAAAGGAGTATCATCCTTCGAGGCCTTGGCCATATCAGGGGCTGTGAATACTGTTCAGACCATAATATTGCATTTATCATTCCCCTATTCTTATCCTTTTTATAAATAAACAGGTACTCTTGACGCACGTTTGTTGCATATTACAGGTTACAGGTTTCTGGAGCAAATACAGTGAAAAAGACACAAAACAACAGAAAAAGGGACTTTTGACCAACAAGCAGACCGATACTAGTCACGCCTAGTCAGAGAACAGTGCAAGGTCCAAAATGTCATGAGAGTGGTTGAAAGATCGCTACAAATATTCACTGAAATATCTGGAGAATACCTAGAAGCCTAACAGAGAAAAGGACTATAGAAACAGAAAGCCTAGAAGCCCAGAAGAAAGCCCACAAAATCTCACAGCCCAAGTCCACAGTTTGGCCGCGGATCCGCGGCCAAACCCCACCTGGCGCCGCTGATCCGCGGCCATCAAGTACCCGTGTCGGTGCATTTTTCTTCTGCTGGTGCGCTGTTGTGGGTGTTGTGATTTTAAGTGGGCAAATCAGTAATTGCGCATGTGCGAGAGTCTGTAACCCTAGGTTTCCTATTTTCCTATAAATTGTAGTTTTAGATCTAAAAATTGTATGCCTCTTTTCAATAAATAAAATTCAGAAATTCTGGAAGTGACATTCAGATCTGTTCTTTATCGCTTGGAGGGAGCCATCACCATTAGTAAGTGTTTTTTTTCTTTTATTCTTTTAATGTTATTTCATACCCTAATGATCGAGTAGTCTCCTCGCTTGTTAGGGTTAGCCTTAGGGAAAGAGTTGAGAGATGAAATCTCTCACCCCTTTCAATGCAATATTAAACTAAACCATTAAGAACTCCATGCATGCGCGCACAACCGCTCCCTGCGGCACCCTACCCCTCGAGGTAACGGTGAACCGCAGTATAAAGGGCCGGTTGCGCGCGTTTTCCATGGGGGTTAGGGTAATTAACGATAAAGGAAGGATACGAATCTAGAGGAAGAAAACATCTTCCCAAAAGAGTCGTATCCACTTTATCGATAATTACTATAACATCTAATGGATTTAAAATACGGCATTGAAAGCGGTGAGGAAACATCAATCTCCAAAACTTCCTCTAAGCCTAACCCTAGCAAGAATTTAAATTAGATTAATTAAGTTTTAGATCTAGATTTTTATAAAACCTAAATGACAAATAGAATCAACTCGTTAAGACACATAAAAGGAATTTACCCGTCTCTGTGGATCGACCCGCACTCACCGGCTAGCTGCGAAGCGACGCCGTTTCTGATTGCGATAACTCATGTTTTTGACATTAATCAAATGGCGCCGTTGCCGGGGACGGTGTAATTTTTCTTTTTGTGAATTTTCGGGTTGATATAAATTTTAAAAATTATAAAAATCTGAAAATATAAAAAAAATTACAAAAAAATTTATCAACTTTGATCTGTTTGAAGGGTATATTTTTGAATCTTGCAGGAACAGCGTCGAATCGCGGATCTGGAATTTTACAGAGGGCAAAACAAAAATTTGTACATAAGAACAGAGAGGAACTGAAGATACAGAACCATAAAATTTTTTCCAGAGGCCGATCTCTCCACTTCACCGCTCTTCCGCCGCATATGTGGGCCCCATGCCGCGGATCCGCGCTCTTATGGCCACGTCAGCAACTGAAAATTTTCTGGTTTGCCTTCTTTTCTTCCCCTCTGCAACCTACAATATATCTCTCTGTAAAAAGTTTCTGCAGGAATTCTTTGCGTAAAGAGTCTTTCTCCCCCTTCTAAATAACAGATTTTCTGCAGGTTTCTTTGCGCCGCGCTAAAAATTCTGATTGCAAGTGAAATTTTATCTGTTTTGCATAATTTAACCGGACTCTAAGGGGCTATTTGACCAAACTCAGATTGGGTGGGGATTTCATCACCCTTCCCAGGACCCCAGAAAACACCTAAGCATTTTTGCATCGACCACAATTAAATAAAAAAAAAACTAGACTCAGACCTAAGGACATCGAGCTCAATAGGAAAAGGACTAGGGTAGGCATCGGCCGTTTATCCTAACCGACATTGCGGTGTCTAGGCTAGTGGTTATTAATTAGGCCCACTGTAGTGGTGGTTCCTTCCCACTTACCTGGCCGTATTTGTCCGTGAAGAGGCGGTTTGAGGTCTATTTCTAGCTCTAGTTAGGAGCTGTCTAGTAGACCTAGGCGACCCTAGATCTAGGCCTGATTGTGCATGTGTGGTTGATACTTTTGTGTCATGAGTCCATTTTCTAAAACCGTCTTGCAAAACTCTTCAATAAAAAATTAAAGAAAAATCTTTTAAAATCTTGCAAAAATTTTGTCGCTAAGAAATCCTTGCATTCTTCTATCATGGGTACCCCACATCATAAATCTCTTGCCGAATCTTGGTATCCCGAACCTAACTTTGCGTCGTTCGTCAATGTGTTCGGTCAATTTAAAAACGATCCCTCCATGCCTAAAAAATCTCTGAAAGATCACATAGAGGAGTCTAGGAAAAACAGTTTGACTTTTCAACCCACTTTGTGTCAACCTGGTCAACCTTTACCACCTACATATGTTGACACCACTTTTCCAAGTCCTGCTGTAACTCCTAGGCCGATGTCCATTGCTGAGCATATTGCTCAATCTCGCAGTCGATCTTTCACCCCTCTCCACTCATCTAGTTTTAGGGATCCACACGATTATTCACCTTCTTATCCATATGTTGACCCTACTCCTGTCTTACCACCCACTTCCTACCCATCATACCCGACCTTCCCACCATCACTAGACACTGTTTCGACACAGCCATTAGGGAGTTTCACATACCGAACCAATTGTGAATCTTTTACTGAAACCCCCTCACCACCTAAGTCTAGTTTGGAAGAGTCGTTGGAAGCATATATTGCTGCAACAAATAAAATGATGAGGACAATGGAAGCATCCATGGCCGCCCTTACGCAACCTAGTGAACCGGTAGCTAGTGTCCCGCTTGCTCCGAATTTTTCAATGTATAAGGCGGCAGTTGGACAGAGTGAGAATGAGAGAGGATTTTCAAATCAAACCTACCCTTACCCAATTGAAGCCCACAACTTCGGTTTTCCATCGATTGTTCCAAATGATTCACCAGTTGAAAATAAAAATGAGTTGTGCGATTTTGTAGTGTTTGATTTGCCAAATTGTGAGGAACCCCTTTCGAGTGAAACCGCACCTAATCCTTTCGATCTTTACACCTCCACTCTAGAACCTACATTGATAAATATCCATGCTGTGGATGAAGTGTCTAAAGAAATTGATCTTCACTTGATTGAGGATATAGACGCCGGGAATATTTCGGATGATGAACCTGTCGATTTAATAGAAATTTTATGTTCAAATCATCATCCTGAGTTATTAAATGTTTCCCCCGAATCTCATATGCGTCTAGATTTTGATGATAATGGCATGGATGGATTAAATATTGAGGATAGTACTGAGGAGAGCCTTGAGGATAATATCGAGGTTGAACCATTTTTATTTGATGTGTCGGATTTTTCAATTCAGCCTCCTGAACCTTTGACTGTTATATCACCCTCCCTCCTTCCTATTGTTCCGACTGAACAAATGACTGTTACGCTTTCATCTCCTATACCAAGTTCGGCGTACCCATGTTTTCTTGCGAATCTTGAGAGATTTGACCCCATTGCACGACGAGTTGGTAGGTTGGCGCAATCGCTTTTAACACATCGGTCATCACATATTGCGTTGATTTATTCACTCAATTTACACCCTCAAGATCGCACTTCACTTCTTTCTTCTTTCCATCTTTCTTCTCCCCCACCGAGACCGTATTCTACCCCTCTTCCCACACGGTCTCGCGTGTTTCTCATTTCTTTCCTCCGCACCCTATTCTTGCACCAACTATACCATTACCACGATAAGATCTTTGAATGGTTGGTGCTAACCTTTGGCTTGTGTAAGGCCAAGCTTAAGTTTGGGGGGAACCTTTGTATATATGTATATATCCTTTTGTTTTCTTTTTCTATAAAAAAAATAATAAAAAAAAATTCAAAACATAAAAAAATTATAAATAAATAAACAGGGGAGTATCGGTATTTTTACCCTCTTGGTTTAGCATGACAGTGAGGACACTGTCAAGTTCAAGTTTGGGGGTATGCTCGGTACGTCTTCTTCCTTCGCATTCATTTGTATATATTTTTGCATTTGCATATTTATTTGAAAACCCATAAAAATTTGAAAAATTTCAAAAATTATAAAAATTATTGTATTTTGGCTAATTGATTGAGTTTGACAAATAGGTTAACTGGTTAGGAACAACTAGATCTTAGACTTAGTAAGTTAAAAACCCTAAAAAATAACATTCCTTAAAGTTTAATGCTAGAAAGTATATGCCTTGTAGTTTATTTAGAAATAGGCAAATTTTCGGTTCACTTCTTGGGTTAAGTCAAAATGAGGGAAAAGTATTGATGTTCTTATTAAAGTATAAGTTTGAAAAATAGTTCCTAGCTTAAGTCTAGATTCTGAAAATGTATACCCTACAATTTGCACAATCACGCACCTTGAAACTTGGAATAGTAGATGAGACCTTGAAATGTTCTTGTCTAAAGTCCTTAGTACGAAGAAAATAAAAGAAAAAGGGTGAATAAAGAATAAAAAAATGGACACTGGTTTTTGTGATCACTTAAGGCTGCAAAAATAGAAAAATATTTAGCGAGGGTGCTTCATCACCTAGTGCCTTAGACCAACTGGTTTGGGAGTCACTGCTAAAGCCTTGGGTATTGCAAGAACTAGGAAGTACGCTTTAAATTGCAAACGCATTTTTGTAATCGGTCGTTGGTACCTCAAGAAGTATTAACGGTCGCATGAAGGATGTGTAAGCATATTTCATTTAAATTCACCAACTAATTAGTACTTTGGACAACGGACGAAGGGCATGATTGCTTGATTTGAATCTCCAAGTGTAGGGGTGATCTATACACACACGTAGGGGTATGTGATTGGAATCTAGATAAGAGAAAGGAATGAAGAATAGAACTTGTATCTTTAATAGAGTTGATAGAAATTCCTAAGTGGAGATAAAACCCTAGAGGGAAGACTTAAGAGATGCCGAAAGCTAAGTAGGTCTACATAACATATATAATCTTAAGTTAAATAATGAGGAAGCGTGAAGAATGTGGGTGGATAATTTACAAGTAAAAGATAATAGAATTCCTTGTTAGAAAACCTAATTGGAGAACAAAAGTCAATGGGCCGAGTTGATAGGATTTTGTGGGTGTAATCCGCTGAAAACCCTCAGGAGACAACACTCCTCCTACTAGGGACACCTAGAGGTTTAACGGCTTGTTGCACGAGCTCAGTGCAATCGCGTTTCCCTGCGAAAGTGCGGTTAGGATTTTAGTGAATAAATAATAAGTTTGCTCGAGGACGAGCAAAAGGTAAGTTTGGGGGTATTTGTTCAGACCATAATATTGCATTTATCATTCCCCTATTCTTATCCTTTTTATAAATAAACAGGTACTCTTGACGCACGTTTGTTGCATATTACAGGTTACAGGTTTCTGGAGCAAATACAGTGAAAAAGACACAAAACAACAGAAAAAGGGACTTTTGACCAACAAGCAGACCGATACTAGTCACGCCTAGTCAGAGAACAGTGCAAGGTCCAAAATGTCATGAGAATGGTTGAAAGATCGCTACAAATATTCACTGAAATATCTGGAGAATACCTAGAAGCCTAACAGAGAAAAGGACTATAGAAACAGAAAGCCTAGAAGCCCAGAAGAAAGCCCACAAAATCTCACAGCCCAAGTCCACAGTTTGGCCGCGGATCCGCGGCCAAACCCCACCTGGCGCCGCTGATCCGCGGCCATCAAGTACCCGTGTCGGTGCATTTTTCTTCTGCTGGTGCGCTGTTGTGGGTGTTGTGATTTTAAGTGGGCAAATCAGTAATTGCGCATGTGCGAGAGTCTGTAACCCTAGGTTTCCTATTTTCCTATAAATTGTAGTTTTAGATCTAAAAATTGTATGCCTCTTTTCAATAAATAAAATTCAGAAATTCTGGAAGTGACATTCAGATCTGTTCTTTATCGCTTGGAGGGAGCCATCACCATTAGTAAGTGTTTTTTTTCTTTTATTCTTTTAATGTTATTTCATACCCTAATGAGCGAGTAGTCTCCTCGCTTGTTAGGGTTAGCCTTAGGGAAAGAGTTGAGAGATGAAATCTCTCACCCCTTTCAATGCAATATTAAACTAAACCATTAAGAACTCCATGCATGCGCGCACAACCGCTCCCTGCGGCACCCTACCCCTCGAGGTAACGGTGAACCGCAGTATAAAGGGCCGGTTGCGCGCGTTTTCCATGGGGGTTAGGGTAATTAACGATAAAGGAAGGATACGAATCTAGAGGAAGAAAACATCTTCCCAAAAGAGTCGTATCCACTTTATCGATAATTACTATAACATCTAATGGATTTAAAATACGGCATTGAAAGCGGTGAGGAAACATCAATCTCCAAAACTTCCTCTAAGCCTAACCCTAGCAAGAATTTAAATTAGATTAATTAAGTTTTAGATCTAGATTTTTATAAAACCAAAACGACAAATAGAATCAACTCGTTAAGACACATAAAAGGAATTTACCCGTCTCTGTGGATCGACCCGCACTCACCGGCTAGCTGCGAAGCGACGCCGTTTCTGATTGCGGTAACTCATGTTTTTGACATTAATCAAATACCAGCCATTTAAAGACTGATTTCTTTAGGATCATGGGCTTTTTAGAGGATCCCGCAAAGTTGGATTTCAGCCTCTGGAAGACCAAACCTTCATATTGAGCATGTTTATCATCAAAGCCGACAGCAGTAATTGTCAGCCTATCAAAGACTTACTTCTTCGGTGTCTCCTCCTTTAGTGCTAAGATGCCAAGAAAGGGAAGTGGAAGCATCGTCCTAAAAAAGAGCCCATCGAGTTGTTATGCCACCTGGGCCATCAGAATGCAGGGTACAGGGGCCATGGCCTGCCCTGACCAAGTCTCTCTAGCTGGAGTAGAGTTGGAGCTATCATTGGGGTTGGGGTTGCTGGGTGAGGCCATTGATCTGCATAGAAGAGAAGCACCAGCTTTAGTAACCCAAACATCCAAGGGCAACATAAACATACCGTGATTGGTTCGCGAAACACGACACATAAAGTGTGGAGTGGAAAGAGAAAAATATCCCACCGGGCATGCCAGAATCTGTTTACCGCCGGAAACCGGACCGAGATGCGGGGAGCGCGTCCAACCTGAATTTGGGGGAAGATGCTATTTGGAACATATTTATCCACCTCTCCAAAAATACCAAGTTGATTTATAGCACCGTATATCGGAGGTTTGGATGGATGCGACCGTTGTAGCAGATTTATCAGATTCCCCCTCATATGTGAGGGTTTTTTATTTATTGTGGGAACGTTTTTTCCTGCAGGCGCAAGACGTTTCAGTTAATTACGTTATCACCAAGCGATAACAACTTTTGTAACAACCCTAAATTTCCTATACAAGTTTTTACAAAAAAAATTCAAAAATCCATAAAGGGGTATTTTAGCCTGAGCATAAGATATAAGTAATTTTATTGCTTTTTAATTACAAGTTAAAAGAATGTAACAACTCCATTTTTAGTGTACAAAAATTTGCTTTAAAATTAATGTATACTTGGAGTATTTACATTTGCTGTTATTACTTTAAGTAATTAATTAGCTCCATAATTACAAAGAGGAGCTTGTAGCTCATTGGTAATACCTTGCACTGCTGAACCAAGCCACCAGAGTTCAAATCCTATACTCCACATTATTTTTAATATTGATTTTTTTTTTAAAACCTTTAGAATACCAAGGGTTTACACGTGCATATCTCAAAAAAAACCACTACACCCAAAAATGTAACATTTCCAGAGGTTAGATGAACCGTCGGAGGGGATCCCGGCCGCCTGACTCGGCCGGGAATCGGCCAAATCGGCATCGACTCGGCCGACTCAGTCCTCATACCGAGTCACGACCGAGTCGGCCGATTCCAGCGACGACCCCAACATGAAAATTATTTCTTTTCACATTCCCTATGCACCTGCAAAATTTTAGTCTCAGACCATTTCCAGAGCTCTTTTAAAACCCCAACTACTCCACTTTTAATACATTTTTCATACATTTTATCACATTTTTCATTTTAACCTTTCACCTACCCTAACCCTAGCCTAACCCTATAAATATCATCCCTACCCTCTACCCTCTCACTCCAAACTCTGAGCCAACTCTCTAAAATTCTCAAGAACTCTTGTGTGCAATCGAATTGAGCGAAAGGCGAAGCTCCGGCGAATTCTTCGGCGGAATTTCCGGCAACGACCGTAGGAACTCCCGGGGACGAAACGACGCACCGGCGACTCCTCCCGATCCACCTTCCTCTTATCTTTGATCGAAACCCGTAAGTCCTCATTTCTACCTCTTTTTTCTTTTCTAAAAATACGGATTTACAAAACCCGACGGAATCGGAACAAATCCGATTTCCGATTCGGTTTCTTTATAAAACTTCACTTCTCGTTAATACAGTTACGCTTAAACTCTCTCATGTTGACTATTAAACACTAATCAACCAAATTGATCAAGTTTCATATCATAAAATAATGGTTATTTCATTTTACCGTATTTTCATTTAAATACCACATAGTTTTGATTCTATATTCAATATCACAAAACTTGCTATACCTTTAAGTAGATCATGAGGTAATGACCTACCTCCTCACACACTCATATACAACATAGCACAATATCCTTGGGAACATAGAATACGGGAAAACGACACAATTTCATTTTAATACCATTTACTTAACAAAACCGTTTTTTAAAGGATTTAGTATTTATACAAATCTTTGCAAAGCGCCGCTACAACCCATTTTGGGGAACCCGTTCGGGATGGTGCGGATTATCGCACATCCTCGGGCTTAGTAGTGCGAGATTCAGACCTCCGCAAGGAGCATTCGGTCTCGAAAGATTTAAAATACGACATCTTATGAAAATGAGATTTTTAGAATATAAAATATATATTAAAATTATTTTTGTATAAATATATGTATTTTCATAAATAAAATACCTATTTTGTTATGATATAAATATTCCACATTTTTTCTAAAAAAATCACAAGAATCAATTTTACACTAAAATACCATGAATTCCATACAAAACCAATATTACAAATAAATACCACTTATTATGAAAATAGGATATTTTCACTAGAAATATCACAATATAAAATCTATATTCATTACAACTCTAAAGACGATTAATAAATACTTGGGGTGTATTTTGAAAACTATACAAGAGTATTTTTACATAAAAACCCCTCAAGTTCTATAAATTACCCTAAAGATCCTAGTAAATATAGGTTTAAGCGGGACCAATCTCTTGAGCCTCAGGGAGCCGGAGAAGTGAGTGCTTGCCTATTTTAGGTAGAAAACTTAATAATGGTGTTATCAAAACGGTAATCGTCTTTGAAAAAGACACAAATCCTGCCGCCCATGTGCAGCGGTTACCGATAACATCAAAACAATCAGGACTTCAATTTACCTTTCTAATTATCTGACTCAGTTTGAGTCTCATTATAATCTGACTTGAATATGATTCAAGTACAATCTACAATCTACAATCTACAATATTACAATTCAATACGAATCCATAAATCCATTATTCTATATATTCAATCTATCAATCTATACAACTTAACTGAACCGAACCATGTATATACATTCCATTTACATGATCATCCAGTTTACATGATTCTCCAGTTACATACATGATTCTACAGTTACATCCGTTTACCGATATCATAGTTTCGGTCAGTCATCCAATTATACAATCAATACAATTTACAATACAACAATACAATCAAGATAACACGGGGTTTAAGGGGTAGATTGGTATGGAAGGTGTTAAAAGTGGCACGAGACAGCAAGATTAAGACACCTAACATGAATCCAATTGCCGTTGTTCCGGATTGTATAACGGAGCCTTGTACTTCCATTTGCCTCTAGTCTCTGGCACATAGAAACTCCTCTCGTATACACCGGCATCCTTCTGTACCAAACTACAAATAACAGCGTTAACACTAAATACAACATTATAACAATATAATACAACTTTAAAAGCTACACTCTCTCTCTTTCTGTCTATTCTACTTCCCCCTTATCTTTGGGACTTACCGAGCGATTTGTTCGCTGACGACATTCTCTTTCTTTCTTCTTTGAATGTCGTCAGGTGATCTGGACACGTCAGAGATCGAGCCCACTGCTGAAGACTTGGACCAGTTCAGTGAAGACCCCGAGCTCTAGTCATTGTACATTTTCCATTTCAGTACTCTTCTTTTCTGTTATGCCATTGTTTAGGCATCGCTTTTTATTTCAGTTGTATTTACTTTCCATGCATTGTACAGAAAGAATGTGAATAAATAAAGTTGTTGTTTTTAATTATATCTTGTCTCTTGTGCTTTGCTTAGATACGCTTAGCGTATTTACTTCACAGTAAATACGTAGCGGACAAGTTGCGTCCTCTGCCCGTACACTGGGAAGCGGGGCGTGACAACTTTATCTACTCCAATTTACTTCATGTGTCATGTTATATATTATTTATTTGGAATTGCCCTTGGATTGTATACGGAGACTAATATATGTCGTCGCCCATAGGGCGTGGATTAGTCCAAATCCGTAAATCTCAGATTGGGTTGAACCTAGATCATATGTTCCATCAGTTCAGGATATATACTTAAGGACCATTAGACGTATATGAGACTAATATCAACTTAAGAATATATTTAAAGGCCGTTAATTTTGTTTTAGATTAAGGTCAACTTAATATGAGCATATGGGCTCAAGAAATATCATAGAAACTTAAGTTTTATAACACTTAGTCAGTTTGGACTAAGAATTGGCTCTGTATATTGGCGCCCAGAAGTTCTAGCGCATGCCATGTGTCATACAGACAAAGATACATGGGTCTATGGCATATTGAATTATTGGCGCATCAGGGTTGTGGCTCATGTTACGTATACAATGGGTATTGGCGCATGCATTTGACTATTTTAGTCTCTGGTGCATTAAATATTAACGCCCATGGATTGTGGAGCATGCTACGTAGCAGGTCTCTATTGGCGCATATATCTCTAGCGCATATGCCCATATTGGCGCATATGCCTCTATTGGAACATATCTTCATTGGCGTATGGCCTTTATTGGCGCAAGCCCTTTATATTGACGCATCTCTATGTGGCGCATGCCCATTGGCGCATATGCCTCTGTCGCATGGTCGCTTAGGGTTTTGCATAGAGATTAATCTTTGTTCTTGTAACAACCCTAAACTTTCTGTGCAATTTTTTTTTCAAAAATACAGAAAGGAGCACTTGAGCCTGAGCACAAGTTATAAGTTTGATTTGCTTTTGAATAGTAAGAAAGAGCTTGTAGTTTATTAGTAAGACCTTACACTGCTGTTACAAAGCACTAAAGTTCAAATCCCATCAACCACATATTCTTTTTAAATTGATTTCTTTTAATCTTTTCAGAAGCCCAAGAGTCTACACATGCATAACCCGTAAAATCAAAAGTCACACATAAAACAAATAAGTCCACTACGGTAGACTAAGCGACGGGGACACGTGACGAGGAGACGCGGCCCGACTCGGGCCGGCGACTCAGCCGAATCGGCTGGCGGCGCCGGTCCGACTCAGTCGAAACACCATTTTTCTTCTCTCCTCTGCAACCTTTGGCCTACCCCATAACCCCTATATTATTTAAATTCCGTGCACATTTACAGAGCAAATTAAAACCCCCATTTAATCCATTTTTAATACAAAATTTTAATACACCCTTTCATTAACCTAAACCCTAATTTTTCCTATAAATACCACATCACAAATCACCCCCTCACTCACAAATCCCTGCCAAAACTCTCAAGAAATTTCCAAGTTCCCATTGTGTACAAGTGGAGTTAACAAAGGGCGAAACTCCGACGAAGTTCCGGCGAGGATACGAGGAGTTTCCGGCAACGAAACAAAACAGCGACGAATTCTAGACCTCCTCCTACCTCTCCCCTCTCACCAAAGCCAGTAAGTCCCCCCCTCTCTCTCTTTTACTAGTCTCAAATTCTTAATTCTTAAAACGTGTCGGAAGCGGAGTTATCCGGCTTCCAATTCTCTTTTCTTTCAAAAATACAACATTTTCTTAATAACAAACCTATAACTTTTGATATATTGTTTAATACTAATTAACTAAGACAATAGATCAAGTTTGACATTAAAATGATAACCATAGCCAGTTTTATTTCAATTTTACATTAAAATACCTGTATGTTTCATATCGACATGTTTATACATTTTAACCTTGCTGGCTTTAGAAAACTCACGAGGTAATGACCTACTTCTTTACAACACTCATATGTAATATAGCACGATGATATTTGGAAACATAGATTTGGGAAAAATACGATTTTATACATAACTACCTTCGACTTATAAAAACCTTTTTCTGCAAGATGTGTATTCCAACAAATCTTTGCAAATGTGTCTCTACAACCCATTTCGGGGAACCCGTTCGGGATAGTGCAGATTATCGCACATCCTCAGGCTTAGTAGTACGAGATGCAGACCTCCGCAAGGAGCATACGGTCTCGAAAGATTTAAAATATAATTTTCTTTAGAAAAATATGATTTCTATTATAAATAAAACTTATATTTTTAATAAATATATATATATGTAATTAATATCAAAATATCTATTTTAATATTTATAATATTTCACATTTCCAAAATTCAAGAAAAACATTCCATTTACAAGAAAATACCAAACAATTCCAATATTACAAATAAATACCATATATTATGAAATTAGGTTTTATTCACTAGAAATGTCACAATGATAAATATACATCAATAAAAACTCTAAAGACGATAATAAAATACTTGAGGTGTATTTTGAAAATTATACAAAATTATTTTTACATAAAACCCTCTCAAGTTATACTAAATTACAATAAGAACCCTAATAAACATAGGTTTAAGCGGGACCAGTCTCTTGAGCCTTGGGGATCCGGAGATATGGGTGCTTGCCTATTTAAGGTATACAACTTAACAAACGGTGTTATCAACACGGTAATCGTCTTTAAAAAAGGCACAAATCCTGCCGTCCATGTGCAGCGGTTACCGATTACACCAAAACATCAATTTCTTTTCTAATTGTCTGACTCAGATTGAGTCTTATTATAATCAATCTGACTTGAATATGATTCAAGTACAAACTACAATTCAATATGAATCCATGAATCCATATATTCAATCTATACAACTTGACCGAACCGAACCATGGATATACTCCATTTACAAGTTCATCCATTATATCCGTTCCATTACTGATATTATGGTTTCGTCAAGTCATCCATCTATATACAATATACAATTCAAACAATGCAACAATACAATCAAGACATCGCGGGGTTTATAAGGGGTAGATTGGTAAGAAAGGTGTTAGAAGTGGCACGAGACTGCAACCATAATACATCTAACCTGAATTCAATTGTCGTTGTACCGTGGCTGAACGGTTCCTTGTACTCCTGATACCTTAGTCTCCGGGGAAAGTGAGACTCCTCTCGTATACACTGGCCTCTTCTGTACCAAGCTACAAACAACAGCGTTAACAATATAATACAACTTTAAAAGTTACACACACTCTCTATCTATTCTATTTCTCCCTCATCGTTGGGACTTACCGAACGATTTGTTCGCTGACGACATTCTCTTTTTTCTTCTTTAGAATGTCGTCAGGTGGATCGGACCTTCAGGAGATCGAGCCCACCAGCAAGGACTTGGACCAGCTAGCTTTCGACCCAGAGCTTTAGATTCCTTGTACACATTTACATTCTGTATTTTCCATTTCTGTTATGCCACTGTTTAGGTATTGCTTTCCATTCCATGTACTTACTTTTCAGATGGATTGTAAAAATAATGTTAATAAATAAAGTTGATGCTCTTTTACATCATGTCTCTTGTGTACATTTTACTTATATTTCTTAGATACGCTTAGCGTGTTTACTTCTGAGTAAATACGTAGCGACCTCGTCCCGTCCCCTTCGCCGTATACCGGGAAGCGGGGCGTGACAGTTCTTTTGAAACTTAAGTTTCATGAAATTTATGTTTCTGTTAATGGTTATTTTGGCTATTAACGATATCAAGATCATAACTTTTATGATTTGGAGTCTCCTTTATATGTGTGTGTGTGTGTGTGTGTGTGTGTGTTTTCTTTAGAAATTTAAATTTTCTTGTCCACCATCATTATAATTTTATAAAGAGGCTATGTTCCTCTCTCAAACTCTATATCTTAAGATCAAAGAAATCTCTCTGATGGAAACTTAAGTTTTCTCGAGACAAAATTTGATCTGAAGATCTTAAGATCATCGAAAAGAACTTAGGTTCTGAATCTGAAGGTTAACCTTCTCATGGATGAGGCTTAAGCCTATATATCATGGAGATCATTCTTCTTTTCTCATCTTAATCAATGATGATGAGGAAAAATACGAAAGCTGTGATTGCAGAGAACTTAAGTTTCTAATCATGCTTATGGGTGGTGTTATCTCGTAGAAGCTTAAGGGGAGTATTCTCTCTCTTTTTTTCCTGACCTCTAGGGCCTTTATATAGGGTGTGAATATTGTTGGGAAAGTAGAGACAATCTCTTTTTGAGATGTCTCTAATTGATCTTAAGATCAAGCCCAGGTCCTTAAACACCGTTAGATTATAATCCGAAAATTATCTGTTGATATGATTAATATCTTTCTTATTTAAATAAAATATTCAATTGATTCTTTTGTTTTAAAAGAAAATATGAAAAGAGCTAATATTAGCCCGGGTGTGTAAGCACCGTTGGATTATAAATCCGAGGGTCCTTGTTAACAAAATTTATATTTTTCTTTGTTTAGAAAAATATAAAAGATTTTATCTCTTATTAACAAAATTATCTTTCTGTTTTAGAAAGATAAGGAAAATTTTAAATAGTTTAAGCTATATATTTTAAATCTTTATTTAGAGATTTGTTGGTTAACCAGATTTATTCTTTCTATTTGAGAAAGATGTGGAAAATATTTTTCCAAATATAGTTTAAACTATCAAAGAAGTAAGGGCCTCAAAAATTGGCGCAGCGCCAGAAATTATTGGTGCATACTTTTTAGCAGCGCCTATCTTTCTGGCGCATGAACTTAAGTCCCATGGATTAATGTGTATTAATTATTATTTTTTTGGAGGGAACATCCTTCAAATCCCTCTTTAAATCTTTTTTTATCTACTTAATTCCTTTTTTAACTCATCATACTTCTCTTCTCCATCCCCTATAAATTCATGACTGTCCCATTCACTTTTCCCCTAGGTGATATTTTGAAAATTCTCTCAAAAATCTTATCTCTAGTCCAACTTCTTCCCAACCCAAAAGACGTCGAAGCTCCGCGAAATCATACCCACGTTCCTTCAAGTCTAATTCATTGTGAAGCTATCTCTTTTCTCTACGTTACTCCATAAGTCGCCAAAGAACGTCAGTAGTTCATCATCCTTCTTGCGTTGCGATCTTGGTTCTTCAAACCGACGCTCCTTCCGTCGCACATAATCTTACGAGTGGTTTTCAGGTAAATATCCCCTTCTCTTATCCCTCTTCTCTTTGAATCAACCCCTTACCTTGTTGCCAAACATATCTTTGATTTGTGCTACATCCATATTTTCCGTACCTGAATAATTTCCGTTAAATCGAAATTCTCTTTATGCATTATTAAATAAAAAAAAAGTTTATGATGAAATTAACATACATCTAATTCTAACCAAGTTATGATAATCATATAATATCAAATGACACTATAACATGTAATCCGCGTTATTAATATTCTCTTCATGATATGTCTTTTTGCTATATACACGTAACATCAATTTCATGAAACTTTTAGTATTCTTTATACTTTATCATGAATTTAGAATTGTTATACATATTTTAGTGATAGATCACGGGTAATGACCTACCTTATACACGCACACTTTGGAATCATAACAAGCTCTTATATTGTTATATTTTTCTAAAACAATCAAATTTCACTAAAATACTATCAAGTCGCCAAAATTGAATTTAATCGATACTTCTTTCCGGGCAATTTCGCCCCTCACAACCCTCATAAGAGGAGTGTTGTTGAAGATGGTGTGAATTATCGCATAGCATGGATCTAGTGAGTGAGATCGAAGTTATTCACGGAGCGCGTTCTCAAAAGAAAAGAAAATACAGTTTTTAAATCAAAATAAACAAATTTAACAATATAAAAATAACTTAACAATTTGTAAGTTAAAAGAAAACAAATTCGCAAATTAGATATTAAATAAAATACGCTAAATTGAAAAGATTTAATTTCAATTAAAATACCTTAATGTTTACAAAAGTTAGCTTTTACATTAAAATACCATGAACTTTTAAAAGCTAAGTTTTGTTACTAAAATACCACGAAATATCTAAAATATATTTTTATTAAATACTCTCAGTATTTTAATTAATATCTTTTACCAAAAACAGGCTCGAGCTTTCTAAATGAACTATTGTACATAAATACCATGGAGTTCTAAATTACCCAAGTTCACATAAAATATGTATAATACATAACATGTTTAATTTTTAAAGTATTTAGATAATAAATGGGTTTAAACGGTATATTTTCTCTTGAGCCTCGAGGAGCTGGAGAAAGTGGGTGCTTACTAGTTTAGACTAACTAGTATTCGTCTGGCAATCATACTTAAAAAGGGCACAAATACTGTCGGCCATGTGTAGTAGTTGCCATATTAAATCACATGAATACCGAAGTATATATAATCAAACACATGACATCCTACATGACTTGACTTGAACACTTGAAACTTTACTTAAACCTGAACTTGACTTGAACTCGAATTTGACTTGAAACTGAACTTGAATTTGATATGAACACTTGACATGATTTGTACTAAACCATCATGCTTGATCCAACTTGACTCAACCCATGAATACAAATGATATAAATTGCACTTAACATGACTACATAATCTTGACATGAACTCAATTTTGATATTACATCAACTTTTGTATTCATGAATTCGATCAAGACTTGTAGTTTTAATTATAGACTAATATACGTGGGGTGTTGGGGTAGTTTGAGTATAAATCCAACGGAATTTCACGAGTCTCATAATTACAAATCACGTATTCACGAATTTACGGATGAGGACCCGTGTTTCCAAGTCTTTGGAACCCTACTCTTGGATTTGGAATACTTCAATAACAATTGAAGTCCTGTTACTTTTGGGTTCATGGTTCCTTACTCCTGAGGTTCTACTCTTGAGTTCAAGAACATTCTTGAAATTGGTTGACATTCACACTTGAACAAACGTTAGTTAACTTACCTTATTAGTAGGTTTTTTAAAACACGTTAATAGTACACTTCATGTTCACTACACATACACTACAAGGCCATACCATACTTGTTTATCATGCTCATGTTATATTGACATGCTTACATAGTTGTCATGAACATTGCCTTGTTCATGCTTCATTATTTCCCTTCACACCATATCACACATCACCTTACATTTCTTTTATATACGTCACACTTTCTTTTGGGACTTACCGAGCGCAAATTCGTTGACGGGTATTCCACTCACTTTTGTTTCTTTGGAATGTTTGGCAGATAATCTAGAGACGGGAGAGGTGGAACTCACTGTAGATGAGTACTCCTAGCTAGCTTCACAGACCAACTATTAGTTTTTTTTCCGCACTTTACTTTTCCAGTACGCCTCATATTTAAGGCTCTTTGCATTTTACTTTAATATCTTGTAATCAGTTGTAAACTCTTTGAATGTAAATATATCGATTTTGGATTTTATTTCGCTTGTCTGTTTTTGTGGTATTTTATATTGTTTATTTTACGCTTAGCGTATTTGTTTCGAGAAAGTAGATTTTCGGAATAAATACATAGCGGACTTATCACGTATCCGTTACCGCTCTTTTGAAAAACGGGACTTGAGAAGATTATTGTAAATATGTTATG
Source organism: Agapanthus africanus (assembly GCA_030015575.1). Lineage (NCBI taxonomy): Eukaryota > Viridiplantae > Streptophyta > Magnoliopsida > Asparagales > Amaryllidaceae > Agapanthus > Agapanthus africanus. The sequence goes on from JASDDO010000031.1 coordinate 505,413,844, forward strand.
ACTCTAATTCACAGTTACAATTTTTCTAATGCAAAATATCTTTTTAATATTAAATTATCATATCAGGTTTGATAGAAGCAAATGGTAATGCTTCAATCATATATGTTTATCTAACACCAGTTTCGTACATGTGTCAATATCCCACGTTTATCAAAATAATAATGGTCATTTTTATTTACCATGGCTACTTTATTCCAATCTGCATCCATTAAGGATTATAGGATATGAATACGGTAATACATATATCAGCTTCATACCGTTTCGTTTACTACCGTAAAAAAGTTTGTCACATTCCAAGAAAAGCGTCCCAAGGTAAGTTGAAAGATAAAAAATTTAGGTTTTTTTTATCAGATGGTCTCTCAAAACTTGGATATTAACCTTTTACACCTCCAAAGATTTCCTTTCAAAGATAATGAAGTTGTTATGAACTTTTCAATACCTTCCCACTTAGGCATGCCATCATTCCATAATCAACTTTTTTCTATTTTAAAGTTCTCTTCCCAATTACTCTCGGCTTATCTCCCTTCCATATATGTTTTTTACTTATTCTTGTGAAATGTCTCTGCCACTGCATCAAAACGTCAAACTTATGATGAGAATTAAGCGAATATATTTTATATTGTAACACGCCCCCACAGGTCAAAGACCCTTTGAGCCGAAACATTGGCTTTTGCGCAGCTGTATTTTTAATTTAAATAAAACCGCATTTAATACACGCTCGTAGATTGCCCTCATACCATATACATATACATATACATATATATATATATACATATATATATATATATATATATATATATATATATATATAAGAACGAGAGTGCCAATTATATATATTTTATTTATGAGTGTTTACGGCCTTTGATATAAGTGGATTCTAACAATAAAACTCAAGCCTTGTTGAGATTTGACTCATCTTATATTTTATACCCATATACCTCTCATAATTTTTTCAAGATGATATTATTTTAATCGCATCTCAACACGTCCCTCATGTGAGTTTCACTCTTTTTGGGTGAGCGTTTTGTAGAAAACCCAAATTTTTAAATCACATATCGAAGGCCGGTCATAAGAAATTGGCTACAAGAAAGGGATTTTGGAAGTATTAATGAAAGAATCAATAGTAGAATAATAGTCTGCAGGCAATATTTTGGAAGTTTTAATGAAAATGAAGAGAGCCGCAACCAGATCTAGCGAAATCTGCCATTAAAATTTGATATAACTAGGGTTTTGCACGTGCTATACACAAGAATGTATTCTAATATGATAATAAATAATCATGTTACATATTCATATCACATTTTTATTATTATATCCTCCAAGTCAATTCATAGCATATCACCTATCTTCTTTTAAACTTAAAATTTAATTACAACACTTTTAAACTTAAAATTTCATATCATCTTTGCACGTGCTATGCATGAAGATTTTAGTGAGATAGCAAACCACAATTTAAGTTGAATGAAAATTTTAGTTAGGATAGAGAATTACTTGAGATACGACTGACCAAAAAGAAAATATCAATTTGTTTTTAAGAGTGTTATAGATAGAATTGACAAACACAATAGGTACCCTTGTACGCGCGCCTTAATGAGTGCCTCCTCAATTTGGTCGGGCCTTTCAAATTGCGGTTTGAATGAAATTAACTTCAACTATGTTTAACTGTATATGAAAAGTATTGTGATTCATGTTTAAGCTAGGTTTCGATTTAACCTAATCAAATTCGAAATCAAGTTTCTTTCAAGCTTGTTTTGTCAAGCTCACATTGATTTCCCCAATTCGTCAAGTCCAAATTTAGTTTAACTATCATCTTGATTACTAAACGAGCCGAGCTTACAAGCAAAATCAAATCGGCCCAACTTGGGTCCAAGCTCGCTCGGATTGATTTGTTTTTAGCCTAGGTCATGGCTCAAGGACATCCCTCAAAAATAAATAAATATAATAAGATTATAGCTAAACAATATAAGCTTTTTTAACCAAAAGTAAAACTTATTTAGAATTGAATATGAGTATTTCTTTTGAGCGATTATTCGGGAATTTTTTTGTTTTGTTCGCTGGTAACCCCCGATAAAAATACAAGGGAAAATTGTCACAAAAGAACCCCCGGCCCGTTCACTAAAACCTTTGATAGTTTCAAAATTGTTGGGAAGGGCCTAACGTTCAAAATCATTGTGGCAAAACCTTAGGCCGCATTTCATTTAGCATTTATTCCCTCCAAAAATAGATGCAACTGTTTAGATATTATAAGCAACTTTTTATATAATACAGACAACTAGCATAACGGGTGTTTTAATTGGGCCCATGGATTTTTTAACAAGAGCAGAGGGCCCTGAGGTTTTTACACAGGTTTGAAGCGGGTCGAGGGCTTTTTGACTTGTTTGCTGGACATGCAAAACTCATGCCACGAAATAAAAAAATCAAGAAAAGGAAAGGTTACAAGAGCGCTGCACCCCTCGAACCAGGCCAACGTGTCGCCGTCACCGGCAACGATGGCCGTACGTGGTGGAGCCCACACCGACAAGCCTGCCGTTTCGACCACGCAAACGTGGCAGCAGCTACGTCCCCCAGTGGCACTCCCGCAATTCCCTCCAAATCTGACACCACTCTCCTAACCCTCCTCCGTGATTTTCCAACACAACACCTCCTAAACGATCCGAGCCTGTGTTATTCCTTGATATTAAAATCAACGGTCAGGAATATTTTGATCTTAAAATCAACGGTCATGATCGGCCGCAAAACAATGCGAAATGGAGACTTTGGTGTTAGTGTATTTCACGTGATTTGCACCAATGATGTGGAGTCAGGATTCTCTCAGAGCACTAAAACAGCAGGGAACCAAACAGAAATGGATCCAAATCCCTCCATTTTCGTCGCAAAACCTAGAAAAAAGAGTGGCCGGTATGTAAATTATAATAGTATTAGTGACCTTAAGGGATCTTAGCCACATGTTTTACGTGCAAAGCACATAGGATACGCTAACACCAAAGGCTTCTCTCTTTTACTATTCTGGACCGTCTATTACTATTTTGGATGGATTTGGACTTTTGAATGTAACAGCATGGGTGCTATTATGCCCATAACAGCAGCCATTCCGAATCCCAAAATCTCTCCTCTCCCATCTCCATCTCCGCACGAAAATCAACTCCAGTTGTACGGCCCAACTCCTCCTCTTCTTCTCCTTGTTGTTGGACTAAGCATAGTCACAAATTCGTCGTTCGGGTATAATTCGGCGAGGTCGAAAATTCGGATTCGGAGAACTATTCGGAAAAATTCGGCAGGTATTCGGGAAAGATTCGGTAAGTGTTCGGGAAGGATTTCGAGCAAGAAATTAATATGTGAGACGCTAGATTTTAATTTTGTGAATTATTTGCTGTTTTTTTAATTATTCGCTGTTTTGTCACGTAATTCGGGAATACTTCGCGAATTATTCGGCCCGCCGATTAATTCGGCGATTAAGTCGGCTGATCAAAAATTCGCGAATTATTCGCGAATTCGGCGAATAATTCGCGAATTATGTGACTATGGGACTAAGGGCCTGTTTGGCACTATTTGGAGTAGGAAAACAATGATTTCATAATTTTGTGTTTGGTTGGACAAGAATTGAGGAGTTTGGATTTGCTTGTCTTTTGTGAGGGGCCACCAAAAACAAAATGTCCATGAATGCTCTAAAAATTTTAAGATTCACAAGTGTTTGCACTATTCATGTTATTTTAATTGTACTTTTATTTATTCAATAATTACCTCTCTCTGTCTCTCTAAAGTACTTAAATCCAAATTTCATTTTCTTTCCGCCAATCAAATAAGGGTTACAAGGATCTACAAAGCCAATACTACAAATCTAAAATCAACCAAACCCAAAATTAATCAATCCAAAAAATTTCAATTGTATTATTTGGGAATCCAAATTTCACAATCCTCGGAGCAAAAGGCCCCTGAATAAACCATCGGAAATTTCAAACATTTCCTCCTAAGAAAATCAGCACTCTCGTTCCCATAAATACCCAATTATCCTCATAAATTCCTCAAACAATTCATTTAAAAGGGAGAAAAAAAATGATTCAAATTTTCGAGGAAAAAACCCTAAAGATTCTACGCAAGCACATCATCAAATCCTCTCTCTTCATCCTCCTCTTAATCGCAGCCTTCTCCTTCTCCTTCTCCTTCTTCTACTACCAACAAGAAGACCTCGAGTGGAAATGCCCGTCCTGCCCCCGAAAATCCCTCAATTCCACGAAACCGCCCCCTCAGGCCCCGTCCCCGTCCCCGACCCCGACCCCCACCGCACTCTCCCACGTCGTCTTCGCCGTCGCCGCCTCCTCCGCCACTTGGCACCGCCGCAGCGCCTACTCCCAGCTCTGGTGGGACGCCGCCCGCGGCCACGTCTGGCTGGACCGGGACCCGGACGTCGCGCCCTCGTGCTCCGCCGCGTGCCCCCCGATCAGGGTCTCCGCCAACAACTTCTCCCGGTTCGGGGAGCGCGCGTCGGCGTCCCGCATCGCGAGTATAGTGGCCGATTCATACAACCTAGGGCTGGAAGACGTGCGGTGGTTCGTGATGGGGGACGACGACACCGTCTTCTTCAAGGAGAACTTGTTGAGCGTGCTGAACAGGTACGACCATAACGAGATGTATTACGTCGGGGCGGGGAGCGAGAGCGTGGAGCAGGACGAGATGCACTCGTACAGGATGGCGTTCGGAGGGGGAGGCTTCGCGGTCACCGCGCCCGCGGCGAGGGACCTGGCCGCGGCGATGGAGGGCTGCCTGGACAGGTACCGGTGGTTCTGGGGGAGCGATCAGAGGGTCTACGCCTGCTTGACTGAGCTTGGCGTCCCGCTTACCACAGAGCCTGGCTTCCATCAGGTGACTATTTTTTTGTTAATTTTTCTTTTGCTTGGGTTTTGTTGACCTTTTCTTTTTTTGCTTTTTTTTCTATTAAACAGGGCACATGTTTTGACGTCCAGTGAGGGTTGAAGCTGGTCCAGCGAAATCTAATGATTTTAGCTGAATTATTATAGTTTTGATGCGACCCTAAAAGCAGGGCCAGTAAAGTCTGGGTTATCAGGATTTTGGGTTGCATGCAGATCCGAGTGTGTGTGTTTGTGTGTGTATATTGAATATGGATATGAGTTTTCCAAATAATAGGACTTTGTTTCGATATGAAGTTCGTATAAATATGGTTTATTTTTAAATGGAGACAGAGAGGATGCAAACTGTGGTGTACCAGCCTCGAACTTCAAAAATGAAGTTCAGATTGGAGTTATAATAACTACAGTTTCAACGTTTGGGTTAGAGATAAAATGGTAGCCAAACAAGACAAAGTCAGCAATTCGAGGTTAAGTTTTACTAACTTTATGAAACTGCGGTTTAGAAAACTTTAAGTCCGTTCCCAAATAGGGCCTAAACAGGCACTTGAGGGCTTGTTTGTGAATGGAGTTAAGTTTTGTAAACCGTGGTTTCATAAAGTTGGCATTTGGCTTGTTTGGCAACCATTTTGGAGTTTAGATAACTGCAATTTTCCAGCCTTAAACTGCAGTTTTCTCATATCCAATCTAATCAAAATTTACTAAACTCCATCTTTGGCCTTTGGAGTTTAGGGCTTTTGCAAGCTTCCTACCTTCATTTTAAAATAAACCATGATATTATAACTTCGTATCCAAACATGGCCTAAAAGGTTCTTGAGTTCTAAAGTTGGAGCCGTATGAGAACCGTACTTGGCAAACGTAATATCGATATTCTCGTAGTTAGTCACAAGTATTGAACTAGTGATCTCCTTGTGCAAGCGCTCGTGTCATATCGCCCGTGCCAAAGAAACAAAGCTCATAACCATTGTGAACAGTCATATTCAAAAGGATATTCATATAGGTTAGCACTTTATGGTTCATCTAGTCTAGTCCTTGTAAGCGCAATATTATTCCTATTCTTTGCCATGGTGTAAGAAGCAGCGGTGTGCATTGGAGTGTAACCCTATAATAACCGATTGTCTTGATGTAGGTTGATCTCCGAGGCGATGCGTACGGCATGCTAGCCGCACACCCAATCACCCCTCTGGTCTCTTTACACCATTTAGACTCGGTAGCACCCATTTCCCCGCTCGCATCAACCCAGCTCGAAGCGGTCCAATCTTTGATCCAAGCATCCAAATCTGACTCAGCCCGCACCCTACAACAAACCTTCTGCTACGTTCTCGACCAAGCATTCAACTGGTCCGTCTCAGTCTCATGGGGATACACCGTCCAAATCTACCCTTGGGTTTTACCCCCCGATGAGCTCGGAGTTCCTCTACAAACTTTTCAGACATGGAGGAGTTTTAAAGACGGACCGTTTGTGTTCAACACTAGGCCATTTCAATTGGACCAGGAGTGCAAGCAACCGTTTCGGTTCTTTTTTCATAATGTTCGGGTTTTTGATAATGGGATGGTTTACACTACCGTGAGCGAGTATGTGACGTATGAGGAGAAGAAGAGCAAACGGTGCGACCTGCCTGGTTTTGTTGCTGCATCGAAGGTCGAGTTGGTTCGGGTTTATGCACGAAAAATGAACCCTAATGTTTGGCAAAAGGTGAAAGAGCTTTTACTGACCTTTCATGAAAGTAGCTTAGACTTTCGATTAGATTAAAGCGTCGCCTAATTACCATTATTATTTTTTTATTTGTGTACCAGGCTCCACGTAGGCAGTGTTGCGAAACAAGGAGGATCAAGAGAGGGAAGATCATGGAGGTGAAGATCAGAGGTTGTTATTCCGGCGAGATCACATCACCACCCTAGAGTAGTGATGAGTTCTATCATCATTATGGTTCATACGTGATTATTGTACAAAATCAAACAGGTTATTGCATATAACATAGAAAGGCGTAGGGATATCAGATGAGCTCATAGTTTAGTTCATATGTTACTCATTGTGGAATAATACCGTTTTATATTTATATGTCATGTGACTTACCAGGCGAAGAGAGGGAAATAGTATTGAAGTAGTTTCCAAAAAATTATCATTGAAGCAGACTCAAGACTTTACTTTTAGTGTGTGTTTGTAAATAATTTGAAAAAGAAAATAAATAATGAAGTAATTTCTTTTATTTCTTTTAGGGTTAATTGCACATATCTTCTGAACTATTTGGGGTCGACCGTTTATACCTGCGAACTGTAGTAATAAGCAATTATATCCCTTATGGTTCATAAATGTTCTACTAATACTCATTTTACCCCTTTCTTTTTTTCTTCAACTCTAAAATATCCAATCTTTAATTCTAAAGTACCAATATTTTAGTCCTAATCTAAAAGCTCCATGTTGTTTTTTCTTTCGTTACAGCTCCAAACTTTTTTCCATAATCTCTAAGGTACTTAAGTTTTTAACCCTAATATAAAAACATGAATTTTAACATATTCTCTCCATTAATTTTAAAGAATGTGGAAAAAGAAATTCAAGATGGGTATTTTTCAATTTTATTTTATTATCATTTTCTTTAGTTGATTTTGTTAAAATTTTCTTCACATTGGATAATTAGGGTTATGAGTTCTTAATGCTTGAAGAGGAGGGGGAAAAAGATATAATGGGAATTAGAAAAACATTTTTCAATCAAAAAGGGGTAAAAGCGCTTATTAAGATACTTTAAGGGTATAAATGCTCGACCGTCAGAATACAAGGGGGGGTGTATCCGCAATCAACCCTTTCTTTTATAGGCAAAACAAACAAAAAATACTAATTTTTTAGTGGAAATAATTTATTGCTTTTTGGAAGTAAATTAGAAAATCAACAAACAATTAAATTTTTTCCTTATTTTTTGTGTTGCATGCTTTATTCAACTCATTTGAATGGAAGAAAATTTTGGAAATGGACAAACATACAATTAAAATACCAAAAGTAAATTTATTTTCGGTACTTCCAAGGGATTTTAATAGATTGAAGTCCGTTAAAAAGTCTTTGTGGATGATATGGTATAAACAATGGTGATTGCAACTGACCATTCAAGATATTGCCAAAAAGAGTGACATGCCTTTGTACAGACGTGCCCACCAATAGATAGCGCGTGGATTTCTCAAATCACTTTCTAATTTTCTTCTTTCTTTCCTTCTCTCTCTCTTTTGGCGTTGAGAGTTCGTTGCCGCCCTCACCCACACACACAGATGAAATCTTTTGATTGTGATTGGGATCTGTTTCCGAGTAATTTAATTAGCCCTAAATCTAATGGGCCACCCAATTATATTATATTACCTACCCACAAAATATGTTCGACTCTAATGAGAAAAGATCATACTTTTCAATCAAAGTTGTATATTCTGTCAATAATATCTTGTACAATTCAAAGTCCAGGGTATGTCATGGTCAAATTGGCATAGAGATTAGAAAATGTATGCATGAGTACAGCCTTACAAAAGGCATCCTGTGAGAACCATACAATGATTATCAAAGTAGAAGATATAGATGTGATGCAGAGTATAGAGTGATATGATAGGAAATTTCTGATGTTATAGCAGCTTGAGTGGTCAGATCTTTTACAAGATCGGCACCGTCCATATTAATCTTTCAGGTTCTAAGCTTTGGGGACGACAATTTTTATAACGTCTGCATACTCTTTGCCCATATTTAGTGCCCGTTTGGAAATAGAGTTTAACATTTATAAACTGTGGTTTCATAAAGTTAGCAAAAGTCAACTCCATAAAGTTAGCAAAAGTTAACTCCAAAATGCTAAATTTGGCTTGCTTGGCAACCATTTTGAAGTTGAGATAACCGTAAAATTTTAGCCCAAAACTGCGGTTATCTCAACTCTAATATGATCAAAGTTGACTAAACTCCATTTTTGGAGTTTGGAACTTACAAGCCATAGTTTGCATGCCTCTTATCTCCACTTTAAAAAATAAACCATGCTTATCCTAACTTTGTATCCAAACAGGTAAGACATAATGATCATAATGGTTAGCGTCGATCATCGAAAATTCGACAGATGATTGTCTCTTGGAGCCGTGGATGTAGGAAATGTCCTGTAACAATTTATACACTGTTCTCTTAATATAAATCTGCTTGCGTATTCATCCCTTGATAGTTGATACAAATGGGCCTATTATTGTATGAAATGTTTAAACTTTACTTGGGTAAACTGAGTAAACTTTACTTGGGTAAACTGAGTAAATTCGTCCCGTGATAGTTTTTGGGAATGCAGCCCTCTTGAAGGATCGAACCGGTAACCTCTCGCTTTGGAGAGAAAATTGATACCAACTGAGTCATACACATTTGGTCATCCTGATAGTCGATAACACATGGGTCTACTATTATATGAAATGCTTGTAATTTACTTGGGTAAACTGAACAATTCTTCATAGCCCAGCAAATGAAAATATAGGAATGGTTCTGCATATGAACAAATATGATAAATTGGACAAAATGCCAAAATGCCAAACATACATGTTCTTATAAAATCTTGAATTATAATAACATACACTATACAGGCTCGCCGAAAAAAAATGGTAACATACAGAGGCAGTCCTGAACTCGTGCAAAATATCACATCGGTGCATGTCGTTAAACTGTTAGTTGCATAGTAATGTCTCCCTTGTCGTGTTTCCAGTTGTAGGATTCACTCTATCATAGAACATTAATTTTAGGTTCCGAAAAGCAAAACAGATCTATGAGACAAAAAGTCAAAAACTAATGTTCGAGGTTTTACCCATCGGCAAATTTACAGAGGTATTCTCGTTGGTCATCTCGCAGCGGCACATCAGTGAAATCTGGGAACACAAGGAAAATGATGTTCTCAGTCATCTAATTATAGGTTGCAAGAAACATAACAATAAGAACTTGGCATCTTATAAATGAAGGAAACCAGATAAAAAGAAGGTTGCTTAGTGAAGAAAAACAGCGGTATTTAAGAGTATTTTCCTGTAAGTTACCCTTTAATAATTATTGCACGTAATGCTTTAATCATAAAGAGGACATCATAAACCTAGTAGTTTTTTGTATGTGAATGAAACCTAGGAGTTGGTCACTATACTTAATTGTAACTGTGAATAGGAGTAATGTAGAAATTACACGAGATGTTGTCTAATCTAGCAACTTAAACCAAATGGACATTAGCAAGACACTTGAATGATGCCGGCCTATGTTGCATGAATTAGTCGTTTGTATCGGATTTGTATCCATATTGAATTCTTTCATATTCATTGAGAAGACATTTGTATCTGGATCCTTCTTTTGGTTCTCATCCTAAAATTTATATTGTATTCTGGACATATCAGTTACTAATACACCGACTATAGATGCATTGCATCAATGCTACCAAAATTATTTGAATTCTAAATCTCGATCCGCTATAATGAAAATTTTGTTGTTATGTATTAATGAAAATGTTATGTTGTTATGTATGAATGTTAAAACAACAAAAAGAATTAGCATGTTCCAACAAATCGTATCTTAGCTTTTAAAAAAATTATGAATTCAAGATTCCGACTCAAATCATGCTCCGTATCCAAATTCATGCTACTTACATGCCGACCACCTGTTTTCAAGGAAGCTCGCAGGCAACTAACAACAGTATATCACCATGTTCATGAAACACTTGGAAATTTTATGATTAGGGAATCTCCTTTATTTGTGTTTTCGTTATTGTAGGCCATTTTGTGCTCAATTCGAAATTACTTCAGTTGCTGACAATATTACCTTTAAAAAACATTCAACAATAATACAGAAACTTTCTAGGATTTTGTTTAAGCCAGTTCAGAAACATCTGTTTAAAAGAAAAAATCATAAATGGGAGATGGAAAATGTAATTTGTCCAAAGACATTAACCCCTTGGACAATTCTTTAAAGCCAACAGGCAATATAAACTTTCATAGTGGATCCCAACCACAAACCAAATAATAACAGAGTTGTCACAATAAACATACCTGCTCCATTTATGTTGGCTCCCTTAAAAGATGTATTTCCTGTTGTGAGTGCGCCTTCAAGATTTGCATTACTCAGATTTGCCTGAACAGTAGGATTTAGAAGAAAACAGTGTTCGAACATTAAAAGGTGTTGGCTACTTGGCTCTTATAAATGCTTCAGTGGGTGGTCATGTACAGGCTCAAGAATTGTGTCATATCTTATTATGAAAGCTAAGATTCTAATTCAGATTAAATTTGAAACTCGATTGACTGAATTGTGCATAAATAGTCATGTCAAAGAGCGGTTCGAAATTGTATTAAGAAAGTTATCTGGTTAATGCAGGCTGATAGTCTCACATTCATAGTCATAAAATAGAAGCAGAAAGCTTTCAAAAGAACCATCAGTCAGTTACAGGAATTTCTGCATTATCTAAACTAATTTTGAAATGATTCAGAATGTAGCAGGATGTAAACGCAGGGTATTAATATATAAGAAGTCCTTTACACACAAAAAATATCCAATTTGGGAATCTGTGTGCTTAAGCTATATCTAATGGGGTTACATGGTGTCCAAGCAGTTTCACGAATACGTTTAGAGGTTGATGGAGCTACAGCTCTAACATGTAACCTCGTATTAGAAGCTGACAAATTATTTTTAAACTTCACTGAAGGCCTAATAAATAGCCTACTGGTATTTTAACAACCTCCTTCTAGCATCGGTAAGGATCTAGGGACAATGAATAGGGAACTTGACCCTGGGACTAAAATAATCAAAGATTTTCATTTTGTTTTATCACTTAAAATTCATCTGCCTCCTACCTTGGGACAATAATACTGCAATGTTTAGGGACTGTGTTCTCACAGAATAATAGGTTGAGGTGTATAGTTATTTTCCTAAGATCAGCATGGCAGGCTTAACTCATATACTAAGTGAGGAAACAATCAAATATCACTGAAAATAGAAAATAAGATTCAAAATTTACCTTTGTGAAATTTGCCAAGGACAAATCTGCACTTCTCAGATCAGCATCTGATAGGTCCGCACCTAAAAATAGAATTTAACCAGGATTGTACTTAAGAATTGGTAACGAAACGGCTCGAATATAGCTGTGTATAACAACAAACATGGAATTTAGATGAAGGATTTTAATTCATCAGTAGCAATTGTCTTTCATTGACATCTTCCCACAGATAGTATTCTCTGCTTTCTCCAGAGAGGGTGACCAAAAATGGTGCGCCAAGAAAAAGAACTTTTGATGGTCAAATAAACTAAATAGAATAAACACGAGTCACATGACATTATTCAAGCAAAAAAACTACATTATCCAAAATTACAACATTGAAGCAAAAATAAACCGTTGCATGAATAGACATAGTATGCATCACACCAAGATGATCCCTGGTTCTCCAATATCGCAGCAGCATACTGCTCTGATACTTCCTCTTTCTAACAAGGCAAATTACCCAGGTTCAAGAACTCAGTTTCGGTCTCTCATAATTTTATTAGTTTCGCTGGGTTTCAGCTAGTTTCGCTAATCTCGGTTCAGGTTTCGATTTCGACGGTAATACAACATACATAAGCGTAGATATATTAAATACTTAAATTTATGGTTCTATATTACAACATAATGATTCTAGTGTTTAAAAATCCAGCCATGATGCAAAATATATTAAAAAGTGTACTTAGATAAGTAATAATATAAGATTTGGGTTTACTTTTTTGCGGTTTTCTAAGAACGAAGGCGTACAATGATCACAATGACAGTAAAAATGGTATAAAAAATATATGTTTTTAAAGATTTCAGTCGAAACTATATTGTATGGTTGGTTCGTATCGGTTTCGGGTTTTGTATCGGTCTCTACCGAAACCGATATGAAACCACCACGTATCGGTGGTTTCGGCCGAAACCTCGAACCTTGCAAATTGCTCTCAAGGTTATCTGCAATTACATTTCCTCTAACAAAATCTTACATAAACACCTCGAACCATAAAGATTTAGCAATCACTTGAATACATTAAGATATCATGGCTCTCCCTTGATGATTTTTCCCAGGATAGATACAGCCATTTAAGTGTTCTTCTCATAAAAAAATTATAGAGTATACACTAATTAAATATATTAACTGAAATTCATCTATTTGTATAGTATATCGCCATTCAAATCCAATGCTAGTAGTTATCTGCTATTTGGTAGAAGTTGGAAGTACATTTTTGCAGTTCACCCAGAAATCTTAGCCTAATTCTTCCAAAAATATCAAAAAAGTATGACTTTTGTTGATAATGTTTCATGATATAAATGTGGAACACTTGCACTGTAGTGAGACTTGTGATTAAAGTCTGCCTGCAATCTGTAACTTTTCAATAATAACTTGAAAGTTAAATCTTTATTGGAGACATTTCCCCCCTAATCTTTATAAATTAAGATCAATTAGGATTATGGAAAACATCTCTCTTTTACATAGTTTCCACATTAGAAAGTTGTTGCAAGTGTGCACCGAAACTGGGTAATATCTTGTGTTCTTCACTTGGTGTTTTTTTAATATTACTTATTGGTTTTTTGCATAATTGCTACGTTTGATTTTTTTCATTAGTTCCGATTCACGCATATCGATCATCCGCTGCGTGCTTTGGTGTCTATTTTCACAACAGATAGTTGTTGCTAATTCAGAGGATAGACGTCAAGTCGACAAATGGTCATATAACCTTATCAACTCATTTATAGAGCCTTGATTCACAGATGAGCTCATTGAGAAACAGGTCTAAAAAGACGACGATGACTACTTAAAATTTCATTACATATCACTTAAAGTAAAACTAATCGTACAAAACTTTACCAGTTAAATCTGCATCGAAGAAGCTTGCCCCCAATAGCTTAGCACCTCTAAAATTAGCTTGCCTCAAAATTGACTGCAACCAAACAAAAAAAAATTGAAATTTTGCTCCATAAATTTATCAAAATCAGAACCAAAATTACCGTCTTAAAATCCTGCTTAATCAAAGTCTTGCCGCTAAAATCCTTGCCGGTGAGATCCTGCCCTCTCGTCACTTCTTGCCCGTAGGGGCCTCCGCCCTTCAGAAAAAAACACAAAATCAAAATATCTAATGGAATTAAAAACTAGGGTTAGGGTTTCTCGAAGAATTACAAACCCTAAATGCGACGGCGGGGTCGACCAAAAACAATGAGGCGGCGACGAGAGCGATCGTGCTCGCTCGACTCAAAGTACAAGGGATGTCAAACCCTAGAGGCTTCGGATTTGGCTGTTAAAAATGGAGGAAAATGGGGGATCAAAAATCGAAAGGGTAAGAATGTGAGATTGAATTGCTTACAGGCGAATGCGAGCAGAGGAAGCGAAATCTCGAGCTGCGGCGGCGATGGTGGTTAAGAGAGGAGACGCGCTGACAATAAGAAGAAGAAGAAAGTGGAGCTAGGGTAACGCTCGTTACTGATGCCATTAAATCTTTTTAGAGAGAGCGAGAGAGAGAGAGAGATTTGTTGTTGCTTTCCATTCATTTTCTGAATTTGGATAATGAAGCGGGATAAAAGGGTATTTTGCAATTTTTTTTAATTTTTACAGGCGGGGCAATTTTGAAACAAAGTTAATTTATAGTTTTGGATTACTGCACCCAATGCGCAATTGTGGCTGCGCCCCAAAGGAAGTAAATCAAGGGGAGTAGGTCCTCATGATTAAGTTACAGCCAACTCGTTACGGTCAACCGCACTCGTATCTTTTTTTTTTTGGTCTAGCATAAAAATTAAGGCTGAAGTTTATTCTGAGGTTTACAATTCTAACTATATATTGGGTTGTTCTTAACGTGTTAACCCATTTAGACTTACCATATTCTTAATCTGAAAACGAGCCGGGTTTAGATCGGATCTACCATGTTCCAAATCTTGACCTATCTAACTTTATGCATCCACAACCGTCCATTTACCAACGACTCTATATAGAATGGACTCAAACCCGGAACCATTAATAACCAGACCGAACCCGATCCATTTATCTACATTTTATCTTTACCATATTAATGTCAAAGATAAGGGTCTTCAGATTAAATATACTCCGCTAAAATATATATATATATATATATATATATATATATATATATATATATATATATACATACACATTTTATCTTTACCATATTAATGTCAAAGATAAGAGTCTTCAAATTAAATATACTTCGCTAAAATATATATATATATATATATATATATATATATATATATATTTTCAAATCTTTCATAATCTTTAAGAATAATAAATTAATAACATTTTAAAGTAAAAAAAAAAAAGCGCTGACAGGCGCTTGCACAAATTTCTTTAAATTCATTAGACCATTGTGTACGGCCAAAAAACTATGGGAATGGGTAAAAGTAAATTGGCGGATTTAAGTAAGCCCGAGATTTATCCTGGGGCATACCCGCCGGGCATGTTCGATAGTTAGTATAAAAATTCCGAGGATTCAACTTGGGATTCTATTATCCTGGAATGCAAATGAAATTCCTTGGGAAATTTTTTTAACCTCGTCTATGTTTGGATATCATGGGATAATTAATATGCATTAATCGCTGTAGATGAAGGCTCCTTGAGTTGCACGACGGAATTTAGGAGTTTAAGTTGCGAAATTTGTTGCTTCAGATCCAGCGATCTTCCGAGCGACGAGCGAGCCACAACAGGGGTTCAAGACGGTGATGAACTTGGTGAAGGAGTCATGAGCTTTTGGGTTAGAAAAGAAAGAGAAAGGCTAATGTGAAACTTTTTGTTGGAGAAAAAAGGAGAGAGAAGGGATGATGATAGAGCTTGTGCAGGGGATTGAGGAGAAAGAAGCTTAGTCACGAACATGAATTTGTGATTGGGTTATAATTCGGCGAGATCGAAAATTCGGATTCGAAGAACTATTCGGAAAAAATCGGCAGATATTCGTAAAAGATTCGGCAAGTGTTCGGGAAATGTTCTGGAAGAATTTCGGGCAAGGAATTAATATATGAGACGCTGGGTTTTTTGAATTATTCGCTGTTTTTTCGAATAATTCGTGAATTATTCGGCTCGTTCGGCAACGGCGTCGGCTAATCAAAAATTCGCGAATTATTCACGAATTCGCCGAATAATTCGCGGATTGTATGACTATAGAAAGAAGGGATGATCAAAATATTTTTGATGAGGAAAGTGGTGGGCTGACGAGGGAGCAATATTTTTTCTATCCATAGTTTGTCTATCCAAAAAAAATATCCAAGAGATAAAATGGTAGAATTTACAACATCTAGGTAATAGTGTCAACAGATGAGCCAATGGTGTTTGTCTTTTTGGTAAACTTTTTGGGTAAACAAATTGCGGCAGGAAAAGTATTTTTGCTCATAACGGGGAAAAAAAAAAGTGGAGCAATTATCTGTCTTGTTAAGCCTGAAAAATGAGAAAAGTTCAAGATTATAAAAAATGAGTCTACGCCAGTTTTTATAATCATGTGAAATGAGGCTATTTGAAAGGTTTATTTCTTGAAGGATATATTTCCAAACAGTCCAAAATTCTGAAATAGTTAAATCCGGAGGGGAAAAGTAATCTAAACTTTTTATCCATAGGACCCTGAATAGTAAATACTGAGATTGTTTAAAAGGCTATCGAGGCTTGATTTTTAAAATGAATGTCACTGCCAATATTTGGGCCTTAATTTTTGACACGCTTCAAGGAAATAAACACTGAAGGATAATGGGATTGTGAACGCTCAAAATCCCATAAATTGTGGACGCATTTATAAACTGTGAACGCAGTTCTCTTGAAGGAAGCACAACTATTAGCGAGTCTGGATGTGATCATTGAAAATAAACAGATTTATCGCTAGGCAGCATGAAAGGGTTACTATTAATTTAAATTTTCTTCAAAGAAAGAAAAACTTGAAATAAGGTATACTTTTTCTTTGCATCTTATGATTATTGGATTCTAAAAGGATGAGAAGATGGTGGCTTTTGAACTTTCTATTTTTTGGTTGTTGGAACAATTTTCGCGGAATCCATGCGCTAATTATTGTGTAAGATTCTGTAATCTCTCTTTTTGATTTAAAACGAAAACCAAAAGGCCCCCACATTTCATTAATGGAATTTTAATGAAACAAGGAAAGACAGGAAAAAAGCATAACAAAGCAACATATCTCAGAGAGGAACAAATCCCATACAGACCAAGTCAAAAAATCCGGTAAACAAACCCGGTACAAATCAAAATCCAA
Source organism: Agapanthus africanus (assembly GCA_030015575.1). NCBI lineage: Eukaryota > Viridiplantae > Streptophyta > Magnoliopsida > Asparagales > Amaryllidaceae > Agapanthus > Agapanthus africanus. Next base: position 505,430,917 of record JASDDO010000031.1, read on the forward strand.
AACGCAAGGTCCGTACCAAGTCACCAATAAAACCAAAGACACAAATCTGTACTAGGACAAGTATACTCATAAGAACGAGTCAACCAACATCAAGTCCCAGCACAACACAACTATCTACGTCGCATCGTCCTCAGTCGCTCTGGCCACTCGGTCTCTTCCTATATTCACGCCCTCCGAAAGATGCAGCCTAACTCTCTTCTTGGATCCCTCTGGAGCTGCTCCTGTCCGGAATACAGTTACCGAGTCAATCCAATTACCAAGCCCATAAATAGTTTTAAACTTGTTATTAATGATTCTATTGTTTCTTTCTTTCCAAATTAACCAGAAATAACCGACGCCCAAATATCCCAAAAAGCTAAGTCTATCGCTCCTATGGACCAAACCCTACAAGCCCCCCAAAGGTCATGGAAGATGACATGCATTGCCTGCTAGTCCAACACTCTACCGGTCTTGTCCCAAATCATTTCAGCAACCGGGCAAGTGATAAAAAGATGGTCAACCGTTTCTTCCTCTAATCCACATAGCGCACTTAGCTGGCCTAATCCATCTTCTCTTTTGTAGATTTTCCCTAGTTAGTATTGCTTTTTTGTTACATATAGGTGCCCTGAAAACAATTATTGTAATTGTACATGGATTTATATAGATAGAACGTTCTTACACGAGATGATGGTATGTTGCCTGGTTTGCTTTATCATTTATGTGTATATATTTTTATTTGTTATTATGTACCGCTAATACATGGTGATAAAGCCCTTGAGATCTTTACTTGGCTACCAGAATTATGATGAGATCATACTAGTGGGACCTGGATAATCCATAAACATATTCTTAAATGTTCCTAGTCGTGAGAGTGTCGAAATAGAGCATCGGTACTCCAGAGTAGATCAGCGTATACGTTTCTTGACCCCGACCGGGGCGATGACTGGTCCCACAGCTATCGGTGCACCGAAGATTGTATACATGTGCTCATTAGAGAATGAGTACACTAAACAGACTCGCCGAGAATTCTTAGATAGTATTATACCTATTGTCAGATAGCAGTTTTCTGGTGACAATAATATTGGGTAGTCTTTTGACCCGAGATCAGCATAATGTCTTGTGTGTGTTCCCACTATACTTTGATTATAACCCAACCACGGCTTTAAATAGTCGTGCATATAGGTTTTAGTTTGGTATAGTCCCAGAGCACATGGAGGCAGTGAGCTGTCCAGAAGGGATTCGTCTCTCCCGGTATAGGGAGTCGATATCACGCTGTGCATGATATGACTATAATGTGAAATCCCTGTCCAGGGTGGTTGAAATAAACTGATAAATTTTATCAATTGTATTTCGGACGGTTATGAGTTCGATATCTGCATGACTTATTGGGGTCTGACAGTTTCTACCCAAAGGCCCGGTATGCGACACTTTTTGACGAAAACACCGGACTGTACGGTAATTGTAACACCCGAGCCCAATGCTACTATTTTCAGTTACTGTTTGAGCATAATGTGGTACTCATTTCATTTAACTTGCTTGTTTGTTGCTTACTGTAAAATTTACCCGGCAAAGTCATTTCTACATATAACAAATTTTGGTATCTAAAATAAAATTGAAAATATTCATCTTGGCCTACTTGACACCCCTAGTCTCGTGGTAGCGTCCGTGCATTGTGTTCTCGTCCCGTTTAGTGAAACGGGCGAGTTTGGACGGCTACGCGCGCGTACATGTGTCCGTTTTGGGGGTATGCTTTTTAATCATAAAACACTTAATTTTAAAATTTGGATCCCGCTTAAAATCCTATTATTTCAATTTCAAATTTTTGGACTCGACCCGGGCGCGATTTGGAAATGTTTTATTTGACGCCAAAATCCCAAATTTTAATATTATTAAAACCATCGCATATATTTTTCTAACTAACCTGATATCTTACTGTTCATTACCTATCTTTTTAATCTTTAAATTAACCTATATATATATCCTACTGTTCCTTAAAATGTTTTGAATTTTTAATTAATATTTATCCCTAACTAACGATTCCCCTTTAGCCAATCGTGTTCCTTTTAATTCCGTGGGCCCCCACCTGCAGCGCTCTCTTTCTCTCTCTCTCTCTCGCGCTTTCACTTCTCTCTCCCTCTATCTCTCCACTTTCTCTCTCTCCCTCTCGCTCTCTCTCTCTCTCCACTTTTTCTCTCTCTCTCATATATTCTTTCGTACTTCTCTTTATCATTCTTTCTCTTCTTGCTTCATGTCTCGTTTCTCATTTTTTTTAACTGTTCTTTTGTTGCCGGAATTTCGTCGTGCCGGTGACGCTTCTCGACGTTCCAGCGAGGTATCCCGACCCGTGTGGTTCCTTTGTTCATCGTTTGGGATCATTCCGTGAACCGTGCGCTCGTCGCGAGTTTTCCCCGCCGACGGTTAACGTTCCGTTTTCCCGATTCGCGACCCATCGAGGCAAGTTAATCTTGCTACATGCTATATAATTCATTTTATACCTATTTAAATAAATACCATACACTATAGTTTAAATATAGTGCCCCATGTTTAATTTTATAACGTTTCGATATTCCGTTTGCATCCGTTTATATCATATTAAATCTAGATCATGAAAACTTATCTTGTGACATACTAGATTACATTATACTGCATCCATATCAATTAAAATATACATCGTCGTAATATTTCTTATTATTATCTTTAATTAGTTTATAATCTGCATTTTATGATGTTATATATTTAAAATATTATAGTTTACACATAAAACGTCGTTGAAAAAGCGGATACGACAAATCTGAAATTTACTGTACATCTTACCGTATAAAATTCATTATAAATCATAGAAAAATCATTAGTATACGTTCTTTAGTTCGTTACGAAGCTAACTCAGAATACTATAACTCTATGAAATATTTACTTGCAAAATAAATTGTTTAAATAACGTAAAATGCAAATGAAAATGTCTCCAAACTGCTGTCCAGGGAAATTCCAGCAGCAAACTTTCAACTTCGAATGTTCATAACTTTTTGTAGGGACAACCTGAGATGCTTATACTTATAAAACCGAAAACCTTATTGAATTATCGTTGTTTTGTTATAAGACACGTCCCTTTTGGAGAACGTTTGTTATTTTTAAGCTATTTTACAAATTAGGGTGACGCTGAATTTCTGAACGGAACTTTCTTGTGCATGGTTAATCAATACCACTTTTATAGTTATTAATCGCTTTGAATATGCTATCCATATTAATATTATTATATCAATATTTATATCATATATTGCTTAGTTGTACATCCCACATTACCATTTTATAGTTTTATAACTTTTCGGATACCCGTTTGCATCCATCGCATTTAAGATACATATAATTGCATCCATAGATCACATTACTACATAATAATGTGATATTAACACTCCATGTTTAATAAATTACATCCTAATTAATATTGGAACTATAAATGTAACCCTAATCGATAACTGTGCATCCATATCCTTGAAATTATATCTATTTGCATATCATATTACATGTTCCAGTTTATTGTTCTGATAGTACTCATGCTTGTTTATTTATACACATGCTTATGTTAGTTTGATTATGAGCACCCACATGACATCTTGTGCTTCCTGACATGACCTGTTACACTTCCTACTTGACATGACATGGTACCGTACACTCTTGACATGACATGACACCTTTATACATTACCTGGCTTGACCTGATGTACTATGGCTTTACCCGTTACCTGATCTTGTGTCTAATGCCAACAAACATAACATGTAGTCCTCATGGACCGTTCCTGTTGTCTATCCAGACAAACCTGCTTTTACATGATCCTGTGTTGGCATTTGTTCTTGACTACTGAATACCTGACTTGACATACATAACTTGGGGGTATGGGGAAATCAAAGGTGAAACCTGACTTGTAACTCAACAGTTCGATACCTGTTCTGATCAGTCTTACGGGCTAGGCCAGCCCCGGAGTGATGATGCTGACATCACTCGCCCAGCCTGCTACCTGTTACTGCCTAGCGGCACGTCTCGGATTCAGCCCCGAGGGTCTTGACCGTGGTCCCGGGCATGCACAGGATACTGTTGAGTTACATCGATGATTCATCAATTGATTTCAAAGACTTTAAAATAGAAAACCTGATAGAACAGTTTAGTTTACCCACTGCACGCTACCCTGTACTGGTATGATTCATATTATTGTTATTCTTCCTGTATTCATGTTTATATTACATTGCCTGCTACACTGTTCATATTATATTACTTGATGACATGACGCGCCGACGTTTGGGTTTTGCATGGCCCAGATTCCGTACCGCTGTTGCAGTCCGAGCAGGAGTACTTCAGCCAGCAGGCTGAGCTGTGAGTTTAGTAGTAGTTAGTTTTATTTCCTGCATTTATTTCCTGATGTGAGCCCGCATTATGGGACACACTTTTCAGTTATTTGTATTGGATCATTTGCTTCCGCATTTATTTATTATTGACTCCTGTTATTCTGGATTATGGACATGTTTTAGATAGTTTTATCTTGTTCTTGATATCTCTACAGCCGTAAAGTGACTGTGGATGGATACTTCCTACCCACAGGTAGCTTGGTTGGCTATGTCACATGCCCAATCTAGCATACTCTGGGAAGCGGGGTGTGACATGGTTCTTTTGGTATCAAAGCCATAGGATAGTCGGGTTGATTCTTTTGTAGTTGGGTATTGTACCCAATACACGAATCAGAATACCCGTGTTTAGGAAACATGTCCTGCCACCTTGACCGTTTTACCATTCTTGAATCACATTCTTCCTGATTATATCTTTTACGATGTGCAAACTTCCTTTGCATATCGATTCGAAAACCTAATTCCTTGTTATCTCTAGGACTTAGGCGACTTGGATGGAGTTATGTAATTGTGGCTATGATACCGCGGCATAGTTACAATGTGATACTCTATTTAAGTATCTTGGAGTTCTAACCTTGATCTATATTCAAAATCTATTATCATGCTAATGTTGGGTATTTTGAGTTCAGGATTATGGCCGGTAAGAAATTGAAGACATACCAGAGGCGTGTGGACGAAGCCGCCATGCTTGGAGTGATAAGAGGAATGCTGGAGAATCAAAGAAACAGACCGAGCTGATCCAGCAGCAAGCGGACTCGTTTCGGGAAGGTTTGCAGATCGTTCAGCAGTCTGTGAACAATGTTGGAGCTAGACCAGTTGACCGAGTAGGGACCGTAGCAGATTTCAGGCGGTTGGGTCCGTCTACATTTACTGGTTTAAAGGAGCCGTTGCCAGTGGAGCAGTGGCTAGTTGACACAGAGAACTTGCTTTTTGCTGCACAGATTCCAGATGACAAAAAAGTTGTTGTGGTACGCATTCAGCTAGTGGACTACGCCCGAGAATGGTGGCTTGTTGAGGAGACCCGCTTGCCCAAGCAGATCAGGTGGGCGGATTTTTCTAAGAGTTTGCTGGAGAAGTTCTTCCCGCGGACTGCACGGGAGGAAATGGAAGAGAAGTTCATCGGACTAAAGCAGAAGGGAGCACCCGTAGATGTGCATGTAGAAGAATGGACGAGACTCAGTAGTTTCGCTGGACCTTTAGTTGCCAACGATGCAGACAGGGTATGGAGGTTCATGCGCAGACTGGACGTGGACATCCAGAGGCAGATTGTCTCCCTGGGTTTGACCACTTTCTCACAAATACTTGCAGCAGCCAAGAGCAGCAGAATTTATCTGGGATGAAAGGGAGTTTGCAGCAGACAGCAGTTGCGTTAAGGAAGCAGTTCGGTCGGGCCGGTCGAGTTTAGGGCTAGGCCGACAAACAATATTCTTGCATCAATGGAAGTGATGAAAGTAAAGAGCCGGCTGTTGTTCGTGATTCTATGAACGTGTTTGAAGATATATCGGGTTTACCGCCGAGGAGAGACGTGGAGTTCGCAATTGATCTTATTCCTGGTGCAGCGCCAGTATCTAAATCGTATTATCCAATGGCACCAGTAGAGTTGGAAGAAGTAAAGAAACAGGTTGCTGAATTGCTTGAAAAGGGTTGGATTCGAAGCAGTAACTCGCCTTGGGGAGCTCCAGTTCTTCTAGTAAAGAAGAAGGATGGCACAAGAAGGATGTGCATCGACTATCGAGAATTAAACCGGGTGGCTATCAAGAACAAGTACCCGATCCCTCGCATTGGAGAACTTTTTGAGCAGCTTAGTGGCGCGAGGGTATTCTCGAAGCTGGATTTACGATCCGGATATCATCAGATCCGAGTGAAAACAGAAGATATTTGCAAGACGGCGTTCCGAACTCGGTATGGACATTACGAGTACTTAGTGATGCCCTTCGGAGTAACGAATGCGCCGGCAGTATTCATGGACTTGATGAACCGAATCTTTTCACCGTTCTTGGATCAGTTTATTGTGGTATTCATTGACGATATTCTGGTTTACTCGAAGAGTTTTGAAGAGCATGCTGAGCATTTGAAGATCGCACTGCAGACGTTGAGACAAGAGAAATTGTATGCGAAGATGAGTAAGTGCGAGTTTTGGCTGGAGGAAGTAAGGTTTTTGGGGCATGTTGTGTCTGGCGATGGCATTGCCGTCGATCCAGAAAAGATTGCAGCAGTTCGAGATTGGCCTATTCCAAAGAATGTTGCTGAGATAAGAAGTTTCCTTGGATTAGCCGGATACTACAGGAGATTTGTGGAGAACTTTGCTCGTCTGGCAGAGCCGTTGACCAAGCTTACGCGCAAAGAGGTACCTTTTGTATGGGCGGATAAGTGTGCGTTAGCTTTCGAGACGTTGAAGCAGAAGTTGATAACCGCCCCTATTCTGACCGTGCCAGACAATTCCGGAGGATTGGTGATTCACAGCGACGCATCTGGGAAAGGATTGGGATGTGTTTTGATGCAGCATGGGAAGGTTGTAGCATACGCATCGAGACAGTTGAAGACCCATGAGAAGAATTATCCAACTCATGACTTGGAGCTTGCGGCTGTGATTTTCGCTTTGAAGATTTGGAGACACTACCTTTTGGGCGAAAGAGTCGAAGTTTTTACAGATCCTAAGAGCTTGAAGTATGTGTTCACACAGAAGGAGCTTAACATGAGGCAGCGTAGATGGTTGGAGCTGATGGCTGACTACGATCTTGATCTTAAGTATCATCCGGGGAAGGTTAATGTTGTGCCGGATGCGCTTAGTCGGTTACCGGTAATTCAGGTGTTAACTACGCAGAAGGAGATCGTCGCAGATTTTCGAAGATTTGACTTGGAGGTTGTGCTACCGCGTTCTACGGGACAGTTGTTGCAGCTGCAAGTACATTCGTCTTTGATCGAGAATATTAAAGCAGCTCAATCGCAGGATCCTAGACTGCAAAAGTTTCGAGAGCAGGTTGAAGCCGGGCTACGAACAGATTTATTGATCCACGAAGATGGTTCGTTGAGGTATGGTAGCCGTTTGTGTGTGCCAAAGGGTGATATTCGTGAAGAGCTTATGAAGGAGGCACACAGTTCAGCTTATTCTGTACATCCAGGAGGCACAAAGATGTACCGAGATATTCGACAGCATTTCTGGTGGGAGGGCATGAAGCGGGAGATTACTCGCTTTGTGGCAAAGTGCTTGGTGTGTCAGCAAGTTAAGGCTGAACATCAAAGGGTTGTTGGTTTATTGCAACCACTTCCGATTCCTCAGTGGAAGTGGGAACATATAACCATGGATTTTGTGACGGCTTTACCGCGGAGTCCAAAAGGCAACAATGCAGTATGGGTAATTGTTGACCGATTGACCAAGGCAGCTCACTTTATTCCTTTTCGGGTTGGTCAATCAACAGAGACTTTGGCAGAGCGGTACATGCAGGAGATTGTAAAATTGCATGGAGTACCGGTGAGCATCGTGTCCGATCGGGACACTCGGTTCTTATCACACTTCTGGAGGAGTTTACAGGAAAGTTTGGGGACTCGATTGAAGTTTAGCACAGCTTATCATCCTCAAACTGATGGTCAGTCGGAGAGAACGATCCAAACTCTTGAGGATATGTTGAGAGCATGCATGTTGGACTTCAAGGGGTCTTGGGAGGATCATCTACTTTTGGTGGAGTTGTCTTACAACAACAATTTTCAGGCAACTATTCAGATGGCTCCATTTGAAGCTTTGTATGGTCGTAAATGCCGTTCACCTGTTTGTTGGGACGATGTCGGTGAACGAAGATTATTTGGACCAGATTTGGTTGTGCAGACAGTTGAGAAGGTTAACCCTATCAGAAATCATATGAAGGCAGCACAAGACCGACAGAAGAGTTGGGCAGATACGTCAAGAAGACCTTTAGAGTTCACCGTAGGTGATTTGGTATTCTTGAAGATATCACCGACTAGAGAGGTGATTCGTTTTGGAAGTCGAGGAAAGCTTAGTCCTTGATTCGTTGGACCCTTGAGATCGTGGAGCGTGTTGGTGAGGTAGTGTATCGTTTGGCGTTACCGCAGTCCTTGGCAAATGTGCACGATGTGTTTCACGTATCTCAACTCCGTAAGTATGTTCGAGATGAAACACACGTTTTGGATCATTCGGAGCTAACAGTACGAGAAGATTTGAATTTTGAGGAGCGACCGATTGAAATCGTGGATCGAAGGGAAAAGGTTCTTAAGAACAATGTTATCTCCCTTGTGCTTGTTTCTTGGGGTAATCGCTCGCATGAAGAGTCCACTTGGGAACGAGAAGATGAAATCCGGCAGAAGTTTCCTCACATTTTCTTGTAGTTATCTATCTTTGTATTCTTGGAATTTCGAGGACGAAATTCTTTTTGTAGTTGGGTATAATGTAACACCCGAGCCCAATACTACTATTTTCAGTTACTGTTTGAGCATAATGTGGTACTCATTTCATTTAACTTGCTTGTTTGTTGCTTACTGTAAAATTTACCCGGCAAAGTCATTTCTACATATAACAAATTTTGGCATCTAAAATAAAATTGAAAATATTCATCTTGGCCTACTTGACACCCCTAGCCTCATGGTAGCGTCCGTGTATTGTGTTCTCGTCCCGTTCAGGAAAACGGGTGAGTTTGGATGGCTACGCGCGCGTATATGTGTCCGTTTTGGGGGTATGCTTTTTAATCATAAAACACTTAATTTTAAAATTTGGATCCCGCTTAAAATTCTATTATTTCAATTTCAAATTTTTGGACTCGACCCGGGCGCAATTTGAAAATGTTTTATTTGGCGCCAAAATCCCAAATTTTAATATTATTAAAACCATCGCATATATTTTTCTAACTAACCTGATATCTTACTGTTCATTACCTATCTTTTAAATCTTTAAATTAACCTATATATATATCCTACTGTTCCTTAAAATGTTTTGAATCTTTAATTAATATTTATCCCTAACTAACGATTCCCCTTTAGCCAATCGCGTTCCTTTTAATTCCGTGGGCCCCCACCTGCAGCTCTCTCTCTCTCTTGCTTTCACTTCTCTCTCTCTCTATCTCTCCACTTTCTCTCTCTCCCTCTCGCTCTCTCTCTCTCTCTCTCTCTCCACTTTTTCTCTCTCTCTCTCATATATTCTTTCGTACTTCTCTTTATCATTCTTTCTCTTCTTGCTTCATGTCTCGTTTCTCATTTTTTTTAACTGTTCTTTTGTTGCCGGAATTTCGTCGTGCCGGTGACGCTTCTCGACGTTCCAGCGAGGTACCCCGACCCGTGTGGTTCCTTTGTTCATCGTTTGGGTTCATTCCGTGAACCGTGCGCCCGTCGCGAGTTTTCCCCGCCGACGGTTAACGTTCCGTTTTCCCGATTCGCGACCCATCGAGGCAAGTTAATCTTGCTACATGCTATATAATTCATTTTATACCTATTTAAATAAATACCATACCTATAGTTTAAATCTAGTGCCCCATGTTTAATTTTATAACGTTTCGATGTTCCGTTTGCATCCGTTTATATCATATTAAATCTAGATCATGAAAACTTATCTTGTGACATACTAGATTACATTATACTGCATCCATATCAATTAAAATATATATCGTCGTAATATTTCTTATTATTATCTTTAATTAGTTTATAATCTGCATTTTATGATATTATATATTTAAAATATTATAGTTTACACATGAAACGTCGTTGAAAAAGCGGATACGACAAATCTGAAATTTACTGTACACCTTACCGTATAAAATTCATTATAAATCATAGAAAAATCATTAGTATACGTTCTTTAGTTCGTTACGAAGATAACTCAGAATACTATAACTCTATGAAATATTTACTTGCAAAATAAATTGTTTAAATAACGTAAAATGCAAATGAAAATGTCTCCAAACTGCTGTCCAGGGAAATTCCAGCAGCAAACTTTCAACTTCGAATGTTCATAACTTTTTGTAGGGACAACCTGAGATGCTTATACTTATAAAACCGAAAACCTTATTGAATTATCTTTGTTTTGGTATAATACACGTACCTTTTGGAGAACGTTTGTTATTTTTAAGCTATTTTACAAATTAGGGTGACGCTGAATTTCTGAACGGAACTTTCTTGTGCATGGTTAATCAATACCACTTTTATAGTTATTAATCGCTTTGAATATGCTATCCATATTAATATTATTATATCAATATTTATATCACATATTGCTTAGTTGTACATCTCACATTACCATTTTATAGTTTTATAACTTTTCGGATAGCCGTTTGCATCCATCGCATTTAAGATACATATAATTGCATCCATAGATCATATTACTACATAATAATGTGATATTAACACTCCATGTTTAATAAATTACATCCTAATTAATATTGGAACTATAAATGTAACCCTAATCGATAACTGTGCATCCATATCCTTGAAATTATATCTATTTGCATATCATATTACATGTTCCAGTTTATTATTCTGATAGTACTCATGCTTGTTTATTTATACACATGCTTATGTTAGTTTGATTATGAGCACCCACATGACATCTTGTGCTTCCTGACATGACCTGTTACACTTCCTACTTGACATGACATGGTACCGTACACTCTTGACATGACATGACACCTTTATACATTACCTGGCTTGACCTGATGTACCATGGCTTTACCTGTTACCTGATCTTGTGTCTAATGCCAACAAACATAACATGTAGTCCTCATGGACCGTTCCTGTTGTCTATCCAGACAAACCTGCTTTTACCTGATCATGTGTTGGCATTAGTTCTTGACTACTGAATACTTGACTTGACATACATAACTTGGGGGTATGGGGAAATCAAAGGTGAAACCTGACTTATAACTCAACAGTTCGATACCTGTTCTGATCAGTCTTACGGGCTAGGCCAGCTCCAGAGTGATGATGCTGACATCACTCGCCCATCCTGCTACCTGTTACTGCCTAGCGGCACGTCTCGGATTCAGCCCCGAGGGTCTTGACCGTGGTCCCGGGCATGCACGGGATACTTTTGAGTTACATCGATGATTCATCAATTGATTTCAAAGACTTTAGAATAGAAAACCTGATAGAACAATTTAGTTTACCCACTGCACGCTACCCTGTACTGGTATGATTCATATTATTGTTATTCTTCCTGTATTCATGTTTATATTACACTGCCTGCTACACTGTTCATATTATATTACTTGATGACATGACGCGCTGACGTCTGGGTTTTGCATGGCCCAGATTCCGTACCGCTGTTGCAGTCCGAGCAGGAGTACTTCAGCCAGCAGGCTGAGCTGTGAGTTCAGTAGTAGTTAGTTTTATTTCCTGCATTTATTTCCTGATGTGAGCCCGCATTATGGGACACACTTTTCAGTTATTTGTATTGGATCATTTGCTTCCGCATTTATTTATTATTGACTCCTGTTATTCTGGATTATGGACATGTTTTAGATAGTTTTATCTTGTTCTTGATATCTCTACAGCCGTAATGTGACTGTGGATGGATACTTCCTACCCACAGGTAGTATGGTTGGCTATGTCACGTGCACAATCTAGCGTACTCTGGGAAGCGGGGCGTGACGGTAATTGTCACCGATAGGCTTTGTTGGGTTCGGATAAGTTTACTTGTCAACATACCTTTTTGTATATACCTGAGTAGCCGTTATGTACAGCTAGTGCCGCTGACGTGCCTGTGGGCTAACCCGTTAAAAGATTGATCTGAAATTATTTCAGATTCAATATTGGACATGATCCTATTAACTTACTGCCAGCGTATTGTCAAGTCTTTATAGTCCTACGCCGAAAGTACCCGCTCAAGTGAAACGATCATGTGGATTACTATTGTGTGTATAGTTGATGTCACGCCCCGCTTCCCGTTCTACGGCGAAGGGGACGCGACTGGTCCGCTACGTATTTATTCAGAAGCAAATACGCTAAACGTAACTAAGCAATATAAAAGAAAATACATAAGAGGCAGGGTATAATAAAAACAGCAACTTTTATTTATTAACATTCTTTTGTACAATGCATGAAAAGGAAATACAACTGAAATAAAAATATGCCTAAACAATGGCATAACAGGAAATGAAAAGTACTGAATGGAAAATGTACAATGAAACTAAAGCTCTGGTTCTTCAGCAAACTGCTCCAAGTCTTCTGCAGATGGCTCGATCTCTGCCAGGTCCAAACCACCTGACGACATTCAAAGAAGAAAGAATAGAATGTCGTCAGCGAACAGGTCACTCGGTAAGTCCTAAAGATAAGAGGAAGTATAATAGACAGAATAAGAATGTATCTTTTAAAGTTGTATTATCTTGTAGTAATGTCGTGTTAACGCTGTTGTTTGTAGCTTGGTACAGAAGGATGCCAGTGTATACGAGAGGGGTCTCTATATGCTAGAGACCAGGGCAAACGGAATGTACAAGGAACCGTTAAGCCACGGTACAACAGCAACGGAATATAGGTTAGGTGTCTTAATCTTACCGTCTCATGCCACTTTTAACACCTTCCGTACCAATCTACCCCTTAAACCCCGTAGTGTTTTATTTGTACTGTTTTGTACTGTAAATTGAATTGAGTGTATAATTGAAAGACCGACCGAAACCATGATATCAGTAAACGGATGTAACCATAGAATCATGCAAATGGAATAACTGGAGAACCATGTAAGTGGAATGTATATCCATGGTTCGGTTCAGTCAAGTTGTATAGGTTGATAATTGAACTCATGGATTCAGGTTGAATTGTAATATTGAAAATTGTAGATTGTAGACTGCAGATTGTAAATTGTAGATTGTACTTGAATCATATTCAAGTCAGATTATACTGAGACTCAAACTGAGTCAGACAATTAGAAAAGTAAATTGAAGTCCTGATTGTTTTTATTAATTTGTCTACTTTAGATAGGCAGGCACCCACTTCTCCGGCTCCCTGAGGCTCAAGAGATTGGTTCCACTTAAACCTATGTTTACTGGGGTCCTCAGGGTAATTTATAGAACTTGAGGGGGTTTTATGTAAAAATAATTTTGTATAGTTTTCAAAATACAACTAAAGTATTTAATTATCATCTTTATGGGCATACAACAATTTAATGATCAAGATAAATATGTATACATATTTGAATAGTATGAAATGCGTCAAGTATATTATTCGAGTAATTACAATAAACAATGATGTCAACAAATATTATGTACGACTAATTAATCAAGTCGAACGAATGCGGAATAAAAACGAGAACATAGAATTAAGTGTTATGCACACGTGAGTTCTGGTCTCGCCTAAATACGCCTGCCGGTTTTGGAGATATACTCGTTTTCGTATCGTCGAGTAAAACAGATCAGAATCTGTTCAGCACCGTCACATATTTTTAAAACGCAGTTTAAGTTAATTTCTATCGGGTTTCAGATTATGAAGATTATTAAAAAATTGTAGGTCTTTCGATATACTTATCCAAAACACTAAGATTCACGCAAGTTGGATTTCTGAAACTCTACTTATGATCATTTTAATATCAACATTTAAAACAGAAATTCAGATTTCTGGACATCAACTATATGTTATATTGCAAAGCCTATATTGAGTTGATTCATGCGTTTTTAAGTAATAAAGTATACAGAAAATTATAGTTCTATCAATTATGCATCTACACATCTAAATTTTGTCACGAACGGATATCGGGAGTTTGAGTTATGTCTAATTTAAAAACAGTGTGCGAATCAGGACAGATTCTGTCCAGATTCGTCGCTTAATGTTGTAACACCGTTTTCTATATTTTACGTCGGTCTTCAGTAAAATATAAAACTAAGAAAATATAGATCATTCGATGTAGATATCCAAAACACCTGAGTTTGCTCAATTTGTATATCTTTAGACCAAGTTATGTGTCTTAGAAGTTGACCGATAACTGCAGTTTTATGTTTTACGATCAATGAATAAAAACGATGTAATTCCTAAACCGTTATGCGGTTCGATCTAAAAATTTTACAGCGTATACAAAATAATATATTCTATCATATGTAAATTTCCTGAAATTTTCAGAATTAAAATTTAATTTATAAAAATTATTTTAAAACTAAAGGTATAGATATGTCATATGTGAGAAATAAGAAAACCATGGTATTTATTCGTAACTTCATTTTTTTTTACAAACTTAAATAAAGTGATTTAAAATAAAACAACAAACATGCACTCCTAATTGGTCACTATGAAATCTTAACATGTGAATTGAGAGTAAAGAAAAAGACTTTACAAACTATATATGTGTGCATGTTTGTGTGTTCATTATTTATATATGTATCCATTTAATTAATTATTTAGGAACTATAATATGTCAAGCGAAGTTTTTCATGGCAATATAAAATAAGAGAAATATAAAGAGAAAAAGAAAGAGATGGAGGGAAGGAAAGAGAGAAGAGACTTACATGCACAAGCCGGTATTGTCACCGGGCTTGTCTATCGTCGATAGCCTCGCGTTACTAGCGAGATCTTCTTGAAAACTTCTTCATGTTCTTCTTCTTGGACTCTAGGTGAAGAGGGAGAAGTGAGAGATAAAAAATACGAGGAACGAAAAGATAGAGGAGAACAAATAAAGATGGTGTAATGGTGAATAATAATATATGCATTTAACATGAGAATTAAAAAAGAAATGAAAGACCACCATTCATTTTGGAAATGAAAGGTCTCATTTGTAGGTTATGAGAAAAATAAAAAAAATGATAAAAAATAATTGCAAGAATGAAGATTTGAACATGTGACTTATAGAATAACAATGCAACGACTTAAGCAATGAGCTACAAGGTTGTTCATTCACATATTTAATTAAGATTAAATATATGCTGTTGCTTAAAAAGAAAGTGGGCTTTCCAGATGGGCTGTAGAGAATAAGAATAATGGATTTGGGTTAAATATTTATGAAAGAAAAAATAAGAATGAGAAGTTAAAACTTAACTATAAGAAAAAGAAATTGTACACAGAAAAATACATAATAGATTGAGCAATAAAATAATAATAAATTTAATAGAAAAAGGAAAATACCAAGTACAAATAAATACGGTATATTATTGAAGATGGATAATACAAATGTATAAAGATTTTGGGGTCATTACAGTTGATACGTGTGGGGGTTTGATTAAACACGTATATATGATATACGTATATTAATCAGACGTTTGAAAATACTAGCCGGTTTATTTATGATCCGGATAATTAAGTCAATTGTTAACTTAATATCCATATATGTGATATGATTGATAGTATTCTGTATAAGAAAGCATACACTCTCTCATTATTATAAGATACTAATGTATTAATATGTATATAATACATATACTTGTTTGTCATTTAGTGGTAAGCATGCATGTCGGTGCTAGGGACCAGTTGAAAAGATATTTTCTCATACTCTCTCATAACATGTATGCTGGATGAGATGCTGGATGAGAGAGAAAAGAAAATGAGGATTATTATTATCATTTCCATCTCCTTCTTCACTCTCATGTGATGAGATAAATAGTGAAGAACATGAGAAAGAGAGAGAGAGAGAGAGAGAGAGAGTTTCTACATCTTCTTCTAACTCTTACTTACCAGCAATTTGTGAGAGCTGGTTACTTGACAAAGAAGTGTTCATTTATGGATTCGGAGTTTGGGTGGGTTGCTTTCAAGGTGGATCATCTTCGACGATGAGGTCATAGACTAAGCTCGACCCCACAACCTTGGAGCAAAGCTTGGGTCTTCCACCAGAAACCGAACATGCTACAAAGGTTGTAACCCCATTTTTCTTTTAGAATGACTCTCTTGATCTTTTACAATTGCTAGTTTTTGGATGATCTTGGTTATAGTCTATGGTTCTATTGTTAGAAATTTTTGTTATATGTTCCGCCACGGTCCGCAAGTGTTGCGACCCTAGCACCGTAGACATACAGTTTTTATGAGCTCGCCATAAGAAGACTTGGACTTTTAGCGATATCTTGATCTTCCAGAGTATTGAAGCAAATTTACTTGTCGTCCCGTCATAGTTGATCACTCGGTAAAATCATTTTACCGAAAATCATTATTTGAACTTCATCTCCATTTCATCCGATGAGGTTTCCATTGCTGGTTTCCAGTCTTGTAGGAAATTAATAAGCACCATATCCTCTTTCCTTTCTGCCCTCGATAGACTTCTTTTAAAGGTAGGCCACCATTTAGTGGACCTCCACTAATGTGCAACCGAGACATTTAGGAATATGGAACCATGCATAGTCATAACCCAGCCAGTCTCCTTCTGTACTCTCCCTTGACTTCAAGCAATATGGAACTATGCATTAGAAGATGCATGATCAATGACCTTTTATTTTCATCTCAATATCTTAGTATGTGTGATTTTTATACATAACTACTACGTACATTTCATACTACTAATCCTTTTTCCTCTTGCATCCTTAAGAGAAGAATATAATTTTTTTTAAAAATCTAAATAATCGAAGATGTGAAATTCTCAATTTAACCCTTTGATATAGTATTCATTAATGCTCTTGAAACTTGAGGGAATAGGAAGCGGATACAAGGGTTCCTATCTCTGTATCCGATAGTCATAAGCGGATTTAAATACGGTTTCGGATAGTTATCAGAAATGAGAGTTACTATCCAAATTTGGTAAAAGCCGAATATGGATACGAATATAGATACGGATATGAAATTAACATACATTAGAAGAAAAAATATATATACCCGGATAAAAAATATATTTTTATCAGATAAGGCTACGGAAAGGATATAAGTATTACCGTATTCGTATCTGATGGCTATTGATTGATATGAATATGGAAATAAAAATTACTATTGTATTTGATAAAAGTTGTATATGAATACTGAATTAGCTGGGATAATCTTTATCCTTTTACACCTTAATGAGCATTAATAATTAGGGAAAGTATTGGTACTTCATATTTAAAATGCTTTGGTTTAAGAAGAATGCAGCAAAAAACATGTACCTTTTGTTGGAAGCAATATAATTAATGGCAGCTAAAACTGAATTTATAAAACTAATTAAAAACCGAAATCAGAAGATAAAAATTTGAGGAACTTATCGAGCCATGTAAAAATGCTGTCCTCAGAAGAGATTTCTGATTCCCCAACTATGCAAATGTATTTTATGCAATATTGATAACTTATTTCTGTGTATTCAGTTTAGAAAGCCTTTTGTTGTATTGTAAATAAGATGAAAAAAATCACAGAAGATATATAACAAGAAGTGGAATATACGATCGTCACTACATGAATTTAATATATTGACGAAACAATTGACAACACAATATTCTTTTATTTTTGAAGTAAGAAGTAGAACAAACAGCAAAAAATTAATTGATTCATGTTCTTTTATTGCTTTTCATTCTAATCCAAAAAATTCCTATATTTGTAAAATGAACTAGCACGTGGACCAAAAAAAGATATAATGTCTTGTCCCATAATTACACTGTATATTCAAAATATGCTCTAAGTTAACAATATTTTTTCTTCTCTCTTAAAACATATAGATAGAGCCTATAAAATATTTCGCTGTGATTATAAAATAAATAAAATAGTTCTTTTTGGAGCTCTCGGAGAGGTAACATATATATTTTGCTTTACGGACATGATTGAAATATGTAAAAACATTTTTTGTTTTGTTTGTATTTTTCAATAATGTATTGAGGATTGTTTATATCTATACACAAGTTCCATGCTTTTTCGCTCAAAAAAAGACCAAAGGTAAAATAGTTCCTTTCTCTTTTAACCAAACCGGTATTAAATATTGAAAATTGTGACAAAGTACAATTTAGAAAGAGTAAAAACAATGTTCAAAAATTTGATCTACTACTCTCAAAAAGATTGATACATAGAAAGACGTCGTCTAGGGTTAAGTTTCCGTTTGCATAATGTATACAATCTATTAGTTAGAAGACAAAAGAAAATAAAAAGAACAAACGTGTAATTAAGAGTGGATAAGCTCATGATTATTAATTTACTGGCAAGCTCTTAGAATTGCAAAACATCAAAAGATAGATCACAGCAGTGGAAGGGCAGTTGACAGCAAGCTAAGGTGCAGTCTCCTTGGCTGTCGTGCACTGCATGCACTGCTTTGCATCCATTGGATCCGGACATGGAATCAAATACGAGACTACGATAAATACAGCGACTAGCTATTCATTACATCCCATTCAATGCATCGATCATCTCTCTTTTGCTCCTTAGTTGTACAGTTACCACACATGCAGTAATATTAAGATTTGGGACCATCACAAACAAATACAAAATCCACCGTTGTTTCTGTCTTCTCTTTACCCATTTTTTTGTCTTCGAGAAAAAAATATCTAAGCTAGCAGGATCAAGCCAAAGCTCATATGTAGCTGCTATAGCACTGGACTGGGACTCTCAGTTTTCTTTGGGAGGACAATTAAATTTCACTGTGTACACATGACCAACTTTTAAATCAAGTTGACATTATCAACTGTGTCAAGCAGGCATTACATACAAAATGACACTCATTTTACACCCCACATACAGAGTATATATATATAGAGAATAACCGAGAAAAGGTGTTATGGGAGGGAATTTCCTCCTATGACGTCGGAAAAAATACACACTCCGCCATTTTTTCCAACGATCGGCATATATCATCTTCATCTTCATCATCTAAGATGTGGGTACACCAAATTTTATGCGATTCTGCCACTTTTCACCGTTGATTTAATGGGTGTGAAACTAATGGTTTACCGACAATAGAACTTTTTACATTGCTAATCCAACGGTGAAAAAGTTGAAAAATCACGTGAAATTTGGTGTATGCCCATCTTAGATGATAAAAATGATGATGGTGGATGCCGATCGTTGAATAAAATATTGGAAGGTGTATTTTTTCGCCGCCGCCTGACGAAAATCCCTCCTATGGCCTCTTTTCTCCATTATTTTCATATATATATATGAGAATAATGGAGGAAAGATGCCGTAGAAGGGAATTTTCTCCTATGGCGTTGAAAAAGTACACCGTCTATCGTGTTTTCCGATGATTGGCATCCATCATCTTCATCGTTACCATCTAAGATATGGGTACACCAAATTTCATGTGATTCTACAACCTTTTCACCGTTGAATTAGTGGGTTCAAAATTAACGGTTTACCGACAATAGAACTTTTTACATTGCTAAATCAACGGTGAAAAGGTTGTAAAATCATAAGAAATTTGGCGTACCCATATCTTAGATGATAACTATGAAAATGATTGATTCCGATCGTCGGAAAATACGACGGAGGACGTACTTTTTCGACGCCACAGGAAGAATGACCTATATATATATGTGTGTGTGTGCGCGCGCGCACGCGTCCCATCTATCTATACAATCAAATGGATCGACAATGTCATTGTAGGATGCAGTCGAGGCGGAGACACGTTTGGTTGTGAGTTCCAAACAATGATACAAAACTGACTACGTCTAACATATGGATATTGCACCGGTTGTGTAAATAGATGTGCTTCTTGGATTTACCAAGTTTGGCATTTTACTTGTACTATATGGCAAGTTTGGCATTTTACTAATTCATTTAATAAGACTTAGCTATGTGCGTCTCGAATTTAGCAACCTAAATGTTAGGAACGACAGATTTGGGGTAAATATTACTATTATCATTATTATAGAATGATGATTACAATATAGTACCCCTCTATACATATACAGAGAGTGTCCTTAAAGATGAGGATAGCAAAATAAGACTTATCCTTAAGAACAAGGATGAATGAGCAAGTCTTATCCTTAACTTATCCTCAAGGATAAAACCGAATCCGTAAGGGCAATGACGAATAAGTAAATCATATAAAGTAGAACAAGTATGTCTCAACTACTCTACACTATATCATATTTTAACAGCCTCTTCAAACTCACGGTGGATCATGTACCAAGACACTACTACAAAGAGGGATTGCTCCTATGGTTAGGACCGTAAGAACGACTAACCGTCCCTATAGTCTTAACCGTAAGGACAAATTTTTTACTGTAGGTGCAAAAGGCGAAGGGGTAAATATATACCCCTGCAGATGACTTTGGCCCTGCGGTGAAAACCGCAGGGGCAATTTCCCCTACGGTTTCAACCGCAGGGACAGTTATTTTTTTTTAATATTAATATCTTGCCCCCACGATTAAAACCGTAGGATACATGCCCCTCCGGTTATGAATATATTTTTTATTAAAAAAAGATTTAATGCCCCTACGGTTAAAACTGTTTGGGCATATACTTATCCCTACGGTTATATACTTATCCCTACGGTTGTAACCGTAAGGGCAAACAAATATAATATTTTTTTAAAGCTTTCTTGCTCCTACGGTTAAAACCGTAGGGGCATATACTTGCCCTTGCGGTTGTAAGCGTAGGGGCAAATGAATATAATTTTTATAAAAAAAAGGATTTCTCTGTTTTTATCAACCATGTACACAATACACAATAATATATATATATATATATATATATATATATATATATATATAGCCAGATACAGAAATATTTATCAATAACATCCCAAACATGATATATAACGAAATAAAGAAACACAATACAAAATCAATCTAAAGTCATGATCATAAACATCATATACAACAATCGATGTCCAAAATATACATTATGTATCAAATAAAGTACATACGTCCTCCAAAAGTAAAAAAATATAAATAAATTTGTGTTGGCTCGGTCCAGATACTCCACCTCCAAGTATATGGGAAATCCGGCGCATCTGCTCGTCGCTACAGACCTGGGCCGACAGAATCTCGAGTAATGAAGGAGTGGCCTATGCAGAATAGGAATGGGTTGTGGAGCCGAAACTGAATCCTACTCATATACGTATTCGAATCATCAGCGCCATCATCGCATCGCCAGCTCTTTGTGTGTGTGTGTGTGCGCGCGCGCGCGTGTATGTATGCGTGAGAGAGTGTATGTGTATGTGATGGATCTCTTGATCTCTTTCAGATGTTACCTTCCATTGATCTGCAGCGAGCGCTGATGGATGGCTGAGATTGGATTTGAGGATTGCCTCTCAATGCGTGTGGATCTCAATGGGCTGGATATGGTTGAGGCCGAGCTACCTGTAAGGAAGTCCCGGGATGGTTGTGTCACCGAAGACCTTCCGACGATCAAGTTAGTCGAGATATTTTGGCAGAGTAACGGCCTATTGGGGTCAAGTTGGCTTACCTGAGTCGTTTGAGAGAGAGATTTATATAGTGACAGCTGTGGGCAGGCGGCCGTGAGATTCACACCGGCCGTCACGCCCCTAGCGTTACGCCCACGTGATAGACGGGATTCCCCATTAATGACGGGATATGCTTGTTAATGGGGGATCGTGATGGCGTGGAACGCAGGATCATGAGCGGCGGATATCTCGCGTCGGGCGAGATTCGCTAAGCCGTGGCGGAGGCGCATGTGATCGGTGCTGTGGGTCGGTCGGTGAGACTGAGGAAGCTAAGCTTTGCGGGAGGCTTGGGAACGAACGGGAGGCCAAGACATCTTGGATATGCGATAGCTCGAAGGCGAGCTGGAAGGCTGAGGGAACTCAGCGTGTGGGAGGGCTCCGAGGCGAGCCGATGGTCGTTTGTAAGGCGATCGTAGGGGTGGTCTGGAAGGCCACCGAAGGTCGGGAACATCCTGGGGTCGAAGGCCCGGGGTATGCTCCAAACGTACTGCTCTTGATCCTTTCTTGTAAGCCCTGAGACACGTCATCTGTCACGTGTCATGATCTGGGGAAACACCGGTATCTAGCCTCATCATTAGCCCCCCACTCTCGTTCCGACCCGTTCATGGGTCGGGTCGAGAGTGGTCTGACCGGTCACCCGGGGTAAGCTCTTATTTGAAAATATCGTCGGTACGTATTCCCGTGCAACTAGTTTTATTTTCTTGATGACGTCAACGGATCAGAAGAGAGATCTCGTATTAAAGAGGAAGTGTCGTTTTGTGCGTATGTTCGTCGAAGCACCAGCCCACGTGTCTGGCGCTGGTTGGCTGACGAAACGGGCCGCAGCTGTTCCTGCGCCTGATGGGATGCAACCAATGCGCATGCGACAGGTGGAGCGCCGATGGCCGTCGAATGCGAAGTGTTGTTTTGGCGGAAGACGATCGGCACCGTAGGATGTGTACGCCGACTGCTATAAATAGAGGTGGGATCCTCTCCAGGATCCATACCTCATCATAATTTCCTCGTCGCTTCGGTGTCAGCTCGGCGTTCTTTTCTTTAGGTCGGGATCTGTCACAACCCGAAAGTACGGAACATGACCGGCACTTAGACTACGAACGTCTCAAGGAGTAAGTATGCTAAGTAAGCCGAAACCCAGAAATCCAAACCAAGAGAAGTAGTAGAGAATAGGAAGAACCATATCAAATCAACCTGTATACAACATAATATACAACGCCTAAAGGCGAGGATCACAACAGAAATGGAACTCAACCAGCAAGAAACTCAAGAAATAAAACATGCTACTCTATGGTCGAAAGAATAACATTACTGGTCTCTATCTCAAAAAAATACAAGTTTGGTTGATGGAACTTCTAGATACAACTGAAATATAATATACAAGGTATAATGATGGGTAAGATACAATAAACCCACCTACTAGCAAGTCACCCGAAAAGAAACCGTGCCCGCAAAGCCGTAATGAAATCCGTACGGCAACACCTGCAAGAAACTGGGGCACAACGGGGGTGAGTTGCCAACTCGTGAGTAGAAAAAGATCTACGAACAGAAAATCGCATGAATAACGCAACCTAGGTCAATGATCATAATATATCCTCAAATATATGAATAACATGCAGCCTATAACAATGGCTAGGGTAATATCTAACCCGAGTGTGATCTCATGTGCCCGTGTCAGTGCCTCAGGTAGCAATATATCATATGAATGAGGTATGAATGCATGAAAACAGAATACATGTAAATGAAGAAACTGTTTTCATAAATTAGTGAGATTTCCTTTGTATTTTTAAAATGAGGTATCATAAATGAAATCAGCATCAACAGTGTCTAGCATCGACACAAAACATAAATCTCAATGTCTCAAAACCTCAGGCTCCGGCCATCCGGACTGGCCTGTATCATCAAATCTCAGTACCTCAATATCTCGAAATCTCAATGTCTCAATCTCAATATCTAGGGCGCCGTCAGTCCAGACCGGCCCCTACCATCCATCTCAAGACCACGACGGTATCCTCCGGATATCCGACACGTCGGGTAAAATCACCGGTAGGTAGTCTCCTCCTGCCAGGCTCATCGTCATCACCACGAGCTTCTTGCCCCGGGGTACCTTACCGGGTCCACCATGTACCCGAAACGGTTCATCCAACTCCTCGAATCGGGTCTCCAAATCTATCAGCAAACTCATAGTGGACGACTCATACATCATGGAAAAAACCGCGCTTTTTATTTAAAAAAAGAAAGAAGAAGTTTGTATATGTTTTGCGGTTTTCCCCAAATCCAGAAAATCTCATGGAAATCCAAATCCAAAACCTCAATAGCACGTAAAAAGTGAATATATGCATGAGAATCCATGAATGCGGCATAACAATGAATAACAGTATGCATGAGGTAGCAGGTAATAACTATAATGTCTAAACTAACATATAAGGCAAGTACACTAATATCATGTCTAAACTATTAGCTAACAGGCTATGTCAAGCAATAATATTTTCTAAGGTGTACGTGACATGGCAATTACCGATGAAGATGTGTGTGAGCCGGCAAGTAAGTGTACGTGGTACATACGCATCATCGGTAATGGTGCTGGTGTCCTAACCACAAGATATCAACAGTAGAATATGAAGCATAATATAAGCATGTGATGCGGAGCAAACAACAATAATGAGCGGGAGCTGAATACTAGACGCAACGATAATTAATCTGTTTTAACCTAATATAAGTCCTACAATGGTGCCTTTTGAAATAACACGAATCGTGGGGTTTTGAAAATAGGGGCTACGGTGTTTTTAAGAAAAGATACATTTTTTGAAATATCCGTAGGATCCCTTAGGCTGTCTTTAAAAATACGCACGATTCGTAAGCTTTGAAATAGGTAGGAACCGAATCTAATCTAACAACTAACTAAACTAAAGGGCTACGCTATAAGCTAGACTACAGGTAAGGAAACCGCCTAACATCTGAGTCGATACATATACATACCTGTATATATATTAGTCGGTGATCCCGCCTTAATAATATCATATCCGATACCATATCTATAATCAGACATCCCAAGTCAAGAGTGCGGATCAATCATCAAGATATAGCTCGTACGTAAATCCGTCGTACGGCATCCCCAAATCTGGGTACGGGTCAATATCATATTCCTCACACTATTCCTCTGGTATCCTCTTTATCCAAGATCATAGTCTAGGGTACTGACCTATGTCTAGTACAATACTAATATCCTCAATATACTCATGATCTGACTACTGATCGACAATCTCGTACAAACCGATATCGTCAGCACATATCATCATCAAGGGGTATACATCGCCCGATACGGCCTAATATCAATATCCTAGCATATTATGCCTCATATCACGATCACATGTCGACCATTTATTTATAACACTATTCACCCGTATCGCCGCCGCAAGATCCGCTATAACACCAGGACGTACCTTAAGTACGAATCCTACCATATCACCGAGATCACAACCACAAACAAATCTCATCGACTCAGCTCAATCCCAAGTATCCTCCTCAAATCCGTATGTGAACACATAGTCCCATACCCATGTGAACATATAAATATATTCCCATACACGCACATATGAAATAAGGAATGTATGCAAGTATGTATATGTGTGTATGTGTAAGTGTAGTGCACCCACTACCTAAGGTTTCGTAACCATGCACCAATCCAACACCAATATCCATCTAAAATCATCAATAATAAATCCTAACAACATATCATAAATTGTTGGTGTGTATACGCATCCGTATACATCACTACGGACTGCGGGGATGCTATACGCCATCCACCCGACTTCTCCCCGTAGATATAAATCTACTCACCTGGTCCTCGCTAGCTGGTACCGACGTCGCCACGCGCTTGCTTGTCGTCTCGAAGTCCACATGGGTGTACCTACATATCATAACGCACCATATCGCATTAAAACTAAATTCGAAATCGAAACGGCATACGAAAATCAAATCGGCACGCGTATCACGCATAGGTCCAAACCTATCGCCTACGCATGCAAGAATAGTCAAACCAACCCTCGATGTCGATGTACAAACGTCAAACCATCGAGAAAAATCCAATCACACTCATTTGCACATTCACGAACACTAATTTTAATATAAATTAGGTTAAAACTCACAAAAACCTCAATTTTGCTTAAAAAGTTATTTTTCCGAAAATCTAGCAAGCACAATTCGCCGTTTTTGTACAAAACAGGATGTTTAAATGAATGTAGCGGCCAATATATTTATTAAATATCTTAAATAAGTCGTATAAACAAATTTCCGGAATTTAATCTCATTAAATTCCAAAAATCCTAATATTCTAGTTTACAAAATACCCTTTTTAACAATTTCATAGCAAAAATGCACAAACTACAATTTAGGTTGGATTTCCATGAACTAAAGTGTTAAACTACACTTAATAAAGTTAATAATATGATAAAAACTCTAACCATATTTTTAATCTCATATTTCGAATTAAATCAAAAAAACTAGTTTGCAACAAAAAGCTTAATTTGGACATTTTTCAAGTAACAACTTGTAATTAACAACTAGATTAGTTTTCTACAAAACTAAATATATTAATCCACCTCACTAAACCATACACAATCAAACACAACTCATTTCCACAACAAACCCTAACTTAGTAATCAAAACCCTTTCTTTAAATTTCAAAACTTGAAATTTAAAACCCTAATTTAACACCTAATAGCTAGATTCAAGTAATTTAACAACAAATTAAGCATAAGGTTATGATTATACCTCACAAGCTTGAGATCAAACTTGCAAAAATCTTAGCCTCCAACAATGATTTCATGCTCCAAGATCCATGCTTGAATAGCTAAAGAATAATGGGTAAAGCTTGGATTTAGAATTAGCTTTGAATTTTTGAGAAAAAGGGTGGATTTTTGATAGAAATTTTGGGGATTTTGATGGAAAAATGAGATGAAGTATTTGGGGCTGTTTTGGTTCAGGTTTTGGCCAGAAATCTTGGGGGATTGGGTGAGGGAGGAGAGAGAGTGAGGTGGGGAAAGTTAGTTCAAGTCAAAGTCAACTCAAATTATACCATTTTCTACTCTTTTTTCTTTTCTTTTCTTTCATTTCTTTTCTTTAAAATCCAAGTGGGGACAAAAGAGGGGGCTGCTGAATTCTTCAAGGGGATAAGTGAATGGGGGTGTGTGGGTGTGGGTACGGGTGTGGGATGATGAAAAATGATAAATACAATACCCCAAACATCCATTTACGCTAAAAAAAGCCTTTTTTCTTCAATAATTTCTAAACCATTTTGGCAAATGATTTCGTTCCAAAAACCACATGATAAATTTTTATTTAATGTTTTATGATGCACAAAATTTGTTTCAACTCATTCCAATTTGTAATTTTCCCTAATTAAATGTATTAGTGACGGCTTAAAATAATAATAAAATAATATTTTTTTCAAAAAATTTGAAATTTCACCAGCGGCTCAATAAACACCAAATAATAGCAATTACATAGCTAGAATATGTATATTTAATTTTTATAATAAGATATTTGTATTTTGACTTTTTACAGAAAACCCCCTCATTTTACCGATTTTCCGAAATTTCACCGAAACGATTTTCAAAACGCTACAGGATCCCTGCGTTTTATCTTCCGAGGACTTCATCCTCTTGATCAGGTGAGATGTCTTCAACCGAGGAGTCTGTAGAAATAGTCCGGGAAGAGTTTAGGGAGTCCTCTGTAGCTTCCTCTTCTTCTTCTTCCTCCTTTTCTGCTTCTTCCTCTTCCACGTCTGAGTCGGAGTCCTCCCGGGAAGTTAGGGTTAGTCATGCTTCCCGGGGTCGCGCGACGGGGACGGTCCCCAGAGCGCAGGTTATCGGTGCTCTTGACGCGTCATCCATGCTGAGGCATGCGGATGAGCTCGCCACCATCCGGACACATTTCCACATTCCTCCCGGCTACTCGCTTCGTCTGGCCGAGAAGGGGGAGAGGGCAGACCAGATACGGGGCAAGGAAATTGCCTTGTACCTGGAAGCCTTTTGGGCCGGGATGCGCCTGCCCTTCTCCCCCGAGGTGAGTGCGGCATTGAATTGTTTTGAGTTAGCCCCGGGCCAGTTAGTGCCGAACTCTTGGAGGGTCCTCCTTGTGTTCATGGTCCGGTTGAAATTACGTCAGATCCCTTTCAGCCGGAGCCTTCTCATTTTTTCTCTCTGCTACAAAACCACCCCGGCATTCGCAGGGCCGAGCCGAGCTGGGTATACATCTCTTTTAGAAAACAACGGGAAGGTGTTGCCGGGTCGGGGGTCATCGTAGTACCTTCTTCCATTCACGAACGGAAGAAGAAGTTTTTGTTTGTTAGGCCGCCCGAGGGTGAAGATTGGCCTGTGGCCATCCAGTGGCACAGTGCCAACTGCCCGCGGGTGAGGCGGTCAAATGACCCCGACGCGGTGGCGGAGTGGGAGCCCCTCCCCCGGGCTGATGTGTTGCTGTCTGAGCAGGCCCTTAGTTGGACCGGGCACAGCCCCACCCAGTTCGCGGGTAAGTTAGGAGTTTTCAAGCGACCTGTTTAGACTTATGTATTTCTCCACTTTTTCAGGCATTGCTAACTCTCTTTTTTCTTTTTCTTTTTTTTTTGTCTTATGCAGAACCTATGTACCTAGGTACATTTCGGACGGCCCTAGTCGAACAGAAGAAGAGGAAGAAGACCGGAGGCGCCGGCTCCTCTCGCCTGTCGTTGGCTCCGGCCCCACTGGCGGCCACCCTAGCCAGACGCTCGAGCGCGTCCCGGGCCCTGGAGTCCAGCAAAGCGCCGAGCCGAAAACGTGCTCGGGAGCAAGAGACCCGGGCACTGGAGGTGGGAGGTGAGACTGGTTCCCTGCGTCTCTCCTCAAGAGGTTCCATAGGACAGCGCCCCGCTCCCCGGCTTCCCCGATCATCGTGGACGAAGGGGAGCTTCGCTTCGAGGTGCCCTCGGGGCTTTCCGTTGCCGATAGCCTACTCTCGGAGATGGAAAGGTCGGCCGAGGGCAGAATCACTCTGGGGACCCTCCGGGCCCAAATGGCGGCCATAGCCCAAGAGGTCGTGCAGGTTAGTGTTCGCTCCCAACTTAGGTCTTCATTCAGTATTTTTGTTCGCAAGATTGGGTGCCCTGCTTTCCTTTTTAACCATCCTTTGTTTTCTTCAGGTCCCTCAGCACGTCGCCCTCGTCGTCAACATGAAGGACGAGAAAATTGCCCCGGCGATGCAGGCCGCGGGCGAGTTCTCCTCGCGGGAGGAGAGCTCAAGGCTGGAGCTGCAAGCGGTGATGGAGAGGGTCGCTGCCCTCGAAGACCGGGTGGCGACCGGGGATCGGGAGATCGCCAAGTGCCGAGAGGCCGCCCAAGCCGCCGAGGCTAAGTTGGAAGATTCCAGGGTGCTTGTCGCCATCCTGAAGAAGACGGCGAACACCCTCAGGAGGGAGAACGAGACGGCGAAAGAGGGAGCGAAGCGTGCAGAGCTCCGAGCGTCGAAGGCGGTGGAGAGCTACAAGAAGTCGGACCAGTACTACACCGACCTCGCTGGAGTCGCTGCCATTGTTTGGCACGACGCCCTCGATGCTGTCAAGGCCCTGATGCCGTAGTTCCCTGACGGCGAGCTCCGGGATGAGTACCCCCATGAGGATGAGGCGCAGGGGAATGCCCCCGGAAGCGCTGCAAGAGGAAAGGCCCCTGGTGGGAGCGTTGGGGAGAAGTCGGTCGCCCCGGCCACCGGAGCCGAGGCTCCTGCGGTGGACGCTGACCTTCAAGATGCCATCCCGGTTGTCGCGGTGGAAACACGGCTCATCGAGGTTCTCCCCGGCCCTGAGGCCTGAACCTTCTCGCCTCCTTATTTTCTTTTACGCTGAAATTTTGTAAGCCTCCGGGCGTTTTTTGTAAGGCTGGGGAGCCCATAATACCTTTATAAAGACCTCCGGCTTTGTGAATAAAACCTTTTTGCAGTGTTGTCTGCGTGCACATTCTTCCTTTGTTTGCGCCTATAAAATTTTATTTGCGCGGTACTGCTTTCATGATGCGTTAGGTCGAAGATCTGGCAATCGCACGTCGAGTTGAATTCAACCATTTGCTTAGCGTGCGAAGACCGGTTTAAGGTCGGTGTCTCCATGGCCCCGAAGTCGATGTGGGGATCGCTTATTAAAAGACGTGCAGGAAGTTGAGCAGGAAAGCTGCTCGATGGCCTCTTGATGAGGACTTCGATCCTTGGCGCAGTGTGGTAAAAGATTACCAGACCGAGCAGGGTTGCTGCTCGGTTGCCTCTTGGCGAGGGCTTTGATCCTTAGCACGGGAAAGCATTGAGAGGCCTGCTAAAGATGGACCGAGCAGGGCTACTGCTCGGTGGCCTCTTAGTGGAGGCTTTGATCCTTAGCGCAGGAGGGCATGGAGAGGCCTGCTTAGGATGGACCGAGCAGGGTTGCTGCTTGGTGGCCTCTTTATTTACCTCGAAGAAAATTTCTTCTTCTTAAAGCTTGCTCTTCTCTTTTTCTTCTCTGAGAATTTGAAGTTTATGGGAGGGTTCCTCTGTTTAAGACTTGAAGTCTTGGGTCCTTTATATAGGGAGGGCTGATTTGTTGAATCAGTTAAGGAAATCTCTCATTGAGAGATTTCTGATTGATTTGGGGAATATTTCCCACCGTTGGATCTTTTGATCCAAGGACTTCTGTTTTACAGAAGATAGTTTTCTTGTTATTAACAACATTGGGAAAGTATTTTCCCATACAGAACTTATTCTGTATCTTGGTGATTTTTAATCACCGTTGGATCTTTTGGATCCAACGGTGCTCTGATTTACAGAGTACGATCTTTCTTGTTTGGAAAGATTTGAGAAGTATTTCCTCAACAGAATTGAATTCTGTAATTTGATGATTTATTCATCTCAGTTGGATCTTTGATCCAATGGTGGAGAACATTTAGTTCTGGCGCTTGGTGCTCTCGTGCTTTGGACGTGAGGCGCTGCCTTAGAGTTTTTAACGCTGACGCTCTTGGTGCTAGCGCTCTCATGCTTTGCACATGAGCGCTACTTCAGAATCTTTAGCGCTGGCGCTCTTGGCGCTTGCACGTGGGCGCTGCCTCAGAGTCTTTGACTCTGGCGCTAACGCTCTCGTGCTTTGCACGTGAGCGCTGCCTCAGATTCTTTGACTCATAACGCTGGCACTAGCACTCTTATGAGGCGCTGCCTCATTTCAAATTTCAAATTTTGAATAGAGTTTTGCTCTTTGATTGGGGGAAACAAATGCTCCCCCACCGTTGCGCTCACGTGGCTCACACGTGAGTGCAGCGGTGGCAGCCTCTCCGCCGTTAGATCAACTTGGAAGTTGGATCGACTTCCAGCGCCTATAAATAGGGCCTTTGGCCCTTGAGATGACTGCTTGTTCATCTTCTTGCTTTCTTATTCCTGAGAATTTAATTCTCTTTCAGAGCCAAGCTCTCTGCCTCAGAAAACTCCTTTAGAGTTAAGATTCTGTCAAATTTTTTGGTAAGATTTGAACCCATTAACAGAGCTTTGCTCTACTTAGATCACAGATCTTAAAGATTTTTAGGGTTTCTCAACCCATTAATTATAAACCAAAGCTTTGCTCTTTCTAGATCTTGGATCCGAAAAAGAAATCCTTTTTAATGTTTCTTAACCCATTAATAAAGAACTCTCAGAGTTCGCTTTACAGATCTTAAAGATCCTGAAGTTTTTAACTTCTGTAAAGCTTTTTAAGGGTTTTTGATAGATTACTCCATCGTCTTCATAAAGCCTAGCTCTTAAAAAAAAATTTAGGGAAATTTGTATTCCCTTCGTCATTAATTCTGACAGATGTCATTTCTGTTGCAAAGCGCTGCTCTCACTGGAGTTTAACTCCTTGGTCCGAGGGGTTTCTCATTGAATGAGAATCCTTCTAGGGATTTCTTTTTTAATGAGTGGCTGTCTCATCAATGATGAGCCGTCATCTTAATTTTGTGGGTCCCCCTTGGTCCCCTTCCACTGTATTGCAGTGCGGTACAAATTTAAAGTACCAAGTGTTAGAATTTGAACTGTAACATTGACGGCTAACTTTTGTTCTTTTTCGCGCAGGCACTATGTCTTTCGACACTTCTTTCCCGTTTGTTCGCTCGGAAAGCGCATTCCCTAACGCGCCTGTGGATAGGGAAGTCTTTGCGCTGATCAAAGATCACGACCCGGAGCAAAAGAATCTTCATTTAGGGGGGGACGTGGTACAATCAAATCATCCGGGGTCGACGCAGCTTCTCTTGTGCGATGCCTTCGAAGCCAATTTCAGCGATCCACTACGCCGACTCACCCCCAATGATCTATGCCGTAGAGGGGGTCAACTGGACCTCAGAGGGTCGTCTCCAGCCTTCTATGGGCTCGATACCTGTGCAGCCACCGATGGCTCTAGATACTCTGGGGCGGCGCATGTGTCAGGGCGAGTCGCGCCTTTAGGGACAGCCGTACATGATAGGCTTGACTCCTCGCCATCCAGCCGGGTATTTGCAGTGGGCTCGCTATATTCTGTCGGCCAAGAAATCACTGTTGCTAAAGCTTGGGTTGTACCCCACAATTTACGTGTCCCTCTTCCAATATTCCACGCCTCCTGTATGGTGGGTCAAAGCTTTTCTGAAGCAATGGAATATTCCGACCCACACCTTCCTTCTGTCGGATCGGGAAGTTTCAATCTCTTTGGAGGAGTTCGCGGAGATCTCCGGCTTACCCGTGAGAGGAGAACACTACAAGGAGCTACTTTCTCCTGACGAGTATATCTTTGCCACCAAATCAGTGGTAATGGGCCTTGCCCTGAAGAACGCCATTCAACACCGATTTCCAAGTTTGATCAAGGTGTTGAATATCTACGAAAGTCTATATCTAGAGTCTGGAGGGCATAGAGTCAGCTACGCAGACTTCATCGCTCGCTTTCTTCGTCCGGAAGTCTTATCGAAGCAAGCTACGCTGTTTGCCAAACTCGACGATCCGTTTGGTTTTGGTTTGGATAAACAGCCGACGGCGGAGGCGGATTTAAAAAGCTTCTTTATTCCGGATGCCCCTGTCGTTCCTTTCGCAGAGCTTGCTGCTTCGGACGTCGATGAAGAGACGTTCTTGCTAGGGTTCATCGGCTTATGGTTAAACGGGTCCGTGCTTCCGATGCACCCTCGTTATATGAGGCCATCAGTCTTTTACCCACCCCATCGCATGGTTGCGGGAACTCGAATGGCCGTCGGGATCGCAGGGTTGGCACACCTGT
This sequence comes from Agapanthus africanus, assembly GCA_030015575.1. Classification (NCBI taxonomy): domain Eukaryota; kingdom Viridiplantae; phylum Streptophyta; class Magnoliopsida; order Asparagales; family Amaryllidaceae; genus Agapanthus; species Agapanthus africanus. Next base: position 505,463,729 of record JASDDO010000031.1, read on the forward strand.
ATCATGGCCTCAGCTTAGCGACGGACACCACTCAGCCGGGGGTACAGCCCGTCACTCTCCCGCTGCACTATTTTACGTCATGGATCGAGCGGCACGTGCTTGGCGCTTTTGGAGCCCACAAACGGCCTCGTTTCTACGACAGTTATAACTTCTCTCGGATTATGCTCCTAGTTGACGCATCTGTTTTAAATCCGTCACATCGGAAGGCTCGGGGTTTGGTCCTTCGTCCGCGTATGGTTGGAGATGGTATGGCCTTTGTCGATAAGGTTTTAACTATCGGCAAAGAGTCCACTAAGACGGTGCAGCCGCTGCGGGACACCTTCAAAGACGGGGCTTCTACATTGAAGGCCCGGGAGATTCTTCACCTGTACTCAATCAGGCCGAGCTTTTTGGTGTTCAGATAGAATGATTCGACGCTGTTTATGAGGTACAACTCGCACCGGTTCGCTCAACAATCGAGCTACGATCAGGGTGTTCCGCTAGAGGCTTTCCTGGCTGAGCCGGCTGCCACAGAAGAAGGTATCCGCAACGCACTACACCATTTTATGCGGTTTAACACCGACTCCCATTTCTTTATCAGTGAACCGAGTTGCGTTCCGAGAATCTCGAATGCATACGTGGTGTGGTATCGGCATTCGATGGGCGCGGTTATTAGGAAAGAAAGACGGCTTTTGCTCGATCGCAAAGGTGCGGTTCCCGCCGGCAATCCAGCTGTTCCTTTAAAGCAACGGACCACTGTTGGTCCTATCTTAATAGAAGCTGTTGTGGCTGTTGTCCCGCGTGCTTTTCCTGATAAGCCTCTACCCCGTGTTCCTACAGAAACGACAGCTGTAGCGTCCCCGGATTCTAGGGTGGGTTCGGAGATCGGGACTCGTCGTCCAAAATTGCCCGCTAGCGCAAGCTCGCGTTATCGGCTGCCGGCACTCGCTCGCAGAAAAAGAAGAAATCGATCTTCTCTGTTGACGTTGTACTTGGTCAGGAGCCCCATGCTCCTTACAGCGAAGGCTTATGCGAGTACGGGACCAATGAGGGTCTATTTATTGCGTCTGCAGATGATACTGATCTTCAAGCTGCCCTTGTGGCTTCCGAGCAACTGGCTCGCGATGAAGCAGCACTGATCACCATCGCACAGTCAGGTAGACCTCAGTCGTACCTTTCCGCGGTTATTATATTATTTTTTTTGCTTTTATTGACGCTTTCTTCTTCAACAGGTATTTCTGCCGAAAAAGCTTTTGCGGCTTCCCTCAAAACATTTGAAGAGGAAGAGAGGCTCCGTGCTTTTTTGGGCCTTGGTATACTTCGGCTCATTGTGCCTTCATTCCCTTTTTCTTCATTTGTAGTCTGACCCCCTCCTTTATTTTGTTGCAAGGACTGCCTTACCGCGGGTTATCCCAAGTGCGGTGCCGATCCCGAGCGGTGATGCGGCGACGCTTCCAAAGCCGGCTATTGTGGCCCCAGCTCCCCCCCAGTACTACAAGAGGCTTCACTTAAACAGCCGATGACGGACGCCGTAGCGGCTCCAGGGGCAGAGCTTGGTTCGGACGATGACGTCCCTTTGACGGAGGTCTTGAGGAGATCGCTTCTCACCGCTCAGACTGACAAGAAGCGTAGGAAGCGTGCGGCGAAGCAACGTAATGCCAGCTTGGCTATGGGTGCAGGTTCAAGCACTACCCCATCCGTCGCTATTTCTTCAGAGGATGCTTCAGCTGCCCTGTCCACCGCCCATAGACAGGTTGTGCGCGCGGCTCGGGAAAGAATCGAAGAGCCGCCCCAAGATAACGTAACGCTGAGTCTTTTATTAGAATTTGATCTTCAAATTCTTATATACCATATCATGCAGGGCTAAGTCTTGGCGATGAGGTGGCAGGTGAGATGACGGCGACCATAGAGCCCGAAGCGGCTACTTTCTCTCGGGAGTCTGGGACTGCCCAAACCGCCGCTCTTTCTCCTTGTGGTTCCCTGCTATCGGCAGGCATCGCGAGTGTCACGATGGCTCTTGTCGAGTCAGGGGACGAAGCCACAGGCGCCGAAACTATTCCACTGAAGGAGAGCGAAGAAGTTGTTGTACCCGGTGATGCCTCCGCCATGATTTCGGTCTCTGATCTACCAGGTAATTGCTGAGTCGCTATTTTCAAGCTTTTCAATCTTGTTCAGCCTTTCCAATGATATGTTGTTTGTCTTAAGTACAGGCGCGGTGAATCCTAAGGTTGTACCATCTGAAGAAGCGTCACCAGTCGCTGCTCTGACGCTAGCCGTCCCTTCGTCTTCTCTCGTGTCCTTTCAAATGCTGGAAGGTATGAGTTTGCGACTTATTTGGTTCAATTGTGAATAACATCTTCCTTGTATTGACAATATGTTGTCGCAACTTTGCAGGAGTCCTTTTTGACCACCTATATCAGGTGCTAAGCCCGCATTTCTCCTTCCAGTCGAAAATTGCTCCACCAGCTGGTGTCGGTGAGTATAGTCTTTAACCGACATCCTTTCCTTTCTTTTATGGGCAGCCATGTCATTAATAATTCTTCCTTGAATTGATTGCAGCGTTACAGGTTGGAGGAAGGGACGATGGAATAGTCGCGCCTCCGGTACTCCCAACTTTACCACTTGTCGCAACCGGTATAGTAGACTCCATCGCTCGTGTGATTTCTTTATTTCGCGAGTTAGTTTTTAACCGTAATTCATTTTGCAGCAATCGCACCGGCTCCAGCTCCCCTCTAGTCTCGCATCCTAATGCCGGCAGGGCCCTTTTCTAGACGTCCATCTTCCAAGGGCGCTGTGACCAGCCTGCGTATGCTGAGTGAATCTATCGAGGAGCTTGACGCAGAGGCCCCTGCATTCGCTGCAGATTTTGCTTCTGAGGTTAATCCGATGCTGGCGACGCTTGTGCACTTCCATAACGAGGGCGTCGTCGAATCTTGGGTTAATTATTGCAGACAGATCGAGGCCTGCCTGCATAAGATTGAGTTCAGGCGTCCCGCTCCGAAGGTATTGGCTTTGAACTCCAAGCGAACTGCATGGGTTGAGCAGAGTATTCTTTTCCTTTGCCATTTTGAACAAGAGGCGGCCTTGAGGCAGAAGGAACGCGAGGAGCCTTCAAGCGAATCTGCCCGGCTGCGTGCCGAGGTCAAAGCAAATGCCGCGCAACTGAAAGACGGCTTTGATAATCTACAGCGATGCATTTCGGACGGGCTGGCACTGAGGCAAAAGCTCGACTTCATTGAGCGGGTTACGCAGAGTCGCGAAGCTGCCCAGCGGGAGATCGATGAGAAGGTTTCATCCTGTTTGCAGCAACGGGCTCAAGTCGAAACGGAGCTGGCCGCAGCGGCTGACCACGAAAAGGAGTTGAGAGGAGTGCGCGAGTGGCTTGCCGACTTGTTGAAAATGCCTCCTTGCCAATAGTCGTCCTTGTATCAATTGAAAATTTGTAACTTATGAATGCTATGTATTCATTTCATTTTTTTTATATGATGTATCTTGTATTCAGTCGAATTCATGAATAAAGGACACATTTTCTTCTGTCTTGTACTATCGTCTTCTTTTCCTTGATGTGTTGTTGTCATGTTGCTCTAGAAAGTGTAGCCTGTAGATGATAGATAATAATTCATCTTGAACTCTTTGTAGGGCAGCGATGGCTTAGGAAACAGGTTCGGGTCTGCTGCCTAAGACTTTTCAACTTTATGAGTCGTGGGGGTCTCATAAAGATTTTTCTCTCTACGAGTCGAGAGGATCTCGTAGGTGTATTTTCTCCTTAGGAATCGTGAGGATTCCTAAGTGCGTTCTCTCTTCAGAGTTGCAAGGATCTCACAAGAGAATTTTCTCCCTTACAAGTCGAGAGGACTCGTAAGTGGTTGGTGAGTTGGCTTGTTCCCGAATCGAAGCGTTGCTCCGACGGGGAGGTCATTTGTTGACGTATTTCCGGAGGGGGGGTCATTGGCTGACGTATTTCCGAGACGGAGTCATTGGATGACGTATTTCCGAGACGGGGTCATCGGACCATGACGGGATCATTTGCTGACATATTTCCGCGACGGGATCATTGGCTGACGTGTTTGACGTGTTTCCACGACGGGGTCGATTGCTGACGTATTTCCGCGACGAGTTCATTTGCTGACGTATTTCCACGACGGGGTCATTGGCTGACGTATTTCCGCAACAGGATCATTGGATGACTTTAGGTTGTCTGTGAACCGTAGAGTCTTGGAACTGGGGACTTTGTCGTGGCTCCGTTTGGTGGTGTCGCATCCGTATTCTGCTGGAATGAGGAGGAACGCCGTTGCTGATTTTTAGGCTGTAGATGTTGCCGTTGAGATCCGGCTTTCTCTTTGACAGAGTCTGTCGGGGAATGTGATTCCCTCTTCGTTTATGCCCATGAATTGTATACAGGGGTCAGTATGAGCTCGCCTGTAAGGCGAAAATTTTCATTTCATTTTTTTTTCTTTCCGCGATGCTCTATCATTTCAGCTTTTTATATCGCGAAAGTCACGATTGCCCAATCATTTCGGCTATTTTTCGCGGTGCCCAATCATTTCGGCTATTTTTCTTTTTACTCGCTGAATTTTATTGCGAGTTGCCCAATCATTTCGGCTATTTTTGTAAGCATATCTTTTACTTGCTGATTTTGTTGCAAGTTGCCCTATCATTTCGGCTATTTTATATGCATTTATAGCTCGCTGACTTTTGCTGTGAGTATGAAACTTGGAATTTGATGCCAATCTTAGCATCAGCATCGCTGCGACTGGAATATTGCCAGGAGCGAATCATCATTTGCTGTGAAAAGACTTGGAATTTGTTACCGATTTAGGTATCAGCATCGCTATACTGGGACATTGCCAGGAGCGAATCATCATTTGCCTCTGTCGATGTCGAACAAAGATGGCTTAGCAAACAGAATTAGGATCCTGTCGACTAAGGCTTCTGACTTCATGAGCCGTAAAGGTCTCATAAAGGTGTTTCTCCCTACGAGTCATGAGGATCTCATATGTGCGATTTCTCCTTAGGAATCGTGAGGATTCTTAAGTGTGTTCTCTTATAAGTCGTAAGGATCTTACAAGAGCGTTTTCTCCTTATAAGTCGAGAGAACCTACAAGTGTTGTTCACCAGGCGGGGAAATTTCGCGCCATTGGCGGAACTTGGTGCGGAAGACGTTTATTTGTGCATGTGGATCGTATACAAGGGTCAATACTAAACCGTTTGTAGGGCAGTCTGGGAAATGTGATGGGTTAAGAACAGGTTCAGATCCCTGTAGCTTAAGGCTTTTGAATCTTATGAGCCGTAAGGGTCTCATAAGAAGGGTTCTTCTTACGAGTCGTGTGGATCTCGTAAGTGTAATTTCTCCTCAGGAATCGTGGGGATCCCTAAGTGTGTTGCTCCCTTATGAGTCGTAAGGATATCACGTAGGTATTTTCTCCTTACAAGGTCGAGAAGACCTTGCAAGCGCGCATGAATTTTTTTACGAGTCTGCGCCCTTTCGGGTTTTCACAAACTCGCCGGTAGCCCTGCTGTATTTACTCACGGAGCCCTTTCGGGTTTTCGTCCGTGTCCATCTTGCTTATAGACGTACCGTTTATATATATATATATATATATATATATATATATATATTTTTTTTTTTTTTGTCAGCCCTAGGATGTTGCAGTTTGTAGTAGTTTAAAGACGTTTCGGTCCGTCGTTAGTTTCAGGACGTTACGGTCCATTGTTAGTTTAAGGACGTTTCGGTCTGGTAGCGATTTTGAGGCAAGGATTCGTTGGATATTACTTATAGAGTTTCGGCTTAGGAAGATAACGAGCGGACATAGGTGTCGTCATCTATCATTGACCTAGGCCGTGACTCGTCAGGCGTAGTATCTTTTCAGGAACCGGTCGTTTATTGGCCTGAAGGGTCTTTCGCCATGCATGTCCATGAGTAGATAGGCCCCTCCTTGGTAAATTTTGTCTATGATGTATGGGCCCTCATAGTTCGGCTCGAATTTCCCCCGTTTGGCACGATTGGGGATCATAGGCCTCTTGACCACTAGCACGAGTTCGCCATGGCGAAATGTTCTCGGCCTAGTCAATCTCCCGTATGAGCGTGTCATTTTTGCTTTGTAACCCTCCAAGTTTTGCTGCTCCATGAGACGAGTTTCATCGAGGGCGTCGAGCTCCTCAAGCCGAAGATGAGCATTCTCTTTGTCTGTTAGCTCGTAATGAACCGCCACTCGTAGAGAGGGTAGCTCTATCTCCAAGGGGAGTACTGCTTCAGCGCCAAATACCAATGCGTACGGCGTTGTGTTTGTGGCCGTTTTGAACGTGGTCCGATACGCCTAGAGAGCTTCATGCAGTCTCTCGTGTCAATCCTTTTTATTTTTGGACACCGTCTTCTTTATGATCTTTGTCAAGGTCTTGTTGAAAGCCTCAGCTAGACCATTAGCTCGGGGATTATAAACCGAAGAGTATCTCCAGTCTATGTTATGCTGCTGTGCTAAGCGGCTGATTTTGTGACTTCTGTAGGCCGGTCCGTTATCGGAGATAATCCGTCGCGGAGTGCCGAACCGATAGATGACGCGTGTCTTGAAGAAATGGAGGATGTTCTCCGTCTTCACTTCTCTCAGTGGTACTGCTTCTGCCCACTTAGAGAAGTAATCGATTGTCGCCAATATGAACCGATGTCCTCTGGATGACGCTGGTTTGATGGGCCCAATTATGTCGGTTCCCAACATTTCGAACGGCCAGCTAGCCACCGTTGAGTGTAGCGGGTTTGGGTGCTGGTGGATGAAGTCTCCATGAACTTGGCACGAGTGGCACTGCTTTGCGTATTCGAGGCAGTCCTGAATCATCGTGGGCCAATAGTAGCCCATTCTTTTGATCTTCAGCTTCATCTTTGGCCCGGCTTGATGAGAACCGCAAAGTCTGTCGTGAGTTTCTTGGACGACTCTTTTCGCTTCTTCCGGTCCTAGGCATCTTAGCCATAGAGAGTCAAACGATCTCTTATATAGAGTATCATTGACGAAGGCGAAAGACAGAGCTCGTTTCATGAGCTGATGTCTTGAGGACGCATCTTCAAGTGTTCGACGGGATTTGAAGTAATGTATAAAGACTTCTCTCCAATCCTTTAGCCTGTTCCTGGTCTTCAATTTGCAGGGTTGTTTCCCCGGTCACTTCCTTTTCTTCAGACGACTCCGGAGATATTTCCGCTGGTGCAAGGACCCGACGGCTTTATACAATGATCCTTACGTCATCGAGATTTTCATCAGCCAGTTCTTTAGCGAGCTTAGCTAACGCATCCGTCTTGCTATTCTCCGCTCGTTGTATGCTTTCCAGGGCGTAGGAAGGGATTTGAGTCGGCAATTGTTGCACTCTCTCACCGTACTTCACCAACTCTGGTTTGTACGTTTGATAGTCGTCGTTTACTTGACTAACGACCAGCTGGGAGTCTCCGTATATGAGGAGGTTTTCGATTCCCATGTCGACAGCGATCTCAAGACCTGCTATCAAAGCTTCATATTCTGCTTCATTGTTTGTCCTCGGCTCTGTTAGGGAAAAGGCAAAGCGCATTATCCCTCCTTGCGGAGTCACGAAGATAAGGCCTACCCCCGATTTGATTATAGGGGTGTTGTGTTGTCGCTTCTTTATGGAAGATGCTCCATCAAAATAGAGTTCACATCGGGTATCACTCCCTCCTTTCTCCCCGTCGATCGTGTCAAACGCGTGTTCGTCCGGCAATTCGCAGTTTAGGGGTGAATCAGCAGGTTTCGGATGCTCAACGAGGAAGTCGGCGATGGCCTGGCCTTTCACTGCCCTGAGCGATCGGTATGTTATCGAAAATTCCATTAAGAGTAGGGCCCATTTAGCGAGCCGCCCTGTTAGTATGGCTTTTGACATCAAATACTTGAGAGGATCCACTTTTGATATGAGATGGACCTCATGCGCCAACGCATAGTGTCTGAGCTTCGTTATCGCGAAGATTAACGCCAAGCAGTGTTTTTCGATAGGGGAGTAGCTGTTTTCTGCCCCTAGGAGAACGCGACTCAAATAGTAGATGGCTCTTTCTTTCCCTTGGTCGTTCTCTTGTGCCCATAACGTGCCTAACGAACCTTCGAGGGCTGTTGTGTACAGGATGATGGGATTTCTCTTGACCGGAGCGGTCAGTACCGGCGGATTTTGCAGGTATTGCTTGATTTCGTTCAATGCGCTTTGGCATTTACGATCCCAAACGAATGGGGTCCCCTTCTTCATTAGATGACTGTAGGGCGGCATTTGCCGGAAAGATTGACTTTGGAGTTTGACACCTGTTTAGGCATCAGTATCGCAACAACTGGAATATTGCTAAGAGCGACTCATCATTTGCCCTTGTCGATTTGGAAAAATATGGCTTAGTAGGCAGGGTTGGGATCCTGTCGACTAAGGTTTTTTGACTTTACGAGCCGTAAGGGTCTCATAAAGGGTTCTCCCTACGAGTCATGAGGATCTCGTAGGCGTATTTTCTCCTTAAAAAATCGTGGGGATTCCTAAGTGTTGTCTTCTCTTGTAAGTCGTAAGGATATTTCAAGAGTGCTTTCTCCTTATAAGTCGAGAGGACCTACAAGTGTTATTCACCATATGGAGATATTTCTTGTCATCTGTAGAACTTGGCAAAGAAATATTTATTCGTGCCCCTGAATTGTATACAAGGGTCAATATGGACAGCCTGTGGAGCAATTTGAGAGATATGACGACTTAAGAACAGGTCTAGATCCCTATAACCTAAGGCTTTTGAATCCTATGAGCCGTGAGGGTCTCACAGGGGGATTCTTCTCACGAGTCGTAAGGATCTCGTAAGTGTATTTATTTTAACGAGGTTGTGCCCTTCCGGGTTTTCACAAGCTCGCCGGCAGTCCTGCTGTTTTTACTCACGGCGCCCTTTTGGGTTTTCATCCGTGCCCATTTTACTTGTGGACATACAGTTTTTTTAACGAGATTGCGCCCTTCCGGTTTTTCACAAGCTCGCCGGCAATCCTGCTATTTTTACTCACGGCGCCCTTTCGGGTTTTCATCCGTGCCCATTTTGCTTGTGGACATAACGTTTTTTTTAAGCGGGGCATTCCACTAGATTGTGGGACCTGTTTGTAGGACCCTTAATATCCTTCCTGTCTTTTGAGAAGAAAGGACCATTCTACATAGAGATTCTTCCGCCGGTGAGAAATATGCCTCATGTGTATATCTCGGGGGGGAACGAGTACCCACGCCGTCGCTATTTTGGCGACAGGCTGCTTCAGAGCCGCTTATTTTTGTCGAGCGTAGGCAACAAACACCATCCTGCCTCCGCTTTTCACTCGTCATCATCGGATGAGAAAGAGTCCTGACCCATTTGATCCAATCGAGCCATTTTATCCATGAGTTCTTGGAAGATCGTCGGCTTGAAGAGGGCCATATACGAGGACACCTTTGAATTTGGGTCAAAGGTGGCTATGAGCATTCCCATGGCCGCAACTTCATCGATGCGTTGCTTGTATTTGACCAGAGATTTCGCCATCGGGTAACATATTGAACCCAAGTCTCATTCGGTCTAACCTTTTCATTGACCAGCGCAGTCACGGTAGTATGTTCGTTCTTATTAGCGAATCCCTGACAGAAGAGCATATCCATTTCGTTAAAACTCTTCACGAAATCATTTGGGAGTTTCGCATATCAAACAAAGGCGATGCCCGCCAGACCGCTGACGAACTGTCGGAGGAGTAGTATATTATTCTCTCCAGTGTTACTGCACATGGATTTAAATCGCGTGATGTGCTGGTGAGGATTCCCGGTTCCTTTGTATATGTGGAGTCGGAAATATGTATTCTGGCGGGTACTGTATTTGATTGGAGCACGCCGGATACAGTCGACCAGTCTTGATTGACCTATTTGATGCTTCACTGGCATACTGAGTTTTGATTCGTTGAGCAATATATGTGGCCAGCTTTTCTTTTAGGAATCATTTCCTCCTCAGCCGTTGATGAGATTTGCAGAGGATTTGAAATGTCATCTTTATCTTTAAGACCGACTACCGGCGGTTCATTTGTCAGTGGTTCCGATTGAACCATCATTCCAGCCATATTCTGATTCAGAAGGGTCATCTGGTTTATTTTAGTGGACATTTCTACCGCTTATGTATCTCCCTTTTTCAGAGCGCGCTTTAGGAAATCAATATCCGACTCCTCTATTCTTTCTTCGGGTGCATCATCGGGATTTTCTTTAGGCGATGGATTACCGTTTGCTGCCGCCCGAGCGAGCATCTCCTACAGCTTCTCACGTTGCAGTTGAACTTTTGTCAGGGATCGAGTTTGAGGTCGGTGACTAGTAGAAGTTCGAACTTCGTCTTTGGAATTCACCATATATACTATGTGAACTACCATGGCCCCAGGCTTGGGGTGTTTAGAGTTTTGCCCTTTGGAGTTTACTTCGGGAACTTGATCTTTATTTGGCCTCTCTTTTTTATGAAAAGTCGCTTTAGTTTTGGAAGGAACCGCTGTATCAGGATCCGTCTCAGGATGAGTTCCCTTCACCTGCTTCCACACCTTATATATAGATGAGGAAAGTTGTTTTAGGGAGCGAACTGGTTTCTGCGCTCGTAGGATCTCCATGGGCTGCGGAGATTCCTTCAATATTGCGGTGGGAGAATTTTGTCTGACCCTTCACAACAGTTTGAAGCCGTTCCCGGTTGGAACAACATTCACCACTGGGGTTGAAACAGGACCATACGGAGAACTGGCCCCAGCTCATTCTGTATTATGACGATATCGACGTAGACCGTTTCTTACGGCCGGGATTTGATTAACCTCAGGATTTTGCTGAGCCTGCCCCTGTTCCTTTTGAGATTTTGAATATTCTTCCCCCTGCATCGACCTCGGTCCTTAGCAGGTGTCGGTTGTCTGAGGACTGATTCCGTCGGCAAAGCTGCATCTTGGGGAGCCAGCCTGTGGAAGACAGACTTCTTCTAAGCTTCCTCCCTCGGCGTTGAGACACCAAGGGTGGAAGGTGGGAGTATCGACCTAAATCGAAACCCGTTGATTTCTTGAAGAGTCGGATTGCAGAGATTTGAGGCTGCAAGTGACCCATACTTGACTCCACCAGATATGACAAAGCCTGAGTTGCTATGGTAGAATCGAACGCCATTCTTTATAGAAACGAAACACTGGTTTTAGTATCCCATCACCCAAGGGCAACCACAAACATATATACCGCGATTATTTGATCGCGGAAAAACACGACACACGAAGTGTGGAGTGAAAAGAGGAAAATGTCCCACCGGGCGTGCCAGAATCTGTTCGTCGCCGAAAAACGCGACCGGGACGTCTAGCCTGAATTTTAGGGGCAGATGCTATTTGATTTTATACGTCCACCTCTCCGAAGATGCCAAGTTGATTTATGGCACCGTATATCGGAGGTTTAGACAGATGCGACCGATGTAACAGACTTCGTCAGATTCCCCCTCGTTGTGAGGGGTTTTTGATTGTGGGGACGCTCTTCCCTGTAGGCGCAAGCCCCTACAATTAATTACGCTACCGCATCGCGGTAACTTTCTCCTTCTCCAGATGGTCGCTTCATGTCGTGTGTGTTTTTTTTATTTTCGGTTGCCCGTGGATTGTATACGGAGACTAATTTATGTAGTCGCCCGTAGGGCGTGAATTAGTCCAAATCCGTATTTTCTTAGATTTGGGTTTAGATTGGTTTAAAGATCGTTAATCTTGTTTTAGATTAAGATTAACTCAAACGTTTGTTGAGAATATATTAGGCTGATTTTAGACTTAAGATCTACTCAACAGAATTTTCTTTAGTTTATAGAGACATTGCGGTCCATTGGGTTTAAGGACATCGTAGTCCATGGAGTTTAAGGACCTCATAGTCCGTAAGGTTTAGAGACATCATAGTCTGTAAGGTTTTGGTTTACCCGTTTGGGGATGCACTAAAAGTTATTGGTTATTGGGACCCTCCATCTCTCTGAAGACGTTGAAGAATTACAACGACGTGTATCAGAGATATGAAGAGATGTACCCTTGAACCAATGTTGGTTGGAAGATCTATAGTCAGGTTTGGGACTAAGACCAATTAAAGAGATTGTGAGCACATGGGCTCGATTGATCTAAATTAAGGACTTGTAGCCAACTTGGGCTCAGTCCACTCAGTTCTGAATAGAGTGTTTGAACACTTGTTTGGGCTCAGTCCACTCATTTTGAATAAAATGTCGAGCATTTGTTTGGGCTCAACCCTTTTTTGTTCAACAATGCTGAGTATTGATTTGGGATCTGACACCCCTTTTCCTTTTTGTCTTTTATTGAATGTTGAACACTTTTTACGGCGCAGAGCGCTTTATGTTTCCTCAGCGTCCACGAGAGGAGCACGTGGAGCACCCGGCGCTGAGCGCCAAACTGGGAGCACTACGACGCTTCTTATAAAAGGGCGCCCACGTGAGGAGCACGTTGTTCCCTGATTAAAAATCAAGAATTACCTCAATGAGGAATCACGTGTTGACACGCGATCTATTTACAGAATTAAATTCTAAGCAAGCAGAAGTGTAAACAAGCGGCTGAAGAAAGACCTCAATGGGGGGTCACGTGCTCACACGTGACCAGGGGTCACGTGTTGACACGTGATGATCTTTCAGCCCAGTTAAAAGATAGAATTAAAATTCTGAAGAAGGATGGGTCACGTGCCAACACGTGATAGGTTCTGAAAGCCCTTATAACTTGATAGAATTAAATTCTAATTAAGGAAAAACAAAGACCTTAACTGGGAAAGTATTTCTCTAAATCTTTCCAAACAAAAAAGGATTATGGGGAACCGTTGGATTAAAAATCCAAGAGTGATTAAAAATCACCAATTTATGGAAAGATTTTAGACAAGGAAAGATTTCCCTAAATTTCACCAGAAATAACGAACAGAATATCTTTTGGATTGAAAATCCAATGGTGAATAAAATTCACTGAATGGTCTAAATGATCATATTAGTTATGAAAACAAACAAAATCTTTCAATGAAAAATTTATTAAACAAATTGATTCTTTTCCTTCTCCTATAAATATGAGCCAAGAGGAGAAGAAAGATATATAATTTTGGGATCTTGAAATTTTCAAAAAAAAGCAAATAACAGAAAGAAAAGAAAGGAGAATTTAATTCTCAAGAAAAAAACCCTAGGTGAGAAAGGGAAAAGGGATCAAAACTTCATAAAGCAAAAAAGGGAATTTAATTCTCAAATCTAAGAGTTTAACTGTTCTGCAAAGAACTTAGTTCTTCCTCAGGTTGAAGATCTGCAGAAGCAAATCTCCCCATAGGTTGAGAATTTAATTCTCATCGGGTTGAGATTCTGTTGTGGAGATCCAAAACTTAGAGGGAGAATTGAGTTTAGAGAATTTAATTCTCCTAAATTCACAGGAATTTAATTTCTCCAAGATAAAACTAGGGTTTAATCCTATATGAGAATTTAATTCTCTCAAATTCATAAGAATTTAATTCCTTCAAGATAAAACTAAAGGTTTAACCCTATATGAGAATTTAATTCTCCTAAATTTATAGGAATTTAATTCCTTCAGGACAAACAAAACCAGGGTTTAACCCTACTTGAGAATTTAATTCTCTCAAATTCACAGGAATTTAATTCCTCCTAAAAAAGAAATTAGGGTTTCACCCTACATAAGAATTTAATTCTTTCACATATACGGGAATTTAATTCCCCTAAAACATAATTAAGGTTTAACCCTATAAAGAATTTAATTCTTAAAAATATAAGAGACTTGAAAGATCTCCATCACGTGTCCCCATGTGACCTCTAAACAGATCCCCCAAAAATGAAAAGAAAAAGCTTTGAGGCAATGCCTCACGTGCTCCCACGTGACCTCCAAAAAAAAAAGAGAATAAAAGCAAAGGAAATACTGGCTTTGGGCGCTCTCACATGTTACCACGTGACCCCTAATAAATGCTTTAATAATCAGCGTACAAATATCCATCACGTGTCAACACGTGATGGCCAAAATATCAAAAGTGTTTAACACTTATTTGCAAGACAAAGTAAAGGAGATCTGGCCCCACCTTTGGGCGCCCCACGTGACCCCTTCCTCTTTAGTGTTTAACACTAATTTGAGCGTTTCATTTCCAGTGTTTAACACTGTTGTCCTCTAGTGTTTAACACTAATTTGAACATTTCATTTCCAGTGTTTAACACTGCTGTCCTCTAGTGTTTAACACTATCTTAAAGTCAATCTTAAGCCAAATTGGCTAAGTTTCCAGAGGCAAAAACCTCTCCTTTAACTAAATCTCAAAATTGAGTAAAACTCAGAGCTATAATGTTTAATGCTCAGTCAAAGACAAAAATGATATCAGAGCCCTCAAACCCTTGTTTAGCATTGCTATGTGATGAGAGGCTGAACCCGGACAAATGTTTAATGGTCCAATAAAGGGCCAATATCTCAAACTTAATTAGACTTAGCCCAAATTGGGCATAAGTCCTCAATTCAGATTTAACTGAGCCAATGTGCTCATAATCTAATTAATTGATCTTAGTTCCAAATTGGACTACAGATCCCCAACCAACCTTGGTTCAAGGGTACATCTCTTCACTCCTCTGATATTTATCGCAATCCCTCAACGTCTTCAGAGAGGTAACGGGTCCCGACAACCACACATTTCACAGACTATGATGTCTCTAAACTATGGACTGTGGGGTCCTTAAACCTATGGACTATGATGTCCTTAACCTCGACCGTAATGTCTTTAAACTAACATTGGACTGTGGGGTCCTTAAACCCATGGACTGTGATGTCCTTAACCTCGACCGTGATGTCTTTAAACTAACATTGGACTGTAGGGTCTTTAAACCCATGGACTATGATGTCCTTAACCTCGACCGTGATGTCTTTAAACTAATATCGGACTGTGGGGTGCTTAAACTCACGGACTATGATGTCCTTAAGCTAGACCGCGATGATTTTAAACTAACAATGGACCGAGATGTCCTTAAACTAACAATGGACCACCATGTCCTTAAACTGGTAATCGACCGCAATGTCCCTAAACTAAACAATAGAGCCCAATTGCTCTCTTGTTGGATCTAAACGATCCTGTTAAGTTGATCTTAGTCTCAAATGAGACTAACGTATCCTTAACAAATGTTTAAGTTGATCTTAGTCTTAAATGAGGCTAACGTATCCTTAAAACCAACCCCCAAACCCAAATCTAAGAAAAATACGGATTTGGACTAGTCCACGCCCTACGGGCGACAACATAAATTAGTCTCCGTATACAATCCACGGGCAACCACAAACAAAACAAACACACACGACACGAAGTGACCATCTGGAGAAGAAGAAAGTTGTTACCGCGATGCGGTTGCGTAATTAACTGCAGGGGCTTGCGCCTGCAGGGAAGAGCGTCCCCACAATCAAAAACCCCTCAAACGAGGGGGAATTTGACAAAGTCTGTTACATCGGCCGCATCCGTTTAAACCTTCGATACATGGTGCCATAAATCAACTTGGCATCTTCGGAGAGGTAGACGGATAGCACCAATTAGCATCTGCCCCGAAATTCAGGCAAGACGTTCGCCGCGTCTTTGCCGTGTCTTTTGGCGGGAAACACACGTGGAGCGTTTAGCTCCAAGCGCTAGACTTGGAGCGCTATTATAAAAGGGCGCCCACGTGAGGAGCACATGGAGCGCTTGGCGTTGAGCGCCGGACTTGGAGCGCTATTATAAAAGGGGGCCCACGTGAGGAGCACGTGGAGCGCTTGGCGTTGAGCGCCAGACTTGGAGCGCTAAGGCGCTTCTTTGACAGCTCTGATTAATTCTGTGCTCTGAGAATTAAATTCTTGGTTTATAAGAGACTTTGTCTCATGGATCTAAGAATTGAGTTCTTCTTTTTGAGAGGAGATACTTTGATCTCTTCTGTTTTTTGTGCAAGACTTGGTCTTATAGATCTGTGATCTAGGAAAAGAACTAAGTTATTCTGATGTGAGAGTTAAACTTTCAAATATAGAGAAGATGTTATGATCTCTCTTCTTTTTATTTACCTCGAAGAAAATTTCTTCTTCTTCTTAAAACTTGCTCTTCTCTTTTTCTTCTCTAAGAATTTGAAGTTTATAAGGGGTTTCTCTGTTTAAGACTTGAAGTCTTGGGTCCTTTATATAGGGGGGCTGATTTGTTGAATCAGTTAAGGAAATCTCTCATTGAGAGATTTCTGATTGGTTGGGAAATGTTTCACACCGTTGGATCTTTGATCCAAGAGCTTCTGTTTTACAGAAAATATTTTTCTTGTTATTAACAAGATTAGGAAAGTATTTTCCCATACAAAACTTATTCTGTATCTTAGTGATTTTTAACCACCATTGGATTTTTGATCCAACGGTGCTTTGATTTACAAAGTACAATATTTCTTGTTTAAAAAGATTTGAGAAGTATTTCCTCAACAGAATTGAATTCTGTAATTTGATGATTTATTCATCTCAGTTGGATCTTTTGATCCAATGGTGGAGAACATTTAGTTCTAGCGCTTGGCGCTCTCGTGCTATGCACGTGAGGCGTTGCCTCAGAGTCTTTAGCGCCGGCGCTCTTGGTGCGAGCGCTCTCGTGCTTTGCATGTGAGCGCTGCTTCAGAATCTTTAGCGCTGGCGCTCTTGGCACGAGTGCTCTCGTGCTTTGCACGTGGGCGCTGCCTCAGAGTCTTTAACTCTGGCGCTCTTGGCGCTAGCGCTCTCGTGCTTTGCACGTGAGCGATGGCGCTCTTGGCGCAGGCACTGCCTCATTTCAAATTTCAAACTTTGAATAGAGCTTTGCTCTCTGATTGGGGAAAACAGCGAGTAGCTCTTATGTGAAGGGCATCGTGAGCGAGTCGGCGGCATATTTAGCCTCGTCGCTTGAAGGACGATTTTCCCGATGCATGCCTTCGATCTTCTTTTCGAGAGCGTCGAGTCGGCCGTGGTATCCCGACGTTTCGGCATACTCTGATTTTTGGCCTCCGCTGCTGGAGACCTGCGCCAGGCCACGGCCCCGGTTCCGTTCGATGAGGTTCCTTAGGTCCCCTGGCGAGGTCGTCTTTGAGCTACCGTGGTGAGTCGCGTCCGCGCGACCCCGTCGAGAGAGGGGATGCCGGTCATGCCTGGATGCAGGCGAGCTGACCGATACCTCCTCAGGAGGGACAGGGGCGCGATGGGCCTCGGGGCGAGGTGCTTTAGCGTAAGACCTCGGTGTTGAGCTGTGGCCGCCGGAGACAGTGAGGCAGTGCTCGGTCGTGCCGACGTGGGCAGCGTCTTCTCTCCTTTTGTAGGGGTCCCGGTCTCGAGATGGGGGAGCGGCGACCTGGGTTGTTTGCCCGGCCGTTTGGACACGGACGAGTGGATCCACAATGGACGCGAGCCGATCTATCCGAGCAGATAGGATGTGAATGGCGTTCAGGGGAGGAGGGGATCCGTCCGTGCCTCCACTGTGGGGAAGGCGGCGGCTAAAGCTTGGATCATCACAGTGATCGCTCACCGTAAAATTGAAATAAGGAGGTGAACTTTCGTTAAGTGAAACTAATTCCCACAGACGGCGCCAACTGATGGATCTCTTGATCTCCTTCAGATGTTAACTTCCGTTGATCTGCAGCGAGCGTTGATGGATGGCTGAGATTGGATTTGAGGGTTGCCTCTCAATGCGCGTAGATCTCAATGGGCTGGATATGGTTGAGGTCGAGCTACCTGCAAGGAAGTCCCGAGATGATTGTGCCATCGAGGACTCTCCGACGATCAAGTTAGCCGAGATATTTTGGTAGAGTAAATGCCTATTGGGGTCAAGTTAGCTTACCTGAGTCGTCTGAGAGAAGGGTTTATATAATGGCAACCATGGGCAGGCGGCCGCGAGATTCACGCCAGCCGTCACGCCCCTGGCGTTACGCCCGCATGATAGGCGGGATTCTCCATTAATAACGAGATATGCTCGTTAATGGGGGATCGTGATGGCGTGGAACGCAAGATCATGAGCGGCGGATATCTCGCGTCTGGCGAGATTCGCGGAGACGCCTGTGATCGGTGCTGTGGGTCGGTCGGTGAGACCGAGAAAGCTAAGCTCGACAGGAGGCTCGGGAACGAGGGGGAGGCCAAGGCATCTTGGATATGCGATAGCTCGGAGGCGAGCTGGAGGGTTGAGGGAACTCAGCATGCGGGAGGACTCCGAGACGAGCGGATGGTCGTTTGTAAGGTGATCGTAGGGGTGGTCTGGTAGGCCACCGAACGTCGGGAATATCCTGGGGTCGAAGGCCTGGGGTATGCTCCCAACATACCAATCTTAATCCTTTCTCGTAAGCCCTGAGACACGTCATCTGTCACGTGTCATGATATGAGGAAACACCGGTATCTAGCCTCATTAGTATGTGTATGTGTATGTGCGTGTGTGTGTGAGAGAGAAAGAGAGAGAAAGAGAGAGATAATGACGACGGGCCTGAGCGACGACGATGAATTCCTGGCGATCTGTATTCGAACCCGTCAGGTATGAAGAAAGATAAAATTGGCGCGTTATTTTATATGGAAATTCTTAAAAATAAAAGAAAGATAAAACCCAAAAGGCTTGCCTTCTCACCGAGGGCATCTTGAATTAGGAAACTGTCACTGGAAACACATGTGATGACATCGGCAGCATAGTCACATAACTCGCGAATAATTCACGAATTTTTTATCAGCCGACTTAATCGCCGAATTAATCGGCGGGCAGAATAATACGCGAATTATTCAAGAATTATGTGAAAAAACGGCGAATAATTCAAAAAACAACAAATAATTCACAAAATGAAAACCTAGCGTCTCATATATTAATTTCTTTGTTCGAAATCCTAAACACTTACCGAATTTTTTCCGAATACCTGCCGATTTTTTCCGAATAGTTCTCTGAATCCGAATTATACCCGAACGATGAATTTGTGACTATGATCGGCAGTAGTGGCCCCTTCGAGGTCAAAATATTGGATGCTTGTCGCTCTCCAGTTCTAGTCCAGCAAATTTCCTCCTGCAGACATTTAGCAAATCAGCACCACATTTAATTTTTAGAAACCAAAAGGAAGTACAAAAGAATAGGCACTTGTTGAGCACCTAAGAAACAAACCACCCCTTTCCCAATTGCCAAGTAGATCAAGTATTCTGTAGGGAAAAAGCATTTCATATATGTCAATGCATACAGCTGCACAGAGAAACATGAAAGCATGAGCATGGTGAAGAAATCACCTTTGTTAATTACGTGAGTAAATTCAAATGTTGAGAATGGTACATTCCCTAAACTGTTCATGAGCTTGCTATTGATTAAAAGCATGACTGGCATCGACAAGCCATCCCATAAGGAACTAAAGAAATAATTGAGTTCTTCATACCCGATGGAATTCACAGGTATTATATCAAAATTTCGGCAGCACCTACTCTATATTTATAAAATTTCCTAAATTGGGATATAATGAAATACGCGGCACACAGGCCGGTAACATGGCACGACGGCCGTAAGATGGCATGAAGGCCGCTATATAACTTGGCACAAAAGCCGGAAATATAACATGCATTCACAACAACATTCAATTCTATATTTAATTGAAATCCAAGAATATAAACAACATTCAATTACATATTTAATTAAAATCCGGGAAATTATGGTCAGTTTGACAAAAGTTCAATATAGAGGAGAATGATGAAGAATTATGATATGGCCATATTTGATATGAGAGATCATCATCATCATTATCTCACACACATGTTCGCACACGGATACACACACATATCATCATCGTCGTTGTCATCATCATCACACAGACACACACGCCCATATCATCATCTCTCTCTCTCTCTCTCTCTCTCTCTCTCTCACACACACACACACACACAGAAACACACATTTCATGTAGCTCATAGAAAAAATGCTATTCTCTAAACCTAACAGGAACTCCTTAATCGTTTTTCCAAGATCATGAAAGCATATATATCTCTATTCTTATTTTTTAATCTTTTTTGTATCTTGAAGCAAATTTCTAAAACAACTAAACATGCATTTAAGTATCAATTTTATATCCCACTGTATCTAAGACCGAGTAGCACTTTTATATATCCGTAGAAGATTGTCTATAATATCCAAATGCCATGCCTTTAAACTTGCAAAGTTGTGGAAGAAAAGTAAAAAATGCTACATATTCACTTTGGTACTAAAGTTCTAGTTTCTATTAGAACTTGGTCATAAAACATGCAATGAGTAATACTATAATAAGGCATTAAGGCTAATATAATACATTATCATCTCAATCATACATGTAAAACTTCAAGGAACATGCAATTCTTCCATTAAACAAAACATACCATGTTGTGTAGGAAAAAACCTCCCCTTTCTACTCACATCATTGTCATCATTTAAAATAAATGCATCCTACATTTAAAAAAAAGAATTAGAAAAAAATACCATATCATATAGAACTCTCATACAATGATACCATTTATTACCGCTAAAACTCAAATTAAAATTTTGATAGGTTGAGAAACGACGCTAACCAAAACTCTAAGAGCTAATAAACAAAATAGAAAATAAAAGGTACAATGCTTGAAATTGCTCAACGAAGTACCAAATCACTGACAAGAAGATATGGACTAGAAATTAACATTTTAGACCGTGCATATTAATTCTTTTAACCTTAAATCCAACGAGCTATGTTAAGACTTGATATGTACAGGCAATCGAAGATGTACGCGCCTTATACGAAAACGAGGTAAGTGGAAGGGTTATTTTTTCTTTTTCTAAATCAATACCATCACTAATGAAGGGCAAAGTAAAAATAACATGATTATGACGAGTTGTTTTGTCATTAAAGGATACCTGGGGTGCTATCTGATAAATATCCACAAAAATGATTAGAAAATTTTACTTTCCCCACACCCACACCCACACACTAAACTAATTAAACATTCTAAAAATTAAACTTAACATTCTAAAAATATTAACAAAGATTTAAAATCCTAATATTAACTTAACAAATTCAACTTAACATCAACAAATTAAATTAATTAAACTTAATTTAAAATCCTAAAATACCCTTAATTATCTACTAATTAAAATTAGCTTGCAATAAAAAATATTAACTTTCAATACTAATTAATTAAAATATCTAAAATTAATTAATATTTTAAAAAAAAAGATTGCCTCGCTGTGGAGGAGAAGGATCGAGGAGGCTCCAAGGGTGCTCGGCAACTGAAGGAGGAAGGTGCGCGCCTCGACCACTGGAGGAAGGGGCCTTGGCCACTGGAGGATCGACGAGGAGGGAGCTCGGCAACTGGACGATCGAGGAGGAGGAGGATCCACGGGGGCTCGCGATAGAGGCGGATCAGGGAGGAGGTCGGCAGTGGAGGGCTTTGGAGGAGGTCGGAGGAGGCGCTGGAGGTCGGCGACCGAGGAGGAGGAGGAGGAGGAGGTCAGAGGAGAGGGCTTTGAAGGAGGAGGCCCGGAGGAAGGAAGAGGAGGCGCGGTGGAGATGTAGAAAGGAGGTCGGCGAAGGAGGGCGCGGTGGCGAAGGAGGGCGCGGCCCTAGAGATCGGAGAGGAGGAAGAGCTAGAGCGCGGAGCGAAAATTTGGGGGGAAATGTTTTAGAGACTAGGGTGGGAACAGCGAGAAGGGAAATTTGCATTTTATCAAGCCTCATAGGCTTCTCTTGCGGCACCGCATGAGCAAAATCAGATGATAAAAATTTTAAATTTTTTTTATTATATATATCCTTACGGCATGCACTGTAAGCCCATAGTTTGCCCCTATGGTGGGAACCGCACGGGCAACTTAAAATTGTCCCTTCAGATATTCTCATCCATAGGGGCAACCCATCTTTGTAGAAGTGAGAGTTTGGATAATAAATATTGTAGTTGTTAACGTGTTTGTGCATATTTGGTGGAGATCGGCCATTTGATCTTTCGAATGAATATAAGGAAGTGAAATCAGATACTTGTCGTATTACTGACAAACAATATGACAATCCACCTCGATGTGTTTGGTTCGTCCATGAAACACTGTATATTTAGTAATTTAGGTCACACTCTTGTTGTCACGGAAGAGAGGAATGCGGAAATGTATGACGACAATCGTTTCAGCAAGCAAATAACGAAACCATTTGAGTTCAACGGCAATGTCGGTGATTGCTCTTCACTGTAAGAGTGAGAAATGATATCACTAGTACAAAGATGATTTGCCTCTGCGGGTGAGAAAATCTATAGGGCAATTTCAGTTTGCCCTTGCGGTTCCCACCGTAAGGACAAATAGTGTCCGTGCAGTTCCCACCGTAAGAGCATATATATTCAAAATTATACAAAAAAATATCTTCTGCAGTTGTCTCAACGCTGTCGTAAGAGAAACCCCTACTGTGGGCACCATAGGAGCAATGTCGGGATATTTTTTAAAAAATAAAACAGATAAATCTCACTTCCCTAAAAAAAACATCACCGTCATCGAGCTCCATCGCTGTCGTCGAATCGGTCCTCGAGCTCCATCGCCGCCGTCCTCGAGCTCTTCCGTCGACATCGCCGGCTCCCTCCATCGCCACAGTCCTCGAGCCTAGCCTCGAAGCGGTCTCTTCCATCGCCGCCATCCTCGAGCTCCTCAATTGCTGTCGTCGAGCTACCTCGAAGTCGCCTCTGCCATTGTTGATCCCTAACTGTCTCCTGCACAAACGCCGAATTGCCGTCATCGTCGTCGAGCTCCCTCGAAGCTATCTCCGCCACCAGCGCCGACCCTAGGTACATTTTTTAATTCAATTTTTAAAATTCATCTAATTTGAGGCTTTAATTTAAGGGTCGAGAGCTTTAATTTTGGGTTGTTTCGGGGTTGGAGGGGGGAGACATAGGGTGATGATGCTGGATATCGTCGACTTCCCAGATCGTGACACGTGGCAGATGACGCGTCCCGAAACTAGCAAGAAAGGACCAGGAACGGTACGTCGGTAGAATACGCCGGGTCTGCGGCCCATGAACGTGGCCGACCTTCTGCAACCGTCCACACCACTCCTGTGCCTGCCTTACAAACAACCGATGACTCACCTCCGAGCCTCCTGCACAATTGGCCTCCTCGGCCCTCTCAGCTCGTCTCCGGGCTACCGCAGAACCAAGATACCTCGGCTTCCCGCTCGTTCCCGAGCCACCCACCGAGCTCATCTTCCTCGGTCTCGGCGACCGACTGTTAGTTATGTATATGCCCTAGAGGCCATTGTTATACATATGATGTATATTATAATGGATGCTTGGATATATATAAAGAGGACTTTCTTACTCGATATAATAGTATGCTATCTGGTTTTACTTTGTCTTAAAATGTTGAATGGTATTGGGTTACTGTCTTACTCTCACATGTTGATAAAGCCCTCAGGACATGTACTTGACTACTGGGACTATGATGCAGATCATACTAGTGGGGCCAGGGTAGTCTGCGAGTACATCCTATAACTGTTCCTAGTCGAGGGAGTATCGAGACAGGGTATCGATACTCCAGAGTAGACTAGCGTATACGCATCTTGACCCATATGATGGGCAATGGATGATCCCACATCCATTGGTGTTTGACATCATAGATGGTATACGGGTGCTCAGTGGAGACTGGGTACACTGAACGGACTCGCCGAGAACTCCTTGTTGGTATTATACCTATCGTCAGATAGCAGTTCTCTGGTAACACTGGTACAGGTTAGTCTGTAGACCCGAGATCGTCATAGAGTCTTGTGTGATTCCCACTGTACTTTGATTTCCACCTTACCGCGTTCAAGAGAACGTGCAAAACGGTGGCTTTTGGGTACAGTCCCGAATCACATGGAGGCAATGAGCGATAGGAGGTTTCGTCTCTCCCGGTATTGGGGGTTGATGTTGCGCTGTGTTCGATTAGCTATAACTGGAAGTCCCTGGCCAGGGGTGATATGGAGATATACTGGTAAGTGTTATTAGTAGTTTCTCGACCCGTTATGAGCCTCACATCGACACGACTTATCGGTTACCGGGGTCTGACGTTTACCACCCCTAGACTGGATATGCGACATATCAGACGAAGAGACCAGACTGTACGGTAGTGTTACTGATTGGATTTACAGGAGTTAGAGCAGACTTGCTTGTTGATCTTCTGATCGCTCAATACCTGGATGGCCATTACGTTTAGCTGACTGCTTGCGGCTTGTTGGTGTATGATGTGATCATCACCTTCTGGCGGCGTATTGACAGATCTTCAGAGTCCTACATAAAGATTTCCTGGCTCAGACAAAATGGAGTAGGAGCACATATGTGATATGTGCGGGATCGAGATTGATACGCGTATGTGATACCGTATTCTATTCTCACGATATGTGATATTGGCCGGTTATATGTGATATAACCGGGTTATCGGATCAAGTGTTGATTTGACGAAATGATAATATATATATATATATATATATATATATATCATATGCTCACTTAAATATTTATTATTCTCACATATAATACTTTTAACATATATGTGATATATGTTTATTGTATTGTTTTCTTTTGTTGCATAAATATTATATATGTGATATATAATATTGTGACATGCTAGGTTATAAATGCAACTAGGGTTTATGAGAGTTAAACCATGCTAGGGTTAATGTTAGGATTTATATTTATCATTAAGTAATTCAAATATTGTGGATATTTGTCATGGTAGATATTTGTTGAAGCTTGTAGAAGCTTGTAGTCTTCTTTGACTTTGTCCACTCTTTTTGTCTCGCTTAAGATATTTATCAACCATATCTTTAACCATAGCTCATGGTTAAGTCTCTACAAGAGTTAAGGATGATATAATTGACTCATGGTTGCATTTCTAACCACACAACAATAATTCATCACTTGCTTCTTCTTCTTCTTCATTGAAAAAAACTTGCTAGATTTTTAATTTGTGACGAATGGTTGTGAGAAATTAAATAATAAAGTGAGCAAAATTCCTACTTCATCATCATCTTCTATATTAGCCATATAGATTAGTGTGTTAGCTTCACTAATTCCATATTAGTGAAGAGAGAGCTTGAGTCTGTGTTTTCTCGACGTAGATCATCGTAGACTTTGAAGACTTCAGGTAAAGATGTATCATACATCTTGTGGAGCCTCTCTAGAGTCCGGGAGTTCATGGATCGCAGCGAAGGGACCACTACTCGGAGCTTTTGAAGTGAAGGAACGGACTACAAAGGTTGTAATCCCTATCACTTAGATGTAAAGTTGTTTACATGCAAAGTTAACCCTAATTCTCTAGTTCGATTACTTGGTTGGTTTGTTTAGCACCCCTAAATTTTAATATAACGTGTTTGATGCTTGCCAAAACCTTGCTAAGGTGCTAAGCTAACCCAGCATCACCAGTCGCAAGAACCTCCGCCACGGCTCCGCGAATCTCGCCATGCGCGAGATATCCGCCGCCCATGACCCCGCGTTCCACGCCATCACGATCCCCCATTAACGAGCCTGTCTCGTCATTAATGAAGGATCCCGCCCATCACGCGGGGGTGATGCCGGGAGCGTAATGGCCGGCGTGATTCTCACGCCCTCCTGACATTGGCTGCTGGGTATATAAACCCCTCTTTTAGGCGACTCAAGTAAGTCATTTTCTCCTAACTAGTCCGTTACTCTGCTCGAATATCTGGTCTAACTTGATCGTCGGAGGGTCCTCGGTGGTACAACCACCCCGGGACTTCCTTGCAGGTAGCTCGACTTCAACCGCCTCAAACCCACTGAGATCCACACGCTTCAGGAGGCAACCCCCAGCTCAATCTCAGCCGTCCATCGTCGCTCGTAGCAGATCTACGGAAGGTAACATCTTGACGAGATCCGACATCCGTCAGCTGGCGCCGTCTGTGGGATACGATTGACTCTACTGAACAAAGTTCACCTTCCGATCTCAACCCAATGACGAGCGATCACTACGATAATCCAAGCGCTAGCCGCCGCCTCCCCCACAACGGAGGCACGGACGAATCTCCTCCCCCGGATGCCATCAACGCCCTAGCCGCCCGGATAGATCGACTCGCGTCCGTCGTGGATGCGCTCGTCCGTATCCAAACGGCAGGGAAAGCTTCCTAGGTTGCCGCTCCCCTACCTCGGGACCGGGACCCATACAGAGGGAGAGAAGACTCTGCTCGCGTCGGCACGGCTGACCACCGCCTCACTGCCTCCCACGGCCGCAGATCTCCCGGGCCAACATATTCTATGACCCGCTGGGCGCCCCACAGTTCAACACCGAGGTCCGTCGCCAGAGCGCCTCACCCCGAGCCCCTTCGCGATTCTGTCCCTCCCGAGGAGATGTCTGCCAGCTCGCCTGCGCCCAGGCGTGACCGACACCCCTTCCCTCGATAGGGTCGCGTGGACGGGACTCATCACGGCAGCTCGAAGACTACCTCGCCAAGGGACCTAAGGAACCTCATCGAATGGAGCCGGGGCCGCGGCCAGACACAAGTCTCTAACAGTAGAGGCCAATGATCAGAATGTGCCGAATCGTCGGGATACCACGGCCGACTCGACGCCCTCGAGAAGAAGATCGAAGGTATGCATCGGGAGGGTCATCATGCGAGCGTCGGCGCTAAGTACGCTGCTGACTCGCTCACAAAAACCTTCATCGAGGAGCTGCTCGTCGTCCATGTCTCCTCCCGGAACAAACCCCCGAAGGTCTCTCTCTTCGAC
This sequence comes from Agapanthus africanus, assembly GCA_030015575.1. Taxonomy (NCBI): domain Eukaryota; kingdom Viridiplantae; phylum Streptophyta; class Magnoliopsida; order Asparagales; family Amaryllidaceae; genus Agapanthus; species Agapanthus africanus. The sequence continues at coordinate 505,490,344 of JASDDO010000031.1, forward strand.
GGTAAGTCTAACCTGAAGGACCATTTGGTCCGCATTCACCGCAGGAATGAGCTTCCAAGACAACTCTGACGCCGCCCAATGCCAAGCCTTCCTGACCACTCTCATCCGCTCCAGACGAGACTGGTTCCGAGGACTTGCGCCACGCTCGATCTCAACCTTCGACGAGCTGGCCACCCAATTCCTCGGCCACTTCATCGGGAACCGAAGGTAGAAACGAACCGTCGACCATCTCTTCACAATCAAGAGCTGGGACAAAGAAACATTCAAAGGGTACATCACCCGCTTCCACAATGCCCTTCTCGAGGTCCCAGAACATCGGTACGAGATGGTCATTACAGCGCTTAGGTCTGGTCTTAGGCACAAGGAGTGCTTACGCTCCTTTGCATTAGCGCAACCTAAGACCATGGCCGAGGTAAAGGCCTGGACAGAGCGTGAGATCCAGCTCAAGTCCGAGGTGAATGCGAATCTCCCAGGGGCAGAGCAAACTGACCAAAAGAAAAAGGCGAGGGAAGAGAGAAAGAGACTTGAGCGGTCAAAACGCTACTCTCCGAAGTTTCAGGAATACACCCCACTCAACGTCTCGGTACTGTTTGAGGAGGCTAACGGTGAGGGGTTCTTCAAGCTCCCCCCGATCTCGCGCATGGCGGCAAAGTGCCCCCGGGCAGCTACCCTGCTCGGCCGTCCTTAACAGGCCCTTTACGGCCCTTCCCGCGCTAAGGGTCAAAGCCCTCACCAAGAGGCAACCGGGCCCGCCCTTGCTCGGTTATCCCTGGCTGGTAGTTCCCTACCCCATAACGCCAGAGATCAAAGCCCTCGCCAAGAGACACCGGGAAGTAACCCTGCTCGGCCCGTCCTTAAGGATCAAAGCCCTCGCCAAGAGGCACCGGGAAGCAACCCTGTTCGGCCTGTCCTTAACAGGCCCTTTACGGCCCCTCCCGCGCTAAGGATCCAAGCCCTTATCAAGAGACAACTGGGCTCGCCCTTGCTCGGTTATCCCTGGCTGGTAGTTCCTTACCCCACAACACCAGATATCAAAACCCTCGCCAAGAGGCACCGGACAACAACCTTGCTCGGCCCATCCTTAAGAATCAAAGCCCTCGCCAAGAGGCACCGGGCAGCAACCCTGCTCGGCCCGTCCTTAGCAGGCCCTTTACAGCCCCTCCCGCGCTAAGGATCAAAGCCCTCATCAAGAGGCAACCGGGCTTGCCCTTGCTCGGTTATCTCTGGATGGTAGTTCCCTACCCCACAACGCCAGAGATCAAAACCCTCGCCAAGAGGCACCGGGCAGTAACCCTGCTCGGCCCGTCCTTAAGGATCAAAGCCCTCGCCAAGAGGCACTGGGCAACAACCATGTTCGGCCCGTCCTTAGCAGGCCCTTTACGGCCCCTCCCGCACTAAGGATCCAAGCCCTCATCAAGAGGCAACCGGGCTCACTCTTGCTCGGTTATCCCTGGCTGGTAGTTCCCTACCCCACAACGCCAGAGATCAAAGCCCTCGCCAAGAGGCAACGGGCAGTAACCCTGCTCGGCCCGTCCTTAAGGATCAAAGCCCTCGCCAAGAAGCACCGGGCAGCAACCCTGCTCGGTCCATCCTTAGAAGGCCCCTTACGGCCCCTCCCGCGCTAAGGATCAAAGCCCTCATCAAGAAGCAATCGGGCTCGCCCTTGCTCGGTTATCCTTGGATGATAGTTCCTTACCCCCACAATGCCAGAGATCAAAGCCCTCGCCAAGAGGCACCGGGCAGTAATCCTGCTCGGCACGTCCTTAAGGATCAAAGCCCTCGCCAAGAGGCACCGGGCATCAACCCTGCTTAGCCCGTCCTTAGCAGGCCCCTTATGGCCCCTCCCGCGCTAAGGATCAAAGCCCTCATCAAGAAGCAATCGGGGCTAGCCCTTGCTCGGTTATCCCTGGCTGGTAGTTCCCTACCCTACAACGCCAGAGATCAAAGCCCTCGCCAAGAGGCACCGGGCAGTAACCCTGCTCGGCCCATCCTTAGCAGGCCCCTTACGGCCCCTCCCACGCTAAGGATCAAAGCCCTCATCAAGAGGCAATTGGGCTCGCCCTTGCTCGGTTATCCCTAGCTGGTAGTTTCCTACCCCACAACTCCAGAGATCAAAGTCCTCGCCAAGAGGCACCGGGCAGTAACCCTGCTCAGCCCGTCCTTAAGGATCAAAGCCCTCGCCAAGAGGCACCGAGCAACATGCCTGCTTGGCCCGTCCTTAGCTGGCCCCTTACGGCCCTTCCCTCGCTAAGGATCGAAGCCCTCACCAAGAGGCAACCGGGCTCGCCCTTGCTCGGTTATCCCTGGCTGGTAGAATCTCTACCACACAACGCCAGGGATCGAAGCCCTCACTAAGAGGCAGCCGATCGGCTACCCTGCTCAGCTATCTCCGGCTAGTAGTTCACTACCCCACGACGCCAGGGATCTAAGCCCTCGCCAAGAGGCACCGGGCAGAAACCCTGCTCGGCCCGTCCTTAGCAGGCCCCTTACGGCCCCTCCCGCGCTACGGATCGAAGCCCACACCCAGAGGCAACCGAGCTCGCCCTTGCTCGGTAGAATCCCTACCCCACAACGCCAGGGATCGAAGCCCTCACCAAGAGGCAGCCGAGCGGCTACCCTGCTCGGTTATCCACGATATATCCCTACCCCATGACGCCAGGGATCTAAGCCCTCGCCAAGAGGCAACCGGGCAGCAACCCTGCTCGGTCCACCCTTAGCAGGCCTCTAATGGCCCAGCCCGAGCTAAGGATCAAAGCCGTCGCCAAGAAGCCTCGAGCGGCAACAATGCTCGGCCAATTCTTTGGAAAGCGCCGACCTTCTTGCAACAAAGGTTCCTCCAAACTGATTAAGTAAACGATCACCACCTTGACTCCGGGAGCTGGAGGACACCGACCTTCTTTCACAACAGTTAACCGACAAGCACTCGAAAGGCGATCGTTATCTAAAACATGGGCCATCGACCTGCGGCCTAACACTTGATCGAGGTGAGAACTGACAAGCTCAAGTACTCACACAGGAAAAGCATTGTCGCACGGAAGAAAAAGACTAAGTTTCATTCAAACTTCCAAAATCTCTTACAAGGTACTCTGGGCTCCCCAGCCTTACCAAATTTCCCGGAGGCATACAAAAAGAGAGAAAATGGGAAAGCCAAAAAGTTCAGGCCGGAAGCCCCGCATAGACCCCACCTTCCACGGTACCATCCCTAGGAGCCGGGGCTTCCGCTCCAGCAGCGGCCCCTCCCTCATCACCATCTGCTGGAGGCATGACCACCGAAAGTGGGACCCGAGCACGGAGCTCACCGTCGGCAAACTCCGAAAACTGCGCCTTGACGGCATCAAGAGCTTTGTGCCATACAATGGCAGAGGATTCGCCGAGGTCGGCGTAAAACTGGTCTAACCCCTTGTAATCGGCCACCGCCTTTCGAGCTCGAACCTCAGCAACCTTCGCCGCCTGAAGCGCAGCCTCAGCATCCCGTCTGCTGGCATCCCTCGCCTTCTTCACTGCTGCATAGCGATCGTCTAGCTCCGCCAACTTAGCCTCGATGGCTCGGTGGGACTCACTTAGCCGGTGATAGGACTTCCGGCACTTTGAGACGGTGAGCTCCCCAGCGACCAATTGGGCTTCGAGGACGGCCATCCTCTCCCTCTCCAGACGTAGCTCAAGTCACAAATCCTCGGCCTCCGAAGAAGAATCCCCTACCAACCTCATAGTATGGGAATTCTCCTCAGCCTCCATGCAAGCAACGAGGGCGCAATGCTGAAGGACCTGATGAGAAACAGCAGAGAGACTTAGAGACACTCAAACTGAGAAAAGGGCGCTCCAAATAACACATTAGGGAGTACGTACCTGCACCGCCTCCTGAGCTATAGCTGCCACTTGGGCCCTCAGGGTCCCCCGCGGAATCTTGCCTCCGGCCGACTCTTCCATATTAGCGAGCAGGCTGGCGGCAACGGAAAGCCCGGACGGGACTACGAAGCAGGCGTCCCCCTCCTGCACAAGAATCCCTTCGGGAACCTCAGTCGGTGTCACACGAGAGACTGTCTTCTTCCTCTTAAGAGGAACCCCGTCTTCGTCCTCTTCTGCTTCCCTCGTTCGGGGTTCGGGAACCCGTGGATGCTTCTGGCCGCCGCCACGGCAATCATCGGGGGTTCGGGTCGAGGCGGATGGCCTCGTCGCCAGCGACTCCCTTGGTACGGAACTCGGGTCGGACCGAGGCACGGCCGCGCCCCCGACTCTCTTCTAGGACCGGGCACCGAGGGCAGCAAGGATCCTGGATCGGTCCAATTATTCTGCTGGGGGGAAACAGGCTCGACTCAAAAGAAGAAAAAACGGAAGAAGAAAAAGAAGAATCTACGGGGGGCTCCCTAGACTCTACCCGATCTATTTCTACAGATTCTTCACAAGAAGACATCTAACCTGATAAAGAGGATGAGTCCTCGGAAGAAAACGCAGAGATCCGACCTAAAAGGGGAGTGCCGAGCTAACGAGACTCTGGACGAGGAAATTATGAAGAGGTATGGGCCCGAATGGGGACCCCACCTCTATTTATAGCTGTCGGCATACACATCCAACGGTGACAGTCATCTCCCGTCGAAACGACTCATTGCATTCGACGGCCACCATCGCTCCTCCTGTCGCACGCGCATTGATGGCACCCTATCGGACGCCGGAAATCTGCGGCCCGTCGTGTCAGCCAACCAGCATCAGACACATGGGATGTCTCTTCGGTGAGCGTACGCACGATCCGGCGCATCCTCTTTAATGCAAGATCTGGCCCCTGATCCACTGACGTCATCAAGAAAATACAGCTGATTGCCCGGGAATGCACGCATATGATATCTACGAAAAAAGCTCACTTCGGGTGACCCGGCAGACCACTCTCGACCCGACCTGTGAACAAGTCGGAAGAGAGTGGGGGGCTAATGATGATACTGGATATCGTCGACTTCCCAGAAAATGACACATGGCAGATGACGCGTCCCGAAGCTAGCAAGAAAGGACCAGGAAACGGTACGTATGTAGAATACCCCGGGTCTGCGGCCCAAGAACGTGGCCGACCTTCTGCAACCGTCCACACCACTCCTGTGCCCGCCTTACAAACAACCGTTGGCTCACCTCCGAGCCCCCTGCACAATTGGCCTCCTCGGCCCTCTCAGCTTGTCTCCGGACTACCGCAGAATCAAGATATCTCGGCTTCCTGCTCTTTCCCGAGCCATCCGCCGAGCTCATCTTCCTCGGTCCTGGCGACCGACCAGCAGCACCAGTCGCAGGAACCTCCGCCACGGCTCCGTGAATCTCTCCATGCGTGAGATATCCACCGCCCATGATCCCGCGTTCCACGTCATCATGATCCCCCATTAACGAGCATGTCTCGTCATTAATGTGGGATCCCGCCCATCACGCGGGCGTGACGCCGGGAGCGTAACGGCCGGCATGATTCTCACGCCCGCCTGCCATTGGATGCTGGGTATATAAACCCCTCTTTCAGGTGACTCAAGTAAGTCATTTTCTCCTCACTAGACCGTTATCTGCTCGAATATCCGGTCTAACTTGATCGTCGGAGGGTCCTCGGTGGTACAACCACCCCGGGACTTCCTTACAGGTAGCTCGGCTTCAACCGCCTCAAACCCACTGAGATCCACACGCTTCAGGAGGCAACCCCCAGCTCAATCTCAGTCGTCCATCGTCGCTCATAGCAGATCTATGGAAGGTAACATCTTGACGAGATCCGACATCCGTCATAGGACGAGGTGGGGGTCGGAGGCAAAAGGGGAGGGGGGTCAAGGACGGGGGAGGTTGCTGGGTTGGGTGAGGGGAAAAGATGAGATGAGAAAGAAGAAGAAAAAGAAGATGACGATGATGATCAGTGGTGGTGGTGGTTGTTTGTTTGGGGTTGGGTGAAGGGAAAAGTTCTCTGTGTTGGGTTGCTTTGTTGATTTTGAATTGGGCTTTTTTAGGTATTCTGTAGGCAAGCCCGCTTCAATGCAGATGAGAGAATTGAGGCTCGGAGATTTTGATCCTAGGGAAAAGTATCGGACTAGGTGTAAATTCCCGGTTCCCTCAATAAAAAATTTTCTAAAATTTTTCCAAGTCCCATGAATATTTTCCATTTTTTCCCGTTATTTTTGGAGGAATTTAGAATCCTTGTGTTTACTTTAATTTTCAAGTTTAATTTTCCTAAACATTTAAATTAAAGCCCAAAGAAAACAATTGGGAAAAGCCCAACCAAAATAAAAACAATATATATATATATATATATATATATATATATATATATATATATATATATATAAATCCCTTATCAAATCAAGCCCAGCCCATTTACATATCCCTTTTTCCTTTACAAAACTAATTAACACAAAACCCATTCCCAGCCCACTCCCTACCGGCCCATGTCCGTGCCCAAACCTGCGACCCGACCCGTTATCACCCTTCTTCCCTACTCAACTTCTTTTCCCGCTCCTTTCTTTTACCACGATCCCCACGTCCCCGCCTCCTTCGCCCACGTCGCCTCGCCGCTCTCCAACGCTACCGCAACCACGAACTTGTGCGCGCGCCTCTCACTAACTCTCTCCCTCTCACTCTCATTTTCCCGCTCTCTTATCTCCCTTACTCTCCCGCTCACCCTATGCCTCACCCCCACTTCTCGGCGCACGACCCCGCGAGCGACCACTCACCCCCCGAACTCGTCTCCCTCACTCCTTCCCTAGGACCTTATTGCTCCCCTCCCCAGAGACACCGAGCCCCTCACACACACCCTCCTACAACCTCAACACCCACGCCCCACCGCCGCCTCCACTCCTCTTCATCAACAAACCACCTGACGCTGACGCGCTCCTCACAGCCCTTGAACTGCCCCATCGACCCGAGCACCTCTACATCATCACCATCACCTCGATAGCCGAGCCCCTCCACTACCTCACTCCATCGCTGCAACCCCAACTCCAAGCTTCACCAACCCGAGGCGACCCCCTCGCTGCACCCTCTCCAGCGTCCAACCGCCAACCAAACTCCAGCGGAGCCCAACTCCTACAACCACTGTCTTCATCGCCTTCATCTTCCAAGACCAGAGCCTCTTCGAACCGGGATCCCTCAACTACCCACCGAGCTCGCCGTGCCGTGTCCGGGTCGCGTTCGCGCCGTTGCCGCTGCCGTACGTCGTCAACGCGTCTTCAGGCAAATACCCTACTTGCTCCATGCTAAATTGTTCTATTAAAATTAGAAATACCGTTAAATTCCGTATAAATACTTCGTGCGACTTAATATAATGTATGTGTTCGACACAAAACCCGAATGAAAAACTCCCATTAAACTGATGAAAATTGATCACATAAGTTGGCCCGCATAGTAATGAACATCATGTTAAGATTTGGCTGAAAAATACAGTCGTTACTGACGTGAACGATAAACTCCATTTACACCCGATAAAATTGAAAATTTTCCGCATCTGAAACTTGTAAAAATCATAACTAATTGTTTATAAATTGGAATGATGCGTTCGAGGGCTAAAATTGAATCCGACTCGACGACCTAGAACCCCATAAAATTTTTAAATTGTTTCTATGCTGAAAAGACGACGGAAACTGGTTCGGAGAGCGGCTCTGAACTGCAGTCCAGAGCAGCTCTGGCTGTTGATTTCCATCTTGTAATGTCTACCCTTTTGCTGCTTGAAGTTGTTACATTGCAGAACCCTATACCATAGCGAAGATGAAACACTTAGATAACTAATGAAAGTGATTTCACCCCTTTTCACTGTCGTTTACTATTTAAACTGTAATTTAGATTAACAGGACATATAGCAGTCCCAAACAGAAACAGAACTGATATCTCATTGTTGTACAGTACATAACTTCTGACATAAAGGCGCGATGGAGAATCCGTCTGGTGCATTGGAAACCCTATTGATAAAACTAAATTTATTTCAACTATAGAGTTGCCTAATTCTGATCTCAACAGGGTGAAAATTGTGTTGCGAAATGGACGTTCAGTTCAGGAACTGAATTCCCAGCAACGAACACTTAAAATGAAACGGCTGTAACTTGCAAACCCGAAATCCGATTGCACTGAAATAAATTTTGTTGAACTTCTGACCGAGTTTACTTGCTACCTCCTTTGTATAATTTTACTGAATTTTGAACGTATGATTTAATGCAATTTTTATAAGTTCATAAGGTGCATAATAGTTCGTATTACATATGACTTGTTAACGGCATTAACGCACATATTTTACCCGATTTCCATACTTATAGTGATAGTGCGTGTTATTATTCAGTATACAATGCATTGCCGTGCGTGAATGGTATTGGTTTAGGAGTGACAAGTACGCCAGTGAAAAAGTGAATGATTCGTGACAGTGAACAATACAGTGAACAGTGACAAAATCCGTGTTATTGGTGCGTACTTGTATACGAATAAACCATACTCATAAAAAGTGTAAACCTGGGAAAAAGGGGAAATCGAAGTGGAAAGGGCATTGTATTTAGCGAGAACAGTGATTTAGAGGATGATCATTCGAACAACGACTCTTATATATATTAGGTTGGGACTAGCGGTCCGGCTGACAGGGTTATGTCCCGGACGATAGCGGGCCGTAGTCTCGGGTATGTACGAGACTCTCGTTAAACATGATCCTCCTTTCCACAACTCGATTTCAAAGATGACTTAGCGACTGATAGGGACACAGATCATACTTTGCATCAGTTAGTGACATATTGATTACCTGCATTTTACTTCCACTGTTATTACCTCCTTTGCTTATTTCTTGTCACTATTATAATATTTCTATTACGTCGCTCTGACGACCTGAGAATGCATGTTCAGACCTCGAGGAAGAACCAGTACAGGAGTCGGACTTGCCCTTCGAGCTTGCGGAGATTTAGTCGGGAGTACCTCCTTCACTTTTACTGTTTTCCCTAAAGAAACCTTGTATTCGAACTTGGTTAGTAGTTCTTTTGCTTGTTTTATTGTAAATTGTGAACAATGAAAGTTGATGTAATAATTTAGTGATGTATTTCCTTTACTTCTTTGCTTTGTTAACTGATTACCATGTAATGCTAGAACCCGAAGTGTAACTACGGCGGGATTATTCCTTGACCGTAGGAGCATGGCTGGCCTAGTCATCCCTCGTTTTCCGTATTTTGGGAAGCGGGGCGTGACATGGTTTATTGGTATCAGAGCCGCGTTTAGTAGTAAGGGATAACATTAACTACACTTTATTACATTATTTTCGCTTCACTATCCCTGACTTTCAACCTTGTACCTAATCATATCCTTTTAAATATCTTCGAGCGATATGACGTCCCCGAACGACCACTCCTCGGACTCAAGTTCTCAGGATCGCACGGAGAGGATACTTAGTGCATTGACGACTCTCGCAGAAGCTCAAGAGAGAAAGACGGACCTACTCACCGAGGGACTCAGGGCTATTACCGTAGTAGGGGGACCCTCCGCCCTCATTACCGCCCCCGAGGGCACTGCTCCACCAGCTTTTTCTGCCAGGGCTGGCATCGTGTCAGATTTTCGGAGGTTACATCCAGCTGCATTTACGGGACTAGCCGAACCACTCGAGTGTAATACCCAGTTCTTTTTGTGCATCACTATCCGTATTCTTCATAATATATTATTTACAAAATTTATTTATTTTATTTATAATTATTTTATTTCCTTTAAACCCCAAACCCTAATCCCAATGCCCTCTATTTTTGTGTCTCAGCCCACTCTCTCCATCTCTCTGTTATTTTTCTATTTCCCTTTTTCCCTAAAACCAAGCCCAAAACAAAACCAAAACAAAATAAACACAAAATATATGTAATCCCCTAGCCCAACAATTCCTCAGCCCAAGCTCTATTTTTCTCCCCCGGCCCACTTCCTTTTCTTCCTTTAGAAATGAACTTAAACTAAACCTTCACCAGCCCAAGAAAATTGAGCCCAAGAAAATTACACCAAAGAATTAAATATCAAGCCGACCCAGCCATTTTCCCTTTCCTCAGCACACATCTTTTTCCTTTACAAACTAATTAAATCCCTTTCCCTCATCCCCCAAAGCCAGCCTAAACCCAATCTTAAATTAAATCCTTAGCTGGCCCAGCCCATTCCCACGCCAGCACCCAACAAACCCGACCCGACCCGCTTCATAACCCTTTCTTCCTCCCCACGAAAATATTTCCGCTCGTTTTTCCTTCAGCTCCCACGTCGCGCGCCCCACGTCTCCGTGCGCGCCCCACGACCCCAGCAGCATCTCTCTCTCTCTGCCACAACAGCATCACCATCTCTCTCTCTCGGCTCTTCTTCGAAAAGGCCCCAAAACCGAACCTAACCCAATCCCTAGCCGCCGCAGTCGACCCCCGGCATTTCATCGAACACCTACGTTGATCGCTGTTGCCGCCATTTGGGTCACCGCCGCCGCCATCAAATCTGTGGACTCGACCCCTTAAGCCGTCAACGTCATCAACACGCCGTTCGTCGCAACGCCAGCGCATGCCGTCGCACCAACCGAGCCATCGAGTCCAAGGGCCCAAGTTTGAACCGAGGCCGCGAACCCTAACCGTACCGTTCGTTGCGCGTGCATGCCGCTGCCGCTGCCGTGCATCGCCAAAGCGTCTCCAGGCAAGTACCTTACTTGCTACATGCTAGATTATCCTATTACAAATCAAAATCGTATTAATACCGTGTTTTTAATTTGTGAAAACTCATATGACATAAGTGCTTGATGCAAAACCCGAACGAAAACCTTCCATTAAACTGGAGGAACTTGATTTTATTTGCTGGCCCGTGTGATAATGAACATTTTGGTGAAATTTTACTGGAAAATTTGATCGTTACTGACTTGAACGATCACCCCCAAATACACCCGTTAAAACTGAATATTTCCCGCGTCTGAAACCTGTTAAAATCATAATTAATTGTGTACACATTGAAATGATGCGTTCGAGGGCTCAAATCGAAGAAGACTCGACGAACTGGAACCACATAAAAGTTTTAAATTGTTTCTGTACTGAAAATGCGGCGGAGACTGATTTGGAGAGCGGCTCTGGACTGCAGTCCAGAGCAGCTCTGGTTGTTGTTTTCTGTCTCGTAATGTTTACCCCTTTGTTTCCTGAACTTGTATGTTGCGTAACCCTGTACTGTAGTAAATATGAAACTGTTAGCTAAATAACGGAAGTGATTTCACCCCTTTTTATCATCGTTTACTACTTAAACTGCAATTTAAAAGATCAGGACGTATAGCAGTCCCAAACAGAACAAGAACTGATACCCTAGTGTTCAACAGTACATAACTTCTGACGTAGAGATCCGTTTGAGAATCCGTCTAGTGCGTTGGAAACATTATTGAAAACTCTAAATTTCATTCAACTGTATCGTTGCTAAATTCTGACCCAAAATAGTATTAAAATGCATTACGAAATGCACTTCCGATTCTGAAACTGGATTTCCAGCAGTGAACGCTTAAAATGAAATGGCCATATCTAGTGATCCTGAAACCCGATTAACGTGAAACCAATTTTTATGGATAGATAATTAAACATATTTTTTACCCCCTTTTTATTGTTTCGCTAAATTTTGCATGTATGATTTATGATAAATTATGCAAGTGGTAGGACACCGACTTATGACATCTTAATCATGCCTGAATTATCGTATTCTCATCACATTACATATATGTTATTGCATTGGTAACCTAGTGATCATGTGCATTAACCAGTGTTAGGTTTTAGCGTTTGATTGTGGCAAGTACGTTAGTATTTAAGCATGAATGGATAAGTGAAAGTGACACGTACTCGTACACAGTCAGTGTACCTTATTGATTTATTGCATTGTCGACGTCTGTGGGACGTGTATAAGTGTGGCTATAATTGGTATGGGACAATTATGGAAGCACTTGTACGGGGGTCACAGGTAAGACACCAAACACAGTCCATTTATCTGGGGTATCAGTCGGGACATGCTTGATGGAGATCCTGTCTCTAGTTCTCGCGCAGACTTGTCATGGACCGACCGGTATTTTAGTTAATGGTTGGCGTTTGATGTAGACCACGGGGTGTGGGGTAGTTTGAGTGTGAGTTCAACAGAATCTCGGGAGTCCCATGCCGGCACATATGGAGATATATTGAGATATATAGGGATATCACTGATTATTAGCGATCGACTCGGGCCCGTGTTCCCTTGTCCTTGGGTCCTAACCTTGGGTAGGGGATACTCACGAGTGGTTCACTCTCACACTTGGACTGACGATAAGCTTAATGACCTGTACAGTGAGACTTAGTGACTGATAGGGTTAGTGATATTGACATGCATTATTTATTGATTCAACACACCTGACATACTATCTACTGCTTTACTGTTTACCTGCTCTGTTAGACACCCATTTTGGGCTACTTCGTGTTCACGTCTTTACTCGTTTGATTTACTGTTACATATTCATTATTACTGCATGAGTTACCATTTATATCTATATATATATTGCTATCGTGTAGCTCTGACGACCTGAGTATGCATGCTCAGAGTGAGAAGTGGATCTAGCCTGGACCAGGACCTGACGTACCTCGAGGACATCGCGGACATCTTGATCAGCGACTCAGAGCTATAGTTCATTGATTTCCACCTGGTTAGTTATTTTGATTTAGTTACTGCATTTCTCATTACCTGTGCATTGTTTACTGATTACCACGTAAAGCTAGAAGCCGAAGTGTGACCACGGCAGGATATTTCCTTGACCGTAGGAGCATGGTTGGCCCTGTCAACCCCTTGTATTCCGTATTTTGGGAAGCGGGGCGTGACATGGTTTTGTTGGTATCAGAGCCAGGTTTTGTTTCGATTAGGATTGCAGTTTCCGTGTAGTGCTTGACAATCTAAGACATCCTTCGGTCTAGATTGTAAACTTGTTATTCTTGATCTTAATTCATATAGTGTGTTCTGCCATGCATTTTGATCCATTCGCTAGGGTTTTGGTGACTTAATAGAGTTACGTGGTTGTAATTGTGAACTGCAGCATAGTTACAATACTGTACTCTGTTTGAGTGACTTGGAGTCCTACAGTTGATTCCCACTTGTTTGAATTTCACTGCACCCTATATTCTTGATTCCTTGCCTAACCCATATTGTATTTTAATTCTTATAGCTTGTGCCTTATATCGTCCTCAAAATTGTTGTTTCAGGACCATATCTTCCAACGACTCTTCTTCTATCTCCACTCCCCACAATCAGACCGTAGAAATTATGAATGCACTGCAAAGTCTTAAGGAAGCCCAGGAGCGAACGAACGGCCTGTTAGCTGAAGGATTAAGAAGGCAGATGACTCCGGCACCAGCGGTAGTCTCCAATCGTAAAGGGATCCCTGTTAGACAAGAAAAAAGGTGAAAATGAAGCGCCCACTTATTTCCCAGCAACGGAAGCAACAGAAGACCCCACGTTGTGGGTATTGTAAGAAGCCAGGACACCTTCAGAGAGATTGTCGCAGCGCCAAAGTGCAATGCCTGATTTGCGGATCCAGCGAACACCTTATCAATGGTTGCCCTAAAAGGAAGGAGCTACAAGAAGGCGGTTCGTCCACACTCTCCACCCCCGCTAAGTGATGGTTATTTCGTAGTTCGAGCTTCGAGGAGTAGTACGGACCCAGCGCAGGATTCAACTCGCGTGACGAGAATGCAGCGGTCTAGAAATCAAAGGAAGAGTTATCACGTTTTTTTGCTTTTAAAAAAAAAATGTTGCCACTCTTTTGTAAATATTTCCTTTCGTTTAAAATCTTGTATCCGTTGAACTTTTAGTTGAAAGTAATAAAATTCTGAGTTGTGATGTATGTATCGTTCCCTTCCCACTCACTTTACTTATACTATTCATTGTATCAGTATTCTAAATTTTGTTTTTCATTCCTTACCTACACCATGTCTTCCGTGTGCTACCGTATCCTTGGTTATCTTCTTAATGTGTTCCACTGCCTAAACATGACTCTTCCCTTCGGACCATGGCCCACCCTGGAGCAGCGCCGCCTCGAGATGAGAACACGCGATCGTGCGTTTCCTTGGACTGCATGCTGGTGAGTTCAGATGACGAGATCAACGGCCCACAGGTTATTTTCAGAAACAGCAATTCCGAGGGTGAGGGATCCGTAGCCCCAGAAGTCGACATGATCAGCGACTCTGACGACGAAGAAGAGGACCCCGAAGAAGTCCCAATAGAGGAGAACCCAATAGAGGAAGATTCCGAGGAGGACTCGATAGGAGAAAATCCAAGAGAGGAAAATCTCGAGGAGAATCCAGCGGCAGGAAATCGCGTGGAAGAAGATCCAGAAGAGGCGAATCACGAGGACGCATACCACGATGAAGAATCTCCAGTCGAGGAAGAAGGACCAGAAGAACAAGACCCCGCGGCAGGAGAATCTCCAGTGGCGATCCCTGCGAGACGCTATGGAAATGGACGCCCCTATCTGAGCGCACGAGCCTATTGTAACCTACTGAACTCCCATAACCGCGACTGACGTGATCTAGTTTTTGTCTCCTCTGGCCAAATAAATCTATGCATGGTTTAGGGCCATCTTTTACTTTTCGAGAATGCCTTGTTTAGAATTTTCTGGAATGGAATAAAATTTCTGAGTTCGCTAATCTTTTGATTGTTAGTTCATCTGATGCTTTGACTGTTTCCCCTATACATTTTTTTTCCCATGAGATTCATTACTGTCCCTCACTCCTGCACCTTGTGTTGTTTTGACCCTCGCTTAGATTAAAAAGTGTCGCACCCCGATCTTTTGAATGGGCATTACTCTATTGTAATCCCTACCCTGGCTAGCCCCTATACGTTTTGGGCTATCTACTATTACCCTAACTATATTTAGGGATATCGTTATTCGAAAATTTAGCTTTCATTATTTTGTATGTACCGAAAAGTGTGTGTTATTAACTACTTCCGTTTTATGCATGTTGAGTACACTACTAATCTTCCCATTTTTTCGATAGCGTAACCATATGTTGCACATATTATTTTATGCTATGTTTCTTATTTTCACCATGTGGATTTTCTAAGTTACTTTAAAAATTTAGTTTTCCTTTTGATTAATACATTATACTAGAATGTTATAACCTATCGACAAATCCTTCACTATTTTATTTTTGTTGCCTTATTTTCCCGGGTATTGTGATTATAGTTGCTATTATAAATGGTTATACCTGATGCTACTATCTTAGCTGCGCTGTTTCGATATACGTATGTATGCATATATTTAGGGTTTCGATTTTATCTGGCATGCCTCGAATATTATTGTATGTTATTGCTATTTTTATTCTCTTGTACATATAGTTTGCCCTTATAGTTGAGTCTGCCTTGTACTTACTTAGACCTGCCCTTTAGTTACGTTAGTTTTTATACATTTACAGACCTTCAATTTTTACCTACCTATTTTAAGTAAATCACTATGTGTTAGTGTTCGATGTGGCAGTTTTTCGCTTATTATTTTATAGCTTATCGTTTATTTAAATTTCGAGGACGAAATTTTTGTAAGGGTGGTATGATGTAATACCCAGTTCTTTTTTTGCATCACTATCCGTATTCTTCATAATATATTATTTACAAAATTTATTTATTTTATTTATAATTATTTTATTTTCTTTAAACCCCAAACCCTAATCCCAATCCCCTCTATTTTTGTGTCTCAGCCCACTCTCTCCATCTCTCTGTTATTTTTCTATTTCCCTTTTTCCCTAAAACCAAGCCCAAAACAAAACCAAAACAAAATAAACACAAAATATATGTAATCCCCCAGCCCAACAATTCCTCGGCCCAAGCTCTATTTTTCTCCCCCGGCCCACTTCCTTTTCTTCCTTTAGAAATGAACTTAAACTAAACCTTCACCAGCCCAAGAAAATTGAGCCCAAGAAAATTACACCAAAGAATTAAATATCAAGCCGACCCAGCCATTTTCCCTTTCCTTGGCCCACATCTTTTTCCTTTACAATTAAATCCTTTTCCCTCATCCTCCAAAGCCAGCCTAAACCCAATCTTAAATTAAATCCTTAGCCGGCCCAGCCCATTCCCACGCCCGCACACAACAAACCCGACTCGACCCGCTTCATAACCCTTTCTTCCTCCCCACGGAAATATTTCCCGCTCGTTTTTCCTTCAGCTCCCACGTCGCACGCCCCACGTCTCCGCGCTCGTCGCCCACGACCGCGCGCCCCACGAGCTCCTCAACCTCACCTCGTCTCTAACTCTCTTTCTCCTCACCCTCGTCCTCACTTTCTTCTCTCCTCACTCCATCGTTCACCTCAAACCCCCTGCCTCACCGCCCCTGCAGACGAGAACGACGACAACGACAATCTCCTCGTCTTTCCTCCCTCGCTCTTCTCCCCAAAACTCAAACCCTGACACTGCCTCACCCCCTCGCCTGCACACCGAACCCATCGCCGATCTCGAGCCCCCTGTACGCCTTCAAGTGGCCGACGACCCCCGGCGTCCCCGAATCTTTTCCCTCCAACCGCCGTCACCCCTCTCTACAAACCACCCAGAGCCCTTCCTCCAGCGCCACTCCCCTTCACCTGCACGCCGGGACACATCGAGCCTCGAGCTACTCCTTCTACCGCCGACGAGCTCTTTGACATCGTCACTACCAAGCAACGTCTCTCTCTCTCCCTCAGCAACCTGAGCCCAACCACATCTCTCATCTCTTTCCCCCAGCTACATCCCCTACCCCTACCACAACAACATCTCCCCCCTCTCTCTCTTTCTACCCCAGCAGCATCTCTCTCTCTCTCTGCGCCACAACAGCATCACTATCTCTCTCTCTCGGCTCTTCTTCGAAAAGGCCCCAAAACCGAACCTAACCCAATCCCTAGCCGCCGCAGTCGAGCCTCGGCATTTCGTCGAACACCTATGTTGATCGTTGTTGCCGCCATTTGGGTCACCGACGCCGCCATCAAATCTGTGGCCTCGACCCCTTAAGCCGTCATTGTCATCAACACGCCGTTCGTCGCAACACCAGCGCACGCCGTCGCACCCACCGAGCCATTGAGTCCAAGGGCCCAAGTTCGAACCGAGGCCGCGAACCCTAACCGTACCGTTCGTTGCGCATTCGTGCCGCTGCCGCTGCCGTACATCTCCAAAGCGTCTCCAGGCAAGTATCCTACTTGCTACATGCTAGATTATCCTATTACAAATCAAAATCGTATTAATACCGTGTTTTTAATTTGTGAAAACTCATATGACATAAGTGCTTGATGCAAAACCCGAACGAAAACCTTCCATTGAACTGGCGTAACTTGATTTTATTTGCTGGCCCGTGTGATAATGAACATTGTGGTGTAATTTTACTGGAAAATTTGATCGTTACTGACTTGAACGATCACCCCCAAATACACCCGTTAAAACTGAATATTTCCCGCGTCTGAAACCTGTTAAAATCATAATTAATTGTGTACATATTGAAATGATGCGTTCGTGGGCTCAAATCGAAGATGACTCGACGAACTAGAACCACATACAAATTTTAAATTGTTTCTATACTGAAAATGCGGCGGAGACTGATTTGGAGAGCGGCTCTGGACTGTAGTCCAGAGCAGCTTTGGTTGTTGTTTTCTGTCTCGTAATGCTTACCCCTTTGTTTCCTGAACTTGTATGTTGCGGAAACCTATACTGTAGTAAAGATGAAACTGTTAGATAAATAACGGAAGTGATTTTACCCGTTTTTATCATCGTTTACTACTTAAACTGCAATTTAAAAGATCAGGACGTATAGCAGTCCCAAACAAAACCAGAACTGATACCCTAGTGTTGAACAGTGCATAACTTCTGACGTAGAGATGCGATTGAGAATCCGTATGGTGCGTTGGAAACAATATTGAAAACCCTAAATTTCATTCAACTGTAGTGTCGCTAAATTCTGATGCAAACTATGATTAAAATGCGTTACGAAATGGACTTCCGATTCTGAAACCGGATTTCCAGCAGTGAACGCTTAAAATGAAATGGCCATATCTAGTGATCCTGAAACCCGATTAACGTGAAACCAATTTTTATGGATATATAATTAAACATATTGTTTACCCCCTTTTTATTGTTTCGCTAAATTTTGCGTGTATGATTTGTGATAAATTATGCAAGTGGTAGGACACCGACTTATGACATCTTAATCATGCCTGAATTATCGTATTCTCATCACATTACATATATGTTATTGCATTGGTAACCTAGTGATCATGTGCATTAACCAGTGTTAGGTTTTAGCGTTTGATTATGGCTAGTACGTTAGTGTTTAAGCATGAATGGATAAGTGAAAGTGACACGTACTTGTACACAATCAGTGGACCTTATTGATTTATTGCATTGTCGACGTCTGTGGGACGTGTATAAGTGTGGCTATAATTGGTATGGGACAATTATGGAAGCACTTGTACGGGTGTCACAGGTAAGACACCAAAGATTGTCCATTTATCTTGGGTATCAGTCGGGACATACTTGATGGAGATCATGTCTCCAGTTCTCGCGCAGACTTGTCATGGACCGACCGATATTTGAGTTTATGGTTGGCGTTTGATGTAGACCACGGGGTGTGGGGTAGTTTGAGTGTGAGTTCAACAGAATCTCGGGAGTCCCATGCCGGCACATATGGAGATATATGGAGATATATAGGGATATCACTGATTATTAGCGAGCAACTCGGGCCCGTGTTCCCTTGTCCTTGGGTCCTACCCTTGGGTGGGGATACTCACGAGTGGTTGACCCTCACACTTGGACTGACGATAGGCTTAGTGACCTGTACAGTGAGACTTAGTGACTGATAGGGTTAGTGACATTGACATGCATTATTTATTGATTCAACACACCGGACATACTATCTACTGCTTTACTGTTTACCTGCTCTGTTAGACACCCATTTTGGGCTACTTCGTGTTCACGTCTTTACTCGTTTGATTTACTGTTACATATTCATTAGTACTGCACAAGTTACCATTTGTATCTATATATATATATTGCTATCGTGTCGCTCTGACGACCTGAGTATGCATGCTCAGAGTGAGAAGTGGATCTAGCCTGGACCAGGACCTGACGTACCTCGAGGACATCGCGGACATCTTGATCTGCGACTCAGAGCTATACTTCATTGATTTCCACCTGGTTAGTTATTTTGATTTAGTTACTGCATTTCTCATTACCGGTGCATTGTTTACTGATTACCACGTAAAGCTAGAAGCCGAAGTGTGACTACGGCAGGATATTTCCTTGACCGTAGGAGTATGGCTGGCCCTGTCAACCCCTCGTATTCCGTATTTTGGGAAGCGGGGCGTGACATGGTTTTGTTGGTATCAGAGCCAGGTTTTGCTTCGATTGGGATTGCAGTTTCCGTGTAGTGCTTGACAATCTAAGACATCTTTCGGTCTAGATTGTAAACTTATTATTCTTGATCTTGATTCATATAGTGTGTTCTGCCATGCATTTTGATCCATTCGCTAGGGTTTTGGGTGACTCAATAGAGTTACGTGGTTGTAATTGTGAACTGCAGTATAGTTACAATACTGTACTCTGTTTGAGTGACTTGGAGTCCTACAGTTGATTCCCACTTGTTTGAATTTCACCGCACCCTATATTCTTAATTCCTTGCCTAACCCATATTGTATTTTAATTCTTATAGCTTGTGACTTATATCGTCCTCAAAATTGTTGTTTCAGGACCATATCTTCCAACGACTCTTCTTCTATCTCCACTCCCCACAATCAGACCGTAGAAATTCTGAATGCACCGCAAAGTCTTAAGGAAGCCCAGGAGCGAACGAACGACCTGTTAGCTGAAGGATTAAGAAGGCAGATGACTCCGGCACCAGCGGTAGTCTCCAATCGTAAAGGGATCCCTGTTAAACGAGAAAAAGAGGTGAAGATGAAGCGCCCACTTATTCCCCAGCAATGGAAGCAACAGAAGACCCCACGTTGTGGGTACTGTAAGAAGCCAGGACACCTTCAGAGAGATTGTCGCAGCGCCAAAGGGCAATGCCTGATTTGCGGATCCAGCGAACACCTTATCAATGGTTGCCCTAAAAGGAAGGAGCTACAAGGAGGCGGTTCGTCCACACTCTCCACTCCCGCTAAGTGATGGTTATTTCGTAGTTCGAGCTTCGAGGAATAGTACGGACCCAGCGCAGGATTCAACTCGCGTGACGAGAATGCAGCGGTCTAGAAATCAAAGGAAGAGTTATCACGTTTTTTTGCTTTTAAAAAAAAGATGTTGCCACTCTTTTGTAAATATTTCCTTTCGTTTAAAATCTTGTATCCGTTGAACTTTTAGTTGAAAGTAATAAAATTCTGAGTTGTGATGTATGTATCGTTCCCTTCCCACTCACTTTACTTATACTATTCATTGTATCAGTATTCTAAATTTTGTTTTTCAGTCCTTACCTACAGCATGTCTTCCGTATGCTACCGTATCCTTGGTTATCTTCTTAATGTGTTCCACTGCCTAAACATGACTCTTCCCTTCGGGCCATGGCCCACCCTGGAGCAGCGCCGCCTCGAGATGAGAATACGCGATCGTGTGTTTCCTTGGACTGCATACTGGTGAGTTCAGATGACGAGATCAACGGCCCACATGTTATTTTCAGAAACAGCAATTCCGAGGGTGAGGGATCCGCAGCCCCAGAACTCGACATGATCAGCGAATTTGATGACGAAGAAGAGGACCCCGAAGAAGACCCAATAGAGGAGAACCCAATAGAGGAAGATTCCGAGGAGGACTCGATAGGAGAAAATCCAGGAGAGGAAAATCTCGAGGAGAATCCGGTGGCAGGAAATCGCGTGGAAGAAGATCTAGAAGGGGCGAATCACGAGGACACATACCACGATGAAGAATCTCCAGTCGAGGAAGAAGGACCAGAAGAACAAGACCCCGCGGCAGGAGAATCTCCAGTGGCGATCCTTGCGAGGGGTTATGGAAATGGACGCCCCTATCTGAGCGAGATCAGAAGCTTTCTGGGACCGGCAGGGTATTATCGGCGGTTCGTCCATGTCTTTTCAAGAATCGCTGAACCTTTGACGAGACTGACATGGAAGGATGTACCGTTTGTGTGGACAGAGGAGTGTACTCGGGCATTTGAGAGACTGAAGCAGAAGTTAACCACGGCGCCTTTTTTTCTGTACCAGATGATTCCGGTGATTTGGTGATACATAGTGATGCCTCAGGGAAGGGCTTAGGCTGTGTTCTATTGCAGCATGGTCGGGTGGTTGCTTACGCCTCTCGACAGCTGAGAAATCACGAGAGGAACCACCCTACGCATGACTTGGAGTTAGCCGCAGTGGTCTTTGCATTGAAGATCTGTAGGCATTACCTGTTAGGCGAGAAGGTGGAAGTGTACACAGATCACAAGAGTCTGAAGTACGTCTTCACTCAAAAAGAACTGAATCTGTGGCAGCGCCGATGGCTAGAACTAATGGCGGATTACGACTTGGACCTTCAGTATCACCCGGGAAAAGTAAATGTTGTACGAGATGCTCTCAGTCGCAAGCCAGCGGTCATGATGTTGACCAGTCAGAAGAGCATCATTGAGGATTTTCAGAGACTCGTGCTTGAAGTCGTTACACCGAGCGCAATCAGGCAGTTTTGGCAACTACAGGTGCAGTCTTCTCTTGTGGATCGCATCAAGAATGCACAAACGGATGATCCTCGATTGCAAAAGTTCAGAGCGCAGGTAGAAGCCGGGCTGAGAACGGACTTACTCATACATGAAGACGGTTCTCTGAGATTCGGTAGCAGACTCTGCGTACCCAAAGGGGATGTTCGAGAAGAGATACTGGCTGAGGCTCATAGTTCAGCTTATTCTGTGCAGCCGGGAGGCACGAAGATGTATCGAGATCTAAAGCAGCACTTTTAGTGGAACGGGATGAAGCGAGAAATTGCGCGGTTCGTATCCAGGTGCTTGGTATGGCAGCAGGTGAAGGCGGAACATCAGAGGACAGCAGGACTGTTACAACCGCTTCCGATACTAGAATGGAAGTGGGAGCACATTACTATGGATTTCGTGACGGCCTTACCACGAAGCCCTAGGGGCAACAACGCCATTTGGGTTATCGTCAACCGCCTCACGAAAGCTGCACACTTCTTACCTTTCCGAGTGAGACAGTCGACAGAGTCACTTGCGGAGAGATACATGCAGGAGATAGTACGACTTCATGGAGTTCCGATCAGCATTGTGTCAGATCGAGACACCATATTTGTTTCACACTTCTGGAGGAGCTTACAGGAGAGTCTGGGTACCCGCCTCAAGTTCAACACAGCTTATCACCCGCAGACGGATGGACAATCCGAGCGTACGATTCAGACGCTCGAGGATATGCTGAGAGCTTGCATGCTGGACTTCCAGGGTTCCTGAGAAGATCATTTGCATCTAGTCGAGTTTTCTTATAACAACAGTTACCAGGCTAGCATCCAGATGGCTCCTTTCGAAGCACTTTACGGACGTAAGTGTCGATCCCCAGTTTGTTGGGATGATGTGGGAGAACGAAGATTACTGGGTCCCGAGCTCATTGTTCAGACAGTCGACAAGGTCCAAATGATCAGGCAGCGCATTAAGACGGCTCAGGATCGACAGAAGAGTTGGGCGGACACCAGCAGGAGAGCACTAGAATTTGAAGTTGGAGATCACGTATTCCTGAAGATTTCCCCTACCCGCGGAGTTATCAGGTTTGGAGGTCGCGGGAAACTCAGTCCCCGTTTCATCGGACCTTTTGAGGTGCTAGAGCGAGTAGGAGAGGTGGCCTATCGACTTGCCTTGCCTCCATCGCTAGCTGGTGTGCACAATACCTTCCACGTATCTCAATTGCGGCGTTATGTTCAGGATGAGAGCCATGTCCTAGACTATTTAGAGTTAGCTTTGGGTACCGACCTATCTTACGAGGAGCAGCCCACCACCATTCTCGACCGCAGAGAAAAAGTGCTGAAGAATAAAGTCATTCCGTTAGTCCGAGTGTCTTGGGGCGGTCGTTCCCCAGGAGAATCTACCTAGGAACATGAGGAATATATCCGTGCACGTTTCCCACATCTCTTTGTTTAGTACTGTTGTTTCGTTGTCTCTTTTTAAATTTCGAGGACGAAATTTTTGTAAGGAGGGTATGATATAAATTCCCGGTTCCCTCAATAAAAATTTTTCTAAAATTTTTCAAAGTCCCGTGAATATTTTCCATTTTTTCCCGTTATTTTTGGAGGAATTTAGAATCCTTGTGTTTACTTTAATTTTCAAGATTTAATTTTCCTAAACATTTAAATTAAAGCCCAAAGAAAACAATTGAGAAAAGCCCAACCAAAATAAAAACTAAATATATATATAAATCCCTTACCAAATCAAGCCCAGCCCACTTACATATCCCTTTTTCCTTTACAAAACTAATTAAACAAATTAACACAAAACCCAACCCGAGGCGACCCCCTCGCTGCACCCTCTCCGGCGTCCAACCGCCGACCAAACTCCAGCCGAGCCCAACTCTTACAGCCACTGTCTTCATCGCCTTCATCTTCCAAGACCAGAGCCTCTTCGAACCGAAATCCCTCAACTGCCCACCGAGCACGCCGTGCCGTGTCCGGGTCGCATTCGCGCCGTTGCCGCTGCCGTGCGTCGTCAACGCGTCTTCAGGCTAGTACCCTACTTGCTCCATGCTAAATTGTTCTATTAAAATTAGAAATACCGTTAAATTCCGTATAAATACTTCGTGCGACTTAATATAATGTATGTGTTCGACACAAAACCCGAATGAAAAACTCCCATTAAACTGACGGAAATTGATCACATAAGTTTTCCCGTATAGTAATGAACATCGTGTTAAGATTTGGCTGAAAAATACAGTCGTTACTGACATGAACGATCAACTCCATTTACACCCGATAAAATTGAAAATTTTCCGCATCTGAAACTTGTAAAAATCATAACTAATTGTTTATAAACTGGAATGATGTGTTCGAGGGCTCAAATCGAAGCCGACTCGACGAACTAGAACTTTATAAATTTTTAAATTGTTTCTATGCTGAAAAGATGACGGAAACTGGTTCGGAGAGCGGCTCTGGACTGCAGTCCAGAGCATCTCTGGCTGTTGATTTCCATCTTGTAATGTCTACCCTTTTGCTGCTTGAACTTGTTACATTGCGTAACCCTATACCATAGCGAAGTTGAAACAGTTAGATAACTAATGAAAGTGATTTCACCTCTTTTCACTGTCGTTTACTATTTAAACTGTAATTTAGATTAACAGGACATATAGCACAGAACCGATACCTCATTGTTGTACAATACATAACTTCTGATGCAGAGGCGCGATTGAGAATCCGTCAGGTGCGTTGGAAACCTTTTTGATAAAACTAAATTTCGTTCAACTATAGAGTCGCCTAATTCTGATCCCAACAGGGTGAAAATTGTGTTGCGAAATGGACGTTCAGTTCAGGAACTGAATTCCCAGCAGCGAACACTTAAAATGAAACGGCTGTAACTTGCAAACCCGAAATCCGATTGCACTGAAATAAATTTTGTTGAACTTCCGACTGAGTTTACTTGCTACTGCCTTTGTATCATTTTACTGAATTTTGAACGTATGATTTAATGCAATTTTTATAAGTTCATAAGGTGCATAATAGTTCGTATTACACATGACTTGTTAACGGCATTAACGCACATATTTTACCCGATTGCCATACTTATAGTGATAGTGCGCGTTATTATTCAGTGTACAATGCATTGTCATGCATGAATGGTATTGGTTTAGAAGTGTCAAGTACGCCAGTGAAAAAGTGATTGATTCGTGACAGTGAACAATACAGTGAACAGTGACAAAATCCGTGTTATTGGTGCGTACTTGTATACGACTAAACCATACTCATAAAAAGTGTAAACCTGGGAAAAAGGGGAAATCGAAGTGGAAAGAGCATTGTATTTAGCGAGGACAGTGATTTAGAGGATGATCATTCGAACAACGACTCTTATATATATTTGGTTGGATCTAGCGGTCCGGCTGACAGGGTTATATCCCGGGCGATAGCGGGCCGTAGTCTCGGGTATGTACGAGACCCTCGTTAAATATGATCCTCCTTTCCACAACTCGATTTCAAAGATGACTTGGAGACTGATAGGGACACAGATCATACTTTGCATCGGTTAGTGACATATTGATTACCTGCATTTTACTTCCACTGTTATTACCTTCTTTGCTTGTTTCTTGTCACTATTATAATATTGCTATTACGTCGCTCTGACGACCTGAGTATGCATGCTCAGATCTCGAGGAAGAACCTCTTTAGGAGTCAGACTTGCCCTTCGAGCTTGCGGAGATTTAGTCGGGAGTACCTCCTTCACTTTTACTACTTTCCCTAAATAAACCTTGTATTCGAACTTGGTTAGTAGTTCTTTTCCTTATTTTATTGTAAATTGTGAACAATGAAAGTTGATGTAATAATTTAGTGATGTATTTCCTTTACTTCTTTGCTTTGTTTACTGATTACCATGTAATGCTAGAAGCCGAAGTGTGATTACGGCGGGATTATTTCTTGACCGTAGGAGCGTGGCTGGCCTAGTCATCCCTCGTTTTCCGTATTTTGGGAAGCGGGGCGTGACACTAGGTTTCCATCCGAGGGGTCAAAGATGACATCACCTCATTAGTCGTCGAAATTTTGATGGAGTTTTTAGGTATTTATTTTTTCCTTAGTAGTTTTGATCTGCGTTTTGGATCCGTTCACCTTATTTTAGGTATTGATTAGATTCAAATATGTTATTATGTATTTGAGGAAATTGTTTATGGTAGATCCCGCGGATTATATGATGGCTATTTGTGGAAATGATACTTTGAGAGAGTTTCTTCTCCGGGAAAGAGTGGGAGTTTTTTCTACCTAACACAAGATGATCAGTTCATGATAGACGGTGAAGAAATCAGAAATTAAGGTAAGTTTTTAATTAGAAATTATTTTGTATGGTGTGAGATTGCTTTTAGATTGGCAACTATGTTTGAATAAGAATGGTGACCTATGGATCTGTGGTATTATTCTGTGCTTGAAAGTTGAAATGCATATGAGTTGATAATGAGCCTTTGGATTACTATTTTTTGCTTTTAGTTTAGCAACTTGTAGCCTTTTGATTATGAGTCATTGAGTGGAAAATAAGATCTTGAAAAACCACCCAAGAGAGTTAAACTATAGCTTATTTGTATGACCACTATAATTCATGATTATGAATAATGCAAGTTGACTTCACGGTATATTTCGCTTAATAATATTTAAATTCAGGTACTTATTAAAATGCTACCTAGTTACTACCGACATGTTTGCAAGTATGAAAACTCATTGGTCACAAAATTCTTCGGTGTGCATTGCGGGAAACCTATTGGTGGGCAAAAGGTATTTTGACATCCTACCGAATTTCATGAAATTATAACATTAAGGCATATATCTGTTTCTAGAATTCCTATATACGTAAATGCAATTATAACATTAAGGCATATATTTGCTCGCATAGTACATGTTTCTTATTCTTTTGAATTTGAAACTTTAATTGATTTCGAGAAGTTGGCTAAATTCTTGATGTTTCTGATATAGGCTGTTAACAATGTGAATTCTATTATTGAACCTGCATTGGTTGGTAAGGTATACATTTATTTTTTCGATCAATCAAAATTTAATTTTACGCAAGTTTTTTGGACTTCACAAAGTTATGCACATTGTTCATGTTTGCTATATGCTGTTAGATCTTGGAAAGATTCTTTTGCATGAGAAATTTGGAGCACTTCCACAATGGGCTATTGTAGGCGATGCATTTCCTATTGGTTGTGCCTATAATGAGTCAAACGTTCATCGCAAGGTATCGTCGGTATTCAAACCAAAGTTAATATTTAGTAATTATTTGGATATGGTTCAAAGATAAATTTCTTATATATGTTCATGATGACAACAATATTTTGAAGGTAATCCAGATTACTGCAATCCGAAATATAACACAAAGTCGGGAATTTATTCGGAAGGATGCAGCCATGAAAATGTGTTGATGACTTGGGGGCATGATGATTATATGTATTTGGTATGAAATTTGTGAAAAGATAATTTATTATGTAGTTGAGGTAGTTAATGTTGGGTTACGGCAGCTCCCCGGCCATCAAACTGTGACCAAATGCGGAACAAAAATTTACAAAACTAGCGCTAACATGACCCGATGCCCGGATCTACCCTAAACCCTATACCAGAAAACATATACAAAGAAGTTAGAATGGTTATACCGAGTTGATCCGTGTCCTTCGATCTTCAACCAACTTCCCAAGCTACTAGTGGTCATCTGGATCGAGTTTGGTTGTCAGTCTTCCTCCATCTAAGATGATCCACCTGAAAGAAACGGTGCAAGCTCCAGCCTCGCCGAGCGAGGCAACCGACGCTCGAAGGTTGCTAGAAATGGAGATTGGAGGTGTAGAAATGTGTCGCTGTAATTTTCTCAAATCATAAATGCTTCATGAGCAACTCAAGAAGATGAAGAAGGAGGTGAGAAAACATGTGGCATGAGCAAGTGTGGTAAATGACCAAGTGTTTCTTCCAAGTGAGAATGAGAGTGAGCATGTGATGAAGCAAGTGAGGAAAATCAAATGAGCAAGCCCACTCAAGAATGTGGCTGCCCCCCTTCAGCCAATCATGCACACACACTAAAGAAAATATCTCATCACTTTACAAATAATCAAATGCATGCCATACCTTTCTATATGCTCAAGCCCATGCTCATGCCAACTCACCCCTCCACCTCATTTCCATGATTGATTTTATAAAATGAAAATCAATTAAAGAGATGGCCACCTTCTAGAAGCTAATCCGTATAAATACGGAATGCAACCCGGTACACGTATCGAAATACATATACGCGTATTCATACCAAAATACGAATAGCCAAGAGAGAAAATGAATAGTGAACAATAATACTAGAATACATATATATAAATTATTAAATCAAAACCCGATTTAATAATCCGGCTTAATCCTAAACCGCTAATATTATCAACCGTCCGATTAAAATCTGTGCAGCCTGTACACATATTTAATCGGATACCTGTATGTACCAACATACGTCATCTATACCATATCGCCAAAACTGTGAAAACCCTCTGTGTGGGACACTAAAGACTCGTCAATATACTGGCGGTGGGTTTAACTACAAGCACGTCAGCGGCACAAGCTGTACATAACGGCTACCCAGGTATTGAGCGAAAGGAAGGCCGACGAGCAAACTCATCCAAACCTCTACTGAGCCTGACAGTGACAATATCCATACAGTCTGGACTGTTCGTCTAAGAGTATCGCATATCGAGTCTAGCGGGTGGATAAAGTCAGACCCCAAATAACGAGATAATTAGTGTCGACATGAAACCCATCACCACCTGAGAAACTATCGATCCTGGATCGGTAAATCTCGTCTACCCCGGCCGAGGATTTCTGGTGATGGACACCCGTGCACAACGCGACATCAACCCCCAATACCGGGAGAGACGAATCCCCGACGATCTACTCACTGCCTCCATGTAGCTCGGGACTGTACCCAACTAAAACATGTTTGCACGACTCCTTTGATCCGTGGTAGGGTAGTAATCAAAGCACAGTGGGAACTCACACGAGACAAATGACGATCTCAGGTCGACAAACAAACATGTTGTTAGTTATATATATGCCCTAGAGGCCATTATTGTACATATGATGTATATTATAGTGGATGCTTGGATATATTTAGAGAGGACTTTCTTGCTCGACATGATAGTATGCTATTTGGTTTCACTTTGTCTTAACATGTTGACTTGTATTGGTTTACTGTCTTGCTCTCACATGTTGATAAAACCCTTAGGATATGTACTCGACTACTGGGACTATGATGAGATCATACTAGTGGGGCCAGGGTAGTCAAAGAGTACATCCTATAACTGTTCCTAGTCGAGGGTGTATCGAAACAGGGCATTGATACACCAGAGTAGACTAGCGTATACGCATCTTGATCCATATAATGGGCGATGGATAATCCCATATCCATCGGTGTTTGACATCAAAGATGGTGTACGGGTGCTCAGTGGAGACTGGGTACACCGAACGGACTTGCTGAGAAATCCTGGATGGTATTATACCTATCGTCAGATAGCAGTTCTTCGGTGACACTGGTACAAGTTAGTCTGTAGACCCGAGATCGTCATATAGTCTTGTATGATTCCCACTGTGCTTTAATTTCCACCTTACCACGTCCAAGAGGGCGTGCAAAACGGTGGCTTTTGGGTACAGTCCTGAATCACATGGAGGCAATGAGCGATAGGAGGGTTTTCGTCTCTCCCGGTATAGGGAGTTGATGCCGTGCTGCGTTCGATTGGCTATAACTGGAAGTCCCTGGCCAAGGATGATATGGAGTGCTGCTGGTAAGTGTTATCAGTAGTTTCTCAACCTGTTATGAGCCTCATATCGACACGACTTATCGGTTACTGGGGTCTGACGTTTACCACCCCTAGACTGGATATGCGACATATCTGACGAAGAGACCGGACTGTACGGTAGTGTTACTGATTGGATTCACAGGAGAATGTACAGGCTTGATTGTTGATCTTCTGATCGCTCAATACCTGGGTGGATGTTACGTTTAGCTGACCTCTTGCAGCTTGTGGGTGTTTGATATGATCATCACCCACTGCCGGCGTATTGACGATTCTTTAGAGTCCTACACAGAGGTTTCCTGGCTCAGGAAAAACGGAGTAGGAACACATATGTGATATGTGCGGGACCGGGAATATTACGATATAAGATACCGTATTCTATTCTCGCGATATTTGATATCTACCGGGTATATGTGATATAGCCGGGTCATCGGATCAAGTGTTGATTCGATTAATTGGTACATATTATATTAGTCGGTTATATGTAATATAGCCGGGTTATCGGATCAAGTGTTGATTCGATAATTTAATGTATAATTATATATGTGATATATTACGTTACATTAACTAATATAAGCTCGCTTTATTGATTCATTTTCTCACGGGATAATCATTGATATATATGCGATATATGTTAATTATATTATTTTCTATTGTTACAAAATATATTGTATATGCGATATATAATATTGTAACATATTAGGGTTACAAATTTAACAAAGGTTTAGGGTTTAAACTTGGTTAGGGTTTGGGTCAGGGTTAGCTTTTGCATGAAGCTTCCATGAAGCTTTGACTTTGTCTTAAGCTTGATATTTTGTGAAGATATTTTTTTAACCCAATCCAAACCATTAACTCTAGTTAATTCTCTATAAGGGTTAACTCCTTCATACTTAACCCATGGTTGCATTTGTAACCACTAGAATAATTCATTATTCATCACAAAAGGAATTGATTCTTCTTCTTCTTCCTTGAGCTCTTGAAAAAGCTTCACTAGGTTTTTCTTTTGTGATGATATTGAGTGAGAATTTGAAAAGAAAAGAGAGAAAAATTCTTACTTCATCATCCTCATCTATTCTAGCCACTTAGATTAGGATGTTCACTTCTCTAATAAGTTGTTTGGTGAAATGTAAACTTGGGTTTGAGATTCTTCAGGGTAGATCATCTTGGATCATGAAGACTACAAGCAATGTGTCTCATTTACCTTATGGAGCCACTCGAGAGTCGGAGTTCATGTTGATCGCAGTGAAGGGACCTCAATATGGAGCTTATGAAGCGAAGGAACGGACTACAAAGGTTGTAATCCCCATCTCTTTTACCTTTTTGTATGTGATACAAACTTGTTACCCTAGATATTCTAGCATGATTCTTTGTTTGTTAGCTTTGCACCTCTCTAAATTTTAAAATTGGCATGAGTGATGCTACCAAACCCTAGACACGGTGCAATGGTAACCCAACAGTGGTATCAGAGCCTAACTAGAATTCTAGATACGGTGTTGTAACAATTACGAAAACGAAAATCACTTCGAAATACGATATTAGGAAACCCCATTCTTGCTCTCTGGAAATTTTGTAAAAAGTCCCCTAAAATTTTTTCAAACGACTGTAGAATGTAGTATGGACAAATATATGAACATGGGTGAAATACGGGGGTGGGGGATCGGTTTTGAACCGGCCACCTAAGGCCAAATTCCTGCCAGGCCGGCCCCAGTTATTCCTCTGGCCTCCGTATTCTATCTGTGGTCTTTTGGGTCCAGTTTGGGTTTCCTAGTATTGTTTATTTAGCCCAATTTTCATGTGATGATCTGTTTGACCTGGGGCTAATTCGTAGTGCTTCGTAGTCGTATTACTTAACACTGTATTGGTAACCTTGACTATTTTTAGCAGTTCGATCGAACTTCGCGCATCGCATTTTGTACCCCGCTGAAATTTCCAAGTGTTGTAATTTTCCGAAGTTGATTATATTCGTTAAATCGTGCAAGTACCCCTATGGACCCCCTAGAAAACATAATAACCTTAACTCGATTCTGTGCCCACGGAACCGCGTTCGAACCTTCGGGTTTGCCGTAGTCCCGTGGTGTCATAGGTGAGGCGTTGGTTAACTCCTTCTACGGCTGGTCCATGGACACTGTGGCACGGTTTTTGAGTGTTTTGACTTTGCTCAAGTTTTGAGCTCACGGGGGTAATTTGTGAGTGTATGTTGATTCGATCGAAACGTTAAACATCGTCATGATATTCTATAATGTGATACAATATGTGGAATTCATATAGTTAGACATGAAATCCGTAATATGTGATATTTCGGGTTTACGATGTCTAAGTCGATGATAGATTCCAAATATTATAGTTTTACGCTTTCTTTTCTGTGACCGTAAGCATAGTATGTGGTGTATCGCCGGCTTCGTTGCTATACATCAACGACAATCGGGATACACATACTTACTTACGTTGATGATATGAGATATTATGTGTTGCTGTGATATGTTATATTGGATCGTCGTGTTTTGAATAGCCGGGGGTTTTTATGTGAGATGAGGGTTTTTATTTTCATTCCTGTAAAATTCATTGTATGTAATATTCTTTTATTGGGGCACTTCCGGATTGAGGATGATGTCACCATTGTATATTATTTACTTTTCCGCATTAGGATAGACCCAAGGAGGGGAGCACAAGTAACCGGGTTCTAGGGTCCAGTGGGAGGCCATCTCGAGGAGTTGAGACCGGGTCTTCTAACCCTAGAATTGGCAGCGTTACTTGCCGCTCTCGTAAGGGTCTAGGGATGTGGGTTTGGCTATTCATCGCGACCGTGGAATCCGTGTTTTATACATGCTCGATATAAAACACGGACCTCTTAGTATATCCAATATTTCATATGTTTCTTCTGCTGCTGATATACTGTGATGTGATCATATTATATGCGTGAGACGAATGCTTTATTATTGTATATATGATATATAATAAATGTTGCTTATGTTTTACACCCGCGCTAGTCCCGTCCCGGTATGCCGTTAGTTAAGTAACCTGACGGTGCATAACGGAACATTGTGGCGAATGCGGATGGCATAAGCGTACGTTGTATTTTCGTTTCTTCTATGATGCTTAGGAAGCATAAATGATGGGATTTATTAATGATATTAATAAAAGAAAAGAAACATAAAAGATGTTGTAGAATCAAATTTTCAAAAAGGGTAGCTACAGTTTTTGCTTTGCATAGTGGTATATGTGATATACCCTGCACTTTATTCGATGAGGAAAGAGCCGAGATCCCTTCACCGGGAGTGACCTCTTTAGCAAAACTGGAAAATGCTGCAAACTCACGGTTTAGTTTTTAATTGCTTCTATAGTTCTTGCTTTGCACCGCGGTATTTGAGAAATATCCTGCACCTTATTCGATAAGGAAAGAGCCGAGATCCCTTCACCGGGAGTGACCTCTTTAGCGAATCTAGAAAAGCCTAAAAAAATACACCTTTTTCAAAATCACTTGTTTCTACAATGATATCAAGTTCATTACACAAAAGGTTTTCTGAAAAAAACCTGTCGTAACCCTCCGTCATTTTAGGAAATAGAGTACTTAGTATTCGTGCTGCGTTTGTTGACCATAGTTAAGGCGCAGTGTACGGTAGCTGAGTGATGTTTTCCTATATAACATATGATGAGATTAATTAGGGCAGTCATATGACTTTATTGACCATAATTAAGGGTCATGTGGGTGGGTCTAATTAATCAAGAAATGACGGGTAGAACTTGACTAGTGCTTATGATTTGTTGACCATAGTTAAGGTCATAAGTCACTAGGGGTTAAAGCATTATCGGGAATTTCAAGTGTTGAAATTTGCAATAAGATTGCATACCTTCTATGAGATAGATAGATCCTGATATCCACTGCGAGTAAGAGTTACTCCTGGGAGATTTTTACACAGGACAATTAGTCGATCAAGTAGGTGTCTAGAAAGGTGTTTACGGGGTTAAGCCTCTGGAAAAACGAGGTTTATTTTAATTAGGTCCGTGAGAAAGCACAGGGAACCTCCCTCAAAGTACCAACACTGGCCTGGCTGAAAGATTGGCGAACTTGTAAGGTGTAATTAATCCCGGCTAATCTTACCTTTTAGGGTTTTAAGGAAGATTTGATAAAAAGCAGTGGGAGCCATCCTGATTAGATAAGATAATAACCAATCTAATCTTGCAAGAGCATACGCTAAAGTGTTTTCTTCTCTCTCTCTCCAGGTAGTGACCCTGTCAGGCCTTAATCAAGATAATAATATGGATGTATTGACTGAACGCGCTTATTATACTGAGCAGGGGAACGTTGGTCCCGCTCCCACTTATAACTGTTATAAGTCTGAGCAGGAAATAGAAGAATATCTGAATTCTCACGCCACCCAAGCGAAGAATAAGCATGTTGATGCATCTTCTTCAGGTGTGTTAGTTATCGAGAACTGTTTCTCAGCTCACTCTACGTCCTGGGTATTAGATACCGGATTAGGATCCCATATATGTAATATGTTACATGGGCTACGAAAAGGTAGGGAACTGGGAGAGGGTGATCTTTCCGTAAGAGTAGGGAATGGTGCAAATGTTGCAGCCAAAGCAGTTGGCGAATATCACATTGTGTTACCAAATGGTAATACATTGGTTCTGAACGAATGCTATTACATTCCGACCCTGATATGCAATCTTATATCAGTTTCTTTATTTAGTAAAGAAGGATATAATTTTGTAGTACGGGATAATGTTATGAACATATTCCTGAATCAAAATTTGATTGGATCAGGCTCGTTAAATAATGGCATATACGTTCTCAACCAAACTACAGTACTTACTGTACAAAACACACACAAGAGAAAGAGTTCAGAAATGAATGAATCCTTCTTGTAGCATTGTAGACTAGGTCATATCAATGCGACACGGCTAGCTAAGTTACATAAGGATGGATATTTGAATCCGTTCGAATTTTCATCTTATGATACTTTCCAGTCATGTCTCAAAGGCAAGATGACCAGAACTCCGTTTAGTGGACACGGAGAAAGTGTTAGAGAACTCTTGGGACTGATACATAGTGATGTATGTGGTCCCAAGTCAACACATGCCAGGAACAGTTCTTCCTACTTCATTATATTCACTGACGATCTCTCAAGATACGGACATGTGTTCTTAATGAAACACAAGTCTGAAGCTTTTGAGAAATTCAAGGAATATAAGAAAGAAGTAGAGAACCAAACGGGCAAAAGTATTAAGATCCTACGATCTGATCGAGGAGGAGAATACTTGAGCAATGAGTTTCTCTACTATCTAAAATAGAATGGGATTCTCTCTCAGCTCACTCCTCCCTATACACCACAGCACAACGGTGTATCGGAGTGGAGGAATCACACCTTATTAGATATGGTGCGCTCTATGATGAGCAATACTGAGTTACCTATTTCCTTCTGGGGTTATGCGCTTGAGACGGCGGCATACCTATTGAATAGAGTTCCGACCAAATCAGTGCCTACCACTCCATATGAGATATGGAATGGGAAGATACCATCTCTTAAACGAGTTAAGATATGGGGTTGTCCGGCCTATGTTAAAAAGCAAAATCCGGACAAGCTCGAGGCAAGATCAGGTCTATGTAAGTTTGTGGGATATCCAAAAGATTCCCATGGATATATTTTCTACCACGGTGAGGAACAAAAGGTGTTTGTTTCTCAATATGCCACCTTTTTAGAAAAGAAATTTCTTGTAAAAGAAATTAGCGGCGAAGAGGTAGAGCTTGAAGAGGTTCCAGCACCACAAACTACAACTGATGATTTACTGGAACCAGAGGATTCAGTAGTTCCCAACGAACCCCAGCCTCTCCGCCGATCTAGCAGGGTTCCTCATCCACCTGAGAGATACTACGGTTTTCTCATAGACGGTGGGAGTGAGGATTGCATCATGGAAGATGATGACCAAACTAGCTTCGAGGAGGCTATCACGAGTGGTGACTCTGTGAAGTGGCTGGATGCAATGCGATCTGAGATGGAATCCATGTACACCAACAAAGTATGGACTTTGGAAGTTGCTCCTGAAAGGGTAAAACCCATTGGGAGCAAGTGGATATTTAAGAAGAAACTTGGTGTAGATGGAAAAGTGGAGACTTTCAAAGCTAGACTTGTTGCAAAGGGTTTTCGTCAACGATCAGGTATGGATTACGACGAAACCTTTTCTCCAGTGTCTATGCTTAAGTCTATCCGGATCTTACTTGCCATTGCTGCATACCATGACTACGAAATCTGGCAAATGGATGTTAAGACCGCCTTTCTAAATGGTGATTTAGAGGAGTGCGTGTACATGACTCAGCCAGAGGGCTTCGTAGACAGTGGGAGCAGTGGAAAGGTGTGCAAGCTGCTTAAATTCATCTATGGGTTAAAGCAAGCATCGCGGAGTTGGAACATCTGCTTTGATGTTGTAGTCAAAAAGTTTGACTTCATCAAGAACGTAGATGAACCTTGTATTTACAAGAAGGTTGCAGAGAGTAAGGTTGTCTTCCTCGTATTGTACGTGGATGATATACTCTTGATAGGAAATGATGTTCCTATGCTGCACTCAGTCAAGCTCTTCTTATCACAAAGATTCTCAATGAAAGATCTAGGTGATGCCTCCTGCATTTTGGGAATTAAGATCTATAGAGATAGATCTAAACAGATACTGGGATTGTCCCAATCCAGGTACATTGACACCATACTAAAGAGGTTTAGTATAGAAGAATCCAAGCATGGGAACCAACCCACAATCTCTGGACTCACTCTCTCCAAAGAGATGTCTCCCAAGACTGATTTGGAGAGAGCTCGCATGCAAGAGATACCTTATGCTTCGGCAGTAGGCTCTATCATGTACACGATACTATGTACCAGACCCGATGTAGCATACTCACTAAATGTAGTGAGTAGGTATCAAGCAGATCCGGGAGAGAGTCACTGGACAGCTGTGAAGAACATTCTCAAGTACTTGCGAAGGACTAAGGAGATGTTCTTGGTGTATGGTAACGGAGAACTCCAAGTGAAGTCCTTTACCGATTCAAGCTTCCAAAGTGATAAGGACGACTCTAAGTCGCACTCAGGATTTGCCTTTACCCTAAATGGAGGGGCGGTTTGTTGGAAGAGTTCCAAGCAAGAAACCATGGCAGACTCGACGATGGAAGCTGAATACATCGCTGCAAATGATACTGCCAAAAAGGCTGTCTGGATGAAAAGGTTCATCACTGAACTTGGTGTGGTTCCTTCCATTGAGCATCCAATACCATTGAATTATGATAACAATGGAGCTGTGGCTTTGGCCAAGGAACCCAGGTCCCATCAGAAGTCCAGACATATTCTTAGACGGTATCACCTGATCCGGGAGATAGTTGATCGCCGCGAGATCGAGGTCAGGAGAGTTGACACGAAGGACAACACTGCGGATCGACTCACGAAGGCCATTTCCCAGATACAATTTGAGAGACTCTTCGGGATGTTGGGTATGAGATACTACAACAGCTGGTCTTAGTGCAAGTGGGAGATTGCTAGTTATATATATGCCCTAGAGGCCATTGTTGTACATATGATGTATATTATAGTGGATGCTTGGATATATATAGAGAGGACTTTCTTGCTTGACATGATAGTATGCTATTTGGTTTCACTTTGTCTTAACATGTTGACTTGTATTGGTTTACTGCCTTGCTCTTACATGTTGATAAAGCCCTTAGGATATGTACTCGACTACTGGGACTATGATGAGATCATACTAGTGGGGCCAGGGTAGTCTAAGAGTACATCCTATAACTGTTCCTATTCGAGGGTGTATCGAGACAGGGTATTGATACACCATAGTAGACTAGCGTATACGCATCCTGACCCATATGATGGGTGATGGATGATCCCATATTCATCAGTGTTTGACATCAAAGATGGTGTACGGGTCCTCAGTAGAGACTGGGTACACTGAACGGACTCGCCGAGAACTCCTGGATGGTATTATACCTATCGTCAGATAGCAGTTCTCCGGTGACACTGGTACAAGTTAGTCTGTAGACCCGAGATCGTCATAGAGTCTTGTGTGATTCCCACTGTGCTTTGATTTCCACCTTACCACGTCAAAGTGGGCGTGCAAAACGGTGGCTTTTGGGTACAATCCCGAATCACATGGAGGCAATGGGCGATAGGAAGGTTTTCGTCTCTCCCGGTATAGGGAGTTGATGCTGTGCCGTGTTCGATTGGCTATAACTGGAAGTCCCTAGCCAAGGCTGATATGGAGTGCTGCTGGTAAGTGTTATCAGTAGTTTCTCGACCTGTTATGAGCCTCACATCGACACGACTTATCGGTTACTGGGGTCTGACGTTTACCACCCCTAGACTGGATATGCGACATATATGACAAAGAGACCGGACTATACGGTAGTGTTACTGATTGGATTCACAGGAGAATGTACAGGCTTGCTTGTTGATCTTCTGATCGCTCAATACCTGGGTGGCTGTTACGTTTAGCTGACCTCTTGCAGCTTGTGAGTGTTTGATATGATCATCACCCACTGCCGGCGTATTGACGATTCTTTAAAGTCCTACACAGAGGTTTCCTAGCTCAGGCAAAACGGAGTAGGAGCACATATGTGATATGTGCGGGATCGAGAATATTACGATATGAGATACCGTATTCTATTCTCGCGATATATGATATCGGCCGGGTATATGTAATATAGCCGGGTCATCGGATCAAGTGTTGATTTGATTAATTGGTACATATTATATTAGTCGGTTATATGTAATATAGCCGGGTTATCGGATTAAGTGTTGATTCGATAATTTAATGTATAATTATATATGTGATATATTACGTTACGTTAACTAATATAAGCTCGCTTTATTGATTCATTTTCTCACGGGATAATACATTGATATATATGTGATATATGTTAATTGTATTATTTTCTATTGTTACAAAATATATTGTATATGTGATATATAATATTGTAATATGTTAGGGTTACAAATTTAACAAAGGTTTAGGGTTTAAACTTGGTTAGGGTTTGGATTAGGGTTAGCTTTTGTATGAAGCTTCCATGAAGCTTCATGAAGCTTTGACTTTGTCTTAAGCTTGATATTTTGTGAAGATATTTTTTA
The DNA here is from genome assembly GCA_030015575.1 of Agapanthus africanus. Taxonomy (NCBI): domain Eukaryota; kingdom Viridiplantae; phylum Streptophyta; class Magnoliopsida; order Asparagales; family Amaryllidaceae; genus Agapanthus; species Agapanthus africanus. Next base: position 505,528,832 of record JASDDO010000031.1, read on the forward strand.
AACCCAATCCAAACCATTAACTCTAGTTAATTCTCTACAAGGGTTAACTCCTTCATACTTAACCCATGGTTGCATTTGTAACCACTAGAATAATTCATTATTCATCACAAAAGGAATTGATTCTTCTTCTTCTTCCTTGAGCTCTTGAAAAGGCTTCACTAGGTTTTTCTTTTGGGATTATATTGAGTGAGAATTTGAAAAGAAAAGAGAGCAAAATTCCTATTTCATCATCCTCATCTATTCTAGCCACTTAGATTAGGGTGTTCACTTCTCTAATAAGTTGTTTAGTGAAGTGTAAGCTTGGGTTTGAGATTCTTCAAGGTAGATCATCTTGGATCATGAAGACTATAAGCAAGGTGTCTCATTTACCTCATGGAGCCACTCGAGAGTCGGAGTTCATGTTGATCGCAGCGAAGGGACCTCAACACGGAGCTTATGAAGCGAAGGAACGGACTACAAAGGTTGTAATCCCCATCTCTTTTACCTTTTTGTATGTGATACAAACTTGTTACCCAAGATAGTCTAGCATGATTCTTTGTTTGTTAGCTTTGCACCTCACTAAATTTTAAAATTGGCATGAGTGATGCTACCAAACCCTAGACACGGTGCAATGGTAACCCAACACATGTACACATGTCACCTAAGAACTACTATCTGACAATATGTATAATACCAACTAGCAGGTTCCCGGCGAGTCCATCCAGTGTACTCATAACCCAAGGATCACCTGTATACTATTTTTGGTGAACAAACTAACACCAATGGCTTGTGAGACCTGGCCACCGCCCCTCGTCGGGGTCTCGATCAGTATACACTAGTTTACACTTTAGTATCGATGCCCAGTCTCGAAACTCCTACGACTAGGGACATTTAAGGATTTGCATATAGACCCCTAGCTCCCACATATATGATCGCCATCATAATGCTGGTAGTCAAGCAAGAATTCTATGGGCTCTATCAACATGCAATAGTGATGGTAAAGACAAACCAGATAGCATATTATCATCTCGAGCAAGACTGCTCTACCGGTATAGGTCCTCCCTCAATCATCATAATCACCTGCCTGTGACTACGATAATTGCCTTGAGAGCACTATAGCCAACAATCTCCCACTTGCACTTAAGGCCAATTATTGCGGTGTCACATACTCACAGCTTGTGTGATACCAAACACCCAACTTCTCTACTAAGCAGTTTCGCAAATCTCGTTTGTGAAACTATCGTGTTCGAGAAATAGCCTCAGTGAGTAGATCCGCTCTAGTATTTCTATCTTTATCTCTCTATATTTCAACTTCGCGGAGAATAAACATCTCCCAAAATGAGCAAAACCTTGTCTTAGAATTCATCTAGATATCTGATGGGACCCAGTTCATAAATGAACTCCAAATCCAGCAAACTTCTTAGACTGTATTATCCACTGGATTTAATCAGTATCCTGCGCCATGCCTTCCTCAGTATCCGCTTGGATCACCTGTCCAACATACCGTCCCTCAGAAGACAGAAAAACTATAACTCAGACAGCCACTCTGTCATCTAGGTCATATTGAAAGCCTGAAATGATAACCGTCTCCTGAAGGAGGCTACCGTTACCATACCCCTAGAATATCCATTTATTTTCATAAACTGCTTCCCTACATTTCTCCAGGATTGGATTAATATATCTTTATTGCAGCTAGTGCAAAAACAACATCTGGTGTGGTACTTGACATTTCATGATTAACTCAATTGCCTAAGCAAGTGATATGCTAATCATGCAGATCCCTCTCCCCTTTAGTCTGTAAGGCACCTTTAGAGAGGGTGACTCCATCACCTGCAGGTATACCACCATGCCAGGAGTCTTCCATTCTAAAACACTTTAGAATAGTGTCAAGTACCCAAATTGGGACACTTCCCAAATCTAGATCTAAAACCATAGATCCAGTAACCAGAAACCCTGATATTATATCCATGTCCTATGTCGAGAAACAACTGTGTGACAACCACAGTATAACCGATCGTAGTATAGAAATTTCACTTCCTATAAAGTGCATGTCATCCCAAATACCAGGACATCACACCCTACTATCTTCTTACCAGATCCATCTCCTATTCTGATGAAGTCAAAACCTATGACTGTCATATCAAAAATAGATGATCTATTTCCGCTATACCTGCTTTAGTCTATAAATAGACATAAGCTACTTGCCCACTATGCTTCCGCTGCTCCTACTGATTACAACAACTCTCTGGCAGAGTCATATACACGTGCACTTCAAAAGCTAATATAGAACGACGCTATACTCATCCTCCTGCCGGGTCTTATAGTTAGAACAGTAGCAATGGCAAGTCTGGGTAAACAAGAACCCCCATGTCACCGTTTCTGAGAAGACCGAAGTACCTCTTGGGTGCCTGAGGTTGCCCACCAAATCTGCGGAGTGGCTAATGGAACCTCAAATCCAATTGAATCCTTAGGTTTTATTAAATTTTCAGTAATCGTTTGTTCTTTTGGAATCTCTTCCAGTTCTACCATACTCCCACTAATGTTGTAACACCCGGCCCCTTTTTATACCAAGTCCGTATTTTGTTACTTTAGAATTCCATTTATTTTATTTATAAATCTATGTGTAATATTTAGAAAATTATTTATTTATTATAACCTCTTTTATAAACCCAAATTCTAAACCAAGCTACATGTTATTTCACTCAGCCCTTTTCTTGTCCCTAATTCCTAATAAAATACCCAGCCCTCACTCTAATTTTTTTCCCTTCACAATTCTTTTTCCTCAGCTAATTCTTTTCTCTGTTTTATTTTGGCCTGAGCCCAGCCCCATATTCCTCAGCCCACTTCTCATTTTTGATAAAGTTTTAGCTCTCGGCCCGGCATGTTTCTCTCTCACCAGCCCACAACATTTTCTTAATAAATCCTTAATTGTTTTTCCCCGGCCCACTCCCTATATGTTTTCCCATTTATTTCCTTTTAAAATAACTTGGCCCGGCCCGTTAAACCCCAGCCCAACCGCCTTCTCAGCAACCGACCCGCTCGCGCAAACCCGACCCGACCACTGTACATCTCCCTCTTCAATTTCCCAACGGCTCCTTCCCTTCTCGCGCGTGCGATCCACAATCCCCGCCGCTTCCCTCGCCCACGCTCTGCCGTTATCCCCACGACTCGAGCGCGTTACTCATCACGACGCTTCCCCCTCGTCTCCCCATCTTCTTCACCCTCACTTCCTCATTCTCTTCTTTCCCCGTTTCTCCTCAACCCAAAACCCACTGCCCCCGAGCTCGCCATTGCTCTCCCCTCGTTCTCCCGTTCACCCTCGAACCCACAGCCCCGACCTCGCCATCCTCTTCCATCACCACCGACGACCTCGTCATCACCCCATCCACCAAAGCTCCGATCACTTGGTCGCCTCCGTCACCTTTCCTTCCCAGCGCCACACCGAGCCCCACCCCCTACACCACGTCGTCGACCTCATCATCATCGTCGAAGTCATCGTTGTCATCACCTCCCTCACCATACCCCTCTGCCTCTCTCTTCCTCCCAATCTCTCCCTCTAACTCCCTCTCCCAATCTCTCTCACTCGGTTTCCCTCTCTCTCTCTCTCTCTGCATTCTCTCTCCCTCTCTCTCTCTCTCTTTCACTCTGTTTTCTCTCTCTCTCTGTCTTCTATCTCTCTATCTCTCACACAGTCTTCTCTCTCTCTTACTCTCTGCCTTTCCCCACTCTCTCTCACTCTATTATCTCTCTCTCTCTCAAGTTCTTTCTCTCTCTAACTCTTTCCTTCTCTAAATTCGCTCTCGTCTCCTCTGCAATCTCTCCATCAGGCTCCGACAACATCAGTGATCACCAGCACGACATTGCCGAGGCCGCAACAGCCAACTCCACCAAAACTGCGAGCCGTCGTGGCCGAGACTCGAATTCGAGCCAAGTCGAGTGCCGTGACACGTGTGCATCGCGCGTTCGTGACGTTACGATCACCGTGCATCCCCGAGACTTCTTCCAGGCAAGTTCTTACTTGCTTTCATGCTATTCTGTATATGTTACAAATCAACATCGTATATATATCCCATGTTTAAAATATTGCAACACAACTGTTCGATGCTTGTTCTCTTAGGAAAACATTATCAAAATTGACGGAACTAAATAGTGTAGGTTGTCCCGTAGGGCTGTGAACATAGTGTGTGAATTCTGTTGGATGATGTAATCGATAACGACTAAAACAACTGCCCCCAAGTTTAACCGTAAAACTGTAATTCTGTTGCACCTGAAAACCGTTAAATTCACCATAAATCACATACATATTAGAATGGTGCGTTCGAGGGCTCGAATCGAAGCCAACACGACGAACTTTAACTCTATACCAGTTTCCAGACATTTCTGTATTTAAACCATGATGATATTTGGATCGGAGTACGACTCTGGACTGCAGTCCAGAGCGACTTCAGTTAATGGTTTCTGTTCCGTAATGAGTACCACAGGATTTACTTAACTCTTAGGTCGCGGAACTCTACTGATTATTGTAGGTAACTCTGTTAGCTAGACAACACTTTTGATTTCATCCTGTTTCGTTACCGTTTGATATTTAATCTGTAATTTAGAAGATCGGGACACATAACAGTCCCAATAGAATCAGAATTGACATGTTGATGTTAAACAGATTATAACTCCTAACATACAGACGCGATTGAAGATCCGTTTGTTGCGTTGAAAACTTTACTGAAAACCCTAGAATTCATCCAACCGTAGCGTCGCTAAATTATGATCCCAACTGGGGTTAAAATGCGTTGCGAAATGGATTCCTGATTCTGAAACTGGATTTCCAGCCGCGTGCGCTTAAAATGAAACAGTTATAACTAATGATCCTGAAACCCGATTGACTCGAAACAAAATTCTGTGGATAGCTAACTGAACATATTAATTACTACCTGTTTATCATTTCGCTAAATTATGTACATATGTTTCATGATAAATCATGCAAGTGAAAGAATGCTATTTCATAACATCCTCATCATGTTTATATACTTGTTCACGCATCACATCATACCCATGTCATTGTATTGATAACCTAGTGACATCGTGCATTTACCCAGTGTTAGATTTTAGTGTTGATTGTGGCAAGTACGTCAGTGTTCGTGTATTCGTGATTAAGTGAAAGTGATACGTACTTGTGCACAATCAGTGTCCCTTTTATTTTATTGCATTGTCGACGTCTGTGGGATGCGTGTACGTGTGACTATAAGTGGTATGGGACACTTATGGAAGCGCTTGCACAGATGTCACAGATAAGGCATCCGACACTGCCATTTATCTTAGGTATTAGTCGGGACGTGCTTGATGGAGGTCCTGCCTCCAGTTCTCGCGCAGACTTGTCACGGATCGATTAGTATTTAGGGTTATGGTTAGCGTTTGATGTAGACCACGGGGTGTGGGGTAGTTCAGGTGTGAATTCAACAGAATCTCGGGAGTCCCATGCCGGCTTATATATTTAGGGAGTTATATGGAGATTTACAGGGTATGTGCTATATACACCGTGATACATTCGTTACATGTTGGGCCCGTGGTCCCTTGCCCTTGGGTTCTACCCTTGGGTGGAGGACACTCGCGAGTGGTTGACTCTCACACTTGGACTGACGATAGGCTTATTGACCTGTGCAGTGAGACTTAGAGACCGATAGGGTTACTGTCGTTTACATTCCTTATATACTGTGTTGACATACATGACATATCGTTATACTGCTTTACTGCTCCGCTGCATTTATCTCTGCTCATTTATATTCATGCTGTTATTGATTTACTGTTATTCATATCCTTCACCACTGTTAGAACTGTTACTTGTTTATATGCATTATATTGCTATTGTGTCGCTCTGACGACCTGAGTATGCATGCTCAGTGTGAGGAGAAGATTTAGCCTGGATCAGAACTAGACGTGCTTCACAGACTTCTTGACTCGCCTTCCCGAGTTACTTTCATTTGTTCCACTTCAGGTCAGTCTTTACATTGTTCCTTTCAGTTACTGCATTTTCCCATTACCTGCGCATCATTTACTATTTACCATGAAAAGCTAGAAGCCGAAGTGTGACTACGGCAGGACTTTTCCTTGACCGTAGGAGCATGGCTGGCCTTGTCTACCCCTCGTATTCCGTATTTTGGGAAGCGGGGCGTGACAAATGTTTTCTGAAAAGAATCCATTTTATTAAAACTGGCGGCGAGTCAAAAACAATACAACTATTGATCTTCCTGATGGTAGAAAGTTAACCCTCGTCAAAGCCCGGGATAACCCACAAACTGCCATTACTGAAACGTGCCTTGAGTTTATCCGTTCTGGTTTTAAGCATCGGCCGGACAACTCCCTATACCTTAACATCGTTAAGATATAAATTCTCATGACCCGAAGTTCGGCCCGTGACCGGCACTTAACCACGTAACGTCTACAGGCGTAACGCGACTAAGTAAGCCGAAACCCAGAAATCAAAACCATTAAAAGTAGTGAGTGTTAAAACATTTGATGAAACCATTTGTTAAACATTTAGAAAACCTTGAGTAATTTAGTCAAATTCTTTTAAAGTTTAAGTTGTTTTCTTAAAAATTTTGGCAGCATCTCCTTTGTAAAAACTAGACCCGAAATCGGGTACAAGACATGATATAAGAAAAATATTACATATAATATGAATAAAGAATCCCCAAACGGGAGCAATCACACCCAACGGCGGAAACAACCACCACAATTATAATATACGACGCCGTAGTGAAGAATAAGCAAAATAAGTGAAGACAGCATGAAAGATAAAACTGCATAAATAAATTCGGCCCACAACGAGCTCGACACCAGAGTACAAAATAATATACATCGTCCTCACAACTGGTCTCTAAGTCAATACATGAATAGTAGATGGAGAGTACTAGATACAATAGTGTGTACAACTGGAAAGTAAACGGATACCGCAAAAAACCCATCTATCAGCAAAAGGGGCTCACGCGCCAACTGCAGTGGTATCCGTAGCAAAAGATGCAAGAAAGTATCTCTGCCGCAACTACTCTGAGGGGCAACCTGCAAACAATGTGGAACAACGGGGGTGAGTTGCCAACTCGTGAATAGTAGATAACATATAAAGGTAATCACGAGTATGCACGTACTGCGATACTCTAACATATGCCAACAGATAACATCTATATGCGATGAGCAGGGTATGCAATAATCATGCATAACAAGTGTAAGCTGATAACATCTATATATGATGAGCAGGGTATGCAATAATCATGCCAAAGTACTCTACCAGGTACTACAACTACATGATGAGATGCATAACAATGAATGCTGAGCATGGGGTAAAATATTATCTACACGGAATATCATCGTAGAAAAATAACCGGTGTCCATCAAATACACCCGAATCCCAGTAAAAACTCAGGCGCCGTCACTCTAATCGGCCCTCAAATCCTGTAAATCTCTCAACAATGGTCAGTATCCTCCGGATAACCGCCAGGTCCAACCAATCACCGGTAGGTAGTAGTCCCTCCACCGGGCTCACCGTCTAACTATACGAGTCTTCTTGCCCCGGAGTACCATACCGAGTCCACCATGTACCCGCAGACGGTGCCTACCACTCCTCGAATCGGGTATACTCACACAAGCTCTCATGAACCGAGAAAACTCATGGTGGACGCACTGAAATATTATATCAAGAGAAACCTGGTTTTCAAAACAGTGCATATTTTCTTAAAATAATACCACGGTTCTCAAATCCAGAAATCACACGAATCCAAAACTCAATGCGTAAATCCATGCAATGTGGCATATGCCACTAAGAGTAAAAAGGGAAACCGCTCTTTTAAAATGGATCCAGTTTTGAAAATATCTCTCGCGGTCCCTATTTTCTAGAAATCAAAGCCAATATCATTCATGTATGTGACATATGTATGTATATTGGTATGGATGTGCATGTGGATATATACGCAAATATGAGTGTGCCAATATATATGTGCACCAATATGGATATATGGATATACAGTACGTAGGTGCGCAAGTACGGATATATCAATGTATGTGTGCACCAATATGAATATACAGTGCGTAGGTGCGCAAGTACGGATATATCAATGTATGTGTGCACCAATATGAATATACAGTGTGCATGTGCGCAAGTATGGATATATCAATGTATGTGTGCACCAATATGAATATACAGTGTGCCTGTGCGCAAGTATGGATATATCAATGTATGTGTGCACCAATATGAATATACAGTGTGCATGTGCGCAAGTATGGATATATCAATGTATGTGTGCACCAATATGAATATACAGTGTGCATGTGCGCAGTATGGATATATCAATGTACGTGATAATCGAAATGACGCATGGTTCGTAGCAATCATATAGTGCGAGTGTCATGGCAATCACTAATGGTGTGAGTGTAACATACGATTAGTGCTCGTGCAGCTTGAACCGTTAGTGACAGTGCAGTGTTATATAACTAACATTTCTATATGCAACAAAAGATGGTATGCTAAAATAGTACATATGCACGAGCAATATACATATAAATATATCCGCGGCTACACTATCCTATCACGCCCTGACGCTTAACGCCATACGGGTGATTTCCCCGTAGATGTTAAATCTACTCACCTGGTCTCGTGCTAAGTGTAGCCGACTACTTGCTTCCCTTTCCTCGCGGCGTCCGACGTACCCGCCTGCGAACCTAGAAATTACACAAAGAATACACATAAGCTAAAATCCTGCAAAAATGCGATATTAAAACCAAACGAGAAACTCGCGTCGCGAACCAAACGCGTGTGTATACGTAACGTGTGTGCACACGCCAAAACCCAACGCGACACGCTGTGGCACACAGCAAACCAACTCGACTCGTATCGTACGTGTCGCGCAAGTCCAGCTACGCAAAATATAGGTAATAGGTCCCAGATTTAATCTGGAGCAGAAACAAGAAAATCAAACAAGACCAAACCCTTTACAATACCTACAGACAGCTACCTGCAAAAATCCAACACATTCCCAATCAATTGGGCCGGCGGCTATGGGTGTAGTATCGGCCAAAAACCGGTGGAAAGGGTCCAGGTTTCTACACTATGATCCTAGCATAATTCATAGCCTAGTGTATATGTTTGCTTGCTAAAATTACTACCCTAGATACAACAGATTCCATGTATCCTAAGGTTTAGTTTAAAAACGTTTCAAAACACTAAATCTGCAACAATAGGGTGCACTAGTAAAATTTGGTGAAATTACAAGAGTCAAGTGATACCAACAATACAATTTAGAGCTAATCTAACCCTAAAAACCTTGAATCATCCTATTCTCCAACCAAACCATCACATTATCGTCAAAGTCCCCAAAACACTAAAACTAACTCAAACTCTCCCAGATTTCACCAACTGCTAAACCCCAAAAACTAAACAATACCAACCACAGAAAAATCCCCACAGACACCCTCCTACACAAAGCACCAACACCTAGAACATCAGGGGGCCGGCGATGCCGGAATTTAGGGGATGGTCGCCGGATTTTTGGGAAGGGGATGGGCTCGGATTTCAACACACTAGCCTAAAAAGCCTGCACACTAATCTGTATGTGTTTGCTAAGCTAGAAAATGATCACAGTTGTAGCAGATCTCATATATCCTAGATTATTCTCCAAAACCGTATTTTAAAGTTTCAAGTTTTAGACTTTAAGGTGATTTAGCTAAATCTAGTGATGCTACTAGGTTTAAACAACAATTCTAACACTTGATTAGGTTCATTAAGCTATAACAACCTTAACTTAGCTAAATCTTCACTTAAACACAAATCTAGCACTAATGACCACATAAAACACTAATCAAAGCTAAATAACAGATAAGTCTAGCAAACAAGGAAGTTGGGCTAAGAATTATACCTCACTTGACCCTAGGATGCAGGAAGAAGGAGAAGGAGAAGATGAAGAGGAGGAGTGGCTGCTGCTGCTACTGCTGGTGCTGCTGCTGCTGCTGGGCTGCTGCTGTTGTTGTTGCTTTTGCTGCTGCTACTTTGTTGTTGTTGCTGTTGGATGCTGCTGCTGCTGCTGCAACTTCTGCTGCTGCTGCTGAGTGATATGTGTGTGTGTGTGAGTGAGTGAGAGAGAAGTGAGCATGAGTGTGTCAGGAAAAGAAAAGAAAATGAGAGATATGAGAGAGTCAAACCCCCCTCTCTCTCACCTCATTAAATGCAAGCATGGGCAAGCCCATCATGCTCTCTTTCTCTCTCTCTCTCCAAGTCAACACCTAAAACTAATTCTTTAAAAAAAAACAATTACCCTTAATTAAAATCAATTTAGCTTAAAAAAATGGTTAGTCCACATGGTTGTTAAACACGGTTTAACCCTAATTTAACCCTAGTTTACATGCACAAGTGTGTGCAAGCCTAATAAAATTCTAATAAAATATTCATTAATTTTGATAAAATATTTGAAAATCGTTTTGGTAAACTTTTTATTAAAAACCATATATTAAACTATAATTAGACACTAATCACAATCTAAGGTGTTACATAAATTGATTCTATATGTATCCAATATAGAAACAAAAGCACTAATTTAATTGGAAACAGATTCAAAATCATGCAGCCGTCTCCAGTGCATATCAACCAAATGGAAAGAGGCCAATCAGCATTACTCATTTAGGAGCGCATCCATGTATGAGTAACCCGAAAGAGAATCAAGTTCTCAAAAACCATTACTATCAATGGAATACCAAACATAAGTATCTACATCTTTTACTACCTCGAAGAATCCTCATACTTCCAACAAATGGTTCTCTACTTTATTCTTATACCTATAACTTCTCAAAATCTGGACCTTGTATTTCAACGAAATACCTGTCTAAAACTAGCGAAGTCATGAGTAAACAGAATATAGTACGAGTACCAACCCCATTGTCCTAATGGACACTGGACAATATACAATACTTTGTATAAGTCCCCTGAGTTCAATAACTCAAACCTTGTGCGTCGTAAGTTGAAAACTGTAATATGGTTAAGAAAAATTACACCGCTGTTGAATGCACCTTACCTAACCACCAACTGATATAGGTAAATGTTATAGACATAATTTCAAAAAGTTATATCTCGCTTTATAAAATAAACGTACAGATATATCAGTTTAAAATTAGCGCATAACAACGGATATTCAAAACCAAATATTTGCCGTCCGGCAAAAAACCAGGTGATTTCCTCAAATACCACCAATTACAAAGAATTCCAATATAATAAGAGTATAATCACTCAATTTCCAATATCTTACTCCTACTCAGCATCCGTAACACCATACATATGTGAGAAACGAATCTGGTAAATACATACCCTGGAGTCAGAATCCAATTGGGAAAACAGTTTTCAATTAATATCGCAAAGTGAAACTGAAACATGAAAATGTTTCGAAGGGGTTAACCTGGTATTCCTAGTAACGCCTCTTCCACTATCCTGATTCATGACAATAACCATATACTTGCCTGCCCTCACTTCAATCCCTTTATTATGTCTTTACTTATTATCTTCTGTACATCTTCTTTAGGCTAATTGGTTTTCTTCTTTCCTTACCCTTCGGCACCAGCCTAAGGTTTAGAAGAAGGATATCTAATAAGCGTAATGGGTGTACACTCCTTATGCAGGGAGCCCTCGCAGCCTGAGAGAAGGTAATGGGAAAAAATATCTGAATAATCCTATTCTATTTCTCCTGAACCGTAAACCATTCTCGAATCTGGAACGAATTCCTTCGAGTTCGTATGCAACTATACAATGGCATGCCCAAGCATTATGGATGTTCGTAGTGATACGAAGTGTTCTGGAGAAATCCAAAGTGGATGTGGGAGTGGCAGGGGTATACACGGTTTTGTCGTGAATGATAGCAGTCACAATTTTCTTTGTCCTTATTCTAATCCCTTGTAACATTTTAGAAAAATAAAATATTATTTTTAGGAATTTTTATAATTAAATAATAAAATATTGAATATTTTAATAGGGCGGTATAATTAAATACCGATAAATTGGGAAAATTTTTGAAAATTTTGGAAATTACTGAAATGAGGATTCTTTATGTGATTTATGCAAATTATGAAAGCTTATAATTTATTTGACTCTATTTTAGTGCTAATCGCGATTAAAATTCGCTAATCGGGTTTTAAGCGTGTTTTGTGCACATGACATGCACTAAGTCATTTTTAGCACTTGTTACATTTTTCTTTCATGCTTTCTCTTTTATCATGCATGGTATGGGTTTTAAATTGAGAAGAGAATAGATAAAGAAAATAGAAAAGAAAAGAAAAAGAAAACATTAAACTAAAGAGGTATGGGCAAGAGAGGGAAGGAGAGGGGTTCCTTTGACCTTAGACCATTGTCTTCATCTTCATCTTCTTCATTATTTCCCTCCCTCTTCAACCTCAGCTGCTGCCCCATCTCCCCCTTCAACAAAACACCTCATAACACCATCAAAAATCCATCAAAAGTTCTTCTCCACTTCACAAAAAATGTGCACAAGCTCACAAGCTACACCTTGGACAAAGAAAAATCACATTTTGGTGCTGTAGGGGATTCTTGGGTCCCAAATGAGGTAATCCTTTCACAATTAGTGTAGTGTTTCATTTGCTTAAGCCTCTTTTCAAGTTTGTTTTCGTTTTGGTGAAGTTTAGTGAATTTTGGGAAATTCTAGAGAGGGTTAGGGTTAATTTGAGTTGTAGTTGTGCATTTGAACTCTTGTGGTGACCTTAAACCCCCCAATTACCAGAAACCCAGACCAAACTCAACTGAAACCCAAAATACGGAAAAACAGAAACTTCAAATATCGGTTTGTGAGGTATTTTAGTGTGCAGAGAAATCTGGGATGACCTGGGTATTTTTAAGACTAGCAAACAACTTCAGAGACTTGTTTGGACCAATGTGAGGCCATCCTGACCATACGAGACCCCAACTCCATGGCAAAACCGAGGAGGCCGGATTTCTTGGGGTGTGGTCGGCCATGGGGTAAGGGAATTGGTCCAGGTTGCTTCAGTAGGTTATATACATCATATATATCACCCTAGTGTTGTTTGGGAACATTGTTTTCACCTTAATCAAAATCTGGGACCACTTTCTCTAGTTGCTGCTTTGATTCGAGTTATGGTTTTGCGTATTTTAAATTCTGGATTTTTGTATTTGTGCTTTATCTCGATCACGTGACGTTTATACGTCTATATCGAGTGATATCGGGTTGATTTGTGGGAGTAGATCATAGGTTTTGACCTATATGAGTTCCGTGTGTCGTTTTGGTTTTGATTTGGTTTTAATGCGATACGATGCGTGTGATAGGTAGGTACCCCCACGATGATTCGAGACGATGAAGAAGATGGTGGCGACATCGACATCGGCAAGCAAGATTATGTGAGTAGATATATATCTACGGGGGGAAGTCGGGTGGATGGCGTATAGCACCCCCGCAGTTCGATATATAGTATGCTATATATATACTATATATATATGATATCTTTTTTGTGAGACATGGATATTCAGGATATGGTTATGTGTTCATGGATTAGTAGTGTTACTTGCGAAGCCCTAGAGTAGTTGTTGCACCCACACACGCACACACACTTGCATACATTCATTCTTTTACCTGTGCGTATATGGGGGTATGTGTGTGTGTGTATACACACACACACACATGGGTATGGGACTATGTATATATATATACACATATACATATACGGGATTATGAGGATAGTACTTGGGATTGGAGATGAGTCGATGAGATTGGGCTTGAGGCCGTGAGATCGGTGATGTGATATGGTTCGTATGTGAGATACGACATGATATTTTAGCTGGTCCTTTTGGCGTGGTGTTTTCATACACACGCATGCATATACATATGTGGTATCAGTTTTGTACTAGACGTAGATCAGTACCCCGGATCATGATATTTGATAAAGAGGATACCAGATGAATAATGTGATAGATGTGACTTTGACCCGTACCCAGATTTAGGAGGCCGTACGACGGATTTACCGTACGAGTTATATTGATGATAGATCCACACTCTTGACTTGAGAATGTCGTATTATATATATTGTATCGTATGGGATACTTTTGAGGCGGGATCACCGACTGTTATATATATATATATGTATGTATGTATGTATGTATATATATATATATATATGTATGTATGTATCGACTCAGATATTAGGCGGTTTTCTTACCTTTCGATCAGCCTGTTTAGTTTAGTCCGGTAGTTTACTTGTAAATGATAGATTAGATTCGAGTCATACCTATTTCAAAACTAACGAATCGTGAGTATTTTTAAAGACATGCTATGGGATTCTACGGATATTTCAAAGGACGTACATTTTCTTAAAAACACCGTAGTCCCTATTTTCTAAACACACGATTCGTATTATTTCAAATGGAAAAACTGTACGACTCATACTTAAACATATGTAGATTCGTTATCATTGTGTTTGATATTCAGCTCCCGCATATTCTTGCTGCTCGCATCGCATTGCATGTTTATATTGTGTTTTCCTATGTTGATATTGAAATCATGCGGTCAGGACACCGGCACCATTCCCGATGATGCGTATGTTCCACATACACTTACTTGCCGGCTCACACACATCATCATCGGTAATTGCCATGTCACGTACACTTTAGAGAATATTATTTCATTGACATAGCTTGTTAGCTGATAGTTTCGCCATGATATTAGTGTGCTTGCTTTATATGTCAGGTTAGAAATTTCACTTATTACTTGCAAATTCATGCATATTATTATTCACTGTTATGCAGTATTATGGAGTTTTATGCCGATGTCCACTGTTTATTTACAGCCGATTCTTCGATTTCGGATTTTTATGATATTCCTGGATTTGGGAGAAAACCGCAAGAATATATATAAACTTCTTTCTCTCTCTCTTTTTAAAATGAAAAGTGCGGTTTTCTCGTAATGTATGAGTCGTTCACCATGATGTTTTCTCGGTTATGAGATGGATTTCGAGACCCGATTCGAGGAGTTGGATGAACCGTCTGTAGGTACATAGTGGACCCGGTAAGGTACCTCGGGGCAAAAAGATTGAGGTATAGACGATAAGCCCGGCAGAGGCAGACAGTCTACCGGTGATTTTACCCGGCGCGTCGGATATCCGGAGGATACCGTTCGTGGTCGTGTGATTGATGATAGGGGCCGATCCGGACTGACGAAGCCTTAGATAGTAAGATTTGAGACAGTGAGATTTCGAGATTTGAGATATTGAGGTATTGAGATTTGATGATACAGGCCAGTCCGGATAATTGGAGCCTGAGATATTGAGATATTGGGATTTATGTTTTGTGTCGATACTAGACACCGATTATGTTGATTTCATTGATGATATCTCGTTTTAAATATACAGAAATCTTACTAAGTTATGAAAGCAGTTTCTTCATTTACATGTATTCTGTTTTCATGCATTCATACTTCATTCATATGATATGTTGCTACCTGAGACACTGACACGAGCACATGGGATTGCACTTATATAGATGTTTACCCTTGCCACCTTTTCATGCTTCAGACTTATCATTTGAGGTTATATATATTATTGATCGTATTGACCAAGGATTGTGTCATACATACGATTTCTGCTCGGTGATGTTTTCTACTCACGAGTAACTCACCCCCGTTGTGCCACAGTTTTTTACAGGTTTTGCCGTACAGGTTCCGTTACGGCTTTGCTGGCACACTGCTTCCTTTCCGGGTGATTGCTTTGGTAGGTGGGTTCACTTGTATCGTGACCACTATTGTACCTTTATTTTATTTAGTTGTATCTAGTGAACTCCATCAACCAGACATGTATATTTTATTGACTTAGAGACCAGTGATGTATATTCTTTCGACCTTAGAGTCGCGCGTTGTATTATTATGGATTTCATGTTGTTTAGAGTTTTCCTTTCAGTTTTGATCCTCGCCCTTCGGTGTTGTATATTATATGGCTTGCATGGTTGTGGCCGTCGATTGACGAAGAGCTAGCTCCCGCTTGGGGATGCCTTTTATCATTCATGTATATATTTATCATGTTGTACCCCGTTCGGTGCCAGTATTTACTAAGGAAACTCTGCCGAAATTTTCAGAAAAGACTTGTGATTTTTTAAAAATGCATATTTCGGCTTATGTTGCTAAACTACTTGATTTAAATTGGTTTTTCCTTCACTCTACTACTTTAGTTGATTTTGATTTCTGGGTTTTGGCTTACTTAGATTACGTACGCCTCAAGATGTTTCGTAATTTAAGTGCCGGTCATGTTCCGTACTTTTCGGGTCGTGGCATCCCTTTATATGTCTTTACTTATTACCTTCTGTACACCACACTTAGGCTTAATTGGTTTTCTTCCTTCCCTACCTTTCGGCACCTGCATATGGTTTGGAAGAAGACTATCCAATAAGCGCAATAGGTGAACGCTCTTAATACCGGGAGCCCTCGCAACCTGAGAGAAGGTAAAGGGAAAAGACAACCGAATAATCCTATTCCATTTCTCCTGAACCAGAATCCTTCCTCGAATCTGGAACAAGTTCCTTCGAGTTCGTATGTAACTATACGATAGATTTATCCAATAAGAGTGGATATTTTTAGTGATACGGGGTGTTCTGAAGAAATGCAAAGGTGATATAGAAGTGGCAATAATATATGCGATACCGTGACACTCCAAAAATCCAAAATGTTTTAAGAAGGTTCGGTTAACTTGATTCATGAGTTTTAGTCTAGGTCAGGCCATGGTCGCTGCCAAAGAGAGAGCGAAAAGAAACCCTCGGCGTGCACTCTAACCTAGATCAGAATGGTTAATCACTTTATCTAACCAGGATGACTCCCACTGTTTCCTTGAATTCTCCTTCAAACCCAAAGGAGAATTAGTCGGGATCATCTAAAATCACCCGAGGAGTAATCCTACTCATCAGTAGGAATCGGGATCCAACTATTATCGCATGATAACATGATGGAAGCCACTCAAGTCACTATACTTCAGAAGGTATGCGCATGTCTGGCAAGTTTCCTGTATGTTTGAAACTCCCGATGTGATTTTTACCCCTAGGACCCAAGTGACCTTGACAATGCCAACATATCAAAGAGTCCTAATCAAGTTCAACCCGTCATTATCTTGATTGCGTTAAACCCACCCGTACGAGTCCTTGACAATGCCAACATAACCGTACGACTGTCCTAACTAATCCACATATCCAGGCGACAGAAAAGAATTACAGAGCTACCGAACACTACGCCTCGGCAATGCACGACATACGTAGCACGAATACTAAGCAATACTAATATGAAATGACGGAGGGATATGGCTGGTTTTTGGCGAAAAACCATTAACGTAATGAACTTGATCTCGTTGAAGGAATCTAAGTGGTTTTACAAATATATAGTGGCGAAAACATTTGGTAAAAAGGTCACTCCCGGTGAAGGGATCTCGGCTCTTTCTTCGTCGAATGAGGTGCAGGATATTCCTAATCGAATACCACGATGCAAAGCAAAAGAATCGACTATAGTAAAGTTATTACATTGACGTAAACTTTTACTCAAGGGGTCACTCCCGATGAAGGGATCTCGGCCCTTGCCTCGTCAAATAAGGTGCTGGATATTCATAACCGAATACTGCTGTGCAAAGCAAAAGAGAACGTCTGTAATGTCAGTTTTTTAAAAACTTGGTTCCAACAACATCAAAAAGGTTTGTTTTCCTTGCATTGATCAGAATCAACCCAGACCCATCAATTAATCACACCAGAAAAGAACGAAAATATATGATGTATGTATATGTCATCCGCATTCGCCACCGGGTCACGTCATCACCCGTTAGGTTACTTAACTAACGACAGAGCGGGGATTGGACTAGCGCGGGTGCAAAACATATACAATATCTACTAGTATATATATAACAATCATCCCAGGCATGATATAAACCAACATCACAGAAAAGCGATAAGCATCACACAACAAACGGATAATCTAGGAGCCCCGGGTTTCCTTTGAGCCGCAAATGAAACCCGACGTTCCCCGGTCATGTGGATAACATGTGAAATGAAAACCCTAGACCCCTACGAGCGCGGCAAGTTACCCGCCAATACCAGAAGCGAGGCAACCCCAATCAACAACGTGAATGGGCCACCCAGCACTTCATGGAATCTGGTAACTTGGGCACCCCTCCGTGGGTCACGCTATACCCACTACGAGTGCGGCGAATAGCCCGCCAATTCTAGAGTAAGGTCCCCTCTGTCTCAACACCATGAGATGCGGACCCGTTCCCCTCTAGAACCCGGCTATTCGTGCACTCCACCGCGGGGTAATCCTAGTACAGAAAAGAAAATAATATGTACAAGGGTGACATCGACCTCAACCCGATCGTGCCCCAAACAAATAATATACAAACGGGCAGTGGCGGCAGTCCACTTGTTGGACGCTCTCCCCGCAATATCAAATGTATAAATGAATCTAAACTGTACTAACATTGCACCCACGCTATCCACCACGACGATCCAACCACAATCACAGCACAACACAGAACATCAACGTGGTTGTCATGTTCGCAAACCCGTCTAAAAGAACATATATCAATTAGACGAGTTGTACCGCTCGAATGACATTCACGGTCGCAGATAGTAATGCATGTACTGATAAACATTTAAAAATTGTTAAATTATTGACTTCGAAACACCCCGAATTGCCCCTAAACAAAAGATAAGATAATATCCAAAATGGGCAAAACATGCAATACCACTGAACCAATATTATAGAGACTAGACCACACCCAAAACACGAAGTCCTAACTCACAAGCAGGGCCGGCTAGCTCAGAATTTTTGTACATGTGGCCGGTCCAAAACGGGTGGAATGGGTTCGTATTTGGGGAATGTTCTAGTGGTCACCCAAGTAGTCTTCTGCAGTTGCTTAAAATTTTTTTTGAAGACTTTGAAAAACTGACAGAAACTGAAATGTGCAGTGTACTGTTTCAGGGTTGTTTCGGTTTCGATACTTTAATATTGTCTAAATAGCTAGCTAAGGGTTTAATGGTTGGCTCTGATACCATGTTGGGTTACGGCAGTGCCCCGGCCATCAAACCGTGGCTAAATGCGGAACAAAAATTTACAAAACTAGCGCTACCATGACCCGATGCCCGAATCAACCCTAAACCCTATACTAGCAAGCATATATAAAGAAATTAGAATGGTTATACTGAGTTGATCCGTGGCCTTCGGTCTTCAACCATCTTCCCAAGCTCCTAGTGGTCGTCTGGATCGAGTTTGGTTGCCGGTCTTCCTCCATCCACGATGATCCACCTGAGGGAAACGGTGCAAGCTCCAGCCTCGCCAAGCGAGGCAATCGACGCTCCAAGGTTGCTAGAAATGGAGAGTGGAGGTGTAGGAATGTTTCACTATAATTTTCTCTCATCATAAATGCTCCATGAGCAACTCAAGAAGATGAAGAAGGAGGTGAGGAAACATGTGGCATAAGCAAGTGTGGAAAATGGCTAAGTGTTTTTTCCAAGTGAGAATGAGAGTGAGCATGTAATGAAGCTGGTGAGGAAAATCAAATGAGCAAGCCCACTCAAGAATATGACTGCCCCCTTCACCCAATCATGCACACACACTAAAGAAAATATCTCATCATTTTACAAATAAACAAATGCATGCCATACCTCTCTACATGCTCATGCCCATGTTCATGCCAACTCACCCCTCCACCTCATTTCCATGATTGATTTTCTAAAATGAAAATCAATTAATGAGGTGGCCACCTGTTCATATCATAATTTTGCATTATTATATTCCCCATTCTTAGTTATTTTACAAATAAACAGGTGCTTTTGACCCATGTCTGCTACATAGTTGCAGGTTACAGGTTCTCGGAATAAAAACAGTGAAAAAGATGAAAAGACGATACCAAAGTGAGACTATGACCAACAAATGGAAGAATCTTGATCAAGCCTACAGATGGAGAATAAACGAAGATCAGTGAACAAGTTCACAAAGTACAAAGGCAGCGCAAGGTTCAAGACTTCGACATGAAGCGAACGGTAAAGTCCACTACATTATTCACTATGGAGATCTGGAAGAGAACTAGAAGACATTCTGAAGAACCAACTGAGGAAAACAGAAGACAAATGCAAACAGAAGAAGTCCAGAAAAAAGCAGCCCAAGACCCCACTATTTGGCCGTGGATCCACGGCCAAACAGGGCATACGGCCGCAGATCCGCGGCCGTGCCAGACACGTGTCGGTGGAAATTTTTAACGGTGTGGCGCGCGTTGACTAGTCTTCTTAGGGGTGTACTTGTAATTGCAGATATGACTCGATTGTAATCCTAGGGTTTCTATGTTCTATAAATAGAAAGCCTAAAACCTGTTTTAGGTTATGCCTCTTTTCATTGATCTAAAAATTCAGAAATCCTTTGTAATGGTTTGAGAGCATCAATAAAGTAAGTAATTTCTTTTTATTGCACGAGTCTTAATTTTTATTTCTGCCCTAGTTTAAATTAGATTAGAACTTTTTATTGATCTGCCGTAGCTTAGATAATTAATCTCTTTAAATCGAAAACTCAAATAAAAACATGTCTTTTATCGATCCCCTAATGAGTGAGTAGTTCCTCACTTGTAAGGGTTAGGAATAGGAAAGGCTTGAGAGATGAAAATCTCTCACCCCTTTCTTGCCCATCACATATTAAATAATAGGACTCCATGCATACATACACACACCGCTCCCTACGGCACCCTACCCACGAGGTAACGGTGACACCGTAGTTTAAAAGACCGGTTGTGCATGTTTTCCATGGAGGTTAGGGTAAGAATTAAGAAAGGACGGACAAGGACCTAAAGGAAGAAATATCGTTTCTTCCCGATCGTCCTAATCCCCTTTATTAATTGTTACCATAACACCTAATGAGATCTAAATTAGGGCATAGAAAGCGGTGGGAAATCTTTAGTTTCCAAACTTAACCTAAACCTAACCCTAGCAAGATTCTAAATCCTAGTCTAAAATCAACTAAGTTTTTTTTAGTGATAAACATCCCACACCGTTTGGAATTAACTCGTTAGAATAATTAGGAAATACACAACATCCCTGTGGACCGACCCGTACTCACCGGCTAGTTACCAAGCGACGCCGTTCTTGATTGCGGTAAAATTATTCTTTGATCCATCTTTTGAAAGCGCATATGCAAAATAACATCAATCAAATGGCGCCGTTGCCGGGGATGGCGTAGTATTTTCTTTTTGCAATTTCGGGTTAATATAAAATCATAAAACTCATAAAAAACTGAAAAATTAAAAAAATATAAAAAATTTATCATCTTTTTATTGTTTGAAGGGTTTTTCGTATGAATTTTGCAGGATCGACGAACAAGTTCGGATCTGGAAAAAATCCAGAGATCAAAACAGAAAACCCTAGATCTGAACAACAGAGAAAAGTCAAAGCAGAGGAGCATAAGAAGTCTCGGGATCTGAACCATACAGCTGACCGGGTTTCCGCCGCGCCAACCCACCTTCTGCCGTTGATCCGCGGTGCATTGCTGACGTCACCTGACCAAATCTCCACTGTAAGTCTTCCTTTCTCCTTCTCTGCAACCCCTGACATCTCCTCTGTAAAAATTTCCTGAAGGATTCTTTACGCTAAAAATCTCTCCCACTTCCAATAATTGATCTTGTGCAGGATTCTTTGCACCGCGCTAAAAAATTGTTTGCAAGTGATTGTTTACTGCTTTGCATATTTAATTTGACTTTAAGGGGCTTGAACACCAATCCAGATTGGGTGGGGATTTCATCACCCTTCCCAGGACCCCAAAATTCGTATAAGGCAAATTGCATTGACCATCAGTTAATTAAAAAAGATTAGACTCAGCCCTAAGGACTTCGCGCTCAATAGGACAGAGGAATAGTTGTAGGCATCGACCGTTGATCCTAACCTGATTTTGTGGTGCCTAGGCTAGACAGGTAGTGAAAGGTAACTTTAAAAGGCCTGTCTCACGGTGATTCGTGAGCGGATCCCTCCTTTCTCTATTTGTGCTTACCTGGCCACAATTGGCGGTGAAGAGGCGGTTTGAGTTCCTACTTCTTGCCCTTTGGAATAGTTAGGAGCTGTTTAGTTGACCTATGCGACCCTAGATCTAGGCCTGATTGTGCATTTGTGGTTGATTGAACGTGTGTCTAAGTCTTTTATCGAAAATCTTTTTTGCAAAAAGCTCCACATATTATAACAACACAAAAATAAAAAAAGAAAAGAATTTTTTTACGAAAACTTGCAACTTGTCGCTAAGAAATCCGTGCACCCCACTTACACCCACTTTCTTCTCATTATCGTTTTCTTACCCCCACATTCTGTTTTTCACTTTTTGACTACACTACCTCTTTAGTGTATGTCCGGTTGGACTAGGGACACTAGTGCCCGATTAGTCCGTATCTCGTTGGTACCGACCGACGACGCTTTCGACTCCGAAGTCGAAATTCCTTCCACTTCCTTACCTTCACCTTCACATTCTTCGTCTTCTAAGGAAATGTCGGGATTTAATCCTAACAATACCTTACCCACGGGACTGATTCCACCTCCGTTTGGTGCGAATAACCCACAACACTCGCCTGTTGAAGCGCCCCAATGAATCGCGCTCCAGGATTTTTTCTACCCTATCAGCACCGCCTTACCTACTTGTCTTTCACTCCCACCGGAAAATGGGGACAATTTTGAGATCAAACCCCACTTCATCAACATGTTTCCAAAATTTCACGGACTGGAATCCGAAGATGCCTATATCTTCATAAACAAATTCCAAAACGTTTGTGCAATGATGAAAACAACCCAACTTTCAGATGATGCTATAAGGCTAAGGGTCATTCCTTTCACCTTATGTGACTTAGCCGAGAAATGGTTATACAACACAACATCACACTCAATTAAAAATTGGGAAGAGTTTGTTAAAGCTTTTCTTTAAAAGTTTTATCCACATCACAAGACCGCGAGAATTCGCAATGAGATTATCCAATTTTCCCAGCTTCCTTCCGAACCCTTTTGGAAGTATTTTGAAAGATTCAAAGACCTACTTGTTCAATGCTCTCACCATGGTATCGAGAATTGGCAACTTTGCCAAACTTTATACGAGGGATTGAACCCAGCAACGAAGCAGTTGCTGGAAACCATTTGTCAATGTCACTTTCTAACCAAATCTAGTGAGGAAGCTTGGCAATTTCTCGACGATCTTGCTGAACAAACACTTCAGTGGGAAAGCACCAAGACCACTTCATCTTCTGTTGGTCAGTCTAGGGCGGGCATACATCAATTAGATATGTCGATAGAAATGAAGGCCGAGATGGCCGCACTTACGAAAAAGCTAGAAGCATTTGAGACCAAAATCTCATCGCCTTCTCCTGCCCCTGCTTTACCCCCATGAACTGTTTGTTCTTGTTGTTCAGATCCATCACATCTTATTGAAGAGTGTCCTTACAATCCACCTGTTAAAGAACAAGATCAAGTCAATGCTGCCTTTCAGCAACGACAAAGAAATGATCCATACTCTTCGACTTATAATCCTGGTTGGAGGAGTCACCCAAATTTTGCTTGGAATCAAAATCAACAATTCCAAGGAAACAACAACTTTCAAAGGTCTCCTCCTCCACAACAACAAGCACCTCCACAAACTCAATACCAGCAACCTTTCCAACCACAACCTTACCCAAACCAAATGAACAATTTTGTGCCCAACAACTCTAACCCTCAAAACAATTTTGTTCAACCAAATAATTATAAGGTTACCTCGCTAGAAAGAAGTCTAGATGCGTTTCTAAAGCAATCTACACAATCCGCAGCAAGGTTGGAGACTTCCATTCAATCTTTGGTGCAAAACAGTGCCTCACACGATCAAAGTATCAAATCAATTGAGGCACAAATTGCACAACTCAATGCTGCGTTGAGCGAGCGAGAAAAGGGAAAGCTTCCATCTCAACCATTGCCAAATCCCGGTCACGCACATGTTGCATATGAACAGCAAAATCATAACGTAAATGATGTGACCACGTTGAGATCTGGAAAAGTGTTGCACAATAACGTGGGTATTAATAATGACACCCCTGCCGATGGTTCTTCTTCATCATCTTCTTCTTCATCTTCATCTTCTTCGTTAGAGCATATTCTTCATTCTTCACAAGGCTCTACTTCTTTTACTTCGAACGGACCCACTTCTCACTTCACGAACACACCAACACGGGGATCCGTTCCAACTCCACAATCTGATCCACAAAAATTAGACTCAACAAATTTTCAAAATGTTCATTTTCCAAACAGGTTGAGATCCAATAAACCAACTCCACAAATGGAGAAGATTGTAGAGTTGTTCAAACAGGTTAGCATAAATATACCTCTCTTGGATGCAATCCAACAAGTTCTTTCATACGCGAAAATCTTAAAGGACTTATGCACTAAGAAGAGGAAGTCACAAGTACCAAAAAAAGTTTTCGTGGCTAGTACTATTAGTGATGCTCTTGTCCAATCTTTACCCCAAAAACATAAGGACCCCGGCTGTCCTACAATTTCGATAACAATTGGGGACAAGAACATCAATAGAGCACTATTAGATCTTGGTGCTAGTGTCAATTTGCTACCCTATTCTGTGTACGAGCAATTAGGCGTTGGAGAGCTTAAACCCACTCATTGTACTCTCCAAATGGCCGACCAATCCATCACCAATCCTAGGGGAGAGTTGGAGGATGTGTTAATTAAAGTAGGGGATTTCATTTTCCCGTTGACTTCATCGTTATGGATACACAACCTGTAGCTAACCCCCAGAGTCAAATTCCGGTGATACTTGGTCGACCATTCCTTGCGACTTCTAATGCGGTGATCAATTGTCGTAATGGTTCAATGAACCTATCTTTTGGAAATATGACAATTGAACTTAATATTTTTAAGTTGGGGAATCAGCCCTCCGAACCTAATGCTAGTATACTTGATATTTGCTCGATCCATGAGATCACATAGGAGGACTGTGAGCTCGAAAAATTTCTTTTCAATCACAGCAGTGTTGACGTCTCTAGTGCGTTCCTCATCGAATCTGACACAGCTTTCACGCCGGAAAACGATTATGAGTGTTTCGCCTTTTTGGACGATTTTGAAGACTCACCACCTGAGTTTGAGGCTTTTGATTTTTCGGATGAGTTAGTTGAACTATCCGACTCGGTTGCGTACACTCGATTTGAACCGTTGATGGAATCCTTCGAGTTTGAAACAGTTTCAGCAATGCTACCATCAATTGTTTCACCTCCTAAACTCGAACTAAAGTTTTTGCCTTCTCACCTTAAATATGCTTACCTAGGAGAGAATGAGACCCTTCCCGTTATCATATCGGCCTCTCTATCTCTCGAGCAAGCGAAAGCCCTTTTAATGGTCTTGCAAAATAACCGGCAAGCTTTTGGCTGGTCTATGGCGGACATCAAGGGGATTAGTCCCCTTATAGTTGAACATCATATACACATGATGGATGATGCCAAGCCAGTGAGGGATCCACAAAGACGCCTCAACCCCATAATGAAAGAGGCGGTCAAGAAGGAGATTGTAAAATGTCTTGATAGTGGTATCATTTACCCTATCTCGGATAGCCAGTGGGTTAGCTCCATTCATGTTGTCCCAAAGAAATCGGGCATTACGGTCATAACAAATGAGGCAAATGAGTTAATACCTACTCTCACCCAAACTGGGTGGCGAGTTTGCATCGACTATAGAAAACTCAATGCCGCGACAAGGAAAGACCACTTTCCTTTACCTTTCATTGACCAAATGCTAGAACGATTGGCTGGGCATGAGTTTTACTGCTTTTTGGATGGCTATTCCGGCTATAATCAAGTCCCCATCGCCGAAAAGGATCAAGACAAGACCACATTTACTTGTCCTTTTGGTACTTTCGCTTACCGTCGCATACCCTTTGGGTTATGCAATGCACCCGCTACATTTCAGCGGTGTATGATGAGGATCTTTTCAGACATGGCTGAAAAGTTTTTGGAGATCTTTATGGATGATTTCTCCATTTTTGGTGACTCCTTCGACGAGTGTTTGCTACACCTTGACGCAGTTCTTACCCGTTGTAGGGTTTAGAACCTCACTTTAAATTGGGAGAAGTGCCACTTTATGGTACGAGAGGGCATTGTTTTAGGACATGTCATCTCGCAAAATGGCATAGAGGTTGATAAAGCCAAGATTGAAGTCATTTCTAATCTTCTTCCTCCTAAATGCGTCAAAGACATCCGAGCTTTCCTTGGCCATGCCGGTTTTTATAAATGGTTCATTAAGGATTTTAGCAAGATTGCTAGACCCTTGACTCTCTTATTGGCCAAGGACACAACATTTGATTTTGACTCAACTTGCATGGAAGCGTTCGAGTCATTAAAACACTCACTCATTTCTGCACCCATTCTTTCATCTCCCGACCGGACGCATCCATTCGAAATTATGTGCGATGCATCAGATTTCGCCATTGGTGCTGTTCTTGGACAGCACATTAATAAGATGCCGCACGTGATTTATTACGCTACCCGAATATTAAATGAGGCCCAACTGAACTACACAACAATAGAAAAAGAGTTTTTAGCCACTGTGTTTGCACTTGAAAAATTCCGGCCTTATTTAATCGGCTCTCCAGTAATTGTGTAAACGGACCATTCAGCTCTTCGCCACCTTTTTGTGAAGAAGGATGCTAAATCGAGGTTAATACGTTGGATTCTCTTACTACAAGAGTTTGACCTTGTCATAAGGGATAAAAGAGGATGTGAAAATGTAGTGGCCGATCACCTTTCACGACTTCCTTCTTCGCCTACACTTGAAATTCCAATTAAAGATGTTTTTCCCGATGAACAACTCTTAACCGTGTCTTGCGATCCTTGGTTCGCTGATATAGTAAACTACTTGGCCACCGGCTTAATACCTAAAGATTGGTCGAAACAGGATAAACTTCGATTCCTGTCCCAAGTAAAGCATTTTTACTGGGATGAACCGTATCTTTTTAAATACTATTCCGACCAAATCATTTGTCGGTGTGTACCTGAAAATGAGTTTAAGAGTGTGCTGTCTTTTTGCCACGATCAAGCATGTGGCAGACACTTTGGCCCTAAGAAGACAGCTGAGAAAATCTTGCAGTGTGGTTTCTACTGGCCACGACTCTTTAAAGATGCATATGAATACTGCAAGACATGCACCCGGTGCCAACACTTGGGCCGGATATCGCGGAGAAACGAAATGCCGCTCCAACCAATTTTGGTTGTGGATATTTTTGATGTTTGGGGAATAGACTTCATGGGACCATTTCCCAATTCCTTTGGGAATGTTTATATTCTTTTGGCTGTTGACTATGTGTCAAAATGTGTCGAGGCTGTGCCTAGCCGAATGAACGATAACAAGGTTGCCGTTCGATTTCTTAAAGAACATATCTTTTCTTGGTTTGGGAACCCTCGAGCAATTATAAGTGATAATGGATCTCACTTCTGCAAAAGGACTTTTGAGTCCTTAATGCGCAAATATTCCATTACTCACAAACTGTCAACACCATACTGTCCCCAAACTTGTGGGCAAGCCGAGGTTTCGAATCGGAAAATTAAGCAAATCTTGGAGAAAACGGTTTCTAAAAACCGTAAAGATTTGTCACACAAACTGCTTGATGCACCATAGGCATTCCGTACTGTATATAAGACCGATCTTGGTATGTCTCCATACCGGATTGTTTATCGGAAGACTTTCCACCTCCCAGTTGAGATTAAGCACAAGGCATTTTGGGTGATCAAGGAGTTGAATTTATCAATGGGAGATGCGGGCAGCAATCGAAAGCTGCAATTAAATGAACTAGGAGAGCTGCGGGATGAGCCTTATGATAATGCTGTCATTGTTAAAAACCGAACTAAGGTGTTCCATGACAAACACCTTATGCGCAAAACTTTTAAACCTGGTCAACAGGTTTTACTTTATGACACTCAGTTACACTTTCACCCGGGCAAGCTAAAATCTAGGTGGAAAGGGTCATTTTTGGTATGCACTGTATATCCGCACGGTGCGGTTGACCTAGAAAACCCGGAGGACGGTACTATGTTTAAAGTAAACGGACATCGACTGAAACCGTTCCTCCCTGCGGACCCGTCGGAGGAGCTCCTGTTTTTGCAGGAGCCGATTTACACAGATTGATCTTCCTCCATTGCACCCCCAAATTTTCGATCATCTATCCAAGACTTTGTTTTAAACAAGTTCGGGGGTGTGTATCATTTGTAAATATATAAATACAAAATAACATAAAAAATAAAAAAATTTGAAAATAAAAAAAAATTGGGCATTTTTGTAAATTTGCAAATTAAATAAAATAAAATTTTATTTGCAGATAAATTCCTCCTTTTGGAGGAGTTTATCTGCAAATGTCCATCATATGTCCCTATTTAAAGAACCCGACCCCCTTCTCTGCCCTAACCCTAATTTTCACCCTTTCTCGAAACCCTAGCGCCGCCTCTGTTTTTTCTGCAGCAGTTCCTCTCCAGAGCGCCGCGGAACCGCCGCCCTACCCCTGTTCGTGCCGCCGATCCGCCACCGCCTGCTGTCTTCGCCCCCTGAATTTTTCAAGGGAGGTACTATCTCTCATTCCCTCTCTGTTTTTCAAATTTTTATATCTGTAGAACACATCATGGCATATAGCATGCAGCTAGAACGCGATTTTTCGCAAGTTTTTTCACATGAACTCTACGGTAGTTATTTTGCGAATGAAATCGCGCGTAGGGGTTGGAATTATTTAATATACAATCACCCTTATGCGTATGCATTACCGGAATTAGTAAATCAATTTTACGAGTCTATGGAGGATGGGTGTCTCACCCTACTTGGTTTTATTAAATTGCAATGGGGTGATCGAGAAATAATCATTGATAGGGATATTATACACGAAGACACACTAATCCCCCGTATACCGGCACATGACCAACCTCTGCAATTTGAGGATTACATGCCCTTGATGGGCAACGATTGCTCGAGGGAGCCGCGAAAGGGTATCCAGCGAGAACCCTTTTCGCGAATGTTTTGACTGTGTGCCGGTGGGCACAAAATAATATTTTCGGTAGCTCCCATAACACAACTTTTTTTACACCCTCCTTGCATATTGTGCACACTCTTATGACAAAGAACCCCCGTTTTGATATATGCACAGTATTGCTAAACTCAATAGGTGCGGGTAAATGGGCCGCAAATTACCCTTGTCCCATGCTGGTTACACAATTATGTCGATATTTCCTCCCCGCGGAGGAGTTCGAATTTTATATGCATGGAGGCATTCCGGTCAGACCTCTTATCGAGGGCGTATCTACGTCCTATTCTCGATTGACAGATGTATGGTCGAGGATCGAACCGGCGGAGAATGTATTTGCCCGCACACCTAACTCCTGCTCGACCGCGAGCGAAGGAGAAATGACCCCACTAGAACATGCACAATTAATGCGGAGAGCAGTTAGGGGCATTGATGAGTTGAGGGAGCAATTTAGGGTGACAGCGACAGAGCATGACAGGAGGTTGACGGAGGTTGAGCAGGGGATTCGAACCCTGTTGGCTAGGGAGGAGCGTTCATGGTCACGCTCGAGAGCGCGGCGTAGGGCCGAGCAGTGAGGGCACTGTTTCGGATAAGTTTGGGGGAGATGGTGGTTGTATATAGTTATCTTTTGTATTGCATATTTTTAAATTTTTGTATATATTTTTTCTTTTTCTTTTGCATGTTTAAATTCTGCATTGCATCATTATATAAAAATCATAAAAATTGAAAAAATTTGAAAAAAAAATATAGAAAAATAAAAATCAAATAAAAAAATGAGAAATTTGAAAAATTATAAAAATTAAAACATTCAATTTTGGCCTTAATTGACTAGAGTTTGACAAAAAGGTTAACTAGCTAGGAACAACTAGATCTTAGACTTAGGAAATTAAAAACCCTAAAAAAACATTTCTTAAAATTTAACGGTAAAAAGTATATGTCTTTATAGTTTATTTAGAAATAGGCAAATTTCGAGTTGACTTCTTGGGCTAAGTTAAAACAAGGGGAAAATATTGATATCTTTATTAAAGTATAAGTTTGAAAAATAATTCCTACGCTTAAGTCTAGATTCTGAAAATATATACCCTACAAATTGCACAAACACGGACCTTGAAACTTGGAATAGTAGAAGAGACCTTGAAATGCTCTTGTCTAAAGCCCTTAGTACAAAGAAAAATAAAATAAAAATACAAGTGTGAATAAAGTGATAAAAAAAATGAACACTGGTTTTTGTAATTACTTAAGGCTGCATTAATAGATAAAAATATTTAGCAAGGGTGCTTCATCACCTAGTGTCTTAGACCAACTGGTTTGGGAGTCACTGCTAAAAGCCTTAGGGATTACAAGATTGGGAATTACGTCTTAATGTGCAAACACATTTTGTAATCGATCGTTGATATCTCAAGAAGTATCAACGGTCGCATGAAGAATGTGTGGGCAATTTCATCTAAAAATTCACCAATTGAAAAGTACTTTGGACGATGGACAAGAGTATAATAGCTTGATTTGAATTTTCAAGTGTAGGGGTGATATATACACAAACGTAGGGGTATGTGATTGGGGTTTAGATAAGAGATAGAAATGAAAAATAGGACTTATATTTTTAATAGAGATGATAAAAATTCCGAAGTTGAGATGGAACCCTAGAAGGAAAACTTAAAAAATACCAAAAGCTAAGTAAATTTATAAGAATATATATAATCCTAAGTTAAATGATAAGGAAGCATGAAAAATACGGGTGGATAATTTATGAGTCGAAGATAATAGAGTTCCTTGTTGGAAAACCTAATTGGAGAATAAAAGTCGATGGGCCGAATTGATAGGATTTTGTGAGTAGTATCCGCTGAAAACCCTCAGGAGACAACACTCCTCCTACTAGGGACACCTAGAGGTTTAACGGCTTGTTGCACGAGCTCAGTGCAATCGCATTTCCCTGCGAAAGTGAGGTTAGGTCTTTTTCGAGAATAAAACTAGGTTTGCTCGAGGACGAGCAAAAGATAAGTTTGGGGGTATTTGTTCATATCATAATTTTGCATTATTATATTCCCCATTCTTAGTCATTTTACAAATAAACAGGTGCTTTTGACCCATGTCTGCTACATAGTTGCAGGTTATAGGTTCTCGGAATAAAAACAGTGAAAAAGATGAAAAGACGATACCAAAGTGAGACTATGACCAACAAATGGAAGAATCTTGATCAAGCCTACAGATGGAGAATAAACGAAGATCAGTGAACAAGTTCACAAAGTACAAAGGCAGCGCAAGGTTCAAGACTTCGACACGAAGTGAACGGTAAAGTCCACTACATTATTCACTGTGGTGATCTGGAAGAGAACTAGAAGACATTCTGAAGAACCAACTGAGGAAAACAGAAGACTAATGCAAACAGAAGAAGTCCAGAAAAAACAGCCCAAGACCCCACTATTTGGCCGCGGATCCGCGGCCGTGCGAGACACGTGTCGGTGGAAATTTTTAACGGTGTGGCGCACGTTGACTAGTCTTCTAAGGGGTATACTTGTAATTGCAGATATGACTCGATTGTAACCCTAGGGTTTCTATGTTCTATAAATAGAAACCCTAAAAGCTGTTTTAGGTTATGCCTCTTTTCATTGATCTAAAAATTCAGAAATCCTTTGTAATGGTTTGAGAGCATCAATAAAGTAAGTAATTTCTTTTTATTGCCCTAGTCTTAATTTTTATTTCTGCCCTAGTTTAAATCTATTATCTGCCCTAGTTTAAATTAGATTAGAACTTTTTATTGATCTGCCGTAACTTAGATAATTAATCTCTTTAAATCGAAAACTCAAATAAAAACATGTCTTTTATCGATCCCCTAATGAGTGAGTAGTTCCTCACTTGTTAGGGTTAGGAATAGGAAAGGCTTGAGAGATGAAAATCTCTCACCCATTTCTTGCCCATCACATATTAAATAATAGGACTCCATGCATACATACACACACCGCTCCCTACGGCACCCTACCCACGAGGTAACGGTGACACCGTAGTTTAAAAGACCGGTTGTGCATGTTTTTCATGGAGGTTAGGGTAAGAATTAAGAAAGGACGGACAAGGACCTAGAGGAAGAAATATCATTTCTTCCCGATCGTCCTAATCCCCTTTATTAATTGTTACCATAACACCTAATGAGATCTAAATTAGGGCATAGAAAGTGGTGGGAAATCTTTAATTTCCAAACTTAACCTAAACCTAACCCTAGCAAGATTCTAAATCCTAGTCTAAAATCAACTTAGTTTTTTTTAGTGATAAACATCCCACACCGTTTGGAATTAACTCGTTAGAATAATTAGGAAATACACAACATCCCTGTGGACCGACCCGTACTCACCGGCTAGCTACTAAGCGACGCCGTTCTTGATTGCGGTAAAATTATTCTTTGATTCATCTTTTGAAAGCGCATACGCAAAATAACATCAATCACCACCTTCTAGAAGCTAATCCATATAAATACGTAATGCAACCTGGTACATTATCGAAATACATATACGCGTATTCGTACCAAAATACGAATAGCCAAGAGAGAAAATGAATAGTGAACAATAATACTAGAATACATATATATATAAATACATATATATAAATTATTAAATCAAAACCTGATTTAAGAATCCGGCTTAATCCTAAGCCGCTAGTATTATCAAACCGTCCGATTAAAGTCTGTGCAGTCTGTACACATATTTAATCGGACACCTGTATGTACCAACATACGTCATCTATACCATATCGCCTGAACCGTGAAAACCCTCTGTGTGGGACTCTAAAGACTCGTCAATACGCTGGCAGTAGGTTTAACCATAAGCACGTCAGCGGCATTAGCTGTACGTAACGGATACCCAGGTATTGAACGAAAGGAAGGCCGACGAGCCAACTCATCCAAAACCCTACTGAGCCTGACAGTGACAATATCCGTACAGTCCGTCTCTTCGTCTAAGAGTATAGCATATCGAGTTTAGGGGGATGGATAAAGTCATACCTTAATAACGCAATAATTAGTGTCGGCATGAAACTCATCACCAACTGAGAAACTATCAATCCTGGATCGGTAATTCTCGTCTACTCAGCCCGAGGATTTCTGGTGATAGCCACCCGTGCACAACGCGACATCAACCCCCAATATCGGGAGAGACAAATCCACGACGATCCGCTCACTGCCTCCATGTGGCTCAGGACTGTACCCAACTACAACCTATTTGCACGACTCCTTTGAGCCGTGGTAGGGTAGTAATCAAAGCACAGTAGGAACTTACACGAGACAAATGACGATCTCAGGTCGACAGACTAACCTGTACACATGTCACCTGGGAACCGCTATCTGACAATAGGTATAATACCAACTAGCAGAATCCCGGCGAGTCCGTCCAGTGTACTCATAACCCAATGAGCACATGTATACTATCTTAGGTGAACAAACTAACACCAATAGCTTGTGAGACCTGGCCACCGCCCCTCGTCGGAGTCTCGATCAGTATACACTAGTCTACACTGGAGTATCGATGCCCAGTCTCGAAACTCCTACGGCTAGGGACATTTAAGAATTTGCTTATAGACCCCCAGCTCCTACATATATGATCGCCATCATAATTCTGGTAGTCAAGCAAGAAACCTATGGGCTCTATCAACATGCAATAGTGATGATAAAGACAAACCAGATAGCATATTATCATCTCGAGTAAGACTGTTCTACCGGTATAGGTTTTCTCTCAATCATCATAATCACCTTCCTGTAACTACGATAATTGCCTTGAGATCACTATAGCCAACAGTTAATTATGATGTAAATATTTATTCACTTGATGACCTTTGTTTAATAGGTGGCTAAAGAGAATTTGTTTAATAGGTGGCAGTTTTTTTTAAAAATAAATGTTTGCCCATACCACATTTCAATGTTGTTTCACAACATTGATATAATTATCTATTCTATTATAGTGTACTCAGGGAACAACGGGGAGGTACTGCCGAAATTTACTCGAAACGGATGAAAGCACAAGTGAATGGGTGTCTTCATTATACATTCTTATTGGGATAGAAGCCTTACCCCCGACATCCGAAACACACACATACACCACGAATACATAACAAACGCACACACAAAGCACATACACACTAACAACCCGACACCTAAGCGAAATCATAAATTGAAATACACATACACAGAATATAATTCATACTTCTGTATTTTCAAATCTAACTTTATTAATCGATAATTTATTTTTTTCAGCGACAAACTTCCCTCTACGGATTTTCTTCTTTGTCAGTAACCATCTTGTTCTTAGATTTCTCAATATAGTCACCATAACCTATAATTTATATGTTATACAGTCTAACATGGCCCATGAGTATATCAAAGTTAAGGACTGGATGTACATGGATTAGCAACAACGCATGCAATCTAAGTTCGTCGTAGGAGTTGCTGCTTTCATTAAATTTGTACGCGCACATAATAAGATCGTAATAGAGAAAATTCTCTGTCCGTGCGATGGATGTGGGAATAAGTTCTGGCAGAAAGTAGAAACCGTAAAGCTTCATATTGTTAAATATGGTTTTACTAGACTATATACAACTTGGCTATATCACGGGGAAGGACAAGAGGAAGATGGTAATGCGGCAGAAGAAGAAGGAGAAGACAGTAATGCGACAGAAGAAGATAAAGACAGTAACTTCTTTCCAGGAGAAGAAATGGAGGATATGGTAGAGGCTGCCCTCGTTGATAGTATTTCTACCGAAGATGAAATTCCTTCTGGTCAAGGACCGTATGCGGATAAGTATGAAAATTTTATGAATAATGCTAGAAGACCAATTTATGAGAATGCAGAGTATTCCACCCTATCATGGTTCGTCCAACTTTTCCAGATTAAGTGTTTAAATGGATGGAGCAACATTCACGATGCTTCTGAACTTCCTGAAAGATTCTATGCCCCCGGGAAATAACGTGCCCGACAGCTGGCACGAAGCCCAGAAAATGATGTCTGATTTGGGTCTAAAGTGTGAGAAGATTCATGCATGTACCAAAGATTGCATGTTGTACCAGAAAGAAAATTCAGATTTGAAAGAATGTCCAACATGCGGAGAGGCCAGGTATAAACCGAAAGAATCTGATAAGAAGACCGATATACCTATCAAGATAGCATGATACTTTCACATAACACAGAGGCTGCAGAGGCTATTCAGGTGCAAGAAAACAGCCGAAGTAATGATTTGGCATCACCGTGCTGCTCCAAGTGAAGATGGAAAAATGAGTCATCCAAGTGATTCACCGGCATGGAAGGATTTCGAAAAAAGACACGAAATATTCAGTAGTGATCCTCGCAATGTCAGGCTCGGACTCGCTAGTGATGGTTTCTGCCCATTCAACTATATGGCTGGAAGCTACAGTACATGCCCCATTGTAATGATAGTTTATAATCTGTCGCCTTGGTTGTTTATGGATCAATCCTACATTATGATGTCTTTTCTTATTGATGGACTGAACTCACCGGGAAACAATATTGACGTCTATCTCGGACCTCTGATCGATGAGTTAAAATCTTTATTCTTTGATGGTGTAGAGACTTACGATGTAAATACAGATACAACCTTCACAATGCGTGCGGCTTTAATGTAGACAATTAATGACTTTCCTGTGTATGGAATGCTATCAGGTTGGTCTGTATATGTTCACAAAGCATGCCCTTATTTCCATTAATATACAACATCGAAATGGTTTAATTTTAGCAGGAAGGTTTGTTATTGCGGTCATCGGCATTTTCTGCCACTAGACCATCCCTACAGGTTAGACGCTGCTCACTTTAATGGTCATCAGGAGCTTCTTGGGCCTCCAGTCTCATTTCCGGAAAGGACGTGACTGCTCGGTGGGATGGTTACAATAATGTGACCTTCGGGATAGATCCGGCAAAACATGTCAAACCACCCTACTGGAACAAGTTAAGCATTTTCTACGAGTTTCGGTACTGGTGTTCATCTTAGAAAACTGCTTTTTAATACCCTCATTCATTATCTATTTTGTTATATATCGGTGCTATTAACCAGTGTCTACTCAGTAATTATAGATTATAGGTATTCATGATACTACACTAAAAACACACTCAAAATCACGGATATAACGTTTGGGAGCCGATACTGCAAACAAAATAGGAAACCGACCGATATCCAAAGAGCTTTTTGCAAAATAAATGTGTGTACACAATTTTGGTCCAACACATACATGTGTGACACTAGCTCTTTGACACTAGATCATGATGGGGGGCTGCCTTGGCACAAAAGGAGCATGTATGGGTGTGATGTGCATTAAATGTGCATTGAATGCTAAAGATTATGATGTGATTTGAAGTATCTAGTTTCCCTCCAAATCTCTGAGTGCATCCAAGGCCTCTACAGACAAAACTAGGAGCACCAGGGTGATATTGGGAAGCACACATGACCACACAACAAGCACGAGCCCAAGACCCGTCGACAGGACCGACCACATGCCGACTTTGGCCGATCAGACCGGGCCCCCTTACCCCAATGATCCCCATATTTTCCCTGTGCCTTCCTTTCAGTCATATCACCTCATTCTTATTACTTGTTTAGTCTTTTTTGGTGCCTATATAAGCCAGATCAGTGAGCAAGGAAGGGCTCTCTCTCATTGTCTCACATAGTGTATACATTTTCTTAGTTCATTTTTGGTTTAGGCTTGAGAGTGAGTGGGATTCAACTTGGTCTCTTCTTCTTCCCTCTTGAAGCTTTCTTTGGAGAGCTTCATTATGGAGGTTGAATGACTTACCAATATCTTGTACCTAACTTCTTCAAGTGTTAATAATATTTTTGTTTCTTTGATTACTTGTTATTTTCTTTACTTGCTTTGTTTTTCTTTTTATTATGATGCTTAACTAATCTTCTTTGGTTGTGGTTATGGTAAGGAAGTGAGGTGAAAGGCTTTACCTCCTCATCTTTCTGTTAATGTTTAAATGTGCTTTATGTGATTATAAACTTAGTATTGTAACTTGGATGGGTTGATATGGTATGTTGATTCTATTGTTACTTTGTAACCTCATCACATACCATATTCTCCCAACAAACCCCATCTTGCAAGCCTAAGATTAGAATCAATTTGGTATTAAGTTTGATAAGCTTGGATGTGGTATTTTATGATTAATTGACTTGACAAATATTTTGGTTTCATATACCATATACCATCATAAATTCCTAGCACACTTAACACTGAAATCATTTACTCTCACTCACTAATTTGTGTTTTTGATGTTGTGGTATGCTTGCTAACCCTTGTGTTTAGTTTTGACACCCCAAGCTCGGACATGCAAATGGTAAGTGGACAAACGGACCCCTTTCGTATTTTGCAGCGAACATCGGAATTTGATGGCTTGTGCTCCGCAACCACCTTGACAAGTCATGCTTCATGCCGGGATCGACGTAAGGACGAACAACTTATGATCAAGGGAGCGTCGAAGGAATCGTCGCGATTTGACCTTCCGAGCCAAAGCCACGGCCAATTACTTCTTTACTTGCTTTTTCTTGTTTTCGTATTCTTTCATTTTTAAGTGACAAAACTAACCATTCGTTATTTATTGAACCTTAAATCACAAGACTTAATACACAATTCCCTGCGGATCGACCCGTACCTGCCGGTTTGCTACAACTCCCCGTGCACTTGCGGTTTATAAATATTAAAACGAGGACGATCTCGCGTGCGCATTCCGTTTCCTTAAAATCATATCCGTTTCCAAAACATACGAGTTTGCGCACGCGGGTGAATTACCAACAAGTTTTTGGCGCCGTTGCCGGAGAGTTGGTAGTGTTGGGTATTGTTATTTCTGGTTCTTACTAACAAAACTAACTTTTAACTCAAAATTTTCAAAACTAACAAATTCTTTTCACTTTGTTCTCTATCCTTGCAACCTGCTAGCACTCTGTAATTCAACATAAAAATCAAGTTATTGTTAGTGTATATGCCCTAGAGGCCATTACTGTATCATACTAGTTTGTATATTACTTAATGATAGCTTGGGATATTCACAGTAGTATAGACAATCTTGCTTAAAAAAGTAGTATGCTACTTGGTTTGTTTCTACTTTAATGTGTGCATGTGTTTCTTTTAGCATATCGCCTATACACATTAGTGGAGCCCTTAGGATCTTTGCTTGATTACCAGCGTTGTGATGGCAGTCACACTAGTGGGGGCTGGGTAATATACATGCACATCCTTATACAGGTCCCTAGTCGTAGGATTATCGAGACAGGGCATCGATACTCCGGAGTAGACTAGCGTATGCTCTTCTCATCCCAGCAGGGGAGATGGTCTGTCCCACAACCATTAGTACGTCGTACTTGAGATAGTATGCGGGTGCTCGTTAAGTTACGAGTGCACTGGACAGGACTCGTCGGGAACTGTTGGTTGGTATTATACCTATCGTCAGTTATCAGTTCCCAGGTGACATGAGTACAGCTTAGTCCGTTGACTTGACACTGTCACTTCGTCTCGAGTGTGTTCCCACTGTTCTTTGATTGCTACCCTACCACGGCTCAAATGAGTCATGCAAACAGGTAGCAGTTGGGTGCAGTCCCGAAGCACTTGGAGGCAGTGACGGTTAGACAAGATTCGTCTCTCCCGGTATTGGGGGTTGATATCGTGCTGTGTCTAGGAGAGCCATTACACAAAGTCCCTGGCCAGGGCAAGCGAGATATACTGGTAGCGTTTCCAGTGTTATCTCAGGGTGTTCTGGGCTACACTCCGACACGACTTGTACCGCTATTAGGGGACTGACGTTTACTGCCCCCTAGGCCCGCCATGTGATACTCTTAGACGAACAGACCGGACTGTACGGAGATTGTCACATTCAGGCTCATTAGGAGTTCGGATGGGTTCACCTCATCAGTCTTCTTATCGGCATCTACCTGGGGACCGTTACGTACAGCTAGTACCGCTTGCGGCCTGTGGTTAAACCCACTGCCAGCGTAGTGTCGAGTCTTTAGAGTCCCACACAGAGAGTTATTCGCCTTTGGGCAAAACAGAGTAGAGGTCGCATGGTTTTGCGACGGGGTTCGTTCACATCCGCGCACTTGTGCACGTTTGGTGTCCGGACAGTTATTACTAGCGGGCTTTGGTTTAAGCCAGATCCTAGTATATGTTTTGGGATTGGTTTTATCTCATTGTATTCGTGTTCCTCGGAACATGGATGCAGGTGTGTATGCACAGTTGGCAGAGGCAGAGGCAGAGGATTCTTATTAGGGTTGATGACCGTTGTCTTTTTCCAAACCCTAATGAATATGTGAAATATGATTAATGATATTAATTAAGGATAATTGTGTTATGGTTAGGGTTGTTGACCATTTGACTTTGGTTGACTTGTTGATCCATGTTGACATATTGACCATCATCATTTCACATGAAAGATGCTCTTTGATTCTTGCAAAAAATTCATTAAATGTGAAATGATAATGGTCATTTCAAATAAACCATCACAATTATCTTTGATTAATTATTAATTTTCATAATTTACATATATGTGAGAATGGTTGATAATTATCCTCATTCTCTCTTGCTCATTCTCTCTCATCCAAAGCCCATCCTCTTCCTCTCTCTCAAAGCTCTCATCTCTCATGTGTTGAGAACCGTTTGCTTTTGAGATAAAACACCAAAACTCCTTTCTACTTATTCTAGGGTTCTAGGTTTACCAAGCCAAGCACTTTAGTTACCTCTAGGTTGAGGTAGGAGCTCAAGGTAGAGACCCTCGGGTGGATCTTTCTTCGGCAAGAGAAGGCGAAGAGGAGGAGCCGTTCAACCCACTCCAAGGAGCAAGAAGAGAAGGTGTTCAAGACTTAGGTATAACCCTCTAACCGAGTAGTTAATACTTGTAGTTAGTTTTCTACATTTTTGTTTAGCAAAGATCCTCCTTTCTTTTTAGTCCATGTTGCCTTGAGTTTAAAAATCGTTTTTTACCGTTTCCGCCTCCCCGTAAGAACCGGGGTGGGCAACGTGGACTTACAGTGGTATCAGAGCCTAACTAAACACAAACTAGCATATTAGCAAAGTATTTAGAATTTCGATCCGAGAAAAAAATCGCAAAACACGTCCGAAAACTTAACTTTCTGCCGATTTTTAAAACTGCTCAAAAAATAATTCCACATGCATTAAAAATCGGCTCAGGGTTTTTTAAGAATTGTCAGCAAAAACGAGCCACTGTCTCGGTCAACGCGCCGCGGAACCGCGACGAGAACATGCTTCTTGCCGCGGCTCCGCGGCTGAGTTGACTCGGCCGCGACTCGTCTTTGCTGCTGTTTACTCAGTGTTCTGTTTTGGGAGTTTTCGGATATGTTGTTTCTGCCCAAAATTTCCAGAGAACAAAGTTGTGTTTGAGGTAGTTGCAAATCCGTATTTTTGATCGATATTCTGTAGACTTTAGCTAATGGGTTATATCTGTGATGTGATATATGCACTGAACGTCAACTAATCGCTATACGTCGATTAGTGGGGGTTGTGCATATCTGTGATCTGTAATGTTGATGGATTGTGTATATGAACTCGTTGGATTGTCGCGGATGAATAGCCGGGGTTTTTTGAGAT
The DNA here is from genome assembly GCA_030015575.1 of Agapanthus africanus. NCBI lineage: Eukaryota > Viridiplantae > Streptophyta > Magnoliopsida > Asparagales > Amaryllidaceae > Agapanthus > Agapanthus africanus. The sequence goes on from JASDDO010000031.1 coordinate 505,569,434, forward strand.
GAGAGTTTTCTTTATCTTTCATTTGATGTAATATGTAAATTGATGTAATATTATTTCTATGGCCGCACATCCGGGATGAGGTTGTAGCCGCCATTGTATATTATTTCTTTTACTGTTTTTGCTCTTAGGATAGACCCAAGGAGGGGTGCACAAACTACCGGGTACCTCGAAGTGCCGAGTGGCCTACTCACGTTGTTGAGGGAGGTTGCTTCACTTTGGATACTTGGCGGGTAGTTTGCCGCACCCGTAGGGGTCTAGGGTGGGGTTTGGCTATTCATCGCGACCGTGTAATCCGTTTTTCGTTGCAGGCTCGAACGAAACGTGGATTCCTAGTATATCCAATGTGTTCATCTGTGATCTGGAATGGCTATCATTGCATCTGACGAATGTATATATCTATATATGATATCTAGTAGGCGTTGCTTATGTTTTGCATCCGCACTAGTCCAGCCCCCGCTCTGTCGTTAGTTAAGTAACCTAACGGGTGATGATGGGGCCCCGTGGCGAATGCGGATGGCATAAGCGTACGCCATATTTTCGTTGTTTTCTGCAATAGTAGGATTAATTGATGGGACGCATTAAATTAATGCAAGAAAATAAACCAAAGTTAAGTCGTTGGAACAATTTCAAAACCACTCGGTTTCTTTTCAAAACAACTTTTAAACGCGGAGCTTAAACCACTCCTTTTAAAAGCTATCAGGTTCCTTCGATTATATCAAGTTTACTACGTTCACGGTTTCTCCAAAACCATCTGTAGCCCTCCATCATTTCAGTTAAATATTCGATAGTATTCAAGCTATGTATTTTGACCTACGCCAAGGCATAGTGATTGGTAGCTGCCGGATATTTATAGATACGTTGGTTTGAGACAGTCGTACTGCCATTTTGGCCTACGTTAAGGGTAAGTACGGGTGGGTTCAAATTAACCTGCTAAATGATGGGTAGAATTTGACATGTGACTTGTGATATTTTGGCCTACGTCAAGGTCATAAGAGCATGGGGCAAAAATCCACATCGGGAGTTTCTAAAGAAACTGAAACTTGCTAGCGCTACATACCATTTAGAGTGATGATTCTGGTATCATTCCTTCAGTTTTATCACACGATGATATTTGGATCCCGATCCTACTGTGAGTATATGCTACTCCTCAGGATCTTTCTCACTTAACGATCAATGCTATAAACCAAGTAGGTATCTATAATGTGTTAACGGGGCTACGCCCATAGGAAAAAGAGGTTATTTAATTAAGGAACTTCGCGAAAGCGTTGGAAAACCTCCCTCGAAGTACCAACACTGGCCTGGCTGAACGGTTAAGCAAGTATTGTACGGTGAGATTGATCCGGACTGATTCTTCCTTTTTGGTTTGAGGAAGGATTCGAGAAACAGTGGGAGCCATCCTGTTTAGACAAACTAAGAACCACTCTAAACTTGCAAGAGCATCATGCTAAAGTGTTTCTTCTCTCTCTCCTAATTGCAGCGACCAAATATCATGACCGGACTTAAGTTACTACTAGATAAAAACATACTGACAGGGCCAAACTACAAAGATTGGCTCAGGAATGTCAAAATGGCAATCACTTATGACAAGTTGGGGTATCTCCTTACCACCAAAGCTCCCCTTGTCCCAGGTTCTCAATCCAGCGTCACGGATAAGGAAATCCGTAAGACCTGGGAGATTGATTGCGTGAAGGCCAAGTGCCTCGTGCTTGCCTCTATGGACAATGAACATCAGAGGAGGCACGAGAATATGGACCTCGAATCCATATTTCTCCATACTAAGGATCTGTATGGAGAGCAATCCCGTATCGCCAGATACGAAGTCTCGAAAAAGTTATTTTCGGCGAGATTGGCCGTCGGATCATCCGTAGCGGAACACGTGCTTAAGATGATTGGCTACATTGAAGAGCTCGCGGACCTAAGGACCACGTTAGAGAACGAGCTCTATACTGACTTGATTCTCCAGTCCCTTCCTTACACTTACGCCCAGTTTATCCTGAACTTCAACATGCAAGGAAAGGAAGTTGAACTTTCAGAACTCCTAAACATGTTGAGGAGTGCAGAGGGCACCCTACAGAAAGGTAAGGAAACATCCACTTTGTTTGTTGGAGGAGCTTCCTCTTCCAAGTCCAAGGCGAGAGCCAAAGGAAGGAAGAAGAAGGCCCCCACCAAACCAAGGGGCGGTGTTAGTAAAGTGGAAGCCAAGGGAAAGGCAAAAGTAGCAAAGGTAGTGGGAAAGCTTGTGGGAAAGGAAGAATGCTTTTACTGTCACAAGAGTAGACACTGGAAGAAAGATTGCAGGGCTTGGAAGGCCAGAAACCAGGACCCGAAGCAAGTTGTGGCTTCGGCTTCAGGTGTGCATATTATTGAAAACTGTCTATCAATAAACTCTACTTCCTTGGTATTGGATACCGGATCAGGATCTCATATCTGTAATTCTTTGCGGGCACTGAGAAAGCGTAAGGTTTTGAAGGCAAGTGATATGACCCTCAGAGTTGCAAACGGAGCTAGCATGGATGCTGAGTCCGTGGGGGACTATCACTTGGGATTGTCGGATGGACATGTTTTGGTTTTACGTGAGTGTTATTTTGTACCCAGTTCGACTTGTAATATCATATCTGTATCTTTAATGTCTAAAGAAGGTTATGATTTTGCATTTGTAAGCAATGTTGTAAACATTCACCTTAATCATGTTCTAATTGGGTCGGGCACATTAAGCAATGGTATATACGTATTGAACCAACCACAGATTTTCAATGTCCAGAATACACACAAAAGAAAGTCTCCAGAAATAAATCATGCTTTGTTATGGCATTGTAGACTGGGTCATATCAATGAGACAAGGTTAACTAAGTTGCATAAAGAAGGATATTTGGATCCGTTCGAATATCAATCATATGAAACTTGTCAATCATGTTTCAAAGGAAAGATGACAAAGACTCCATTCACTGGACACGGAGTAAGAGCGAGCGAGCTCTTAGGACTCGTGCACAGCGATGTATGCGGTCCAATGTCTACACATGTGCGAAGTGGTTATTCTTACTTCATTACTTTTACGGATGATTTTTCAAGGTTCGGGCATGTCTTCTTAATGAAGCATAAATCTGAAGCCTTTGAAAAATTCCAGGAATACAAGAATGAAGTAGAAAAACAAACAGGCAAAAGTATCAAGACACTGAGATCTGATCGAGGTGGTGAATACTTGAGTGCCGAGTTTCTAGATTACCTAAAAGAGAATGGAATTCTCTCTCAGCTTACTCCTCCATACACTCCACAACATAACGGTGTATCGGAGAGACGGAACAGAACCCTATTGGATATGGAACGTTCCATGATGAGTAACGTTGAGTTGTCGCGATCATTCTAGGGATATGCACTAGAATCAGCTGCATACCTTTTCAACCGAGTTCCAACTAAGACAGTGCCTACCACACCATATCAGATGTGGAGTGGGAAGAAACCCTGTTTACCCCAATCAGAGCAAAGCTCTGTTCAAATTCCAAGGCGGAAGATGAAGCAACCTTCCCCCGATGAGAGCAAAGCTCTACTTTGGAAATTTAAACTTTGATAGAGGAAGCAACGCTTCAGTTGCGCAGGCGCTGCGCTGCATGACACGTGTCTGCGCGGTTGCGCGGGCATAGCTGCGCTGCGCGACACGTGTCTGCGCAGTTGCGCAAGCACAGTCGCGCAAGCACAGCTGCGCAAGCGTTGCGCTGCACGACACGTGTCTGCGCAGTTGCGCAAGCACAGTCGCGCAAGCACAGTCCCGCAAGCATAGCTGCGCAAGCATTGCGCTGTGCGACACGTGTCTGCGCAGTTGCGCAAGTACAACTGCGCAAGCGCTGCGCTATGCGACACGTATTAAGCGCTGGGGCGTTTACGCCAAACAGAATTAAAATTCTAATAAGATCTTTCTGTTCTTGTTAAAACAAGAAGATTTTCTTCTGTAAAACAGAAACCCTTAGATCAAAGATCCAACGGTGGGGAAAATTCCCCAAATCACTCAGAGAAAGATCTCTTTAACAAATTTAACTAATTTGTGGGCACTATAAAAAGGACCCTAGACCTCAATTCAAAGGGATCAACATTTTTGAGAAATCAAGAGCTTCAAATAGAGAGAACTCTGAATAAGTTTCAAGAAAAAGGTAAAAAACCTTAATAAAATAGAAGAAATTTCTTCTAATAGATCATTGATCTAAGAACAAGATCAATGATCTTCATATAATAAATAGTGCTTTGCACTTCTCATGAACTACTGGTTCTTTAAAACAAGAAAAACAAGAAATACTTGTTTTCTTTGATTCTCATTAGATCGAAGAAAACAAACAGTGCTTTGCACTTTATCATGAACCATTGGTTCTAAAAAAGATTCTCAAATCATAGTGCCTTGCACTTGCAACCTGCGCTGTTGCGCTCCTGGATTGGCGCAAGCCCCCAGAGCGCGCCACGTGTCAGTAGTGCAGGCGCAACTTATTAGCGCAGCGCACTGCGCTTGCATGACACGTGTCAACACCACAAGCGCTTGCGCTCTCTGATTGGCGCAAAGCGCCTGACAAATGCAATGCATATCTTAAAGGGCCAGGCCCAAATCAAAAAGACCTAGTAGGCCTAATTAAATTGCAGTGCAATAAAAAGGTCAGAGCCCAAACAAAATAGATGCTCTGCATCACTTATAAATGGGCAGAGCCCAAACAAAACAAAAATAATGCAGTGTATTATTTAAAAAGGGGCAAAGCCCTAGCACAGGCCTAATAGGCCAAAAGCAAATAAAATGTTGAACATTTTCAACTGGACATAGCCCAATTTTGGCCGTAAGTCCTCAAATTAAATTGACTGAGCAAGATTGCTCTCTTAAATCAATTTACCTCCGGTTCGAGGGTACATCTCCGAACTTCTCCGACACCTGTCGTTGTAATCCTTCAACGACGTCAGAGAGGCGACGGGTCCCGATGACCACATACGTATATGGACTGCTGGGTCCTTAAACTCGTGGACCGAAACGTCCTTAAACTAATATTTACCCCAAAATGGGAATGTTGGACCGAAACGTCCTTAAACTAATGATGGACCGAAACGTCCTTAAACTAATGATGGACCACTACGTCCCTAAACTGGCGATGGACCACTACGTCCCTAAACTGGAATATGGACCACCATGTCCATAAACTGGCGATGGACCACCACGTCCCTAAACTGGAACATGGACCACCACGTCCCTAAACTGGCGACGGACCACCACGTCCCTAAACTGGAATATGGACTCTTATGTCCCTAAACTGGATCATGGACCACTATGTCCCTAAACTGGAACAATAGAGCCCCCAAATGCTCTTTTGTCGGATCCAAACGATCCCGTTAAGTTGATCTTAGTCTCAAATCGGACTAACGTATCCTTAACAAACGTTTAAGTCGATCTTAGCCTAAATATGGCTAACATATCCTTAAACCAAAACACCAAACCCAAATCTAAGTAAATACGGATTTGGACTAAACCACGTCCTACGGGCGACGGCATCACTTAGTCTCCGTATACAATCCACGGGCAACCACAAACAAAACAAACACACACGACACGAAGTGAAATTCTGGAGAAGGAGAAAGTTATTACCGCGATGCGGTAGCGTAATTAACTGCAGGGGCTTGCGCCTGCAGGGAAGAGCGTCCCCACAATCAAAAACCCCTCAAGCGAGGGGGAATCTGACGAAGTCTGCTACATCGGCCGCATCCGTCTAAACCTCCGATACACGGTGCCATAAATTAACTTGTTATTTTCGGAGAGGTGGACGGATAAAACCAAATAGCATCTGCCCCGAATCTCAGGCAAGACATTCACCGCGTCTCCGCCGCGCCATTCGGAGGGGAACAGATTCTGGCAAGCCCGGTGGGACCTTTTCCTCTTTCCACTCCACACTTCGTGTGTCGTCCTCGCGAACCAATCGCGGTTTGTTAATGGTTGCCTTTGGATTTTAAGTTACTAAGATTTGATCTTTTGCCTGGCGCAGAACTCAAGCATCAATGGCCTCTAACTGCACCAACTGCTCGAATTGCCACTGCAACGGATGCTCCACCTCCCCTGAGGGTGTAGCATATGGGCCCCAAGCGGCCTCCTTCCTTGCTCTACCGGTAGAACAGGTGACCCAGGCCACCACCGGCCTGTTTTTCGGGACCATGATCCCACCTACAAGCTTCTCTATGCCAATACCTGCACTGGAAGTGAACAAGAAGTCGGTCTTCGACCGGCTCACTGCTACGATGGCCCCTGTCAACGGGTCCCCACTACCAAACCAACAGCCTCTGTTTTCGCTAGGCTGGATCAGAACTCTAAATTGGTTGTCCCAAGGAAGGCAATAACTGCTGCTCCAGAAGTCGTCAAGGCGGCTTCCCCTGTCAAAGAGTCAGTCTTTTCAAGACTGACGATTCCTGCTCCTGCCCCTGGTCGAGGATCTGTCTTCGACAGGTTGAATATCATCCCTCAAAAGACAACTTCAGTCTTTAAGAGGTTAACACCAGCGGCGCCTCATTCAGACAGGGGGCAAAAAGAAGCTGTCTCAATCTCCGAGCCAGTCCCAACGGCTCGTCATGCTCGACGTCGCCATTGGCAACGAGTGAGGAAGGCAGGGGGCAACTCCCCCTCAGGGCTAACTCCACCGGCTCCAGTGGTGGAAGTCAACGCTGTTGTTCCAACTGGGAACAGCTTTGAACTACTGAAGAGGGTACGTAAGAACTCTCCAACCGCTACACTGAAAAGATCTCCTCCACCTGCGGAGAAAGTTCCAGAAACAAAGTAAGAACAACCCCCTCAACGGCTGTCCGCAAAAATATACAAGGTTTGGCGAAGGGCTCAAGACTCCGTGATTGACCCAGATCACTCTCGTCAACGAAAGAAGACGAAGGTGCAAAAAGGAAAAGACCATCCTATTGAACAGCAGAGGACAACAATCGCTAGGGTGCCCACTGCAACGGCCCCTTCGACTTCAACGGCCCACAAAAGAAGAAGGCTGGAGAAAACCCCTACGCCAACGATGAATATCAGAGGTGGTGAACCCAAACGCCCTAAGTCAGGGGGCATTGTAGTTCATACCATCTACGTGGCGTCTGGTAAAGAGGACAGTAGCATATCTACGGGTCATCGACCGCTTACGCGATCAGTGACCAAAGCCCAGGAGCAGCAGCAGAAGCTCCAATAGATGATGAACGCTATGGCCGCACTTACTGGGCCAAAAGAAAACCCTGAAACGTCCTCGGATGAACGCCAAGAGGAAGAAACCGACGCCGAATTCCTTCGTCGAATATTGGAGAAGAAGGACAAAGAGGCTGCTGAACAAGCAGCCAACATACAGCGTATGGGCTTCCTGTTCCAAGACATGGTAGGGATGATGATACAACAAGAGCCTCCGGCCGAAGATCCCCCAATCGTTCTTGGAGACGATAGGGGAGAGACAACGATAGGGGAGAGACATCAAATCCTCCGCCAGCTCTGTCGACGGCTAAGGAGGATACAATCTCCAAAGCTGATTTGGACAGTACATAGCCCAACAAATACAGGTTCATCATGCGACCGAAGCAGCCGGCCAGGTCGTAAAAACAGGGCGGCCATATCCAAGTTGGTATGATCAAATAAAGTACCTGCCGGGCTACACAATTCCCAAGTTCCATGTTTACAAGGGGACGGGCAATACTCACCAGCATGTTGCCCAGTTCAGGGCACTCTGTGGCAACACCGGCGGTGACGACAAGCTGTTGCTTCGCCAGTTTGTTAGAAGTTTATCAGATACGGCGTTCGAATGGTACTCTGAGCTCCCGAACGACTCTATCAAAACCTTCGCGGAGATGGACCTGTTGTTTACTCAGCGTTTTGCAAGCGCCAGTGAACGCACCCCGATGACGACACTGATTAACGCCAGGGTAAAGCCAGGCGAGACGTGGGTCCAATATGCTATACGATGGCGGAACTTATGGTCGAAGTGCGAGCAGCGCATTGAAGAAGCTCCCGCGGTGGGTATGTTTGTGGGAACCCTTGATCCGCAAGCAACCATCTCACAATTTATGATGTTTTTCAAGCCAACTACCTTCCAGGCCTTGATTGACAAGCTAGTACAAATGGATCAGATGGGCCATAAACCCCCTCTTCTAAAGCCGGACTCCCGAAATGACAAAGGAAAGGGAAAAGCGATCGTTGTCGCTAATGCTCAACAACAACCGAGCGACTCGAAGCCGGTTGTTCGTCAAAATAATATGCGTCCGTACGTAGCCCTTGTGGAGAGGCTAGAACGTTCTTACTCTTTTCCCCGCGATAAAACGAGAAGGTTATTCGAGCTGGCGTTGCGCAACCGACTCATAAATCTGCCGGATCCAAAACGTCCGTTGCAACCAAGTGATGTCAATGAGCCCAACTACTGTCCTTATCATCGAGTACTGGGCCATCCGATCGAAGATTGCTACGTTTTCAAAAATTGGCTTGAAAACCAGTACCGACAGGGCAAATTCGCGTTATCTGACAAATGGAAGGTGAATCCCCCGCAGCCCCACACCTCTAAGGGGACGAATACGCCGGAGGCAACATGCTCCGTCGTTGAAGAAGCTCCTTGGGAGGTTGTATTATCAGCCAAGACAAAGAGGATGCTAAACGATCTTCAGACATGTCCAGCGATTAGGTGGAAGAACCCGTTGGAACCGCAGGTCATTGAAGGAATGTTGAAGCCACGTCCAACTCCAAAGACCGATGGTGGTGGCTCAAGCACTCACAGCCAGCCGTCAAGATCTTCGAAGAAGAAGAAAAAGAAATCAAAGAAGCCCGTGAAGCCTGGCGACAAGCGCACGGACTTGCAAAAACAAATTGACGCGCTGGAGGAATACAACCAGAAGGCACGGACTCCCATTACATTCCGAGAGTTCCTCAATCATGTCTTTCAAGAGGAAGATGAGGGAGAAAGTTCATCTGATGAATCTGAAGAATATGTGGCGAGCTGTCATGTGATTTCCCATTCGTTCATGGACGATGAGGAGACTCCTTGTACTGAAAAGCTGGGGGCAGATCCTGAACCAAAAATTCTGGGGCCATCGGATGAAGTAATTGACGCATTCCTTAATGAAGCTCGGTTAAAAAGTAAAGCTGATCAAGAACGCGAGGCGGTCATATTTGAAAGGGCTAAGCGCCAGCGACTTGATGAAAGAGCTGAGACGATCCCGCTGGAGCAAAATGCCTCCACCATCGACAAAAGCCGATTCAAGATGAGGAAAAGGTTTGCTAAGGCCATATCAATGGGCATGAAGCTACCATCCTCCGAAGGAAAAATTACTGGTGAAATAGAAATGCACCCCTCCTATTGCTTATATCATCAGAAGGTTTCGCACCCTATTCAAGAGTGCAAAGCTTTCGATAGATGGTGGCAAGGATACGTTGCTCATCGACAACGCTTTAAGCGGGAAAAGCGCAAAACTCGTCGGGAGCGAAGAAATAAGACCGAAGGTCTTAAAAGAACTACTGGCGATTGTTGCATGGTTAACACCGGCAGGTCACAAGTGCCTACATTCGGGAGCGATTCTGATGAGGAGCTGGAACTTTCCCCTCTCTTTAAAGAGTCCACCTCGGGAAAAGAAGAAGAGCCGAAGGTTTGCAAAAATATCCGGCTGCGTAATCGGACGCTGCCTAAAAAGAATCTCGGACCCTCAAACAGAAAAGATAAAGGGAAAGAAAAGGTCTCTGAAGATATCGTCTTAGATGATCAAGTGGTGGAGGAGCTAAGTTCCAAGGACCCGCCGAAGAGGAATAAGGTGGATTACAACGTCTTAGCGCATCTGAGGAAGCTACCGTCACAGCTCAGCATTCTTGACGCCCTTTTGCTATCGAAGGAAGCGAGAGATTCATTAATCAAGGCACTACAGGATCCGGAGCAATTCGAAGCTTTCCTGGCCGAAGAAAAGATGAAGGATGAATTGGAGGAAGTGCATACGGCCGATGTCGCTTTTGATGATGAAGATCTTCTCCTTGGGACATGCGAACACAATCGCCCCCTTTACGTCTCAGGATACTGCCACGATATAAAGATAGGCAAGATCCTGATCGACAATGGATCCTCCGTTAATCTCCTCAATGTGTGGGTGTTAAAAGAAATCTGCATGAGCGTCCAACACCTTGATCGGGACAAGATCACCATTTTCGGGTTCGACTCCCAATCATCAAGAACTCTTGGGTCTGTGATACTGACGCTACGCTTTGGGCTACTCATCACAGACATTAAATTCCACGTCATAAACGCCAAGACATGCTACAATGCTCTGCTCGGCCGACCATGGTTACACGAATACAACGTCATCCCTTCTACACAACATCAGTGTATGCAATACGCTAAGGATGGTCTCGAGTATACCGTGGCGGGAGAGCTGAATCCGTTTTTCGTGAACGAAGTCCGAAAATATGAAGATGCCAAGTACTTCTTACCGGATTTCGAAGACACGGAGAGGTGTCACAAACCGGAGAACAAAGCTAACGCCACCATCCCTGTTTTCGGGAGTGATACCGAGGAGGAAGAAGAGATAGTGTATTCGGGTCCGCCCCAAAGCGTCAAGCCAGGACCGTCCACTCCTACGTTGATCTTTGGTAGCGACTCGGAAGATGATATCCATGCTGTATTCTCTGCTCGACTTTCAATACGAAAGTTCGTTGACGAAGAACAAAGTCTACAAGTCGCCATGGTGCCGCTTAAACACCATAAAGAACTGGATGCACTTAATATTTACAATATAGAAGAGCTACAAACGTTTTATATCCCTCCCAGGCGAGAAAGCGAAAAAGCAATTATGTTCTACCGCTCTGAAGAAACCAAAGTGGAGAAACAAATCTGGCATGGCGCGGATCCTACGCTCGACAGGCTTCAGCCTATCCGTCTTCCCGGATATTATGCGGAAGGTTTGAAAAAGCTGCTGAAACGCCAGGGGATATCCTTCAAGCAGACCGTTCGAAAATCCAAGTTCTATGACAAAGTCTGGAACGTTCCCGGAACTCAACGCAAACTGCCTAATGGGAGAATGGGGACAAAAGGACTTGGATACATCTGGTCAAAGAAACGAGAGCTACTAAACAGCTTCTATGTCATGTATGACTTCGATGAAGAAGCGGATGCTCAATGGGAGGACGCTAATCCGGAGACAGTGAAAGTTCCAGATGCAAAAGTGCCCAGTCCGTCGTTCGAAGAACAAATGGACAAATTTATAAGGGAAGCTGGTCAAAAAGTCCGGGACGATCATAACCGCGAAATGGTCATCTATGAGAAAGCCAAAACGCAACGCCTCCTCCAAAAAGCTGTGAAGGATGAAGATGCCGCTCCTTGTCAACCTGTTATAAAGAAGACCCGACGCAGAGGCAGAAACAAGTCGAAACGCGAAAAAGGCGCTCAACATCAGCGAAGCGGGGCTAAAAGGCCACGCAAGCGGGAACCAAGCGGTTCCGATCTATCCCTCATGAGAAAAATGGGTCGAGCATACTCTTTTCCTCGGGACAAGATGAAGAAAATACTTGACCTCGCTTTAAAACTTCAGATGCTTACACTGCCGGAGTCTAAATACCCCGAACAAGCAGGCGAAGTCTCTCACCCGGATTATTGCCCTTATCACCGAGTGATAGGGCACCCTCTCGAGGACTGCTTCAACTTCAAGAATTGGGTTGAAGATCAGTATCAGCTTGGCAAGTTCGCTCTGTCCGACAACTGGAGGGTAGCGCCGCCACAGAAGCTCGAACCCAAGGCCACGGAAGAAGAACCAGTTCCACATTGGGATTGGAAGCGAATTCGTACTTGTCACGTGATAACGATATCAAAAGAAGAGCCCAAGAACATGGATGACCTTCCCTGGTGCTTCGAAAACAGCAACGACGAGGTAATCTCAGAATTCCCACCAGCACCAAAAGAATTGGAAGATGGAATCCATACCACCGCAGATAAGCTTAGGAAAATTGAGTTGGGAACGACGAATGACTCGCGACCGACATTCATCAGCGAGCTACTATCTGAAGAAAGGGTGGCTGCGTTAAAGGACGTGCTTCTACAGCATAGAGATTGCTTCACGTGGAACTATTCCGAAATGCCGGGACTAGATCCAGAAATTGCTGTGCACAGATTGGCGATATCTCCGGACGTCAAGCCGGTCAAACAGGCGCCGAGAAGAATGCGGCTCGAGCTTGAGATGAGTATCAATGCCGAGGTCAAGAAGCTGATCGACTCTGGCTTTATTTAGGAGGTTCAATACCCTAAATGGATCGCCAACATCATCCCGGTTGTTCCCCTCCGAATGGCGGTGTAGACTTTGCGTCTTGCCTGAGATTCGGGGCAGATGCTATATGGTTTTATCCGTCTACCTCTCCAAAGATGCTAAGTTGATTTATGGCACCGTGTATCGGAGGTTTAGACGGATGCGGCCGATGTAGCAGACTTCGTCAGATTCCCCCTCAGGGTGAGGGGTTTTTGATTGTGGGGACGCTCTTCCCTGCAGGCGCAAGCCCCTGCAGTTAATTACGTTACCGCATCGCGGTAACAACTTTCTCCTTCTCCAGAATTTCACTTCATGTCGTGTGTGTTTGTTTTATTTGTGGTTGCCCGTGGATTGTATACGGAGACTGAGTAATGCCGTCGCCCGTAGGACGTGGATTAGTCCAAATCTGTGTTTGCTTAGATTTGGGTTTGGTGTTTTTAGTTTAAGGGTACATTAGTCGCGTTGCGGCTAAGATCAACTTAAACGTTCGTCAAGGATACGTTAGTCCTGTTTTAGACTAAGATCCACTTAACGTAGTGATTAATTTAATGTATGGCCATCGAGACTCGTCACCTCTTTGACGTCGTTGAGGAATTACAATGACGGATGTCAAAGGAGTTCGGAGATGTACCCTCGAACCAAAGTTGATTGGGAGTTTTATAATCCATTTGAATGTTTAAGGATACGTTAGCCGTGTTTGGGGCTAAGATCAACTTAAACGGGACCGTTTAGATCCAACAAAAGAGCATTTGGAAGCTCTATTGCGCCAGTTTAAGGACATGGTGGTCCATCTCCAGTTTAGGGACGTTTCGGTCCGATATTAGTTTAGGGACGTTTCGGTCCGATATTAGTTTAAGGACGTTTCGGTCCGATATTAGTTTAGGGACGTTTCGGTCCACGAGTTTAAGGACCCCGCAGTCCATATGGGTGTGTGGTCGTTGGGACCCGTCACTTCTTTGACGTCGTTGAGGGATTACAACGACGGATGTCAAAGGAGTTCGGAGATGTACCCTCGAACCGGACGTGAATTGATTTAGGAGAGCCATTTTGCTCAGTCAATTTAATTTAAGGACTTATGGCCACGATTGGGCTAAGTCCATTGCTTTTGCATTGCATTTGCTTTTATTTGGGCTTTGCCCAAAAGGGATGCAGAGCATCAATTTTATTTGGGCCTGGCCCTTTTATTGCTTTGCAATTCATTCTGACCTGCTAAGTCTTTTTGACTTGGGCCTAGCCCTTCAAATAATGCATTGCATTTGTGCAAAGCACCAAGAATCTTTTAGATTCAGGAAAAGAAGTGCAGAGCACTTTTTAATTTCTTGATCTAAATTTAGATCAAAGAAAAGAAAAGAAAGAAATCTTTTCTTTCTTTCTGTTTCAGAGAACCAGAGGTTCATAGCAAGTGCAAGGCACTATTTTTTTATTATTTTTATTTATTTATTTATCTATTGAAGATCACTGATCTTGTTTTCTAGATCAATGATCCATTCTTTAAGAGAATTTTCTCTTATCTCAAAGGTTTTTACCTTCTTTTAGAGGGTCTGCAGAATTCTCTTCTCTTTTTTTTTTTTAGATCTTGATCCAATTCTCTATCTATTTGAAATGGCGTCTGGGGTCCTTTTTATAGTGCTCAAAGATCAGTTAAAAAGATCTTTTCTGAATGATTCGAGGAATTTTCCCCACCGTTGGATCTTTGATCCAAAGGCCCCTATTTTACAGAAGAAATCTTCTTGTTTTAAAAAGAACAGAAAAGATTTCCTTAAATTTTCATTCTGTTGTTGCGCAACTCACCAGCGCGTGACACGTGTCGTGCAGTAAGGCGCTTGCGCAGCTGCGATTGCGCAACCGCGCAGACACGTGTCGCGCAGTGAAGCGCTTGCGCACCTGCGCAGACACGTGTCGCGCAGCCGTGCGCTTGCACAGTTGCATTTGCGCAACTGCGCAGACACGTGTCGCGCTGCCGTGTGCTTGCGCAACTGCGCAGACACGTGTCGCTCTGCCGTGCGCTTGCGCAGTTGTGCTTACGCAACTGCGCAGACACGTGTCGCGCAGCGGTGCGCTTGCGCAGTTGTGTGTGCGCAACTGCGCAGACACGTGTCGCGCTGTCGTGCGCTTGCGCTGTTAAGTGTTACATATGTTTTTAAAGAGCCTTGCTCTGATCGGACGTATCGCCTTGGGCGTTGTGCTGCCGTGTCAACTTCTGACACGTGGCGCATTGCGCGCAGTGCACGGGAACCGAAGCGTTGCTTCAAAATTTGAATTTTCAAAATTCAAACAGAGGCTTGCTCTGATTGGGGGAACAAATGCCCCCCCACCGTTGCGCTCACGTGGCGCGCACGTGAGTGCAGCGGTGGCAAGATCCCGACCATTGGATTATGGAGGTCAGGTGAAGAGACGCAGGTGTCTATAAATGGGACCCTTGGTGCTTAAAATTTTTTTTACCGTTTCAAGAACTTTTGCTCAGAGCCTTGCTCTTGCTTAAAAAACTCTTAGAGCCTTGCTCTTGCTTCTTCCCAAGAACTTTGAAGTTCAGGACTTAGAATCATTCTTAGGTAGAAATTTAAATTAATTTAAATTAATTTTAATTAACAGATCCTTGCTCTTGTAGATCTTTGATCTAAAGGAAAACCCCTTTGGGGTTTCTTCAACAAAGCCTTGCTCTTGTAGATCTTTGATCTAAAGAAAAACCCCTTTGGGGTTTCTTCCACAGAGCTTTGCTCTCAAAAATTTACAGAGATCTTGTTCCTGGGTTTTAACCCATGAACAGAGCCCTGCTCATAGATCAAATAGAGAACTTCTAAAAGTTTTCATGGATCTTTAAGATCCCAAAAATTTTAATTCTTAGGAGTTATAATTTTTTATTACTACTACAGAGCTAGGCTCTTTTTTAAGAAGTTTTATTCCTTTGAGACCAGAGTTTAACAAATGTCACTCTGTGACAGAGCTTTGCTCTAAAAAGAGGAGATTTTCTCCTTGTCTCTAGGGATTTCCTCCCCCCCAATGAGGATATTCTCTTGGGGGTCCTTTTTTTGTTGACTGACAGTCTCATCCAATGATGGGACTGTCTTATCAAATGATGCGCCGTCATCTTGATTTTATGGGTCCCCCTTTGGTCCCCTACCCACTGCATTGTAGTGTGATGTAGGCCTTTGAAATGTGAAGCATTGGAACACTAACGGTTATGTTTTTTTTTCTTTTGTCTACAGGAAACATGTCTGAAGATTTGTCCTTCCCTTTTGTTCGCTCAGAAGGAGGGTTCCCACATGCACCTGTGGACCGGGTAGTGTTCGCCTTGATTAAAGATCACGATCCTGAGTGCAAGAGACTTCACCTATGGGGAAGGTGGTACAACCAGATTATCCAAGGACGTCGCAGCTTTAGCTCCACCTCACCCTCCGAGCCCATAGTTACGATCCCTTATGCGGACAAACCCCCGGTGGAGTATGCCGTGGAGGTTAAAAATTGGAATTCCAACGACCTCCTTCAGCCTGCAATCGGTGCCATTCCGGTGCAGCCGCCGCCGGCTATAGACATTTTGGGGAGGCGAATCTGTCAGGGTGAAGCACGCCCTTGGGGACAGGCTTATAATATTGGATTGATCCCCCGGCCGCTTGCCGGATATTTGCAATGTGCCCGTTACATTTTGGCGACGAAAAGGGCTCACCTGACGAAGATTGGTTTATACTCCGCCGTCTACGTCTCGCTTTTCGAGTATCCCTCTCCTCCGACGTGGTGGATAAAGGCCTTCATCGAACAATGGAATATCCCCACCCATACCTTCCTGACAGCGGATAGGGAAGTCTCCATCTCTCTGGAGGAATTTGCTGAGATTTCGGGTTTGCCAATGAGGGGAGAACACTACGAGGAGCTGCTTCCTCCTGACGAGTATGTCTTCGCCACCAAGCAGCTAGTACTTGACTTATCTCCGGCAAATGGCATTCAGCATCAGCACCCGGGCTTAGTGAAGGTGTTGGAGATTTATGAGGAACTCCATTTGGAATCGGGCGACCGGGGCGTCAGTTTCGCGGATTTCATTGCTCGTTTTATCCGCCCGGAGTTCCTATCAGAGCAGGACGAGAAGTTCGCTCAGCTTGCTGACCCCTTTGGTTTCGGCTTGGACCGCCGACCTTTATCGGAGAATGACCAACGGGATTTTTATCTCCCTGGCACTGCCAGCGTCCCTTTTTCAGAGATCGCCGTTCCTGGCATGGACGAGGAGACTTTTTTTATAGGGTTCTTGGGTCTATGGCTATGCAGCTTTGCGCTCCCCATGCATCCACGCCTCATGCGGTCTTCCGTCTTTTACTCGGCGCATCGAATGGCGGCTGGTTTGCAGCTATCGGTAGGGATTGCCGGGCTGGCTTACCTTTATAATGGACTTAGCGTAGCGGCGGACGCTAATGAGCCTGGGGTACAGGCTGCTAACTTTCCGATGCACTACTTCACTTCTTGGATGGAGCTGCATGTACGAGGGGTGTTTAGTGCCCATAAGACTCCTCCGTTCTTTGAGAAATTCAAATTCCCAAGAATCATGCGGTTGGTCGGGGCTTCAATCGTGGTTGCACCTCCGCGGGAGTCTAGGGGACTGCTCCTGCGTTCACATCTAGTCGGAGCGAAGACCTCTTTTGTGGATAAGGTCATCACCATGGGCTCCGAGACCGCTAAGTCAGTGGTGTCGCTGCGTGATGACTTTAAGGGCGGGGTTTCTGTACTGAAGGCTCGGGAAATCCTTCACCTTTACTCCATTCGGCCGGGCTACCTAGTATTTAGGCAGAATAAGACGGCTCTCTTTATGAGATATAACCCACATCGATTTGCCCGACAATCGAGTTACAATCAAGGGATCCCGATGGAGGCCTTTCTGGAAACACCCGCGGTCGGCCCAGAGGGGGTAAGGAATGCGATGCATCATTTCACCCGGCTCAATATAGGCTCCTATTTTTTTTATCAGTGAGCCTAGTTGTGTCCCTAAAATAATCCATCCGTATGTAGCCTGGTATGCGCATGCTATGGGCCCAATCATCTTGATGGAGAAACGCCTGCTGGTCGACCGTAGGGCTGCGCCTCCTGGCGGTGATCGCAAAGCTCCCTTGCAGCCAAGGATCCAGGTCATCCCCCCGATAAAAGATGCCGGAGTCGACCGACCGCGCGTGTTGAGCCCCCCGCGTGGATTGCCATTGCCCACTACGGTGGATGCACCGCCGGCGCCCTATGCTCCCGCGAAGACGGTTAATGTGGTATCGCCAGGATCTGGCGAAGGGGCGGAGATCGGGACTCGCCGCCCTAAAGTGGCTGCCAAGCGCAAATCCGCTCCGGGTGGATCTAAAGCTGGTGGACAGCAGAAAAAGAATAAGTCCGCCCTTTCCCTCGATGCGATCCTTGGCTCAAAGTCTGTGGCTTCTCCTGCCGAGACCATATGTGAGTACGGCAGTAATGTGGGCTTCGTGGTAGACCCTGAGGACACCAATCTGGCTGCCGCCATTGCAGCTTCAGAGCGATCGGCGAGGCTTGAAGCGATGTTAAGGAAACTCGCTGAGTCCGGTAATCATCAAACGCTTTATTTGTCATTTCATTGCACTTTGTATTATTATATTTAACTAACATTTGCTCCATTTTCAACAGGTGTCTCTACTGAAGAGGCTATCGCTGCCTCCCTGAAAACCTTCCAGGAGGAGGAGGAGAAGCGTGCCCTAGCAAGCGTCGGTATGTTTTATCCCTTTCTCTTTTATAGGGAAAGTTTGTTGTCTTTTTATGATAGTCAACCTGACCTTCTTTTGTTTCTTTGCAGGAGTTGCGTCAATTGACGCAGGGATCCTTCCCGAGTCTGTCATCGAAGTCCCGGATTCGTCGAAGTTGCCCCAAGAGCCTCGGCTTGACTAGACGACGAGGGATGCCCTGAAAAACCTAGAAGCCTCCCTATTCACAGACAAGGACACCTCAATTAGGGAAGCTCTAGTGGCATCCGTCTCAACGGCTCGGGAGGAGCGGAAGCGGTTGAGACGTACAGCAAAGACGCGTAGAGCTGCTTTGGCTGCGGGAGCGGGTCCTAGCACTATTCCTCGTGCCGACACTCCTTCCGGAGCAAAGGTGGGCAGAGCTGCTTTGGCCACGGGAGCGGGCCCTAGCACTATTCCCCGTGCCGACACTCCTTCTGAAGAGGCCCCTGCCGTCCTGTCTACTGCCCATAGGCAAGTGGCGCGCGCGGCTCGTAGTGCAAACGATAAGTCCTCGTCAGGTAACACTTCTTTCAGAACCTTGTTGTAAGAATTATCAAGCCATTGGCTCACACGCATTCCATCTTGCAGGGCCAAGTCCGACTGAGGGGGAGGCGGAGACCGTCGAACCCAGGGGAATGGTGGAAGCGGTACTTGCCGAACCCGAGCCGACAGTGAGCACCGTCGTCGGGGCCACGGCGCCTGAAACAGAAGTTGAAGGATCCGCTGCCGAGAAGGTCATCGATGCCGCATCTGAAGTGGTGGCAGATGAGATGATTGTCGAGCCGAAGGCAGTAGAAGTCGAGGCGCTTGAGGCTGGAGATGTCACGGTGCCGATGGATGAGACAACTGTGATCGCAGGACCCGAAGGAGTAGCGGGTGAGGTGGCCACGATTCCTGAGGACGAGCCAGCCGCTCCTTCTCTGGAATCTGGCAATACTCCAATCATATCCCTCCCAGCGTATGGTTCCTTGCCGTCTCCCGGGCTTGCGAGCACAACAACGGTTCCCATCGAGTCGGGTGACGAGGCTACGGGTAGTGGCCTGATGTCAATGGAGGAAGGAATTGCCTCAGTTTCGGCTGGCAGTTCGTCGGGTAAGTTTCGGGTTACTATCGTTTCCTCCTTTTTTTATATATCTTGCGATTTCTTCTAACAAGCTTGTCTTTGCAGGTGCGGCCAGTGCCGACGCTCCATTGCTTGAAGGAGCACCGTCAACTACTGCTTTGGCGGTGGTCACTTCCCCGTCTTCCCTCGTGCCATCGCGGATGTTGGAAGGTATGGATTTGCGACTCACAAGTTAATCTTTTAAACGTGTAGTTCATGGACTAATGCCATACCACTGCATCTTTTCAGGAGTGCTCTTTGATCATCTATATCAAGTGTTGCTCCCACACTTCTCCTTCCCATCCGAACTTGCTTCTCCCTCTAGTGGCGCTGGTGAGTGTACGTTCAATACAATATCTTCGTTCATCCCCTTTTTCTAGCAATTGAATGATTTCTGACTTTTCCCTTTCTTTATTGCAGTGCCACAAATCGAAGGAGGGGATGCCAGACCTGCCGCGCTACCGGCCCCTCCGGCCCTGCCGTCCGTTGCTGCTGGTATAGCAAATTCCTTTTTCGGTAACCCTTAGATATCTCTTGAACCATCGTTTAACCATGCTTTGTTTTGCAGCTATTGTTCCGGCTCCGGTCCCTTTTGACTCTCGCGTCCTTCTACCGGCAGGCCCTTTCTTGAGACGCCCGTCTTCAAAGGGTGCTGTGATGAGTTTGGACATGCTGAGCGGGTACATCGAAGAGCTCAACATGGATGCTCTCCCTTCTGCCGTAGATTTCGCTGTGGATGTTAATCTAATGTTGGCGGCGCTCGTAACTTTTCATAACGAAGGCGTCGTCGGATCTTGGGTTAATCACTGCAGGGAGATCGAGGCCTGTCTATACCGGCTGGAGTCGACACGCCCTTCTCCCGAAGTTTTAGCCCTGAGCACTCAACGCACAACTTGGCTCGAGCAAAGCACTTCGCACTCCCGCCACTTGGAGCAAGAAGCAGCTTTAAGACTAAGGGAATGCCAAAAGACCTCGAACGAAACGGCCCATCTGCGCGCTGAGGTTTAGGCAAATGCTGCCCAAGTGAAGACTATCTTTGAGGGTCTCTTGGAGCGCATCTCCCATGGGCTAAACTTGAAGCGGAAGCTTGACGTAGCTGAGTGCAATATCCCAAGTCGGGAAGCTGCCTATCAAGTCATGAGGGAGCAGCTTGCGTCGGTCTTGCAGCAACGAACCCGAGTGGAGGCAGAGCTGGCGGCGGTAGCCAATCAAGAGAAGGCATGGAAGGACATATGCGAGCGATTGCTTCATCTGTGCAAGACGCTTCCTTCCCAATAATTCTCCTTGTATCATTTGTCTTTGTAAAGTATATGTATATATTTTTTATTCTTTAGCACAATGTATCCTGTACTCAATCAATATTTATGAATAAAAGATGCACATTTTTGCAATTTCCTGTGTCACTTCTTCGCTTTTTCTTTCTTTTCAACACGACATCTTTAGTGCACCTTATTGGCAGATAAATTCATTTCTCCCAGAGATAACGATGGCCTAGACTGCAGGTTCAGATCTACCGCCTAGGACTTTTCAATTCTATGAGCCGTGAGGGTCTCATAGGGCTTTTCTCCCTACGGATCGAGAGGATCTCATAGGTGGATTTTCTCCTTAGGAATCGTGAGGATTCCTAAGTGTGGTTTTCTCTTATAAGTCGTAAGGATCTTATAAGAGAATTTTCCCTCTTACGAATCGAGAGGATTCGTAAGTGGTTGTTTCCCTCCTCGTCGAAATTCGACTTCGGAGAGTGAGACCCGTGAATAGTATGCAAGAGACCAGTTTGGATTGACTTGCAGGGCCCCATTTCTCAAAAAGCAAGCCTTCCTTGCTGTCTGAGACTTCTTCTTACAAATTGAGACGAATCGGGGATCTGTTTGCAGTTGTAGCGGAACAGTTGACATGAGTTAGGAAGCTTTCGTCACGGAGTGTTTGTATCCGTGAGTCGAGGAGTTTGCTAGGGATTATTTGTTTCCCAAGCGCCAAGGATTATTTGTTTCCTTGGGGTTTGAAACGAGTCGAGGGTTCCTACGGAGGCACTGGTGGCTCTGCGGGTCGACGCGGATCAGGAAGCTCTCGTCAAGGAGTGTTTGTATCCGTGAGTTGAGGATTTTGCTGGGATTATTTGTTTCCCAAGCGCCAAGGATTATTTGTTTCCTTGGGGTTTGAAACGAGTCGAGGATTCCTACGGAGGCACTGGTGGCTCTGCGGGTCGACGCGGATCAGAAGGCTCTCGTCAAGGAGTGTTTGTATCCGTGAGTCGAGGAGTTTGCTGGGATTCTTTGTTTCCCAAGCGCCAAGGATTATTTGTTTCCTTGGGGTTTGAAACGAGTCGAGGATTCCTACGGAGGCACTGGTGGCTCTGCGGGTCGACGCGGATCAGGAGGCTCTCGTCAAGGAGTGTTTGTATCCGTGAGTCAAGGAATTTTGCCAGGGATTATTTGTTTCCCAAGCGCCAAGGATTATTTGTTTCCTTGGGGTTTGAAACGAGTCGAGGATTCCTACGGAGGCACTGGTGGCTCTGCGGGTCGACGCGGATCAGGAGGCTCTCGTCAAGGAGTGTTTGTATCCGTGAGTCGAGGAATTTTGCGAGGGATTATTTGTTTCCCAAGCGCCAAGGATTATTTGTTCCCTTGGGGTTTGAAACGAGTCGAGGGTTCCCACGGAGGCTCTGGTGGCTCTGCGGGTCGACGCGGATCAGGAAGCTCTCGTCAAGGAGTGTTTGTATCCGTGAGTCGAGAAATTTGATGAAGATACTGGTTTCTTCGGAGTTGGACTGAACCGTCGAGATTTAGCTTCGTCTTCTGGCGGAGCCTGCTAGGAGAGTATAGTTCCCTCTTTGTTTACGCCCTTGGATTGTATACAGGGATCGATGTGATCTTAATTGTAGGGCCAAAGTGTTATCATTTCTTCTTTTTATTTTATTTTATTTCCGCGATGCTCTATCATTTCAGCTTTTTATATCGCGAAGGTCGCGACTGCCCGATCATTTCGGCTATTTTTCGCGGTGCCCAATCATTTCGGCTATATTTTTTTTTTTACTCGTTGCTTTTTATTACGAGTTGCCCAATCATTTCGACTATTTTACATGCATACATTTTACTTGCTGCTTTTTATTGCAAGCTGCCCCATCATTTCGGCTATTTCGTATGCATGTGCGGCCTACTGGTTTTTCACCGTAAACCTGAAATTGGACACCGATTTTGGCATCAGCACCGCTGCAACTGGGATATTTCCAGGAGCGAATCATCATTTGCCTCTGTCGTTGTCGAACAAAGGAGGCTTAGCGACCAGGGTTAGAATCCTGTCGGCTAAGGTTTTTGATTTCATGAGCCGTAAGGGTCTCATAAAGGTATTTTTCCCTACACGTCGTGAGGATCTTGTAAGTGTATTTTCTCCTTAGGAATCGTGAGGGTTCTTAAGTGTTTTGTTCCTCTGTAAGTCGTAAGGATCCTACAGGAGGTCTTTCTCCTTGTAAGTCGAGAGGATTTACAAGGGTTGTTTACCATGCAAACATATCCCTAGTTTTAGATGGGACTTAGTTAGGGAAATGTTTATTCGCGCACGTGGATTGTATACAAGGGTCGATATTGAACCACTTGTAGGGCAATGTCGAAAGTTATGGGGGTTGCTTAAGCACAGGTTTAGATCTCTGTAACTTAAGACTTTCAAATCTTATGAGCCGTGAGGGTCCCATAAGAGAGTTCTCCTTACGAGTCGTGAGGATCTCGCAAGTGTATTTTCTCCTTAGGAATCATGGGGATTCCTAAGTGTGTTGCTCCCTTGTGAGTCGTAAGGATCTCACGCAGGTGGTTTCTCCTTATAAGGTCGAGAGGGCCCTATAAGTGTCTTTTAACGAGGTTGCGCCCTTTCGGGTTTTCACAAACACTCGACGGTAGTCCTGCTGTTTTTACTCACGGCGCCCTTTCGGGTTTTCATCCGTGCCCACTTTGCTTATGGACATACCGTTTTTTTTATTTTCTTTTTCTTTCTTTTTTCTTTTTACGAGGTCGCGCCCTTTCGGGTTTTCACGAACACTCGCCGGCAGCCCTGCTGTTTTTACTCACGGAGCCCTTTCGGGTTTTCATCCGTGCCCTTTTTGCTCATGGACATACCGTTTTTTTTTATTTTATATTTTTTTATTTTTATTTT
This sequence comes from Agapanthus africanus, assembly GCA_030015575.1. Taxonomy (NCBI): domain Eukaryota; kingdom Viridiplantae; phylum Streptophyta; class Magnoliopsida; order Asparagales; family Amaryllidaceae; genus Agapanthus; species Agapanthus africanus. The sequence goes on from JASDDO010000031.1 coordinate 505,592,639, forward strand.
TTTTATCTTGTCAGCCAAAGGATGCTGCGGTATTAGTTTAAAGACGTTTCGGTCTGCTATTAGTTTAAGGACATTTCGGTTCATTGTTGAGAAGATTGGCTATTCTTTATGAAGCTTGAGCTTAGGAAGATAGCGAGCGGACATAGTCGTCGTCATCTACCATTGACCTAGGCTGTGGCTCATTAAGCATAGTATTTCTTTAGGAAGCGACCGTTTATCAGCCTGAAAGGCCTTTCGCCGTGCATGTCGATGAGTAGATAGGCCCCACCCTGGTAGACCTTATCTATGATGTACGGGCCTTCATAGTTTGGCTCGAATTTTCCTCGCTTGGCGCGATTGGGGATCATAGGCCTTTTGACTACTAGCACGAGTTCGCCTTGGCGGAATGTCCTCGGTCGGGTCAGTCTTTCATATGAGCGCGTCATCTTTGCTTTATAAGCTTCCAGATTTTGTTGTGCTAGAAGCCGAATTTCATCGAGGGCGTCAAGCTCTTCAAACCGAAGGTGAGCATTTTCTTCGTCTGTCAGCTCGTAGTGGACTGCCACTCGTAACGAGGGTAATTCTATCTCGAGAGGGAGTACTGCTTCCGTCCTAAATACCAACGCGTACGGCGTTGTGTTTGTGGCCGTTTTAAATGTAGTTCGATACGCCCAAAGAGCTTCTTGCAATCTTTCGTGCCAATCTCTCTTATTTCGTGACACTGTTTTCTTCATGATCTTCGTCAAGGTCTTGTTGAAGGCCTCAGCTAGACCGTTAGCTCGCGGATTATAAACTGAGGAATATCTCCATTCTATATTGTGCTGCTGTTTGAAGCGGCTAATTTTATGACTTCGGTAGGCTGGCCCATTATCAGAGATGATCCTTCTTGGGGTTCCAAACCGGTATATGACATGCGTTTTGAAGAAATGGAGGATGTTCTCCGTCTTCACTTCCCTCAACGGTACTGCCTCTGCCCATTTGGAGAAGTAATCAGTCGTCGCCAAGATGAAACGATGTCCCTTGGACGATGCTGGTTCGATGGGGCCGACTATGTCAGTTCCCCACATTTCGAATGACCAACTAGCCACTGTTGGATGCAGTGGATTGGGATGCTGATGGATGAAGTCCCCATGAATTTGGCATGAATGACATTGCCTCGCGTATTCCAGGCAATCCTGCATCATCGTGGGCCAGTAATAGCCCATCCGTTTTATCTTCAACTTCATCTTAGGGCCTGCTTGGTGGGAACCACAGAGTCCGTCATGAACCTCTTGGACGACCCTTCTCGCTTCGTCAGGTCCTAGGCATCTCAGCCACAGAGAATCGAATGTTCTCTTGTATAGAGTATCGTTGACGAAGGCGAAAGACAGAGCTCTTTTTACGAGCTGATGTCTTATGGACGCTTCTTCAGGCATTCGGTGGAACTTGAAGTAATCTGTGAAGACTTCTCTCCAGTCCTCGGTCTTCTAATGGTCTTTTATTTGTAGGGTTGCCTGCTCAGTTGCTCCCTTTTCTTTATATGATTCTGGAGGTATTTCTGCTGGGGCGAGCACTCGACGGCTTTGTATCACGATTCTAACGTCATCGAGGTTCTCGTCAGCCAATTCTTTAGCAAGTTTGGCTAGTGCGTCCGCTTTGCTGTTTTCCGCGCGCGGTATACTTTCCAGCGTGTAGGAGGGAATTTGGGTTAGCAGTTGCTGCACTTTTTCACCGTATTTTACCAATTCCGGTTTGCATGTTTGGTAATCGCCGTTCACTTGACTGACGACTAGCTGGGAGTCCCCATATATGAGGAGGCTCTCAATTCCCATGTCAATGGCGATCTCGAGGCCTGCTATCAAAGCTTCGTATTCAGCTTCATTATTCGTTCTCGGCTCTGTTAAGGAGAAGGCGAAGCGCATTATTCCTCCTTGTGGGGTCACAAAGATGAGTCCTACCCCCGATTTGATCATTGGCGTACTTTGTTTGTGCTTTTTCATGGAAGATGCTCCATCGAAATAAAGCTCCCAACGGGTATCACCAATGTCGATTGCGTCAAACGCATGTCTGTCTGGCAAATCGCAATTTAAAGGAGAATCGGCAGGTATGGGATGCTCAGCAAGGAAGTCGGCGATGGCCTGGCCTTTTACTGCCCTGAGAGGTTGATATGTTATCGAAAATTCCATCAAGAGCAGGGCCCATTTAGCGAGTCGCCCTATCAATATGGCTTTTGACATCAGATATTTGAGAGGGTCCACTTTTAAAATAAGACGGACTTCGTGCGCCAACGCATAGTGCCTAAGCTTTGTTATTGCGAAGATCAACGCCAGGCAGTGTTTTTCAATGGGAGAGTAGTTGCTTTCTGCCCCCAGCAAAACTCGACTTAAGTAGTAGAGTGCTCTTTCTTTCCCCTGATCGTTCTCTTGTGCCCATAATGCGCCTAAGGAACCTTCGAGGGCGGTTGTATAAAGAATGAGAGGCTTCCCCTTAACCGGAGCAGCCAACACCGGCGGATTCTGCAGGTATTGCTTGATCTCGTCCAGTGCGCCTTGGCATTTTTGATCCCAAACGAATGGGGTTCCCTTCTTCATCAGGTGACTATAAGGACGGCACTTTCCTGAAAGGTTGGCTATAAATCGCCGTATGTATGCGAGTTTCCCTTGGAGAGACCGCAACTGTTTGAGAGTCCTCGGCGGAGGCATTTCCATGATTGCTTTAATCTTTGACGGATCTATTTCAATACCTCGGTGTCGAACAACGAATCCCAGGAATTTGCCCGAGGAAACCCCGAACGCACATTTAAGAGGATTCATATTCAAGTTGTATTGCCGAAGGCGTTGAAATACAGTCTTCAGATACTCGAGATGTTCCTCGTATGATTTGCTTTTAACCACGAGATCGTCGATATAGCATTCAACGATTTTGTGTATATGGTCGTCGAAGATCTTTGTCATGGCCCTCTGATAAGTAGCACCGGCATTCTTCAAACCGAAGGGCATCACTTTATAACAAAATATACCAAGAGGAGTCCTGAAGGCTGTATGTTTCTGATCTTCAGGATGCATTTTTATCTGGTTATACCCCGATGAGCCGTCCATGAAGGAGAAAACCTCATGAGTGGATGTATTGTCTATCATCAGTTCAGTGACTGGCACTGGGAAATCATCCTTCGGGCAAGCTTTATTAAGATCCCGGAAGTCTACGCATACGCGCACTGTCCCATTTTTCTTCATCACTAGGAAAATGTTAGCGATCCATTCAGGGTACTGAACTTCTTGAATGAAGCCAGAATCGATTAACTTTTTGACTTCGGTATTTATGCTCATCTCAAGCTCGAGTCGCATTCTTCTCGGTGCCTGTTTGACTGGTTTGACGTTTGGGGATATTGCTAGCCTATGTACAGCGACTTCTGGATCTAGTCCTGGCATCTCGGAATAGTTCCATGCGAAGCAATCTTTATGCTGCGCAAGGACGTCTTTTAATGCAGCCACCCTTTCTTCAGACAGCAGCTCGCTGACGAATGTCGGTCGCGGATCATTTACCGTCCCCAAGTCGATTTTCCTGAGGTTATCTGCGGTGGTATGTATTCCATCTTCCAGCTCTTTCGGTGCTGGGGGAAATTCTGAGATTACCTCATCACCGCTGTTTTCGAGGCACCAAGTGAGGCTGTCCAGGTTCTCGGACTCTTCTTTCAATATCGTTATCATACGACAGGTGCGAATTTTCTGCCAATCCCAATGTGGAACTGGTTTTTCTTTCGCGGCTTCTGGCTCGTGCTTCTGTGGTGGCGCTACCCTCCAGTTGTCAGAAAACGCGAATTTGCCTAGCTGATACTGATCTTCAACCCAATTCTTGAAGGTGAAGCAATCTTCAAGAGGGTGTCCCATTGCTCGATGGTAAAAGCAATAATTTGGGTTGAACACCTCGCCTGCCTGCTCGGGGTGCTTGGACTCTGGCAACGTAAGCATTTGATGTTTTAGAGCGAGATCGAATATCTTCCTTGTTTTGTTCCGAGGAAATGAGTATGCTCGACTCATTTTCTTCCTGAGGGCTAAGTCAATAACGCTCGATTCTCGGATACGTGCTTTCTTAGCTCTGCTTCGTGGTTGTTGAGCGCCTTTTCCGCCCTTTGACTCATTTCTGCCTCCGCGTCGAGCTCTTTTTGTATCAAGTTGACATGGGGCAGCATCTTCGTTCTTTACTGCCTGTTGAAGGAGGCGCTGTGTCTTGGCTTTCTCATAGATTGCCATTTCACGATTGTGATCATCTCGGGCTTTTTGATTCACATCCCTTATAAGTTTGCTCATCTGGTCTTCAAGCGATGGACTGGGCGGTTTTGTATCAGGAACTTTTGCTGGTTCAGGATTAGCGTCCTCCCATTGAGCGTCCGCCTCTTCATCGAAGTCATATATAACATAACAGCTGTTTACTAGCTCCCGTTTCTTTGACCGGATGTACCCAAGCCCTTTTGTTTCTATTCTCCCGTTAGGCAGCTTGCATTGAGTCCCGGGAATGTTCCAGACCTTGTCATAGAATTTGGCTTTTCTAATGGTCTGTGTGAAGGACAGCCCCTGGCGTTTCAGCAGTTTCTTCAAACCTTCGGTATAATATCTGGGAAGACGGATAGGCTGAAGCCTGTCGAACGTGGGATCCGCGCCATGCCAAATTTCTTTTTCCACCTTGTTTTCTTCAGAACGGTAGAATAGGATTGCCTTCTCGCCTTTTCGTCCGGGAGGGATATAGAATGTCTGCAATTCTTCTACGTTGTTGGTGTCGAGTGCATCCAGTTCTTTGTAGTGTTCAAGCGGCACCATGGTTATCTGCAGACTTCGCTCTTCATCAGCGGAAACCCGTATTGAAGGCCGAGCAGGGAATACAACATGAACTTCATCCTTTGAATCACTGCCGAAGATCAATGAAGGAATGGATGGTCCCGGCTTGGCGGATTGGGATGGACCCGCATAAATTATATCCTCTTCCTCCTCAGTGTCACTGCCGAAGATAGGGATGGTGGCGTTAGTCTTGTTCTCCGGCTTATGACACCTTTCCGTGTCTTCAAAACTCGGCAAGAAGTATTTGGCATCTTCATACTTGCGAACTTCATTCACGGAAAACGGATTCAATTCTCCTGCCACAGTGTACTCGAGACCATCCTTACAATATTTCATACACTGATGTTGTGTAGAAGGGATGATATTGTACTCGTGTAGCCATGGTCGGCCAAGCAGAGCATTGTAGCACGTCTTGGCATCTATAACATGGAATTTGATGTCTGTGACGAGCAACCCGAAGCGTAGCGTCAATATAACAGATCCAAGAGTTTTTGATGATTGGGAGTCGAATCCGGAGATGGTGATTTTGTCTCGGGCGAGGTGTTGGACACTCATGCAAATCTCCTTTAACACTCGCACATTGAGTGACGATCCATTATCAACCAAGATTTTACCTATCTTTATGTCATGGCAGTATCCTGAGACATAAAGGGGACGATTGTGTTCGCACGTCCCGAGGAAAAGGTCTTCATCACCAAAAGCAACGTCGGCTGTGTGCACCTCTTCCAATTCATCCTTCATCTTTTGTTCGGCCAGGAAAGCTTGGAATTGGTCCGGATCTTGTAGGGCCTTAATCAAAGAATCCCTCGCCTCTTTTGATAGTAATAGGGCATCAAGAATGCTGAGTTGTGAGGGTAGCTTTCTCAGATGTGCCAAGACATTGTAATCCACTTTATTCTTTTTTGGCGGGTTCTCGGCGTTTAGCTCTTCCAGAACTTAGTCATCTAATACGATGTCTTCAGAGACCTTTTCTTTCCCTTTATCTTTTCTATTCGATGGTCCGAGGTTCTTTTCAGGCAGTGTCCGATTCCGCAGCCGGATATTTTCGCAAACCACTGGCTCCTCTTCTTTTCCCGAAGTTGACTCTTTAAAGAGAGGGGCAAGTTCTAGCTCCTCATCAGAGTCACTCCCAAATGTAGGCATTTGTGACCCGGCAGTGTTAACCATGTGACAATTGCCGGCAGTTCTTTCAAGCTCTTTGGTCGTGTTTCTTTGCTCCCGACGAATTTTACGCTTTTCCCGTTTAAAGCGTTGTTGATTAGCGATGTACCCTTGCCACCATCTATCGAAAGCCTTGCATTCTTGAGTGGGATGCGAGACCTTCTGATGATATAAGCAATAAGAGGGGTGCATTTCTACCACACCAGTCATTTTTCCTTCAGAGGATGGTAGCTTCATGCCCATCGATATGGCCTTAGCAAACCTCTTTTTTATCTTGAATTGGCTCTTGTCGGCGGTGGAGGCATTTTTCTCCAGCGGGATCATCTCAGCTCTTTCCTCAAGTCGCTGGCGCTTGGCCCTTTCGAATATAGCCGTCTCGCGTTCTCGATCAGCTTTGCTTTTCAATCGGGCTTCACTAAGAAACGCGTCAATCATTTCGATTGATAACTCCGGAACCCTTGACTCAGTATTTGCCCCCAGCGTTTTAGGGCCGGAAGTCCCTTCATCGTTCGTGGTCGAATAGGAGATCATATGACAGCTCGCCACATATTCCTCGGATTCATCCGATCAACTTTCCCCCTCATCTTCTTTTTGAAAGACGTGATCAAGGAAATCTTGGAGCGTAATGGGAGTCCGCGCCTTTTGGTTGTACTCATCCAGCGCGTCGATTTGCTTTTGTAAGTCCGTGCGCTTGTCGCCAGGCTTCACGGGCTTCTTAGATTTCTTCTTCTTCTTTTTCGAAGATTTTGACGGCCGGCTATGAATGCTTGAACTACCACCATCGGTCTTCGGAGTCGGTCGTGGCTTCAACATCCCCTCAATAACCTGCGGTTCCAAGGGGTTCTTCCACTTGACCGCTGGACAGGTCTGAAGATCATTTAGCATTCTCCTTGTTTTGGCTGATAATACAACCTCCCAGGGAGCTTCTTCAATGACGGAGCATGTTGCCCCCGGCGTATTTGTCCCCTTAGAGGTGTGGGGCTGCGGAGGATTCACCTTCCATTTGTCAGACAGCGCAAATTTGCCCTGACGGTACTGGTTCTCAAGCCAATTTTTGAAAACGTAGCAGTCCTCAATCGGATGGCCTAGCACTCGATGGTAAGGGCAATAATTGGGCTCGTTGACATCGTTCGGTTGCAACGGACGTTTTGGATCTGGAAGATTTATGAGTCTGTTGCGCAACGCCAGCTCGAATAGCCTCCTCGTTTTATCACGAGGGAAGGAGTAAGGACGTCCCATCCTGTCTTCAAGGGGTACGTATGGGCGTGTATTGTTTGGACGAGCAACCGGCTTCGAGTCGCTCGGTTGTTGTTGGGCATTAGCGACAATGATCGCTTTTCCCTTTCCTTTGTTGTTTCGGAGGTCCGGCTTCGGGAGAGGGGGTTTATAGCCCATCTGGTCCATCTGCGCTAGTTTGTCAATCAAAGCCTGGAAGGTAGTCGGCTTGAAGAACATCATGAACTGCGAGATGGTTGCCTGTGGATCAAGGGTTCCAACAAACATTCCCACCGCTGGAGCTCTTCTATGCGCTGTTCGCACTTCGACCATAGATTACGCCACCGTATAGCGTACAGAACCCATGTCTCGCCGGGTTTTACCCTGGCATTAATCAGTGCCGTCATCGGGGTACGCTCACTAGCACTTGCAAAACGTTGGGTGAAGAGCAGCTCCATCTCCGCAAAGGTTTTAATAGAGTCGTTGGGGAGCTCAGAATACCATTCGAACGCCGTATCTGATAGGCTTCCAACAAACTGGCGAAGCAAAAGCTTTTCGTCGCCGCCGGTGTTACCACAAAGCGCCCTGAATTGGGCAACATGTTGATGGGGATTGCCGGTCCCTTTGTAGACATGAAACTTGGGAATTGTGTAACCCGGTGGGTATTTGATTTGGTCATACCAGCCCGGATATGGCCGCCCCGTTTTTACGACGTGGCCGGCTGCTTCGGCCGCGTGATGAACCTTTATTTGCTGGGCTATATATTCGTCCAGATCAGTTTTAGAGATTGTATCCTCTTTAGCCGTTGATAGAACGGGCTGAGGGTTTGATGTCTCTCCCCTATCATCCCCAAGGACGATCGGGGGTTCTTCAGTCGGGGGATCTTGTTGTATCATCATCCCTATCATGTCCTGGAAGAGGAGGCCCATACGCTGTATATTGGCTGCTTGTTCAGCAGCTTCTTTGTCTCTCTTTTCCAGTACTCGGCGGAGGAACTCGGCGTCGGTCTCTTCCTCTTGGCGTTCATCTAAGGACGTCTCAGGGTTCTCTTTTGGCTCCATGAGTGCACCATTGTAGTCATCATCTCCTGGAGCTTTTGTTGCTGCTCCTGAGCCTTAGTCACTGATCGGGTAAGCGGTCGGTAACCCGTAGAATTACGACTTTCTTCCTTTCCAAAAGCCATATAAACTGTATGAACAATTATGCCCCCTGACTTGGGGCGTTTAAGTTCACTGTTTTCAAACTTTGCCGCTGACGCGGGAGCTTTCTCTGGCTTCCTTCTTTTGTGGGCCATCGAGGTCAAAGGAGCCGTTGGAGTGGGCGTCCTAGCAATTGTTGCCCCCTGCTGTTTAATGGGGCGGTTTTTGTCATTTTCCACCTTTGCCTTTTTCTGGCGATGAAAGTGGTCTGGGTCAATCACGGAGTCTTGAACCCTCCGCCAAACTTTATAAATTTTTGACGACAGCCGTTGAGGGGGCTGTTCCTGCTTTGTCTCCGGAGCTTTTTCCATAGGCGGAGGAGATCTTTTCAACGTAGCAATTGGAGAGTTCTTTCTCACCTTCCTCAGCAATTCAAAGCTGTTCCCAGTTGGAACAGCAGCGTTGACCTCCACCACTGGAGCAGGTGGGGTTAGCCCTGAGGGGGAGTTGCCCCCTGCTTTCCTTACTCGTCGCCAATGGCGACGTCGCGCACGACGAGCCGTTGGGACTGGTTCGGAAATCGAGATGGTTTCTTGTTGCCCTCTGTTTGAGTGTGGGGTAACTGCCGATGTCAGCCTATCGAAGACTGATGCCTTTTGACCAGCTGGGGGAGGAGTGGGAACCATCAATCTTGTGAAGACCGACTCTCTGATGGGAGAAACCGCTTTAACGACTTCCAAAGCAGCGGCCGTTGCCCTCTTTGGGATGGCCACTTTATAGTTCTGACCTAGCCTGGTGAAAACGGAGGCTGTCGGTTTAGTAGCAGGTGACCCGTTGACAAGGGTCGTGGTAGCAGTGAGCCGGTCGAAGACCGACTTTTTGTTCGCTTTCGGTGTGGATATCGGCATAGAGAAGCTTGTAGGTGGGACCATGGTCCCGAAAAACAGGCCGGTGGTGGCCTGGGTCACCTGTTCTACCGGCAAAGCGAGGAAAGAGGCCGCTTGGGGCCCATATGTTACACCTCTCGGTGAGGTGGAGCGTCCGTTGCAGTGGTGCTTCGCGCATTTGGTGCAGTTAGAATCCATGGATGCTTGAGTTCTGCGCCAGACAAAAGACCAAATCTTAGCAACTTGAAATCCAAAGGCAACCATTTAACAAACCGCGATTGGTTCGCGAAGACGACACACGAAGTGTGGAGTGGAAAGAGGAAAAGGTCCCACCGGGCGTGCCAGAATCTGTTCCCCTCCGATTGGCGGCGCAGACTATGCGTCTTGCCTGAGATTCGGGGCAGATGCTATGTGGTTTTATCCGTCTACCTCTCCGAAGATGCCAAGTTGATTTATGGCACCGTGTATCGGAGGTTTAGACGGATGCGGCCGATGTAGCAGACTTCGTCAGATTCCCCCTCAGGGTGAGGGGTTTTTGATTGTGGGGACGCTCTTCCCTGCAGGCGCAAGCCCCTGCAGTTAATTACGTTACCGCATCGCGGTAACAACTTTCTCCTTCTCCAGAATTTCACTTCATGTCGTGTGTGTTTGTTTTATTTGTGGTTGCCCGTGGATTGTATACGGAGACTGAGTAATGCCGTCGCCCGTAGGACGTGGATTAGTCCAAATACGTGTTTGCTTAGATTTGGGTTTGGTGTTTTTAGTTTAAGGGTACATTAGTCGCGTTGCAGCTAAGATCAACTTAAACGTTCGTCAAGGATACGTTAGTCCTGTTTTAGACTAAGATCCACTTAACGTAGTGATTAATTTAATGTATGGCCATCGGGACTCGTCACCTCTTTGACGTCGTTGAGGAATTACAACGACGGATGTCAAAGGAGTTCGGAGATGTACCCTCGAACTAAAGTTGATTGGGAGTTTTATAATCCATTTGAATGTTTAAGGATACGTTAGCCGTGTTTGGGGCTAAGATCAACTTAAACGGGACCGTTTAGATCCAGAAAAAGAGCGTTTGGAAGCTCTATTGCGCCAGTTTAAGGACATGGTGGTCCATCGCCAGTTTAGGGACGTTTCGGTCCGATATTAGTTTAGGGACGTTTCTGTCCGATATTAGTTTAAGGACGTTTCGGTCCAATATTAGTTTAAGGACGTTTCGGTCCGATATTAGTTTAGGGACATTTCGGTCCACGAGTTTAAGGACCCCGCAGTCCATATGGGTGTGTGGTCATTGGGACCTGTCACTTCTTTGACGTCGTTGAGGGATTACAACGACGGATGTCAAAGGAGTTCGGAGATGTACCCTCGAACCGGACGTGAATTGATTTAGGAGAGCCATTTTGCTCAGTCAATTTAATTTAAGGACTTATGGCCACGATTGGGCTAAGTCCATTGCTTTTGCATTGCATTTGCTTTTATTTGGGCTTTGCCCAAAAGGGATGCAGAGCATCAATTTTATTTGGGCCTGTCCCTTTTATTGCTTTGCAATTCATTCTGACCTACTAAGTCTTTTTGACTTGGGCCTAGCCCTTCAAATAATGCATTGCATTTGTGCAAAGCACCAAGAATCTTTTAGATTCAGGAAAAGAAGTGCAGAGCACTTTTTAATTTCTTGATCTAAATTTAGATCAAAGAAAAGAAAAGAAAGAAATCTTTTCTTTCTTTCTGTTTCAGAGAACCAGAGGTTCATAGCAAGTGCAAGACACTATTTTTTTATTATTTTTATTTATTTATTTATCTATTGAAGATCACTAATCTTGTTTTCTAGATCAATGATCTATTCTTTAAGAGAATTTTCTCTTATCTCAAAGGTTTTTACCTTCTTTTAGAGGGTCTGCAGAATTCTCTTCTCTCTTTTTTTTTTAGATCTTGATCCAATTCTCTATCTATTTGAAATGGGATCTGGGGTCCTTTTTATAGTGCTCAAAGATCAGTTAAAAAGATCTTTTCTGAGTGATTCGGGGAATTTTCCCCACCGTTGGATCTTTGATCCAAAGGCACCTGTTTTACAGAAGAAATCTTCTTGTTTTAACAAGAACAGAAAAGATTTCCTTAAATTTTCATTCTGTTGTTGTGCAACTCACCAGCGCGTGACACGTGTCGTGCAGTAAGGCGCTTGAGCAGCTGCGATTGCGCAACTGCGCAGACACGTGTCGCGCAGTGAAGCGCTTGCCCAACAGCGCTTGCGCACCAGCGCAGACACGTGTCGCGCAGCCGTGCGCTTGCGCAGTTGTATTTGCGCAACTGCGCAGACACGTGTCGCGCTGCCGTGCGCTTGCGCAGTTGTGCTTGCGCAACTGCGCAGACACGTGTCTCGCTGCGGTGCGCTTGCGCAGTTGTGTTTGCGCAACTGCGCAGACACGTGTCGCGCTGTCGTGCGCTTGCGCAGTTAAGTGTTACTTATGTTTTTAAAGAGCCTTGCTCTGATCGGACGTATCGCCTTGGGCGTTGTGCTGCCGTGTCAACTTCTGACACGTGGCACATTGCGCGCAGCGCACGGGAACCGAAGCGTTGCTTCAAAATTTGAATTTTCAAAATTCAAACAGAGCCTTGCTCTGATTGGGGGAACACCGGTGATGAAGAAAAATGGGACAGTGCGCATATGCGTACACTTCCGGGATCTTAATAAAGCTTGCCCGAAGGACGATTTCCCAGTGCCAGTTACTGAACTAATGATAGACAATACGTCCACTCACGAGGTTTTCTCCTTCATGGACGGCTCGTCAGGATATAATCAGATAAAAATGCATCCCGAAGACCAGAAGCACACCGCTTTCAGGACTCCTTTGGGTATATTCTGCTACAAGGTGATGCCCTTCGGTTTGAAGAATGCCGGTGCGACCTACCAAAGGGCTATGACGAAGATCTTCGATGACCTGATATATGAAATCGTCGAATGTTATATCGACGACCTCGTGGTCAAGAGCAAATCATACGAGGAACATCTCGAGCATCTAAAGACTGTATTTCGACGCCTTCGACAATACAACTTGAAGATGAACCCCCCTCAAATGTGCATTCGGAGTTTCCTCGGGCAAATTTCTGGGATTCATCGTCCGACACCGGGGTATCGAAATAGATCCGTCAAAGATCAAGGCGATCATGGAACTGCCTCCGCCAAGGACCCTCAAACAGCTGTGGTCTCTCCAAGGGAAGCTCGCATATATACGGTGATTTATAGCCAACCTTTCAGGAAAGTGCCGTCCCTATAGCTACCTGATGAAGAAGGGAACCCCATTCGTCTGGGACCAAAAATGCCAAAGCGCGCTAGACGAGATCAAGCAATACCTGCAGAACCCGCCAGTGTTGGCTGCTCCGGTCAAGGGAAAGCCCCTCATTCTTTATACAACCGCCCTCGAAGGTTCTTTAGGCGCGTTATGGGCACAAAAGAACGACCAAGGGAAAGAAAGAGCACTCTACTACTTAAGTCAAGTTCTACTGGGGGCAGAAAGCAACTACTCCCCCATTGAAAAACATTGCCTGGCGTTGATCTTTGCGATAACAAAGCTTAGACACTATGCGTTGGCACATGAAGTCCGTCACATTTCGAAGGTGGACCCCCTTAAATATTTAATGTCAAAGGCCATATTGACGGGGCGACTCGTTAAATGGGCACTGCTCTTGATGGAGTTCTCGATAACTTATCAACCTCTCAAGGCAGTGAAAGGCCAGGCCATCGCCGACTTCCTCGCTAAACATCCGACACCCGCCGATTCTCCCCTGAACTGCGATCTTCCAGACGAACATGCGTTTGACACGATCGACAGTGGTGATACCCGGTGGGAGCTTTATTTCAATGGAGCATCTTCCGTGAAGAAGCGCAAACAAAGTACCCCTATAATCAAATCGGGGGTAGGGCTCATCTTTGTAACTCCACAAGGAGGGATAATGCGTTTTTCTTTCTCCCTAAAAGCGCCGATGACAAACAATGAAGCCGAATACGAAGCTCTGATAGCAGGCCTCGAGATTGCCATCGACATGGGAATTGAAAGCCTCCTCATATATGGAGATTCCCAACTGGTCGTTAGTCAAGTAAACGGCGACTACCAAACGTGCAAGACAGAATTGGTGAAGTACGGCGAAAAAGTGCAACAATTGTTGACCCAAATTCCTTCCTACACTTTGGAGAACATACTGAGCGCGGAAAACAGCAAAGCGGACGCGTTGGCCAAGCTCGCTAAAGAATTGGCTGACGAGAACCTCGATGACGTCAGAATTGTTGTACAAAGCCGTCGGGTGCTTGCCCCAGCAGAAATACCTCCGGAATCATCCGAGGAAAAGGGAGCGACAGAGCAGACAACCTTACAAATAAAAGAACGAGAAAAGGATGAGGACTGGAGGGAAGTCTTCATAGACTACTTTAAGTCCCATCGAATGCCCGAAGATGCGTCCGCAAGACATCAGCTCATGAAACGAGCTCTGTCTTTCGCCTTCGTCAATGATACTCTATACAAGAGGTCGTTTGATTCTCTGTGGCTGAGATGCCTCGGACCTGACGGAGCGAAAAGAGTCGCTCAGGAAGTTCACGACGGACTCTGCGGTTCTCACCAAGCAGGCCCGAAGATGAAGTTGAAGATCAAACGGATGGGCTACTATTGGCCCACGATGATTCAGGACTGCCTCGAATACGTAAAGCAATGCCACTCGTGCCAAATTCATGGGGACTTCATCCACCAGCATCCGAATCCACTACATCCAACGGTGGCTAGCTGGCCGTTCGAAATGTGGGGAACTAACATAGTCGGCCCCATCGAACCAGCGTCGTCTAGAGGACATCGTTTCATCCTGGCGACGACTGATTACTTCTCCAAATGGGCAGAAGCAGTACCGTTGAGGGAAGAGAAGACGGAGAATATCCTCCATTTCTTCAAGACACACGTCCTATATCGGTTTGGAACTCCGCGACGGATCATCTCTGATAACGGGCCAGCTTATAGAAGCCACAAGATCAGTCGCTTCGCACAGCAACACAATATAGACTGGAGATATTCCTCGGTTTATAATCCGCGAGCTAACGGTCTAGCTGAGGCCTTCAACAAGACCTTGACAAAGATCATGAAGAAAACGGTGTCAAGAAATAAGAAAGACTGGCACGAAAGACTGCAAGAACCTCTCTGGGCGTATCGAACTACATTCAAGACGGCCACAAACACAACGCCGTACGCGTTGGTATTCGGTACGGAAGCAATACTCCCTCTCGAAATAGAGTTACCCTCTCTAAGAGTGGCAGTCCACTGCGAGCTAACAGATGAAGAAAATGCTAACCTTCGGCTTGAGGAGCTTGATGCCCTCGATGAGACCCGGCTCATAGCGCAGCAAAATCTGGAGGCCTATAAAGCAAAGATGACGCGCTCATATGAAAGACTGACCCGACCAAGGACATTCCGCCAAGGCGAACTTATGCTAGTGGTCAAAAGGCCTATGATCCCCAATCGCGCCAAGCGGGGAAAATTCGAGCCAAACTATGAAGGCCCGTACATCATAGATAAAGTTTACCAGGGTGGGGCCTATCTACTCCTGGACATGCACGGTGAAAGGCCTTTCAGGCCAATAAATGGTCGCTTCCTAAAGAAATACTATGCTTAATGAGCCACAGCCTAGGTCAATGATAGATGACGACGACTATGTCCACTCGCTATCTTCCTCAGCTCAAGATTTATAAGCAGTAGTCAACTTTCTCAATGCTGGACCGAAACGTCCTTAAACTAATAGCGGACCGAAACGTCCTTAAACTAATACCGCAGCATCCGTAGGCTGACAAAATAAAAAAATATATATAAATATATATATATATATATATATAAATAAATAAAAACGGTATGTCCATAAGCAAAAAAGGGCACGGATGAAAACCCAAAAGGGCGCAGTGAGTAAAAACAGTAGGACTACCGGCGAGTGTTCGTGAAAACCCGAAAGGGCGCGACCTCGTAGAAAAAAAAAGAGAAGAAGAAAATAAATAAAAATATATATAAAATAAAAACGGTATGTCAATGTCCATAAGCAAAATGGGCACGGATGAAAATCCGAAAGGGCTCCATGAGTAAAAACAGCAGGACTACCGGCGAGTGTTTGTGAAAACCTGAAAGGGCGCAACCTCGTTAAAGGACACTTACAGGGTCCTCTCGACTTTGTAGGGAGAAACCACCCGCGTGAGATCCTTACGACTCACAAGGGGGCAACACACTTAGGGATCCTCATGATTCCTAGGGAGAAAATACACTTGCGAGATCCTCACGACTTGAAAGGAGAACTCTCTTATGGGACCCTCACGGCTCATAAGATTTGAAAGTCTTAAGTTACAGAGACCTAAACCTGTGCTTAAGCAACCCCCACAACTTCCGAGATTGCCCTACAAGTGGTTCAATACTGACTCTTGTATACAATCCACGGGCGCGAATAAACATTTCCCTAACCAAGATCCATCCGTGACTGGGAATATGTTCGCATGACCCTTGTAAGTCCTCTCGATTTACAAGGAGAAAACCCTCCTGTAGGATTTTTACGACTTACAGAGGAACATGCACTTAGGAATCCTCACGATTCCTAAGGAGAAAATACACCTACAAGATCCTCACGACTTGTAGGGAGAAATACCTTTGTGAGACCCTTACGGCTCATGAAGTTAAAAGCCTTTGTCGACAGGACCTTAACCCTGTTCGCTAAGCCACATTTGTTCAACATCGACGGAGGCAAATGATGATTCGCTCCTGGTAATATCCCAGTTGTAGCGGTGCTGATGCCGAAATCAGTGTCTAATTTCAGGTTTACGGTGAAAAGCCGGTAAGCCGCACATGCATACGAAATAGCCGAAATGATATGGCAACTTGCAATAAAAAGCAACAAGTAAAAAAAAACATATGCATACGAAATAGCCGAAATGATTGGGCAACTCACAATAAAAAAGCAGCGAGTGAAAATAAAATAAATAGCCGAAATGATTGGGCACCGCGAAAAATAGCCGAAATGATTGGGCAATCGCGACCTTCGCGATATAAAAGCTGAAATGATAGAGCATCGCGGAAATAAAACAAAAAAAATGATGATAAAACTTTGGCCCTACAGCTGAGATCACATCGATCCCTGTATACAATCTAAGGGCACAAACAAAGAAGGAACCATACTCTCCCAACAGGCTCCGCCAGAAAACGAAGCCAAATCTCGACGGTTCATCCCAACTCCGAAGAAACCAGTGTCTTCGGCAAATACCTCAACTCAGGGAAACAAACAATCCTTGACGAGAGCCTCCTGAGTCGCGTCGACTCGCAGAGCAACCAGTGCCTCCGTGGAAAATTCCCGATTCGTTTCAACACCACGGAAACAAATAATCCCTGGCGCTAGGGAAACAAATAATCCTTGGCAAATACCTCAACTCAAGGAAACAAACAATCCTTGATGAGAGCCTCCTGATTCGCATCGACTCGCAGAGCAACCAGTGCCTACGTGGGAAATTCTCGATTCGTTTCAACACCAGGGAAACAAATAATCCCTGGCAAATACCTCAACTCAGGGAAACAAACAATCCTTGACGAGAGCCTCCTGATCCGCGTCGACTCGCAGAGCAACCAGTGCCTCCGTGGGAATTTCTCGACTCATTTCAACACCGGGGAAACAAATAATTCTTGGCGCTAGGGAAACAAATAATCCTTAGCAAATACCTCAACTCAGGGAAACAAACAATCCTTGATGAGAGCCTCCTGATCCACGTCGACTCGCAGAGCAACCAGTGCCTCCGTGGGAAATTCTCGACTCGTTTCAACACCAAGGAAACAAATAATCATTGGCACCAGGGAAACAAATAATCCTTGGCAAATACCTCAACTCAGGGAAACAAAAAATCCTTGACGAGAACCCCCTGATTCGCGTCGACTCACAGAGCAACCAGTGCCTCCGTGGGAAATTCTCGATTCGTTTCAACACCAGGGAAACAAATAATCCTTGGCGTTAGGGAAACAAATAATCCTTAGCAAATACCTCAACTCAGGGAAACAAACAATCCTTGATGAGAGCCTCCTGATTCGCGTCGACTCGCAGAGCAACCAGTGCGTCCGCGGGAAATTCTCGACTCGTTTCAACACCAGGGAAACAAATAATCCCTGGAAAATACCTCAACTCAGGGAAACAAACAATCCTTGACGAGAGCCACCTGATTCGCGTCGGCTCGCAGAGAAACCAGTGTCTCCGCGGGAAAATTCCCGATTCGTCTCAACTTGCAAGATGAAGCCTCAGGCAGCAGGGACTAAAAAACTTGCTTCCTGAACAATGGGACCCTGCAACTCGATCTAAAACGGTCACTTACATACTATTCACGGGTCTCACTCTCCGAAGTCGAGTTTCGACAAGGAGGGAAACAACCGCTTACGAGTCCTCTCGACTCGTAAGAGAGAAAAATTCTCTTACAGGATCCTTACGACCTATAAGAGAAAACACACTTAGGAATCCTCACGACTCCTAAAGAGAAAAACCCACCTACGAGATCCTCTCGATCCGCAGGGAGAAAAATCTCTATAAGACCCTCACGGCTCATAGAGTTGAAATGTCTTAGACAACAGATCTGAACCTGCGGCCTAAAGCCATCGCTATCTTTTGGAAAAACTAAGTTATCTTACTCTATTATCGGTCAAATGTGTTTATCAAGATAGCATGCTGATAATAAGAGAAAGAAGAAAGCAACAGAAAAAGCATCCGATTTACATTTGATCAAGCGTTCAAGACACATTCATTCATGCATAGGCAAAAGACTCGGAAAAAAAAAAAAATAAAGACAAGCTGGGATAAATTTTTTCCATTAATATTGCCAGAAGTTCTTACAATCATAAAAGCAATAAACGAAAGTTACAATGGAATAACCTCAGATCCAGGGCACGGATTGAGGAATTCAAAAGTATGGCCATTCAAAGTTCTTCTGGCCTTTCGGATTATTCTCGTGCGCAACCTCTCGCGCTCCTGTGTGTCGAGATCCTCGGCAAGCCCGCCCGGTCTTCGGTAAGCAGCAACTATCGTCGTCTGCTGGAAAATTTGATGCAGGATGTCGATGAGGCTATCTCGCCGTTTCTTCGAGATAAGCCCCGACAGGTACACAGAATGCACCTTGTCCTCGGCATCATCCAGCGCATTGAGCGGTAGGGCCTCATGGAATCCCGGGAGTGCCCTCCAGATCGCTCCCAACACGACTTTCAAGAGAGCGGAGCGGCGGGGGAGCAACCAACCAAGACGTGCGTTCAGACGACCCATGACCTCCGCACACTGGGCATCCGTAAACTCCTGGTTCTGATGATGGCCCTGTGCGCGGATATCCTCGTAAGTGATGAACTCGTGCAAACAGTATAGACGCACCGCCATTATGTCTGGAGAAAACATCACAAGAAGATTAGCGATATAAAAAATACAGAAGAAAGTTAAACTTCTCGAGAGCAATGCTCTGCAAACAGGAGTGACTGTCAAAATCCTAATAAGGGGAATTTAAAGAAATCCCCCGAGAACTCTGAGATCCTTATTATTAAAAAGATGATATAATCCATTAAATACAAAACTCCATTGTTAATTTTCATTATTCATAATCAAACTCTTAAGAGTTCATCATTTTTAGATCAAAGAGATCTATGTTTTGACAAAGATGCAAGGTTCTGTTCATGGGTCAAGAAACCCTGAAACAGATTCTTGAGAGCAAGGATCTATTGGTGAAACCCCAGAAGGGTTTTCTTTAGATCAAAGATCTATGAAAGCAAATCTCTATTAATTAAAATTGATTTAATTCAAGACTAATTCTTACCTAAATAGTTTCTTTTAAAGAAAATCTAAGAGTTCTTAAAAACAAGAGCAGGGCTATGAGATTCTGAAAATAAAATTTTTGGAGATGATGATCATCTGTGAAGGACCAAAGGTCCTATTTATAGGCACCAAATGCCCTTTCAACTTCCAAAAGTTACCGCAACGGTTGGAATTCTGCCACCGTTGCGCTCGCGTTTGGGACCACGTAAGCGCAACGGTGGGGGGGCATTTGTTTACCCGAATCAGAGCAAAGCTCTGTTCAAATTCCAAGGCGGAAGATGAAGCAACTTCCCCCGATGAGAGCAAAGCTCTACTTTGGAAATTTAAACTTTAATAAAGGAAGCAACGATTCAGTTGCGCAGGCGCTGTGCTGCGCGACACGTATCTGCGCGGTTGCGCGGGCATAGCTGCGCAAGCGCTGCGCGACACGTATCTGCGCAGTTGCGCAAGCGCAGCTGTGCAAGCGTTGCGCTGCATGACACGTGTCTGCGCAGTCGCGCAAGCACAGCCGCGCAAGCACAGCGCTGTGCGACACGTGTCTGCGCAGTTGCGCAAGCACAACTGCCCAAGCGCTGCGCTGCGTGACACGTGTCAAGCGCTGGGGCGTTTATGCCAAACAGAATTAAAATTCTAATAAGATCTTTCTGTTCTTGTTAAAACAAAAAGATTTTCTTCTGTAAAACAGAAACCCTTGGATCAAAAATCCAACGGTGGGAAAAATTCCCCAAATAACTCAGAGAAAAATCTCTTTAACAAATTTAACTAATTTGTGGGCACTATAAAAAGGACCCTAGACCTCAATTCAAAGGGATCAACATTTTTGAGAAATCAAGAGTTTCAAACAGAGAGAAGTCTGAAAAAGTTTCAAGAAAAAGGTAAAAAACCTTCATAAAATAGAAGAAATTTCTTCTAATAGATCATTGATCTAAGAACAAGATCAATGATCTTCACATAATAAACAATGCTTTGCACTTCTCATGAACCACTGGTTCTTTAAAACAAGAAAAACAAGAAATACTTGTTTTCTTTGATTCTCATTAGATCGAAGAAAACAAACAGTGCTTTGCACTTTATCATGAACCATTGGTTCTAAAAAAGATTCTCAAATCATAGTGTCTTGCATTTGCAAACTGCGCTGTTGCGCTCCTGGATTGGCGCAAGCCCCCAGAGCGCGCCACGTGTCAGTAGTGCAAGCGCAGCGCATTAGCGCAGCACACTGCGCTTGCGTGACACGTGTCAACACCACAAGCGCTTGCGCTCTCTGATTGGCGCAAAGAGCCTAACAAATGCAATGCATTTCTTAAAGGGCCAGGCCCAAATCAAAAAGACCTAGTAGGCCTAATTAAATTGCAGTGCAATAAAAAGGGCAGAGCCCAAACAAAATAGATGCTCTGCATCACTTATAAATGGGCAGAGCCCAAACAAAACAAAAATAATGCAGTGCTGTTTCCTGATTTAAAATCAGGAAAGCTTCTGGGAAAAGCTTCAGAGGAGGGTCACGTGCTTACACGTGACTAGCGGCCACGTGTTAGCACGAGACACCTAAAAAGCATCATCAGGTCGAGTTCAGTCTCCTAGCTACGCTGAAGAAAATGGGCTTCAGAAAGAGTCACGTGCTCCCACGTGACCAGGGTCACGTGGTGACACGTGACATTTAATGCAAGCGTCCAACACGCAAGTTCTCTGATCGAGTCAAGAAAAAGGGTTCAGAAAGAGTCACGTGCTCCCACGTGACCAGGGTCACGTGTCGGCACGTGACGTTCAAGGCAACAAGCGCGTTTCCAGAACAACCAAGGAAAGAGAGTTCAAATAAAGGGTCACGTGCTCACACGTGACCAGGGGTCACGTGGTAGCACGTGATGTTTAAGCAGCAATCAGAAGACACAGTGCAGAAGGCTCGTTCCAAAGGGGGTCACGTGTGAGCACGTGACCATGAATCACGTGGTCACACGTGACCGGCTTCCAAAGCCCATGTTGACGACAGAATTAAATTCTGAAGGAAATTCGAATCTTTCCAAAGGAAAGTAATTATCTGGGACCAATCAAATTAAAGATTCAGAGACGATTAAAGATCATCTATCTATGGAAAATCGCGGCTTTGGGAAAGATTTCCCCCTTAAATCTAACCAGAATATCAAAGGAGAATCTCTGGATTTAAGATCCAATGGTGAATAAAATTCACCTAATAATCCAAAGGCCCAAAATGAATGATGGATGCAAATCAAATCTCCCAATGAAGATTCGTCAAAAACTGATTGATGCGGCTGCCTCTCCTATAAATAGGAGCCAAGAGACACAAAAAAGACATACATGCGCAGAGAAGAAAAGGAGAAAAGGAGAAGAGCTTTGATACTTCGAAAAGACTCAGATCTTCTGCAAAAAAAAAAAAACCCTAGGTAAGAAAGGGAAGCCCTTTTGAAAGAAGCAGAATTTAATTCTCAACAGAGTTTAACTCTGATAATATAAAAGCAGAAGAACTTATTTCTTCTCTCTTTGATAGAGGATCTGCAAAGTGCACATCTCCCCTTAAGGTTGAGAATTTAATTCTCAATGGGTTGAGATCCTGCCATGCAGATCCAAAACATAGAGAAGGAGTGCAAACTCGAGAATTTAATTCTCACAGAACTATAGGAATTTAATTCCTCCAAAATAAAGTAGGGCTAAACCCTATATCATGGGAATTTAATTCCTTCAGAACAAAAAAAAGAGATAGGGTTTAACCCTAATTAAACAACGGGAATTTAATTCCCTTAATCATCATTTCCTCAAAAACTTTTATTAGGGTTTAACCCTATTCAGCCCTTCACATAAACGAGGAATTGAACTCCCACAGAAGATTCAGAGTTAAACTCTATTCCAGAATACAAGTCTTCAAAAGAAAGAAGGATTTAATTCCTCTGAAATTAAAAGTTTCTGGAATTTAATTCCTGAAAAAGGAGTAACAAATCTTCTAAAAAACCACATTAAGGCAGGGTCACGTGTCACCACGTGACCCCTCCCCTAAAAAAGCCTTACAGAAAACCCCTTTTGAGGCAGCACCCTACGTGACCCACGTGACTTTCAGCAGAAGCCTTAACACATAGGCATTTGAATGCCCGTCACGTGCTGACACGTGATGCTATCAAAGACGCAGTAACTTCAGCAGAACAAATGAAGGAAGGGCGCTCTCACGTGCTGCCACGTGACCCCTCTTGTCCCAGTGTTTAACACTAAATTGAAACCCTCGAACTCAGTGTTAAAATGCTGTTGGGCCTTAGTGTTCAACACTAATTAAAAAGCTTTATCTGCAGTGTTCAACACTGATTACCTTAGTATTAAACACTAATCTGAGATCTTTATTTGCAGTGTTCAACACTGATCTGTTTTAGTGTTTAACACTAATTTGAGAAGCCTTATTGCTGGTGTTTAACACCAATTATTTCTTAGTGTTAAACACTAACTTGTTAACCGCATTCCCAGGGTTCAACACTGATTGCTCTGTAGTGTTTAACACTAGGCTTTGGCCCAATTGGCTAAATGGATAGAGGCAAAGCCTCTCCTTCAATGGACCAGCAAGAAGTCAATGTTCCAGACCTGACTGGACTTAGCCCAAGCTGGCCATAAGTCCTCAATTTGTGATTGACTGGGCTAATGAACTCATAACATAATTGATCAGTCTTGACCCAAATTGGGCCAGGGACTATTTAATCCACCCCGGTTCTAGGGTACATCTCTTCACTCCTTTGATACTTGGCATTGTAATCCCTCAATGTCTTCAAAGAGGTGACGGGTCCCGAAGACCATTCATGATATGGACTGTGGGGTCCTTAAACCCATGCATAATACAAAATTCCTGGTTACGTGGAACGTGGATAACGTCACTCTTTGACCCCGCGGAAAACGTCCAGAGCGGATCCTGGTCCTCGCAGAGCACGGCAGTGAACCCGTGTGAAGCATCCAGAGCGGAGCCTGGTCCTCGCCTAGCACGGCAGTGAACCCGTGTGAAGCATCCAGAGCACATACCGGACTGTGGAGTCCTTAAACCCATGGACTATGACGTCCTTAACCTTGACCGAGATGTCTTAAAACTAACAATGGACCGCAATGTCCTTAAACTACCCATGGACCGCAATGTCCTTAAACTACCCATTGACCGAGATGTCCTTAAACTACCCATGGACCGCAATGTCCTTAAACTACCAACGGACCGAAATGTCCCTAAACTACCCATGGACCGCAATGTCCTTAAACTACCCACGGACCGCAATGTCCCTAAACTAGAACAATTGAGCCCTCCATATGCTCTTTTGTCGGATCTAAACGGTCCCGTTTAAGTTGATCTTAGCCTCCAAAAATGGCTAACGCGTCCTTAAACCTTCAAACAGATTGGACTACGAATCCCCTAAATTAACTCCGGCTTGAGGGTACATCTCTGAACTCCTCTGACATCCGTCGTTGTAATCTTTCAACGTCGTCAGAGAGGTGATGGGTCCCGACGGCCATACATACGATGGACCACCATGTCCCTAAACTGGAACAATAGAGCCCAAATGCTCTTTTGTCGGATCTAAACGATCCCGTTAAGTTGATCTTAGTCTCAAACTGGACTAACGTATCCTTAACAAACGTTTAAGTTGATCTTAGCCTCAAATATGGCTAACGTGTCCTTAAACCAAACCCCCAAACCCAAATTTAAGATAATGCGGATTTGGACTAGTCCACGCCCTACGGGTGACGACATAACCTAGTCTCCGTAAACAATCCACGGGCAATAAAACAAACACCCACGACACGAAGTGACCATCTGGAGAAGGAGAAAGTTGTTACCGCAATGCGGTAGCGTAATTAACTGCAGGGGCTTGCGCCTGCAGGGAAGAGCGTCCCCACAATCAAAAACCCCTCAAATGAGGGGGAATCTGACGAAGTCTGCTACATCGGACGCATCCGTCTAAACCTTCGACACATGGTGCCATAAATCAACTTGGCATCTTCGGAGGGGTGGACGGATAGCACCAATTAGCATCTGCCCCGAACCCCAGGCATTCGGACGTCCCGACGTCCCGGCCGCCGTTCGGAGGGGAACAGATTCTGGCACGCCCGGTGGGACCTTTTCTTCTTTCCACTCCACACTTCGTGTGTCGTGATTCGCGAACCAATCGCGACTCGCTAATAGTTGCCCTTGGGTCTCAAGGTACTGAGAATTGGCATCTTGCTTATTGCAGAAACCAAAGGATCGATGGCTTTCATCCCTGCGAAATCCTCCAACTGCTCAGACGGCAACTGCAGCCGACGCTCTGCCTCGCCAGGAGGTATAGCCTATGGACCCCAAGCTGCTTCGCTGTTCACAATGCCGGTGGAACAGGTCACCCGCGCCACTACAGGATTGTTTTTTGGGACCATGATCCCGCCGACAAACTTTACCGCTCCAGTGCTGGCAAAGGAAACTCTCAAGAAGTCGGTCTTTGATCGTCTTACCCCTACCGCGGCTCCTCTCAACGAGCCGCCCAACGTCAACGCCTCGGTCTTCTCTAGACTGGGCCAGGAATCATGCGAGCTCATTACGGGGCCTACAATCTCAAAGAAGGCTACTTCTAAGAAAGTGACCGCTCCCATCCCCGAAATCGCCAAGGCAACCTCTCCAGCCAAAAAGTCAGTCTTTACAAGATTGACGGCTCCGGCCTTTGCTCCCGCTGCACAAAGGACATCGGTCTTTGACAGGCTAACACCGACAACGACCCCCCACCTACACAGGGGGCAAGACGAAACCATTCTTACCGCTGACCCTACACCGTCCGCTCGACACTCTCGACGTCGCCATTGGCGCCGAGTGAGGAAGGCTGGGGGCAACTCCCCCTCCGGATTGACTCCACCAGCCCCGGCGGTAGAAGTTGATGCTGCTGTTCCAACTGGAAACAGCTTTGAAATACTAAATAAGGTGCGAAGGAATTCCCCTACCGCAGTGCTGAAGAGGTCTCCTCCCCCATCAGAAAAGGTGGTGGAAATAGAATCAGAACAGCCCCGATCTCCTCAACGGCTGTCTTCCAAAATCTATAAGGTTTGGCGGCGGGCCCGGGACTCAATCATCGATCCAAACTTCTCCCGCCAGCATAAGAAGCTGAAGATCCAACCGAAAGCTGGTCACCAGGCGAAAACCCAAAAGGCTGTTTGGATGCCCGCCTCGACGGCCCCCTCAACCTCCATGGCTCATAAAAGGAGGGAGCCCGAGAAGATCCCTCGACGTGCAACGACGGCTAAAAGCAACAAGCCCGGACACCCTAAGTCTGGGGGCATGATGGTCCACACCGTATACATGGCCTCCGGAAAGGAGGAGAGCCGCACTTCTACAGGCCACCGACCGCTAACCCGATCCGTAACGAAATCCCAGGAGCAGCAACAAAAGCTCCAAGAAATGATGAATGCTATGGCCGCGCTCACCGGGCCAAAGGAAAACCCAGAAGCGTCCTCAGACGCACGCCGGGAGGAAGAAACCGACGCTGAATTCCTTCGCCGGACGCTGGAGAAAAGGGACAAAGAGGCTGCTGAACAAGCGGCCAACATACAACGGATGGGCCTTCTCTTTCAAGACGTGATAGGAATGATGATCCAGCAGGACCTACC
This sequence comes from Agapanthus africanus, assembly GCA_030015575.1. Lineage (NCBI taxonomy): Eukaryota > Viridiplantae > Streptophyta > Magnoliopsida > Asparagales > Amaryllidaceae > Agapanthus > Agapanthus africanus. The sequence continues at coordinate 505,618,253 of JASDDO010000031.1, forward strand.
CGCCGAAGATCCTCCGATTGTTCTTGAAGACGACCGAGGAGAGACGTCAAATCCACCACCAGCCCTCTCAACGGCCAAGGAAGAGACGATCTCTAAGGCTGACTTGGCTGACTACATAGCCCAGCAAATCCGAGTTCATCACGCGACTGAGGCAGCTGGTCAAATCGTGAAAACCGGACGGCCGTATCCAAGCTGGTACGATCAAATCAAATACCCGCAAGGCTATACGATACCGAAATTCCACGTGTATAAGGGGACCGGCAATCCCCATCAACATGTCGCCCAGTTTCGGGCCCTATGCGGTAACACCGGCGGTGACGATAAATTGTTGCTTCGCCAATTCGTGGGCAGCTTGTCAGAGACAGCGTTCGAATGGTATTCAGAACTCCCGAACGATTCCATCAAAACGTTCGCTGAAATGGAGTTGTTGTTCACTCAGCGATTTGCAAGTGCCAGCGAACGCACCCCAATAACCGCACTTATTAACGCCAGGGTAAAACCGAGTGAAACCTGGGTCCAGTACGCTATACGCTGGCGGAACTTGTGGTCGAGATGTGAGCAGCGCATCGAGGAAGCACCTGCGGTGGGCATGTTCGTGGGAACTCTAGACCCTCACGCAACTATCTCCCAGTTTATGATGTTCTTTAAGCCAACCACATTCCAGGCTCTGATCGACAAGTTAGCTCAGATGGACCAGATGGGTCATAGACCACCTACACCGAAGTCGGAGCCTCGGAATGACAAGGGTAAAGGAAGGGCAACCTTTGTCGCGAATGCCCAACAGCAACCTAACGCCCCGAAATCGACGGATCAACTGGAGGAAAGACGCCGGTACTATAATGAGAAAATGAAGCGTCCCTACTCGTTCCCACAAGACAAGACGAAGCGGTTATTCGAGTTGGCAATACGCAACAGACTTATAAACCTACCAAATCCAAGGCGACCGCCACAACCCACCGAGATGAATAACTCCAACTACTGCCCTTATCATCAGACGGTAAGCCATCCGATTGAAGATTGCTTCGTCTTCAAAGGATGGATCGAAGATCAATACCTCCAAGGGAAGTTTGTACTGTCCGAAAAATGGAAGGTGAACCCACCACAACCACATACTCCTAAAAAGGCCGATACACCGGGGGCAACCTGCTCCCTCATCGAAGACGCTCCATGGGAGGTCGTGCTATCAACGAAGACCAAAAGAATGCTGAGAGACCTCCATGCATGCCCTGCGATCGAATGGAAGGACCCTCTTGAACCTCAAATTATCGAAGGGATGTTGAAGCCCCGCACCATTGCAAAGACTCGTGATAAGGGCCCAAATACTCACGCCCAACCGTCAAAATCTTCAAAGAAAAAGAAGAAGAAATCCAAGAAGCCCGCGAAGCTTGGAGACGAGCGAACAAACTTGCAGAAGCAAATCGATGCGCTGGAAGAATACAATCAAAAGGCGCGAACTCCTGTCACACTGCGAGAGTTCCTTAGTCACATCTCGCAAGGTGGAGATGATGAAGAGAGCTCGTCGGACGAATCCGAAGAGTATGTGGCAAGTTGCAACGTGATCTCCCACTCGTTTACCGACGATGAGAAAACTCCTAGCACCAGGAAGTTGGAAACGGAACCTGAGCCAGAGCGTGCGAGGCTGACAACCGATATGATCAATGCCTTCCTAGACGAGATTCGTCTAAAGAGTAAAGCGGATCAGGAGCGCGAAATGGCAACGCCAACGGGAACCAGAGGCGGGCGACCGGACGGAAGAGTGGAGTTACCCCTGCCAGAACAAAAGGCATCCGAAGTGGACAAGAAAATATTCAAGACAAGGAAAAGGTTCGCCAAAGCCGTGTCAATGGGAATGATGCTACCACCTTCGGAAGCAAATACGCACGACGGGGCGGAGAGGCACCCTGACTATTGCGCATATCACCGGAAGATCTCACACCCCACGGAGGAGTGCGATGCCTTCAAAATATGGTGGCGAGGATATGTTATCCGTCAGCAACAGTTTAAGCGCATGAAACGCAAAAGCCGTCGGGAGCGAAGGAGTACTGTCGAAGGGCACAACAAGACTACTGGCAACTGTTACATGGTTGACGCCAGAGGGTCACAAGTTCTCACCTTTGGGAGCGACTCTGATGAAGAAATGGCTCTGGGCCCTCTCTTTACAGAATCCGTCCTAGGAAAAAAGGGGGAATCAGAGGCCTGCGAGAACATCCAGCTGCGCAATCGCACGCTCCCGGAGAAGAATCTCGGACCCGTCGGCCGAAAAGATAAGGGAAAGGAAAAGGTCATTGAAGATATCACTTTAGATGACCAGGTCATAAAAGAGCCAACTAACAAAGACCCTCCCAAAAAGGGTAAGGTGGACTATAACATCCTCGCGCACTTAAGGAAGCTACCCTCTCAGCTTAGCATTCTTGATGCCCTTCTATTATCGAAAGAAGCGCGAGACTCACTCATTAAAGCGTTGCAAGAGCCTGAACAATTCCAGGCCTTTCTCGCCACTGAAAGGATGAAGGATGAACTGGAGGAAGTGCATACAGCCGATGTCACTTTCGGTGATGAAGACCTCCTTTTAGGGACGTGCGACCACAACCGCCCCCTATATGTCTCCGGATACTGCCACGACATCAAGATAGGCAAAATCCTGGTGGATAATGGATCCTCCGTCAACCTCCTTAATGTTCGGGTGTTGAAGGAAATCTGCATGAGTGTGCAACACCTCGCTCGTGACAAAATTACTATCTCCGGTTTCGACTCTCAATCGTCACGGACCCTCGGATCTGTAATACTGACGTTACGCTTCGGACTTCTCGTCACAGATATCAAATTCCATGTCATTGACGCCAAGACCTGCTACAACGCCTTGCTCGGCCGTCCTTGGCTACACGAGTACAACATCATCCCTTCTACACAACATCAGTGTATGAAGTACTTCAAGGATGGTTTCGAGTACACTGTAACAGGCGAGTTAAACCCGTTTTCTGTGAACGAAGTTCGCAAATACGAAGATGCGAAATACTTTTTGCCAGATTTCGAGGATACAGAAAGGTGTCGCGACCCGGAGAACAAAACCGCCGCCACCATCCCTGTTTTCGGGAGCGATACCGAAGAAGAGGAAGAGATAGTGTATACGGGGCCATCCCAACGCAACAACCTGGGGGCACCCACCCCCATACCGGTCTTCGGGAGTGATTCGGAGGACGAGGTTAACGCCGTGTTCTCCAGTCGGCTGTCAATACAGGCACCCCTTCGCGATGACCATAGTCTGCAAATCACCATGGTACCACAAGAACACTATAAGGATCTCGACGCGCTTCGAACCCACAGCGTACAGGACCTGCAAACATTTTACGTCCCTCCCAGGCGAAGGGGTGAGAAGGTGATCCTATTCTACCAATCCTCAGAGTCGAAGGTGGAGAAAGAGATCTGGCACGGCGTGGATGTTACACTTGACAGGCTCCAACCCATCCGTCTGCCTAGATACTATACAAATGGATTGAAGAAGTTATTGAAGCGCCAAGGAGTACCCTTAAAACAGACTGTGCGGCAGGCTCGGTTCTACAACAGGATTTGGGATGTCCCTGGAACCCAACGCAAATTGCCCAACGGAAAAATAGAAACACTTGGGCTTGGGTACGCGAGAACCGGAAAACGGGAGCGAGCCCACGGCAGCTACGCCATATATACCTTTGATGAAGAAGAGGGCGCCCTGTCAGGAGAGGCCAACCCCTCATCAAAACTAAACCCCGCGACCGAAGCGCCAAACCCGTCGTTTAAAGGACGAATGGGCAAGCCTACCACGAAAGCGGATCAGAAAATTCGGGAAGATCACAACCACGAAGCGGCCATCTATGAGAAGGCCAGGACGCAACGTCTATTCCAACAGGCTGCACAGGCTACAAAAGATAAAGATGTTCACCATCGTCAACCCGTCATACGAAAGGCCCGATGCAGGGACGGGAATAAATTAAGAAGCGAGAGAAGAAGCCGACAACAACGACGCAGGATTAGAGGGTTACGGGTATTGCGCGGCTCGGATTCGTCCCTCATGGAAAAGATGAGTCGAGCATACTCTTTCCCTCGAGACAAGACGGAACGGTTACTCAAGCTCGCCCTAAAGCATCAGATGATCACGCTTCCAGAATCTAGGCATCCTGAGCAAGCTAGCAAGGTCTCTCATCCGGGTTATTGCTCTTATCACCGAGCCAGAGGACATCCGACCGAAGATTGCTTCACCTTCAAGAACTGGGTTGAGGACCAGCACCGACGGGGCAGGTTCGCTTTATCCGACGGTTGGAAAGTGACGCCGCCGCAAAGGCACGAGCCTAAAGCCACGAGAGCGAAACCGGATCCACCTCAGTCCTGGGAGCGGATTCGTACCTGTTATACGATTACGATATTAAAAGAAGAGCCCGAGAACATAGATGACCTTCCCCGGTGCTTCGAGAACAGCGATGATGAGGTAATCTCGGAATTCCCGCCCGCTCCAAAAGAACTGGAAGACGGTATACATACTACCGCAGATAACCTCAGAAAGATTGAGTTGGGATCGGCAGAGGACCCGCGACCAACATTTGTCAGTGAGTTACTCTCTGAAGAAAGGGTGGCCGCGTTAAAGAACGTGCTTCTACGGCATAAAGACTGCTTCGCGTGGAACTACTCTGAGATGCCAGGATTAGATCCGGAGATCGCTGTGCACAGATTAGCAATATCCCCAGACATCAGGCCAGTCAAGCAGGCACCAAGAAGGATGCGACTCGAGCTTGAGATGAGCATCAACGCCGAAGTCAAGAAACTGATCGATTCTGGATTTATTCAAGAAGTCCAATATCCCGATTGGATCGCCAATATCGTCCCGGTGATGAAGAAGAATGGGACGGTGCGTATATGCGTGGATTTCAGGGATCTCAACAAGGCCTGTCCAAAAGATGATTTCCCAGTGCCGGTAACCGAGCTAATGATAGATAACACGTCCGCTCACGAGATCTTCTCCTTTATGGACGGTTCCTCAGGATACAATCAGATAAAAATGCATCCCGAAGACCAGAAGCACACCGCTTTCCGGACCCCTTTGGGTGTATTTTGCTACAGGGTTATGCCCTTCGGTCTAAAGAACGCCGGCGCTACCTATCAAAGGGCCATGACAAAGATCTTCGATGACCTCATACATGACATCGTCGAGTGCTATATCGACGACCTCGTAGTAAAGAGCATGTCATATGAAGATCACTTAAAGCACCTAGAGACTGTATTTCAACGCCTTCGGCAATATAATTTGAAGATGAATCCCCTCAAATGCGCGTTTGGAGTCTCCTCGGGAAAATTCTTGGGATTCGTCATCCGACACCGAGGTATTGAGATAGATCCGTCAAAGATTAAAGCGATCATGGAAATGCCCCCGCCAAGAACCCTCAGACAGTTGCGGTCTCTCCAAGGGAAGCTCGCATACATCCGGCGATTTATCGCAAATCTTTCAGGCAAATGCCGCCCCTACAGTCACCTGATGAAGAAGGGAACCCCATTCGTCTGGGATCAAAAATGCCAAGGCGCACTAGACGAGATCAAGCAGTACCTGCAGAACCCGCCGGTATTAGCTGCGCCGGTCAAGGGAAAACCCCTCATTCTTTATACAACCGCCCTCGAAGGTTCCTTGGGCGCACTATGGGTGCAAGAGAACGATCAGGGGAAAGAGAGAGCACTCTACTACTTAAGTCGAGTTCTACTGGGGGCAGAAAGCAATTACTCCCCCATTGAAAAACATTGCTTGGCGTTAATCTTCGCGATAACAAAGCTCAGGCACTATGCGTTGGCACACGAAGTCTGCCTCATCTCGAAAGTGGATCCTCTTAAATACTTAATGTCAAAAGCCATGTTGACGGGACGACTCGCTAAATGGGCCCTACTCTTGATGGAGTTCTCGATAACATATCAACCTCTCAAGGCAGTGAAAGGCCAGGCCATTGCCGATTTCCTCGCTGAGCACCCGATACCGGCCGATTCTCCTTTGAATTGTGACTTGCCGGACGAGCATGCATTTGATGCGATTAGCGGTGGAAGTACCCGATGGGAACTCTATTTCGATGGAGCGTCCTCTATAAAGAAACAAAAGCAAGGTATCCCAATGATCAGGTCAGGGATAGGCCTCATCTTTGCGACTCCACAAGGAGGGATAATGCGCTTCGCCTTCTCCTTAACAGAGCCGAGGACAAACAATGAAGCTGAATACGAAGCCCTGATAGCAGGTCTTGAGCTTGCCATTGACATGGGAATCGAAGACCTCCTTATATATGGGGATTCTCAGCTGGTCATTAGCCAAGTTAATGGTGACTACCAAACGTGCAAACCGGAGTTGGTGAGATACGGCGAAAAGGTACAACAACTGTTGGCCCAAATTCCCTCCTATACTTTGGAGAACATACCGCGCGCGGAAAACAGCAAAGCAGACGCGTTGGCCAAACTCGCTAAAGAACTGGCTGACGAGAACCTCGATGACGTCAGAATCGTGGTACAAAGCCGTCGAGTGCTCGCCCCGGCAGAAATATCTCCGGAATCATACAAAGAAAAGGGAGCGATTGAGCAAGCGACTCTACAAATAAAAAACCATGAGAAGGCTGAGGACTGGAGGGAAGTCTTCATAGACTACTTTAAGTCCCATCGAATGCCCGAAGAAGCGTCCTCAAGACATCAGCTTATGAAACGAGCTCTATCCTTCGCTTTCGTCAACGATACCCTGTACAAGAGATCGTTTGATTTTCTATGGCTGAGATGCTTGGGACCTGACGAAGCGGAACGAGTCGTTCAAGAAGTTCACGACGGACTTTGCGGTTCTCACCAAGCAGGCCCAAAGATGAAGTTAAAAATTAAACGGATGGGTTACTATTGGCCCACGATGATCCAGGACTGCCTCGAGTATGCGAAGCAATGCCACTCATGCCAGATCCATGGAGACTTCATCCACCAACATCCGAATCCACTACACCCAACGGTGGCCAGCTGGCCATTCGAAATGTGGGGGACTGACATAGTCGGCCCCATAGAACCGGCATCAGCCCGGGGACATCGTTTTATCCTAGCGACAACTGACTACTTCTCCAAATGGGCAGAAGCGGTACCACTAAGGGAAGTGAAGACGGAGAATATTCTCCATTTCTTCAAAACGCACGTCATCTATCGGTTCGGAACTCCACGACGGATTATCTCCGATAATGGGCCGGCCTACCGAAGCCATAAGATTAGCCGCTTCGCGCAGCAGCACAATATAGACTGGAGGTATTCTTCAGTTTACAACCCGCGAGCCAACGGTCTGGCCGAGGCCTTCAATAAGACCTTGACGAAGATCATAAAAAAGACCGTCTCCCGGAATAAGAGAGACTGGCACGAGAGGCTGCAAGAAGCCCTTTGGGCTTATCGAACTACATTCAAGACGGCCACAAATACAACGCTATACGCGTTGGTATTTGGGACGGAAGCAGTACTCCCCCTCGAGATAGAGTTACCCTCTCTACGAGTGGCAGTCCACCACGAACTGACCGACGAGGAAAACGCCCACCTCCGACTTGAGGAGCTTGATGCCCTCGACGAAACCAGGCTTATAGCGCAACAACATCTAGAAGCCTACAAAGCAAAGATGACGCGCTCGTACGAAAGATTGACCAGGCCAAGGGCGTTCCGCCAAGGCGAACTCGTGCTGGTAGTCAAAAGACCTATGATCCCCAATCGTGCCAAGCGGGGAAAATTTGAGCCAAACTATGAAGGCCCGTACATCATAGACAAGGTCTACCAGGGTGGAGCCTATCTACTCATGGACATGCACGGTGAAAGACCTTTCAGGCCAATAAACGGTCGCTTCTTAAAGAAATACTATGCTTAATAAGCTGCAGCCTAGGTCAATGATAGATGACGACGACTATGTCCGCTCGCTATCTTCCCAGGCTCGGACTTTACAAGCAGCAGCCGGCCTTCCTATGATGCCGGACCGAAACGTCCTTAAACTATCTAGGACCGAAACGTCCTTAAACTAACAACGGACCGAAACGTCCCTAAACTAATGCCGGACCGAAACGTCCTTAAACTAACAATGGACCGAAATGTCCTTAAAACTAACGACGGACCGAAACGTCCATAAACTAACAACGGACCGAAACGTCCCTAAACTACTACCGCAGCATCCTTGGGCTGACGAAAAAAAAAAAAAAAAAAAAGAATAAGTAAATAAAATAATAGAAACGGTATGTCCATAAGCAAAATGGGCACGGATGAAAACCTGAAAGGGCTCCGTGAGTAAAAACAGCAGGACTGCCGGCGAGTGTTTGTGAAAACCCGAAAGGGCGCAACCTCGTTAAAAGACACTTATAGGGTCCTCTCGACCTTGTAAGGAGAAACCACCTGCGTGAGATCCTTACGACTCACAAAGGAGCTGCACACTTAGGGATCCTCACGATTCCTAAGGAGAAAAACACACTTACGAGATCCTCACGACTCGTAAGGAGAATTCTCTTATGGGACCCTCACGGCTCATGAGATTTGAAAGTCTTAAGTTACAGAAACCTGAACCTGTTCTTAAGCAAATCCTCCACAACCTCCGATATTGCCCTACAAGCGGCTCCATACTGACCCTTGTATACAATTCACGGGCGCGAATTAACATTTCCCCAACAGAGTCCAACCCTTGTAGGTCCTCTCGACCCATAAGGGGAAAATCCTCTTGTAGGATCCTTACGACTTACAGAGGAGCACACACTTAGGAATCCTCACGATCCCTAAGGAGAAAGTACACCTGCAAGATCCTCACGACTTGTGGGGAGAAATACCTTCGTGAGACCCTTACGGCTCATGAAGTCAAAAGCCTTGGTTAACAGGACCCTTAACCCTGTTTGCTGAGCAACCTTTGTTCATTATCGACGAAGGCAAATGATGATTCGCTCCTGGCAACATTCCAGTTGTAGCGATGCTGATGCCGAGATCGGTGCCTAAAATCCAAGCTTGCGGCGAGAAGGTCAGCAAGCCAAACAGGCCTGCAAAATAGCCGAAATGATGGGGCAACTTGCAATAAAAAGCAGCAAGTAAAAATGAAAAAAAAAAAAAAAAAAATAGCCGAAATGATGGGGCAACTCGCAACAAAAAGCAGCGAGCAGAAAATAAATAAATAGCCGAAATGATTGGGCACCGTGAAAAATAGCCGAAATGATTGGGCAATCGCGATTTTCGCGATATAAAAGCTGAAATGATAGAGCATCACGGAAAAAGAAATAAAATAAAAATAAAATTTATGCCCTACAGGTGATATTCCATCACACCCCGTACACAATCCAAGGGCGTAAACAAAAAAGGGATCATACTTCTCCCCCAAGTTTCATCAGGAGAAGAAGCCAAGTCTCGACGGGCCACAAGCGGCCTAGAGATCATCCAAACACTCGTCTTGTAACGACAGACACAATATCAAGCAAAACGGAATAGCGGCAACCCCCAGTTCCATGACTCGGTGATATACACATCACCAGGAGTCAAACCTCCATTCCGTGAAATGCGGATACAATCAACAAACTTCCTGGTTACGTGGAAAGCGGATAACGTCACTCTTTGACCCCGTGGAAAACGTCCAGAGCGGATCCTGGTCCTCGCAGAGCATGGCAGTGAACCCATGCGAAGCATCCAGAGCGGAGCCTAGTCCTTGCCTAACACGGCAGTGAACCCGTGTGAAGCATCTAGTGCAAACTTCCTGGTTACGTGGAAAGCGGATAATGTCACTCTTTGACCCCGTGGAAAACGTCCAGAGCGGATCCTGGTCCTCGCAGAGCACGGCAGTGAACCCATGCGAAGCATCCAGAGCGGAGCCTAGTCCTTGCCTAACACGGCAGTGAACCCGTGTGAAGCATCTAGTGCAAACTTCCTGGTTACGTGGAAAGCGGATAATGTCACTCTTTGACCCCGTGGAAAACGTCCAGAGCGGATCCTGGTCCTCGCAGAGCACGGCAGTGAACCCATGCGAAGCATCCAGAGCGGAGCCTAGTCCTTGCCTAACGCGGCAGTGAACCCGTGTGAAGCATCTAGTGCAAACTTCCTGGTTACGTGGAAAGCGGATAACGTCACTCTTTGACCCCGTGGAAAACGTCCAGAGCGGATCCTGGTCCTCGCAGAGCATGGCAGTGAACCCATGCGAAGCATCCAGAGCGGAGCCTAGTCCTTGCCTAACACGGCAGTGAACCCGTGTGAAGCATCTAGTGCAAACTTCCTGGTTACGTGGAAAGCGGATAATGTCACTCTTTGACCCCGTGGAAAACGTCCAGAGCGGATCCTGGTCCTCGCAGAGCACGGCAGTGAACCCATGCGAAGCATCCAGAGCGGAGCCTAGTCCTTGCCTAACACGGCAGTGAACCCGTGTGAAGCATCTAGTGCAAACTTCCTGGTTACGTGGAAAGCGGATAATGTCACTCTTTGACCCCGTGGAAAACGTCCAGAGCGGATCCTGGTCCTCGCAGAGCACGGCAGTGAACCCATGCGAAGCATCCAGAGCGGAGCCTAGTCCTTGCCTAACGCGGCAGTGAACCCGTGTGAAGCATCTAGTGCAAACTTCCTGGTTACGTGGAAAGCGGATAACGTCACTCTTTGACCCCGTGGAAAACGTCCAGAGCGGATCCTGGTCCTCGCAGAGCATGGCAGTGAACCCATGCGAAGCATCCAGAGCGGAGCCTAGTCCTCGCCTAACGCGGCAGTGAACCCGTGTGAAGCATCTAGTGCAAACTTCCTGGTTACGTGGAAAGCGGATAACGTCACTCTTTGACCCCGTGGAAAACGTCCAGAACGGATCCTGGTCCTCGCAGAGCATGGCAGTGAACCCGTGCGAAGCATCCAGAGCGGAGCCTAGTCCTCGCCTAACACGGCAGTGAACCCGTGTGAAGCATCTAGTGCAAGATTCCTGGTTACGTGGAACGTGGATAACGTCACCCTTTGACCCCACGGAAAACGCCCAGAGCGGAGCCTGGTCCTCGCCAAGCACGGCAGTGAACCCGTGTGAAGCATCCAGAGCAAACACCGGACTGTGGAGTCCTTAAAATCCACGGACTATGACGTCCTTAACCTCGACCGCGATGTCTTAAAACTAACAACCAACCACCCCTATTCCTCACAGATTTTTGCCTTGGTTTAAGGGTACATCTCTTCACTCCTTTGATACCTGGCGTTGTAATTCTTCAACGTCTTCAGAGAGGTGACGGGTCCCTGCAACCGCACATCGGACTGTGGAGTCCCTAAATCCACGGACTATGAGGTCCTTAACCTTGACCGTGATGTCTTAAAACTAACATCGGACTGTGGAGTCCCTAAATCCACGGACTATGAGGTCCTTAACCTTGACCGTGATGTCTTAAAACTAACATCGGACTGTGGAGTCCCTAAATCCACGGACCATGAGGTCCTTAACCTTGACCGTGATGTCTTAAAACTAACATCGGACTGTGGAGTCCTTAAATCCACGGACTATGAGGTCCTTAACCTTGACCGCGACGTCTTTAAACTACCTTGAGAGATCCCTAGCCCCGTGAAATACAAAAAAAAAAGAGGTGATCACACCCGGCACTTGCAGGCCCTCACGACCTGCAAGGAAGAAAAACTCTCTTGTGAGATCCTTACGACTCTCAGGGGAAAACCTGCTTAAGGATCTTCACGATCTTTAAGAAGAAATTCACACCTATGGGATCCTTTCGACCTATAGGGAGAAAGACTCCTTATGAGACTCTCGTGGCTCATAAGATGCAAAAGCCGTAGGAAACAGATCCTAACCCTGAATCCTAAGCCACGGCCGTCTTGCAAGAAGATTAAGATAGATTGTCCGCAGAATGCATTCAATGAAAAGGGGACACGTCACTGAGAGGAAAATTGTATCTTTTATTCATGACCCAAAATGGATACAAAATACAATTCAAAACAAAGAAGATACTCTTATTCATGAGTATGTACAAAAAAAAAAAAAAGAAAGAAAGATACAAGTCCTCAAGCCGGCGGGCGGTGCAATAATTTTACCAGCTCATCATTTTGTTGTTGAGCTACGGCTTCGTGACGCAGGATCTCCATAAGACGCGCCTCCGCCTGAGCCTGCTGGGCCTGATATGAAGCGAGCCGGGCTTCAAGCTCCTTTTCAGTGGCCTTGTGAGCCTCAACTCTCTCGCGAGTAAACGTGGCGGCTTTATCAAGAGCCACCACCTCTTTGATGGACTCCTGAAGCACCCGCCATAGCTCATATCGGCCCTGGCTGTGAGATTGGCTCATCATATGAATGAGCTTTCCGTTGCCAGCACTAATCGGTCTGAAACAAGTTCATATCACCTGAGAGATAAAATTCAAGGCGTTGATTCGCACACAACATGACAACAGTATTGGTAATTGAAGAAAGTTTTCACAAAAAGGAACACAAAGTTTACTCATGCAAGCGGAAACATACATACGAGTACCAAGCCTACATGGAAGTTCAAAATAAAGCATGCAAAAAGGGGAGACCAAATTATAAAAAAAAGGGGAATGTCCTACTCTAACGGAAAAGATCGCCAAACACAGGATCAATGGCACAAGGGTTAGTGAAGCAAAGGACAAAATTCTCCATCTCTCTCTCTGCTTCCTCCAGCACATCGAAGCGACGGTTCTCACGAGGAGTCGCTCCCCATCGATTGGCGCCGTGTTCGTCCGCGAAAGCGGACATAATAGCTCGCCGGGCCTTGATCTGGCCCAGCAGATGGATTGAGCAATCCTTCAAAGCCTGAGTGATCAGGCACGCCTCATGAAAGCCCTCGAGCTTCTCTTCCGCCGCGTCAACCATCGCCAGGGTCATCTCTGATGGGTGAGGGGGGATGTCGGCAAGCACGGCCGTAAGGATCATCCGGAGCCAGAGAGAACCCATCGGGAGAGGAGACCCCCTACGGATCGAGAGTTCATGTATGGCTGAGTCGCATTCGTTGTCGGTAAGGAGGGGATCCACCAACCGAGCGGCAAAGCGAGGGATCATCTCCTCGATAGGCACTTCCCATGGCTGTCGACGAGCGTGTGGGCGGTTACAGGCCATAGCGTTCAGATACTCCTCAAATTAAATCACGTCGATATGGGAATGAATTTCTCTGTGAAGAGAAAATGGGCTATGACCTCAAGAATATAAAGAAGTGCATTAAGTGCTATGCGCGGAAATTCTTGCATGCGAAAGATGTTTCCAAGGCCCAAAAAGGGAAAGGCATCGAAAATCAAGGAGAAATAACTATTTCCAAGGCTCCTTTTATGCATCTGATAATGCGCGCTAAAAATGCGGCATGGAAAGTTTTGTGAACAGTCCCATCAGATGATCTCACGTGCAGAACACGTGAGGCCCAAACCTAATGTGCATTTAAAAGAAAGAATAGGGAGTAATACCCTGCATATTAAAGCACAAATGATAATAGTAACAGAATAATAAGATTTCAGAGGAAAAGCATGCAAACACACAGAGACATAACAAAGCTTACCACCCAGACTTCAAGAAGGCGATACAAAATAAAAGAAAAAAGAAAAACTTTTACAATGGTAAGGCCTCTGACACGGGGCATGGATTGAGAAAATTGAAATTAACTTTATCCAAGATCTTCCAAGCATTTCGAACCTCCCGAGTATGCTTTCTCTCACGGTCACAGGCATCGGGGTCCCCGCGGATGTCCTCTTCCCTCCGGTAGGCGCCCAGTATGGCTGATTGCTGAAAAATCTGATGAAGGAGATCAATGAGATCATCCCGCCTTCTCTTTGAGATCAAGCCCATAAGGTACACCGAATGCACCTTATCCTCGGCAATGTCCAAGTCCCCGAGCGGTATGCCGGCGCAAAAGAGAGGAAGTGCCTCCCGGATCGCCAGCACGATTAGCCTCAGAAGAGAAGAGCGGCGGGGGAGGAGCCTATGGTTGTACTCGTCGAAACGGCTCATGATCTCGGCGCACTGAGCATCGGTGAACTCTTGGTTCTGACTGCGGCCCAACGCACGAATGTTCCCGTAGGAGATGATCTCGTCAAGTCTATACAGATGGGCATCCATGGTACCTACGATAAAAGTCAAGAGATCCATTACAAAGCCACCATTTCACTAACTGCAGAAGAACAGCCTTGGGCCAAGAGACCCCAAAGATTCTCTGTGTGAAGAAATCGAGTTCTTCGTTGGAATTCGATTCCTTATTAAGGAAAGGGAATTAAATTCCCAAAAACATTTTGATGGAATTAAAGTCCAGGGAATTGAAACGTTGTCATCATCTCCCCGAAGATCATCTAAACCCTAAAAGGATTTACAGTTTGAAGATTAAACAGTTTTGTGTTTTCCTGGAAAAATATGAAGAAAAAGGGTAAAAACCCTTGCTTTGGATTTAAAATCCAGAGAAATGTGAAGGTCCATCGGTGTCCAAGAACATTACCTGAGGAAAAAGGATCCTTGCCGAACAGAGTTAAACTCTGCAAACTGTTTCAAGACAGAGAACTAAGCTCTGGAAGAGGAGAATTAAATTCTCAGAAGAAGTTCTCAGAAGAAGAAGATGGGCAAGGTGAAGGCTCCTATGAAGAGACAGAGCTATTTATAGAAGATAGTGGAAACGTTTCATCTCCCCAGATCCCTAAGGGAATCCAACGGTCGCGAGAGGTGACAGCGTTGCACTCACGTGCTGACACGTGAGAACAACGCTGTGGGGGCATTTGTTTCCTGATTTAAAATCAGGAAAGCTTCTGGGAAAAGCTTCAGAGGAGGGTCACGTGCTTACACGTGACTAGCGGCCACGTGTTAGCACGAGACACCTAAAAAGCATCATCAGGTCGAGTTCAGTCTCCTAGCTACGCTGAAGAAAATGGGCTTCAGAAAGAGTCACGTGCTCCCACGTGACCAGGGTCACGTGGTGACACGTGACATTTAATGCAAGCGTCCAACACGCAAGTTCTCTGATCGAGTCAAGAAAAAGGGTTCAGAAAGAGTCACGTGCTCCCACGTGACCAGGGTCACGTGTCGGCACGTGACGTTCAAGGCAACAAGCGCGTTTCCAGAACAACCAAGGAAAGAGAGTTCAAATAAAGGGTCACGTGCTCACACGTGACCAGGGGTCACGTGGTAGCACGTGATGTTTAAGCAGCAATCAGAAGACACAGTGCAGAAGGCTCGTTCCAAAGGGGGTCACGTGTGAGCACGTGACCATGAATCACGTGGTCACACGTGACCGGCTTCCAAAGCCCATGTTGACGACAGAATTAAATTCTGAAGGAAATTCGAATCTTTCCAAAGGAAAGTAATTATCTGGGACCAATCAAATTAAAGATTCAGAGACGATTAAAGATCATCTATCTATGGAAAATCGCGGCTTTGGGAAAGATTTCCCCCTTAAATCTAACCAGAATATCAAAGGAGAATCTCTGGATTTAAGATCCAATGGTGAATAAAATTCACCTAATAATCCAAAGGCCCAAAATGAATGATGGATGCAAATCAAATCTCCCAATGAAGATTCGTCAAAAACTGATTGATGCGGCTGCCTCTCCTATAAATAGGAGCCAAGAGACACAAAAAAGACATACATGCGCAGAGAAGAAAAGGAGAAAAGGAGAAGAGCTTTGATACTTCGAAAAGACTCAGATCTTCTGCAAAAAAAAAAAACCCTAGGTAAGAAAGGGAAGCCCTTTTGAAAGAAGCAGAATTTAATTCTCAACAGAGTTTAACTCTGATAATATAAAAGCAGAAGAACTTATTTCTTCTCTCTTTGATAGAGGATCTGCAAAGTGCACATCTCCCCTTAAGGTTGAGAATTTAATTCTCAATGGGTTGAGATCCTGCCATGCAGATCCAAAACATAGAGAAGGAGTGCAAACTCGAGAATTTAATTCTCACAGAACTATAGGAATTTAATTCCTCCAAAATAAAGTAGGGCTAAACCCTATATCATGGGAATTTAATTCCTTCAGAACAAAAAAAAGAGATAGGGTTTAACCCTAATTAAACAACGGGAATTTAATTCCCTTAATCATCATTTCCTCAAAAACTTTTATTAGGGTTTAACCCTATTCAGCCCTTCACATAAACGAGGAATTGAACTCCCACAGAAGATTCAGAGTTAAACTCTATTCCAGAATACAAGTCTTCAAAAGAAAGAAGGATTTAATTCCTCTGAAATTAAAAGTTTCTGGAATTTAATTCCTGAAAAAGGAGTAACAAATCTTCTAAAAAACCACATTAAGGCAGGGTCACGTGTCACCACGTGACCCCTCCCCTAAAAAAGCCTTACAGAAAACCCCTTTTGAGGCAGCACCCCACGTGACCCACGTGACTTTCAGCAGAAGCCTTAACACATAGGCATTTGAATGCCCGTCACGTGCTGACACGTGATGCTATCAAAGACGCAGTAACTTCAGCAGAACAAATGAAGGAAGGGCGCTCTCACGTGCTGCCACGTGACCCCTCTTGTCCCAGTGTTTAACACTAAATTGAAACCCTCGAACTCAGTGTTAAAATGCTGTTGGGCCTTAGTGTTCAACACTAATTAAAAAGCTTTATCTGCAGTGTTCAACACTGATTACCTTAGTATTAAACACTAATCTGAGATCTTTATTTGCAGTGTTCAACACTGATCTGTTTTAGTGTTTAACACTAATTTGAGAAGCCTTATTGCTGGTGTTTAACACCAATTATTTCTTAGTGTTAAACACTAACTTGTTAACCGCATTCCCAGGGTTCAACACTGATTGCTCTGTAGTGTTTAACACTAGGCTTTGGCCCAATTGGCTAAATGGATAGAGGCAAAGCCTCTCCTTCAATGGACCAGCAAGAAGTCAATGTTCCAGACCTGACTGGACTTAGCCCAAGCTGGCCATAAGTCCTCAATTTGTGATTGACTGGGCTAATGAACTCATAACATAATTGATCAGTCTTGACCCAAATTGGGCCAGGGACTATTTAATCCACCCCGGTTCTAGGGTACATCTCTTCACTCCTTTGATACTTGGCATTGTAATCCCTCAATGTCTTCAAAGAGGTGACGGGTCCCGAAGACCATTCATGATATGGACTGTGGGGTCCTTAAACCCATGCATAATACAAAATTCCTGGTTACGTGGAACGTGGATAACGTCACTCTTTGACCCCGCGGAAAACGTCCAGAGCGGATCCTGGTCCTCGCAGAGCACGGCAGTGAACCCGTGTGAAGCATCCAGAGCGGAGCCTGGTCCTCGCCTAGCACGGCAGTGAACCCGTGTGAAGCATCCAGAGCACATACCGGACTGTGGAGTCCTTAAACCCATGGACTATGACGTCCTTAACCTTGACCGAGATGTCTTAAAACTAACAATGGACCGCAATGTCCTTAAACTACCCACGGACCGCAATGTCCTTAAACTACCCATTGACCGAGATGTCCTTAAACTACCCATGGACCGCAATGTCCTTAAACTACCAACGGACCGAAATGTCCCTAAACTACCCATGGACCGCAATGTCCTTAAACTACCCACGGACCGCAATGTCCCTAAACTAGAACAATTGAGCCCTCCATATGCTCTTTTGTCGGATCTAAACGGTCCCGTTTAAGTTGATCTTAGCCTCCAAAAATGGCTAACGCGTCCTTAAACCTTCAAACAGATTGGACTACGAATCCCCTAAATTAACTCCGGCTTGAGGGTACATCTCTGAACTCCTCTGACATCCGTCGTTGTAATCTTTCAACGTCGTCAGAGAGGTGATGGGTCCCGACGGCCATACATACGATGGACCACCACGTCCCTAAACTGGAACAATAGAGCCCAAATGCTCTTTTGTCGGATCTAAACGATCCCGTTAAGTTGATCTTAGTCTCAAACTGGACTAACGTATCCTTAACAAACGTTTAAGTTGATCTTAGCCTCAAATATGGCTAACGTGTCCTTAAACCAAACCCCCAAACCCAAATTTAAGATAATGCGGATTTGGACTAGTCCACGCCCTACGGGTGACGACATAACCTAGTCTCCGTAAACAATCCACGGGCAATAAAACAAACACCCACGACACGAAGTGACCATCTGGAGAAGGAGAAAGTTGTTACCGCAATGCGGTAGCGTAATTAACTGCAGGGGCTTGCGCCTGCAGGGAAGAGCGTCCCCACAATCAAAAACCCCTCAAATGAGGGGGAATCTGACGAAGTCTGCTACATCGGACGCATCCGTCTAAACCTTCGACACATGGTGCCATAAATCAACTTGGCATCTTCGGAGGGGTGGACGGATAGCACCAATTAGCATCTGCCCCGAACCCCAGGCATTCGGACGTCCCGACGTCCCGGCCGCCGTTCGGAGGGGAACAAGTGCATTATTTAAAAAAGGGCAAAGCCCTAGCACAGGCCTAATAGGCCAAAAGCAAATAAAATGTTGAACATTTTCAACTGGACTTAGCCCAATTTTGGCCGTAAGTCCTCAAATTAAAATGACTGAGCAAGATTGTGCTCTTAAATCAATTTACCTCCGGTTCGAGGGTACATCTCCGAACTCCTCTGACACCTGTCGTTGTAATCCTTCAACGACGTCAGAGAGGCGACGGGTCCCGATGACCACATACGTATATGGACTGCGGGGTCTTGAAACTCGTGGACCGAAACGTTCTTAAACTAATATTGGATCGAAACGTCCTTAAACAAATGTTGGACCGAAACGTCCTTAAACTAATGTTGGACCGAAACGTCCTTAAACTAATGATGGACCACCACGTCCCTAAACTGGCGATGGACCACCACGTCCCTAAACTGGAACATGGACCACCACGTCCCTAAACTGGCGATGGACCACTACGTCCCTAAACTGGAACATGGACCGCCACGTCCCTAAACAGGCGATGGACCACCACGTCCCTAAACTGGAACATGAACCACTATGTCCCTAAACTGGAACAATAAAGCCCCCAAATGCTCTTTTGTCGGATCCAAACGATCCTGTTAAGTTGATCTTAGTCTCAAATCAGACTAACGTATCATTAACAAACGTTTAAGTCGATCTTAGCCTAAATACGGCTAACGTATCCTTAAACCAAAACACCAAACCCAAATCTAAGTAAATACGGATTTGGACTAATCCACGTCCTACGGGCGACGGCATCACTTAGTCTCCGTATACAATCCACGGGCAACCACAAACAAAACAAACACACACGACATGAATCAACTTGGCATCTTCGGAGAGGTGGACGGATAAAACCAAATAGCAACTGCCCCGAATCACAGGCAAGACGTTCACCGCGTCTCCGCCGCGCCATTCGGAGGGGAACAAACCCTATCTTCAATATCTGAAGATTTGGGGATGTCCAGCTTTTGTCAAAAAGCAGCATACAGACAAACTCGAGGCACGCTCAGTACAGTGCAAGTTTGTGGGATACCCAAAGAACTCCAGGTGGTATTTTTTCTATTACGCAGAAGAACAAAAGGTTTTGTTTCTCGTCATGCCCACTTTCTGGAACATCAGTTCTTAGAAGTGGGAGCGCAATAGAACTAGAAGAAATTCCAGAACAACAAGCTATTACTGAAAGCTTAGTAGAACCAGAAGGTTCGAAAGAACAGGACATTCCTGCGCCGCTCCGCAGGAGTAGTAGGCAGTCTCATCCGCCCGAGAGATACTACGGTTTTCTCATAGACGGGGATAGAGAGGATTGCGTCATTGATAATGATGAGCCGACTAGATTCCAGCAGGCCATTCAGAGTGCTGACTCGGTAAAATGGCTGGACGCAATGCGGACCGAAATGGAGTCCATGTACACCAACAAAGTATGTATTTTGGACGTTACTCCAGAAGGGGTAAAACCCGTAGGCTGCAAATGGATCTTCAAAAGGAAGATTGGTGTAGATGGACAGGTTGAGACCTATAAGGCTAGACTTGTTGCAAAGGGTTTCCGTCAAAGACCTGGTTTGGACTATGACGAAACCTTTTCTCCAGTGGCTATGCTCAAATCCATTCGGATCCTTCTTGCCATTGCTGCCTTCCACGATTATGAGATTTGGCAGATGGACGTAAAGACCGCTTTTCTAAATGGAAATTTAGAGGAGTGTGTCTATATGGACCAGCCAGAGGATTTCATTCAGAGTGGGAGCAGCGGGAAGGTGTGCAAGTTGCTTAAGTCCATTTATGGACTGAAGCTGGCATCGCGGAGTTGGAACATCTGTTTTAATGAGACGGTCAAAGAATTTGGCTTTATTAAAAATCCAGATGAACCATGCATCTATAGTAAAATTGTAGCACAAACTGTCATATTCCTCGTTTTATACATGGATGACATTCTCTTGATAGGAAATGACATTCTTATGCTACAATCTGTCAAAGGGTTCTTGTCACACAGGTTCTCCATGAAAGACCTGGATGATGCCTCTTACATTCTGGGGATCTGGATCTATCGTGATAGGTCCAAGAGGATATTAGGATTTTCACAGTCCAGGTACATCGACACCATACTGAAAAGATTTGGTATGGAAGATTCCAAGCGCGGTACTATACCGGCTTGTCACGGGATCACCCTCTCCAAAGAGATGTCTCCCAAGACTGATTTGGAAAGGGATCGCATGTCTATTATACCCTACGTCTCTGCGGTAGGCTCTATAATGTATGCGATGTTGTGTACCAGACCAGATGTAGCTTATGCACTAAGTGTGGTAAGCCGGTATCAGTCAAACCCTGGGGAGAAGCACCGGATAGCGGTAAAGAACATTCTCAAGTACCTGAGAAGGACTAAGGAGATGTTCTTGGTGTATGGCAGAAAAGACCTCCAGATCGAGGCCTTTGCTGACTCCAGCTTCCAGAGTGACAAGGATGACTCCAAATCCATGTCAAGTCATGTCTTTACCCTCAATGGAGGGGCGGTGTGTTGGAAGAGTTCCAAACAGGAAACCGTTGCTGACTCGACGATGAAAGCGGAATATATCGCTGCATCTGATGCCGCAAAAGAAGCCATCTGGATGAGGAAGTTCTTGACAGAACTTCAGGTTGTTCCGTCCATTATTGACCCAATACCTCTGTATTATGACAACAACGGGGCTATAGCTTTAGCGAAGGAACCTAGGTCCCATCAGAAGTCCAGACACATCTTGAGGCGGTATCACCTGATCAGGGAGATCGTGGATCGCCGGGAGATCGAGGTTCGGAGGGTTGCTACAGAAGATAACACTGCAGATCCATTCACCAAGGCCTTACCCCAGACTCAGTTCGAGCGGCTGATCGAGATGATAGGTCTTCGATACGCCAGTACATGGCCTTAGTGCAAGTGGGAGATTGTTAGTGTATATGCCTTAGAGGCCATTACTGTATCATACTAGTTTGTATATTACTTAATGGAAGCTTGGGATATTCACAGTTGTATAGAAAATCTTGCTCAAAATAGTAGTATGCTACTTGGTCTGTTTCTACTTTAATGTGTGCATGTGTTTCTTTTAGCATATCACCTATACACATTAGTGGAGCCCTTAGGATTTTTGCTTGATTACCAGCGTTGTGATGGCAGTCACACTAGTGGGGGCTGGGTAATCTACAAGCACATCTTTATACAGGTCCCTAGTCGTAGGATTATCGAGACAGGGCATCGATACTCCGGAGTAGACTAGCGTATGCGCTTCTCATCCCAGCATGGGGAGATGGTCTGTCCCACAGCCATTAGTACGTCGTACTTGAGATAGTATGCGGGTGCTCGTTAGGTTACGAGTGCACTGGACAGGACTCGTCGAGAACTGTTGGTTGGTATTATACCTATCGTCAGTTATCAGTTCCCAGGTGACATGAGTACAGCTTAGTCCGTTCACTTGAAACTGTCACTTCGCCTCGAGTGTGTTCCCACTGTTCTTAAATTGCTACCCTACCACGGCTCAAATGAGTCGTGCAAATAGGTAGCAGTTGGGTGCAGTCCCGAAGCACTTGGAGGCAGTGACGGTTAGACAGGATTCGTCTCTCCCAGTATTGGGGGTGGATATCGCGCTGTGTTTAAGAGAGCCATTACACAAAGTCCCTGGCCAGGGAAAGCGAGATATACTGGTAGCGTTTCCAGTGTTATCTCAGGGTGTTCTGGGCTACACTCCGACATGACTTGTACCGCTATTAGGGGACTGACGTTTACCGCCCCCTAGGCCCGCCATGCGATACTCTTAGACGAACAGACCGGAATGTACGGAGATTGTCATATTCAGGCACATTAGGAGTTCGGATGGGTTCATCTCATCAGTCTTCTTATCGGCATCTACCTGGGGACCGTTACGTACAGCTAGTACCGCTTGCGGCCTGTGGTTAAAGCCACTGCCAGCGTAGTGTTGAGTCTTTAGAGTCCCACACAAAGAGTTATTCGCCTTTGGGCAAAACAGAGTAGAGGTCGCATAGTTTTGTGACGGGGTTCGTTCACATCCGCGCACTTGTGCACGTTTGGTGTCCGGACAGTTATTACTAGCGGACTTTGGTTTAAGCCAGATCCTAGTATATGTTTTGGGATTGGTTTTATCTCATTGTATTCGTGTTCCTCGGAACATGGATGCGGGTGTTTATGCACAGTTGACAAAGGCAGAGGCAGAGGATTCTCATTAGGGTTGATGATCGTTGTCTTTTTCCAAACCCTAATGAATATGTGAAATATGATTAATGATATTAATTAAAGATAATTGTGTTATGGTTAGGGTTGTTGACCATTTGACTTTGGTTGACTTGTTGACCCATGTTGACATATTGACCATCATCATTTCACATGAAAGATGCTCTTTGATTCTTGCAAAAAATTCATTAAATGTGAAATGATAATGGTCATTTCAAATAAACCATCACAATTATCTTTGATTAATTATTAATTTTCATAATTCACATATATGTGAGAATGGTTGATAATTATCCTCGTTCTCTCTTGCTCATTCTCTCTCATCCAAAGCTCATCCTCTTCCTCTCTCTCAAAACTCTCATCTCTCATGTGTTGAGAACCGTTTGCTTTTGAGATAAAACACCAAAACTTCTCTCTACTCATTCTAGGGTTCTAGGTTTAGCAAGCCAAGCACTTTAGTTACCTTTAGATTGAGGTAGGAGCTCAAGGTAGAGACTATCGGGTGGATCTTTCTTCGGCAAGAGAAGGCGAAGAGGAGGAGCCGTTCAACCCACTCCAAGGAGCAAGAAGAGAAGGAGTTCAAGACTTAGGTATAACCCTCTAACCGAGTTGTTAATACTTGTAGTTAGTTTGCTAGGTTTTTGTTTAGCAAAGATCCTCCTTTCTTTTTAGTCCATGTTGCCTTGAGTTTAAAAATCGTTTTTTACCGTTTCCGCCTCCCCGTAAGAACCGGGGTGGGCAACGTGGACTTACAGTTATACCATTAGAATACTAAGATAGCCTAGGGAACCCACACAAAATTTCATCCCCTTTCCTCGGATTTTAACCGGCAACATCACTATAGAATCCGAGCTTGCCGGCCCTTTGAAGGTGTATTTGATTTTTTGTTTTTGCGTGATCTTCAGTGCAGTGTTGGCATTCTAGTTGTATTGTTTGATTTTTCTAATTTTAAGTGTGCAGGAATTGGGGCATATATATCGCTTTTTGACACTAAATATCGTATTTTCCGACATTTCAGGTTTTTAAGGAATTACGACCAGCGATCGTGCCGATCGAGGCTCAAACGCAATTTCAAGACGTTAATGAAGTATTGTGCCAAAGATCCGGATAGTTTGACCCGCACAAGCGAACAATCAAAGACTCGAATCACTTTCAAACGGGTTTTCTTAACCAAATCACATCGGTACGTATTTCCTAACACATTCCTCTTGAATCCGACGCATTCCACTATTCTATCTTTTGCAGGATTTTTCGCACAAGCTTGCCACCAATTGCATAGAGAACTAACCATATTTTTTGCAGCGCTTAAATTTAAACGAATAAGAATTGCTTAAATTGCTTGATTTCTTGAATTCTTTTATTGATTGCGCATTTGCATCTTAATACGGATTTAAAGGCAAAAAGGCCAAACAAGATACGGTAAAGGATTTTATCACCTTTCTCCGTAGCCCACAAATCACAAAAATGCATTCTTACATACCCATAGTAATTTAAAATCAATTAGAACTCTGACTTTAAGGACTTCGCGCTCATTTGGAGAAGTTGGCTGTGTTTAGAACACCGCTTAACGGTATATCGTTTACGGGGTGTCTAGGCAAGTGTTCAAGAGAAAGAGTTATCTAATTAAGGAATTTCGCGAAAACGTTGGAAAACCTCCCTTATCTCTTGCACTTGCCTGGCTTCGTGATCCGTATATCTTGAGCCTGTTTCTCAACACAGTTTTACTTCAACAATCAGGTTCTTGAGCAGGTCTAGTTGACTAGCATAACATAGACTATTAGGGGTGTGACATTCTTTATTTTTGTGATATTTGTGAATTCTTGTTAATACGGGTGATACATGATTTAATTCAAATTTTCACGATTTTTATTCTTTTGTTTATACTCAATCCCAATTCACTTGTTCAAATTGCCAAAATTCTTCTCACATTCATGACAACTGTCCTTTCTTAGGGGGTGACCAATCGTTCCAGAGTTTTGATAATGGTCACCCACCTAACACTCTTGAACCCTGTCCCACTTCAACCATAAACCAAATGATTGTAGATTTAGAGAAAGAGGTCGACAGATTGACTGCTCTAGCATCACCATCATCACAACTCTCCTTACCTGAAACAACTGACACATCATTAGGGTATGATAGTGAGATGGATGCTAGGTTGACCACTTTAGAGAAGGGTATTGAAGCAATGACTGCGGTCGAGAATCAATCAGCTTCTACGCTAGCCCTGTGCACACAGCAGTCTGAGCAATTGTTTCTTGCTCAAGCTCAATCATTGGCTAGAATAGAGGAACACGTGAAACATTTAGCTGTGAGGATTCTAGGAAGTGAACACAGTCAATTGTAACCCAATAGTGTTAATGTATGTCATCTAGGAAGTCACCCGAGTGAGATAAACGATCAATTGAATTTTGATAATTTCATAGATGACGATGCAATTGAATTGACTAAGTGTTATCAGGACACACAAGAAAAACCTCCGAATGATTTTTGCATTCCAGTTTTAGAGGAGGAATCTTGTGATTTTGACGGGTATGGTTTGGATAGATTGTTAGAAGAGATCAATGATCAGGAACCAACAATTTTTGTATCACCTAATGATATTGTTTCAGAAGAAATGTTAGTGTGGCAACCTACTTTTTTGGATGACATATACCTACCTATTTGTGAATGTGATGAGGAAGAAATGGTATTGGGAGAGTTAGAAAACCAGAGTGATAAGAATAAGATTGTGAAAAATCATAGGGAGGAAAACAACATTGAAAAATATTCTTTCATATCGAGTTTTGAGGAAATTTTAGCGGATGAACTTGATATTCTTGGTGAGTTTGAGTCAGGATCAATTTGGGAACATCCTAAAAACCTTTCTTTTGCTGAACTTTTTGCGGATGAACTCCAGGTTTTATATGAACTTGACTGTGGAACTCAACATGTGCTTTATGAACATTCAATTCATCCAGGAAACAATTTTTTGACCTCTTCATCTTCAGCGTCTTCTGATCCCTACTTTTACACACCCATGCCCTTCACTAACATCTAACATATACCTTTTCTTTTTCTTTTTCTTTTATATATACATATTCTTTTACCAGCCATTTCACTATATAGACAAAAATTTTAAATGGCTGGTATTAATTTCTGGACAAACCCAGTCTTTAACATGTAAATGTTGTAATTAATCTTAGGTTTTTTCTTTTTCTTTGAATAAAATTATCACCCTGATGTCTAAGTCTAGCTACCGGAGACGGGGGTAATGATAAGAACATCGTAAAACTCAGGTTTGGGGGTGAGCACTGCGTTTATTTTGCTGCATCATGTGTATATTCTGCATTGCATACATATTTAAAAACCCATAAAAATTAGAAAAAAATCCCAAAAATATAAAAACTTTGTCATGTTAGCTAGCGGGGGAACTTAGATTCGAAATCTGACGGTTCAGTTGATAAGTTTGAAATAACTAAATCATTGTTGTGAGATTGACGACCTGAAAGATAACCCTCCCTTCTGTTTAACCGTTGTTAATATACATCTTTTATATCACTTACACGTGTCGTACGTTTTTGAGAATTTGATGAAAATCACACATGTCTAAAAATATTTAAAAATTGATAAACATCGTTAGGATCAAGCAGGTTTGTTCTGAGTTAAGCATATATCAAGAATAGTTTATACAGTGAAGTAGATATGAAGAATTTTATTAATGTTTTAAATAGAAGCTATAAGTCTGAAAAATAACCCATCCGGACCCCTGTTGGAGTAATTACACACCTTATCCACTTGTAACGTCTTCGGATTTAAAGAAATGCTGGCTATATCTCCGTTTTCACTGAGTTCCGAATATTTTAAAATGAAATGAGTCTTTTGTTTTTGTGGCCTTGATAACTTGGGTAATTAAGTCCTTGGGGTGTCTCAACACGTAATACCCTAAAACCATCTGGTTTGGGAGTCATTGACCTTAAGCTCGCTAAGTTTACAATCGCCAAATAAAACAAGCTAAGCAAGTGTTCTCTCCGAGTTAAAAGTCCTCATGGTTCTTTGTGGGAGAATAATCTTGGCGGAGACGAGTTTTCTATTAAAAAAGTTTTTTCGCGGAGATATGAAGATATATTTTTTTAAAGACGTTTTGCACGATAACGAAGGGTGTGTATGAACAACAAACAGGTGAAAGGTAGGAGTGAAAAATAAGACTTAGGTTCTCTGTTAAAAATGATATATATTCTGACTTGAAACCTAACTGAAGAATACAAATTTGAGAAAACCTTAACTCCTTTCAAACTCGTGTGATCCTTTAAAAGTCTATCTAGATATGTATTTATGACATAATGACCATAATCAAGTTCTTAAAAAGCTTATGGACACTATCCGTACAATCACGTAAAGACGCGTATGAGTTTATTTTAAACAAATTGTGAGGAGTGAAAAATAGGATCTAACGTTTTAACTTGGGTGATAGAACTTCCAACTTTGATCTCTAACTTAAGATTAGAATCAACAGTTTCTCCACGATGCTAACTTGACTGGATTTTGTGGGTGTAATCCGCTGAAAACCCTCAGGAGACAACGCTCCTCCTACTAAGGACACCTAGAGTTTTAACGCCTTGTTGCACATGCTCAGTGCAATCGCGTTCCCTGCGAAAGTGAGACTAGAATTTTTGTTTTGCTCGGGACGAGCAAAAGATAAGTTTGGGGTATTTGTTCATCTCAGAAAACTGTTGTTTAATACCCTCGTTCATTATCTATTTTATTATATATTGGTGCTATTAACCAATATCTGCTCAGTAATTACAGATTACAGGTATTCGTGACACAACACTGAAAATACACTCAAAATCACGGATATAACGTTTGGGAGCCGAAACTGAAAATAGAACAGGAAACCGACCGATATCCAAAGAGCTTTTTGCAAAATAAATGTGTGCACACAATTTTGGTCCAACACATACATGTGTGACACTAGCTCTTTGACACTAGATCATGATGGGGGTTGCCTTGGCAAAAAAGGAGCATGTATGGGAGTGATGTGCATTAAATGTGCATTGAATGCTAAAGATTATGATGTGATTTGAAGCATCTAGTTTCCCTCCAAATCCCTGAGTGCATCTAAGGTCTCTACAGACAAAACTAGCAGCACCAGAGTGATATTGGGAAGCACAGATGACCACACAACAAGCACAAGCCCAAGGCTCATCGACAGGACCGGCCACATGCCCACTTTGGCCAAGCAGGCCGCCCCCTTAGCCTAATGATCCCCATATTTTCCATGTCCCTTCCTTGCAGTCACATCACCTCATTCTTATTACTTGTTTAATCTTTTTTGGTGCCTATATAAGCCAGATCAGTGAGCAAGGAAGGGCTCTCTCTCATTGTCTCACATAGTGTATACATTTTCTTAGTTCATTTTTGGTTTAGGCTTGAGAGTGAGTGGGCTTCAACTTGGTCTCTTCTTCTTCTCCCCTCTTGAAACTTTCTTTGGAGAGCTTCATGGAGGTTGAATGAGTTACCAATATCTTGTACCTAACTTCTTCAAGTGTTAATAATATTTGTGTTTCTTTGCTTACTTGTTTCTTTTCTTTACTTGCTTTTTTTTTCTTTTATTATGATACTTAACTAATCTTCTTTGGTTGTGGTTATGGTAAGGAAGTGAGATGAAAGGTTTTGCCTCCTCCTCCTCTTGTTAATGTTTAAATGTGCTTTATGTGATTATAAACTTAGTATTGTAACTTGGATGGGTTGATATGGTATGTTGATTCCATGGTTACTTTGTAACCTCATCACATACCATCTTCTCCCCACAAACCCCATCTTGCAAGCCTAAGGTTAGAATCAATTTGGTGTTAAGTTTGCTAAGCTTGGATGTGGTATTTTGTGATTAATTGACTTGACAAATCTTTTGGTTTCATATAGCATATACCATCACAAACTCTTAGCACACTTAACACTGAAATCATTTGCTCTCACTCACTAATTTGTGTTTTTGATGTTGTGGTATGTTTGCTAACCTTTATGTTTAGTTTTGACACCCTAAGCTCGGACATGCAAACTGTAAGTGGACAAACTTACTCATTTCGTGTTTTGAGGCGAACATCGGAATTCGATGACTTGTGCTCCACAACCGCCCTGACAAGTCATGCTTCATGCCGGGATCGACGTAAGGACGAACAACTCATGATTAAGGAAGTGTCGAACGAATCGTCGTGATTCGACCTTCCGAGCCTAAGCTACGGCCAATTTCTTCTTTACTTGTTTTTCCTTGTTTTCGTGTTCTTTCATTCTTAAGGGACAAAACCAACCATTCGTTATTTGTTGAACCTTAAATCATAAGACTTAATACACAATTCCCTGTGGATCGACCCGTACCTGCCGGCTTACTACAACGCGCCGTGCACTTTCGGTTTATAAATATTAAAACGAGAACGATCTCGCGTGCGCATTCCATTTTCTTAAAATCATATCCGTTTCCAAAATATACGCGTTTGCGCGCGCGTGTGAATTCCCAACAACTGGTCAATAAATTTAGTGCATCATATATCACAAGAATCAGCAACTAAAACATTCTTCACATTTCCTATTCTTTGAATCTATCCTAACCCTATTTTTCTTTTAAGGTTATAGATTCCCGAACAATACTAGCACCAACGTGAACGGCAACACCACACCACCACCTCTTCCACTTACACCTACCGGTGTAGCTTCGATCAACGAGCAGAAGGTACTGCTCGAGGTAATAAAGAGCCTCTTGGAGGGACAGCAGCAGCGGACTGCTATTCTAATGAACTGTCCAGAAGCGGAAGCACCTGGAGTGAAACAATTCCGGGCACTGCATCCGAAGCAATTTTCTGAAAAAGAGAGCCCTTTGGAAGCTGAAGAATGGGCTCAATCAATTGAGGACGATCTGGCAGCAGCACAGGTGCCATACATTGCTTGGGTAAGGGTTACGAAGCTGCAACTTACTGATAACGCCCGAGTATGGTGGAAGGCGGAAGAAAGCTATCTTACTCAGCCGATCGAATGGAAGACCTTTCGCGACATGTTCAACGCAAAGTATTTTCCAGAGACTGCCCGATTCGACATAGAGAAGCAATTCATTCACTTACATCAAAGCTCTATGTGGAGAAAATCTATGGATGAGTATGATGCCGAGTTCACTATGTTGAGCAGGTAAAGATATGTCTCAAATATTCGAATTTTCTATCACATACTACACAGCTAACACAAGACCGTAACAAGTTCGAGGCACATCTCATACCGACTGCTGAGATCAGGACCAGACGATTTCAGCAGGGGTTGGACTCGGAGATCCAAGCTGCTTTAGCTACAGGGGATTTCCCAACCGTTGGAAATGCCCTCAATTTTTGACCCCGACACCCTTTGGCCTACCCCACTAACCCTAGTCTGTTTGTTTTCGCTGCACATTAACAGAGAATTAAAATGAGTTTTAAAACAAAATTTTAATGCATTTTTAATTCTCATTTTAAGACCCTAAACCCTAATTCTATCCTATAAATACTACCCTACACCATATCACTCTCTATTCTGAAATCTAGCATCAAAACTCTCAAAATTTTCTAAGTCAAAAAGTTGTACAAGTGGAGTTAGCCCAAGGTCGAGTTCCGGAGACGATTCAAGAAAAATCCGGTGACACCGCGACTCCACGACGCCTTTAAAATCTTCCTCCACCTCTTCTCTCTCTTTTCAATCAATAAGTCCCCTCACTTCTCACCTCTTTCTATTCTAAAACAATCTTCTATTAAATCTCGTCGGAAGCGGAGTTATTCCGTCTTCCGATTCTAATTTCATTAAAAACCCAACTTTTCTTAACAATAAATCAACCATATCTTTATATCTTGTTTAGAAACCATAAAACAACATTTAGAACAAGTTTCAATTCAAAATAAAATGCCATGCAACTTGTATTTCACTTTTTCGTTAAAATACCACAAAGTTTACCTATGACATTACTTCATCATATTGCTCATATTACCTTTAGAAAACTCATGATATAATGACCTACCTCATCATAACACTTATCATAATATAGCACGATGGATTGAAAACAATAAGTTTGTGACTTAGACCAATTTTACATTTAAATACCATAAACTATCAAAACCCTATTTCTTTAAATTGTTTTAATCAAATTCCATACGATTATGTCCTTACAACCCATCTTGGATAATCCGATTTAGTTGGTGCGGGTTATCGCACATCTATCGAACTAGTAGGGCGAGATGCAGACCTCCTCACGGAGCATCCGATCTCGATGGAATTTTTATTTCAATTTTTAAGAAAACGTGATTTCCATTAATAAATAAATTCTATTTTTAATAATTATATATATATAAATATTATCAAAATATCTAGTTTAAATATATAATATATTCCATATTTTCTAAATAAAAAAAAGAATCTCAAGTTTCATGAAAACACCATCAAGAATCAATACAAGTCGATTTACATGAAAATACCATATACTATTCAATATAGGTTTATATCCACTAGAATATCTCATCTTGTAAAATTACATCAATGAAAAACCCTAAAGACGATAAATAAATAGTTGAGGTTTATTTTGAAAATATATCAAAACTATTTTTCATAAACCCCTCTCAAATTATATCAATTTACAATAAGGACACTAGTAAATATAGGTTTAAGCGGGACCAATTCTGTTGAGCCTCAGGAAGCCGGAGAAAGCGGGTGCTTGCCTATTTAAGGTAAACAACTAAAAACGGGGTTATCAATACGATAGTTGTTTTAGAAAAAGTCACAAATCCTGCCGTCCTTATGCAGCAGTTACCGATAACTCCAAAACTAATTTAGGACTTCAATACTGTTTAAAGTGTATGACTCGATCTGAGTCTCAGTCTAATCTGAATACAATACGAATACAATCCATTCTTAAATACGATTTAAATATAACTCCAATACAACATGAATCCATTTATACCAGATACAATCAATATCAACATGACTTGACTGAACCGTAGATATACTCTGATTACATGACTATCCATTTATATCCATTCCGTTTACATGATATCATGGTTTCGGCAAGTCGTATACAACCATTCATTAAATCAATACAAAATACATTACAGGGTTTTAACGGGGTAGATTGGTACGGAATGTATTAGAAGTGGCACGAGACTATAACCATAATACACCTAACCTGAATATCCATGTTGTTGTTCCGTGGCTTAACGGTTCCTTGTGTTCCGTATACTTTAGTCCACGGGAAAAGTTGGACTCCTCTCGTATACACTGATATATTCTGTATCAAGGTACAAATAACTACATTAACATAACAAACATAACTATATATATAAATTACCTATTCTATTCTATTCTTCCTTATCTCTTGGACTTGCCGAGCGATTTTTCGCTGACGACATTCCTATTTCTATTCATCTTTGGAATATTGTCAGGAGTACCCAATTCTCTGGAGATCGAGCCCGACTCCGAAGACTTGGAGCAGTTTGCAGAAGACCCAGAGCTGTAGTCACTTGTATATACCTTTACTTTCAGTTCATGCAATTGTTTAGGTATTGCTTTCCATATTGTATTTATTTTTCAGTTGCATTGTAAAGAATGTTTTAAATAAAAAGTTGTTATTCATTTACAATTCATGTTTTTCTTATATACATTTACATTATATTGCTTATTTACGCTTAGCGTGTTTAATTTTGAGTAAATATGTCGTCTGCTTCGTCATTTCTCCTTATCCATACACCGGAAAGCGGGACGTGACAAGATAGATCCGGCAAAACAGGTTAAACTACCATACTGGAACAAGTTAAGCATTTTCTACGAGTTTCCGTACTGGTCAACAAATTTAGTGCGTTATTGTCAGGACGTTATGCACGTAGAGAAGGAAGTATCCGAGCACGTGCTCAACTTGCTTTTTTGTAAAGACGGAAAATCAAAAGACAACCTCCGTGCTCGGATGGATCT
The DNA here is from genome assembly GCA_030015575.1 of Agapanthus africanus. Classification (NCBI taxonomy): domain Eukaryota; kingdom Viridiplantae; phylum Streptophyta; class Magnoliopsida; order Asparagales; family Amaryllidaceae; genus Agapanthus; species Agapanthus africanus. The sequence continues at coordinate 505,650,741 of JASDDO010000031.1, forward strand.
TCAGGACTGGGAAATTAGAAGTGAATTGCATCCTAAACCGATAGCGGGTAAACCAAGCAAGTTTGTACTTCCCAATACCGCATACCAAATATCACAACCGGAGAAGAAGAGGTTCATGTAAGTGCTGTATGATTTGAAAGTTCCCACTGGTTTTTCAAGATCATTAAGTAAGAAAATAAAAATTGTGAAAGGCAAGATCTATGGGCTGAAAAGTCATGACCACCATGTTATTATGGAGAAGCTTTTCCCATTAGCCTTTAGGACTTCCTTTCCCAAATCGGCTGGTTTAGTAATCAATGACTTATGTTGTTTTTTTAGAGAATTGTGCGCTAAAACCCTGGATGTTGTGACGCTGGAGAATCTAGAAAATTCTATTTCAGATTTGCAAGCTTGAGCGTATTTTTCTACCGTCATTCTTCGATATCATAATACACCTGACGGTTCATCTTGCAACCGAGCCTAAGTTAGCCGGACCGGTACAATATCGATAGATGTATCCCGTCGAAAGGTACGTGGAATTTTTCGTTTCACGCAATTTGTAAAATTAGTGTTGTCCTATATGCCCGTATTTATTTATTTAATATATTTTTCTTTAGATACCTCTATACTCTAAAAAAAGTATATACGCAATAGAAATCGACCAAAGGGTTTTATTATTCAAGGTTATCTTCTAGATGAAATAACCACATTTTGTTCCCGCTATCTGGATGAAAACATTGAGACGAAGCTTAACCGGCCTCGGAGAATTCAGGACGGACCATATGGTAAAACTGATTATAAGAGAGTAGATACTATATTTATCAACAAGATATATCGGTTTATCCTCCTTAATAGCGTATGTCTTGAAGAAATTAGAGAGTAAGTTTTTTGGATTAATTGTTATATTTGTATTTGTGTGTGTATGAAATGATATAATCTTATTGTCATAATTTATTATTGAGAACAAAATTCATATTAATGAGGTACGTAAGGGGCATCCTGATTGGATTGATGAACGATTGGAAAAATATCATCAGGATAATTTTTACGATTGGGTTGCAGATCATGTAAATTGTTCGAATAGCATGTTATTGCAACCAGTCGTAATCTAAACTTATATCGTTATGTATTTACCATAAAATTTGTTTTGTCAGATCCACGATCCGAAATTGTTTGCATCATTAGAGAAAGATTCAAGATATTTAGCTCGGTTTCCTAATATGGAGGTTGCATATTATAAATGATTCGGTGTCCTTGGATACAAATTTGAAGTTAAGGACATAGAAACATCTCGAATCACTCAAAATAGTGGAATTGCGACGGTAGGATCGGATGGCGTGATTTATTATGAATACTTAAATTGCATATTTAGCATCCAATATCCCGGACGATCAGAACCATTTTATATATTTCAGTGTACTTGGTACGATATATGAACCGATACGGATAAGTGGATAAACAATCTCGGAACTTAGAAAGATGAATATGAATTGACTAGTGTGAACACAGTTCGATTTTACAGTCAGGACGATCTATTTATCTTTCTGAACCAAGCGTTCCAAGTATACCACTCACAGTGCTTGAAGCATCCGGAATGGAGTGTCGTATGCCGTTGGAAACTCAGGAATGTTTACGATATCCCAGAATTCGATGATCGTATGGAGGACGGCGATGAGGATGAAGAAGAGAGAATACTTAGAGTGCTCCAACTGTCTGTTTTAAAAGACGGATTGTCTTCGGCTGATCATGAATTTACGTGGGTTAGAAATGATATTGATGATAAAATCCAAGTAAATATGTCTAACGCGTCCACGAAACGAAAGAGGTTATCAGTAATGTTATATTATTACTTCATATTTCTGTGATCTATACATATATTGCATGCATATGTAATGATTGTACTCTTATCTAGATTTGATGACGACGATCGTAACAGCGAGGGGCAGTAGGAGCACCAGCCATGGCAGCGGAAGAGGCAGAGGCAGAGCGGTTCTGCAGTCCTGAGAGCTGCGTAGAGAGCTTCAGAGGGTTGGTCTTGCACCCAGATCGGTATTCTCTTCGAATGACTCCTTCTGTGTGGAATTTGCCACACCTCTAGATATATTGCACGCATATTCATTTTGAATGTAATATTATAGATATACACACATATTTATTTCAAAATTACTTATATAGTCAATATTTAATTGTCTAGCTGTTGGTGGTGCGTCCACATCAGAGGCATATGCCACTACCGCACCTGCATGTATGTTTATATATCCTATAGTGCATGCATATTGATTTAGAATGTTATATCATAAATATACACACATTCTTTTTTTCTTTTACTTAGATAATCATTTTTTAATTGTCTAACTGTAGGTGGTGCCTCCACATCTCGGGCAGAGGCCACCACCGCACCTGCGGGTATGTTTATATATCCTTTATTGCATGCATATTGATTTAGAATGCTATATTATTGATATACACATTCTTTTTGCAATTATTTATATAATCTATTTTTATTTTCTAATTATAGGTGGTGCATCCATATCTGGCGCATAGGCCACTCCCGCCACTTCCGTACCATCCGCTCAGTCTGTAGGTTAGTATGAATAAATATAAAATATTTATTCATTTTACATATCGTCTAATAATAAATATGAAATTCATGTAATTTTATCGTCAATATTTATTTTCTAGTTGGAGGCGATGCATCCACATTCGGGTCACCGGCTGTTCCTCAACGGAGGAAATATCATCCCGCCCGTGCTGCTGCCCGGGCCCAGGCTCATGCTGCTGTCGCCGGAGGTATATATCGCACTTCAATTTTCGTTATTCCTTGATTTCTTAATACCACTTTGTCTTAATATTGCTTGTCTTGATATTTCTTGTAGATGCAGGGGCAACCCCATCCCGAGAGGGGGGCTCGAGGGCCTAATTGTTAGTGTATATGCCCTAGAGGCCATTACTGTATCATACTAGTTTGTATATTACTTAATGGATGCTTGGGATATTCACCTTGTATATACAATCTTGCTCAAAATAGTAGTATGCTACTTGGTTTGTCTCTACTTCAATGTGTACTTGTGTTTATTTTACTATATCACTTATACGCATTAGTGGAGCCCTTAGGATCTTTGCTTGATTACCAGCGTTGTGATGGCAGTCACACTAGTGGGGGCTGGGTAATCTATAAGCACATCCTTATACAGGTCCCTAGTCGCAGGACTATCGAGACAGGGCATCGATACTCCGGAGTAGACTAGCGTATGCGCTTCTCATCCCAGTGTGGGAGATGGTCTGTCCCACAGCCATCAGTACGTCGTACTGGAGATAGTATACGGGTGCTCGTTGGGTTACGAGTACACTGGACAGGACTCGTCGGGAACTGACAGGTTGGTATTATACCTATCGTCAGTCATCAGTTCCCAGGTGACATGAGTACAGCTTAGTCCGCTGACTTGACACTGGCACTTCGCCTCGAGTGTGTTCCCACTGCACTTTGATCACTACCCTACCACGGCTCAAAGGAGTCGTGCAAACAGGTGGTGGTTGGGTGCAGTCCCGAAGCATTTGGAGGCAATGACGGTTAGACAGGATTCGTCTCTCCCGGTATTGGGGGTTGACATCGCGCTGTGTCTAGGAGAGCCATTACACGAGTAGTCCCTGGCCAGGGCAAACGAGATATACTGGTAGGTTTCCAGTGTTATCTCAGGGTGTTTTGGGCTTCGCTCCGGCACGACTTGTACCGCTATTGGGGGACTGACGTTTACCGCCCCCTAGGCCCGCCATGCGATGTATCAGACGAACAGACCGGACTGTACGGAGACTGTCACATTCAGACTCAGTAGGAGTACCGATGGGGTTTCACCTCGTCAGCCTTCTTGTCGACATCTACCTGGGGACCGTTATGCACAGCTAGTGCCGCTTGCGGTCTGTGGTTAAACCCACTGCCAGCGTAGTGTCGAGTCTTTAGAGTCCCACACAGAGGGTATTCGCCTATGGGCAAAACAGAGTAGAGGTCGCATGGTTTTGCGACAGGGTTCGTTCTCATCCGCGCACTTGTGCACGTTTGGAGTCCGGACAGATATTACCAGCGGGCTCTGGTTTGAGCCGGATACTGGTATAGTATTTGGGGTTGCTTTTATCTCTCAGTATTCATGTTCCTCGGAACAAGAATGCAGGTGTGTATGCACAGTTATTTGAGGAGGAGGAAGATGATTTCCATTAGGGTTTCGGAACGGGTGCGTATGCACAGTTGACAGTCGTCTTTTTCCAAACCCTAATGGATTTGTATTATATCATTTAATAATATATAATAAAATGAAATTGTGTCATGGTTAGTTTTTGTTGACTTGTTGACCATGGTTGACTTGTTGACCATGGTTGAACATTTGACTACCATCATTACAAATGCAAGATGCCTTTTCATTCTTGCTTTATTCATTTAATGCATGTAATGATATTAGTCATTCTAAACTATCCATCAAACCTTTTTCATTTTGATTATTGTTATTATTTGATTTTTCTTTTTCTTTTGTTATGGTTGCAAAAGGAAAAAAAAGAGCTCATTTCTATCATTCTCACTCTCTCTCTTCACTTCATCTTCTTCTTCCTCTAGTCAAGAGAAACCTTCTCATGAGTTGAGAATCCTTCTCTTGAAAAAGAAAAGCAAACCCTAAACACTCTCTACTCACTCTAGGATCAAGGGTCTAGCAAGCCGGCGGTTCTAGTTCACTCCAAGTACGAGAAAGAGCCCTAAGGTCGAGCCTTCGAGGTGGATCCATCTTCGACGGGAGAAGGCGACAAAGGAGAACCATCAACCTCTACAAAGTTTGAAGACGAAGGAGTTCAAGTCTAGGTATAACCATCTTCATCCGAGTAGCTAAACTTCTTTAGCTAAGTTGCTAGTTTTAGTTTAGGTAACGATCCCGACCTAGCTTTGTCCATGTTGCCTCTCGCACTAAAATTTGATTTTTATACCGTTTCCGCCTCCCCGTAAGAACCGGGGGTGGCAACGTGGACTTACAGTGGTATCAGAGCCTAACTAAACTTAAACTAGCTTGGTAGTGAAGTGTAACGAAGTTCGGAACCGTAAAAACCCAAAAAAACCGTATTTTTCCAAAACCTGAGTTTCTGTTGAAATTTTTTGGGCTCGAAATGAAAAACTTTATATTTGTAAATTCATCTCAGGGTTTTTTAAAGACACCCAAGAAAAACGACGCAGAGATTCATCGAAGCCGCCGCCCTTCCGCCGCGTGAGCCTTCTTGGCCGCCGCGGAAGCGCCGCGACTTGATGTCCCCTCTGCATCGATTTTCGTGCAGTGTCTTTATTTGTTGATTTTGGGATTTTTAGGATATAAATTATATGCCCAGATTTTCCAGAACTAAAATTTACTTTTGGGGGCCTATAATTTCGTATTTTTCCGAACTTCACTGCACTTTGACTATGATGGTTGTATCTGTGATGTTTGCATGTATTGAACGTCGGCTAATCGCTATAAGACGATTAGTCGGGGTTATACATGATCTGTAATGTGCTGGAATGTGTATATAAATATGTTGGATTGTCGCGGGTGAATAGCCGGGGGTTGTGAGACGAGAGTTTTCTTTTCTTGCAATTCATTGTAAATGTAAATTGATGTAATAATTATTATTTGTTTGGCCGCACAACCGGGTCGGGGTTGTAGCCGTCATTGTATAATTCTTTTACTGTTTTTGCTCCTAGGATAGACCCATGGAGGGGTGCCCAAACTACCGGGTATGCCGAAGTGTCGAGTGGCCTACTCATGGAGATGAGGGAGGTTGCTACGCTTCGGGTACTTGGCGGGTAGTTTGCCGCACCCGTAGGGGTCTTGGGTGGGGTATTGGCTATTCACCGCGACCGTGTTATCTGTTTTTTGTTACAGGCTCGTACAAATTACAGATTACTAGTATATCCAATGTATTTATCTGTGATCTGAAATGTTTATCATTGCTTTCTATTTAGGCGTTGCTTATGTTTTACAGACGCGCTAGCCCAGCCCCCGCTCTGTCGTTAGTTAAGTAACCTAACGGGTAATGACGGGGCCCAGTGGCGAATGCGAATGGCATAAGCGTACGTCATATTTTGGTTGTTTTCTGCAATGGTAGGATTTAAATGATGGGACGCATTAAAAGTACTAATGCAAGAATATCACGCATTAAAAGAACTAATGCAAGATAATAAACCAAGTTAAAGTCGTTGGAACACTTTCGAAAAACCACTCGGTTCTTTTCAAAACTAACTTTTAAAATGCGGAGCTTGAGCCACTCCATTTAAAAGCTATCTCGTTCCATCGACCAAATCAAGTTCACTACGTTCACGGTTTTGCCAAAACCATCCGTAGCCCTCCGTCGTTTCATATGAATAGTCAATAGTATTCAAGCTGTGTTTGTTGGCCAAAGTCAAGGCATAGTGATTGGTAGCTATTGGGTATTCATGTGCAGCATAGATAGATGCGTTGGTTTGGAACAGTCGTACTGCCTTGTTGGCCAAAGTCAAGGGTGGGTACGGGTGGATTCAAATTAACCTGGAGAACGACGGGTAGAACTTGACATGTGACTTATGATTTGTTGGCCAAAGTCAAGGTCATAAGAGCATGGGGCAAAAATCCACATCGGGAGTTTCATAAGTACTGAAACTTGCTAGATTTGCATACCATTTGGAGTGTGGTGATTCTGGTAGGATTCCTTCAGTTTCGTCACGCGATGATATTTGGATCCCGATCCTACTGTGAGTATATGCTACTCCTCGGGAAATTTCTCACTTAACGATCAATGCTATAAACCTAGTAGGTGCCTAGAAAGGTGTTAGCGGGGCTACGCCCCCAGGGAAAAGAGGTTCTTTAATTAAGGAACTTCGCGAAAGCGTTGGAAAACCTCCCTCGAAGTACCGACACCAGCCTGGCCGAACGGTTTAGCAAGTATTGTACGGTGGGATTGATCCTGACTAATTCTTCCTTTATGGTTTGAGGAGGGATTCGAGAAACAGTGGGAGCCATCCTGTTTAGACAAATTAAAAACCACTCTAAACTTGCAAGAGCATCATGCTGAGTGTTTCTTCTTCTCTCTCCTAATTGCAGCGACCAATCAACATGACTGGACTTAAGTTACTCCTAGATAAAAACAAGTTGACAGGGCCAAACTACAAAGATTGGCTCAGGAATGTCAAGATAGCAATCACTTATGACAAGCTGGGGTATCTTCTTACCACCAAAGCTCCCCCTGTCCCTGGTCCAACTTCCAGCGTCGCGGATAAGGAAATCCGCAAGACTTGGGAGATTGATAGCGCGAAGGCCAAGTGCCTCCTGCTTGCCTCGATGGACAACGAACATCAGAGGAGGCATGAGAATATGGACATGGAGTCCATATTGCTTCATACAAAAGAACTGTATGGAGAGCAATCACGTATCGCAAGATACGAAGCGTCGAAAAAGTTGTTTTCGACAAGAATGGCCGTCGGATCATCAGTAGCCGAGCACGTGCTAAAGATGATCGGCTACATTGAGGAGCTCGCTGACCTAGGGATCACATTGGAGAGTGAGCTATATACGGATATAGTTCTCCAGTCCCTTCCTTCCACTTACGCCCAGTTTATAATGAACTTCAACCTACAAGAAAAAGAGGTTGAACTTTCAGAGCTCCTCAACCTGCTGAGGAGCGCAGAGGTCACCCTACAGAAAAGTAGGGAAACATCCACTTTGTTTGTAGGAGGATCATCTTCTTCTAGGTCCAAGGCGAAAGCCAAGGGAAAGAAGAAGAAAGCCCCCGCCAAACCAAGGGGCGGTGTTAGTAAAGTGGATACGAAGGGAAAAGGTAAAGCAACAAAGATAGCGGGGAAGCTTGTGGATAAGGAAGAATGCTTCTTTTGTCATAAGAAAGGACACTGGAAGAATGATTGCAGGGCCTGGAAGGCCAGAACACAGGAATTGAAGCAGGTTGCAGCTTCAGCTTCAGGTGTGTATGTTATTGAAAACTGTCTTTCAATAAACTCTACTTCCTGGGTATTGGATACCGGATCAGGATCTCATATCTGTAATTCTTTGCAGGCGTTGAGAAATCGTAGGGTTTTGAAGGCAGGTGACATGACCCTCAGAGTTGCGAACGGAGCTAGCATGGATGCTAAAGCCGTGGGGGACTATCACCTGGGAATGTCAGATGGACATGTTTTGGTTTTGCGTAATTGCTTTTTTGTACCCAACGCAACTTGTAATATCATTTCTGTATCTTTAGTTTCTAAAGAAGGTTATGAATTTGCGTTTGTAAGTAATGTTGTAAACATTCACCTTAATCAAGTTCTGATTGGGTCAGGTACATTGAGTAATGGTATATACGTATTGAACCAACCACAGATTTTCAATGTCCAGAATACACACAAAAGAAAGTCTCCAGAAGTAAACCAGACTTTCTTATGGCATTGTAGATTGGGTCACATCAATGAGAGAAGGTTGACGAAGTTACATACAGAAGGGTATTTGAATGCGTTCGAATATCAGTCGTATGCCACTTGTCAATCCTGTCTCAAGGGAAAGATGACAAAGACTCCGTTTACTGGACATGGAGAAAGAGCGAGCGAGCTCTTGGGACTCGTACACAGTGACGTGTGCGGTCCAATGTCTACACATGCCCGAAGCGGACATTCTTACTTCATTACTTTTACGGATGACTTCTCAAGGTACGGTTATGTCTTCTTAATGAAACATAAGTCCGAGGCCTTTGGAAAATTCCAGGAGTATAAGAATGAAGTAGAGAAACAGACCGGCAAAAGTATTAAGATTCTAAGATCGGATCGAGGTGGAGAATACTTAAGTGCCGAGTTCCTGGACTATTTAAAAGAGAACGGAATTCTCTCTCAACTTACTCCTCCATACACCCCGCAACATAACGGTGTATCGGAGAGACGGAACCGCACCCTATTGGATATGGTGCGGTCCATGATGAGTAACGCTGAGTTGCCGCGATCATTCTGGGGATATGCGCTAGAATCAGCCGCATACCTTTTGAACCGAGTTCCGACTAAGACTGTGCCTTCCACACCATATGAAATGTGGTGTGGGAAGAAACCCTATCTTAAGCACATTAAGACATGGGGATGTCCGGCTTTTGTCAAAAAGCAGCATGCGGACAAGCTCGAGGCACGCTCAGTACAGTGCAAGTTTGTGGGGTATCCAAAGAACTCAAAAGGATATTTCTTCTACTGTGAAGAGGAACAAAAAGTCCTTGTTTCTCGTCATGCCTACTTCTTGGAAACTGAGTTTTTGGAAAACCAGATAAGTGGGAGCGCAGTAGAACTGGAAGAAATTCCAGAACCACAAAACATTACTGAAAGCTTAGAGGAACCAGAGGGTTCGAAAGAACAGGACATTCCTACGCCGCTCCGCAGAAGTAGTAGGCAGTCTCATCCGCCCGAGAGATACTACGGTTTTCTCATAGACGGGGATAGAGAGGATTGCATCATAGATTATGATGAGCCTACTAGCTTCCAGCAGGCCGTTCAGAGTGTTGACTCAGTGAAATGGCTGGATGCAATGCGGACCGAAATGGAGTCCATGTACACCAACAAGGTATGGACGTTGGACATTGCTCCAGACGGGGTAAAACCCGTAGGATGCAAGTGGATCTTCAAAAGGAAGATTGGTGTAGATGGACAGGTTGAGACCTATAAAGCTAGGCTGGTAGCAAAGGGTTTCCGTCAAAGACCTGGCTTGGACTATGACGAAACCTTTTCTCCAGTAGCCATGCTGAAATCCATTCGGATCCTTCTCGCCATCGCTGCCTTCCACGATTATGAGATCTGGCAAATGGACGTAAAGACAGCTTTTCTAAATGGAAATTTAGAGGAGTGTGTCTATATGGACCAGCCAGAGGGCTTCATTCAGAGTGGGAGCAGCGGAAAGGTGTGCAAGTTGCTTAAGTCCATCTATGGACTAAAGCAGGCATCGCGGAGTTGGAACATCTGTTTTGATGAGACGGTCAAAGAATTTGGCTTTATCAAAAATCCAGATGAACCATGCATCTATAGTAGATTTGTAGCAAGAACTGTAGTATTCCTCGTTTTATACGTGGATGACATTCTCTTAGTAGGAAATGACATTCCTATGCTACAATCTGTCAAGGGGTTCTTGTCACACAGGTTCTCCATGAAGGACCTGGGTGATGCCTCATACATCCTGGGGATCCGGATCCATCGTGATAGATCCAAGAGGATATTGGGACTTTCTCAGTCCAGGTACATCGACACCATAGTGAAGAGATTCAGTATGGAAGATTCCAAGCGCGGTAACCTACCGGCTTGTCACGGGATCACCCTCTCTAAAGAGATGTCTCCCAAGACTGATTTGGAGAGGGATCGCATGTCGATTATACCCTACACTTCTGCGGTAGGCTCTATAATGTATGCGATGTTGTGTACCAGACCGGATGTAGCTTATGCACTGAGTGTGGTAAGCCGGTATCAGTCAAACCCTGGGGAGAAACACTGGATAGCGGTAAAGAACATTCTCAAGTACCTGAGAAGGACTAAGGAGATGTTCTTGGTGTATGGCGGAAAAGACCTCCAGATCGAGGCCTTTGCTGACTCCAGCTTCCAGAGTGACAAGGATGATTCCAAGTCCATGTCGGGTTTTGTCTTTACCCTCAATGGAGGGGCGGTGTGTTGGAAGAGTTCCAAACAGGAAACCGTTGCAGACTCGACGATGGAAGCGGAATACATCGCTGCATCTGATGCCGCAAAAGAAGCTGTCTGGATGAGGAAGTTCTTGAAAGAACTTCAGGTGGTTCCGTCCATTGTTGATCCAATACCTCTGTATTGCGACAACAATGGGGCTATAGCTTTAGCGAAGGAACCCAGGTCCCATCAGAGATCCAGGCACATCTTGAGGCGGTATCACCTGATCAGGGAGATCGTGGATCGCAAGGAGATCGAGGTTCGGAGAGTTGCTTCAGAAGACAACACTGCAGATCCATTCACCAAGGCCCTGCCCCAGACTCAGTTCGAGCGGCTGATCGAGATGATAGGTCTTCGATACGCCAGTACATGGCCTTAGTGCAAGTGGGAGATTGTTAGTGTATATGCCCTAGAGGCCATTACTGTATCATACTAGTTTGTATATTACTTAATGGATGCTTGGGATATTCACCTTGTATATACAATCTTGCTCAAAATAGTAGTATGCTACTTGGTTTGTCTCTACTTCAATGTGTACTTGTGTTTATTTTACTATATCACTTATACGCATTAGTGGAGCCCTTAGGATCTTTGCTTGATTACCAGCGTTGTGATGGCAGTCACACTAGTGGGGGCTGGGTAATCTATAAGCACATCCTTATACAGGTCCCTAGTCGCAGGACTATCGAGACAGGGCATCGATACTCCGGAGTAGACTAGCGTATGCGCTTCTCATCCCAGTGTGGGAGATGGTCTGTCCCACAGCCATCAGTACGTCGTACTGGAGATAGTATACGGGTGCTCGTTGGGTTACGAGTACACTGGACAGGACTCGTCGGGAACTGACAGGTTGGTATTATACCTATCGTCAGTCATCAGTTCCCAGGTGACATGAGTACAGCTTAGTCCGCTGACTTGACACTGGCACTTCGCCTCGAGTGTGTTCCCACTGCACTTTGATCACTACCCTACCACGGCTCAAAGGAGTCGTGCAAACAGGTGGTGGTTGGGTGCAGTCCCGAAGCATTTGGAGGCAGTGACGGTTAGACAGGATTCGTCTCTCCCGGTATTGGGGGTTGACATCGCGCTGTGTCTAGGAGAGCCATTACACGAGTAGTCCCTGGCCAGGGCAAACGAGATATACTGGTAGGTTTCCAGTGTTATCTCAGGGTGTTTTGGGCTTCGCTCCGGCACGACTTGTACCGCTATTGGGGGACTGACGTTTACCGCCCCCTAGGCCCGCCATGCGATGTATCAGACGAACAGACCGGACTGTACGGAGACTGTCACATTCAGACTCAGTAGGAGTACCGATGGGGTTTCACCTCGTCAGCCTTCTTGTCGACATCTACCTGGGGACCGTTATGCACAGCTAGTGCCGCTTGCGGTCTGTGGTTAAACCCACTGCCAGCGTAGTGTCGAGTCTTTAGAGTCCCACACAGAGGGTATTCGCCTATGGGCAAAACAGAGTAGAGGTCGCATGGTTTTGCGACAGGGTTCGTTCTCATCCGCGCACTTGTGCACGTTTGGAGTCCGGACAGATATTACCAGCGGGCTCTGGTTTGAGCCGGATACTGGTATAGTATTTGGGGTTGCTTTTATCTCTCAGTATTCATGTTCCTCGGAACAAGAATGCAGGTGTGTATGCACAGTTATTTGAGGAGGAGGAAGATGATTTCCATTAGGGTTTCGGAACGGGTGCGTATGCACAGTTGACAGTCGTCTTTTTCCAAACCCTAATGGATTTGTATTATATCATTTAATAATATATAATAAAATGAAATTGTGTCATGGTTAGTTTTTGTTGACTTGTTGACCATGGTTGACTTGTTGACCATGGTTGAACATTTGACTACCATCATTACAAATGCAAGATGCCTTTTCATTCTTGCTTTATTCATTTAATGCATGTAATGATATTAGTCATTCTAAACTATCCATCAAACCTTTTTCATTTTGATTATTGTTATTATTTGATTTTTCTTTTTCTTTTGTTATGGTTGCAAAAGGAAAAAAAAAGAGCTCATTTCTATCATTCTCACTCTCTCTCTTCACTTCATCTTCTTCTTCCTCTAGTCAAGAGAAACCTTCTCATGAGTTGAGAATCCTTCTCTTGAAAAAGAAAAGCAAACCCTAAACACTCTCTACTCACTCTAGGATCAAGGGTCTAGCAAGCCGGCGGTTCTAGTTCACTCCAAGTACGAGAAAGAGCCCTAAGGTCGAGCCTTCGAGGTGGATCCATCTTCGACGGGAGAAGGCGACAAAGGAGAACCATCAACCTCTACAAAGTTTGAAGACGAAGGAGTTCAAGTCTAGGTATAACCATCTTCATCCGAGTAGCTAAACTTCTTTAGCTAAGTTGCTAGTTTTAGTTTAGGTAACGATCCCGACCTAGCTTTGTCCATGTTGCCTCTCGCACTAAAATTTGATTTTTATACCGTTTCCGCCTCCCCGTAAGAACCGGGGGTGGCAACGTGGACTTACACTAATCAGTCCCACGGGCTGAGGCCCGAAAGTGCTAGGGGGAGGCACCATTTCCCCTCTTTTTTATTCCCGATTATCGCTATACTGGCGATTATGCTGAGAGGTTCGGCCGGTATATTGGAGATGAGAGCTGCATTCAAAAAAAGTATCCACTTCACGTTGAGTGGGGCGATCAGCACCAGCGCTCATTTGCCCTCTTCTGAGATCAGGCTCGGTTATTAATATATATTTTCATTTGACTTATCCAATATATTTATTATTATTTAACACTTGCAATTTAAATACATTATTTTTTTGTATTTGCAGTTGGATTCCGACTTTCACCCTGTGCCCGACCTTGATCAGCCTGAGAGAGTGCTCGATCTTCACGCTGTATACCTGGGCCTGATGAAGAACATGCAATCAAAAGTCCGATATAATAGGAACGAGCTGAAGATCGACCGCTATTTGGTATGGCTAGTGACCCCCGAGGCAGAGAGAGCGGCTCTCCTACATACTCATGGCCTCTCTTGTGCCAATATTACGACTCTCAGCGCAAACAGGTTTGTAAATGTAATTCATTGTTTAGTATATAATTTATTTGTTTGTGTTGCTTAATTAGAAAACTAAATCTGACTGTGTTGTTCAAAAACAGGCCGATCAAAATAAGGAGAATAGGAAGTCAGTGAAGAGGGGTCGCCCCACTTATACAGGTGGCTTGAGAAACATTACTCGTGACATGGAGGTATCGGTAAATTACAATAGATCTATTTTGAAATAATATAATATTAAGAGTTATTTTATAATATAAGTAAATTTTTGGTGGATTGTAAAGAGCTCAGACCCTGGCGCAAGGAAGTACATCATGCGTGTTGACCGCGTATCTTGCCGTCTACGGCATCTCGACAGATCCCGCTACGGGCGAGCTTCGATTCCCCGACACCGCTACCTAGGAGTATTGCGTAATGTTAATATTTATTCTAATTTGAATGAAATTTTGTTTTGATAAGTTCAAATTTAAATGATATACTTATATTTTAACGGTTAATGTGGGTGTAGGAGCGGGTGGTGGAGCAGGCGGAGGCATCGGGATCGATTATAATGGATAGATCGATCTGATGCTACTGACTCCAGTCTTAGACGCCGCATACGGAGGGCACCACGGAGGTTGGGAAAAAGCCCGAGGACTGGGTCCTAGCAGGGCCGTAACATTTCAAAAAATAAAATATTATTTTTGGGAATTTTTATAATTTAATAATAAAATATGGAATATTTTAATTAGGCGGTATAATTAAATCTGGGAAAAATTTGGAAAATTATAGAAATTATTCAAAAGAGGGTGTTTTATGTAGATTATGCAAATTTTAAGTTTTTGTGATTAATTTGACACTAATTTTGTGCTAATCGCAATTAAAAATCGTTAATCGGGTTTTAAGCGGGTTTTGTGCAAAACATGCACCATTTCATTTTTACACTTGTTATTTTGTTTCATGGCTTTCCTTCATGTTTATGGCATGATTGTTGATTTATTAGGTAAGGAAAAGAAAAGGATAAGATTATAATGTAGAGGTATGGGTTAGAGAGAGAAAGTGTGGGTGAGGGGTCAACCCTTGAGCCATTCCCTCTTCTTTTTTTCACTCATTTTCTCCCTCTCTCTCATCTAGCTGCTGCTGCTGCTGCCCTTCTTCCTCCTCCACAAAACCCCCCCAAAACTCCATGAAAAACACTTCAAAACTCAAACCCCATTTCACAAAAAAGGTGCACAAGCCCTCTAGCTACACAATGGACCAAGAAAAATTCGATTTTGGCGCTGTAGAGGATTCATGTGAGCTAAATGAGGTAAAACCTTTCACAATTTGTGTAGTGTTTCTAGTGCTTAAGCCTCATTTCAAGTTTAATATCGTTTTGGCGAAGTTTGGTGGACTTTGGAAAACCCTAGAGAGGGTTAGGGTTAAATTGAGTTGTATTAGTGTAATTAAGCCTTAGTGGTGACCCTTAAACCCCCCCTTGGTGCTATGAACCCAGATCCAACACAATACAAAACCTGGAACCCAAAACAGAACAGTCTATGTCGGTTTGTGAGGAATTGGAGCGTGCAGGTGAATCTGGAGTGATCCGGGGCCAATACTAGAGACCTAGTGGGACCCATAGGAAGACACCCTACCAGAACGAAACCCTGACTCCATGCCCAAACCGGCCTGGCCAGATTTTCCCCTAATGTGGCCGGCCCCCCTGATGAACTAGGTGCCCAGGTTGCTTCAATAGGTCCTATTTACACTATATATCACCCCAGGGTTGTTTGCTTGCCTTGTTTTAGCCTTAGTCAAAATCTGGGACCACTTTCTCTAGTTGCTTCTTTGATTTGAGTTATGCTTTTCCGTCTTTCGATTTCTGGATTTTTGTATTTGTGCATTATCTCGATCATGTGACGTTTGTATGTCTATATCGAGTGATATCGAGTTGATTTGCGAGAGCTAACCATAGGTTCTAACCTATAGGCTTTTAAGCGTATCGTTTTGGTTTTCGTGTGTCGTTTTGGTTTCGATTTGGTTTTAATGCGATGCGGTGCGATACGTATGACATGTAGGTACCCCCACGACGATTCGAGACGATGAAGAAGATGGTGGCGACATCGACATCGGCAAGCAAGATCAAGGTAAGTAGATTATATCTACGGGGGAAGTCGGGTGGATGGCGTATAGAACCCCCGCAGTTCGATGTTTGCTATACTATATACATACTATATATATACGTATGATAGCGTTAAGTGTGATATGGATATTCAAGATGTGATTAGATGTATTATGGTTAGATTAGGGTTTAGAAGTAAACTAGTATAGTTTCCTAGTTGCGAACCCTAGAATAGGTTTACACCCACACGCACACACATGCTTATCTGTTATACTTATATCTAGATGAAGAGGATAGTGGATGATATTTGTAGATGAGTCGATGAGATTGGGCATAGTGCCATGAGATCGGTGATATGTGTTGAAGTCAAAATTTGCACCCCGGTTGACCAAGTCAAAGTCAAAGTCAACCCCAAGCCAAGTGGGCCCATACCCAGGTCGGGTCCGAACATGAAGCGACCGGCCCTCCCCCATGCCAAAATGAAATCATGTAATAAATAATTTTTATGTAATTTTTTATGCAATTTTTTATGCATGAATGTAAACAAAATGGGCATAAAGCCAAATTTTTGCAAGCCCATGGCTTATATGCAAAAAGAAATAGCACATGAGACATGGGATGGGCGAAATGCCATTTTGTAAAGCCCAAGGGGCTATATGCAAATATGTAAGCCTATATAAGGCAAGGATAATGAAAATATCCAAACAACTTTTTCTCTCTCCAAAGAAAAATCTAGATCTGTGATCATCTCCTTCCTCAAGGTTCTAAACCTACCTCTTTTTTTTAATTAAATCAAGAGTTTTACTCTTCCTTTTCCAAAACTAAATAGTTTTTCACCACAAAACCCACAAAGGGGAACTCAGATCTCAGAAAGGAGAGATTTTTAGAATCTCATATTTCTTGATCTTCAAGATCCGGCCAACAAAGGAAGAAGAAGAAGACCTATCTCCAGAAACCCCACTTTGGGGAGGAACTATGGCTCAAGGGGAGAAGTCCTTCATCAGCTTCAAAACATCCTAGGAGTCTAACTCCATATATATATATATATATAATAAATATTTCCTTTCTGAATCATAGCTTCTGGTTCTGGGACTAAAAGCCCATTTTTTCTCGCCGGCGCCCGAGCGCTCAAGCGCCAAGCGCCCAAGTGCTGACACGTGGCGCGCTAGCGCTCGAGCGCAGAGCGCCCACGTGCCGACACGTGGCGCGCTGGAGCTCCAGCGCCCAGCACAAAGCGCCCACGTGCCGACACGTGGCGCGCTTGCGCCTAAGCGCACAGGGCTCAAGGCGCTGACCCCACGCATCCTTTGGATGCCCTTTCCCTTTATTATATATATATATATATATATGTATATATAAATACACACACACACACATACTCTACAACACTCTCCCTCCCAAAAAACAAATCACACGTATACTGCACATTGAGTTCGCATGACCAGTTTAACCCGTCAATCGGAGGTTCCCTCGCTCCAAAGGCGAGGGGTAATTAACGGCAGCTTAGTCCGCGGCTGCCGGAGATTCGGATCCCCACGATCAATAAACCCCAGCCTACCCTAGACAGGGGGAATCTGTAATGCGCCTGACAAGTGCGCGCGTATTCCCGTCTCAATGGGTTGACGAAAAACACCCTACAGATTCTGGCACGCCCGGTGGGACCTATCTCTCCTCCCATATTTCGGGTTAAACGTTCATGCGAACTCAATCAATATACATACCTGTATTTATACTAAAATAATGCTCTTTCATGCAGATTTTCAAGCAATCACCTTTCAACGATGTCTCCGAAGATGAACTCGGTTCCCGTCTCCTACACGATGAAGATGGACTCCAGGACAGTCCTTCCGGCCAGTCTTGGGCAACAGTGGGAGGAGCCACTGCTACCATTCGGCTCTATTCTGTTCGTGCCAGCGAACGCCGTCCCTGCTATTCAAGCCTCAGTGATGGATAAACCAGCCTCAAAGGGGAAAAGGCCGAACGTCATGGTCGCGAGGGCACCTCAGCCCAGGCGCAAGTCCGTTTCCGAACGACTCTCCATGGCTCCAGCTGGGGGCAAGGCCATCAACATTATGTAGGGTTCCGGGGCACATCAAGGGGTTGTCACAAGGCATCAACCATGCCAAACAAAAATTTTACATGTGCCGAAGAACCCTTCTACGGATCGTTGGCTAGAGTTTAGGCGAAAAAGAAGCAACTAGTTATCAACATAACTAATGAGTGAAGAAAATACAACCTTTGTAGTTTCTTTGCTCCACCTCCATGGCTCCAAGACGATGTCCCTCCGCTTCGGTCGTCGGATCCCGGACTCCGGTGATGGTTTCGTCGGAGAAATAATCGGGCTAAGTCGAAGACTACAATGCCGAAGAAGATCTACGTCGAAGCTTCTCAAACTCGAGCTCCGCCTTCACCAAGTTAAGAACTTATGAAGACAACACACTCTTCAACAAGGGCATGTTGTAGAGAATGAAGAAAGAGGAGATGGGTTGACTTTAGATTTTGTTTTCTCACTCATTTGATCATTTCACCATTGGAGGCTTCAAGCTTTGTTCTTCTTGATGAAGAAGAAGAAGAAGCATGAAGAAACATGAATGGACAAGAAGAATCTCATGAGAATGGTGTAATCCAATTCCAATGGGAAAGAATATTATCATATGTATCATAATGCTAACTATGGTTAGTGGTAGAGATTGAACCATGGTTGGGTGGAATGGTTGGGTCAAAGTCAAAGACAAAATGGTGTAAGCTTCAAAGCTTCAACAATTTTTATGAAAGGTATAAAAATTAGCCACCATTTTATTCTTGCCCCCCACCATGCATAACAAATGAATGAATGGATAATTAGAAGAAAACCCCTAACCATTATACAACCATGGTTTGATCTTTACACAAACTTAAGTTAGCATGAATCAACAAACATGATACAATCAAGTGCACATGAAAATATATCACATATACAATGTGCACAACAAGTGAGAAAAACCATCTTAAGTGAACCAATATTAGTTAATGTAAAATAATATATCAAATATATAATTGTACATTAAATCATTAAATCAATACTTGATTTAACGATCCGGTCATATCTCATATAACCGACTAACATGAATAGTAACAAATCATCGAATCAACACTTGATCCGATAACTCGGCTATATCACATATAACCGATCAATGTTACATATCGTGAGAATAGAATACAGCATCACATACACGTATTATTCTCGGTCCCGCACATATCTCATATGTGCTCCTCTTTCGTTTTGCTCGAGCCAGGAAAACCTCTGTGTAGGACTCTAAAGACTCGTCAATACGCCGGTAGCAGGTGATGATCATATCAAACACCCACAAGCCGCAAGCGGTCTGCCAAACGTAACGGCCACCCGGGTATTGAGCGATCAGAAGATCGACGAGCTAGCCCGCTCACACTCCTGTGAATCCAACCAGTAACACTACCGTACAGTCCGGTCTGATCGTCTGATATGTCGCATATCTCGCCTAGGGGTGGTAAACGTCAGACCCCAATAGCTTGATAAGTCGTGTCGATATGAGGTCTATAACAACTCGAGAAACTACTGGTAACACTTACCAGTAAATCTCAGCAACCCTGGCCAGGGATTTCCTGTTATAGCCAATCGAACACAGCGCAACATCAACTCCCTATACCGGGAGAGACGAATCCCCTCCTATCGCTCATTGCCTCCATGTGACTCGGGACTGTACCCAAAAACCACCGTTTTACACGCCCTCATGGACGTGGTAAGATGGAAATCAAAGCACAGTGGGAACCACACAAGACTCTATGACGATCTCGGGTCAACAGACTACTCTGTACCAGTGTCACCAGAGAACTGCCATCTGACGTAAGGTATAATACCATCTGGGAGTTCTCGGCGAGTCCGTCCAGTGTACCCAGTCTCTACTGAGCACCCGTATATCACCTCCGATGTCAAACACCAATGGATATGGGATCATCCATCGCCCATCTGTATGGGTCGAGAAGGTACACGGTAGTCTACTCTGGTATATCGATGCCCCGTCTCGATACACCCACGACTAGGGACTTTGAAGGATGTACTTATGGACTACCATGTCCCCACTAGTATGATCCGCATCATAGTCCAGATAGTCAAGTACACATCCTAAGGGCTTTACCAACATGTAATAGAGAGACAATTAATGTACACGTTAAGGTAAAGTGTAACCAGATAGCATACTATCATGTCGAGCAAGAAAGTCCTCCCTATGTATGTCCCAGCATCCACTACAATATACATCGTATGTACAGTAATGGCCTCTAGGGCATACATATAACTAACAATCTCCCACTTGCACTAGGGCCATCTGTAGCAGTGGTTGCAGTATCTCATACTCAACCATCCCATAAAAGTCTCTCTCTGGGAATAGGCCTTTCGTGAGTGGATCCGCTGTGTTATCCTCTAAATCTGCTCTCCTTGCCTCGATCATCTTGGAGATCAACCATCTCCATGATCAGGTGATGTTGCCTTAGAATAAGTCTAGATCACTGATGGGACCAGCGTTCCTTGGCATAAGCCACAACTCCATTGTCTCACAATGGTAGGAACATAGTTCATCTCATGAACCATTATACATCCAAATAGCCTCTTTGGTAGCATCTTAAGCAGCGCTGTATCCTGCCTTTATCGTCTAGTATGTCACGGTATCTAGCTTGGAACTCTTCCAACATACCGTCCCTTTACTGAGGGTAAAGACAATGCCTACGACTGACATTCAGTCGTCTTTATCACTCTGGAACACTTCCAGTGATTCTCCCCAGGATCGATTGATACCATCTCACTACGACTAGTGAGTATCCTAACATCCAATTAGATCTATCTCATAGATCCAAAATCCAGGATTTAGTAGGTATCATTTTGATCCTATATGGAGAATCATTGTGATAAATGGAGATTGACCGAGCGTAGCATAAGAAACTCCTTTCCTATCAAGAGTATCTCATCCACGTACTCTACGAGGATCGTCACAATACTCCCTACTACCCTTTTGTTTATACAAGGTTCATCTACCATTCTGATGATGTCAAACTCTTTGACTACAACATCAAAACAGATGTTCCAACTCCGCGATGCCTGCTTTATCTTATAAAGCATCTTGCACACGTTTCCGCTGCTCCCACTGTCTACGAAGCCCTCTGGCTGTGTACTTATAGACGCTTTCTTCCAAATCATCATTTAGAAAAGCAGCCATGACACCCAACCACCAGATATCGTAGTCATGGTATGTAGCCGTGGCAAGTAGGATCTGGATGGACTTAAGCTTAGCTCCTTAGAAAAGGCTTTATCATGATCCACTCTGGGTCAATGATGCAAACCTTTAACAAGTCTAGCTTTGAAAGTCTCAACTTTTCCATTTACACCAAGTAATCTTCTCAAGATATACTTGCTCCTGATGGGGATTTAACCCTTCAGATATTGCAACAAAAGTCCATACTTTGTCGGTGTATAAGGATTCCATCTCAGATCGCTAAACATCCAGCCATTCTTACAGAGTCCCACTCCTGATGGCCAGCTCAAAACTAGTTGGGTCATCATCTCATGATGCAATCCTGGCTCCCACTGTCATAGAGAAACCGGAGTAACTCTCAGGTGGGTGAGGATCCCTACTAGATCGGCGGAGAGGCTGAGGTTCGTTGGTATCTACTGAATCCTTTGGTTGTACCAAATCATCTGCCGTCATTTGTATAGCTGGAACCTTTCCAGTTGTACATAACAGACCTTGCCTCGAGCTTGTCCAGATTTTGCTTTTAGACATAGGCCGGACAACCCCCAAATCTTAACTAGCTTAAGACATGGGCTCTTCCCTTTCCATATCACATATGAAATGGTAGGCAACTGATTTGATTCAAACCCTATTCAATAGGTATGCAACTTCTCAAGTGCATAACTCCCATAAGGAAATAGGTAACTCAGTAGTACTCTCAGTAGTACTCATCATAGAGCGCACCTTATCATATAGGGTGTATCTGCTCCACCCCGATATACCATCGTGCTATGGTATATTCGGAGGAGTAATGCTGAGAGAGAATCTCATTCTCCTTTAGAATAGTCCAGGTATTCCATGCTTAAGTATTCTCCTCCTTGATCTCATCAAAGGACATAATACTTATACCCGTATTTTGGTTCTCTACTTCTTTCTTATATTCCGTGAATATCTCAAAAGGTTCGGACTTGTGTTTCAACAGGAACATATGTCTGAATCTAAAGAGATCATCAGAGAACGTAATGAAGTATAAAGAACCATTCCTGGTATGTGTAGACAGGGGACCTACATACATCAACATGTATCATCCCAAAAGTTCACTAACTCTTTCTCTGTTTCCAATAAACAGAGCTGTGGTCATCTTATCTCTGTGACATGACTGGCGAGTTTCACAAGATGTAAATTCAAACAAATTTAAATATGCATCTTTATGTAACTCCAGCCAGTCGGGTCGCATTGATATGACCAAGTCTACAATACCTCAAGAAGGATTCGTTCATTCCTGAACTCTTCCTCTTCTGTGTGTTCCGTATACTAAGAACTGTAGTTTGATTTAGAACATCAATGCTTTTAGATAACGTGCCTGAACCGATCAACTTTTGATATAGGAAATGTTCAAAACATTATCCAACAATACAAAATTTTATCATTTCTTTACTAATAAAGAGAGTGATATGATTTTGTATATCAGGTTCGGTATCTAATAACATTCGTTCAGAATCAATGTATTCAGGTAATACAGGGTGATAGTGACCGACAGACTTGGCTGCAACACTTGCCCCGTTTTCTGCCTCATGAAACTTATCACCCGTTCTCAGTTTTTCTACCTTTTTGTAGCCCTATGTAACAGATTACATATCTGGGATCCTGATCCGGTATCACATACCTAGGATCGGGAGGATACTGAGAAACAGTTCTTTATAATGAACACACCCGAAGATGATGCATCAACATGCACTCTCTTCGTTTGGGCGGCACGGGAAATCTGGTATTCCCCAATTTCCTGCTCTGTCTTATAACAATTATAAGTTGGAGCGGGACCAACGTTCCCCAGCTTAGTATAACAAGCGGGTTCAGTCAATAATCCGTATTATTATCTTGATTAAGGCGTGATATGGTCGCTACCCGGAGAGAGAGAGAAGAAAACACTCAGCGTGCGCTCTTGCAAGATCAGATTGGTTATGTTTTATCTAATCAGGATGGCTCCCACTGCTTTTTATCAAATCTTCCTTCAAACCCTAAAAGGAAAGACTAGCCGGGATTAATTACGCACTACAAGTTCGCCAATCTTTCAGCCAGGCCAGTGTCGGTACTTTGAGGGAGGTCCCCCGTGCTTTCGCACGAACCTAATTAATGTAAACCTCGTTTTCCCAGAGGCGTAACCTCGTTAACACCTTTCTAGACACCTACTTGATCGGCTAATTGTAATGTATAAAACTCTCCCAGGAGTAACTCTTACTCACAGCGGGTATCGGGATCCAACTATCTCATAGAAGGTATGCAATCTCATTGCAAATTTCAACACTTGAAATTCCCGATAATATTTTGCCCCTAACCTCCTATGACCTTGACAAAGGCCAACAAACCATAGGATGCTAGTCAAGTTCAACCCGTCATTTCTTGATTGAATTAAACCCACCCGCACGGCCCTTGACAAAGGCCAACAAGGTCGCACGACTACCCTAACTCAATCTGCATCATATGCATAAGCAGATAAGCACCAGCCAGCTACCGCACACTGCGCCTTGACAAAGGCCAACAAACGCAGCACGAATACTAACTACTACTTATCTGAAATGACGGAGGGCTACGACAGGTTTTTCTGAAAACCTACTGCGTAATGAACTTGATATCGTTGTAGGATCGAATGAAGTTTAGAAATGGAGGGATTTTGAGGCCTTTCCAGTTTTGCTAAAGGGGTCACTCCCGGTGAAGGGATCGTCGGCCCTTTCCTCATCGAATGAGTTGCGGGATATATCACATACATCACTGTGCAAAGCAAAAACTCTTAAAAGCAATCAAAAACAAGCCGAGTGTGTAGCATCTGCCAGTTGTTGCTAAAGGAGTCACTCCTGGTGAAGGGATCTCGGTCCTTTCCTTATCGAATAAGGTGCAGGATATATCACATATACCGCTGTGCAAAGCAAGAACTGTAGCTACCTGTTTTAATTTTGAAATTCGATTCCACAACATCTTAAGGTTTCTTTTCTTTCATTAATCACATTAATGAAGTCCCATCATTTAAATACCTAAACATCACAGATAGATATGACGTACACTTATGCCATCCGCATTCGCCTCGATGTCCCCTCGTGCACCGTTAGGTTAGGTAACTAACGACAGAGCAGGGCAGGGCTAGCGCGGGTGTAAAACATAAGTAACGTCTATACAATATATCACATATACTATATAATGTATCTATCACAGAACATCACATGATCACATCACAGATATCGCAGCAGAAGAATCAAATGAAATATTGGATATACTAGGACGTCCGTGTTTTCAATACGTGCCAGTACAAAACACGGATTCCACGGTCGTGATGAATAGCCAATCCCACACCCCTAGACCCCTACGAGAGCGGCAAGCAACCCTACCAATTCTAGAGTTAGGAGACCCGGACTCGACTCCTCGAGTTGGTCTCCCACTGGACTCCAGAACCCGGTTACTTGTGCCCTCCTCCCTGGGTCTATCCTAGTGCGGAAAAGTAAATAATATACAACCGGTGACATCTTCCGCAACATGGAAGTGCCCCAAATAAAAGAATATTACATACAAGTTTTTACATGAATGAAAATGAAAAACACTCATCTCACATAAAAACCCCCGGCTATTCAAACACGACGATCCAATATAACATATCCAGCAACACATAACATCACATGTCATCAACGTAAGTAAGTATGCATACCCCAATTGTCGTTGAAGTATAGCAACGAAACCGGCGATATCGCCATACTACACTTACGGTCACAGAAAAGAAAGTGTAAAACTACAACAGTTGGAATCCGCAACATGCATAGACATCACATGCCTAATCAAATGAATTACTTAGACATCACATGCCTAACAATTATAAACCCCGCATTTTAGTCTCATCATTGAAAACACTTTCCAATATCAAGTCGGGCAATTCAACAAGATTCCCGAAAACCTGATCGAATGCTCGTCGCAAACTTCAATAGGCGGCCGCACCCCCGATACCGTCGACAAAGTGCACCAAGGCGGAACACCGCTACCGGGAGCACCCGAACGGATGCTTTCGGCGACGGGGTTCTCCTACAGTCACTTGGTCGGGGCTATGGGGTGAGGCTGTCTATTAAGTTTACTCGGCGAGTATCCGCGTACGCTACGTGATTGCGACGGACTTTTGATCACATCAAAATTCCGTGGCAACCGATCAAGTGAGACTAAAGTGCTATGTTTATAACATTCATTCAGTTATCTCATAACTTTTTGTGAATTCCAATTATTGTATCCCATTCCAGATAAATATACAGTATTAAAGTTTTTGAGCGAATGGTCAAATACCCAAAATTCACTAAAGCTCAACACTTGAGCGGAGTTCAAAAATTCCGGTGTATGGCACAGTAGCAGCGGTCCAGCCGTAGAAGGGTCAAGCCAACGCCTCACATATGGCACGCCGTACTGCCCCAAACCCGAAGGTTCAAAGGGCAGTTCAAGACGGTCACATAATCGAGTTAAGGTTTGTGTCTTCTAGAGGGTCCACTACAAAACTTGCACATATATCCGAAAGACGTAAACCCCGTGAAGAGTGAGTAAATGATACTCGTCCAAATACTTCAATACATTCTAATTATCCGGAAAACACATAGACAGAATTAGACTTTCCGATCGAAACAATGATTCCCAAAACAACTCAGAACAACTCAACTCTTGAGTTCAGTTTAAATATTCCAGGAAAATGAGAACTGCATTTTACGAGTTACAGTGAAATTTGACACGTGTCGCGATCTTATTGGCGGCCCTTCCGCCGCGCAAACCCCCTTTGTGCGGCGCTTCCGCCGCTCTTTGGTGGAATCAGGGTACCAAATTTCACAGTAATTCTTAAAAAAGCCTGCTTGTTTTTCTGGATATTTTTAATTGCCAAAAATCAACAGTTTTGAAAAATGTACAGAGAGCGATTTTGCAATGGGATTTCGGTTCGATCGGGTTTCTAATTCCGTCCGGGGATCGCCTAAGGCTCTAGCTAGGCTCTGATACCACTGTAGGGTTCCGGGGCACATCAAGGGGTTGTCACAAGGCATCAACCATGCCAAACAAAAATTTTACATGTGCCGAAGAACCCTTCTACGGATCGTTGGCTAGAGTTTAGGCGAAAAAGAAGCAACTAGTTATCAACATAACTAATGAGTGAAGAAAATACAACCTTTGTAGTTTCTTTGCTCCACCTCCATGGCTCCAAGACGATGTCCCTCCGCTTCGGTCGTCGGATCCCGGACTCCGGTGATGGTTTCGTCGGAGAAATAATCGGGCTAAGTCGAAGACTACAATGCCGAAGAAGATCTACGTCGAAGCTTCTCAAACTCGAGCTCCGCCTTCACCAAGTTAAGAACTTATGAAGACAACACACTCTTCAACAAGGGCATGTTGTAGAGAATGAAGAAAGAGGAGATGGGTTGACTTTAGATTTTGTTTTCTCACTCATTTGATCATTTCACCATTGGAGGCTTCAAGCTTTGTTCTTCTTGATGAAGAAGAAGAAGAAGCATGAAGAAACATGAATGGACAAGAAGAATCTCATGAGAATGGTGTAATCCAATTCCAATGGGAAAGAATATTATCATATGTATCATAATGCTAACTATGGTTAGTGGTAGAGATTGAACCATGGTTGGGTGGAATGGTTGGGTCAAAGTCAAAGACAAAATGGTGTAAGCTTCAAAGCTTCAACAATTTTTATGAAAGGTATAAAAATTAGCCACCATTTTATTCTTGCCCCCCACCATGCATAACAAATGAATGAATGGATAATTAGAAGAAAACCCCTAACCATTATACAACCATGGTTTGATCTTTACACAAACTTAAGTTAGCATGAATCAACAAACATGATACAATCAAGTGCACATGAAAATATATCACATATACAATGTGCACAACAAGTGAGAAAAACCATCTTAAGTGAACCAATATTAGTTAATGTAAAATAATATATCAAATATATAATTGTACATTAAATCATTAAATCAATACTTGATTTAACGATCCGGTCATATCTCATATAACCGACTAACATGAATAGTAACAAATCATCGAATCAACACTTGATCCGATAACTCGGCTATATCACATATAACCGATCAATGTTACATATCGTGAGAATAGAATACAGCATCACATACACGTATTATTCTCGGTCCCACACATATCTCATATGTGCTCCTCTTTCGTTTTGCTCGAGCCAGGAAAACCTCTGTGTAGGACTCTAAAGACTCGTCAATACGCCGGTAGCAGGTGATGATCATATCAAACACCCACAAGCCGCAAGCGGTCTGCCAAACGTAACGGCCACCCGGGTATTGAGCGATCAGAAGATCGACGAGCTAGCCCGCTCACACTCCTGTGAATCCAACCAGTAACACTACCGTACAGTCCGGTCTGATCGTCTGATATGTCGCATATCTCGCCTAGGGGTGGTAAACGTCAGACCCCAATAGCTTGATAAGTCGTGTCGATATGAGGTCTATAACAACTCGAGAAACTACTGGTAACACTTACCAGTAAATCTCAGCAACCCTGGCCAGGGATTTCCTGTTATAGCCAATCGAACACAGCGCAACATCAACTCCCTATACCGGGAGAGACGAATCCCCTCCTATCGCTCATTGCCTCCATGTGACTCGGGACTGTACCCAAAAACCACCGTTTTGCACGCCCTCATGGACGTGGTAAGATGGAAATCAAAGCACAGTGGGAACCACACAAGACTCTATGACGATCTCGGGTCAACAGACTACTCTGTACCAGTGTCACCAGAGAACTGCCATCTGACGTAAGGTATAATACCATCTGGGAGTTCTCGGCGAGTCCGTCCAGTGTACCCAGTCTCTACTGAGCACCCGTATATCATCTCCGATGTCAAACACCAATGGATATGGGATCATCCATCGCCCATCTGTATGGGTCGAGAAGGTACACGCTAGTCTACTCTGGTATATCGATGCCCCGTCTCGATACACCCACGACTAGGGACTTTGAAGGATGTACTTATGGACTACCATGTCCCCACTAGTATGATCCGCATCATAGTCCAGGTAGTCAAGTACACATCCTAAGGGCTTTACCAACATGTAATAGAGAGACAATTAATGTACACGTTAAGGTAAAGTGTAACCAGATAGCATACTATCATGTCGAGCAAGAAAGTCCTCCCTATGTATGTCCCAGCATCCACTACAATATACATCGTATGTACAGTAATGGCCTCTAGGGCATACATATAACTAACACATTAACAAAGCGACAGGGCGTCCCGAGCAAGCTCCAGCGGTGCCCTTGACCACTGCTCGATCGGGTGTCTTCTCTAAGCTCCCCGCTAATCGACTCACGGTGGCTTCCCAGGAAATGGATGCCTGCCAAGCCTTCAAAATCGAGAATCTAAGACAGAAAAGGCTCGGGTACAGAGCCAACAAAAGGGCTAGGTCTCCTTCTAGGCTGAACCTCATGAGGTTCGAGGAACAGGGTTACCCCGCCAAAGATAAAGAAATGGCTGGATATGTGGTCCACACTATCTACATGGTGGGCACACGCAGCAAGAGCAAGGACGGGGCCACCACATCTCAAATCCAATCTGTCTTGAATGTGGTTGTCGCTTCCCAAGAACAGCCGCCTCTGCTGGGTGATAAAAACCCTCTTGATGAGGATGATCGACAGAAAGACCCTTCGGTCCATGAGGAGTCGGGCTCGGAAAGCGAAGATGAGCCAATCTTCCGTCCCAAGAACGCAGAGCAACAACTTCTCCAAGAGCTCCGAAAACAGCTCAGAAGAAAAGACAAGGAGATGGCCAAGCTCTACTCAAAGATCGACGAATTGACAAATGTCATCTTACGGCTGACAGCCCAACTTGCCTCTCAGCCGCCCAATCAAGCGCAGGGCTCTGCTCATGAACCGAGAAACGATGTCCCGAAACAGCCGACGCCCGTTCCCTCAAATCCAAAAGTGGGCGCACCGCATGAAAATCAGTCACATCCTATCTCGGGAAATTTCTTGGCTACCGATGACAGTAGCCCGCTAACTCAGGATCAAATCATGGATTTGGTTGCCAGCAAAGTCAAAACATTGGTGGCCGAAGCCGAAGCGCAAAAAGATATCAGCAGTAGTGGGAGACCATATCCTGCTCAGTATGATCTGGTAGAATTTCCTAGCGGCTATGTCATCCCTAAATTCGGAAGGTTCGATGGGATGGGAAATGCGAACTAGCACATCGCCCACTTTAAAGCCTCATGCGGGAATACTGGGGGCAATGATGCGCTTCTCCTCCGTCAGTTCGTTAATAGCTTGACCGATGTTGCTTTCGACTGGTACGCGAGCATACCGGATGGCTCCGTCACAACTTTCATCCAAATGGAGTCTCTGTTTCGGCAGAGGTTCATGAGCGTCAGCGATAAGATCACCATCGCCAACCTTGTAAGGACCAAGCCAAAAAACAACGAAAGCAACACGGATTGTATAACCCGATGGCGCAACCTCTCCGTCAAATGTGAACCATCGATAGAGCAGGACCAATCTGTCAGTCTCCTTGTCGGAAATCTTAACAATTGGATGGCCCCGTTTCTATGCACCGCGGGTCTCAAAACATTCCAAGAGCTGACCAGGAAAGTTCAGATGCTGGAGTGCTCAAAGCAGGACTCCTCCTTGGATTCCCAAGATAACAATAAGTCCTGGAGAAACTGAAAGGACGACAACTGGAAAAACGAAAGCTCCAACAGCACCGATTCTCTGGATAAGCAGAGAGCGGATGGAGCAAAGACTAACAAATCTCGAGAGCCAACTCTGGAAGAAAGAAGAAATATGGTATACTCTTTCCGAAGGGACAAGGTCCACAAAATTTTTAAAGATGCTCTGAAGAATGGCTTGTTGCTACCAGAACCAAAAAGGCTGAGTGAAGCGAACAAGACTGATCATCCCAACTTTTGCCCATACCACCGAGTGTTGGGGCACACTATTAAAGACTGTTGCATCTTCAAGGATTGGGTCGAGAAACAATATAAGGCGGGAGAAATCTCATTGTCCCCTGGTGTGTTGAAAAATGATCAAGCTGCGACCGCCAATTTCATACAAACGGAGACCGAAGTTCTTCGTGAAACTGATTCTCTCAGACATCTGCCTTTCTCTGAAAACAGTCGACCACCACGTCATTAAACTGGGAACAGTCGACCTCTAAGTCGTTAAACTGGGAATGTAGAAAAAAAACATATATATGTAAATAAACAAAAATGTGTAAATAAAAGAAAAATGAAAAAATAAAGCCGAAATGATGAGGCAACTCGCAATAAAAATCAGCGAGTAAAATAAAAATGAAAAATAAAGCCAAAATGATAGGGCAACCGTGAATAAAAGCCGAAATGATAAGGCAATCGCGATCTTCGCGATAAGAAAAGCTGAAATGATAGAGCAATAGCGGTAAAAAAAAAAACAACGGCGAATGATGAGTCGCTCCTGGTACCATATTCCAGTGTAGCGATGCAGACGCCAAACAAAATCCAATTTCCAAAATTCTCTCGGCCCTACGGTTGGTCCCAAAGTTGACCATCGTATACAATCCACGAGCTTAAATAATTCTCATCATACCCATGCCCCACCGCAATCACCAGTTACACGGCTGGTCTCCGCCTTTGGGATTATGCTTCATTGGAAAGACCCACTCATGTGTCCTCACGATGCATGAGGAGAACACACCTTCATGAGATCCTTACGACTCACCAAGGAAAAACACACTTGGGGGTCCTCATGACTCCCAAGGAGAAAATACACCTACGGGATCCTTACGACTCGTAGGGAGAAAATGCTTTTATGGGACCCTCGCGGCCCATAAAATTGAAAAGCCTTAGGTGATAGGGATATAAACCTGTCTCCTAAGCCATCGCTCCCCAGTCCCCAAGTGACGAATGATGAGTCACTCCTAGTACCATATCCCAGTGCAGCGATGCAGACGCCAACCAAATTCCAAATTGAAATCCCAATGGCGAATGATGAGTCGCTCCTGGTACCATATTCCAGTGCAGCGATGCAGACGCCAGCCAAATTCCAAATCCCAATGGCGAATGATGAGTCGTTCCTGGTACCATATTCCAGTGCAGCGATGCAGACGCCAGCCAAATTCCAAATCCCAATAGCGAATGATGAGTCGCTCCTGGTACTATATTCCAGTGCAGCGATGCAGACGCCAACAATGTCCCGAAATTTTTTCGGCCCTAAGGTCTGGATCATACATCCTGCAAAACCGTATACAATCCACGGGCGTAAAACAATCCCAAGTCCTACCGGTGAGACCACATTCAAGTCCCACCAAAAATAATAAATAAAATTAAAATAAAATAAAAATGGTATGTCCACAAGCAAAATGGGCACGGATGAAAACCCGAAAGGGCTCCGTGAGTAAAAACAGTAGGACTGCCGGCGAGTTTGTGAAAACCTGAAAGGGCGCAAACTCGTAAAAAAAAGAGATGAAATGAACTCGCAAAGTCCTCTCGACTTTGTGAGGAGAAAATTCCCGCGTGAGATCCTTACGACTCACAAAGGAGCAACACACTTAGGAGTCCCCATGACTCCTAAGGAGAAAATACACCTACGGGATCCTTACGACCCGTAGGGAGAAAATGCTTTGTGAGACCCTTACGGCTCACAAAATTGAAAAGTCTTAGGTGATAGGGACCTAAAACCTGTCTCCTAAGCCATCGCTTCCTGATAAGCAAGCGCAAATGATGATTCGCTCCTGGTACCATATTCCAGTGTAGCGATACTGATGCCAAACAAAAACCAATTCCCAAGTCCTCCCAGGGAAAATGATGAGTTGCTCCTGGCATTATTCCAGTGCAGCAATGCAGATGCCAAACAAAAACCAATTCCCAAATCCTTCCGGGGCAAATGATGAGTTGCTCATGGCATTATTCTAGTGCAGCAATGCAGATGCCAAACCAAAACCAAATCCCCAAATCCTCTCATGACAGATGATGATTCGCTCCCGGTACCATATTCCAGTGTAGCGATGCTGATGTCAACCCAAAACAAATCAAACCAACCAATTCCAACATCGACCTCTACGTCAAACAAAAGACACTCTGCATCGGGGATACGTCCAACACAGACACTCCGCATCAGGGAAACGTCTAACAACGACACTCCGTGCCGGGGAAACGTCAAGCAGACACTCCGTGCCGGGGACACGTCAACAAGCGACACTCTGCAACGTGGAAACGTCCGACACAGACACTCCACATCAGGGAAACGTACAACAACGACACTCCGTGCCGGGGACACGTCAACAAGCGACATTCTGCAGCGGGGAAACGTCCGACATAGACACTCTGCATCAGGGAAACGTCCAACAACGACACTTCGTGCCGGGGAAACGTCGAGTAGACACTCCATGCCGGGGACACGTCAACAAGCGACAATCTGCATCGGGGAAACATCCAACACAGACACTCCGCATCAGGGAAACGTCCAACAACGACACTCCGTGCCGGAGAAACGTCGAGCAGACACTCCGTGCCGGGGACACGTCAACAAGCGACACTCTGCATCGGGGATACGTCCAACACAGACACTCCGCATCAGGGAAACGTCCAACAACGACACTCCGTGCCGGGGAAACGTCAAGCAGACACTCCGTGCCGGGAATACGTCAACAAGCGACACTCTGCTGCGGGGAAACGTCCGACACAGACACTCCGCATCAGGGAAATGTCCAACAACGACACTCCGTGCCGGGGAAACGTCGAGCAGACACTCCGTGCCGGGGACACGTCAACAAGCGACACTCTGCATCGGGGAAACGTCCAACACAGACACTCCGCATCAGGGAAACGTCCAACACAGACACTCCGTGCCGGGGACAAGACGACCAGCGACACTCCATGCCGGGGGCATGTCTACCAAATCACTCTGGTCCAGAGAAACGTCTACCACAGACACTCCATCTCGGAGACGCGTCAAGCGTCGACCGTCCATGTCGTAAAAAGGGCAGTGCATCCTAAAAAGTGGGAACCAAAGCAAGTCGCCTCCACGCGAAAGAAGATCCATCAATTTCATGCACACGACCCACATATGTGGTGTGCATTTATTGATGGGGGGCACTTTATTGAAGTCAAAATTTGCACCCCGGTTGACCAAGACAAAGTCAAAGTCAACCCCAAGCCAAGTAGGCCCATACACAGGTCGAGTCCGAACATGAAGCGGCCGGCCCTCCCCCATGCCAAAATGAAATCATGTAATAAATAATTTTTATGTAATTTTTTATGAATGAATGTAAACAAAATGGGCATAAAGCCAAATTTTTGTAAGCCCGTGGCTTATGTGCAAAAAGAAATAGCACATAAGACATGGGATGGGCGAAATGCCATTTTGTAAAGCCCAAGGGGCTATATGCAAATATGTAAGCCTATATAAGGCAAGGATAATAAAAATATCCAAACAACTTTTTCTCTCTCCAAAGAAAAATCTAGATCCGTGATCTTCTCCTTCCTCAAGGTTGTAAACCTTCCTCTTTTTTTAATTAAATCAAGAGTTTTACTCTTCCTTTTCCAAAACTAAATAGTTTTTCACCACAAAACCCACAAAGGGGAACTCGGATCTGCCATCAGATCTTAGAAAAGAGAGAATTTTAGAATCTCATATTTCTTGATCTTCAAGATCCGGCCAACAAAGGAAGAAGAAGGAGACCTATCTCCAGAAACCCCATTTGGGGAGGAACTAGGGCTCAAGGGGAGAAGCCCTTCATCAGCTTCAAAACATCCTAGGAGTCTAACTCCATATATATATATATATAATAAATATTTCCTTTCTGAAGCATAGCTTCTGGTTCTGGGACTAAAAGCCCCCTTTTTTTCTCACCGGCGTCCGAGCGCTCCAGTGCCAAGCGCCCACGTGCCGACACGTGGCGCGCTAGCGCTCGAGCGCAGAGCGCCCACGTGCCGACACGTGGCGCGCTTGCGCTCCAGCACCCAGCGCTCGAGCGCAGAGCGCCCACGTGCCGACACGTGGCGCGCTTGCGCTCCAGCGCCCAGCCCTCGAGCGCAGAGCGCCCACGTGTCGACACGTGGCGCGCTTGCGCTCCAGCGCCCAGCGCCCACGTGCCGACACGTGGCGCGCTTGTGCTCCAACGCCCAGCGCAAGCGCAAAGCGCCCATAGGCCGACACGTGGCGCGCCAGCGCTCAAACGCAAAGCGCCCACATGCCGGCACGTGGCGCGCTATCGCCTAAGCGCATCCTTTGGATGCCATTTTCCCTTTATTTTATATATATATATGTATATATAAATATACACACACACATACTCTACAACACTCTCCCTCCCAAAAAATTTTTGGGCCGGGGCGCTGCACCACACCCCGCAAAGGGGCTGCTAGCCCCCTTGACCCCCAGCCCGCTATCCGGGTAGCGGGACCCCCGTAAAAACTCTGCGTGGCTCCCGATATATCCAAACCCCTCATCCAAAACAAATTACACGTACACTGCACATTGAGTTTGCATGACCAGTTTAACCCGTCAATCGGAGGTTCCCTCGCTCCAAAGGTGAGGAGTAATTAACGGCAGCTTAGTCCGCGGCTGGCGGAGATTCGGATCCCCACGATCAATAAATCCTAGCCTACCCTAGGCAGGGGGAATCTGTAATGCGCCTGACAAGCGCGCGCGTATTCCCATCTCAATGGGGTGACGAAAAACACCCTACAATATGATATAGTTCGTATTTGGGATACGACATGAGATTTTAGCGGGCCTTTGGACGTGTGTTTCACACACGCATTTATATTTACATAGATGGTATTGATTTGTACCAGACTTAGATCAATACCCCAGATCATGAGATATGATGATAAGGATACCAGATAATTGATGAGATGAATATGATATTGACCCGTACCCAGCTTTTGGGATGTCGTACGATCATTTACCGTACGAGATTTATATTAATGATAGATCCGCACTCATGACTCGAGGATGTCATATGATATTGTATCATACGCGGTACTTTTGAGGCGGGATCACCGACTATTATATATATATCGACTCAGATTTAGGTGGTTTTCATACCCCTCCTGATTGACTTTTTAGTTAGAGCTGTAGTTTTGCTAGTAAATGTTAGGCTAGGTCGATGTCATACCTATTTCAAAAACTAACGAATCGGGAGTATTTTAAAGACAGGCAAAGCGATTATACGGATATTTTCAAAGGACGCACCTTTTCTTAAAAAATACCGTAGCCCTTATTTTACTAAAAAACCCGATTCGTCTTATTTCAAATGGAAAAACTGTATGACATTTTTATATTGATGTAGATTCTTCACTGTTGTGTTTATTAGTCGATTTCTACATATTCTTGCTATTCGCATCGCATTGCATGTACAAATGTGTTTATTGTTATATCAAAATCATGTTGTTAGGACACCAGCACCATTATTGATGATGCATATGCTTCACGTACACCTACTTGCCGGCTCACACACTTCATCATCGATAATTGCCATGTCACTACACTGTAGTACTGTTGCATTCAGGATATGACTCTTGCATGGCATACTTGTGTACCTACATATTGTACACTCATACTTGTGCACATACCTATCGTACATTCATATTCGTGTACATACATATTGTACACTCATACTTGTGCACATACCTATTGTACATTCATACTCGTGTACTTACATATTGTACACCCATACTTGTACACATACTCATTTGCACATACATAGATGATTCTGTCTTGAATTGAGGGTTCGGGAACCGCAAGATACTTTTAAAACTGATTCATTTTAAAGAAGCGGTATTCCCTAAATATGTGCATATTACTATTCCATGTTGCATGATATACTGATATGCTTACATTTCTTTTATATGTCGCATACATCACGCTTTCTGATTATACGCATTGAGATATGTTGTTTCCATGATATTTCTGGATTTGGGAACCGTGGGTATTTTAAAAGAGAGTATGTATTGTTTTAAAAACCCAGTTACCCTTGATATGATATTTCAGTGTGTCCACCATGTGTTTTCTCGGTTCTGAGAGTGGCATGTGAAACCCGATTCGAGGAGCGGAAGGCATCGTCTGCGGGTTCATGGTGGACCCGGTGAGGTACCCCGGGGCAAGAAGACTCGTATATGTTGGACGGTGAGCCTGGCAGGGGAGTACTACCTACCGGTGATCTTATTTGAGCTCGGCGGATATCTGGGGGATACCGACCAGAGACGAGAGATGATACGGGCCGATCCGGACTGACGGAGCCCGATATATGAGGATTTACGTGCCGATGCTGGGCACAGCTTTCATGATGTTTTCGAGTGTCGATGCTGGACACTCCGGTTCCATGATTTTGATATGTCGCGAACGACACATATTGATTTACATCCTCATACTTCCATGCATATGCTTATGATATTTACATGCATGATGCTTATTGTCATTGGGTGACACGTGAACGATTTCCACATACATATAGTTGACATTGATGATATTGATCACATAGTTGGATGATATCCACATATTCATAGACTTCATGATATAGTCGACATTGATCATACCTCATATTTATGATATGTTATTACCTGAGGCACTGGCACGAGAATTTGGTACTACACTCATGTATAGATGTTACATTGCCACCTTATCATGCTTCAGGCTTATTCATTTGAGGTTTATATATATATTTGATCGTATTGACCTAGGATTGTGTCATACATACGATTTCTGCTCTGTGATGTTTTCTATTCACGAGTTGGCAACTCACCCCTGTTGTGCCACAGTTCTTGCAGGTTTTGCCGTACAGGTTCCATTGCGGCTTCTGGCACACTGCTTCCCTTACGGGTGATTTGCTTTAGTAGGCGGGTTCTTTTGCATCAGAACCACCATTGTACATCTATTATTCAGTTGTATCTAGTAATTCCATCAACCAAACTTGTATATTGTTTCAGACATAGAAAACCAGTTATGTATTATTTCGACCTTAGAGTCGCACGTTGTAGTATTATGGTTTTCATGCTGATTTTGAGTTTCCTTTTTGAGCTTTGATCATCGCCATTCAGCGTTGTATATTATACTGTTTGCGTGGTTGTGACCGTCGAATGACGAAGAGATAGATCCCGTTTGGGGATGCCTTTTATCATTGTGCATATATTATTCTTGTTGTACCCCGTTCGGGGCCAGTATTTATAAAGGAAACTCTGCCGAAATTTTCAGAAAAAGACTATAGATTTTAAAATGCATATTCGGCTTACTTATTTAAAAACCTTGTTTTTAAAACATATTATCTTTACTTCAAAACAACTAGTTTTCTTTATTTACCCCTTAAAAATGGTTTTAGATTTCTGGGCTTTTGGCTTACTTGAATTAGATGAGGTCCTATAGACTTCATATGATTCAATGGCCTGTTACGTGCTATTTCGGGTAGTGACAAAGTTGGTATCAGAGCGCTAGGTTAACCTTGGCTCGAGTCTATGTTTGACTATGCGGAGCCTAGAGCGTTTATATATACGGAACTTAGGCTTGACCTTACGGAACTTAGACTTAGTCGAGGGGGTATTATACCCGAACTTTCGTCGCATAGGATGACCCTTGGTTGATTGAGTAGGTAGCTTGAGTAGAGTGACGTACCGTACGTATGTTCCGCTGCATATTTACGATATGCTACTCCGCTTAAGAAACCTTAGGATGTACATTTCCTTGCACAGTATTATATTCATTCCTATGATCTATCCTCATCGATACTGGTTATGATTTTGCTGCCACGATTACACGGGCAGAGTGAGCTACGGCTAGAGTTGCGTCAGCTTGAGCTCGTCACAGACGAGGACTGACCATGGCGTGATTCCAGAGACGTACGATTACATAGAGGCGTCGTTTTATTGTGTTTTCGCGCCATGAGCGTTTGACAGATCGCTTTTATGAGATTTCTCGGACATGCAGATCAGCACCGGAGGATCAAGCTACTGCTAGAGGCCAGCCAGGAGGTGATGACCATTGAGATATCGCTTACTCAGGATGATTGAGGCGTTGTTCAGCGTACAGACGAATGAGCCAGTTGTTGCTGCAGATGACGAGGTATCGCCCAGATGATTGGAGCTACTGCAGCATGAGTATATACTTAGAGATATGATGGAAGGTCGCTAGTCACCCGAGGATGAATGACTAGGACATGTGGTTCGTTCGCTTACCCCGATGCGAGGTCATCAGATAAATTGATTCCAGTTAGAAACGACTTCATGCAGATTCGTTGAGAGTCAATAGAGACGATCGAATGTCAGGAACCCAATTCCAAGTTTAAAGTATTCGGAAGACAATGCAAGTAATGCTATGGACCCTCTAGAAGAATGAAACCCTAACTCGACGTAATGACCATGGAACGCCTTCGAACCTTAGGGTTTGTTGGAGATAGTGCCCTCATAGTCAATTATTGGATTGCAGGTACGTGATTGCAATGATTGCGGAGGACCTATCCCGGTAGGACAGTCTTACTCGAGATGATAGTATGCTATCTGGTTTGCCTTTATCAGTCGTGTTCATGTTCAGGTGACTGATTGCATGTTACACTTTGATAGAGCCCTTAGGATCTTGCTTTACTACCAACAGTATGATGGCGATCATATACGTGAGAGTTGGGTAGTTTATATGCATATCCTTAATTGTAGTCCCAAGTCGTGGGAGTTTCGAGACAGGGCATCGATACTCCGGAGTAGACTAGTGTGTACAGTCGAGACCCCGACGAGGGGCGGTGGCCGGTCTCACAAGCCACTGGTGTCAGGTGGATCACCTAAGATGTATACAGGTGCTCATTGGGTTATGAGTACACCGGACAGGACTCGCCGGGAATCTGCTAGTTAGTACTATACCTATCGTCAGATAGCAGTTCCCTGGTGACATGTGTACAGGTTAGTTCATCGACCTGAGGTCGTCATTTGTCTCGTGTGAGTTCCCACTGTGCTTTGATTTCTACCCTACCACGGCTCAAAGGAGTCGTGCAAACAGGTAGCTTTTGGGTACAGTCCCGAGCCATATGGAGGCACGTGAGCGGATCGGCAGGGGATTCGTCTCTCCCGGTATTGGGGGCGAGATCGTGCTGTGTCTTGGAGAGCCATTACGCAAAGCCCTCGGCCGAGGCAGGAGATTTACTGGTAGGTATTCCAGTAGTATCTCAGGGCGTTCTGGGCTACACTCCAACACGACTTATACTGCTAATGGGGGTCTGACGTTACTAGCCCCCTAGGCGGATATGCGATACTCATTGACGAACGGACCGGACTGTATATACATTGTCACTGTTAGGCTCAGTAGGGTTTTCGGAGGAGTTCGCTCATCGGTCTCCCTTGAGTTCGCTCCTCGGCCACCCTTGAGGTCAGTCCATGGGCAGCCGTTACGCATAGCTAGTGCCGCTGACGGTTTGTGGTTAAACCCACTGCCAGGGTGCTGACGAGTCATTAGAGTCCCCCACAGACAGTTTCCCAAGTTCGGGCGAAACGTTGTAGAGGCCGTATGGTTTTATGGCAGGGTTCGGAAAATGCACGTGCGTTTACGCACGTGTCGATTTTCGGACAGATGATACTGGTCGGCTTTGGTTTAAGCCGGATCCGAGTATTATATTGAGTAGGTATAATATCTTTGTCTCAGTTGCATTTGTATTCGGTCGTAATACAAATGCGGGTATATTTATACAGTTTCGGGGTTGTCCTGAAATTCGTTTCAGGATCACTGTTGGAAGTTGCCGGTTTCCAGTTTTCTATCAGCCGTCTTTTAACATTCGGTTAAAGACGGATTTGTCTTTTCTTGAAATGGGTGTGGATTCTTCTAGAAGGTTCTAGATGAGGTGACTAGGATTAAATGGTGTTAAGTTTTCATTGGTTGCATTTAATGGTTCATTAATGCTTGATGAGGTGTTATTAGTGATTCATGCTTTGTTATTAATGGTTTTGGATTGCTTAAGATATTTTTGAAGTGAGAAGCATTCTCTTGTGGTCACCCCCCTCTCCTACGGTCACCTCCCTCTTGCTATATATGGCTTGCCCTTTCTCTCTCCTCATTCTCACTCTCACTTGATGTTGTTTTTCACTAGAAAAGATTATGATAGTAATTCGGGTGTATGGAATTTCACAGTTCATTTCATTCCATCACCCAATTCCACGGCAACTTCATTAACCGATCGTCCACGGATTTGGACGAAGTGAGACAAAGTCATCTACTCATTCTCTACATCAATCTTGGTCGTCTCTTTTAGCAAACTTGACGATCGAGTTGCCTCGAGTCAGAGGCGGGAGCCCGTTTAAAGAACCGATCATGTGGTGCCACCTCGACGAGGAGATCGACGATCGACGAGATCGGAGCAGCCGCAACGGAGCGTGGGATGATGGTTGAAGAACGAAGGACTCGGATCGTTCGGTATAACATTCCTACACTCTTTACAGTTTGTTAGTTTAGCAATAATGGCAGATCCGGGTTAAAGTATACGATAGCGCCAGTTAAAAAGTTTTTGTTCCGCATTTGGCGTCTGTAGACTGCCGGGGCGCTAGCGTAGACTTACAGTGGTATCAGAGCCTAACCATTTTGCTATACTAACTTGTGCTAACGCGTTTAAAACATCGATCCGACCGGAAAACTAAAAACTGCAAAATCCATGCCCGACAGTTTCTGTTAATTTTAAACGGTCTCAAAATTTATTTCTGGATGTCTTAAAAATCTGTGCAGGGAATTATAAGAGCCACGACAAAATTTGGAGTCGTGATCCCTCCAAGCTGCCGCGGAAGGGCGGCCAAACCCATGGTTTGGCCGCGCAACCGCGGCCACGTGGGGAGCACGTGCTCCCAAATTTTGTCAGTTGGTTCTCTGTGGGATTTTGGGGTTTTTGGTATATAAAGTTTTGGCCCAGGTTTTGTTACTGTTCACCAGTAAGCAGTGGGGCCCACTTTTTGATTTTTGGTCTTTGGTCGATCGAAATTTAAACACGTTAGTTTACAGTGCTTACATTATATCTCCGACCGGGAATGTCATTTGATAGGTAAACCGCGTCTGATTGCTATAGTTCTTTTAGACGGGTTTGCGAACGTGACATTCGCGTTGATGTTCTGTGTTGTGCTGTATTGTTGCGGATTTGTCGTGGTGGATAGCAGTGTGCAATGGTAGTACAGTTTGAGTTTATTTGTACATTTGATATTGCGGGGCGAGCGTCCAACTTGTGGACAGCCGTCACTGCCTGTTGTATAATATTCTTTTGGGGCACGACCAGGTTGCGGTCGATGTACCTATTGTACTATTTTTCATTACTGTACTAGGTTTTACCCCACGACAGAGTGCACGGATAGCCGGGTTTGGGAAAGCAACGGGTCCGCATCTCATGGCTTTGAGAGGCAGAGGGGCCCCACTTCAGAATTGGCAGACTATTCGCCGCACTTGTAGGGGGTACAGTTTGACCCAAGGAGGGGTGCTCAATTTACCGGATTCCGTGAAGTGCCGGGTGTTCCATTCACTATGCTGTGGGGACTACCTCACTTCAGGTGTTGGCGGGTAACTTGCCGCACCCGTAGGGGTCTAGGTTTCATTGCACAGGCTATCCACACGACAGGGGAACGTCGGGTTTCAGCAGCGGCTCTGTGAAACCCGAGGATCCCAGATTATCTGTATTGTTCTGTGATGCTTATTACTTTTCTGTAATGTTGCATATTATCACGCCTGGAGCGATTATGTATATTGGTTTATATACTATTATATGTTGTATATGTTTTACACCCGCGCTAGTCCAGTCCCCGCTCTGTCGTTAGTTAAGTAACCTAACGGGTGATGACGGGACCCAGTGACGAATGTGGATGGCATATACGTACATTTTATTTTCGTTCTTTTCTGGTGTGATTGAATGATGGGACTGCGTTGATTCTGATCAATGCAAAGTTAAAACAAACCTGTTTGAGTTGTTGGAACAAATTTAAAAAGTGGTATTGCAAAGACGTTTTCTTTTGTTATGCATAGCGGTATTCAGTGGAATATCCTGCACCTCATTCGACGGGGCAAGGGCCGATATCCCTTCACCGGGACTGACCCCTTGGGCAGAAGTTTGCGTTAGAGTAATAACTTCACTATAGTCGATTACATGTTGCTTTGCATAGCGGTATTCAGTGGAATATCCTGCACCTCATTCCACGAGGAAAGAGCCGAGATCCCTTTACCGGGAGTGATCTCTTTAGCAAAAGGTTTTCGCCACTATATTTTAAAAAGCTATCAGGTTCCTTCAGCGATATCAAGTTCACTACGCTAAAGGTTTTTCGCCAAAAACCAGCCGTAGCCCTCCGTCACTTCTTTTGGGTATTCAGTAGTATTCAAGCTACGTATTTTGACCAACGCCAAGGCATAGTGTTTGGTAGCTGCTGGGTATTCAATTGTTGCATAGATAGATGAGTTAGTTTGGGACAGTCGTTCTGCCGATTGGCCAACGTCAGGGGCATGTGCGGGTGGGTTCAAATTGGCAAGATAGTGACGGGTAGAACTTGGCATGTGACTTATGACATTTTGACCAACGCCAAGGTTATAAGAGCATGGGGCAAAAATAATATCAGGAGTTTCTAAAGAAACTGAAACTTGCCGAGTATGCGCATACCTTCTGGAGTATGAGTAACATGGATGCATTCCATCACGTTATCATGCGATGAGAGTTGGATCCCGATTCCCACTGATGAGTTGGTTTACTCTTCGGGTGATCCCGATTGATTCTTCTTTAGGTTTGGAGGAGAATTTGACAGGACAGTGGGAGGTTTCCGGATTAGA
Source organism: Agapanthus africanus (assembly GCA_030015575.1). Taxonomy (NCBI): domain Eukaryota; kingdom Viridiplantae; phylum Streptophyta; class Magnoliopsida; order Asparagales; family Amaryllidaceae; genus Agapanthus; species Agapanthus africanus. The sequence goes on from JASDDO010000031.1 coordinate 505,693,491, forward strand.
TAAAATGATGACCATTCTGATCTAGGTTAGAGTGCACGCAGAGTGTTTCTTTTCTCTCTCTCTCTTTGGCAGCGACCTTTGACCGACCCTAGACTATGACTCAGTGACCAGGTTGACCGAACCTTCTTAAAATACTGGCTTTTGGATTGTCTAAGTTGCATAAGTCATTGCCACTCCTTCTTTTACCCTTTGCATTTCTCAGAACACCCGTATTACTACGGATATCCACTTCCATTGGATAGAGCCATCGTATGGTTATATACGAACTCGAAGGGACTTCTTCGAGGATGGATCAAGGTTCAGGAGAAATAGAATTGGTTTATTCAGTTGTCTTTTATTATCACCTTCTCTCAGGTTGCGAGAGCTCCTTGGTTTAGGAGAGTACACCTATTACGCCTATTGGATAGTCTTATTCCAAACCATAGGCTGGTGCCGAAAGGTAGGGAATGAAGAAAACCAATTAGCCTAAGTAGGGTGTGCAGAAGGTAATATGTAAAGACAAAATAAAGGGATTAGAAAGAGGGCAAAGTAAATTGCGACTGATATCATTCACGACCAAAACCGCGTACCTCATCGCCGCTCCTATTTCATCTTTAAAAGAATAAGGTATTATTCAGTTGTCTTTTATCGTCACCTTCTCTCGAGATGCGAGTACTCCTTAGTTTAGGAGGGTACACCTATTATGCTTACTGGATAGTCTTCTTCCAAACCATAGGCTGGTGCCGAACGGTAGGGAAGGAAGAAAACCATTTAGCCTAACGATGGTGTACAGAAAGTAACGACTAAAGACAAATAAAGGGATTTGGAGAGATGGCAATAAAATATACGGTTGAAGTCATGAATTGGATTATGGAAGAGGCATTGCTATGAATACCAGGATACCCCTACGAAACATTTTCATGTTTCAGTGCATTGTTAAAGAAAAACTGTTTTCCCGATTAGACACTTACTCCAAGGGTATGTATTTACCAGGTTTCATTCTCATATCTGTATGGTTTTACAGATGATGAGTGGGAGTAAGATATTGGGAATTAGGTGATCATCCTCATTATATCGGAATTCGTTGCAATTGGTGATATTTGAGGAAATCGCCAGGGTACAGTTTTCTACCTACGACGCACAGGTTTTGAGTTGTTTAACTCAGCGGACTTATACAGAGTATTGTATGTTGTCCAAGTGTCCATCAGGACAGAGGGGTAGGTCCTCGTACTATGTTCTGTTTACTTATAACTTCTCTAGTATTTAGACAAGTGTTTCGTAGAAATACAAGGTCTAAGTTTTGAGAAGTTATGGGTATAAGAATAAAGTAGAGAACAATGTATCACAAGTATCGGGATTCTTCAAAGAGATCGAAGATGTAGATTCTTGTGAATGGTATTCAGATGATAGTGATGGTTTTGAGAAACGTATTTCTCTTACAGGTTACTCATAATTGGATGGATTCCTAAGTTGAGTAATACTGATTAGCCTCTTTCCATTAAGTTGATATGCACTGGAGACAGATGCATGGATTTGAATATGGTTCCAATTAAATAAGTGCCAAAGTTTCTGTATTGGATATAGAATAGTTCGTACCTTAAAAGAAATTAAGGTACGGGGAGTTGTCCAGCTTATGATTAAAACCAGACACTGGATAACTCAGGGCACGTTTCTGAAATGGCTGTTTGTGGGTTGACCCTGGCTATGACGAGGGTTGATATTCTACCATTTAGAAGATCAATAGTGATATTGTTCTTGACTCGCCACAGTTTTAGTAAAAATGGATCTTTTTCAGAAAACAGTAGTGGGAGTATGGTAGAACTGGAAGTGATTCCAGAACCGCAAACGATTACGGAAAAATTTAATAGGACCTATACATTCAATCAGGTTTGACATTCCAATAGCCACTCCGCAGGTATGGTAGGTAACCTCAGACACCCGAGAGGTACTTCGGTAGCCTCAAGGACGGTGACAGGGAGATTCTTATCTACCCAGACTTGACACTACTGTTGTTCCAGGATATGAGACCCGGTAGGAGGGTTGTCGTAGTCAGTGGGAGCAACGGAAGCATGGTGGGCAAGTAGCTTATGTCTATTTATAGACTTGAGCAGTTATAGCGGAGATAGATCATCAAATTTTGATGTGACAGTCATGGGTTTGACTTCAATCAGAATAGGGGATGGATCGGTTAAGAAGGTAGTAGGGTGTGATGTCATGGTATCTGGATGACATACACAGAGTAGGAAGTAAAATTCCTATACTACGATCGGTTGGACTGTGGTCGTCGCACAGTTGTTTCTCCAGACAGGATATGGATATAATATTTGACATTCTGCTTTCTGGATCTATGGCTTTAGATCTGGATTTGGGTAGTTTCCCAATGTGGGTACTTTGACAGATATTCTAATGGTTTTTAGAATAGTTGACTCCTAGCATGGTAGTGTACCTGCAGGTGATGGAGTCACCCTCTCTAAAGGTGTCGTATAGACTAAAGGGGAGAGGGATGTGCATGATTGGCAGATCACTTGCTTAGGCAATTGAGTCAATCATGTGATGTCAAGTACCACACCAAATGTTGGTTTTGCACTAGATGCAATAAGTTTGTATTAATCCAATCCTGGAGAAACATAAGGAAGCAGTTTTAGAACATTGGTACATGTTCTGCGGATTTGATAACGGCAGCCTCCTTCGGGAGACGGTTATCATTCCAGGCTTCAAAGGTGACATGGATGACAGAGTGTTTGTCAGAGTTTTAGTTTTCCCTCTGACGAGGGACAGTATTATGGACAGGTGGTTCCAGAGGATACTGTGGGTGGCATGGTGCCGGATACTGATTAGGTTCAGTGATCCATACAGTCTAAGAAGTTTGGATATGGAGTTCATTTATGAACTAAGGTCCCATCAGATATCCAGACATATTCTAAGACATGTACTACTCAATTCGGGAGATGGCTTTCTCCGCGAACTTGAGATTAAGAGAGATACAGAAAGAAACTTCTAGGCGGATCCACTCACCGAGGCTATTTCTCGAACACAAAAGTTTTACAAACGGGCTTTATGAAACTGATTAGTAGAGGAGTTGGATGTTCGGTTTCACACGGGCTGTGAGTAGTCGACATCGCAATATTAGCCTTGAGTGCAAGTGTGAGATTGTTGGAGATAGTGCCCTCATAGTCAATTATTGGATTGCAGGTACGTGATTGCAATGATTGCGGAGGACCTATCCCGGTAGGACAGTCTTACTCGAGATGATAGTATGCTATCTGGTTTGCCTTTATCAGTCGTGTTCATGTTCAGGTGACTGATTGCATGTTACACTTTGATAGAGCCCTTAGGATCTTGCTTTACTACCAACAGTATGATGGCGATCATATACGTGAGAGTTGGGTAGTTTATATGCATATCCTTAATTGTAGTCCCAAGTCGTGGGAGTTTCGAGACAGGGCATCGATACTCCGGAGTAGACTAGTGTGTACAGTCGAGACCCCGACGAGGGGCGGTGGCCGGTCTCACAAGCCACTGGTGTCAGGTGGATCACCTAAGATGTATACAGGTGCTCATTGGGTTATGAGTACACCGGACAGGACTCGCCGGGAATCTGCTAGTTAGTACTATACCTATCGTCAGATAGCAGTTCCCTGGTGACATGTGTACAGGTTAGTTCATCGACCTGAGGTCGTCATTTGTCTCGTGTGAGTTCCCACTGTGCTTTGATTTCTACCCTACCACGGCTCAAAGGAGTCGTGCAAACAGGTAGCTTTTGGGTACAGTCCCGAGCCATATGGAGGCACGTGAGCGGATCGGCAGGGGATTCGTCTCTCCCGGTATTGGGGGCGAGATCGTGCTGTGTCTTGGAGAGCCATTACGCAAAGCCCTCGGCCGAGGCAGGAGATTTACTGGTAGGTATTCCAGTAGTATCTCAGGGCGTTCTGGGCTACACTCCAACACGACTTATACTGCTAATGGGGGTCTGACGTTACTAGCCCCCTAGGCGGATATGCGATACTCATTGACGAACGGACCGGACTGTATATACATTGTCACTGTTAGGCTCAGTAGGGTTTTCGGAGGAGTTCGCTCATCGGTCTCCCTTGAGTTCGCTCCTCGGCCACCCTTGAGGTCAGTCCATGGGCAGCCGTTACGCATAGCTAGTGCCGCTGACGGTTTGTGGTTAAACCCACTGCCAGGGTGCTGACGAGTCATTAGAGTCCCCCACAGACAGTTTCCCAAGTTCGGGCGAAACGTTGTAGAGGCCGTATGGTTTTATGGCAGGGTTCGGAAAATGCACGTGCGTTTACGCACGTGTCGATTTTCGGACAGATGATACTGGTCGGCTTTGGTTTAAGCCGGATCCGAGTATTATATTGAGTAGGTATAATATCTTTGTCTCAGTTGCATTTGTATTCGGTCGTAATACAAATGCGGGTATATTTATACAGTTTCGGGGTTGTCCTGAAATTCGTTTCAGGATCACTGTTGGAAGTTGCCGGTTTCCAGTTTTCTATCAGCCGTCTTTTAACATTCGGTTAAAGACGGATTTGTCTTTTCTTGAAATGAGTGTGGATTCTTCTAGAAGGTTCTAGATGAGGTGACTAGGATTAAATGGTGTTAAGTTTTCATTGGTTGCATTTAATGGTTCATTAATGCTTGATGAGGTGTTATTAGTGATTCATGCTTTGTTATTAATGGTTTTGGATTGCTTAAGATATTTTTGAAGTGAGAAGCATTCTCTTGTGGTCACCCCCCTCTCCTACGGTCACCTCCCTCTTGCTATATATGGCTTGCCCTTTCTCTCTCCTCATTCTCACTCTCACTTGATGTTGTTTTTCACTAGAAAAGATTATGATAGTAATTCGGGTGTATGGAATTTCACAGTTCATTTCATTCCATCACCCAATTCCACGGCAACTTCATTAACCGATCGTCCACGGATTTGGACGAAGTGAGACAAAGTCATCTACTCATTCTCTACATCAATCTTGGTCGTCTCTTTTAGCAAACTTGACGATCGAGTTGCCTCGAGTCAGAGGCGGGAGCCCGTTTAAAGAACCGATCATGTGGTGCCACCTCGACGAGGAGATCGACGATCGACGAGATCGGAGCAGCCGCAACGGAGCGTGGGATGATGGTTGAAGAACGAAGGACTCGGATCGTTCGGTATAACATTCCTACACTCTTTACAGTTTGTTAGTTTAGCAATAATGGCAGATCCGGGTTAAAGTATACGATAGCGCCAGTTAAAAAGTTTTTGTTCCGCATTTGGCGTCTGTAGACTGCCGGGGCGCTAGCGTAGACTTACAGGGTTTACGGCTGTTTAGTGGTGCCATTTGTGAGGCTTGGAATTGCCCTTCTACTGTTGGTCCACAGGTGCTGTGGTATATACTGGAATACTATTAAACTGTACTCAAGATGTTGATCTCTTGGGGGATTATGAGGTTTTGACAAATCGATCGTATGGTTCGACATCTTTCGGATATCATGTGATGGGACACATTGCTTGGGAGTCTCCAGATACGAGTATAGCCGTTGGAGCGCAGTCCATGCAGCCATGAGAAGACGGGTCCGAATCAGTCGACATTGGATCAGAGTGGAGTAAAGAGTTCGCACGAGATTTCGACGAGCCACTCCGCTGACATCAGAGATGCGATACGCATGTAGAGGCGTTGTATATGGATATACCTTCCAGAAGGAGTCGCGATAATTATGCAGCCATTCCGGAACAAGAACAGATATAGTAAGGGTGGTAACTTCTGGGCAATTCGGTAGAAACGAGATTTGAGAAAGATCTCGATAGGACCTTTCTGGAATACTATACGAGAAGACTTGGACCCAGGAGTGGTCATATTGCGCACACCCAGCAGGCCAGAGTTCGGCATCGTCGACGAGATAGTTGACCAGGTTCGGAAAGGACCTCAACCAGGTGCGTTGTAAGTTGAGCAAGAATGGACGCATATGGAGTATACCTCCGCAGGTTGGGACGAGTTCCTGAGGACGTGTTAGGCTAGATATCTTCCACCGAGTGATGAAGATACCGAGTTCGTGATTTCGAGTCCGTGTGAGAGACTTCGGATTGACCGTAGCCGGGGACATTTGCAGTGCGCAAATAGAGACATGACGTCGAAGTGAACGATGATACAGACAAGTGGGACAAGAGGTTCGTGCGAGATGCTGACGAGCTGTTGTCACTCCCCGTTAAGATTAAAGGTCAGATATGCTTACAGAGGCGTTGGGATGCGACCAGTTTCCGAGGAAATGTGGTGCTGAGAACGCAGATGTCCAGAGAGAGAGAAAAGATTATGCAAGAGTACCAGCCCCCGTACAGTTCGGCATAGGCGAGATCGGAGGAGATCTTGAGCAGGATTCCTTCCAGGACACTGCTGCGATAAGATTTGCACCAGGATCAAATGTGTGATGTGTATTCAGAGGACCAGAGGTCGGCGCCAGTGACGTGCTGCTTTACGTGTGGTCGTGAGAATTGACCGAGAGATGACCAGAGAAGTGCCAGGACGGAATCGTCCCCGTTAGCACACCTGACAGAGCCGATGAGCTGATGGATTGCGAGATTGGTAATCCACAAAGGAGATAAGGACCCAGAGACAGAGGACGCCAGACCATGAGCAGGAGGCAAGTAGATATCTTGCACTGCTAGCATGGGATGCACCGACACCTTCTCGACTTTAAAGGATGACGTATCGACGACAGTATTTATGATATGTGATTTTGTGATTCGATTATCACGTATCTGTCATCTTGGATTTCGGTATTTTGGGCGATCTATTCGCATGATTTAGTCTTGATGACCGAGTTCCATGATATTTGTTTTCGTGCACCATGGCTGCACCTACTGGGTATTCATATTTGTGCACAGTTATTGCACCTGACTTCGATTTGATGTCATTCGATATGTTGATTTTGGTTTCATGCCTATATTATGCATGTGATTTGACTTATACTTTCAGCATAGTTATCATGCACTTTTAGTGTTTTGATTTGATTTGTGCACGCTGATGCACATTGTCGTGAGATTATATACCGCGGTATACCTGATTTGGATTGAGCTGTATTGTATACTGTCGATTTTTAATCTGATATTGATGTTGATTTATTGCACTCCGTGCATTTGATTTGGATTTTGCGCATGTTCGACGCTTGATATTGGATTTCGTGATTTCGTGCATGTTGAATGCGCATGATTTAGATTTTATTCGTGTATGATGGATGCACCTGATTTGGATTTTCGCGCGTGTTGAGCGCATGTTTTGAGATACGATTTTGATGCACACCAGATGCACTAAATCGGGATTCTTCGTGCATGTCAGATGCACCTGATTTTGCTGTCAGGCACACACGTTGCCTATGACAGATGTTTCGTGCACACCCATTGCACCTAGATGTTGTTTCTGTGCACATGTATGGCACATGTATGGATTTTTGATTTCCGTGCGCACCAGACATACAGGGTATTCTTATATACATTTTGGGATTGATTTCTTATGGAGTAGTACATTTTTATGATATTTGCTATTTATTTTCGTACCGAGCAGGACTAGTCAGAGGACAGTACCTGGATATATTTTGCATGCATTGATAATTATCGAAGGGATTTCCAAAAAGCAAGCTATAGTCTCAGTATATACCTACGTGTCTGATATGGCACGAAACGTTTAAAACAAGGAAACCCTTCTAAATTGTTTTCAAAACGGCGGAACGTACATATTAAACAAAAAATATATACATATATGGTTATTTTCTTACGATAGACGTTCGCCACCGTGCCGCGATACGTGCGTAGCACAACAACATGAAAAGGTTTGGCATGCATTTTCTTCAGTTATTTCCATGTATAGAATTGATGTCTACATGTATGGTTTTAAAATATATCATATTGGTGTTGTCTTGGATTTGACATTTGTTTCTTTACCATGACTCCGATGATTGCGGGATGGTTAACGGAGTTTTGATTTTGAGTTATCTGCTCATTACTCATGCGCATACATTGCGCTATGATGCGTTTTATCTATTGATGATTTCGAAGCCCCGACGACTTGGACTTTTACTGAAATGTTTTAGTATTTGAGGGGTTTAAATTTAAATTCGGGGACTGAATTTTTTTTAAGGGGGGAAGATTGTTACATTTCAAAAAATAAAATATTATTTTTGGGAATTTTTATAATTTAATAATAAAATATGGAATATTTTAATTAAGCGGTATAATTAAATACCGATAAATTTGGGAAAAATTTGGAAAATTATAGAAATTATTCAAATGAGGGTGTTTTATGTAAATAATGCAAATTTTAAGTTTTTGTGATTAATTTGACACTAATTTTGTGCTAATCGCGATTAAAAATCGCTAATCGGGTTTTAAGCGGGTTTTGTGCAAAACATGCACCATTTCATTTTTACACTTGTTATTTTATTTCATGGCTTTCCTTCATGTTTATGGCATGGTTGTTGATTTATTAGGAAAGGAAAAGAAAAGGATAAGATTATAATATAGAGGTATGGGTTAGAGAGAGAAGTGTGGGTGAAGGGTCAACCCTTGAGCCATTCCCTCTTCTTTTTTTCACTCATTTTCTCCCTCTCTCTCATCTAGCTGCTGCTGCTGCTGCTGCTGCCCTTCTTCCTCCTCCACAAAACCCCCCCAAAACTCCATGAAAAACACTTCAAAACTCAAACCCCATTTCACAAAAAAGGTGCACAAGCCCTCTAGCTACACAATGGACCAAGAAAAATTCGATTTTAGCGCTGTAGAGGATTCATGTGAGCTAAATGAGGTAAACCCTTTCACAATTTGTGTAGTGTTTCTAGTGCTTAAGCCTCATTTCAAGTTTAATATCGTTTTGGCGAAGTTTGGTGGACTTTGGAAAACCCTAGAGAGGGTTAGGGTTAAATTGAGTTGTATTAGTGTAATTAAGCCTTAGTGGTGACCCTTAAACCCCCCTTGGTGCTATGAACCCAGATCCAACACAATACAAAACCTGGAACCCAAAACAGAACAGTCTATGTCGGTTTGTGAGGAATTGGAGCGTGCAGGTGAATCTGGAGTGATCCGGGGCCAATACTAGAAAAGTAAACAATACCAGAGACCTAGTGGGACCCATAGGAAGACACCCTGCCAGAACGAGACCCTAACTCCATGCACAAACTGTCCTGGCCGGATTTTCCCCTAATGTGGCCGGCCCCCCTGATGAACTAGGTGCACAGGTTGCTTCAGTAGGTCATATTTACACTATATATCACCCCAGGGTTGTTTGCTTGCCTTGTTTTGGCCTTAGTCAAAATCTGGGACAACTTTCTCTAGTTGCTGCTTTGATTTGAGTTATGGTTTTCCGTATTTCGATTTCTGGATTTATGTATTTGTGCGTTATCTCGATCATATGACGTTTGTACGTCTATATCGAGTGATATCGAGTTGATTTGCGAGAGCTAACCATAGGTTCTAACCTATAAGCTTTTAAGCGTATCGTTTTGGTTTTCGTGTGTCGATTTGGTTTCGATTTGGTTTTAATGCGATGCGATGCGATACGTGTGACATGTAGGTACCCCCACGACGATTCGAGACGATGAAGACGATGGTGGCGACATCAACATCGGCAAGCAAGATCAAGGTGAGTAGATTATATCTATGGGGGAAGTCGGGTGGATGGCGTATAGCACCCCCGCAGTTCGATGTTTGCTATACTATATACATACTATATATATACATATGATAGCAGTTTACCCCAATCAGAGCAAAGCTCTGTTCAAATTCCAAGGTGGGAAAAGAAGCAATACTTCTGTTTTCATCCAATCAGAGCAAAGCTCTGTCTTGAAAATTAAAGTTAAAATTAAAGTTAAAATAAATGAAGCAACGCTTCAAATCCCCTGCGCTGCGCGCAGAGCGCCACGTGTTAAAATCAGACACGTTAGCGCAGGGGGCGCAACGCCCAAGGCAGCGCACCCAATCAGCGCAGGGAGCTAACCATAGGTTGCGCAAGTGCAGTTGCGCTGCGCTTTGCGCTGCGCGACACGTGTCACGAGCTGGTGCGCTTACGCCAAACCGAATTAAAATTCTGAAAGATCTTTCTCAATCTTGTTAAAAACAAGAAGAATGTCTTCTGTAAAACAGAAGCCCTTGGATCAAAGATCCAACGGTGGGGAAAATTCCCCAAATCACTCAGAGAATGATCTCTTTAAAAAACTTTAACTAATTTATGGGCACAATAAAAAGGACCCTAGACCTCAATTCAAAGGCATCAACATTTTTTGAGAAATCAAGAGCTTCAAACAGAGAGAACTCTGAAAAAGTTTCAAAAAAAAAAGGTAAAAGACCTTTTAAATAGAAGAAATTTCTTCTAATAGATCATTGATTTAAGAACAAGATCAATGATCTTCACATAATAAACAGTGCTTTGCACATTTTTATGAACCTCTGGTTCCTGAAGTACGAAAAAACTTGTTTTTCTTTGATCTAAATTAAATCAAGAAATTAAATAGTGCTTTGCACTTCTTTTATGAACCATTGGTTCTTGAATCTAAAAGATTCTCAAATTAATAGTGCTTTGCACTCATAAATCTGCACTGTTGCGCTCCTGGGTTAGCGCAAGCCACCAGAGAGCGCCACGTGTCAGCATCTGAATCATTTGCGCTGTGCGCTTTTAAGATAGAGCTTTTCTCTCTGAAATTGGCGCAACTCACCAGAGTGCGCCACGTGTCAACAGCGCAAGCGCAGCGCATCAGCGCAGCGCACTGCGCTTGCATGACACGTGTCGTCACCACAAGCACTTGCGCTCTCTGATTGGCGAAAAGCGCCTGACAAATGCAATGCATTTCCTAAAGGGCCAGGCCCAAATCAAAAAGACCAAGCAGGCCTAATTAAATTGTAATGCAATAAAAAGGGCAGAGCCCAAACATAATTGATGCTCTGCATCATTTATAAATGGGCAGAGCCCAAACAAAATAATAAAAAATGCTATGCAGATGCTTTGCATCATTTATAAAAGGGGCAGAGCCTAACCAAAATAAAGAAAAATAATGCAGTGCATTACTAAAAAGGGGCAAAACCCTAGTACAAGCCTAGTAGGCTAAAAACAAATAAAAACATTGAATGTTATCAACTGGACTTAGCCCAATCATGGCCATAAGTCCTCAAATTAAATCGACTGAGCACGGCTACCCTTTTAAATCAATCAACTTTGGTTCAAGGGTACATCTCCAAACTCCTCTGACACATGTCGTTGTAATCCTTCAACGTCGTCAGAGAGGTGACGGTTCCCGACGGCCATATATTAAATGGACCACCATGTCCCTAAACTGGAACAATAGAGCCTCCAAATGCTTTTTTGTCGGATCTAAATGATCCCGTTTAAGTTGATCTTAGCCCCAAATATGGCTAACGTATCCTTAAACATTCAAACAGACTTTAGTCCCAAATTGGACTATAGATCCCCCAATCAACTTTGGTCCAAGGGTACATCTCTGAACTCCTCTGACATCTGTCGTTGTAATCCTTCAACGTCGTCAGAGAGGTGATGGGCCCCGACGGCCATACATGCAATGGACTACCACGTCCCTAAACTGGAACATGGACCGCAATGTCCTTAAACTACCTATGGACCACCACGTCCCTAAACTGGAACATAGACCACCACGTCCCTAAACTGGCGATGGACCACCACGTCCCTAAACTGGAACATGGACCGCAATGTCCTTAAACTACCTATGGACCACCACGTACCTAAACTGGAACATAGACCACCACGTCCCTAAACTGGCGATGGACCACCACGTCCCTAAAATGGAACATGGACCGCAATGTTCTTAAACTACCTATGGACCACCACGTCCCTAAACTGGAACATAGACCACCACGTCCCTAAACTGGCGATGGACCCCCAGTTCCCTAAACTGGCAATGGACCGCAATGTCCTTAAATTACCTATGGACTACTACGTCCCTAAACTGGAACAATAGAGCCCCCAAACGCTCTTTTGGTCGGATCTAAACGATCCCGTTTAAGTCGATCTTAGCCTCAAATATGGCTAACGTATCCTTAAACATTCAAACAGACTTTAGTCCCAAATTGGACTATAAGACCCCCAATCAACTTTGGTTCAAGGGTACATCTCCGAACTCCTCTGACACATGTCGTTGTAATCCTTCAACGTCGTCAGAGAAGTGACGGGTCCCGACGGCCATATATTAAATGGACCACCATGTCCCTAAACTGGAAATGGATCTAGACGATCCCGTTAAGTAGATCTTAGTCTGGAAATTAGACTAATGTATCCTTAACAAACGTTTAAGTTGATCTTAGCCTCAAATATGGCTAACGTATCCTTAAACCAAAACCCAAAACCCAAATCTAAGAAAGTACGGATTTGGACTAATCCATGCCCTTTGGACTAATCCATGCCCTACGGGCGACGAAATAAATAGTCTCCGTATACAATCCACGGGCAACCACAAACAAAACAAACACCCACGACACGAAGTGAAATTCTGGAGAAGGAGAAAGTTGTTACCGCGATGCGGTAGCGTAATTAACTGCAGGGGCTTGCGCCTGCAGGGAAAAGCGTCCCCACAATCAAAAACCCCACAAGCGAGGAGGAATCTGACGAAGTCTGCTACATCGGCCGCATCCGTCTAAACCTCCGATACACGGTGCCATAAATCAACTTGGCATCTTCGGAGAGGTGGACGGATAAAACCAAATAGCATCTGCCCGAATCTTAGGCAAGACGTCCTAATGCGTCGGCCGCCATTCGGAGGGGAACAGATTCTGGCACGACCGGTGGGACCTTTTCCTTTTTCCACTCCACACTTTGTGTGTCGTGTTCGCGAACAAATCGCGGTTTGCTCTGGTTGACTGTGGATTCGAGGTACTAAGGTTTGGTGTCTTGCGCCGTGCAGAGAACTGAAGATCAATGGCTTCAAACTGCACTGCCTGCAACTGCAACTCTCCCTCCGTCCTCGCTGGAGGGGTGACTTATGGGCCCCAAGCGGCCTCCCTTTTCAAGATGCCAGTGGAGCAGGTAACTCAGACCACCGCTGGGTTATTCTTCGGGACCATGCTCCCACCGCCGAGCTTCAATGCCACAATGACATCGCAAGACGCTCCAAAGAAGCCGGTCTTTGATCGACTTACTACTGCCGCGACCTCTCTCAACGGGTCGCCCAGTTTCAATACCTCGGTTTTCAACAGACTGGGCCAGAACGTCCGCAAACCTGCGATACCCGAATCTGCCATCCCAAAGCGGATAGCCATCCCGACTCAAACGGACGAAATCATTGGAAAGGCTCCTCCTTCCGAAAATTCAGTTTTTACAAGGCTGGCCATTCCGGTTGCTGCTCCAGGCGAAGTCCTCATAGCTGCTTCCCCTACCCAGAGCAGGGGGCATGAAGAAGCTTATCCAACAACGGAGGTGACTCCATCCGCAAGACACGCTCGACGTCGTTACTGGCGTCGAGTAAGAAAGGCTGGGGGCAATTCCCCCTCTGGATTTACAACACCAGCTCCGATGGTGGGGATCGAGGCTGCTGTTCCAACCGGGAACAGTTTTGAATTGCTAAATGCGGTGCGAAGAAACTCTCCAACTGCGGTGCTGAGGAGAACTCCTTCACCTGTAGAGAATGCTCCAGAGAAGAAGCTAGGGCAGCCCCCTCAACGGTTGTCATCTAAAATTTACAAAGTCTGGCGAAAGGTCCAGGAGTCGGTGATTGATGAAAACTATCTCCACCGACAGAGAAAGATGGAGGTTCAGCAGGAGAAGGATTACTCCGTCAAGCCACAAAAAGCAACAGCTGGATGGATGCCCATCGCAACGGCTCCCTCAACGTCAATCACTCAGAAGAAAAGGAGGCCGCAAAAAGCCCCTGTGAACATGACGAAGCGTAAAAGCGCTGAACACAAACGCCCCAGGTCTGGGGGCATGGCGATGCATACTGTTTATATGGCTTCTGGAAAGGAGGAAAGCCGCGCTTCGACGGGCCACCGACCGCTTACCCGATCCATGACAAAAGCCCAGGAGCGGCAACAGAAGCTTCAGGAAATGATGACTGTGATGGTTGCACTTACCGAACCGAAAGAAAGTTCGAAAGTATCATCAGAGCAGCGCCATGAACAAGAAACCGACGCTGACTATCTACGCAGAGTCCTCGAAAAGAAGGACAAAGAAGCCGAAGAGCAAGCAGCTAACATAAAACAGATGGCGCTCCTCTTCCAAGATATGGTAGGGATGATGTTACAGCCGGACCCTCCAGCTGAAGACCCTCCTATCATTGTTGGAGACGACAGAGGGGAGACACCTAATCCTCCTCCGGCTCTTTCAGCAGCCAAGGAAGAAACCATTTCCAAGGCCGCATTGGATGACTATATAGCTCGGCAAATACGAGCTCATCAGGCGAGTGAAGCGGCTGGGCAAACTGTTAGAACTGGACGACCCTATCCGGGCTGGTATGACCAAATCAGTTACCCGCCGGGATATACGATCCCTAAGTTCCACGTATATAACGGGACAGGGAATCCTCATCAACATGTCGCTCAATTGAGGGCCTTATGCGGCAACACTGGAGGCGATGACAAACTGTTGCTTCGCCAATTCGTCGGCAGCTTAGCAGAAACAGCTTTTGAATGGTATTCGGAGCTACCTAACGACTCTGTCAAAACATTTGCGGAGATGGAGTTACTGTTTACACAAAGATTCGCGAGTGCTAGTGAACGCACCCCGATAACAGCACTGATAAATGACAGGATAAGGCCAGGAGAAACGTGGGTCCAATACGCAACACGATGGCGGAACCTATGGTCAAAATGCGAACAACGCATAGAAGAGGCACCTGCAGTAGGCATGTTCGTGGGCACTCTTGACCCACAAGCGACCATCTCGCAATTCATGATGTTCTTCAGGCCGACCACCTTCCAAGCATTGATCGACAAATTAGCCCATATGGACCAGATGGGCCACAGACCGTCTCCTCCAAAACCAGACTCTCAAAATGAGAAAGGAAAGGGAAAGCGACTGTCGTTGCCAATGCTCAACAACAGCCGAGCAACTCAAAGCCGGTCGTTCGCCAAAATAACGCGCATCCACGCCCGTCCCTCGAGGAGAGACTAGGACGTCCTTACTCGTTTCTTCAGAATAAAACGAGAAGACTGTTTGAACTAGCAGTATGCAACAGACTCATCAATCTGCCGAGACCAAAACGTCCATTGTATCCAAGCGATCTCAATAATCCCGATTACTGCCCTTACCACCAAACGGTAAGTCACCCGATCGAGGATTGTTTTGTCTTTAAGGGATGGATTGAGGATCAATACATACAAGGCAAGTTTGCGCTGTCTGAAAACTGGAAGGTAAACCCACCACAGCCGCACACGCCAAAGAAGACGGACACGATGGGGGAAGCTTATTCTCTTGTTGAGGACGAAAACGATGGAGAAGACTCATCAGATAAATCCGAAGACTGCGTAGCGAGTTGTCATATGATCTCTCACTCATTGGCGAATGATGAAGAGGCTCCTTGCGCCGAGAAACCGAGGGCGGACCCTGAACCAGAAATTCAACGGCCGTCAGACGAGTTGATCGATGCCTTCCTGAATGAGATTCGTCTGAAAGTTAAAGCCAATCAAGAGCGTGAGATGGCCATACTGGAAGGGGCCAAACACCAACGACTGGACCAAAGAGTCGAGGCACTCCCGTCAAATCAAAAGCCATCCGCTGCGGATAGAAACAAATTTAAGACGAGGAAGAGGTTCGCCAAAGCCCTGTCAGCAGGAATGGTGCTACCACCCTCTGAAGAAAATACTCTCGGTGAAGTGCAGATGCATCCTAACTTCTGCTTATATCATCAGAAGATCATACATCCTACCGAAGGTTGCGACTCCTTTAAGAGTTGGTGGCAAGGATATGTTGCTCAAAAGCAACTCTTCAACAGGACAAAATGTGAAGCTCGTAGGCATCAGAAGAATGCGATAGATGAGCGCAAAAGAGCCGCCGACGACTGTCACAAAGCCGACTCCAAGGGAGCGCAAATTATCACCTTTGGAAGCGACTCTGACGAAGAAGTTGCCCTCAACCCTCTCCTCAAGGAATCCATTTCAAAAATGAAAGAATTGAGGAGTTGCGAGAACATTCAGCCTTGTAATCGCCCGTTACTCGGGAAAAGTTTCGGCCCTGCAAGCAAAGGATCGAGCAAAAAGGACAAAGGAAAGGGGAAGATGACCTTCGTTGCCAACACTCAACAACAGTCGAGTGGCCTTAGACCGGCTGTTCGTCGAAACAATATGTGTCCACGCGTATCCCTCGAGGAAAGGCTAAGACGTCCTTACTCATTTCCCCAAGATGAAACAAGGAGGCTATTCGAAGTGGCAGTGCATAACAGGCTTATCACTCTACCGGAGCCGAAACACCAACCACGACTGGATGATGTCAACAGTTCTAATTATTGCCCTTATCACCAAGAATTGGGCCATCCGATCGAAAACTGTTACGTCTTCAAGAACTGGGTTGAAGACCAATACCTACAGGGCAAGTCCGTGCTCCCGAAAACTGGAAGGTGAGCCCACCACAACCGCACGCTCTGAGAAAGATGGATACGTCGGGGGCATCATGCTCAGTCATAGAGGAAACCCCATAGACCGAAAAATCAGTAAACTAGAGATTCGCCTCAAATGTGGCGACAATGGACCGCAACGTCCTTAAACTAACGACGGACCGAAACGTCCTTAAACTAATGATGGACCGCAATGTCCTAAAACTTGCAAACGACTGAAACGTCTTTAAACTACTACCGCAGCATCCTTAGGCTGACGAGATAAAAAAAATATATAAATAAATAAATAAATATAAAAATATATATATAATAAACGGTATGTCCATAAGCAAAATGGGCACGGATGAAAACCCGAAAGGGCTTCATGAGTAAAAACAGCAGGACTGCCGGCGAGTGTTCGTGAAAACCCGAAAGGGCGCGACCTCGTAAAAAAAAGGAAGAGAATAAAAAGAATAAAAAAAGACGGTATGCCCATAAGCAAAATGAGCACGGATGAAAACCCGAAAGGGCTCCGTGAGTAAAAATTTGTGAAAACCCGAAAGGGCGCAACCTCGTTAAAAGACACTTATAAAGTCCCCTCGACCTTGTAAGGAGAAACCACCCGCGTGAGATCCTTACGACTCATAAGGGAGCAGCACACTTAAGGATCCCCACGATTCCTAAGGAGAAAATACACTTACGAGATCCTCCCAACTCGTAAGGAGAACTCTCTTATGGGACCCTCACGGCTCATAAGATTTGATAGTCTTATGTTACAGAGACCTAAACCTGTGCTTAAGCAACCCCCACAACTTTCGTTATTGCCCTACAAGTGGCTCAATACTGACCCTTGTATACAATCCACAGGCGCGAATAAACATTTCCCTAACCAAATCCCATCCGTGATTGGGGATATGTGTGCATGATGAACAACCCTTATAAGTCCTCTCGACTTACAAGGAGAAAACCCTCTTGTAGGATCCTTACGACTTACAGAGGAACATACACTTAGGAATCCTCACGATTCCTAAGGAGAAAATACACCTACAAGATCCTCACGACTTGGAGGGAGAAATACCTTTGTGAGACCCTTACGGCTCATGAAGTTAAAAGCCTTAGTCGACAGGACCTTAACTCTGTTTGCTAAGCCACCATTGATCAACATCGACGAAGGCAAATGATGATTCGCTCCTGGCAATATCCCAGTTGTAGCGGCGCTGATGCCGAAATCGGTGTCTAAATTCAGGTTTACGGTGAAAAGCCGGTAGGCCGCACATGCATACGAAATAGCCGAAATGATAAGGCAACTTGCAATAAAAAGCAGCAAGTAAAAACGTATGCATACAAAATAGCCGAAATGATTGGGCAACTCGCGACCTTCGCGATATAAAAGCTGAAATGATAGAGCATCGCGGAAATAAAATAATAATAAAAAAATGATGATGAATGAAACTTCTGCCCTACAGGTTAGATCACATCGATTCCTGTATACAATCCAGGGGCACGAACAAAGAGGGAACCATACCTTCCCAACAGGCTCCATAAAAAAGCGAAGCCAAATCTCGACGGTTCACAGACTACCTAGAGACCATCTAAGCATTCTTCTCGTTACAGCAGATGAGATGTCAATAAAGGCGTTCCTTCGCAGTCCATCAAGATGCAGATACAACGCCAACAAAGAGACCTTGCGGTCGAAACAAAGAAAAGCGACGGCAAAATCCCAGCTTCATTTCGACGTTCGTCTCGATACAGTAGACGCAATGTCAACCCCAGCGTTCTTCCTCCAACAGGATTTGGACACACAAAAGCAAACGAAGCGAAGGCCAAATTCCTAGCTTCAAAGTCTTAACGGCGAGACATATAAAGCCTGAAAGACAACTGGAGATCGTCTCACACCAGCGCGAAATGGTCACCACTTTGACGTTCGTCTCAACACAGCAGACGCAACACAATCAAACAAATGGAGCCACGACAAAATCCCTAGTTCCAAATCCCGACGGTTCACCAGCAACCTAGAGACAACCGCGACGTCCATCTCGATACAGCAGACGAGATGTCACCCCAACGTTCGTCTCAACACAGCAGACGCAACATCATCAAACAAATGGAGCCACAGCAAAATCCCTAGTTCCAAACCTCGACGGTTCACCAGCAACTTAGAGATAACTACGACGTTCGTCTCGATACAGCAGACGAGATGTCACCCCAACGTTCGTCTCAACACAGCAGACACAACATCATCAAACAAATGGAGCCACGGCAAAATCCCTAGTTCCAAACCTCGACGGTTCACCAGCAACCTAGAGATAACTATGACGTTCGTCTCGATACAATAGACGAGATGTCACCCCAACGTTCGTCTCAACACAGCAGACGCAACATCATCAAAAAAATGGAGCCACGGCAAAATCCCTAGTTCCAAACCTCGACGGTTCACCAGCAACCTAGAGATAACTACGACGTTCGTCTCGATACAGCAGACGAGATGTCACCCCAACGTTCGTCTCAACACAGCAGACGCAACATCATCAAACAAATGGAGCCACGGCAAAATCCCTAGTTCCAAACCTCGACGGTTCACCAGCAACCTAGAGACAACTACGACGTTCGTCTCGATACAGCAGACGAGATGTCACCCCAACGTTCGTCTCGACACAGCAGACGCAACATCATCAAACAAATGGAGCCACGGCAAAATCCCTAGTTCTAAACCTCGATGGTTCACCAGCAACCTAGAGACAACTACGACATTCGTCTCGATACAGCAGACGAGATGTCACTCTAGCGTTCTTCCTCCAGCAGGATTCAGACGCGATAATCAAAAAAACGGAGCCACGGCAAAATTCCAGCTCCACCCTGACGTTCGTTTCGATACAGCAGACGAGTTGTTACCCCAGCGTTCTCCCTCCAGCAGGATCCAGACGCGACAATCAAACAAACGGACCCACGGCAAAATTCCAGCTCCACCCCGACGTTCGTTTCGATACAGCAGACGAGTTGTCACCCCAGCGTTCTCCCTCCAGCAGGATTCAGACGCGACAATCAAACAAACGGAGCCACGGCAAAATTCCAGCTCCACCCCGACGTTCGTTTCGACACAGCAGACGAGTTGTCACCCCAGCGTTCTCCCTCCAACAAGGATCAGACGTGACAATCAAACAAACGGAGCCACGGCAAAATCCCTAGTTCCAAACCTCAACGGTTCATCAGCGACATAAAGACAACCGCGACATTCATCTCGATACATTAGACGCAATGCCAGCAAACAAAGCAAAGGCCAAATTCCTAACTTCAGGGTCTTGACGGCAACTCACATAAAACCTGAAAGACTATCGGAGATCATCCCACACCTGCGCGGAGTGGTTATGACTCATCGGGGCTCGCCAAAATGAGCCTAACCTCAAGTAAAAAGCGGCATGGCAAATTCCTAACGCTTGCTCTTCCGACGGTCAAACTGCCTAGGAAGATTGCTTGAAGACGTCTTGTCCAGCCCCCGAAGGGATCAAAGACACGGCAGTCGCAGGGCTACTCGAACAGCACGATTGTCTATCGAGGAACATATCAGCTTATGCGACGGTACGAAGGCCAAAACCCTAAGTACCACAGACCCTAACGGACTTCTGTCGAAAAGAGCAGAGGTTAACTGTGACGTTAGGATATTCTTGCGAGAAATGCTCGATTCGTCTCGACTTGTGAAGAAATTGATGTCTTTGCGAGAAATTTTCGATGCGGCTCGACTCGTGAGATAAAGCCTTAGGCAATAGGCATAAAAGGAGCCTGTTTCCTAAGCACTGGGACCCTGCAAGTTGGCCCAAAATGGTCTCTTGCACACTATCTACGGGTCTCACTCTCCAAACTCAAAACTCGACAAGGAGGGAAGCAACCGCTTACGGGTCCTCTCGACTCGTAAGAGGGGAAAATTCTCTTATAGGATCCTTACGACTTATAAGAGAAAATACACTTAGGAATCCTCACGATTCTTAAGGAGAAAATCCACCTACGAGATCCTCTCGATCCGTTGGGAGAAAAGTCTCTATGAGACCCTCACGACTCATAGAGTTGAAAAGTCTTAGGCGGCAGTTCTGAACCTGCGGCCTAAGACATCGCTATCCCTTAGAGAAATCTAGATGCTTACTCTATTATCTATCGACCCTGTTTATTAAGACAGCATACACACAATAAAAGAAAGAAGGAAATGACAGGAAGAACATCTGATTTACATTTGATCAAGCGTTCGAGACACACTCACTCATGCATGTGCAAAAGATTCAGAACAAGAAATAAGACAAACTGAAATGGAAATTTTCTATTCATATCATAAAAAGAGGTCCTTACAATCACGAAGAAATAAATAATAACATTATTAAAATGTTTACAAAGGTATAACCTCGAACCCAGGACATGGATTGAGGAACTCGAAAGCGACCCTATCTATGACTTTCCAAGCCTCGCGGACCATCCTGGTGTGCTTTCTTTCGCGAGCACAAGCGTCAGGATCCCCCCTGATGTCTTCCACCCTCCGATAAGCAGCGAGTATGGCAGACTATTTAAAGACCTCGTGCAAGAGATCGACGAGACTGTCTCGCCGTCTCTTCGAGATAAAGTTCATCAGGTACACCGAGTGCACCTTATCCTCGGCGGCATCCAACGCCCTAAGCGGCACACCGGAACAGAATAGGGGAAGCTCTTCCCAGATGGCTCCCACGATAAGTTTCAGGAGAGAGGAACGTCGGGGAAGCAGTGGACCGTTGTATGCGTCGAAGTGGCTCATGATTTCAGCACACTCCGCGTTTATGAACTCTCGATTTTGAGAACGGCCAAGTCGGCGGATGTCCCCGTAAGAGATGATCTCGTTAAGAGCATACATATGGGCGTCCATTGTTTCTGTGAAAGAAAATCAACAAAATTATCAGAAAGACTGATTAAGCAAAACGATATAATGCACTGAGGAATAAAATGCCATCTTTAAACTCCAAGATCAATGAAAAACTCCTAAGAGTTCTGTTGTATGATTTGGAAGGAGCAAAGCTCCATTAATGAATTAAGAAAATCCAAGGAAAATCTTTTAGAGAGCAAAGCTCTATTAATGGAACCCTAATAGGGCTCTCCTCAGTCTTCTATAGACCCTCTTAGAGCAAAGCTCTGCTAAGTGAAACCCTAAATGGGTCTTCTTTAGATCTGGGATCTATTGAGAGCAAGACTCTTAAAATTGATTTAATTTAATCAAAATTAATATTTTTACCTAAAATTCTCTAAAGTTTGAACTTTTAAAAGTGTTTAAACAAGAGAGCAGGGCTCTGAGTTCTGAAAGTAAAATTGTGAAGATGAAAATCATCTAAGGGACCAAAGGTCCTATTTATAGGCATCAAATGCCCTTTCAACTTCCAAAAGTTGCCGCGACGGTTGGAATTTGGCCACCGCTGCGCTCACGTTTAAGGCCACGTAAGCGCAACGGTGGGGGGGCATTTGTTTACCCCAATCAGAGTAAAGCTCTGTTCAAATTCCAAGGTGGGAAAAGAAGCAATGCTTCTGTTTTCCTCCAATCAGAGCAAAGCTCTGTCTTGAAAATTAAAGTTAAAATAAATGAAGCAACGCTTCAGATCCCCTGCGCTGCGCGCAGAGCACCACGTGTCAAAATTAGACACGTTAGCGCAGGGGGCGCAACGCCCAAGGCAGCGCACCCAATCACAGCAAGGCTCTGTTTAAGATTCAAACTTTAATTAAAGAATCAACGCTTCAGCTGGCCTGCGCTCTGCGCTACACGCCACGTAGCAACACGGTTGCGCTAGCGCAGTTGCGCTGCGCTCTGCGCTACGTGCCACGTGGCAGCGCGGTTGCGCTAGCACAGTTGCGCTGCGCGACACGTGTCAGCGCAGTTGCGCAAGTGCAATTGCGCTGCTCGACACGTGTCACGAGCTGGTGCGCTTACGCCAAACAGAATTAAAATTCTGAAAGATCTTTCTCAATCTCGTTAAAAACAAGAAGATTGTCTTCTGTAAAACAGAAGCCCTTGGATCAAAGATCCAACGGTGGGCAAAATTCCCCAAATCACTCAGAGAATGATCTCTTTAACAAACTTTAACTAATTTATGGGCACTTTAAAAAGGACCCTAGACCTCAATTCAAAGGTATCAACATTTTTTGAGAAATCAAGAGCTTCAAACAGAGAGAACTCTGAAAAAGTTTCAAAAAAAAGAAGGTAAAAGACCTTTTAAATAGAAGAAATTTCTTCTAATAGATCATAGATCTAAGAACAAGATCAATGATTTTCACATAATAAACAGTGCTTTGCACTTTTTTAGGAACCTCTGGTTCCTGAAGTAAGAAAAAACTTGTTTTTCTTTGATCTAAATTAGATCAAGAAATTAAATAGCGCTTTGCACTTCTTTTATGAACCATTGGTTCTTGAATCTAAAAGATTATCAAATTAATAGTGCTTTGCACTTATAAATCTGCACTGTTGCGCTCCTGGGTTGGCGCAAGCCACCAGAGAGCACATCTGAATCACTTGCGCTGTGCGCTTTTAAGATAGAGCTTTGCTCTCTGAAATTGGCGCAACTCACCAGAGTGCGCCACGTGTCAACAGCGCAAGCGCAGCGCACTGCGCTTGCATGACACGTGTCGTCACCACAAGCACTTGCGCTATCTGATTGGCGCAAAGCGCCTGACAAATGCAATGCATTTCCTAAAGGGCCAGGCCCAAATCAAAAAGACCAAGCAGGCCTAATTAAATTGTAATGCAAT
This sequence comes from Agapanthus africanus, assembly GCA_030015575.1. Taxonomy (NCBI): domain Eukaryota; kingdom Viridiplantae; phylum Streptophyta; class Magnoliopsida; order Asparagales; family Amaryllidaceae; genus Agapanthus; species Agapanthus africanus. Next base: position 505,716,729 of record JASDDO010000031.1, read on the forward strand.
AAAAAGGGTAGAGCCCAAACATAATTGATGCTCTGCATCATTTATAAATGGGCAGAGCCCAAACAAAATAATAAAAAATGCTATGCAGATGCTTTGCATCATTTATAAAAGGGGCAGAGCCCAACCAAAACAAAGAAAAATAATGCAGTGCATTACTAAAAAGGGGCAAAACCCAAGTACAAGCCTAGTAGGCCAAAAACAAATAAAAACATTGAATGTTATCAACTGGACTTAGCCCAATCATGGCCATAAGTCCTCAAATTAAATCGACTGAGCACGGCTGCCCTTTTAAATCAATCAATTTTGGTTCAAGGGTACATCTCCGAACTCCTCTGACACATGTCGTTGTAATCCTTCAACGTCGTCAGAGAGGTGATGGGTCCCGACGGCCATATATTAAATGGGCCACCATGTCCCTAAACTGGAACAATAGAGCCTCCAAATGCTCTTTTGTCGGATCTAAATGATCCCGTTTAAGTTGATCTTAGCCTCAAATATGGCTAACGTATCCTTAAACATTCAAACAGACTTTAGTCCCAAATTGGACTATAGATCCCCCAATCAACTTTGGTCCAAGGGTACATCTCTGAACTCCTCTGACATCTGTCGTTGTAATCCTTCAATGTCTTCAGAGAGGTGATGGGTCCCGACGGCCATACATGCAATGGACCACCACGTCCCTAAACTGGAACATGGACCGCAATGTCCTTAAACTACCTATGGACCACCACGTCCCTAAACTGGAACATAGACCACCACGTCCCTAAACTGGCGATGGACCACCACGTCCCTAAACTGGAACATGGACCGCAATGTCCTTAAACTACCTATGGACCACCACGTACCTAAACTGGAACATAGACCACCACGTCCCTAAACTGGCGATGAACCACCATGTCCCTAAACTGGAACATAGACCGCAATGTTCTTAAACTACCTATGGACCACCACGTCCCTAAACTGGAACATAGACCACCACGTCCCTAAACTGGCGATGGACCCCCAGGTCCCTAAACTGGCAATGGACCGCAATGTCCTTAAACTACCTATGGACCACTACGTCCCTAAACTAGAACAATAGATCCCCCAAACGCTCTTTTGGTCGGATCTAAACGATCCCGTTTAAGTCGATCTTAGCCTCAAATATGGCTAACGTATCCTTAAACATTCAAACAGACTTTAGTCCCAAATTGGACTATAAGACCCCCAATCAACTTTGGTTCAAGAGTACATCTTCGAACTCCTCTGACACATGTCGTTGTAATCCTTCAACGTCGTCAGAGAGGTGACGGGTCCCGACGGCTATATATTAAATGGACCACCATGTCCCTAAACTGGAAATGGATCTAGACGATCCCGTTAAGTAGATCTTAGTCTGGAAATTAGACTAACGTATCCTTAACAAACGTTTAAGTTGATCTTAGCCTCAAATATGGCTAACGTATCCTTAAACCAAAACCCAAAACCCAAATCTAAGAAAGTACGGATTTGGACTAATCCATGCCCTACGGGCGACGAAATAAATAGTCTCCGTATACAATCCACGGGCAACCACAAACAAAACAAACACCCACGACACGAAGTGAAATTCTGGAGAAGGACAAAGTTGTTACCGCGATGCGGTAGCGTAATTAACTGCAGGGGCTTGCGCCTGCAGGGAAGAGCGTCCCCACAATCAAAAACCCCTCAAGCGAGGGGGGATCTGAAGAAGTCTGCTACATCGTCCGCATCCGTCTAAACCTCCGATACACGGTGCCATAAATCAACCCGGCATCTTCGGAGAGGTGGACAGATAAAACCAAATAGCATCAGCCCCGAATCTTAGGCAAGACGTCCTAATGCGTCGGCCGCCATTCGGAGGGGAACAGATTCTGGCACGCCCGGTGGGACCTTTTTCTCTTTCCACTCCACACTTCGTGTGTCGTGTTCGCGAACAAATCGCGGTTTGCTGTGGTTGCCTGTGGATTCGAGGTACTAAGGTTTGGTGTCTTGCGCCGTGCAGAGAACGGAAGATCAATGGCTTCAAATTGCACTGCCTGCAACTGCAACTCTCGCTCCGTCCTCGCTGGAGGGGTGACTTATGGGCCCCAAGCGGCCTCCCTTTTCAAGATGCCAGTGGAGCAGGTAACTCAGACCACCACTGGGTTATTCTTCGGGACCATGCTCCCACCGCCGAGCTTCAATGCCACAATGACATCGCAAGAAGCTCCAAAGAAGCCGGTCTTTGATCGACTTACCACTGCCGCGACCCCTCTCAACGGGTCGCCCAGTTTCAATACCTTAGTTTTCAACAGACTGGGCCAGAACGTCCGCAAACCTGCGATACCCGAATCTGCCATCCCAAAGCGGATAGCCATCCCGACTCAAACGGACGAAATCATTAGAAAGGCTCCTCCTTCCGAAAAGTCGGTTTTTACAAGGCTGGCCATTCCGGTTGCTGCTCCAGGCGAAGTCCTCAAAGCTGCTTCCCCTACCCAGAGCAGGGGGCATGAAGAAGCTTATCCAACAACGGAGGTGACTCCATCCGCAATACACGCTCGACGTCGCCACTGGCGTCGAGTAAGAAAGGCCGGGGGTAATGCCCCCTCTGGATTTACTACACCAGCTCCAATGGTGGGGATCGAGGATGTTGTTCCAACCGGGAACAGCTTTGAATTGCTAAATGCGGTGCGCAGAAACTCTCCTACTGCGGTGCTGAGGAGAACTCCTTCACCTGTGGAGAATGCTCCAGAGAAGAAGCTAGGGCAGCCCCCTCAACGGTTGTCCTCTAAAATTTACAAAGTCTGGCGACAGGTCCAGGAATCGGTGATTGATGAAAACAATCTCGGCCGACAGAGAAAGATGAAGGTTCAGCAGGAGAAGGATTACTCCGTTAAGCCACAAAAAGCAACAGCTGGATGGATGCCCATCGCAACGGCTCCCTCAACGTCAATCACTCAGAAGAAAAGGAGGCCGCAAAAAGCCCCTGTGAACATGACGAAGCGTAAAAGCGCTGAACACAAACGCCCCAGGTCTAGGGGCATGGCGATGCATACTGTTTATATGGCTTCTGGAAAGGAGGAAAGCCGCGCTTCGACGGGCCACCGACCGCTTACCTAATCCATGAGAAAAGCCCAGGAGCAGCAACAGAAGCTTCAGGAAATGATGACTGTGATGGCTGCACATACCGAACCGAAAGAAAGTTCAGAAGTATCATCAAAGCAGCACCATGAACAAGAAACTGACGCTGACTATCTACGCAGAGTCCTCGAAAAGAAGGACAAAGAATCCGAAGAGCAAGCAGCTAACATAAAACAGATGGCGCTCCTCTTCCAAGATATGGTAGGGATGATGTTACAGCCGGACCCTCCAGCTGAAGACCCTCCTATCATTGTTGGAGACGACAGAGGGGAGACACCTAATCCTCCTCCGGCTCTTTCAGCAGCCAAGGAAGAAACCATTTCCAAGGCCGCACTGGATGACTATATAGCTCGGCAAATACGAGCTCATCAGGCGAGTGAAGCGTCTGGGCAAACTGTTAGAACTGGACGACCCTATCTGGGATGGTATGACCAAATCAGTTACCCGCCGAGATATACGATCCCTAAGTTCCACGTATATAAAGGGACAGGGAATCCGCATCAACATGTCGCTCAATTCAGGGCCTTATGCGGAAACACTAGAGGCGATGACAAACTGTTGCTTCGCCAATTCGTCGGCAGCTTAGCAGAAACAGCCTTTGAATGGTATTCGGAGCTACCTAACGACTCTGTCAAAACATTTACGGAGATGGAGTTACTGTTTACACAAAGATTCGTGAGTGCTAGTGAACGCATCCCGATAACAGCACTGATAAATGCCAGGATAAGGCCAGGGGAAACGTGGGTCCAATACGCAACGCGATGGCGGAACCTATGGTCAAAATGCGAACAACGCATAGAAGAGGCACCTGCAGTAGGCATGTTCGTGGGCACTCTTGACCCACAAGCGACCATCTCGCAATTCATGATGTTCTTCAGGCCGACCACCTTCCAAGCATTGATCGACAAATTAGCCCAGATGGGCCAGATGGGCCACAGACCGTCTCCTCCAAAACCAGACGCTCGAAATGAGAAAGGAAAAGGGAAAGCGACTGTCGTTGCCAATGCTCAACAACAGCCGAGCAACTCAAAGCCGGTCGTTCGCCAAAATAACGCGCATCCACGCCCGTCCCTCGAGGAGAGACTAGGACGTCCTTACTCGTTTCTTCAGAATAAAACGAGAAGACTGTTTGAACTGGTAGTACGCAACAGACTCATCAATCTACCGAGACCAAAACGTCCATTGCAGCCAGGCTATCTCAATAATCCCGATTACTGCCCTTACCACCAAACGGTAAGTCACCCGATCGAGGATTGTTTCGCCTTTAAGGGATGGATCGAGGATCAATACATACAAGGAAAGTTTGCGCTGTCTGAAAACTGGAAGGTAAACCCACCACAGCCGCACACGCCAAAGAAGACGGACACGATGGGGGCAGCTTGTTCTCTTGTTGAGGACGAAAACGATGGAGAAGACTCATCAGATAAATCCGAAGACTGCGTAGCGAGTTGTCATATGATCTCTCACTCATTGGCGGATGATGAAGAGGCTCCTTGCGCCGAGAAACCGAGGGCGGACCCTGAACCAGAAATTCAACGGCCGTCAGACGAGTTGATCGATGCCTTCCTGAATGAGATTTGTCTGAAAGTTAAAGCCAATCAAGAGCGTGAGATGGCCATACTGGAAGGGGCCAAACACCAACGACTGGACCAAAGAGTCGAGGCACTCCCGTCAAATCAAAAGCCATCCGCTGCGGATAGAAACAAATTTAAGACGAGGAAGAGGTTCGCCAAAGCCCTGTCAGCAGGAATGGTGCTACCACCCTCTGAAGAAAATACTCTCGGTGAAGTTCAGATGCATCCTAACTTCTGCTTATATCATCAGAAGATCATACATCCTACCGAAGGTTGCGACTCCTTTAAGTGTTGGTGGCAAGGATATGTTGCTCAAAAGCAACTCTTCAACAGGACAAAATGTGAAGCTCGTAGGCATCGGAAGAATACGATAGATGAGCGCAAAAGAGCCGCCGACGACTGTCACAAAGCCGACTCTAAGGGAGCGCAAATTATCACCTTTGGAAGCGACTCTGACGAAGAAGTTGCCCTCAACCCTCTCCTCAAGGAATCCATTTCAAAAATGAAAGAATTGAGGAGTTGCGAGAACATTCAGCCTTGCAATCGCCCGTTACTCGGGAAAAGTTTCGGCCCCGCAAGCAAAGGATCGAGCAAAAAGGACAAAGGAAAGGGGAAGATGACCTTCGTCGCCAACACTCAACAACAGTCGAGTGGCCTTAGACCGGCTGTTCGTCGAAACAATATGCGTCCATGAGTATCCCTCGAGGAGAGGCTAAAACGTCCTTACTCATTTCCACAAGATGAAACAAGGAGGCTATTCGAAGTGGCAGTGCATAACAGGCTTATCACTCTACCGGAGCCGAAACACCAACCACGATTGGATGATGTCAACAGTTCTAATTATTGCCCTTATCACCAAGTATTGGGTCATCCGATCGAAAACTGTTACGTCTTCAAGAACTGGGTTGAAGACCAATACCTACAGGGAAAGTTCGTGCTCTCCGAAAACTGGAAGGTGAGCCCACCACAACCGCACGCCTTGAGAAAGATGGATACGCCGGGGGCATCATGCTCAGTCATAGAGGAAACCCCATAGACCGAAAAATCAGTAAACTAGAGATTCGCCTCAAATGTGGCGACAATGGACCGCAACGTCCTTAAATTAACGACGGACCGAAACGTCCTTAAACTAATGATGGACCGCAATGTCCTAAAACTTGCAAACGATTGAAACGTCTTTAAACTACTACCGCAGCATCCTTAGGCTGACGAGATGAAAAAAAAATATAAAAAAATAAATAAATAAATATAAAAATATATATATATAATAAACGGTATGTCCATAAGCAAAATGGGCACGGATGAAAATCCGAAAGGGCTTCGTGAGTAAAAACAGCAGGACTGCCGGCGAGTGTTCGTGAAAACCCGAAAGGGCGCGACCTCGTAAAAAAAAGGAAGAGAATAAAAGGAATAAAAAAAGACGGTGTGCCCATAACCAAAATGGGCATGGATGAAAACCCGAAAGGGATCCGTGAGTAAAAACAGCAAGGCTACCGGCGAGTGTTTGTGAAAACCCGAAAGGGCACAACCTCGTTAAAAGACACTTATAAGGTCCCCTCGACCTTGTAAGGAGAAACCACCCGCGTGAAATCCTTACGACTCATAAGGGAGCAGCACACTTAGGGATCCCCACGATTCCTAAGGAGAAAATACACTTGCGAGATTCTCACGACTCGTAAGGAGAACTCTCTTATGGGACCCTCACGGCTCATAAGATTTGAAAGTCTTAAGTTACAGAGACCTAAACCTGTGCTTAAGAAACCTCCACAACTTTCGTTATTGCCCTACAAGTGGCTCAATACTGACCCTTGTATACAATCCACGGGCACGAATAAACATTTCCCAAACCAAATCCCATCCGTGATTGGGGATATGTGCGCATGATGAACAACCCTTATAAGTCCTCTCGACTTACAAGGAGAAAACCCTCTTGTAGGATCCTTACGACTTACAGAGGAACATACACTTAGGAATCCTCACGATTCCTAAGGAGAAAATACACCTACAAGATCCTCACGACTTGGAGGGAGAAATACCTTTGTGAGACCCTTACGGCTCATGAAGTTAAAAGCCTTAGTCGACATGACCTTAACTCTGTTCGCTAAGCCATCATTGATCAACATCGACGAAGGAAAATGATGATTCGCTCCTGGCAATATCCCAGTTGTAGCGGCGCTGATGTCGAAATCGGTGTCTAAATTCAGGTTTACGGTGAAAAGCTGGTAGGCCGCACATGCATACGAAATAGCCGAAATGATAAGGCAACTTGCAATAAAAAGCAGCAAGTAAAAACGTATGCATACAAAATAGCCGAAATGATTGGGCAACTCGCAATAAAAAGCAGCGAGTGAAAATAAAATAAATAGCCGAAATGATTGGGCACCGCGAAAAATAGCCGAAATAATTGGGCAATCGCGACCTTCGCGATATAAAAGCTGAAATGATAGAGCATCGCGGCTATCCACCACGACAAATCCGCAACATCACAGCACAACACAGAACATCAACGTGAATGTCATGTTCGCAAATCCGTCTAAAAGAACTATAGCAATTAGACAGGATTTACCGCTCAAATGACATTCACGGTCGCAGATATAATGTAAATACTGTGAACTAACATATTTAAAATTTTCGATCGACAAAATTTCCCGAAGTGGGCCCCAAGCACAATTCCCAGTACTCAAACAAATCTGGGCCCAAACAAAAAATTACCAGAAACCCCAATTCCAACTCAGAGACCACTGCATGAAAAATGGTGCAGTGATGCTACAGTTCGGCGGCGGAACCGCAGCCAAAACTAGGGTAAGGCCGCGGTTCCGCGACGCAACAGTAAGCTCACTTCATGAAATTTCACCAGTGGTCTTAGAAAAGCCTGCACGAATTTCTGCAACACTCAAAATAATTTTTTTACAACAATAAAAATTCGACAGAAACTTCTTGATTGGAAATGCAGTTTTTGGAAATTTCGTCCTCTCGAAGTTCTAAACACGCTAGAGCAAGATAGTAAAGGTTAATGACGTGGCTCTGATACCATGTAAGACTACGGTAGCGCCCCGGCCGTCTTTCCGAGGCCAAAATGCGGAAACGAAAACTTTTTCAAACTAGAAACCGTCGCTATGGTATGCTTAAAACCCGGATCGAATCATTAACCTATAAACTAGCAACAAGAGAAGGGATAGAAAAGCTATACCGATCGATCCGTATCCTTCGGTCTTTGGCCGCCATCCCAAGCTCCTCGCGGCATCTCCGAGCTCGATCTCCTCGTCGGAAAGGGCATCACATCATTGAGTCTTTTTACGGGCTCCCGCTTCATCCAAAGCAACTCGGGCACGAAGTTCGCTAGCCGACGTGTCCAAGGCGATGTAGAGAATGTGTGTGATAACTTTGTCTGAAACATCTATTGATTCTCATCACATGAGAGTGTATGGATGGAGGTTAGAGATGATGCCTGTAATGGAGGTTGTGAGCTAGAGGAAGAAGAAGAAGAAGAGGCTCTCCTTTTCTTTTCTTTTCTTGTGTTGAATTATTGTGAGAGAGCTAGAATGAAAATAAAAGAGCAAACCCAATATTAAGTGGCTGCCCTCCCTCTCTCCTCACATCAATTCAACACACTAATCAATCACATAATGTGATATTTGCACAAGAAATGAGACCATGAGTCATCTAGGAAGTACATGTCTCATTTAATGCACAAAATGATGATTTCTAGCTCATAATTTCCATATGCAAACATTAATCCAAATGTTTGCAACAATAAAAAGATACGGCAACATCTAAAGTAAATTCGTGACGGATCACAAGGATACCCCTCACCTGTATATATACATACCTGCATCTGCATTCCGACCGAATGCGAATGCGATGAGACTAAAGTAATCCAACAAATCTAATACTAGGATCCGGCTTAAACCAAAGCCCACTGGTATGATCCGTCCGATCATGATCTGTGCACTACTGCACGTTTATGATCGAACCCTGCCATATATCATACGGCCTCTACAACGTTTCGCCCGAAACTTGAGAAACAGTCTGTGGGGGACTCTAAAGACTCGTCAATACACTGGCTGTGGATTTAACCACTAGCACGTCAGTGGTACTAGCTGTACGTAACGGGAAACCAGGCATTGACCAAAAGGGAGGTCGATGAGCGAACTCATCCTGACACCCTACTGAGCCTGTCAGTGACAATATCCGTTCAGTCCGGTCCGTTCGTCTATGAGCATCGCATGGCGGGCCTGGGGGGTTGGTAAAAGTCAGACCCCCAAAAGCGATACAAGTCGTGTCGGAGTGTAGCCCAGAACACCCTGAGATACTACTGGAATACCTACCAGTAAATCTCCTGCCTTGGCCAAGGACTTCGTGTAATGGCTCTCCTAGACACAGCGCGATGTCAACCCCAATACCAGGAGAGACGAAACCCCTGCCGATCCGCTCACTACCTCCATGTGGCTTGGGACTGTACCCAACTAAAACCTGTTTGCACGACTCCTTTGAGTCGTGGTAGGGTAGTAATCAAAGCACGGTGGGAACTCACACGAGACAAATGACGATCTCAGGTCGATGAACTAACCTGTACACATGTCACCTGGGAACTGCTATCTGACGTGAGGTATAATACCAACTAGCATGTTCCCGACGAGTCATGTCCGTTGTACTCATAACCCAATGAGCACCTGTATACATCTTAGGTAAACCAACTGACACCAATGGCTTGTGAGACCGGCCACCGCCCCTCGTCGGGGTCTCGACTGTATACACCAGTCTACTAATGAAGTATCGATGCCCAGTCTCGAAACTCCCACGACTAGGGACCACTTTAAGGATGTGCTTATAGACCCCAGCTCCCACGTATATGATCGCCATCATACTGCTGGCAGTCAAGCAAGAATCCTAAGGGCTCTATCAACGTGTAATAGCGACCTGTAAGGTCACCTAAAGCAATACACGATGATAAAGATAAACCAGATAGCATACTATCATCTTGAGTAAGACTGTCCTACCGGTGTAGGTCCTCCCTCAATCATTGCAATCACGTGTCTGTGATCCAATAATTGACTCTGAGGGCACTATATCCAACAGTTAGTTAGAGCTGTAGTTTTGCTAGTAGATGTTAAGCTAGGCCGATGTCATACCTATTTCAAAAACTAACGAATCAGGAGTATTTTAAAGACAGGCAAAGGGATTATACAGATATTTTCAAAAGACGCACCTTTTCTTAAAAAACACCGTAGCCCTTATTTTACTAAAAACCCCGATTCTTCTTATTTCAAATGGCAAAACTGTATGGCATTTTTATATTGATGTAGATTCTTCACTGTTGTGTTTATTAGTCGATTTCTGCATATTCTTGCTATTCGCATCGCATTGCATCTGCAAATGTGTTTATTGTTATAGCAAAACCATGTTGTTAGGACACCAGCACCATTATCAATGATGCATATGTTTCACGTACACCTGCTTGCCGGCTCATACACTTCATCATCGATAATTGCCATGTCACTACACTGTAGTACTGTTGCATTCAGGATATGACTCTTGCATGGCATACTTGTGTACCTACATATTGTACACTCATACTTGTGCACATACCTATCGTACATTCATATTCGTGTACTTACATATTGTACACTCATACTTGTGCACATACCTATATTGTACACTCATACTTGTGCACATACCTATTGTACATTCATACTCGTGTACTTACATATTGTATACCCATACTTGTACACATACTCATTTGCACATACATAGATGATTCTGGCTTGAATTGAGGGTCCGGGAACCGCAAGATACTTTTAAAACTGATTCATTTTAAAGAAGCGGTCTTCCCTAAATATGTGCATATTACTATTCCATGTTGCATGATATACTGATATGCTTACATTTCTTTTATATGTCGCATACATCATGATTTCTGATTATACGCATTGAGATATGTTGTTTCCATGATATTTCTGGATTTGGGAACCGTGGGTATTTTAAAAGAGAGTATGTATTGTTTTAAAAACCCGGTTACCCTTGATATGATATTTCAGTGCGTCCACCATGTGTTTTCTCGGTTCTGAGAGTGGCATGTGAAACCCGATTCGAGGAGCGGTAGGCACCGTCTGCGGATACATGGTGGACCCGGTGAACTACCCCGGGGCAAGAAGACTCGTATATGTTGGACGGTGAGCCTGGCAGGAGAGTACTACCTACCGGTAATCTTATTTGAGCTCGGCGGATATTTGGGGGATACCAACCGGAGACGAGAGATGATACGGGCCGATCCGGACTGACGGAGCCCGATATATGAGGATTTATGTGCTGATGCTGGGCACAGCTTTCATGATGTTTTCGAGTATCGATGCTGGACACTCCGGTTCCATGATTTTGATATGTCGCGAGCGACACATGTTGATTTACATCCTCATACTTCCATGCATGTGCTTATGATATTTACATGCATGATGCTTATTGTCATTGGATGACACGTGGACGATTTCCATATACATATAGTTGACATTGATGATATTGATCACATAGTTGGATGATATCCACATATCCACAGACTTCATGATATAGTCGGCGTTGATCATACCTCATATTTATGATATGTTATTACCTGAGGCACTGGCACGAGCACTTGACACTACACTCATGTATAGATGTTACATTGCCACCTTATCATGTTTCAGGCTTATTCATTTGAGCTTTATATATATATTTGATCGTATTGACCTAGGATTGTGTCATACATACAATTTCTACTCTGTGATATTTTCTATTCACGAGTTGGCAACTCACCCCCGTTGTGCCACAGTTCTTGCAGGTTTTGCCGTACAGGTTCCGTTGCGGCTTCTGGCACACTGCTTTCCTTACGGGTGATTTGCTTTGGTAGGTGGGTTCTTTTGCATCAGAACCACCATTGTACATGTATTATTCAGTTGTATCTAGTAATTCCATCAACCAAACTTGTATATAGTTTCAGACTTAGAAAACCAGTTATGTATTATTTCGACTTTAGAGTCACGCGTTGTAGTATTATGGTTTTTATGCTGATTTTGAGTTTCCTTTTTGAGTTTTGATCCTCACCATTCAGCGTTATATATTATACTGTTTTCGTGGTTGTGACCGTCGAATGACGAAGAGCTAGCTCCCGTTTGGGGATGCATTTTATCATTGTGCATATATTATTCTTGTTGTACCCCGTTCGGGGCCAGTATTTACAAAGGAAACTCTGCCGAAATTTTCAGAAAAAGACTATAGATTTTTAAATGCATATTCGGCTTACTTATTTAAAAACCTTGTTTTTAAAACATATTTTCTTTACTTCAAAAAAACTAGTTTTCTTTATTTACTACTTAAAAATTGTTTTAGATTTCTGGGCTTTTGGCTTACTTGAATTAGATGGGATCATATAGACTTCATATGATTCAAGGGCCAGTCACGTGCTATTTCAGGTCGTGACAAGGGCCCATATGAGGTTAGTCTCCACTCCGGCGGTTACTTCCTCTACCCACGTGAGCGACGTCTGGAGTATGATGTTGCCGCCTTGAAGACCACCGTCGAGGAGTTGAAGGAGATGTTGGTATGTATATTATTTAATAGTAAAATATTATATCACATTATAGATAGTAACATATGCAATATTAGTAGCCTGGGCTTATTTGGTTGTAGACTTAGTTTTGATTAATCATACTTACATAAAACTATCTAATTAAAATAAACTACTGTTTTCCAAACTAGATACCCAAACGAGGCATAAGTCCCTAAGTATTCTTAGATTGGGGTTTCGTAATAACCTGATAATGATACGAATTCGACTAAAATCTAATACACCGTTCTTACTCGTTTATTACACATAAAATTTAACAGATGCGACAGGCTATTTCGACTACGGCTCCACATGCATCTTCTTCGGCTACGGCTCCGCAAACCACTATCTCGGCAGCGGTTGCGCAGACCATTCCTGCTGCTCCACAGCCCGTTCAGACTCCTGCACAGTCCGCTCCTTCATTAGCCGAGTTTTTGACGACTCAGGGCTACACCGAAGAGCAGATGCACCAGATTACGGTGATTATCAGAGGTGGGGAGCTGGACCGAGCTAGGGTGGTTTTTTTTATATTTTTGTGGATGTATGCACTTATCCGATACATATTGTATATATTTTGGATGATATTGGTGGTTGTTTGCTTGTTCACGATAATTTAGATTGATATCATATTATATTTGTTTATTTCTTTGATATATTATGCGTGAGATGTTGATTATGAATATTTCTGTATTTGGTTATATGATGTATATATTATTGTGCACAGAACGGGGAGGAAAACAAGAAGCCCATTTTTTAAAAAAAAACTGATATTTTGTCCCTACGGATTAATCCGTAAGGCCATCTATTGCACCTACGGATTAATCCGTAGGTGCATGTTTGTCCCTACACAGTTCGCCGTAGAGACAAAATATCAGGATACCTGATATTTTGTCCCTATGGATTCAGTAACATGGGTAAAACCTGTCGCTACAAATTAATCCGTAGAGGTATCTATCTGGACCTACGGATAAATCCGTAGTGGAATCTATCAGTCCCTACCACAGGGGAATCTATCAGTCCCTGCGGATAAATCCGTAGGGGCAAGTATTTTATTTTATAAACCAATAAATTAAATTAAGATTATGTCCCTACGGAATAATGCGTAGGGATAAATGCACCTACGGAGTAAACCATTGGGGCAATTATTACTCCGTAGGGGTATGCTCAGGACGGAGACTTGCACCTGCGGATTTTGGACCTACGGTGAAGTTTTATGTCCCTACGGCTAAACCCGTAGGGGCAACCCATTATTGTAGTAGTGTTAAGAATTCCTTCAACTTTAGGATTTGAGAGAGAAGAGAATCCCATATTTATACCAAGTCCTAAAAGTTAATGGGCCCGTTAATGACCGGACCAGCCTACCCAAAATATCAAATACATTAAAACAGTTCATAAAGATTTGTTAATATCAAACAAAAATCATAGAAGCTATACTCAACACATTCTTCATTACCTATGTACGTAGTTAATTGATATTTATATCTCATATTTGATCGTCTCGATATCATTTGTGTTATTTTATGGTTAATTTAAAAAGTATCAAACATGTGCGTATCTATTTTATATATATATAAAAAGGATCATAGAAAACTACGGATAAAAAATAGCTCTCAAGAATGAGACCTTTTCCATCTTGCTACCAAGCCGTTCAGGTTGATGTATGCATGATCACGCTGGATCTTGTTGTGTGTACTTTTTCTGCCCACTGTCTCTCATTGTACTACCTACGAGGTAAGATAATAACATTAATTTCCTGGTTGTCTTCTTCATGAATATATATCAGCTTGAAAAATGAACAAAACTGTAGCAAAATGAACAGTATTAGCCTCGGGCAGTAACATTAAATCTAAACCATTTATTTTAACTGCCATTTTTAAATAACTGTTAAAATAAACGGTTCAGATTTAACCGCTACTTAAAAAATAAGTTGAAATATTCAACAGCAACTTAAAGTAACAATTCATATTATATAAAAAAGGAAACCGTCCCAACAATTTCAACGGTTAAGTGTTTTGAGATTGATTGGACGATTTTTGTTATGATTTAAACTAGGATTCTTGTTGGGTGTTCTCTTAAATCTTGGATGGATTTCATAAGGTAAATTAATTACTTTAATTATTATAAGTTTTGTTATTTATTCAGGGTTTTTTGTTAGGGTTTTCGGATGTAAATTGGACGTTTTTTCATACGATTTGAATTGCGATTGTTTCTAGGTATTCTATTATTTCTTGGATCGATTTTATAACATAAATCAATTAGTTCTATAGTTTCTTCGTTTGTTTCCACTACTATTCATTCTTCTTATTCTTCTAATAATTCAGGGATAGTCCACTCATAAGTCAGATTAATAGATATGATGGCGTATGTAAAGGTAGAAATAAAAAATATACCTTAGCCATTTCGAAAAACTTCGTTGCGGAAGATGTAGACGTCCTGTGGTGGAAAATAAGGGTCAAAAGTCGATGGGTGGTATATTCCATTACCGCTTGGAAAAAAATTACTTGCTACGGTTAGCTTTTGATTTTAATAACTACTTTAAGTATATGTTAAATAACAACCATTAGATTTAACCCCTATCTTAAATAGCGATTAATTCTGAACGGTTCTGATTTGTTAGATAAATTAAACTTTGATTTTAACCGCTATTTTAAATATAGGTTAAACAATGCTATCTTAAAGAAACGGTTAAAATTTAAAGGTTGTTATTTAATTGCTGCTTATAGCGGTTAATATTAATACTGGATTAAAAATTATACAACGTTAACCGCTTCTTAAATAAGAAGTTAAAATCTAACGGTTGTTATTTAACCGCTACTTAAAATAGCGGTTAATATCAACGTTGGATAAAAAATTATACAACAAATCATAACCGTTTATGCTTAACCGCTAGTTTAAGTTTTCGGATAAAAAAAAGGTTTCTTCAACAATTCTGTACTTTTCAAAATTAACCGTTTCTTTAGGGTATGTTTGGTTGCAAGATTATGAAATTTGGATTTCAAAATAGTATGGTTGAAAATTTTTGGATTTGGTAATTTGTTGTATGGTTGGGTTTTGGATTTCTAGTATTGGATTTGTAGATTCTTGTAATTTTTGTTTGATTGGTGAAAAAAGCGGGATTTGGATTTGAGGATTTTAGAGAGAGGATTATTAAATAAATAAAATACACGGGTCCCATCTAAAAGTACAGTGAATAGTGCCAAATTCTTGCAAATTCTTTAAAACTTTTAGGATTCATGATTCCTTGTTTTGTGGTGGGATTCCATAAAAAACAAATGAATCCTGCAAATCCGAATCCCCCAACCAAACACAAAATTTTGGAATTCTTGGATTCCACGATCCAAATCTTCAAAAATCCTGCAAACGAACAGGCCCTTAGAGCATGTTTGGCTGCAAGACTTGTTAGGATTTGGATTGTGGAATCCTAAAATTCCATAATTTTGTGTTTGGTTGGAGGATTTGGATTTCTAGGATTCCTTTGTTTTTTATGGGGGCCCACCACAAAACATGAATTCCTGAATCCTAAAAGTTTTTAAGGATTTTCTAGGGTTTGGCACTATTCATTCTACTTTTAGATGGGACCCGTGTACTTTATTTATTTAATAATCCTCTCTCTTTCTATCTTTGGTTGCATGATTTCTTTGGATTTGTACCGTGGAATTCTAGGATTCCATAATTTTGTATTTGGCTGGGAGATTTGGAGTTTTAGGATTCCTTTGTTTTTTATAGGGGGCCCACCACAAAACATGGATTCCTGAACCCCAAATTTTTTTAAGGATTTTTAAGGATTTGACACTATTCATTGTACTTTTAGATGAGACCCGTGTACTTTATTTATTTAATAATCCTCTCTCTCTCTAAAATCCTCAAATCCAAATCCCACTTTATTTTCACCAACCAAACAAAGATTAGAAGAATCTATAAATCCAATATCAGAAATCCAAAACCAACCAAACAACAAATTACCAAATCCAGAAATTTTCAACCTATTATTTTGGAATCCAAATTTCATAATCTTGCAACCAAACAGCTACTAAAATCTTCAAATCTAAATCCCACTTTATTTTTACCAACCAAACAAAAATTACAAGAATCTACAAATCCAATACTAGAAATCCAAATCCAATCAAACAACAAATTACCAAATTCAGAAATTTTCAACCCAACTTTTTTGGAATCCAAATTTCATAATCTTCCAAGCAAACGGTCCCTTTGCATTGGCATCATTCAGAACTTTAAAATCAATCATGTCATTTATTATGGGTCAAATCTAATCAATGTGTATGCTTTGAAAATGGGCTGCCATCGCCACGTGAGTGGACATGCGTTCGGCTCCTTTAGTTCTCACTGATGTCTGCTACGATTTCATGTAGCAGCCAGCACATTGTTATTGAATTGAATACTCAACGACATTCAATTCTTTGAATGCTTCTTGAGGGTAAATCAATGGTCAAGGTCACAATATTAATGTAGCGCCCTATCCCCCGTCCCCCACCGCCACCCACCCCCCGCGAAAGAAGTGATTTGACCTAAAGTTTGTTCTTCTCCACATTCTGACCGGCAGAATTTTGGCCCCGCCGCCCCACGCCAAGCCACGCCACCCTGCCCCCTCGATACGCATCCCAATTGGCTATTTACAAAAAAGCCTCACAATTTTATGAATTACAGAAAATCACCGCAATTCTTTTAAATTCCACAGAAAAACATTTGACGGTTTTGATCCGTTTTATTTTTTTCTACTTTTAAATCCTTAAAAAAAATTAATTGCTAAAAATTTAATTAACTAAACACTAAACTCAATTATAATTTTTTAACCCGTATCAAGCCCTAAAACTGATTGCTTTCCTCTCCCTCATATCGACTTCGCCGCCGTCGCCCCGACCTCCTCTCTCTGCCTCGCCCGTCTCCATTCTCCATGCCTCCTTCCCACCTTCTCTTGACCACCATTTTCATCATCCTCATCCCTCACTCCTTGATCATCATCGTCATCATCTCCCCCGCCATTGACTCCCCCTCCCTTCCCCACTCCCCCTCCCCCCTTCTTGATCAGCATCTTTCCTCATCATCTTCATCCATCATTATCATCTTCTTCTTTATTCCCTACCCCCTCCTCCCATCACCACTACCACCATTAGCTTCAGAATGGACATCTTCTTCTTCTTTCCCGACCTCCACTCCACCATTTCCTCCTGTCGACCTCTCCTTTCTTTCCCGATCTCTGTTTGACCTCCTCCCTCCTCCCCCGACATCCCGTCATACGCCTCCTCTCTCCTCTCCTCCCTCTCCCCTTCCTTCGCCGTCCCCTCCTCGTTCTCTCCCTTGCCACCGTTTCGTCCTTCCCTCTCAACTCTCGTCACTCTTTCATAGCCGAAGCTTTCCCCTCCGCCACCGCCCCCTTCCTCTTCTTTAAGTCTTCTCTTCACCTCAATCACGACGATCTTTTGAACACTCTCATTTCCATCATCTTATCCTCCGCCCATAGATCCCATCCTCAACTCCCACAAGCTTTCCGGTCCCATCCTCCTAGTCACCTCCCATCCCTAATATTTTATTTTTATTGATTGGAACACTTTAATTAAAAATTAAACTATTTCTAAATAAAAAATAAACAAAAATCGTTAAAAGTCAACAGAGTTGGTAGAATCTTCGAAGAACATTCTCTTTTTGGATGGCTGGAGGTTTTTTTTTGTAGAACTTAAAAGAATTTGAGTTTTTTTTGTAATTCGCTAAAATTGGAACTCTTTTGTAAATAGCTAACTTTGATGGGGCATTTTTATAAAAAAAAAAAGCCTGTTAGGTTTGATGTTCTCTTGTTATTCTTTGTATATATTTGTTTCTTTTTATTTTTGTGCTATACCCAGATCGAATTTGTCTATGAGATGCTACAATGACAATTTTTCATTCATATATCTTAGCGTTCCACGTAAATTGTTGTTGGATCATATTTACAGTCAAGTATATAAATTATAAATTCTCGCCATATTTTCGCTTAGCACGACAGAGGAATTATTACCAACTTGAACAACCATCCTCTAACCAAGACCACGTGCATATAAACTAGTATTTGGAATTTGAACTCCTAACCTAATTTTCCAACCAATCTATAAATCGGTGGATAAGCCATTCTTATTTCTTGAGTAGTACTTTTCCTTTCAATGCGATGGAATCCGTAGGCTACGTATTGATCCTCTGATTGGATACGAGGTAAGGAATCTATTCCTTACATGGTGAATATCATGTCTTCTTAACTGTCCAATAAAAAATCTGGAATGAGCAAGGGAAGAAAAACCCTTTTTTTATCCAAACAAAAAATCCTTTTATGTATCGGATATGTTGAAATGTGTGGATTAAAATAGTTTCATATTCAAAAAAAATATGAGAAATGCATGGGTATGAATCATAAGATGGGTCAAATCTCAATAAGGCTTGAGTCTTATTGATGGATCTGTCTATGTTAAAAAACCGTGTACACTCATATAAATAAAATATATCATCGCCCCTCTCGTTCATGCATAATTAAATTTAATATGGTACCAGCGCTAGGTTGATAACATTTGTTCGTTTATGTATAATTAAATTTAATATGGTACCAGCGCTAAGTTGATTACATTCGTGTATTTGTACTTTAACACACACCTCTTCGAGCCCTCGTGTTGGACTTTTAACCTTTGTGCTCTGCACGATTCGCGTAACAACCACATTGCATGTGAGAAGTAATGTTGAGATGTGAATTAAAATAGCCCCACATTGGAAAAAGTTTGAGAAGGGAAAAAGTTTGAGAAGTGCATGTGTATAAAACATAAGATGTGTCAAAGCTCAACAAGGCTCTAGTCTTTTATTCATGGAGCCTGTCTATATTAAAAACATATATGCAGTTAATTCAATTGTGGAGGTAAACATTGGAAATTTAGTAAACAGAGAAGTCAAAACCATATTGGTATAACATTGGAAGGACAAGAGATATCACCGAGCGATCGGTTTAGATATCTAGGTTCTATCATCCAAAATAATGGGAAGATCGATAGTGATATTAATCAAAGAATCCAAACTGGTTGGTTGAAATGGAGGAGTGCACCAAGAATTTTATGTGATCGTAACTTTCCATTAAAATTGAAAGGGAAGTTTTATTGGAGCGCTATTCGATCTGCCTTATTATCTGATACAGAATGCTGGGCTCCTAAGAAGTATCATACATAGAAGATGCATGTAGCGGAGATGTGCATGCTTCGTTGGATGTATGGTAACACTAGAAAAGATAAGGTGAGAAATGAGGATATTCGTGCAAAAGTTGGTGTAGCACCTGTGGAGGAGAAGATGCGGAAAAACCGGCTAAAATTGTTTGGTCATGTACGACGCAGACCTATGAAAACACCGGTTCGACGAATAGATACTCTCGATATGAGCAATGGCAAAAAGGCAAAAGGGAGACCAAAGAAAACATGGATAGAGATGATACGAAACGATATAGTTACCAAAGGCCTCAATGAAAGTATATTGTTCGATAGGAGTGAATGGAGGCGGAGGATTCATGTGCTGGACCCGGCATGATTCTCATATTGGTTCATGTAGCTTACCCCATATCCTTGGGATAAAAGGCTCAGTTGTCGTTGTCTATATTAAAAACACGTGTACGCTTGTATAAATAAAATATATAATCGTCCTCATTGTGCTGGTTTATACTAAGAAAGAAAGAAACAAAGATATGCTACCCGCAAAAACCATCCAAATCTGTCCAAAAAACCACCTGTCTTTCTCTAGTGTGTGTGGTGCATTGCATCCGGTATATGGATAGCTTATCTTTTTTGGACAACTTTGTATGAGTAGGGGGTCATGGCTCCCACTTGAGCCCCCGCAATCGATACTTTGTGTCGGCATTCGAGGAAGGCAGTGACGCGTCCACACCCGGCCCCTCCCCAACTTCCTCGTGCCTCACGTTGCCGGTAGTCCAAGCCCAACCCCACTTCAACCTTGTGCCAATTGAATTAGCTGCACCTCATTAATTATTTAATTAATACATGACAGAAAAACTACTCGAAGTTTTAGTTTTAAAATTCGAAACGTTTTAACTCCCCCCAAACTTCTGGATTGTGGTTTATTTCGAAAATTTCCAATTTTACCAGTAAAAATTGAATAAAGTGCTAATGCAAAAGTAGGAAAAAATTTCTCTAATCTACAAAATTATTTTTAAAAGGAACATAACTAATCCAAACTAGTGTATTGCACGTGCGATACACGATTATATATAATTTGTATTGTAGAGAAAAAAAATTAAGCAAAACATATCTCGGTCTGATGATGCTCACAAATGGTATTTTCTCAGATTACGACACATGGCGGATGACGTGTCCCGAAAGCTATGGAGGTGGAATAAATGAGATGCATCAGGGACGTTCCTCGGGACCTCGTTTTCGAGAACGCATCCGACCTTTCAGGAGACCTCCCTGAGCACTTTCCACCTTCACCTAGCAAACAGCCAACAACTCGTCTCCGAGCCATCTGACAGGTCGAGTTTCCTCGGCCTCCCTGCTCGACTTCGAGCCATTTGAAAGACGGAGCTTCCTCGGCCTCACGGCTCGTCCCCGAGCAATCTGACAGGCCGAGCTTCCTCGGCTTCCCAGATCAACCGAGAGCGCGGAACCCAAGCGTCTCCGCAACGGCTCCACGTATCTCGCCAGGGCGAGATATCCGCCTCTCCACGTTTCGCGTCCCACGCTAGTGCGTCCCCCTATTAATGGGCGTATCCCGCCATTAATGCGAGTATAACGCAGGGGCGTAACTGACGGCGATGATACGCGACCACTATATAAACCCCTCTCCTGGACGACTCAGATAACTTGAAATCATTCTAACACGCCGTTACTTTGCACCTATTTCTCGGCACTAACTTGATCGTCGGAGGGTCCTACGGTGGTCACCCACCCCGGGACTTCCATTGCAGATAGCTCGGTGTCAACACCAACCCATTGAGATTCACACGCTCAACAACTCCCAAACCAAATCTCAACCGTTAAAGACCGCCATCACAGGATCGACGGAGGACAACATCTGAAGGAGATCACACCTTCCATCAGTTGGTGCCGTCTATGGGAACGTTTCAGATGCTTCTCCACCCTGAAAGTTGATCTTCCGCCCTCGACCTGATGGCGAGCGATAACTGCGATGATCCAAATACGAGCCGCCACAACGGAGGCGGGAACAGCTCGTTTCCCCCTTCTAACATCATCAACGCCTTATCCGCTCGGATAGACAGGCTCACATCGCTGGTGGACGCCCTCATCCGCGTTCAAGCGGCGGGCCCTATCCACCAGACCGCAGTTCCCTTTTTCCGGGATGATGACTTTCAAAGAAGGACAGATGGCCATGCTTAGGTACTCGATCTCACTCACGCTCATCTCAGCGTCACCGAGCACTAGCGTGCAGACTCCGGCCATCGTGACCCACATGCGGCGATTGATTCCAAGACCCGTTGGACACCGGATAGCTCCACACCCCGATCTCAGGGAAGACCGGGTCGTCGCTCTGATGCCCGCCATGCGTTCTGTCCCCCTGAGGAGGTGTCAGTCAGCTCGCCTGCTTCCAGGCATGACCGACGCCCCCACTCTCGTCGGGGCCATAGGAACGGCGAACGCCGGGACTACTCGAGAAAGGCCTTGTCTGAGAATTTAAGAAATTTGATAGGAATCGGAGCTGCACCATTGAGCAGATCCGGAGCGGGGGTAGCTACCACTCCGACTGTGCAGAATTCTCGGGGTACCACCACCGACTTGAAGCCTTCGAAAAGAAAATCGAAGGCATACGATGGGATGGCCATGCGTCCGGCGAAGGGGCCGGGTACTCCGCCGACTCACTAACAAAGCCCTTTACAGAAGAGCTGTTGGCCGAGCATGTCTCGTTCAGGAACAAGCTGCCAAAAATGGACCTCTTCGACAGGAAGTCCGACCCGAAGGACTACTTGGACTCTTTTACGGCGGGCATGAGCTTCCAAGATAACTTGAACACTGCTCAATGCCGAGCTTTCCCCACCACCCTAATCCGGGCTGGCCGGGAGTGGCTCCGAGGACTTACGCTACGCTCCATCTCGACCTTCGACGAGCTAGCTACCCAATTCCTCGGTCACTTCGTCGGGAACCGACGACAGAAGAGGACGATCGATTACATGTTCACTATCAAGAGCGGAGACAAGGAATCCTTCAAAGGGTATGTCACCCGCTTCTATAATGCCCTCCTGGAGGTCCCCGAGCACCGCGATGAAACAGTTGTCTCCGTGCTGAGGTCGGGTCTTAGGCACAACGAGTGGCTCCACTCTTTTGCATTAGTGCAACCTAAGACCATGGCCGAAGTGAAAGCCTGGACCGAGCGAGAAATCCAACTCGAGTCCGAGGTGAACTCAAACCTCCCCCGAGCCGGCTCGTCGAAGGTCGATCATCTGTAGTAGTGGCCGACCAGGCGGACAAAAAGAAAAGGGATAGGGAGGAGAAAAGAAAGTCGATCATCTGAAGCCTTACTTCCCGAGATTTCAGGAGTACACTCCTCTAAATATCTCTCAGACTGAGCTGCTGGAGGAAACTAAGCGCGAGAGGTTCTTTAAGCTCCCTCCAGTCACCCAAAGGGCGGGCAAGCGTCTCTGCAGCCCATACTGCGCCTTCCACAGGTCGCAAGGTCACCCGATTGAGAACTACAAACAACTCCGTGACTACATCGAGGAGTTGATCCGCTCTTGCCATCTGGCGAAGTACCTGTGGGACAAGCGGCAGGCGGATCAGGAGCAAAAGGACCTAACCCCTCCCGGGGAATTAACGATCGGGCAAATCATAGTCATTACCTTGGACCCAGCTCGGGAAATTGGTGGGAACCATCGCCTCCTCCCAGTCGAAGGTGTAAGCAATATACCACACGAGAGGTGCAAGAGAGACGAACCGATCATCTTCACCGATGAAGACCTCCACGACATATCGCTTCCTCACAATGACCCTCTCGTGATAACGGCCTGAGTGTTAGTGTTTATGCCCTAGAAGGCCATTACTGTATCATACTAGCTTGTATATTACTTAATGGAAGCTTGGGATATTCACATGTATATAACAGTCTTGCTAAACATGGTAGTATGCTACTTGGTTTTTCTATCTTAATATGTGAGTGTACGTATTGATAGTGTTGGAGATAATGCCCTCAGAGTCAATTATTGGATCACAGGCACGTGATTGCAATGATTGAGGGAGGACCTATCCCGGTAGGACAGTCTTGCTCGAGATGATAGTATGCTATCTGGTTTACCTTTATCATCGTGTACTGCTTTAGGTGACCTGACATGTCGCTATTGCACGTTGATAGAGCCCCTTGGATTCTTGCTTGACTGCCAGCAGTATGAGGGCGATCATATAAGTGAGAGCTGGAGTCTATAAGCACATCCTTAAAAGGTCCCTAGTCGTGGGAGTTTCGAGACAGGGCATCGATTCTCCAGAGTAGACTAGTGTATACAGTCGAGACCCCGACGAGGGGCGGTGGCCGGTCTCACAAGCCACTGGTGTCAGTAGGTTCACCTAAGATGTATACAGGTGCTCATTGGGTTATGAGTACACCGGACAGGACTCGCCGGGAACATGCTAGTTGGTCTTATACCTGACGTCAGATAGCAGTTCCCAGGTGACATGTGTACAGGTTAGTTCATCGACCTGGGGATCGTCATTTGTCTCGTGTGAGTTCCCACTGTACTTTGATTACTACCCTACCACGGCTCAAAGGAGTCGTGCAAACAGGTTTTAGTTGGGTACAGTCCCGAGCCACATGGAGGCAGTGAGCGGATCTTCGGGGGTTTCGTCTCTCCCGGTATTGGGGGTGAGGTCGCGCTGTGTCTAGGAGAGCCATTACACAAAGACCTTGGCCAAGGCAGGAGATTTACTGGTAGGTATTCCAGTAGTATCTCAGGGTGTTCTGGGCTACACTCCGACACGACTTGTACCGCTTTTGGGGGTCTGACTTTTACCAACCCCCTAGGCCCGCCATGCGATACTCATAGACGAACGGACCGGACTGTACGGATATTGTCACTGACAGGCTCAGTTGGGTGTCGGGGTGAGCTTCCTCATCGACGTCCCTTTTAGTCAATAGTTGGTAGCCCGTCACGTATTGGCTTATACCTCTGACGTGCTAGTGGTTAAATCCACAGCCATAGTATTGACGAGTCTTTAGAGTCCACCACACTTTCAGTTACTCAAGCTTTCGGGCGAAACGCTGTAGAGGCCGTATGGAGATATGGCAGGGTCCGATCAGATACGTGCGGTATTGCACGGATCAGGATCGGACGGTTTGTACTAGTGGCCGTATAGTTATATGGCAGCGTTCGATCAGATACGTGCGGTATTGCACGGATCAGGATCGGATGGATATCACTAGCCGGCTTTGTTTTAAGCCGGATCCTAGTTTAGTACAGTGTAGATTTTGTCTCATTGCATTTGTATCCGGACGGAATACAGATGCGGGTGTGTATCACAGTATGGGGTTTTCCTGTAATTTATTACGGGACCAGTTTTCTAGAGTTGCCATTTTGCTTTCCGTTCCGGCCGGTTTTCCTTTGTTCTTTCCCGGCCGGACTTTTCCGATGGAGGGGGTAATTTGCAGTTTTGCAAATTACACTTTGTGGAGGACTTATTTGCAAGATGATTAATTATGAAAGCATCTTTTCTTTTCAACCATCACTTGATTTGTATTAATGAGATTAGAAAGGATTTGAGGTTGATAAGAAAGATTGTTATGATGATGTTTAGGATATAGTCACCTTTCTACTTTTCCTACACTCACCTTCCTTCTATGGTTATGCTTCATATTCATTCCTCCACCTTATTCTTCTCACTTGATGAAAAATGGTAGAAAGAAAGAAAGAAGAAAAAGGAAAGAAAGAAAGAAGAAAAAGAAAGAGAGAAGAAGAAAAGAGAAGAGAGGAAGAAAAATGAGAGTGATTCATTTTGTGCATATCATTCTTCATCTCATTCCATTGCTAGAAAATTGAAAGCACCAATTTTCTATACACCATTCCTCCATCCTCTTCAAATGGCAACCAACCCCAAAGTGAGACATACATTCTACATTACACTCCCTACAGCATATCTTGAGCATGTCGAGTAGCCGGCTTCATGCGCGAGTTGCCTCGGTATTGAGGTGGGAGCCCGTAAAAGTACCCGGCTTCGTGGTGCCCTTTCCGACGAGGAGGAGACGGACGGAGATCCCGCGAGGAGATCGGAGTGGAGATGAAGACCGGAGGACTTGGATCGTCGGTATATCTCTTCCCCTTTCTTGTTAGTAGCGTAGACTAGTTTAATGGTTACGATCCGGGGTTTTGTGCGCGGTGGTGCCGGTTTGCAAAGTCCGCAAAAATTTAAGTTTACCACCGTTTCCGCGTTTGGCCGTCGGATTGACGGCCGGGGCGCCGCCGTGCACTTACAGTGGTATCAGAGCCTCGCCATTAACTTCGTCTAGTTTTGTGTAATGTGTTTTTCTGTTTCGATCGATCGAATATTCCAAAACTGCATTTTAGTTCGAATCAGTTTCTGTTGAAAATTTTTGGTCTCGAAAAATTTTTCAGGTTGTAAAATATTGATGTACTGGAAAATCTAAGAGTTCTGTAAAAATTTGACGATGTAACTCCACAGTGGGAGCGCGGAAGCGCCGTGAAACCCCCCCTCGCGCGGCCCTTCCGCCGCGCACTATTCACATCACATCACCAAATTTTTTCAGAGCCCTTCTGGGCTTAAAATATGGGTTTTGGAATATTAAAATTGGGCCCAGGATTTCTGTGAGTGCTACAGTTTTTGATTGAGGGCCCACTTGTTAATTTTTGATCGATCGGATATTTTAAACACATTTTTCACAGTATTTATATTATATCTGCGACCGTGAATGTCACTCGATCGGTAAATCCGGTCTAACTGCTATAGCCCGGTTAGACGGATTTGCGAACGTGACTTTCACGTTGATGTTCTATGTTTATGCTGTAATGTTGCGGATCGGTCGTGGGGGATAGCCTGGATGCAATGCTAGTACTGTGATGTTGTATTATGTATATTTGTTATTGCGGGGCGAGCGTCCGACATGTGGACTGCCGTCACTGCCTGATTGTATTATTCTTTTGGGGCACGACCTGGTTGCGGTCGATGTACCCGGTGTATGTATATTTTACTTTCTGTACTAGGATTACCCCGCGGAGGAGTGCACGGATAGCCGGGTTCTGGAGGGCAACAAGTCCGCATCTCATGGCATTGAGACGGAGGGGGCTTCACTCTAGGATTGGCGGGCTATTCGCCGCACTCGTAGGGGGTACAGGTTGACCCAGGAGGGGTGCCCAAGTTACCGGATTCCGTGAAGTGCTGGGTGGTCCATTCACGGCGATGAAGGGGGCTGCCTCGCTTCAGGTTTTGGCGGGTAACTTGCCGCGCCCGTAGGGGTCTAGGATTTCATTGCACAGGCTATCCACACGACCAGGGGAACGTCGGGTTTCAGTAGTGGCTCTGTGAAACCCGGGGATCCCAGATATCTGTATTGTTCTGTGATGCTGTACATTTCTGTGATGTTGCATTTCTTTTCACGCCTTGAGCGAAATATAATATATTGGTATATATATTAGTAGATGTTGTATATGTTTTTCATCCGCGCTAGTCCAGTCCCCGCTCTGTCGTTAGTAAGCTAACCTAACGAGTGATGACGGGACCCAGTGGCGAATGCGGATGGCATATACGTACGTCAGTATATTTTCGTTCTTTGTGGTGTGATTAATTGATGGGACTGCATTGATTCGGATCAATGCAAGTTAAACAAACCTAATCTGATGTTGTTGGAACACTTTTCAAAAGGCTGTTATTGCAAGGACGTTCACTTTTGTTTTGCATTGTGGTATTCATTTGGAATATCCTGCTCCTCAGTCGACGAGGCAAGGGCCGAGATCCCTTCACCGGGAGTGACCCCTTGGACAAAAGTTTGCGTCAGGGCAATGATTTCACTATAGCCGATTACTTTTGCTTTGCATCGCGGTATTCATTTGGAATATCCTGCACCCCATTCTACGGGGAAAGAGCCGAGATCCCTTCACCGGGAGTGACCTCTTTAGTAAAGGTTTTCGTCACTATATTTTCTAAAAAGCTATCCGTTCCTTCAACGATATCAAGTTCACTACGTTAAAGGTTTTCGCCAGAAACCATTCGTAGCCCTCCGTCGTTTCATATGGGTAGTCAATAGTATTCAAGCTGTGTTTGTTGGCCTTAGTCAAGGCACAGTGTTTGGTAGCTATTGGGTAGTCATATGCTGCATAGATAGATGCGTTGGTTTGGGACAGTCGTATAGCCTTGTTGGCCTTAGTCAAGGGCTTGTACGGGTGGATTCAAATCAACCTGGACAATGACGGGTAGAACTTGACATGTGACTTATGATTTGTTGGCCTTAGTCAAGGTCATAAGAGCATGGGGCAGAAATCACATCGGGAGTTTCAAAAGAACTGAAACTTGCCAGATATGCGCATACCTTCTGGAGTGTGATACCGTGAGCGGATTCCGTCACGTCATCGTGCGATGAGAGTTGGATCCCGATTCCCACTGATGAGTTGGTTTACTCCTCGGGTGACCCCGACTAATTCTTCTTTAAGGTTTGGAGGAGAATTTGAGGGACAGTGGGAGGTTTCCAGATTAGATAAATTGGTAACCATTCTGATCTAGGTTAGAGTGCACGCTGAGTGTTTCTTTTCTCTCTCTCTTTGGCAGCGACCATTGACCCGACCCTAAGATTTTGACTCAGTGACCAAGTTGACCGAACCTTCTTAACACCGGCTTTTGGATTGTCAGAGTTGCTAACCTCATTGCCGCTCCTACTTTTACCCTTTTCTCCAGGACACCCCGTATTACTACGAACGTCCACTTCCATTGGACAAAACCATCGTATGGTTAGATACGAACTCGAAGGAATTCGAGGATGGTTTCTGGTTCTGGAGAAATCGGACAGGATTATTCAGTTGTCTTTTCTTTTCAACCTCTCTCAGGTTGCGAGTACTCCTTGGTTTAGGAGTAGTACACCTATTACGCAAATTGGATAGTCTTCTTCCAAACCATAGGCTGGTGCCGACCGGTAGGGAAGGAAGAAAGCCAATTAGCCTAAACGGTGTACAGAAGGTATTAAGTTAAGACAAAGTAAGGGATCAGTAAGAGAGCAAAGTAAATTGCAACAGATATTCACGACCAAACCATGTATTCCTTCGCCAATCCTAAATCACCTTTGTATTTCTCCAGGACACTCCGTATCACTACGAAGATCCACAGTTTATTGGATACTCCATCGTATGGTTATATACGAACTCGAAAGGAACTTGTTCCAGTTCGGGGATGGATCCTGGTTCAGGAGAAATAGGAATAAAGTACATTCAGGTGTCTTTTATCTTCACCTTCTCTCGCGATGCGAGTGCTCCTAGGATTAGGACAGTACACCCTTTATGCTTTTTGGATAGTCTTCTTCCAAACCATAGGCTGGTGCCGAACGGTAGGGAAGGAAGAAAACCAATTGGCCTAAAGGGGTGTGCAGAAGGTAATGACTAAAGACATATAAAGGGATTTGGAGAGGTGGCAAAGAATTATATGGTTATAGTTGTGAATCTGGATAATGGTAGAGGCATTACTAAGAATACCAATATACCCCAACGAAACATTTCAATGTTTCAGTTTCACTGTATACTGTTAATGGAAAACTGATTTCCCGATTAGACACTTACTCCAGGGTATGTATTTACCAGGTATGATTCTCACATCTGTATGGTTTTACAGATGATGAGTGGGAGTAAGTTATTGGGAATTGGGTAATCATCCTCATTATATCAGGATTCGTTGTAATTGGTGATATTTGAGGAAGCCACCTGGATTGTTTGCCAGTCGGCAATTATTTGGTTTTGAATATCCGCGGTTATGCACCAATTTCAAAATGAAATATCTGTACGTCTATTTATATAGAGTGAGATATACCTTTTGATATTATGTCGATGACATTTACCTATATCAGTGGATGGTTAGGTAAGGAGCATTAAACAGCGGTGTAATTCTTCTTAACCATAAGTACAGTTTTCAACCTACGACACACAGTGAAAGAGTTGTTAGACTCAGCGGACTTATACAGAGTATTGTATGTTGTCCAGTGTCCATTAGGACAGAGGGGTTGGTCCTCACACTATATTCTGTTTACTTTTAACTTCTCTAGTTCTTAGACATGTGTTTCGTTGAAACACAGGGTCTAAGTTTTGAGGAGTTATAGGTATTTGAATAGAGTAGAGAACCAGGTGTAGCAAGTATCGGGATTCTTCAAAGAGATAGAAGATGTAGATACTTGTGTATGGTATTCAGTTGATAGTAATGATAAAGAGAAATTGCTTCTCTTTCAGGTTACTCATAATTGGAAGCATTCCTAAGTTGAGTAACGCTGATCGGCCTCCTTCCATTTAGTTGACATGCACTGGAGATAGCTGCATGATTTGAATCTGGTTCAATTAAATCAGTGCCTCTGGTTCTATATTGGATGTAGAACAGTTCATATCTTAACGTTGTTAAGGTACGGGGAGTTGTCCGGCTTATGCTTAAAACCAGACACTGGACAACTCAAGGCACGTTTCTGTAATGGCTGTTTGTGGGTTGACCCAGGCTATGACGCGGGTTGACTTTCTACCATCTGGATGAACAATAGCAATATTGTTCTAGACTCGCCACAGTTTTATTAAAAATAGATTTTTTCAAAAACAGCAGTGGGAGTATGGTAGAACTGGAAGTGATTCCAGAACCGCAAACGATTACTGAAGATTTGATAAGGAACCTGAAGATTCAATCTGATTTGACATTCCATTGGCCACTCCGCAGATAAGGTGGGTAACTTCAGGCACCCGAGAGGTACTTCGGTAGCCTCAAGGACGGTGACAGGGAAGTTCTTGTTTACCCACACTTGCCATTGTTGTTGTTCCAGGCTGCGAGACCCGGCAGGAGGATGAGTATAGCGTCGTTCTGAACTAGCTTCAGAAGTGTACGTGTATATGACTCTGCCAGAGGGTTGTCGTAGTCAGTGGGAGCAGCGGAAGCATTGGTGGACATCAGGCTTATGTCTATTTATAGACTAAAGCAGATGTAGCGGAGATAGATCATCTGTTTCTGATGTGACAGTCATAGGTTTGACGTCATCAGAATAGGGGATGGATCTGTTGAGAAGGTAGTAGGAAGTGATATTCCTTTACTACGATCGGTTATACTTTGGTCGTCACACAGTGGTTTCTCCACAAAGGACTTGGACATTATATCAGACATACTGGTTACTAGATCTATGGTTTTAGATCTAGATTTGGGTGGTTTCCTAATCTGGGTACCTTGACAGCATTCTATGAGTATTTAGAATGGACGACTCCTGGCACGGTAGTGTACCTGCAAGTAATGGAGTCGCCCTCTCTAAAGGTGTCTTTTAGACTAAAGTAGAGAGGGATGTGCATGATTGGCAGATCACTTGCTTAGGCAATTGAGTCAATCATGAGATGTCAAGTACCACACCAGATGTTGTTCTTGCACTAGATGCAATAAGTTGATATTGATCCAATCCTGGAGAAACAGTCGGAAGCAGTTTTAGAACATAAGTGGCTGTTCTAGGGATATGATAACGGCTGCCTCTTTTAGGAGACGGTTATCATTCCAGGCTTCCAAGGTGACCTGGACGACAAGGAGGTTGTCAGAGTTATAGTTTTTCCCTCTGACGAGGGGCAGTATTTTGGACGGATGGTCCAAGGCAATACTGAGGGTGGCATGGCGCAGGATACTGATTAAGTTCAGTTGACGATACAGTCTAAGAAGTTTGGATTTGGAGTTCATTTATGAGCTAAGTCCCATCAGACATCCAGACATTCTAAGACAGGTATTGCTCATTTCGGGAGATGGCTTTCTCCGTGAATTTGAGATATAGAGAGACATAGAAAGAAACATCAAGGCGGATCCACTCACTGAGGCTATTCCTCGAACGCAATAGTTTCGCAAACGGATTTTGTGAAACTGACAAGTAGGGGAGTTGGGTGTTCGGTATCACACGGGCTGTGAGTATGCGACATCGCAATAATTAGCCTTGAGTGCAAGTGGGAGATTGTTGGAGATAATGCCCTCAGAGTCAATTATTGGATCACAGGCACGTGATTGCAATGATTGAGGGAGGACCTATCCCGGTAGGACAGTCTTGCTCGAGATGATAGTATGCTATCTGGTTTACCTTTATCATCGTGTACTGCTTTAGGTGACCTGACATGTCGCTATTGCACGTTGATAGAGCCCCTTGGATTCTTGCTTGACTGCCAGAAGTATGAGGGCGATCATATAAGTGAGAGCTGGAGTCTATAAGCACATCCTTAAAAGGTCCCTAGTCGTGGGAGTTTCGAGACAGGGCATCGATTCTCCAGAGTAGACTAGTGTATACAGTCGAGACCCCGACGAGGGGCGGTGGCCGGTCTCACAAGCCACTGGTGTCAGTAGGTTCACCTAAGATGTATACAGGTGCTCATTGGGTTATGAGTACACCGGACAGGACTCGCCGGGAACATGCTAGTTGGTCTTATACCTGACGTCAGATAGCAGTTCCCAGGTGACATGTGTACAGGTTAGTTCATCGACCTGGGGATCGTCATTTGTCTCGTGTGAGTTCCTACTGTACTTTGATTACTACCCTACCACGGCTCAAAGGAGTCATGCAAACAGGTTTTAGTTGGGTACAGTCCCGAGCCACATGGAGGCAGTGAGCGGATCTTCGGGGGTTTCGTCTCTCCCGGTATTGGGGGTGAGGTCGCGCTGTGTCTAGGAGAGCCATTACACAAAGACCTTGGCCAAGGCAGGAGATTTACTGGTAGGTATTCCAGTAGTATCTCAGGGTGTTCTGGGCTACACTCCGACACGACTTGTACCGCTTTTGGGGGTCTGACTTTTACCAACCCCCTAGGCCCGCCATGCGATACTCATAGACGAACGGACCGGACTGTACGGATATTGTCACTGACAGGCTCAGTTGGGTGTCGGGGTGAGCTTCCTCATCGACGTCCCTTTTAGTCAATAGTTGGTAGCCCGTCACGTATTGGCTTATACCTCTGACGTGCTAGTGGTTAAATCCACAGCCATAGTATTGACGAGTCTTTAGAGTCCACCACACTTTCAGTTACTCAAGCTTTCGGGCGAAACGCTGTAGAGGCCGTATGGAGATATGGCAGGGTCCGATCAGATACGTGCGGTATTGCACGGATCAGGATCGGACGGTTTGTACTAGTGGCCGTATAGTTATATGGCAGCGTTCGATCAGATACGTGCGGTATTGCACGGATCAGGATCGGACGGATATCACTAGCCGGCTTTGTTTTAAGCCGGATCCTAGTTTAGTACAGTGTAGATTTTGTCTCATTGCATTTGTATCCGGACGGAATACAGATGCTGGTGTGTATGCACAGTATGGGGTTTTCCTGTAATTTATTACGGGACCAGTTTTCTAGAGTTGCCATTTTGCTTTCCGTTCCGGCCGGTTTTCCTTTGTTCTTTCCCGGCCGGACTTTTCCGATGGAGGGGGTAATTTGCAGTTTTGCAAATTACACTTTGTGGAGGACTTATTTGCAAGATGATTAATTATGAAAGCATCTTTTCTTTTCAACCATCACTTGATTTGTATTAATGAGATTAGAAAGGATTTGAGGTTGATAAGAAAGATTGTTATGATGATGTTTAGGATATAGTCACCTTTCTACTTTTCCTACACTCACCTTCCTTCTATGGTTATGCTTCATATTCATTCCTCCACCTTATTCTTCTCACTTGATGAAAAATGGTAGAAAGAAAGAAAGAAGAAAAAGGAAAGAAAGAAAGAAGAAAAAGAAAGAGAGAAGAAGAAAAGAGAAGAGAGGAAGAAAAATGAGAGTGATTCATTTTGTGCATATCATTCTTCATCTCATTCCATTGCTAGAAAATTGAAAGCACCAATTTTCTATACACCATTCCTCCATCCTCTTCAAATGGCAACCAACCCCAAAGTGAGACATACATTCTACATTACACTCCCTACAGCATATCTTGAGCATGTCGAGTAGCCGGCTTCATGCGCGAGTTGCCTCGGTATTGAGGTGGGAGCCCGTAAAAGTACCCGGCTTCGTGGTGCCCTTTCCGACGAGGAGGAGACGGACGGAGATCCCGCGAGGAGATCGGAGTGGAGATGAAGACCGGAGGACTTGGATCGTCGGTATATCTCTTCCCCTTTCTTGTTAGTAGCGTAGACTAGTTTAATGGTTACGATCCGGGGTTTTGTGCGCGGTGGTGCCGGTTTGCAAAGTCCGCAAAAATTTAAGTTTACCACCGTTTCCGCGTTTGGCCGTCGGATTGACGGCCGGGGCGCCGCCGTGCACTTACAGATAGAGCTCTTAGGATCTTGCTTGTCTACCAGCGTTGTGATGGCAGTCACACTAGTGGGGGCTGGGTAGTCTACAAGCACATCCTTATTCAGGTCCCTGGTCGTTGGATTATCGAGACAGAGCATCGATACTCCGGAGTAGACTGGTGTGTACGCTTCTCATCCCAGTTGGGGAGATGGTCTGTCCCACAGCCGTCAGTACGTCGTACTGGAGATAGTATGCAGGTGCTCGTTAGGTTACGGGTACACCGGACAGGACTCACAGGGAACCGTTGGTTGGTTTGATACCAGTCGTCAGTGAACAGTTCCCAGGTGACATGAGTACAGCGTAGTCCGCAGACTTGACACTGCTACTTCGCCTCGAGTGTGTCCCACTGTTCTTAGATTGCTACCCTACCACGGCTCAAAGGAGTCGTGCAAACAGGTAGCAGTTGGGTGCAGTCCCGAGCACTTGGAGGCAGTGGTGGTTAGAAAGGATTCGTCCCTCCCGGTATTGGGAGTAGATATCGTGCTGTGTCAGAGAGCCATTACGCAAAGTCCCTGGCCAGGGCAAGCGAGATTTGCTGGTAGGTTCCAGTAGTTTCTCAGGGTGTAATGGGCTTCACTCCGACACGACTTATACCGCTATTAGGGGACTGACGCTTGCCGCCCCCTAGGCCCGATATGCGATAGTCTTGGACGAACGGACCGGACTGTATGGAGATTCTCACATCAGACTCAGTAGGAGTTCGGATGGGTTTTCTCATCGGCCTTCTTATCGACAACTACCTGGGGACCGTTACGTACAGCTAGTGCCGCTTGCGGTCTGTGGTTAAACCCACTGCCAGCGTAGTAGTCGAGTCTCTAGAGTCCCACACAGAGAGTTTCCTACTCCAGGCGAAACGATATAGAGGTTGCATGGTTTTGCGACAAAGGGTTCGGACGCATACGTGCGTTTACGCACGTACGACTTTCGGACAGTTTTTACCAGTCGGCTTTGGTTTAAGCCAGTTACTGGTATCCGGTTATTGGATTTTTACAGTCTAAAGTTTTTCCGTATTTTTGCGGATTGGAGGGGCGTTCTCGTAATTGTACGAGAAGCTTCTAGAAGATGTGACTAAGGAGGTTACTTTGGATGGGATTGTGAGTCATGAGGTGATTCATCATTATCATTAATTGCACCATAAATGATAATGACACATGCTTAATGAATCACCATTAGATATTTGTGAAGCATGCTTATTCATCACTCATTTTCTTTTGTTGATAAATGAGAATGCTTCATAATATATTATGATACACTCTCTCTCTTCTCATTATCTTATCTCATATTCTCTCTCCTCAAGCTCTCATCTTCAAACCCTAATCCTTACACCTCATGAGTTGAGATCAAAGGATTAGTTAGACTAAACAATCCATAACCATCACTCTATCTCATCCTAACTTCTTTGATTAGCAATCCAAGAAGGTTAGTTGCCTCAAGTTTAGAGGTTTAGCTTGGAGTTTTGCTCTCGGGTGGATCGTCTACTACCTAGAGAAGGCCGAGGAGAACAAGGAGATCGTAAAGACGAAGGACAAGTTTCGATAGGTATAATCCCTAATCACAAGTGATAAGAAAATCATTGTGTACGGTTATTTATAGTTTAGCTTCGATTCAAGCGGTTAGTCGATGTTCGTTTTTTAAACTTGATCGTTTTTGAAAATTCCGCCTCCCCACAAGTACTGGGGTGTACTACATCGACTTACATTGGTATCAGAGCCTCACTAAACACTAAATAACTTAATCGCAAATTTGTACGAATTTCGAACGGAAAAACGAAGCCGGAAAACCCTAAAAAATGTAAGTTTCTGTCGAATTTAAAACGATGTCAGAAATTTTTTCAGGTGAGTTCAGAGAGCTTTACATGACACCAGTAGAACACCCAAGAAAAACAGTCGTCTGAATCGACCAACTCGCCGCGGAACCGCGGCCTCAGCCACTGAGTTGCCGCGCTTCCGCCGCCGAGTTGGCGAGTCAGCGGCCGATTTTTCTTCTGTTGCTTCTCTGTGAAATTTGGGGTTTTCTGGAATATTTAATATTTGCTCAGGTTACTGTTTAACAGAGCAGATTTTGGAGCAATATTGATGTTGTTTAGTCGATCGAAATTGTACAGTATTTGTGTATTGGATTATATCTGTGATTGTTTAATGTGTTCGTAAACCTCCCCCAACTGCTAGTATGTCGGTTGGCAGGGGGTTGCACATTTCTGAAATGGTTATATCTGTTTGTGCATATAAACTGTATTGGACTGTTGTGGTGTATAGCCGGGGTTAGCAGTGGGTTATTGTTTAATTCATTTGTTGTAAATGTAATTTGTTGTAATATTATTTTTTGCGGGGCACTTCCAGGTTGCGGTCGTAGCCACCGTTGTATTATTTCATTTTACTGTTTATGCTCCTAGGACTGACCCAAGGTGGGGTACACAAACTGCCGGGTGGGTAGTTTGCCGTACCCGTAGGGGTCGAGGGTGGGGTAACGGCTATTCATCACAACTGTGTAATCTGTCTTTTCTTGCAGGCTCAAAAGAAATACAGATTGCTTGCAAATCCAATATTGTTTATCTGTGTTCTGGAATGAATATCATTGTGTCAGACGAATGTAAAATATCTATATTTATTGTAGCTATTTAGACGTCACTTATGTTTTACACCCGCGCTAGCCCAGCCCCCGCTCTGTCGTTAGTTAAGTAACCTAACGGGTGATGACGGGACCCCGTGGCGAATGCGGATGGCATAAGAGGACGTTGTATTTTCGTTGTTTTCTGCAATGATAGGTTAATGATGGGACGCATTATCTATAATGCAAAGTAAAACAAACCAAAGTTTAAATCGTTGGAACAATTTAAAAGAAACCACTCGGTTATTTTTAAAAACAGATATTTTTAAAATGCGGAGCTTTAACCACTCCTTTTAAAAGCTATCAGGTTCCTTCGGTTATATCAAGTTCACTACGTTCACGGTTTCGCCAAAACCATTCGTAGCCCTCCGTCATTTCATCTGGGTATTCAGTAGTATTCAAGCTATGTATTTTGACCAACGCCAAGGCATAGTGTTTGGTAGCTGCTGGATATTCATTTGTTGCATAGATAGATGAGTTAGTTTGGGACAGTCGTATGATCATTTTGGCCAACGTCAAGGATATGTACGGATGGGTTCAAATTAACAAGATAATGATGGGTAGAACTTGACATGTGACTTATGATATTTTGACCAACGCCAAGGTCATAAGAGCATGGGGCAAAAACTTATATCGGGAATTTCTAAAGAAACTGAAATTTGCAAAGAGATGCATACCATTTTGAGTTTGATGAATGTTGGTAGCATTCCTACAACATTATCAGACGATGATATTTGGATCCCGATCCTACTGTGAGTATTTGATACTTATCAGGATATTCGTCACTTAACGATCAATGCTATAAACCTAGTAGGTGTCCAGAAAAGTGTCAGCGGGGTTACGCCCCCAGAGAAAAGAGGTTATTTAATTAAGGAACTTCGCGAAAGCGTTGGAAAACCTCCCTCGAAGTATCGACACCGGCCTGGCTGAACGGTTAAGCAAGTATTGTACGGTGAGAATAGTCTTGACTAATTCTTCTTTTATGGTTTGAGGAAGGATTCGAGAAACAGTGGGAGCCATCCAGTTTAGATAAATTAAAAACCACTCTAAACTTGCAAGAGCATCATGCTAAAGAGTTTTCTTCTCTCTCTCCTAATTGCAGCGACCCTGAAAATGACTGGACTTAAGTTACTTTTAGAGAAAAATATACTGACGGGGCCAAACTATAAAGATTGGCTGCGGAATGTCAAAATGGCTTTGACCTATGACAAACTGGGGTACGTCCTCACCGCTACGGCACCTGCTGTCCCTGGTCCCAAATCCAGCAATGCGGATAAGGAAATCCGCAAAACCTGGGATTTAGATTGCGCGAGAGCCAAGTGCATCGTGCTTGCCTCGATGAACAATGAACATCAGAGGAGGCACGAGGATATGTCCCTAGATGGCATATTTCTCCATACAAAGGAACTTTATGGAGAGCAATCTCGTATAGCAAGATACGAGACCTCTAAGAAATTGTTTCGAGCGAGGTTGGCTATCGGGTCATCGGTAGGTGAACATGTCCTACAGATGATTGGCTATATAGAAGAGCTCGCAGACCTTGGGACGACTTTGGATAATGAGCTCTATACAGACCTTGTTCTCCAGTCCCTTCCTCCCACCTACGCCCAGTTTATCCTCAACTTCAATCTTCAAGGAAAAGAAGTTGAACTTGCGGAACTCCTGAACATGTTAAGGAGTGCGGAGGGCACCTTGCAGAAGGCAAGGGAAACACCCGCTATGTTTGTTGGCGGTTCATCTTCTTCCGGGTCCAAGGCTAGGGCCAAAGGAAGGAAGAAGAAGGCCGCACCCAGACCTAGAGGAGGTGTTAGTAAGGTGGGAGGGAAGGGAAAGAAAAAGAAAGCAGTACCGATAGTTGGCCAGGATGAGTGCTTCCATTGTCACAGGAAAGGGCACTGGAAGAAGGATTGCAAGGCGTGGAACGCCAAGAACCAGGAACCGAAGCAAGCTGTGGCTTCGACTTCAGGTGTGTTTGTAATTGAGAATTGTCTGTCGATCAACTCTACTTCCTGGGTATTGGATACCGGATCAGGATCTCATATTTGCAATTCATTGCAGGCACTGAGAAACCGTAGAGTGCTGAAGGAAGGTGATATGAATCTCAGGGTTGCTAACGGAGCTAGCGTGGGAGCTGCGTCCGTCGGGGATTATCACCTAGGATTGACGAGTGGACACATTTTGGTTTTACATAACTGTTATTTTGTACCCAGCTTAACGTGTAATATCATATCAGTTTCCTTGTTATCAAATAAAGGTTATGATTTCACGTTTGTAAGAGATGTTGTCAACATCCACCTTAATCATGGTTTGATTGGGTCCGGTACTCTAAATAACGGCATATATGTTTTAAACCAACTCCAAATTTTCAACGTCCAAAACACACTAAAAAGAAAGTCTCCAGATTTGAATAAAGCTTTCTTATGGCATTGTAGACTGGGTCACATCAATGAGAGAAGGTTGACTAAGTTGCATAGAGAAGGATATTTAGACTCGTTCGAATATCAATCTTATGACACTTGTCAATCTTGTCTCAAAGGAAAGATGACAAAGACTCCATTTACTGGACAAGGAGTAAGAGCGAGCGAGCTCTTAGGACTCATACACAGCGATGTATGTGGTCCAATGTCTACACATGCGAGAGGTGGTTTTTCCTATTTCATTACTTTCACGGATGATTACTCAAGATACGGATTCATTTATCTGATAAAACATAAATCCGAGGCTTTTGAGAAATTCCAAGAGTATAAGAATGAAGTAGAAAACCAAACCGGCAAAAGTATAAAGACACTTAGATCTGATCGAGGTGGAGAATACTTGAGTGCCGAGTTCCTAGGTTACCTAAAAGAGAAAGGAATTCTCTCTTAGCTTACTCCTCCGTACACTCCACAGCATAATGGTGTATCGGAGAGACGGAATCGAACCCTATTGGATATGGTACGATCCATGATGAGTAATGCTGAGTTACCGCGATCTTTCTGGGGTTATGCGCTAGAATCAGCGGCATATCTTTTGAACATGGTTCCTACCAAGACTGTGCCTACCACACCATATCAGATGTGGAGTGGGAAGAAACCCTATCTTCAGTATCTAAAGATTTGGGGATGTCCAGCTTTTGTTAAGAAGCAGCATGTGGACAAGCTCGAGGCACGATCAGTAAAATGTCAGTTTGTGGGATATCCAAAGAACTCCAAGGGATATCTATTCTATTACGCAGAGGAACAAAAGGTGTTTGTTTCTCGTAATGCCCATTTTCTAGAATATCAGTTTTTAGAAAAGGAAATAAGTGGGAGCGAAATAGAACTGGAAGAAATTCCAGAACCACAAACTGCTACTGAAAGTTTGGTAGAACCAGAGGTTCAAGAAGAACAGAACATTCCCGCACCCCTCCGCAGGAGTAGTAGGCCGTCTCATCCACCTGAGAGATACTACGGTTTTCTCATTGACGGGGATAGAGAGGATTGCATCATAGATGATGATGAACCTACTGACTTCCAGCAGGCCATCCAGAGCGGCGACTCGGTACGATGGCTAGATGCAATGCGAACCGAAATGGAGTCCATGTACACCAACAAAGTATGGACTTTGGACTTTGCTCCAGATGGGGTAAAACCCATAGGATGCAAATGGATCTTCAAGAAAAAGATTGGTGTAGATGGACAGGTGGAAACCTATAAGGCTAGACTTGTTGGAAAGGGTTTTCGTCAAAGACCTGGTTTGGACTATGACGATACTTTTTCTCCAGTGGCTATGCTCAAATCCATTCGGGTCCTTCTTGCTATTGCTGCCTTCCATGATTATGAAATCTGGCAGATGGACGTAAAGACGGCTTTTCTGAATGGAAATTTAGAAGAGAGCGTCTATATGGATCAGCCAGAGGGTTTCAATCAGAGTGGGAGCAGCGGGAAAGTATGCAAGCTGCTTAAGTCTATTTATGGACTAAAGCAGGCATCGCGGAGTTGGAACATCTGTTTTGATGAGACAGTCAAAGAATATGACTTTATCAAAAATCCAGATGAACCGTGCATATATAGTAAAGTTGTGGCCAGAAGTGTCGTATTCCTCGTCTTGTACGTGGATGACATTCTATTGATAGGAAATGACATTCCTATGCTACAATCTGTCAAAGGATTCTTGTCACACAGGTTCTCCATGAAAGACCTGGGTGATGCCTCTTACATTCTGGCGATCCGGATCTATCGTGATAGATCCAAGAGGATGTTGGGACTTTCGCAGTCCAGGTATATCGACACTATACTGAAAAGATTCAGTATGGAAGATTCTAAGCGCGGTAATCTACCGGCTTGTCACGGAATCACCCTCTCCAAAGAGATGTCTCCCAAGACTGATTTGGAAAGGGAACGCATGTCAATTATACCCTACGCTTCTGCGGTAGGCTCTATAATGTATGCGATGTTGTGTACCAGACCAGATGTAGCTTACGCACTGAGCGTGGTAAGCCGGTATCAGTCAGACCCAGGGGAGAAACACTGGATAGCAGTAAAGAACATTCTCAAGTACCTGAGGAGGACTAAGGAGATGTTCTTGGTTTACGGCGGAAAAGACCTCAGGTTGGAGGCCTTTGCTGATTCCGGCTTCCAGAGTGATAAGGACGATTCCAAGTCCATGTCGGGTTATGTCTTTACCCTCAATGGAGGGGCGGTGTGCTGGAAGAGCTCCAAGCAGGACACCGTTGCTGACTCGACGATGGAAGCGGAGTATATAGCTGCTTGCGATGCCGCAAAAGAAGCAGTCTGGATGAAGAAGTTCCTAACAGAACTTCAGGTTGTTCCTACCATAGTTGATCCAATACCTCTGTATTGCGACAACAACGGAGCTATAGCTTTAGCGAAGGAACCAAGGTCCCATCAGAAGTCCAGACACATCTTGAGGCGGTATCACCTGATCAGGGAGATCATTGATCGTCAGGAGATCGAGGTTCGGAGAGTTGCTTCAGAAGAGAACATTGCTGATCCATTCACGAAGGCCCTTCCTCAGATTCAGTTCGAGAGGCTACTCGAGATCATTGGTCTACGATATGCCAGTACATGGCCCTAGTGCAAGTGGGAGATTGTTAGTGTTTATGCCCTAGAAGGCCATTACTGTATCATACTAGCTTGTATATTACTTAATGGAAGCTTGGGATATTCACATGTATATAACAGTCTTGCTAAACATGGTAGTATGCTACTTGGTTTTTCTATCTTAATATGTGAGTGTACGTATTGATAGAGCTCTTAGGATCTTGCTTGTCTACCAGCGTTGTGATGGCAGTCACACTAGTGGGGGCTGGGTAGTCTACAAGCACATCCTTATTCAGGTCCCTGGTCGTTGGATTATCGAGACAGAGCATCGATACTCCGGAGTAGACTGGTGTGTACGTTTCTCATCCCAGTTGGGGAGATGGTCTGTCCCACAGCCGTCAGTACGTCGTACTGGAGATAGTATGCAGGTGCTCGTTAGGTTACGGGTACACCGGACAGGACTCACAGGGAACTGTTGGTTGGTTTGATACCAGTCGTCAGTGAACAGTTCCCAGGTGACATGAGTACAGCGTAGTCCGCGGACTTGACACTGCTACTTCGCCTCGAGTGTGTCCCACTGTTCTTAGATTGCTACCCTACCACGGCTCAAAGGAGTCGTGCAAACAGGTAGCAGTTGGGTGCAGTCCCGAGCACTTGGAGGCAGTGGCGGTTAGAAAGGATTCGTCCCTCCCGATATTGGGAGTAGATATCGTGCTGTATCAGAGAGCCATTACGCAAAGTCCCTGGCCAGGGCAAGCGAGATTTGCTGGTAGGTTCCAGTAGTTTCTCAGGGTGTAATGGGCTTCACTCCGACACGGCTTATACCGCTATTAGGGGACTGACGCTTGCCGCCCCCCTAGGCCCGATATGCGATAGTCTTGGACGAACGGACCGGACTGTATGGAGATTGTCACATCAGACTCAGTAGGAGTTCGGATGGGTTTTCTCATCGGCCTTCTTATCGACAACTACCTGGGGACCGTTACGTACAGCTAGTGCCGCTTGCGGTCTGTGGTTAAACCCACTGCCAGCGTAGTAGTCGAGTCTCTAGAGTCCCACACAGAGAGTTTCCTACTCCAGGCGAAACGATATAGAGGTTGCATGGTTTTGCGACAAAGGGTTCGGACGCATACGTGCGTTTACGCACGTACGACTTTCGGACAGTTTTTACCAGTCGGCTTTGGTTTAAGCCAGTTACTGGTATCCGGTTATTGGATTTTTACAGTCTAAAGTTTTTCCGTATTTTTGCGGATTGGAGGGGCGTTCTCGTAATTGTACGAGAAGCTTCTAGAAGATGTGACTAAGGAGGTTACTTTGGATGAGATTGTGAGTCATGAGGTGATTCATCATTATCATTAATTGCACCATAAATGATAATGACACATGCTTAATGAATCACCATTAGATATTTGTGAAGCATGCTTATTCATCACTCATTTTCTTTTGTTGATAAATGAGAATGCTTCATAATATATTATGATACACTCTCTCTCTTCTCATTATCTTATCTCATATTCTCTCTCCTCAAGCTCTCATCTTCAAACCCTAATCCTTACACCTCATGAGTTGAGATCAAAGGATTAGTTAGACTAAACAATCCATAACCATCACTCTATCTCATCCTAACTTCTTTGATTAGCAATCCAAGAAGGTTAGTTGCCTCAAGTTTAGAGGTTTAGCTTGGAGTTTTGCTCTCGGGTGGATCGTCTACTACCTAGAGAAGGCCGAGGAGAACAAGGAGATCGTAAAGACGAAGGACTAGTTTCGATAGGTATAATCCCTAATCACAAGTGATAAGAAAATCATTGTGTACGGTTATTTATAGTTTAGCTTCGATTCAAACGGTTAGTCGATGTTCGTTCTTTAAACTTGATCGTTTTTGAAAATTCCGCCTCCCCACAAGTACTGGGGTGTACTACATCGACTTACACTGAGTCCACCGTTACAAGGTTCAGAGAATTTTGGTCGATTCAGGGAGCTCGGAGGATATCCTGTTCCATGACTGTTTCCAGCGTATGGGGCTAGGACCTTCCTGGCTGAGGGGATGGTCACCTTCCCATGTCCTCTCTGGGTTCACAAACCACTCCTTCCTGGCTGAGGGGATGGCCACCCTCCTTCTCAACATTGAAGAAGCAGGCAATACGCAAACTATACTGGTGAACTTCCTCATCGCTAAGGTACCTTCATCCTATAACATTCTTCTGGGATGTCCTACCTTAAACGCCCTCCGGGCTCAGATCTCGACTTATTACATTGCGATCAAATTTCCTTTGGATCAAGAGGGATAGGCCAGACTTATGGGAACCAGCAGAATGCCAAGATTTTCCTCACTTCGACATCCCCCGCCGGAGAGCAGGACAGCGATTCTGAGGACACGCATGACTTCTAAGGGACTTTAGATAC
Source organism: Agapanthus africanus (assembly GCA_030015575.1). Taxonomy (NCBI): domain Eukaryota; kingdom Viridiplantae; phylum Streptophyta; class Magnoliopsida; order Asparagales; family Amaryllidaceae; genus Agapanthus; species Agapanthus africanus. The sequence goes on from JASDDO010000031.1 coordinate 505,760,472, forward strand.
ATGCGACGACCAAAGGGAGGTTAGAGGGGCCGTGATGGAAGAATTGACGGAAGTCCCCCTCTCAGAAGGGGTCGATGGTCGGACAGTCCAGATCGGCTCTCTCTTGACAGGGGATCGCCGTGAAGACCTGATCTGGTTCCTCCGAGATAACTCAGACGTATTCGCTTGGGCACCGACGGACATGCCTGGAATTGACCCTAGAGTGATCTCCTACAAGCTCGGGGTCGACCTGAAAGCAAAGCCCGTCTGACAAAAGAAGGGAAGCTTTGTGCCGGCCAAGCAAAAGGATATAGAAGACGAGGTGGATCGACTGCTTGCCGCCAACTTCATCAGAAACCTAGACTACTTTGGCTGGCGAACGTGGTCATGATCAAGAAGGCAAACGGGAAATGGCTCATGTGTGTCGATTTCACGGATTTGAATAAGGCATGTCCCAAAGACAACTATCCACTTCCTCGGATAGACCGGCTGGTAGACAGTTCGGCCGTCCACGAATTATTGAGCTTCATGGACGCCTTCTCCGGTTACAATCAGATCAGGAAGAACTCGGCCGACGAAAAACTTACCGCCTTCACCACTGATCGGAGGGTATACTGCTACAAAGTGATACCCTTCGGACTCAAGAACGCCGGGGCCACATATTAGCACCTGGTCAATAAGCGGTTCAAACCTCAGATTGGCAGAAATATGGAAGTCTACGTCGACGACATGTTCATAAAATCCATCTCGTCAGCTGGGCACACTAAAGACCTCGGCGAGACATTCGACGTCCTGCGCAAGTACAAAATGAAGCTGAATCCAGCTATGTGCGCGTTCGGAGCCACCAGTGGGAAGTTCCTCGGGTTCATGGTAACCCACCAAGGAATCGAAGCAAACCATGGAAAGATCAGCGCCATCCTCAACATGGCAACGCCCAAGAGCATTGTCGACATCAAGCGACTCATGGGAAAGGTCGCTGCCCTGAGTCACTTTATGTCCAGATCCGGGGAGAAGTGCCTCTCGTTTTTCAAGGACTTAAGGAAAATTCCTAAGTTCAAATGGTCTGAGGAGTGACAGAACGCTTTCAAACAACTCAAGACGTATCTAGCGACCCCATCGCTATTCACCCGACCCGTCGAGGGTGACGAACTATTGCTATATCTGGCCATCTCCGACCAAGCTGTAGGCTCAGTGCTTGTCAGAGAATGCGAAGGCATACAGAAGCCAGTCTATTACATGTGCCATGTTTTCAAGGATGCAAAAACGAGATACCTGGCCATAAAGAAAATAGTACTGGCACCTGTCGTCGCCCCCAGGAAACTTTGGCACTATTTTCAAGCGCACACGATTCTCGTCTTCACCGAGCGACCTTTAGGGTCGATTCTCGCCTCCCTCGAGTCATCAGGACGTCTGGAGAAATGGAGGTGGGAACTGTCCCAATTCGATATCAAATACCGCCCCCGACAAGCCATCAAAGCACAGGTCTTGGCGGATTTTGTTGTCGAATGCACCATCCCCACTAAAGAAGAAACGCCAACATTGGGCCCCGAACTATGTCCCTTGGTCGAGGAGGTGCCTGACCCCATCCCTGATTGGGTGCTCTATATGGACGGATCCTCTATCGAGGAGGGGAGCGGAGCTGGCCTGATCATCCGCGGCCCGGACGAAGCAGAAATGGAATACTCAAAGCTCGGGTTCAGAGCGTCAAACAACGCCGCGGAATACGAGGCCTTATTGGCAGGACTACGAATCGCCTCCGGGGTAGGACTGAAGACCATCAGAGTTCGTAGCGACTCCGCACTGGTCGTCGGCCAAGTAACCGGACGTTTCGAAACTCGGTAACCGCTCATGATAAAATATCTGGCCAAGGTAAAAAGGCTTCGGAAAAATTTCGACGAAATCCAAGTGGAGCAGATCCCCAGGAACTTGAACACCCGGGCCGACGCTTTGAGCAAGCTCGCTTCTTCTTATTCGGCCACCCGTAAAATAAATGTCCTCTTCAAAGTCTTGCCACGACCCAGCGTGGAAGAGGGAGAGGCGACGCTCCAGATCTACAAAACCCAGGAAGAAGGCCAAGATTGAAGGAAGCCCCTCATGGAGTTCCCAAAAGACGGTGAGCTCCCTGAAGACCGAGAAGAAGCTCGCCGGCTACGGGCTAAAGCACGCCATTTCGTCTGGAGCAACGGAAACCTGTACAAGAAGTCATATATTCAGCCTTTGCTCCGATGCATCGACCCCCGCGAGGCTGACTACGTTCTGCAAGAAATACATGAAGGGGTTGAGGGAGCGCATCAAGGAGCCCGCACGTTGGTCCAGAAGACGCTGCTCCAAGGGTACTATTGGCTGAAATTACACTGGGACACCGAGAATCTATTCAGAAGATGCAAGAACTGCCAACTCTTCGGCAGCATACCTCGTCTTCTCGCCACCGAACTAACACTACTCAACTCCCCTTGGCCGTTTGCACAACGGGGGATGGATATGGTCGGCAACTCCCCACCGGCACGGGCGGACACGGATACATCCTCGTCGCCGTGGACTACTTCACAAAATGGATAGATGCCATACCCATCAGGAAACCGGAGGCCGCCTCTACGATAAAATTCCTGCAAAACAACATAATTTCTCGATTCAGAATCCCGAGGTGCATAGTTACCGACCATGGGACCAACTTCGAAAATGATAAAGTCAAAGAGTTTTGCAGCGACTACCACATACTGATGAAATTTGCCGTGGTTGCACATTCTCAATGCAACGGGCAGGTCAAGATAGCTAACCGAGGCGTCATCCGCGGTCTCAGAGTCCATTTGGAAAGAAGGAAAGGCGGCTGGGTCGAGGAACTGCCACGGGTGCTATGGGCATTACAAACATCAAAGAAGACACCCACGGGAGAAAACCCATTCAGCCTCTGCTACGGTATCGAGGCAATGGTCCCCATGGAAAATGGACTGCTCAGTTACAAGATAGAACATTTTGACGATGAAGCCAACACCTCGGAGTTCGGAAGCAACTTGGACATCTTATTGAAAAAACGGGATCGAGCACAAATCAGAGCGGCTGCCTACTAGCATCAAACCGTACGCTACTACAATACCCGAGTTAGACATCGGGCGTTCAAGACGGGAGACTTGGTCTTACGAAGAAAAGAGTTCGTAGACCAAGAGAGACCGCATAAGTTCTTCCCGAAGTGGGACGGACCATTCCTCATGACGGAAGTATTGTCCGGTGGAGCCTACCGTCTGCAAGACGCTGGGGGGAATAATTTTCCTCGACCCTATAATGCCGAAAAGCTTAAATTATATAAATAAACATGTACCGTCTTTCAAAATAATGTAATTCCTTTTTGCATTTAACTAAGTCTTTCGGGCTAGGTCCTCTCGCGGAGAGGACTTTGTATACCCCCGCAGGGCTCTAGCCCTTTGTTTCTTTTCTCGGTTCCAAGACTCTGAAGTTTTTTAAGAAAACATAATATATATATCAAGGAGAGGAAAAGAGATGGTACACTGCAATCAAAGAAAAATTTATTTATTTAAGAGGTATTAAGGGCTCCCCAGCCTTACAACAATTACAATAAAGAAGGGCGGGAGTTAAGGAAACATTGTCGGTGATACACCGAAGAAAGCTCATCCAGCTGATCCTAAGCAGCTTTGACCCTCTCCCTCCGGCGGTGCTCGCAGACCTTAGAAGCCACGGACTCCCCGGGATGCTCCTCCGCCTAGCAGGATGCGACAACCAACCTTTGATGAAAACTCTCAAGCAGAAGGTCCACGGAGCGGCCTCGCCTGCTCTTCGAGATCAGACCAAGCCCATGGACCGTGTGCATTTTGTCGAATGCCTCGTCCATCAACTGCGGAGACAGCGCAAACCCGGGGAAGTCCTCCATATCGCGTAAATCAGCACCTGAAGCAGAGGAGATCGCCGGGAAAGTAAGCGTCCATAGTGGCCCTCCAGGCGGAATATCACTGCCTCGTACGTCTCCTCGAAACGATCAAGGTTATAAAAATATACGTCATCACGAGAAACGATCTCTCTGATGGTATACACGCAGCCGGTCATCTTCGGAAACACAAGTCTAGGAAGAAACCAATATGCCTTCGGTATTTATAGCCTCAACGAAAATCTTCTAACAGCCGAGATTTCCTCGCACAACGACGTAAATTATGGAATATCGCATTTTCCCGATATGGCGCTGCCTCGTGTCACCCGCGACGGTCACCATTCCTGCCCTTTACGAGTCAAGGGAGGTTGAACGACGCTTCAAGAAGACACTAGAGAGTTAACAAAGCCCTCCTCTTGAGGCCACCGAGTAGTTTCCTGCTCGGTCCATCCGCAGTAGATAACTTTCTACCTAACGACGATGTGGATCTAAAAGCCCTCCTCACGATGCCACCGAGTAGTTTCCTGCTCGGTCCATCCGCAGCGGGTAGCTTCCTGCCCAACAATGCTATGGATCAAAAGCCCTCCTCACGAAGCCACCGAGTAGTTTCCTGCTCGGTCCATCCGCAGTGGGTAGCTTCCTGCCCAACAACGGTGTGGATCAAAAGCCCTCCTCATGAGACCACCGAGTAGTTTCCTTCTCGGTCCATCCGCAACGGGTAGCTTCCTACCCAATGACGTTGTTGATCTAAAAGCCCTTCTCATGAGGCCACCGAGTAGTTTCCTGCTCGGTCCATCCGCAGCGGGTAGCTTCCTGCCCAACAACGCTGTGGATCAAAAGCCTTCCTCACGAGGCCACCGAGTAGTTTCCTGCTCGGTCCATCCGCAGTGGGTAACTTCCTGCCCAACAACACCGTGGATCAAAAGCCATCCTCACGAGGCCACCGAGTAGTTTCCTGTTCGGTCCATCCGCGGCGGGTGGCTTTCTACCCAATGACGCTATGGATCTAAAAGCCCTCCTTATGAGGCCACCGAGTAGTTTCCTGCTCGGTCCATCCGCAGCGGGTAGCTTCCTTCCTAACCACACTATGGATACAAAGCCCTCCTTACGAGTCCACCGAGTAGTTTCCTGCTCGGTCCACCCGCAGCAGGTAGCTTCCTGCCCAACAATGCTGTAGATCCAAAGCCCTCAACACAAGGCCACCGAGTAGCTTCCTGCTCGGTCCATCTGCGGTGGATAGCTTTCTACCGAACAATGCTGTGGATCTAAAGCTCTCACCATGAGGCAGCCGGGAGGAATCGAGTGACGCCGACCTTCCCACACTTGGATATCGATCGGTTCATACTCGATGCGCGATCGCCACTTCGACTCCTGAGAAAGGGAGGATACCGACCTTCCTACACTTGGCTATCAATCGAATCATACTCGATGCGCGATAGCCACCTTGACTCCGATAAAAGGGAGGATACCGACTTTCCTACACTTGGCTACTGCGCCTACAAATACTTGCAGAAAGGGTGGACACCGGCCTTACACTAGTAAGATAAAGAGACTTACGAGCTAAAAATACTTGCAAGATAAAGAGACTTACGAGCTAAAAATATATGCAAAATAAAGATTTGAATAACGAAAAGTATACGAGCTAAAACACTTGCAGATTGATCAGATATCTGAGCGAAGAGAAAGGTACACTTTATTCATGATCAAAATTATGTACAAAGGTATTGTGGGCTGCTCAGTCTTACAAAAATGCCCGGAGGCTTACAAAAATCCTAAAAAGAAAAAAAATAAGGGAGAAGGAGGAATAGCTCAGGCCGCCCGCTCGGCCGGGATCTCTCCCTGCTTGACGCCATCGCCGAGGACCAAAACGGCAACCTCAAGCTCGGCTCTTCCACCAACAGCCTTGCTTCCTGCAGCCGGCTTTGCGCCTCCCCCTGCGGCGCTTTCTCGGCGAGAGGGAACCTAGCGCGGAGCTTGCCATCCGCAAACTCCGGCATTGATTCCTTGACGGCATCGAGGGCTTTGTGCCACCTGATGGCCGCGGATTCGGCGAGATCAAGATAAAATTGATCGGACGCTTTATATTCTTCCACGGCCTTCGCCTCCCGGCTCTCAGCAAGCTTCGACATCCGACTTTCAGCTAGCTGCGCCGCCTCTAAAGCCGCCCGAGCATCCTTCTTGAAGGCGTCCCTTGACCTTTTCATGGAGTTGTAAAGGCCGTTTGTCTCCTCCATCTTGGTTTGAATAGCCCGGTTGGATTCGGTGAGAAGATGGTGGGACTTCTTCAGCTTGGAGTTCGTTAGCCTCTCGGCGACCAATCTCGAGTCAAAAATGGCCGCCTTCTCCTCCGCCTGCTACAGTTGGAGGCGAAGTTCCTCCTCCCGCGAGAAAGATTCTCCCGCTTTCTTCATGGCCGGGGCTATCTTCTCGGACTCTATGGCAACGAGGAGAGCGCGGTGATGAAGGACCTGAAGAAGACAGCAAACATGTTAGCAAACTTAAACCGAGGAAATATAACTTAAGAAATTTTTAAGGAAAGGCTAGATACCGACCTAAATGGCCTTATGCGCTATTGAAGCCACCTGGGCCTTCATGGTTCCCCGGTGAATCTTTGTCCCGGCTGTCGCCTCCATGTCCGCCAGCAAGCCGCCGGCCACGGATAACCCTGAGGGCACCTTAATGCAGAAATTGCCCTCCTGCACTAGAATCCCGGTAGGGGGCAGTCAAGAGACCACCCGCTTCATTCTCTTGAGGGGGACTTCGGCAGCCTCCTCCCCCTCCTCCCTCGCCTGGGGCGTCGGGTCCCGCACGTGCTTCTGACCCCCCCAACAGCGCTCCTCCCGGACTGGAGGTGCTGCGGAAGGTTTGGCTGGAGGTGTTTGCCTCGGGGCCAAGCTCGGACCGGGGCGGGATGAGCTTGCGCCCCCGGCCTTCTTTCCTTGGGCCTTCGCGGCCATGGCTGCCATGATTTTTGATTAGTCCATGAACTCTGCAAAAAAAAAACAAAAACAGAACACACAAACAAAAGGGGGTTGGTGACACTGGAGTGGCAAAGAAAATTTAGCAAAGTCTAAACAGATCGTCGAAAGCCCTAACTTACCCAGGAAACGCGCAGGGCTGAGCCCATCCCAACTCAGTACCTGCCCGAAAAGCAGGACGTCGGCCCGCTGGATCGGTTCCCACTGGGACACCACCCTCGCCTAGGGGGAGGTCGACTTGTCACGACCCGGAAAAGGCACATGACTAACACTTGAATCATGTAAAGTCTATAGGACCACATCTAGTTCAAGTAAGCCAAAAGCCCATAAATCTAAACCTTTTAGCGAAAATAGTAGAGGTGAAGTTTTGAAATAAGGTTTAATGCAATCAGATTCCTTCTTTAAATACATAGGTAATATAATATGAAAACAATGTTTTGTAGCTATTTGAAAACATTTTTCATTATTGAAAATTTCAGCAGCACCTCCTTTGTATATTTAAACCCGAAAAGGGTACACGCAATAAATATAGGCACCTCCAAGCGGGAGCTAGCTCTTTGCCAATTGGCGGAAAAAACCACGTAAGTAATATAAATATACAACGCTGAAGGCGATGATCAAAACACAGAAGTAAATCAAGAACTAATCATCATCAAGAAAACCAGAAACAATAAAAATACATGAGCGTGACTCTAAGCCGAAAGAATATACAACTGTGGTTTTCTAAGTCTACTAAATATACAAGTCTGGTTGATGGAGCTTTAACTAGATACAACTGAAATAAAATACACAAGTATATAATAGTGGTCACGATGCAATGTGCCCTACCTACCAATGCAATCACCCTGAAGGAAGTGATGTGTCAGCAAACCGCAACGGAACCTATACGGCAAAATCTGCAAGAAACTATGGCACAATGGGGGTGAGTTGCCAACTCGTGAGTAGAAAACATCAGCGAGTAGAAACCGAATATATGACCATCTCTTAGGTCATACCGGACAATATAATAATAATAGTAACACGACAACATTGAGTAACAGTAGTGGTAATAAGATAGACATATGTGTAAAGTCAGATACTCGTGTCCGTGTCATAAAGTGGTAACAGACATATGTAAATATATGCATGAATGTAAATGCATAAACAAATGTGTGCACAGCAATGACACACTAAATCAAGATAAAGCCTGAGTGCCATCGACACTCGAAAATATCATGAAATTCGTATCCATCTGTAATACAATATCCCCATATATCTCGGGTGCCGTATCCTCAGAACGGCCCTCAAATCCATCTCATGACTCCGTCAGTGTCCTCCGGATAACCGCCGGGTCCAACATAATCACCGGTCGGTAGCGCTCTCCTGCCGGGCTTAACGTCTCGCTATATGATCCTCTTGTCCCGGGGTACCGCACCGGGTCCACCATGTACCCGTAGACGACGTCTCTCTCCTCGAATCGGGTATGTGTACACACGTGGCTCAAGAACCGAGAAAACTCATGGTGGACACCACACATATCATATCACGAGAAAACCGCAATTTCTATTTTGAAATAATAATAGATTTATAAAATTCCTTTGCAGTTTTCCCCAAATCCCAAAAATCTCATGAAAATCAAAATCTCAAATTCATGAGCTAATAAGGGACAATGAATATCGGCATAAAGTCCAACTACAGTATAAAATCAGAATGTAAGTAAACAATGCATGTGGCATCTAAATACAAAACGCAATGTTAAAACTAGTGTATGATATCAAAAAGGCTACTTAGCTACTACAATCAGTGTATACAAAGTAATAACGGTGCCTACAGTGTGCGTGCCATGACAATTACCGATGATGATGTGTGTGAGCCGGCAAACAAGTGTACGTGGATCATAGCATTATCGGTAATGGTGCTGGTGTCCTAACAGACGAGATCATAACAGAAAGTAATCAGCAATGCAATAATAAGGTATATAAAACTATATACGAGCCATACCGTTTATCGTGTTTAAATAGCACAAATCGTTGTTTTTAGAAAATTAAGGACTACGATATTTTGAGAAAAGAGATGTCTTTTGAAAATCCGAAGCTTCCCTCGTATTATTCTTTGAAAAATCCTACGATTCGTCGGTTTTGAAAATAGGTATGACTCGAGCCTAAGTTAACCTATATCTACGCAACTAAAGACTAAACTAAGAACCCAGTCGAAGGTGATAAGAAATTTATAATCTTCCGAGTCGATATATCTAATAGTCGGCGATGCAGCCTCATATCATCACGTATGGTAATAATACATCGTACGACATTCTCGAGTCAAGAGTGCGGATCAATTATCATATACGTCTCGTACGGTAAAATCCATCGTACGGCATCCCCAAAATCGAGGGTACGGGTCACATATCATATATAAATCATCATTCGTACGGTATCAATCATCGTACTATATCAATATAAAAATCAGTGGTACGGATCTAACGTCTCGTACAATCTATTATTTCATCAAGTTACATGTTATCTCATGTTTGAAAATATATCGCCCAACGATATTTTATTATATCATACCATATACGGTGTCCTCGACTCAATCATATATCATATACTCACGGCATCATGCCCGATCATATTGACTCATATCAATATAATATATACTATCCTCATCTCTCTCTCACACACACACACACACACACACACACACACATATGAGAATAATGGAGGAAAGATGCCATAGGAGGGAATTTCCTCCTATGGCGTCGAAAAAATACAATCTCCATCGTGTTTTCCGACGATTGGCACCCATCATCTTCATCGTTATCATCTAAGATATGGGTACACCAAATTTCATGTGATTCTACAACTTTTTTACCATTGAATTAGTAGGTTCAAAATTAACGGTTTACCGACAATAAAACTTTTTACATTGCTAAATCAACGGTGAAAAAGTTGTAGAATCACATGAAATTTGGTATACCCATATCTTAGATGATAACGATGAAGATAATGGGTGTCGATCGTCGGAAAACACGATGGAGATTGTATTTTTTTGACGGCATAGGAGGAAATTCCCTTCTATGGCCTCTTTCCTCCATTATTCTACACACACACACACACACACACACACACACACACACACACATACACACAAACATATACCAAGTGTATACGTGTGTGCGACTAAGTAAGCCGACGACTCATGATTATGGAGCTAAACTAAGAGTAAACTATCCTACAAGTACGCCAAATCAAATCTATAGTCTCCTAGTAACCCTATTTACTAGGTATCCAAGTCTCACATACACATATGTAATATATATAACCTATTCTACGGTTGCAGGGGTGCTATACGCCATCCACCCGACTTCCCCCGTAGATATACATCTACTCAACTGCCAAGTTCTCGCTTAGTCGAAGTCGATGTGCTTCATCATCTAGGAATTCCACGCGAAGGTACCTACAAATCAACACATATATCGCAACGTTATTAAAACCAAGTCCGAAAACCGATACGGCATACGAAGTGCTCATAGGTTAGAACCTATAGCTTACGCATGCAAGAACAACCAAATAACCCTTGTCGTAGACGTACAAACGTCCAACGACCAAATCTCATTAAGAATTTCATAAATCCAAGTTTCAAATATCGGAAAACATCGTTAAACCCAACTCAAAAGCTCACAGATTTTTCCACAGATAGATAGGGACAAAACTAACAATACAGTAGCTAGGTTATGAGGAGTATGAGCTACAGGAAAAACCCCAACACCAGAAGCCAAAATTTGGCCGACTAAACTGCTACAGTAACCGTCCCCGCCCCCCCCCCCAACCTTGGAATTTGGGTCTCGTTCTTCTGTGGTAGTCTTCTAGTGGTATAACTAGGTCAATGTGGTTGTTTTTTTTTCTTATAAACATACCAGGTTGCTCCAGAATCCATTTTGAGCATAAAAAATCACAGAAAACCGACACGGGGAAATTCTATGTTCGTGTATTCGGATCTATTCTCTGGTCCACCTCTAAGGTCATGTAAAATACTCACTACACCTCATTTACACTTTCAAGATCCAATAAATTCCTAAGCCTCTTCTTGGAATTTCCAAATATCACTAAACCACTCTAATTAGCTCCAAACTACACTAGAAAATAAGAAACACTAGAAACTTAACTAGAAGTTTAGAATTATACCTCATTTGGTAACTCAAGAATTTTCTTGAGTTGCTCAATGTCTTCAAAACCTGGACTTGATGCCTCCAAAGGGTTTGTAGTGAGGGTTGGAGTGTTTTTAGTGAAGGCGGCATAAGGTTTTGTCTAGCGTTTTGATGGTGTTTGAGGTGAAAGAGGAGGTGGAGAATGGGGAGATGAAGGAGGAGAGGAATATGTGAGAAGAAGAATGAAGAGGGTGAGTGAGCCATGGCAAAAGAACCCTTCTCTCTCTCTCTCTCTCCACCTTACCTAGCCCATACCTATATCTCAAAATATCTCTCATTTTCTTTTTCTTTTATCTAAATAGAAAACAAAAATCATATAAAGATGTAAAATGAAGCCATGGTTCATGGTATGGAATTGTTACAAGTTGTGCGCAACATGTTGTGTTGCATGCCAAGATGCACATAAACATGATTAATGCATAATTAGCGAATTATTAATCAAGTTTAGTATTAACTTATATACAATTAATTTATAAAGTGTCTAAATCACGTAAATTCTTTCAAAATCAATATTTATTATAAATTTCCAAATTTTTCCAAACTATCGGTATATATTTATACCATTTCATTTACAAACAATCTCCATACTTTTAAAATATCCATAATATTTATTATTTAATTATTTAAATTCCAAAAATAATATTTTTATTTTCCTGAAATGTTACAATCTTCCCCTTTAAATAAATTCGGTCCCCGAATTTAAATTTAAATCTCCCGAATGCTAAAACATTTTAGCAAAACCATAAGGTCGTCGGGGCTCCGAAATCATGAATATATAAAACTTAACATAGCGCAAAGCATGCACATAAAAATGAGTGTAAAACTCAAAATCGAAACTCCGTTAAGCGTCATGCCATTCTGGGAGTTAATGTGGAAACACTATTGTCAAAACTCATTACGAAAATCAAATATGATATAATCAAAACTATAACATGTATAGTACGCATCGTTGTGAAATCGTCAAACATCCAAATAGAAATGCATGCAAAATCTTTTCAAATCGACGTGCGATGCGTGTATCACGGCACAGTAGCAGACGTTCATCATAAGGGAAATATATATATATATATATATATATATATATATATATATATGTATGTATGTATGTGTGTGTGTGTGTAGCTTTTGTTTAACACATACGTCCTGCCTTTTGAAAATGATTTAGAAGGGTTTCCTTCGTAAGTTTCGTGTCTTCATGGACACGTAAGAAAATATTGAGACTATAGCTCTTTCTGAAAATCCCTTCCGTAAATATCGAAGGATGCAAAAATACTCAGGTACTGTCCTCAAAATAGTCCTGCTCAATTACTAACCATGTAGTATATATCATAAAAATATGATGTTGGAAATAAAATCAATCTCAATAAAGTATATAAAAATGCCACGTGCGTCTAGTGCGCACAGAAATCAAAATCAAGGCAGGTGCCACGAATTTGCACAGAAACAAAACTAAGTGCAACAGGTGTGCACGAAAACCCTTGTCATATGCAACGAGTGTGCACGACAACAATATCAGGTACATCTGATATGCACGTAGAATCTCAATTAAGTGCATCTGGTGTGCACAAAATCACATCAAGTACACTGAGTGTGCACAAGAATCTCAAGTGCACAGGTGCACGAAAACATAAATCCAGTGCTCTAGGGTGCACGAAAACAAATATCGAATCAAGTGCAACTGTGGTGCATATAAGAAATATCAATCATAAAATGAATCGTCGAAATACCGAGATCCAGAACAACGGAAACGTGATATCCGAATCACCAAATCGCAAATCATAAATACTGTCGTCGAAGTGCCCCTCTTTCAAAGTCGAAAGGTGTTGGTGCATCCAAGGCTTGCAGAGCAAGATATCTACTTGACTCCTGTTTATGGTCTGGCGCCTTCTGCTTTTAGGTCCTTGTTTCTCTCTACGGAAGACCAGTTATACACCCTCTCGGCTTGATATCCCGATTCGGGGTACTGACGGAAACAGTCCCATTCTGGCGCTTCTTTGAAGATCTCCTGACCAATTACATGGACACTAGTAACGTATCACGTCCATGATAGCAATCTCTGGCCTACTAAGTGTGCGTGATACTTAAGATCCTGGTCCAAGTCTTTTTGTGTAGTATTCCAGAAAGATTCTGTCGAGATCTCTCCCAAATCTCATTTCTTCAGGACTGCTCGGAAGTTTTCATTCTTTACTAAATCCATTTCTTGTTCCAGAACAGCTGCATCCTCTTCATGACTTTCTTCTGGAAGATATATTCGTATTCAATGCCTCTGCGTGCGTATCACATCTCTGGTATCAATGGAGTGGAACGTTATCTCGTCAAGATCTCGTACGAACCTCTTACTCCGCTTTTCTTTAATGTAGACCAATTTGGAATCACCTCTTCGTAGCTGTGTCGATTGCGCTACAAACGGCTGCACTCATATCTAGAGTATCTTTTCCGAAGCTACGAACTCAGTATCTCAAATATCCTGTAGTAGGTATCTGGCCAACTACATTCTCGGGAACTCGTCCAAATCATCGAAGTGATGCGCTTACGCTCGTCCTATCTCGATCGACTCACAACACGCCTGTATGAGGTCTTCTTCTAGCTGAAGTTAGTCAATTTGATAATCTCGTATCGGGATATTCAAATGAACAACATGTCCTAGTCCTTTATCCAAGAGTGACTAGCGATCCTCTATCATGTCCCCATGTATAACTCCTGCTGCATTAGCTTCAAGGGTCTGGGGAAATACTTGTCAAACTCAGCAACAGCTGGCTCGTCTGTTCGCACGGTAGACAATGCCTCAATCATATAGAGTAGACGTTACCTTAATAATCTTTGCAATCTTGCTGGCCTCTAGCAATGCCCCGGTCATCTGGTGTAGATCTCGAACGCTTGGTTCAACGAGAAAACATAGTAAAACGATATATCGAAACGCTTGTATCATTGGAATACATCCTGGTCAGTCCTCGTCCATGACGAGCTCGTGCTGACCGTATCTCTAGCCGCAGCTCTCTCTGCTCGTATAGCCAAGGTAATAGAAACCACGGTCTGATATTGATGAGGATAGATCATAGAAACGAATAGAAATACAATGCATAAGAAATGTACATCCTAAGACTTCTTAAGCGGAGTAGCGTATCGTAAGTATGCTGAGGAACATACACACGGTACGTCACTTTACTTAAGTCACTTACTCCATCAACTAAGGTCAATCTGCGCGACGAAAGTTCGGGTCTAATACCCCCTCGGCTAAGTCTAAGTTCCATAAGGTCAAGCCTAGGTTCCGAATATATATATACGCCTTAGACTCCACATAGTCAAACCTAGACTCGAATCAAGGTTAAACCTATAACACTCTAATACCAATTTTATCACGACCCGGAAAAGGCATGTGACTGGCACTTGAATCATGTGAAATCTATAGGACCCCAACTAGTTCAAGTAAGTCAAAAGCCCTGAAATCTAAACCTTTTATGGAAAATAGTGGAGATGAAGTTTTGAAATAAGGTTTAATGAAATCAGGTTCCTTCTTTAAATACATAGGTAATATAATATGAAAACAATGTTTTGTAACTATTTGAAAACATTTTTCGTCAATGAAAATTTCGGCAGCACCTCCTTTGTATATTTAAATCCGAAAAACGGTACAAGCAATAAATATAGGCATCCCCAAGCGGGAGGTAGCTCTTCGCCAATTGGCGGAAACAACCACGCAAGTAATATAAATATACAACGCCGAAGGCGAGGATCAAAACACAGAAGTAAATCAAGAACTAAGCATCATCAAGAAAACCAGAAACAATAAAAATACATGAGCGTGACTCTAAACCGAAAGAATATGCAACTGTGGTTTTCTAAGTCTACTAAATATACAAGTCTGGTTGATGGAGCTTTAACTAGATACAACTGAAATAAAATACATAAGTATATAATAGTGGTCATGATGCAATGTGCCCCACCTAACAATGCAATCACCCTGAAGGAAGTGATGTGCCAGCAAACCGCAACAGAACCTGTACGGCAAAATCTGCAAGAAACTATGGCACAACGGGGGTGAGTTGCCAACTCGTGAGTAGAAAATATCGGCGAGTAGAAACCGAATGTATGACCATCTCCTAGGTCATACAGTACAATATAATAATAATAGTAACACGACAACATTGAGTAACAGTAGAGGTAATAAGATAGACATATGTGTAAAGTCAGATACTCGTGTCCGTGTCATAAAGTGGTAACAGACATATGTAAATATATGCATGAATGTAAATGCATAAACGAATGTGTGCCCAGCAACGACACACTAAATCAAGATAAAGCCTGAGTACCCAGCATCGACACTCGAAAATATCATGAAAGTCGTATCCATCTGTAATACAATATCCCCATATATCTCGGGCGTCGTATCCTCAGAACTGCCCTCAAATCCATCTTAGGACTCCGTCAATATCCTCTGGATAACCGCCGGGTCCAACATAATCACCGGTCGGTAGCGCTCCCCTGCCGGGCTTAACGTCTCGCTATATGATCCTCTTGCCCCGGGGTACCGCACCGGATTTACCATGTACTCGCAGACGACGTCTCTTTCCTCGAATCGGGTATGTGTACACACGTGGCTCAAGAACTGAGAAAACTCATGGTGGACGCCATACATATCATATCATGAGAAAACCGCAATTTCTATTTTGAAATGATAATTGGTTTATAAAATTCCTTTGCAGTTTTCCCCAAATCCCAAAAATCTCATGAAAATCGAAATCTCAAAATCATGAGCTAATAAGCGACAATGAATATCGGCATAAAGTCTAACCGCAGTATAAAATCAGAATGTAGGTAAACAATGCATGTGGCATCTAAATACAAAATGCAATGTTAAAATTAGCGTTTGATATCAGAAATGCTATTTAGCTACAACAATCAGTGTATACAAGGTAATAACGGCGCCTACAGTGTGCGTGCCATTGTAATCACCGATGATGATGTGTGTGAGCCGGCAAACAAGTGTACGTAGAACATACGCATCATCGGTAATGGTACTGGTGTCCTAACAGATGAGATCATACAGAAAGTAAATAACAATGCAACAATAAGGTATATAAAATTATATACGAGCCATACCGTTTATCGTGTTTAAATAGCACGAATCATTATTTATAGAAAAGTAGGGACTATGGTGTTTTGAGAAAAGAGATGTCTTTTGAAAATCCGCAGCTTCCCTCGTATTATTCTTTGAAAAAGCCTACGATTCATCGGTTTTGAAAATAAGTATGACTCGAACCTAAGTTAACCTATATCTACGCAACTAAAGACTAAACTAAGAACCTAGTCGAAGGTGATAAGAAATCTATAATATTTCGAGTCGATATATCTAATAGTCAGCGATCCAGCCTCATATCATCACGTATGGTAATAATACATCGTACGAAATTCTCGAGTCAAGAGTGCTGATCAATCATCATATACGTCTCGTACGGTTAAATCCATCATACGGCATCCCCAAAATCGAGGGTACGGGGCACATATCATATATAAATCATCATTCGTACGGTATCGATCATCGTACTATATCAATATCAAAATCAGTGGTACGGATCTAACGTCTCGTACAATCTATTATTTCATCAAGTCACATGTTATCGCCTGTTTGAAAACATATCGCCCAACGATCCTTTATTATATCATATCATATACGGTGACCTCGACTCAATCACATATCATATACTCACGGCATCATGCCCGATCATATCGACTCATATCAATATAACATATACTATCATCATCTCACGTGTATATGTATACATATACGCGCGCGCGCGCACAAACACATACACACACACATACACACAAACATATACTAAGTGTATGTGTGTGTGCGACTAAGTAAGCCGGCGACTTATGACTATGGAGCTAAACCAAGAGTAAACTATCCTACAAGTATGCCAAATCTAATCTATAGTCTCTTAGTAACCCTATTTACTTGGTGTCCAATTCTCACATACACATATATAATATATATATATAACCTATTCAACGGTTGCGGGGGGTGCTATATGCCATCCACCCGACTTCCCCCGTAGATATAAATCTACTCACCTGCCAAGTCCCCGTTTAGTCAAAGTCGATGTGCTTCGTCGTCTCGGAATTCCACGCGAAGGTACTTACAAATCAACACATATATCGCAACGTTATTAAAACAAAGTCCGAAAACCGATACGGCATACGGAGTGCTCATAGGTTAGAACCTATAGCTTACACATACAAGAACAACTAAATAACCCTCGTCGTTGACGTACAAACGTCCAACGACCAAATCTCATCAAGAATTTCATAAATCTAAGTTTCAAATATCGGAAAATATCGTCAAACCCAACTCAAAAGCTCCTAGATTTTTGCACAGATAGATAGGAACAAAACTAACAATACAGTAGCTAGGTTATAAGGAGTATGAGCTACAGGCAAAACCCCAACACCAGAAGCCAAAATTTGGCCGACCAAACTGCTATAGTAACCGTCCCCGCCGCCCCAAACTTGTAATTTGGGTCTCGTTTTTCTGTGGTAGTTTTCTAGTGGTCTAACTAGGTCAATGTGGTTGTTTGTTTTTATTATAAACATACCAGGTTGCTTCAGATTCCATTTTGAGCATAAAAAATCACAGAAAACCGACACGGGGAAATTCTAAGTTCGTGTATTCGGTTCTATTCTCTGGTCCAGACCGGTAAACACCACTATGATCATGTAAAACATCCACTACACCTCATTTACACTTTCAAGATCCAATAAATCCCTAAGCCTCTTCTTGGACTTTCCAAACATCACCAAACCACTCTAATTAGCCCCAAAACGACACTAGAAAATAAGAAACACTAGAAACTTAACTAGAAGTTTAGAATTATACCTCATTTGACAACTCAAGAATTTTCTTGAGTTGCTCAAAGTCTTCAAAACATCGACTTGATTCCTCCAAAGGGTTTGTAGTAAGGGTTGGAGTGTTTTTAGTAAAGGTGGCATAAGGTTTTGGCTAGATTTTTTATGGTGTTTGAGGTGAAAGAGAAGGTGAAGAATGAGGAGATGAAGGAGGAGAGGAATATGTGAGAAGAAGAATGAAGAGGGTGACTGAGCCATGGCAAAGAAACCCTTCTGTCTCTCTCTCTCTCTCTCTCTCCACCTTATCTAGCCCATACCTATGTCCCAAAATATCTCTCATTTTCTTTTTCTTTTATCTAAATAGAAAACAAAAATCATATAAAAATGTAAAATGAAGCCAGGGTTCATGATATGGAAATGTCACAAGTTGTGTGCAACATGTTGTGTTGCATGCCAAGATGCACATAAACATGATTAATGCATAATTAGCGAATTGTTAATCAAGTTTAGTATTAACTTATATACATTTAATTTATAAAGTGTCCAAATTATGCAAATTCTTTCAAAATCAATATTTATTATAAATTTCCAAATATTTTCCAAACTATCGGTATATATTTATACCATTTCATTTACAACTAATCTCCATATTTTTAAAATATCCATAATATTTATTATTTAATTAGTTAAATTCCGAAAATAATATTTTTATTTTCCTGAAATGTTACACGACTGCTTTGACCTCGGGCAGTCGATCGGCCCTGTGCCACTATGTGGGCACATGCTAATCCTCGCCCTCCGGTGGCTACATACTTCTCCTTTCATTCATGAATGGATGAAGGGATGGCCATTGCCCTCGATCCGGCCGCCCAACCCTTACGTTTTTTCAACGAAAAATACACCCAGCTCGGCTCTTCCTTGCTGGTGCCGGGGTGATTTTTATAACAAAGAAAAGACACAAGAATGGTCAAACTGAAAGGGATCTGATCAAGTTTTAATCAGACCAGAAACCCGACAAGAATTCTCCATGAGTTCGGCGCTAGCTAGTCCAGAGCTTGACAGAAGCAATGAAGCACCTCAAAAACCGCGGGTGGGAAGGGCAGACGCATTCCTTCCCGGAACGTTTCTAGGTACAGAGCAATTTCTTTGCCCTACACCTGGTCTGTCAGCTCATCCTCTTTAGCTAAACGGAGTGAATAGCTACAGGGATATGCAACCGAGCCCGAATATCGGAAAGCTCGTCCATACTCTTCAAGACGGAGGGCGCATCGCAGGTGTTCCCGATGCGCACCTTGGGAGCCCTTGTCGCCGCTCGACGGCGAGTGACAAGGACGACCCTGACTCTAGGGGGCGAACTCGACATAGAAGACGAAAAAGAAGAATAACTCTTTTGGCTATCTGAAGCCGAAGAGGAGGAAGACCCACTGGACTCGGCCCCAGCAACTGGAGCCTCATCGTCCGACTCTACCCTTACAACATCTACAGACTTCTCGGAGGAAAGACATCTAACCTGATTCAAAGAAAGGGACTTACCAAGGAAAGATCAACAGAAGATCCGATCTAAACGGAGGTACGCCGGGCAATCTTCAACAACGAAGGAAATTGAAGCGAAGTGTTGGCCCTAGAATGGTCCCCTCCTATTTATACACCCCAAAGAGAACATCCTACAGCCCAGATCGATTCCTGCCAAAACGAAATGTCGCGCCTAGCGGCCGTCGAAGCTCCATGTGGAGGTTGACCATTGGGGACGTCTCTTCAATCCCAGGAGTTAAAGACATCCTGTCTTTCCTGCCAATCGACGTTCGACACGTGGCTCGTACCCTAACTGACGAATCGACTGAAACGGTGCCCCCTTTTTAAAGCGCAATCATTTCACTGATCCGCTGATGCCATCGGGGATACGCGGGAAAATTCAGGCGCACGACCAGACGATACGTGGGCCCAAAGATCGAAACAACGCAACCGCCTATCACCATGTCATTCCCGGGCGATCCACATTATGATTCTCGGCACCAAACTAAGCAGAGGAAAAACCAAACAAGCCTCTCTCGACCCGACCCATGAATAGGTCGGAACGAGAGTGGAGGGCTAATGATGATGCTCACAAGTGGTATTTCCTCAGATTGCGACACGTGGCGGATGACGTGTCCCGAAGGCTATGGAGATGGAATATATAAGATGCATTAGAGGCGTTCCTCGGGACCTCGTCTCTGAGGACGCATCCAACCTTTCAGGAGACCTCCCTGAGTACTTTCCACCTTCACCTAGCAAACAGCCAACAGCTTGTCTCCGAGCCATCTGACAGGCCGAGCATCCTCGGCCTCCCTGCTCGTCTCCGAGCCATCTGATAGGCCGAGCATCCTCGGCCTCCCTGCTCGTCTCCGAGCCATCTGACAGGCCGAGCTTCCTCGGCCTCATGGCTCGTCTCCGAGCAATCTGATAGGCCGAGCTTCCTCGGCTTCCCCGATCAACCGAGAGCGCGGAACCCAAGCGTCCCCGCAACGGCTCCGTGTATCTCGCCAGGACGAGATATCCGCCACCCCACGTTCAGTGTCCCATGCTAGCGTGTCCCCTATTAATGGGCGTATCCCGCCATTAATGCGAGGATAACGTGGGGGCGTAGATCTCGTGTCTGCTCGCTCCACGCGACCACTATATAAACCCCTCTCTCGGACGACTCAGGTAATTTGAACTCATTCCAATACGCCGTTACTCTACACCTATTACTCGGCACTAACTTGATCATCGGAGAGTCCTACAATGTTCATCCATCCCGGGACTTTCTTTACAGATAGCTCGATGTCAACACCAACGCATTGAGATCCACACGCTCAACAACTTCCAAACCAAATCTCAACCGTTAAAGACTGCCATCCCAAGATCGACGGAGGACAACATCTGAAGGAGATCACGACCTCCATCACGGTCAATGTAGATATATATCAATCTTTGAGAGTAATCCATTTGCCGTCTTATTATGTTATCATGATTAATCAAATAAAAATAGTCTAAAAGAGGGAAAAAAATTATAGTTGAGATCTAATTCATGTAAAAATAAAATCTTGAAAAATAAGAAAAATCAATTCAAAAAAAATTCTCATCAATAGTAAGAAAAAGGAAAATAAAGATTAGAAGTATTTATTTGCCTTAATTGCCTATCCTTTTCCATCGGTCTTCACTGTTTTCTTCCTTGTTAAAATGTTTTAAACAGTAACTATTTGTTTACATGGTAGTTTAATGGAGCTAGTTTTAACTTTTAACCCATCATCTTAAAGTAGTTAATTTTAATTCTTGATCTAAAAGTAGATTTTATAAGATAAATAGTTATTATATTAAATCAATTTTATATTTTGTGTAATTTTTGTTTCTCTCCCTTTTTTTTACTTGATTTTTTTTTAATTATAAGAATGACATATGTCACTCAACGGGTGTTTGTTAGTCCAATTAGAATTTAAAAACGGGCCCCAAGTTTTGTGGTTATAACAGTAGAGTAGATGGTAAAATGTGAGCAATAAATCGGTGCCTCCACACTTCAAACGATCTCTAATTGTGGTCAACTGAACCGAGTTCTAAAATGGGTATAATAATAGCCATTGTAATGCCCCATATTAAAGTTTTATGGGCTCCATAAATCAACTTAAAACTCATCATTTTTTGACAAGTTTCTCTGCAAAGGATACAAAAATCTTCTGCAGCCGCTCTGCTTAATCATTTTAATATTTACTATCAAAATACATACGATCTTTATGGATTCATAAAAAACAGTAGATACCTATATGAAATAAAAATCAAATCTAAAACCAATAAATTCTTTTCAGGAAAGTATATATATAGATAATTTTTTATGGGTAAAGATTCAAATTAAAATCAAGGCGGACCCTATATTAATATGAATTTTCAGGGGGTAAAAATAAGTGGAAACTGAGAAATCTGTAACATTTGAGGGTTATTCCCATTTGAGGAAATAAGTAGAAATAAGTTGATTCCACCTCTCTCTCTCTCTCTCTCTCTCTCTTCATTTTTCCCATTTGAGGAAATAAACAGATGCTACAAGCAGTACTCTCCAATTCTTATCAATCCGTTGTCATCCCCTGTACTTTCTCTACTACTAGTGCCCTCTCTCGCTCTCGCTCTCTCTCTCATAAGAGCTGCTTCCAGTGTACTCCCAGTACTCAGCTTTCATCATCCCCTTTCCTCCACCAAAAGAGAGAGGGAAAAAAAAATCCCCCCCCACCCCCCACCCCAAAAAAAAAAAGAAAAGAAAAGAAAAAATTGCGACGCTGGCGAACCACTGGTGGGCGGGTAGCTCCGCCATGGGCACCGCCGCCGTCACAGCTGAACCCACCAATACCAACAGCAGCGACTCCACCGCCCCCGACCCCGAATCCGAGACCGTCAGCGGATCCGGGTCCGGCCGCCGCCCCCGCGGCCGCCCTCCCGGATCCAAGAACAAGCCCAAGCCCCCCATCATCGTCACCCGAGAGAGCCCCAACGCCCTCCGCTCCCACGTCCTCGAGATCTCCTCCGGCTCCGACATCGTCTCCGCCATCTCCTCCTTCGCCCGCAAGCGCCAGCGCGGCGTCTGCATCCTCAGCGGCAGCGGCGTCGTCACCAACGTCACCCTGAAGCAGCCGCCGCCTGTCATTAATGCAATCAATACTTCAAATAGTAACAGTACTAGCGTTTTGAGCTTGCAAGGGAGGTTTGAGATCCTGTCGGTGTCCGGGTCGTTCCTACCGGGTGCGAACGTGCCCTGCGGGGTGACGGTCTACCTGGCGGGAGGGCAGGGGCAGGTGGTGGGTGGGGCCGTGGTGGGGGAGCTGGTGGCGTCAGGGCCCGTCATGGTCGTCGCCGCCACCTTCAGCAACGCCACCTATGAGAGGCTGCCGATCAAGGAGGAGGAGGAGGAGGAGGAGCAGCAGACGGCGGCGGCGGAGGCGGCGGCGGCGATATTTGAGCAGAGCCATCATCATGTGGTGGAGGAGCAGCAGCAGCAGTTGGGTAATACTACTGCTGCTCGTCTTGAGGAAATGCCGATGGCGGCGGGGATGTTTAACTTGCCGACGGGGTTGATGAGCAACGGGCATGACTTGTTTGGGGTTTGGGGTCCCGGGGCTGCTCCGGCCAGGCCGCCGCCGACTTCGTATTGATTAAGTATCTCTCTTAAATTTGTTTTGCCTTCTTTTTTCCATTCTAGTCAGTGCTTGCTATCCTCTACCAGTGTGTGTTTGTAGACATATACCGATGTGAATTACTAGCAGGAACATTAGGGCTTTTTTTCCAGTGAAAATTTTATTTTCTTTCATATCATCCATATATCTATTAATCTCGATATGTTTGAATTTCTAGTACGATATATAAGAACAGAGGTCCTTGTAATTTTTGTTGTTAATTTAGAACTTAAAAATATATATTAATTAAGTTGGATTTCGGGTATATATTTGGAATATAATGCACCCATCAATGGATAGAATTATATCGTTGCATTATATTTATATATATGCTATATATTGGCATTTAGTTCTTATCACATATATTAATTTCGGCTATCGCGAGATGAAAGTTCGGACTCTAGGGAGTGGATTGCTACATTGGAAGAGATGATATATAAGAGTTCTTTTGGTTGTGGATAAGATTTGAATGAAATGTTGATCCTACAAGTTAAGAAAGAGTAGGGGTCAAATAATGTTTGGCAGAAAAAAGATTTCAGGTTGGAATTGGTTTTGGTTTCTTGAGGAAAACATATGTTTGGTTAGGATGTAGGAATGGGCTAATTGGGGGGAGCGGGGATAGGCAATAAGGTTGCTATGCATGGTTTTTCCTTTAAATTTGCCTAATTTTAGGGGTTAGAGTTGTTGAGGATTTGACATTGCATACAATCATATCCTAATGATTTCTTGCAAGTTTCTTCACTCAACACTTGATCTTGATAAAGAATGGACATATATATAGTTTGTGAATTATACTCCTCTGATCGCTATTTGATCACATGAATATGGAAATACGTGACACTGGTCTTCTAACTTGTAACATTCATATACACTTATATTATATGCATCATATATCTAGCGATACTATATATATACATGATCTAATATTGACAATTAATAGAACTAATAGGATCCACAATAAGTACTTGAACGGGAGTTTAACAATTTGAAAGCTTTGTTTTGGCTTCAAAATGTCTTATAATTTCCTTATGAGATCATTGTGAGAGAAAAAAAATAGGGCTAAATTTCAACTGGGTATCATGAACTAGAGACGCTTTCTTTAAATGATGCCATGAACTTTCAAAATTATTTAAATACCCCGGCATTAACAAAAAATTATAAAATTACCAAAATACCTCTCTCATAAAATAAAAAAGACTATATTGCAAAAAAAGGTGGGGGGAGGGTTTGGTAATTTTGTAATTTTCAGTTAACACAGTCGGAAGTATTTTGATACTTCATGGTATCAACTATCATTTTGAAAATGCATGGTACCATTTAGAGAAAGTGCTAATAGTTTATGGCAGTAAGTTAAAATTTAGCCGAGAAATAGTGATCTTTTTTGAATTGGTATTGAATTTGAGGCATTAATTGAATTGCATGTTCATTTGATGTTGACCATGCCTCTATAAATTTGTCTCCTTTCCTGCTCAAGCTTTACTGTTCTTAGTCATCTTCTGCTATCATAACTACAGCAGTAGGTTGCTTGAAACTTGCTGCATGTACTACTAATTCAATCATTGACTTATGAGTGCAATATTTGCAGTTAGATGCATTTTGAATATTTGAACATGTATTTTTTAACTGTTGTAATTTGATTACCATATATATTTTGTAGTTTAAGCAAACCTAGAGGTGTGGTTAAAGTGATCATGGTCGTTCTTTTTAATTATTTACTTCAGTTTCATATCATCTACAATCGTACATCACAATTTTACCTTGTCAAACATTGCTCATCATTTGGTTGCATGCATGATGTTCATTACTTGAAGTTGGAGTTCCTACTGATATAATTATGAAAACAAATTAACCTGCATGCTTAATTCGTCTAATCATGTCATTTGCCAATTTGGAACATAATATATATTGGCTGCCTACTTTTAAGGAGCATGCATGATAACATGTTAAGTTTAGGTTATCAGTCAAATTGTATGCTAGGGCTAGGGAGTTGGCATTATTCTTGGCACTCTCCTATTTTTTTTATATTTTTTTCCTTTTCATTTTCCAAGGGATCGATCGATGTTCTTTATTGTTGCGGCAAGACGATCACCAAGATATGAAAATGATAGAGAAGAAAGCACCAAACAAATCACAGGCAAATAGAAAATAATAGTATTAACCAAAAAGCGAAGGCGAAGTTTTTAATAATTATTATAATATGGATGAGTACAAACGGTGGACGAATTATACAAACCCCTCTCATAAATTATCTCAATGGCTATCTAAAAGGGTTTCATCCCTAGCATTACAAATTACTACAATATATTTAGTATTCTAAAGATATGATCAAAATAACAATTTCCCAACTAACAGATATTTGGTCCATGACGACGGCAGACGTCTGATGAAGAAAGTGCAAACGTCTGCTCAAGAGTCTTCAGAACAACAGAGCGTTTCCAGACGTCTAAAGAAAGAGGTTCAGACGTCTGGATTTGAGGCTTCGAAGGAACAAAGCGCTCGCAGAAGTCTGATGTATTCTATGAAGACATCTGCCCAATATATGCAAAACATATAGAGCGTTGACAAACGTCTGGAGATATAGCTCCAGACGTGTATACCCTTTTTTACAGATAAACTCGAATCTTCAATAATTCCGTGATAATACCGAATCGATTTCGGAAATCAAATAGGAATCGGAATGGGAGGCATACACAACAAATCTCCACATTGCCTCGTATTTTCACAAACTCCTTCATAATATTAATAATAGCTCCACCTTCACCACAAAACTCTTTTAGGACTCAATTAATACTACACGCTCCAATTAAGTTCAAGCAATGCTCAAACTTAATAACCAAAAGAGATTTCGTCAACATGTCGGCTGGATTATCCGTCGTGTCAATCTTCTTCATAATAACATCTTCTTTTTCAACGACTTCCTGAACAAACCTGTACCGTATATCAATGCGCTTCGTCCTATCATGATGCATCTGATGTTTCATCAAGTGAATCGTGGTTTGGCTATCACAGTAGACTATTATGATATCCTTTTGAATATCAAGGTTTGAAAATATCACTTCAACCAGATCGCTTCCTTATTGGTCCCAATAACGGTTATATACTCCGCCTCTGTCGTAGACAACGCTACTGTAGCCTATAACGAAGCACACCAATTGATGACACATCCTCCTAAAGAGAATATATAATCGATAATCGAGCTTCGCCTGTCGAGATCACCCGCATAATCAGAATCGCTGTATCCAACCTGATGATGCTCAATAACGGCAGTTCCTTATATCATGACATGTGGCGGATGACGTGTCACATGCGTAAGCCAGTTAGGCCCCTGAGGGCTACGGAGGGGGAACCAGTGTGCTATAGTGGGGGCTTCTCTCGAACCCCGTCTCCGAGGTTGCACCCCACTCCTTGCCCCCGAGCACTCCTGCAGCCAAGCCAACTGTCCCTTTGCTTTACTCCGAGCTATCACGGGCCCGAGCCTTCCTTCGGGCTGAGCTTCCTTGCCCTCCCGGCTCGCCTCCGAGCTATCACAGAACCAAGATGCCCTGGCCTCCTGCTCGTGCCCGAGCCTCCCGCCAAGCTCATCTTCCTCGGTCTCATCGACCGACCCGCAACTGATCATAAACACTTTCGCCATGGCTCCGCGAATCTCGCCACACGAGAGATATCCACCGCCCACGACCCGCGTTCCACGCCACCACGATCCCCATTAACGAGCCTGTCTTGTCATTAATGCGGGATCCCGCCTATCACACGGGCGTGACGTCAGGGGCGTAACGGCCGGCGTGATTCTTGCGCCTGCCTGCCCGTTGCTGCCACTATATAAACCCCTACTTCAGACGGTCAAGATAAGCGATTCTCCCCCCTACTAGGCCGTTACTCTGCTCAAATATCCGGTCTAACTTGATCGTCGGAGAGTCCTCGGTGGTACAACCACCCAGGGACTTCCTTGCAGGTAGCTCGGCCTCAACAACCTAAAACCCATTGAGATCCACACGCTTCAGGAGTCAACCTCCAAATCAATCCCAGCCGTCCATCGTCGCTCGACAGCAGATCTACGGATGGTAACGTCTTGACGTGATACGACGCACATCAGCAGGCGCCGTCTGTGGGAAATTCTTGATTCCACTGAACAAAACTCATCTTCCGATCTCAACTCAATGGCGAGCGACCACCACGATGATCCAAGCACCAGCCGCCGCCTCCCTCACAACGGATGCGCGGACAAATTGTCTCCCCCATGCGTTCATGACACGTGTCACCCGCGACTGTCCCTCTTTCCCATACTCACACTGGGAAGATCAGACAGAACCTCACAAATCGACCGAGCAGCTTCACTGCTCGGTCCATCCTTAGCAGGCCTCTTACGGCCCCTCCAGCGCTAAGGATCGAAGCCCTAGCCAAGAGGCAACCGGGCTTGCCCCTGCTCGATTATCCCTGGCTGGTAGTTCCCTAGCCCGCAACGCCAGGGATCAAAGCCCTCGCCAAGAGGAAATTAAGCAACTTCACTGCTCGGTCCATCCTTAGCAGGCCTCTTACGGCCCCTCCAGCGCTAAGGATCGAAGCCCTCACTAAGAGGCAACCGGGCTCGTCCCGGCTCGGTTATCTCTGGCTGGTAGTTCCCTACCCCGCAACGCCAGGAATCAAAGCCCTCGCCAAGAGGCAACTGAGCAGCTTCACTGCTCGGTCCATCCTTAGCAGGCCCTTACGGCCCCTCCCGCGCTAAGGATCAAAGCCCTCACCAAGAGGCAACCGGGCTCGCCCCTGTTCGGTTATCCCTGGTTGGTAGTTCCCTACCCCGTAACGCCAGGGATCAAAGCCCTCGCCAAGAGGAAACTGAGCAGATTCACTGCTCGGTCCATCCTTAGCAGGCCTCTTACGGCCCCTCCCGTGCTAAGGATCAAAACCCTCACTAAAAGGCAACCGGGTTCGCCCTTGCTCGGTTATCCCAGGTTGGTAGTTCCCTACCCTGCAACGCCAGAGATCAAAGCCCTCACCAAGAGGAAACCGGGCCCGCCCTTGCTCGGTTATCCCTAGCTGGTAGTTCCCTACCCCCACAATGCCAGGGATCAAAGCCCTCGCCAAGAGGCACCGGGAAGCAACCCTGCTCGGCCCGTCCTTAAGGATCAAAGCCATCGCCAAGAGGCACCGGGTAGTAACCCTGCTCGGCCCATCCTTAATAGACCTCTTACATCCCATCCCGCGCTAAGGATCAAAGCCCTTACCAAGAGGCAACCGGGCCCGCCCTTACTCGGTTATC
Source organism: Agapanthus africanus (assembly GCA_030015575.1). Lineage (NCBI taxonomy): Eukaryota > Viridiplantae > Streptophyta > Magnoliopsida > Asparagales > Amaryllidaceae > Agapanthus > Agapanthus africanus. The sequence goes on from JASDDO010000031.1 coordinate 505,788,763, forward strand.
TCTGCCTGGTAGTTCCCTACCCCACAACGCCAGGGATCAAAGCCCTCGCCAAGAGGCACCGGGCAGCAACCCTGCTCGGCCCGTCCTTAGTAGGCCTCTTACAGCCCCTTCTGCGCTAAGGATCAAAGCCCTCACCAAGAGGCAACCGGACCCGCCCATGCTCGGTTATCCCTGACTGGAAGTTCTCCACCCCACAACGCTAGGGATCAAAGCCCTCGCCAACTGGCACGGGGAAGCAACCCTGCTTGGCCCGTCCTTAAGGATCAAAGCCCTCGCCAAGAGGCACCGGACAACAACCCTGCTCGGGCCGTACTTAAGGATCAAAGCCCTCGCCAAGAGGCACCGGGCAGTAAGCTTGCTTGGCCTGTCCTTAGTAGGCCTCTTACGGCCCCTCCCGCGCTAAGGATCAAAGCCCTCACCAAGAAGCAACCTGGCCTGCCTTTGTTCGGTTATCCCCGGCTGGTAGTTCCCTACCTCGCAACTCCAGGGATCTAAGCCCTCACTAAGAGACATCCCAGCGTCCACCCTGCTCGGATATCCCCGGCTGGTAGTTCCCTACCTCGCAACACCAGGGATCTAAGCCCTCACTGAGAGGCAGCCCAGCGGCTACCCTGCTCGGTTATCCCCGGCTGGTAGTTCCCTACCCCACGACGCCAGGGATCTAAGCCCTCACCGAGAGGCAACTGAGCAGCTTCACTGCTCGGTCCATCCTTAGCAGGCCTCTTACGGCCCCTCCAGCGGTAAGGATCGAAGCCCTCACCAAGAGGCAACCGGGCTCGCCCTTTCTCGGTTATCCCTGGCTGGTAGTTCCCTACCCCGCATGCTAGGGATCAAAGCCCTCGCCAAGAGGCAACTGAGCAGCTTCACTGCTCGGTCCATCCTTAGCAGGCCTCTTACGGCCTCTCTAGCGCTAAGGATCGAAGCCCTCGCCAAGAGGCAATCGAGCAGCTACCCTGCTCGGTCATCCATGGCCAGTAGTTTAGTACCCACCAACGCCAGGGATCAAAGCCCTCGCCAAGAGGTAACTGAGCAGCTTTATTGCTCGGTCCATCCTTAGCAGGCCTCTTACGGCCCCTCTAGCGCTAAGGATCGAAGCCCTCGCCAAGGGGCAATCGAGAAGCTATCCTGCTCGGTCATCCATGGCTGGTAGTTTACTACCCACCGACGCCGAGAATCTGAAGCCCTCCTCACGAGGCCTCCGAGTTTCTTCCTGCTCGGCGCATCCCCAGCGGGCAGCCTCCTGCCCATCAGACGCTGAGGGTCTGAAGCTCTCATCGTGAGGCCGCCGAGTTTCTTCCTGCTCGGCGCACCCCCAGCGGGCAATCTCCTGCCCATCAGACGCTGAGGATCTGAAGCCCTCCTTGCGAGGCAGCCGAGTTTCTTCCTGCTCGGCGCATCCCCAGCGGACAGCCTCCTGCCCATCCGACGCTGAGGATCTGAAGCCTTCCTCGCGAGGCCGCCGAGTTTCTTCCTGCTCGGCGCATCCCCAGCGGACAGCCTCCTGTCCATCAGACGCTGAGGATCTGAAGCCCTTCTCGCGAGGCCGCCGAGTTTCTTCCTGCTCGGCGCATCCCCAGCGGACAGCCTCCTGCCCATCCGACGCTGAGAATCTGAAGCCCTCCTCGTGAGGCCGCCGAGTTTCTTCCTGCTCGGCGCATCCCTAGCGGACAACCTCCTACCTATCCGACGCTGAGGATCTGAATCCCTCCTCGCGTGACTGCCGAGTTTCTTCCTGCGCGGCGCATCCCCAGCGGACAGCCTCCTGCCCATCAGACGCTGAGGATCTGACGCCCTCCTCACAAGGCCACCGAGTTTCTCCCTGCTCGGCGCATCCCCACCGGGCATCCTCCTTCCCATCAACGCGGTGGGTCCAAAGCCCTCCTCGCGAGGCCGCCGAGTAGCTTCCTGCTTGGCGCATCCTAGCTTCCTACCCTACAAAGACACAGATCCAAGACCCGCCGAAGAAACTCATACTCAACGCGCGATCAGCGCCTCAACTTCGGCAAAAGGGAGGATACCGACCTTCCCACACTCGTCCTTCGTTTGACTCATACTCGATGCATGGCAACAAGAACGTCGTGTCTTTCCCGAACAATTCACCACGAGAAATTACGAGCGCCGAGCCACACAGAAAGAACCAAGCAGTCCACTCTTGATCCGGCTCACAAATAGATCGGAACGAGAGTGGGGGGGGCTAATGATGATGCTCAATAACGGTAATTCCTTATATCATGACATGTTGCGGATGACGTGTCACATGCGTAAGCCAGCTAGGCCCCTGAGGGCCATGGAGGGGGAACCAGTGTGCTATAGTGGGGGCTTCCCTCGAACCCCGTCTCCGAGGTTGCACCCCACAAGCCAACTATCCCTTTGCTCTACTCCGAGCTATCACGGGCCCGAGCCTTCCTTCGGGCTTAGCTTCCTCGCCCTCTCGGCTCGCCTCCAAGCTATCACAGAACCAATATGCCTCGGCCTCCCGCTCATGCCCGAGCCTCCCGCCGAGCACATCTTCCTCGGTCTCACCGACCGACCCGCAACGCTGATCATAGGCACTTTCGCCACAGCTCCGTGAATCTCTCCACACGCGAGATATCCGCTGCCCACCACCCGCGTTCCACGCCACCACCCATTAACGAGTCTGTCTCGTCATTAATGCGGGATCCCGCTTATCACGCTGGCGTGATGTCAGGGGCGTAACGGCCGGCGTGATTCTCATGCCCGCCCGCCCGTTGCTGCCACTATATAAACCCCTCCTTCAGATGGTCAAGGTAAGCGATTCTCCCCCCACTAGGCCGTTACTCTGCTCAAATATCCGGTCTAACTTGATCGTCGGAGGGTCCTCGGTGGTACAACCACCCCAGGACTTCCTTGCAGGTAGCTCGACCTCAATAACCTCAAACCCATTGAGATCCACACGCTTCGGGAGTCAACCTCCAAATCAATCCCATCCATCCATCGTCGCTCGACAGTAGATCTTCGGAAGGTAATATCTTGACGTGATACGACGCACGTCACAACCAAACTGTCGTTGTTACTTCCAAAGACCAACCCCACATCAGACGTACCTTCCAAGTATGGTAAAATCCATTTCACAGCTTGCCAATGACCTTTACCAGGAAATTCCATATAGTGACTAACAAAACTAACTGCATGTGAAATGTCGGGTCGGGTACAAACCATAGCATATATAATGCTACTCACCGCACTCGAATACGGAACATTTGACATATACTTAATTTCATCCTCTGTTTGCGGTGATGAACCGGATGAAAGTTTGAAATGAGCTGCCAACGGAGTACTTGCAGATTTAGCGTCTGCCATACCAAAACGCTTCAAAACTTTCTCAATGTATCGTTTTTGAGACAGGTAAAGTTTTTCTCCCATGCGATCTTGCCTAATCTCCATACCAAGTATTTTCTCGGAAGTTCCTAAATCCTTGGTCTCGAAATTGCCTTTCAGACGTTCTTTCAAATTCTGAATATCAACCATATACCTTACTGGTATCAACATATCATCAACAGAAAGAACCAAGTATAAGAAAGAACCATCGACGAGCTTCTTACAATAAACAAAACTGTCGCCCTTACTTCTCGTAAACCCAATATTTATTATGAAGGAGTCGAATTTCTTATACCAACGTTTAGGTGATTGCTTCAAAGCATAGAGAGACCTTTCTAGCAAAAAAACGTGGTTTTCCTTCGCTTCAACTTCGAAATTTTCGGGTTGTTGCATGTAGATCTTCTCTACCAAATCACCATGCAAGAATGCGCTCTTCACATCGAGCGGTTTAAGCTCCAAATCTTGCATAGCTACCAAGCCGAGTAAGACACGTATAGAGGTGTGTTTTACAACCGGAGAAAATAGCTCATTGAAGTCAACTCCACGAACCTGCGAATAGCCTTTAGCTACTAACCGTGCCTTATATCTCGTATCCAAGACCCCTTGGTCTCCTTATTTTTTCTTGAAAACCCACTTGCAACGAACTACTTTCTTTCCTCCTTTGGGCTTCACTAGCTTCCATGTCTGGTTCTTGTGAAGTGACTCAATCTCTTCATTCATAACGACTAGCTAACGAGCTGATTCATCGATGAGATAACTTCTTGATAGTTTGTCGGCTCACTACTATCAACTGTCTTTGCAACAGACAGTGCATACGCCACTAGATCATCGTAGCCATATCTTTATGGCGGTCGAATGCCCTTCGCTGTCGGTCTCGAATGAGTAAATACTCTTTTTCTTGGGACTACTTATTATGAGCTTTATCAGACGATGGTGAAGGAGAGATCTCTTGTGAACCCGAGCTTTCACCGACTTCAATTTCAACGCTTGGCTCATCCTTCCTTGAATCGTCTTTGCTTAGAGATTCCATAATCTTTGGTTTCAACATTGCAGATTCATCAAAATTGATATATCTGCTAATCATAAATTTTGGCGACTTAAGATCTGAACACCGCAACCTATAACCTTTGACGCCGGTAGCATCACCAAGAAATATGCATTTCTTCGCTCGAGGATCCAACTTTCCTTTACGGCAATGTGCATATGCGGGACAACCAAACACCTGAAATGTAGAATAATCGACGTGCTTTCCAGACCATACCTGCTCCAGTGTTTTACTACCTAATGATGTATGAGATGACTGATTCATAATGTGGCATGCCGTGTTCACCGCCTCTGCCCAAAATTCTTTACTGAGCCCTGCATCAGACAACATGCATCGAGATTTCTCCAAAAGAGTCTGGTTCATACTTTCCGCGACTTCGTTCTACTGTGGTGTGTATACAACAGTATGATGCAGAACAATCCCTTCGTTTTTGCAGATATCGTTGAAATCTTTACCGCAAAATTCCAACCCGTTATCTGTCCTTAGTCTCTTGATCTGCTTCATAAGGAACGTCTTCAATTGTTTGAACATAGTAAACACATCACTCTTGTGTTTCAAGGAGTAGGCTCAAACTTTTCTCGAAAAATTATCGATGAAAGCAAGCAGATATTTGGCACCGCTTCCTTTAGAAGCAACTGGAGAGGGTCCCCAAAAACCCGAATGGATATAATCAAGAATGTCTTTTGTCTTGTGCACTGCCGAACTGAAGCTAACTCTTTTTTGCTTTCCAAAAACGCAATGCTCACAAAACTCCATCCTTAATATATTTTGTCCACATGATAGACCCTGCTTCGACAACTCGGACATACCTCTCTCACTCATATGCCCGAGCCTCATGTGCCATAATCTGGTAGTTTATGAATCTGTCATAAATTTAGATGATGAAATAGTTGCCGGACCGGAAGTCGTCGAACCATGCAAAGAATATAAGGACCCCTTCTTCAAATTCTTCATCACAAGTAGAGCACCTTTTGTTACCTTCAAAACTCCATATTCACCAGAAAACTTGTATCCCTTGTTATCGAGTGCACCTAAAGAGATGAGATTCTTTTTCAAGATAGGTACGTGCCTAATTTCCGCCAATGTCCTCATAACACCGTCAAACATATTGATTTCGATTGTCCTCTTTCCAATAACTCGACACAAACTATTTTTGCCAATTAAAACCACTCCACCATCAATGGACTTATAGGTGGTGAACAAATCCCTATTGAGACATATGTGGTAGGAACAACCCGAGTTCATGATTTATTCATTCTTGGATTGATGTGTGTTGTCAAGAACCACAAGAAGATTTTCTTCTCCTTCTGCTATGCTAATCTCAGCCGAAGACTCCTTCGATTTGTCTTTCCTGTTTTAGTTTGTTCTGCAATTTGTAGCAATCGACCTTAAACTACCCCTTCTTCTTACAAAAATTGCAGGTCAAGTTGTTATTCTTGTAATTCAAGCTTGATTTCTTCCTATTACCTTCCGGATCTCTCTTCTCCGTTCGTTCTCGAATAAATAAGCCAGAAGATGGACCATCACTTTTGCTATAAGTTAACTCATTGTCTATCTTCTCCTTATTCATCAAACTTTTTCTGACATCCTTAGTCGAGATAATATCTCGTCCATAGACTATGGTATCATGAAAGTGCTTATATGAGGGTGGCAGCGAATATAACAAAATAAGAGCCCGATCATCATCATCAATTTTAATGTCAATCTTACCTAAATTCTTAATGATCGAATTAAACTCACCGATGTGAGATTTGATTGGAGAGTCTTTTGACATACGAAATGTGTAAAGACACTATTTCAATAGGAGTCGATTCGTGAAAGATTTCCTTAAATATAACTCCTCTAATTTTTTCCACAAACCAGCCGTCGTTTTTTCTACCAAAACTTCTTGCAAAACTCCGTTCGTCAGACACAGTTGGATAGCCGTATGGGCCTTTTCATCCAACTCTATCCAAGTTTCCCCCTTTATAGTGGAAGGCTTTATATCCATCCTAAGAATCGCTTTTCTCAAATTATTTTGAGTCAACACGGCAATCATACGGTTCGAACCCGCGACTTATGGTGTGACAGACCATCACTTTAACCAACTGAGTTATTTCCCCCTATCGTCACTACTATCGAGTTCCCGGTGCAAGAGTTCTCGTATATGGTCAATCAGTAATTGGTGTGGGAGTATGAGAATAAGCTGTAAGAGAATCTACCCTTTCTTCTAGAGTTTCTATAATTGATTTTTTCTGTGTAATACTAATTGACAGGGCCTTATTGATAAGTGCTACAAGATCTCGTGCATTGAAACCCATGGTTATGGTTCCGAATCCGTTAGTGTCGAACATTTTACCTGCCAGTTTTGGTATGTTGGGAGATGTCATTATTGCTCAACCCAATACCTACATTGCTTTTGTGGGTAAAAGAGTAATTGAACAAACATTGAATAAAATAGTACCCGACAGTTTACAAGAGAACTTGGTGGTTAAACTTTACTGCGGCGATGATACTATAGGGGAAGTCCTGTAGAAAAATAGCTTTGGGGCAAACAAGTCCGGCCCTACCGGATTAGGAATGCTAAGGTAGTTGACTTGTCGTTAGGGTAAACGGATAAGTGCTACTGAATATAACACGCTTAATTGGTTTTCATTTCACGCGCTATATTTCAAAGGAACTACTTGCAAAGTCTTTCTTTCTCTTTTCAATCAAAGAAAGGTTTTCTTCGAAAGCACCAGAGTTAGCCTAGTAGTTCAAGCAGGAAGCTGAGAAAGGGATACCAAACATCGGATGCCGCACGGCGGAAATAAAAAAACCCCTTTCTCGTGTAAAAGCGATCATCATTCGAACATGCTGTCTCGAGACGTTTTGGTTTATATTCCTACCAATGTAATTTCCATTACAGATGGACAAATATTCCTATCCGCCGATCTATTCAATACGGGAATTTGACCCGCTATTAACGTAGGTATTTCTGTTTCTTTCTCGAAACCCTATCTGTTCATTCGATCATTTAGTCCTCACTTCACTGAGCAAGGAAAAGTCTTATTCAAATCCCACTTCCTCCAAGTTATTAAACCAAAAATCTTTCTCTTCCATCCTTTTTTGTAGAATATGATTGTTCTAGTGGTATTAGAATCATAGGCGAGCTTGGTATAAGATGTCGATCTCTCTTGTCAAAGACTACCGAGATCCCATCTGGGCCCAGGGCTTTCTCCCTCGCGAAGGGGCCTCCGCTTGCTCACTCATTAAAGGGTTTCCTCACAGAAAAGTAAAGGGGAGGTTCTCCTAATGATTGTTCTCTCTAGCAAAAAAGCTCTGGCTCGAGCTACTCTATGGCCCTTTTTGCAGCGGCATTTGCTTGTCCAGTTGCTTCTGATTCGACTTAGCACCTTTGAATGCGTTGGTTTTTCATCATTTTTCCATCCAGTGATAAACTGAAATTCATATTTTCATCAAACTTCTCAATATCAAACTTCATGATTGTTGGAGATATGATGCATGATCAAACTAAAACACGATGTGTGCTAATGAACCCTAAAACTTCAAAATTACGATCTAAAAAGATGGGGAAGAGGACACAAGTTTTGTTACCCACCTACCTAGATCGCAATATTGAAGATCTAATGGTTCAACCAAAAGATCCCTAAATAACAATGGCTCTAATACCAGTTTATTGGTTCTGATACCAGTTTGTTATGACAAGACGATCACAAAAATATGCAAATGATAGAGAAGAAAGCACAAAACAAATTACATACGAAATAAAAGTACTAACAAAAAAGAGAAGGCGAACCTTTTATTAATTACCAAAATATGTAAGAGTATAAACGGTGGACGAATTACATAAATACCTCTCACGAATTATCTCAATAGCTATCTAAAAGGCTTCCATCTCTAGGGTTACAAAATACTACAATATATATAGTATTCTAAAGATATGATCAAAATAACTAATTTCCCAACTAACAAATATCTGGCCCATGATGACGGAAGACGTCTGAAGAAGGAAGTGCAGACGTCTTTCCAAGAGTTTTCAGACCAATAGAGCGTTTTCAGACATCTGAAGATGGGGTTTTAGATGTTTGGACTTGAGGCTTCGAAAGTACAGAACATTCGCAGACGTCTGATGTGTTCTATGAAGACGTCTGCCCAATATATGCAAAACATACAGAGTATCGACAGACGTCTGAAGCTGTAGGTCCAGACGTTTGTACAATTTCTTACAGATAAATTCGAGTCTTCAATAACACTGTGATAATGCCGAATCGATTTGGTAAATCAAATAGGGATCGGAATGGGAGGCATACACAACATTTATTATTCAATTTCGTCTCTTCATAGCTAGTATATATTAGTGGTTTTATAACATGAAAATAGAACTCACAATTTTATGGACCGAAAACGTGTAGCAGTAGCATATGTTTTTCTTGACCTAAGAACTTAATTTACTGGATTCATGATATCAGAACAACAAAGATTATGAAATAAATTAACGAGAGACAAAAAGTTATTGAATTATATATATCACGTTATCACTCTTAGCTCCTTGAAAATTTTGTCTGACCATATATATATATATATATATATATATATATATCTCATTGCATACACACGCTGTGTGCTTCTTCAACTTCTTTTGATTTATTTTTATTTTAAGGTAGCTGTGTGACCACCTATGCTTCATTACCTAGATAGTAATGAAACAGCACATAGACCCGCATTGACACCTCTTTTGATTTATGTTAGTGAAACGTGAGTATTAATTCTGCCGCAATTCACTCTAAGTACGTGTACCAAAGTGCCAAAATTGTTTGATAATTTCACATATTTTCCTGAAATCATCATCTATATGGATGGATTACAATTATTTTGCTGTGCATGTATCGATCTGTGTAGCTTTGATCAATCAATATAGCATATATATTTTATCCTGCCTTTTGGAGCTCACGGTTATGTGATTGGAATCAGTTGATCGAATTTTCCAACTTAATTTGCAGTTTTGATCGTTTGTTGACCTTAACATATATAGGTATCATGATAGAGCATATCCATGTTTATGAGTACATGCAAATCACAACTGCTTGTGATTTATTTGATTATCAGTTCTGTCTTTTTTAGTGTGTGTATATATATATATATATATCATTATCGTTTCTGTTATTTACTCAACTTTATATATATATCTATATATCTATATATATATATATATATAAAAGAGGCCATAGTAGGAAATTTCCTCCAATGACGTTAAAAAAACACTCTCCATCGAGTTTTCCGGCGATTGGAATGCATCATCTTCATCGTTATCATCTAAGATGTGGGTAAACCAAATTTCATGTGATTCTACAACTTTTTCACCGTTGATAACGATGAAAATGATGCATTCCGATCGTCGGAAAACACGATGGAGGATGTGTTTTTTCGACGCCATAGGAGGAAATTCTCTGCTACGACATCTTTCCTCTATTATTCACACACACACATATCTGTGTGTGTGTCTCACCATCATTTCTGTTTGTGCAGCATATTTTAGTTGATTCTTATATTTACTCAACTTTGCAAAAGTTGTGTGTACCAGAATTTGATTGAAAAAGGTTTAACAATAGCTTTCAACTTCTGAAGTAATCTTCTATTCGATTACATGCAAATAATAATCATGCATGTTGTATTTAACACATGTTGATGCCTAGATTCAAACTTTTATAACTACCTGATATAGGAGAAGTTCTAAATTTTCTTCATTTTTTCTTGGAAATTCAATTTCGCCACACGTTATTTTTTTATTTGGCGAGATTTTGAGACCGGTTTGACTTGATTTCTTAAAAATGATAACAAAGAAATTTGAGAATAATATTTTATAGAAAGAAGGATGGAAGAGGATGAAAATAAGCCTTATATTGATATTTGTTTTTTGCACAAATTAAGCTCTTTACATATAACCCATTTATATAGATTTTACAATAACTCTTAACATAGCCAAGATTCTTTAACTTCATACATTGAATTTGATATGATAAATAATAGAGTTAAATTGGATCCATACATGACAACGAGTTCATGCACAGTATCTCTGAGTCTTAGACTTTCCAATAACTCATTATTATCAAGTTTATGATATTTTCAACATGCCCCCTTAAACTTGATTTACCATCCCGAGCTTACCTCGCAATAATGAGAATGTTTCAAACTTCAAAGGCTTTGTAGATATGTCAGCGACTTGGTCTTCAGATTTCACATAATTCAACTCGACATCTTTATTCTTCACATGCTCTCGGGTGAAATGACAGCGGGTGTCTATATGCTTGTTTCTTTCATGAAACACTGGATTTTTCGCAAGTGCAATAGCCGACTTATTATCGACATAAATCTTTGTAGGTCATGTTTGAGCAAACTGTAGGTCTTTAAGCAAGCTTCTCAGCCACAATGCATGGCAAACTCCAGACGATGCAGCAACATACTCGGCTTCACAAGTGGAGAGGGTAACTATCGGTTGCTTTTTCGAAGATCAAGTGATTGTGGTGTCACCCATCAAGAAAGCATAACCGGCTGTATTCTTTCAATCATCAATATCTCCACTCCAATCGCTATCAGTGTATGCAACAAGTTCAAAACTGTCAGAATTTAAAAGAAACAAACCATAATTTGTTGTACCTATGATGATCGGAGAATTCTCTTTACCGCTAACAAGTGGGAAGTCCTCGGATCTTCCATGTATCTACTAAGGAGCCAAACACCATAAAGAATATCCGGCCTAATGAAAGTTAAGTAACGAAAACTTCCGACCAGCTTCTTGAAATATGTCGGATCAACTTTGCTTCCGCCATCAAATTTCGACAATCTGATGCCGCACTCGACTGGTGTGTTGACCGGGTTGCTTTACTTCATATTGAACTTCTCAAGAGTTGACTTTGTATAGCCTTCTTGGGTGATGAAAATGCCATCACTACTTTGCTTCAAAACTACAAAAGGCCCAAAGGTATCGGGGATTTCGTCACGATTCAAACCGTGACCAATTCTTCGTAACGGTGTTTTTTTAATTTCGTCACGGTTATAACCATGACCAAATCCAACAAGTGGCGGGCCCCACAACCCTGAAGTGATAAAACCTCATTTCTCCCCCAAAACTAAATCGATCCTTCACTTTTCCCACCCAAACTTTCCCCCCCTCAAAAACCCCATTTCCCCCGCTGCCTCTCCTTGCCGTCGCCTGTGGTGCTCGATCCCCCGTCGCCTCTGTGGCCACCGCCTCGCCTCTGTGGCCACCGTGTCGCCTTCTTCGCTGTCGTTCGAGCTTGATCTCGCCGCTGACGCCATTGGAACTCTCTGTCGCTGAAGGCCGTTGCTGTCGCTGAAGGCCGTCGCCTCTGTAGTCGAGCCACTGTCGAAGCCCTCGTCGCCGGTCGTCCAAAGGTAAGTATCAATTTAATTTTTTTGGTTTAAATTTTTTTTCTATCCCAAAATTAAATTAAAGTTGGTTGTTGTAGTTGTTGATGGTGGTGGTGATGTTGTTGGGGGAGAGTTACGGTTTGGGTTGGGGGTTAGCTAGGGCCGGGGGAGGGTTAGGGTTATGGTTGGGGGTTAGTGTTAGGGGTAGGGGTAGGGTTAGGGATAGGTTAGGGTTTATGGTTAGGGTTAGTGTTAGGTTTAGGGTTAGGGTAATTTGGCGAATTTGTGTAGGTAATTTAGTGTAAAGCAACAATAGTTAAGGGCATTTTAGTAAAAAAAGATCAATAATTAAGGGTTTTAGTTTAAATAAGTAACATTGAACAAATGGAGGTTTTTATTAAAATTTTTTATGATGGTTTAGTGAAAACAACAAACCTTAAGGGTATTTTAATGAAATTTATAATAAATTAGTTAATTTACTAAGATGAATCGTTTAGTTATATTTTAAAGGTATTTTGGTGAAAAGCATCTATATAGTTAAGGGTATTTTAGTGAAATTCATAGTTATTTAATTAATTTGAGGTAGTTTAATGAAAATCAACAAAAAATTAGGATAATTTAATATAATTTAGTAAAATTAAAGAAGTAGGGATTGAGTTAGGGTTGGGGTCAGGATTAGTGTTAGGGTTGGGGTTCGGATAATTTAGCAAATTGTTACAGGTAATTTAGTGAAAAGCGAAATAGATAAGGGTATTTTGTTGAAAAACAACAATGTTAAGGTTATTTTAGTGTAATTAAGTGAAATCAAGCAAATTGGTGTTTTTAGTGTAACTTAGTTAATTTAAGGTAGTTTAGTGAAAAACCAGCAATAGTTAAGGGTATTTTAGCGTAATTTAGAAATATGTTGCTTGGGGTGTGTGTGTGTGTGTTTGCGCGCTTGTGTGTGTGTGTGTACACACACACACACAAACAATGCCGAAGCTTAATTCATCATCGTTCTGCTCTACATTAAACTCTTATCATCCAAAATTTTAAACCCGATTAAGAAAACCCTCTTCTTTAAAAAAATAACCTTAAACTTAGAACTTCAAAACCTTGTATTTGAAACATAAACGTAAAACTAATTGAAATCAAATTCTAAACTAAGTGTATGATTTTTGATGATAATATGAAATTTTTATATTCTCATATATAATTAATCATATGTGAAATGAAAACGTGACTTTGTTCCCGTCTATCGGTTATCATACGTTCGGTATTTGTCGTGGCATAAAACTACACGAAAGTTGTTAAACACCGGACATTATCGTTCGGTTTCTAACAACTGTTGCGTAGTCTATGTGACGAGAAATAATATTCGATCGTATGATAATCGATAGATTTATCCTCTATGGACAAGTTAGGAATGTATAAAACAGAAACATGCATTCATTTGTGTTCTTCATTCGTTTCGGGATATTTCGTCGGTACCTTTTCGCTGACTCTACGTGTAAAACGATAGATTAGATGTTTATTTCTGTTGGAGATAGTGCCCTCAGAGTCAATTATTGGATCACAGGCACGTGATTGCAATGATTGAGGGAGGACCTATCCCGGTAGGACAGTCTTACTCGAGATGATAGTATGCTATCTGGTTTACCTTTATCATCGTGTACTGCTTTAGGTGACCTGACATGTCGCTATTGCACGTTGATAGAGCCCCTAGGATTCTTGCTTGACTGCCAGCAGTATGAGGGCGATCATATAAGTGAGAGCTGGAGTCTATTAGCACATCCTTAAAAGGTCCCTAGTCGTAGGAGTTTCGAGACAGGGCATCGATTCTCCAGAGTAGACTAGTGTATACAGTCGAGACCCCGACGAGGGGCGGTGGCCGGTCTCACAAGCCACTGGTGTCAGTTGGTTCACCTAAGATGTATACAGGTGCTCATTGGGTTATGAGTACACCGGACAGGACTCGCCGGGAACATGCTAGTTGGTCATATACCAGACGTCAGATGGCAGTTCCCTGGTGACATGTGTGCAGGTTAGTTCATCGACCTGAGGATCGTCATTTGTCTCGTGTGAGTTCCCACTGTACTTTGATTACTACCCTACCACGGCTCAAAGGAGTCGTGCAAACAGGTTTTAGTTGGGTACAGTCCCGAGCCACATGGAGGCAGTGAGCGGATCTTCGGGGGTTTCGTCTCTCCCGGTATTGGGGGTGAGGTCGCGCTGTGTCTAGGAGAGCCATTACACAAAGACCTTGGCCAAGGCAGGAGATTTACTGGTAGGTATTCCAGTAGTATCTCAGGGTGTTCTGGGCTACACTCCGACACGACTTGTACCGCTTTTGGGGGTCTGACTTTTACCAACCCCCTAGGCCCGCCATGCGATGCTCATAGACGAACGGACCGGACTGCACGGATATTGTCACTGACAGGCTCAGTTGGGTGTCGGGGTGAGCTTCCTCATCGACGTCCCTTTTAGTCAATAGCTGGTGGCCCGTCACGTATTGGCTTATACCTCTGACGTGCTAGTGGTTAAATCCACAGCCATAGTATTGACGAGTCTTTAGAGTCCACCACACTTTCAGTTACTCAAGCTTTCGGGCGAAACGCTGTAGAGGCCGTATGGAGATATGGCAGGGTCCGATCAGATACGTGCGGTATTGCACGGATCAGGATCGGACAGTTTGTACTAGTGGCCGTATGGTTATATGGCAGGGTTCGATCAGATACGTGCGGTATTGCACGGATCAGGATCGAACGGATGTTACTAGCCGGCTTTGGTTTAAGCCGGTCCTAGTTTAGTACAGTGTAGATTTTGTCTCTTTGCATTTGTATCCGGACGGAATACAGATGCGGGTGTGTATGCACAGTATCGGGGTTTTCCTGTAATTTATTACGGGACCAGTTTTCTGGAGTTGCCAGTTTGCATTCCGTTCCGGCCGGTTTTCCTTTGTTCTTTCCCGGCCGGACTTTTCCGATGGAGGGGGTTATTTGCAATTGTGCAAATAACTTTAGTGGAGGGGTTTTATTGCATAATGGATTGATTATGATAGCTTTCTTTTCTTTGCACCATGACTTGCTTTGACTTGTGAGAAAGTGAGGGTATGGGTTTAAAAAGTGAAGCATGGTTGTATGTTTCTTTGTCCCTTGGATGTGGTCACCTCCTTCTTCTCCTACACTCACCTCCCTTGATGCTTCATATCATTCCTCCACCATTCTCTTTGGATTAGAGATTATTCATTATTTCAAGAGAGAAAAAGAAAGAGAGAAGAAGAAGAAGAGAGCTCCATCTTGAGAGTTTCATCTATGATCTCATTTTCTTGCTAGAAAAATGCAAGCACCATTTTTCTATTCTCCATTCCTCCATCCAAAGGCAACAAACCCCAAAGAGACAAAGCACTACACTTCCTACAGCACATCTTGGGCACGTCGAGTAGCCGGCTTCGTGCCCGAGTTGCCTCGGCATTGAGGCGGGAGCCCGTAAAAGATGCAGGCGATGTGGTGCCCTTCCGGCGAGGAGGCGACGACCGGAGATCCCGCGAGGAGATCGGAGAGGAGATGAAGACCGGAGGACTTGGATCGTCGGTATATCTCTAACCCGTATTCTAGTTAGCTTAGACTTGTTAATGGTTACGATCCGGAGTTTAGTGCGCGGTGGTGCCGTTTTGCAAAGTCCGCAAAAATTTAAGTTATTCACCGTTTCCGCGTTCCGGCGTCGGGTTGACGGCCGGGGCGCCGCCGTGCACTTACAGTGGTATCAGAGCCTCGCCATTAACTTCGTCTAGCTTTGTGTAATGTGTTTTACGTTTCCGATCGAACAAAATCCCGAAAACACGTATTTCATGCACATCAGTTTCTGTCGAATTTTTTTTAAGTCCAAAAATTTTTCTGGTTGTCTCAGAGTGATGTGCAGGGAAATAGAAGCATACTGAAAAAATTTGGCAAAATGATCTCACTATTACGCCGCGCAAGCGCCGCGAAACCCCACCTCGTGCGGCGCTTCCGCCGCGGAATTTACTGTTCACCCCCCCAAATTTTTCCAGTGTGTTCCTGAGTTAAAAATGTGGTTTCGGGAATATTAAAATTGGGCCAATTATTTCTGTGAGTGCTACAGTTTTTGTTTGGGGGCCCACTTGTTAATTGTTTGATCAATCGGAAAATTTTAAACACATTTTTCACAGTATTTACATTATATCTGCGACCGTGAATGTCACTCGATCGGTAAATCCGGTCTAACTGCTATAGCCCGGTTAGACGGATTTGCGAACGTGACTTTCACGTTGATGTTCTATGTTTATGCTGTGATGTTGCGGATCGGTCGTGGGGGATAGCCTGGATGCAATGCTAGTGCTGTATTGTGGTATTATGTACATTTGATATTGCGGGGCGAGCGTCCGACATGTGGACTGCCGTCACTGCCTGATTGTATTATTCTTTTGGGGCACGACCTGGTTGCGGTCGATGTACCCGGTGTATGTATATTTTACTTTCTGTACTAGGATTACCCCGCGGTGGGGTGCACGGATAGCCGGGTTCTAGAGGGCAACAAGCCCGCATCTCATGGCATTGAGACGGAGGGGGCTTCACTCTAGGATTGGCGGGCTATTCGCCGCACTCGTAGGGGGTACAGGTTGACCCAGGAGGGGTGCCCAAGTTGCCGGATTCCCTGGAGTGCTGGGTGGTCCATTCACGGAGCTGAAGGGGGCTGCCTCGCTTCAGTTTTTGGCGGGTGACTTGCCGCGCCCGTAGGGGTCTAGGATTTCATTGCACAGGCTATCCACACGACCAGGGGAACGTCGGGTTTCAGTAGTGGCTCTGTGAAACCCGGGGATCCCAGATATCTGTATTGTTCTGTGATGCTGTACATTTCTGTGATGTTGCATTTCTTTTCACGCCTTGAGCGAAATATAATATATTGGTATATATATTAGTAGATGTTGTATATGTTTTTCACCCGCGCTAGTCCAGTCCCCGCTCTGTCGTTAGTAAGCTAACCTAACGGGTGATGACGGGACCCAGTGGCGAATGCGGATGGCATATACGTACGTCAGTATATTTTCGTTCTTTGTGGTGTGATTAATTGATGGGACTGCATTGATTCGGATCAATGCAAGTTAAACAAACCTAATCTGATGTTGTTGGAACACTTTTCAAAAAGCTGTTATTGCAAGGGCGTTCGCTTTTGTTTTGCATCGTGATATTCATTGGAATATCCTGCTCCTCAGTCGACGAGGCAAGGGCCGAGATCCCTTCACCGGGAGTGACCCCTTGGACAGAAGTTTGCGTCAGGGCATTAACTTCACTATAGCCGATTACTTTTGCTTTGCATCGCGGTATTCATTTGGAATATCCTGCACCCCATTCTACGGGGAAAGAGCCGAGATCCCTTCACCGGGAGTGACCTCTTTAGCAACGGTTTTCGTCACTATATTTTTTAAAGCTATCCGTTCCTTCGACGATATCAAGTTCATTACGTTAAAGGTTTTCGCCAGAAACCATTCGTAGCCCTCCGTCATTTCAGACGGGTAGCACGTAGTATTCATGCTATGTTTGTTGACCTTCGTCAAGGCATAGTGTATGGTAGCTGCTTGTTACCTTTCTGCAGCATAGGTAGATGCGTTGGTTTGGGACAGTCGTATAGCCTTGTTGACCTTCGTCAAGGGCTTGTACGGGTGGATTCAAATTAACCTGGATAATGACGGGTAGAACTTGACATGTGACTTATGATTTGTTGACCTTCGCCAAGGTCATAAGAGCATGGGGCAGAAATCACATCGGGAGTTTCAAAAGAACTGAAACTTGCCAGATATGCGCATACCTTCTGGAGTATGATACCGTGAGCGGATTCCGTCACGTTATCATGCGATGAGAGTTGGATCCCGATTCCCACTGATGAGTTGGTTTACTCCTCGGGTGACCCCGACTAATTCTTCTTTCAGGTTTGGAGGAGAATTTGAGGTACAGTGGGAGGTTTCCAGATTAGATAAATTGGTAACCATTCTGATCTAGGATAGAGTGCACGCTGAGTGTTTCTTTTCTCTCTCTCTCTGGCAGCGACCATTGACCCGACCCTAAGATTATGACTCAGTGACCAAGTTGACCGAACCTACTTAACACTGGCTTTTGGATTGTCAGAGTTGCAGACCTCATTGCCACTCCTATTTTTACCCTTTTCTCCAGGACACCCCGTATTACTACGAACGTCCACTTCCATTGGACAAAACCATCGTATGGTTAGATACGAACTCGAAGGAATTTATTCGAGGATGGTTTCCGGTTCTGGAGAAAACGGATAGGACTATTCAGTTGTCTTTTCTTTTCACCCTCTCTCAGGTTGCGAGTACTCCTTAGTTTAGGAGTAGTACACCTATTATGCAAATTGGATAGTCTTCTTCCAAACCATAGGCTGGTGCCGACCGGTAGGGAAGGAAGAAAGCCAATTAGCCTAAACGGTGTACAGAAGGTATTAAGTTAAGACAAAGTAAGGGATTAGTAAGAGGGCAAAGTAAATTGCAACAGATGTTCACGACCAAACCATGTATTCCTTCGCCAATCCTAAATCACCTTTGTATTTCTCCAGGACACTCCGTATCATTACGAAGATCCCATTTTATTGGATAATCCATCGTATGGTTATATACGAACTCGAAAGGAACTCGTTCCAGTTCGGGGATGGATCCTGGTTCAGGAGAAATAGGAATAAAGTACATTCAGGTGTCTTTTATCTTCACCTTCTCTCGCGATGCGAGTGCTCCTAGGATTAGGACAGTACACCCTTTATGCTTTTTGGATAGTCTTCTTCCAAACCATAGGCTGGTGCCGAACGGTAGGGAAGGAAGAAAACCATTTGGCCTAAAGGGGTGTACAGAAGGTAAAGACTAAAGATATATGAAGGGATTTGGAGAGGTGGCAAAGAACTATACGGTTACAGTCGTGAATCTGGAAGAGGCATTACTAGGAATACCAGAGTACCCCAACGAAACATTTCAATGTTTCAATTTCACTGTGTACTGTTAATGGAAAACTGATTTCCCGATTAGACACTTACTCCAGGGTATGTATTTACCAGGTATGATTCTCACATCTGTATGGTTTTACAGATGATGAGTGGGAGTGAGTTATTGGGAATTGGGTGATCATCCTCATTATATCGGGATTCGTCATAATCGGTGATATTTGAGGAAATCACCTGGGCTGTTTGCCGGTCGGCAAATATTTGGTTTTGGATATCCGCTGTTATGCACCAATTTCAAATTGATATATCTGTACGTCTATTTTCATAGAGTGAGATATACCTTTCTGAAATTATGTCTACAACATTTACCTATATCAGTGGATGGTTAGGTAAGGAGCATTAAACAGCGGTGTAATTCTTCTTAACCATAAGTACAGTTTTCGACCTACGACACACAGTGAATGAGTTATCAGACTCAGGGACTTATACATAGTATTGTATATTGTCCAGTGTCCATCAGGACAGAGGGGTTGGTCCTCGTACTGTATTCTGTTTACTTTTAACTTCTCTAGTTCTTAGACATGTGTTTCGTAGAAACACAGGGTCTAAGTTTTGAGGAGTTATAGGTATTTGAATAGAGTAGAGAACCAGGTGTAGCAAGTATCGGGATTCTTCAAAGTGATCGAAGATGTAGATACTTGTGTATGGTATTCAGTTGATAGTAATGATAAAGAGAAATTGCTTCTCTTTCAGGTTACTCATAATTGGAAGCATTCCTAAGTTGAGTAACGCTGATCGGCCTCTCTCCATTTAGTTGACATGCACTGGAGATAGCTGCATGATTTGAATCTGGTTCAATTAAATCAGTGCCTCTGGTTCTATATTGGATGTAGAACAGTTCATATCTTAACGTTGTTAAGGTACGGGGAGTTGTCCGGCTTATGCTTAAAACCAGACACTGGACAACTCAAGGCACGTTTCTGTAATGGCTGTTTGTGGGTTGACCCAGGCTATGACGCGGGTTGACTTTCTACCATCTGGGAGATCAATAGAAATATTGTTCAAGACTCGCCACAGTTTTAATTAAAAATGGATTTTTTCAAAAACAGCAGTGGGAGTATGGTAGAACTGGAAGTGATTCCAGAACCGCAAACGATTACTGAAGATTTGATAAGGAACCTGAAGATTCAATCTGATTTGACATTCCATTGGCCACTCCGCAGATAAGGTGGGTAACTTCAGGCACCCGAGAGGTACCCCGGTAGCCTCAAGGACGGTGACAGGGAAGTTCTTGTATACCCACACTTGCCATTGTTGTTGTTCCAGGCTGCGAGACCCGGCAGGAGGATGAGTATAGCGTCGTTCTAAACTAGCTTTAGAAGTGCACGTCTGTATGACTCTGCCAGAGGGTTGTCGTAGTCAGTGGGAGCAGCGGAAGCATTGGTGGACATCAGGCTTATGTCTATTTATAGACTAAAGCAGATATAGCGGAGATAGATCATCTATTTCTGATGTGACAGTCATGGGTTTGACGTCATCAGAATAGGGGATGGATCTGTTGAGAAGGTAGTAGGGTGTGATATCCTGGTATTTGGATGACATACACATAGTAGGAAGTGATAGTCCTATACTATGATCGGTTATACTTTGGTCGTCACACAGTATTTTCTCCACATAGGACTTGGACATTATATCAGACATTCTGGTTACTAGATCTATGGTTTTAGATCTAGATTTGGGTGGTTTCCTAATCTGGGTACCTTGACAGCATTCTATGAGTATTTAGAATGGACGACTCCTGGCACGGTAGTGTACCTGCAAGTAATGGAGTCACCCACTCCAAAGGTGTCTTACAGACTAAAGGGGAGAGGGACGTGCATGATTGGCAGATCACTTGCTCAGGCAATTGAGTCAATCGTGAGATGTCAAGTACCACACCAGATGTTGTTCTTGCACTAGATGCAATAAGTTGACATTAATCCAATCCTGGAGAAACGGTAGGAAGCAGTTTTAGAACATAAGTGGCTGTTCTAGGGATATGATAACGGCTGCCTCTTTTAGGAGACGGTTATCATTCCAGGCTTCCAAGGTGACCTGGACGACAAGGAGGTTGTCAGAGTTATAGTTTTCCCTCTGACGAGGGGCAGTATTTTGGACAGGTGTTCCAAGGCAATACTGAGGGAGGCATGGCGCAGGATACTGATTAAGTTCAGTTGACGATACAGTCTAAGAGGTTTGGATTTGGAGTTCATTTATGAGCTACGTCCCATCAGACATCCAGACATTCTAAGGCAGGTATTGCTCATTTCGGGAGATGGCTTTCTCCGCGAACTTGAGATATAGAGAGACATAGAAAGAAACTTCTAGGCGGATCCACTCACTGAGGCTATTCCTCGACCGCAATAGTTTCACAAACGGGATTTGTGAGACTGACTAGTAGAGGAGTTGGGTGTTCGGTATCACACGGGCTGTGAGTATGCGACATCGCAATAATTAGCCTTGAGTGCAAGTGGGAGATTGTTGGAGATAGTGCCCTCAGAGTCAATTATTGGATCACAGGCACGTGATTGCAATGATTGAGGGAGGACCTATCCCGGTAGGACAGTCTTACTCGAGATGATAGTATGCTATCTGGTTTACCTTTATCATCGTGTACTGCTTTAGGTGACCTGACATGTCGCTATTGCACGTTGATAGAGCCCCTAGGATTCTTGCTTGACTGCCAGCAGTATGAGGGCGATCATATAAGTGAGAGCTGGAGTCTATTAGCACATCCTTAAAAGGTCCCTAGTCGTAGGAGTTTCGAGACAGGGCATCGATTCTCCAGAGTAGACTAGTGTATACAGTCGAGACCCCGACGAGGGGCGGTGGCCGGTCTCACAAGCCACTGGTGTCAGTTGGTTCACCTAAGATGTATACAGGTGCTCATTGGGTTATGAGTACACCGGACAGGACTCGCCGGGAACATGCTAGTTGGTCATATACCAGACGTCAGATGGCAGTTCCCTGGTGACATGTGTGCAGGTTAGTTCATCGACCTGAGGATCGTCATTTGTCTCGTGTGAGTTCCCACTGTACTTTGATTACTACCCTACCACGGCTCAAAGGAGTCGTGCAAACAGGTTTTAGTTGGGTACAGTCCCGAGCCACATGGAGGCAGTGAGCGGATCTTCGGGGGTTTCGTCTCTCCCGGTATTGGGGGTGAGGTCGCGCTGTGTCTAGGAGAGCCATTACACAAAGACCTTGGCCAAGGCAGGAGATTTACTGGTAGGTATTCCAGTAGTATCTCAGGGTGTTCTGGGCTACACTCCGACACGACTTGTACCGCTTTTGGGGGTCTGACTTTTACCAACCCCCTAGGCCCGCCATGCGATGCTCATAGACGAACGGACCGGACTGCACGGATATTGTCACTGACAGGCTCAGTTGGGTGTCGGGGTGAGCTTCCTCATCGACGTCCCTTTTAGTCAATAGCTGGTGGCCCGTCACGTATTGGCTTATACCTCTGACGTGCTAGTGGTTAAATCCACAGCCATAGTATTGACGAGTCTTTAGAGTCCACCACACTTTCAGTTACTCAAGCTTTCGGGCGAAACGCTGTAGAGGCCGTATGGAGATATGGCAGGGTCCGATCAGATACGTGCGGTATTGTACGGATCAGGATCGGACAGTTTGTACTAGTGGCCGTATGGTTATATGGCAGGGTTCGATCAGATACGTGCGGTATTGCACGGATCAGGATCGAACGGATGTTACTAGCCGGCTTTGGTTTAAGCCGGTCCTAGTTTAGTACAGTGTAGATTTTGTCTCTTTGCATTTGTATCCGGACGGAATACAGATGCGGGTGTGTATGCACAGTATCGGGGTTTTCCTGTAATTTATTACGGGACCAGTTTTCTGGAGTTGCCAGTTTGCATTCCGTTCCGGCCGGTTTTCCTTTGTTCTTTCCCGGCCGGACTTTTCCGATGGAGGGGGTTATTTGCAATTGTGCAAATAACTTTAGTGGAGGGGTTTTATTGCATAATGGATTGATTATGATAGCTTTCTTTTCTTTGCACCATGACTTGCTTTGACTTGTGAGAAAGTGAGGGTATGGGTTTAAAAAGTGAAGCATGGTTGTATGTTTCTTTGTCCCTTGGATGTGGTCACCTCCTTCTTCTCCTACACTCACCTCCCTTGATGCTTCATATCATTCCTCCACCATTCTCTTTGGATTAGAGATTATTCATTATTTCAAGAGAGAAAAAGAAAGAGAGAAGAAGAAGAAGAGAGCTCCATCTTGAGAGTTTCATCCATGATCTCATTTTCTTGCTAGAAAAATGCAAGCACCATTTTTCTATTCTCCATTCCTCCATCCAAAGGCAACAAACCCCAAAGAGACAAAGCACTACACTTCCTACAGCACATCTTGGGCACGTCGAGTAGCCGGCTTCGTGCCCGAGTTGCCTCGGCATTGAGGCGGGAGCCCGTAAAAGATGCAGGCGATGTGGTGCCCTTCCGGCGAGGAGGCGACGACCGGAGATCCCGCGAGGAGATCGGAGAGGAGATGAAGACCGGAGGACTTGGATCGTCGGTATATCTCTAACCCGTATTCTAGTTAGCTTAGACTTGTTAATGGTTACGATCCGGAGTTTAGTGCGCGGTGGTGCCGTTTTGCAAAGTCCGCAAAAATTTAAGTTATTCACCGTTTCCGCGTTCCGGCGTCGGGTTGACGGCCGGGGCGCCGCCGTGCACTTACAATTTCAATGGTGTTTCACAGCATTGAAATGATTATCTGTTTTATTACAGTGTACTCGGAGAACAGCGGGGATGTGCTGCCGAAATTTTCTCGAAACAGATGAAATCATAAGTGAATAGTTGTATGCTTTCTTAATAGGATAGGTGCCTTACGCTTACAGCCATTATCCTCGACATCTAATAAAGAACATTTAATATCATCATCATCTTTCTTGGAAGAAGAATTCAATTCTCGAGCTTTGAGATTAGAAAGAGACTCGAGCTTTGAGATTAGAAAGAGAAAGTTCTCAATAAGAGTTTGAGGAGAACCCAATCCAATAACAATTGAAACCAAACTTAACAAAGTCGTTAATTAAACCTAATACTAACGCTTCTTGTTATCCGTCTATCTCGTAGTTGTCACGAAATCTTAATTTCATGACTCTTATCTATAGGACCCTTGCTACGTTTCATTTTCTTCCAATATGGTATTCCCGTAGCTCCACGATAAGAGTTGGATATATGTCGACGTTTTCTCGAGAGCCACTGATGTTTTCCTTAACGGTGTTTACTTTTTCACCGACATTGTCTACATACATCTTAGGATACCGAAAGAGCACGAAATCTATTATCCTTGCTATAAGTGTATAAAAAAGCGATTGCAGAAGAAGTCGGATGTTGAGTTACACATCATGAAAAATGGTTTCGTTAGAGATTACACTAAGTGGGATATTCATAGAAAAAAGGACGATAGAGGGCCAGTGCAAGAGATGGAAAACGAATTCATTGAAGCGGAAAGCAAAGAGTGGAAAATGATAGTAGAAGAAGACGAGGAATGACAATTTGAAGATGACGAAGCTGTCGAAGACGATGATACCGTGTTCGCGCCGGTTGATGACATAGATGAGCTTATAAATGCTGCTGGACTTCCTTATGATACGGAAAATATTGAACCCGCGTTATTGGAGAAGTATAAGACTTCCTTGAGAATCCCTTTATATCCAAATTGTAAAGGGTTTTCGATACTATCTTTTTTCGTATGTCTCTTCCAGATCAAGTGCAAGAACAGATGGAGTAACCAGTCTTTCACCGATCTCCTAGCATTGCTGAATGAAGTTTTTGCCGAAGGAAATGAAGTGCCACCAAGTTGGTATGCGGTAGAAAAGAAATCATAAATATCGGCCTAAAGTATGAGAAGATACATGCATGCGAGAATGGCTGCGTTTTGTTCCGGAAAGAACACGCCGCACTCAAAAACTGCCCATTGTGCGGGAAAAGCTGATTCAAGCCTAAGAAAGACTCCTGTTCGAGTGATGTGTCCGTGTAGATTCTTCGTCATTTTCCATTAATACCGAACCTGCAACGGTTATTTATGTGTGAGGAGACGGCGTCCGAAATGCAGTGGCACCATAAAGCGCCCAGTGAAGAGGGAAAAATGAGTCATCCTAGAGATTCAATATCGTGGAAATTTTTAGATGAAAACATCCTTCGTTCAACGCAGACCCTCATAACATGAGGCTGGGGATTGCGAGCGACGGTTTCACTCCATTTGGGATGGTTTGCGGCGGGCGTACTCACAGTACTTGGTCCGTTGTGATGACTATACATAAGCCGCCGCCATGGAGGGCTATGACACAGTCTTATTTTACGTTGACGCTTTTAATCGACGGTCTCTCGTCTCCTAGGAAAAATATCGACGTATACCTTCAACCCTTGATTGATGCGTTAAAATTGCTGTGGGAACCTGGTGTGCGAATTTATGACGCAGATGGTAAATAATTTTTTCAGATGCGTGCTGCTTTTTGATGGATGATTAATGATTTTCCTGCCTACGGCATGTTGTCGGGATGAACAACTCAAGGTAAACTTTCTTGCCCTGGTTGTCATGTTCATATGAGCAGTGTATGCTTGAAATTTAGCGGGAAAGAGTCGTTTATGGACCACCGAAGATTCTTTCCTATAACTCACAGATTTAGAAGGAATAAAAAATGTTCAATGGCAAGACGGAGACCGGTATGCTGCCTGAATCACTGTCCGGTAACGACATACTGCAACAATGGAGAGGTTATCAAAATATTACATTCGAAAAGAAACAGAACAAAGATACAATGCCATGTCCATTTGGCTGGAAGAAGCTTAGTTGTTTATTTCAGCTTCCATACTGGTCCAATCTACTGCCGCGCCACAATTTAGATGTTATGCATATCGAGAAGGGTGTCTTTGAGCACATCATCAATCTTCTACTGTGTAAGGATGGAAAAATGAAGGATAATCTCAGTGCCCGTCGTGATTTGACAAATTTGGATGGTTTGCCCATTAGAAAAGAATTGCAAGCTCGGCCTATGGCTGATAAACCAGATTATTATGAGATTCCACCGGCAATCTACAACATGAATAAAGAGGAGAAACAGTGGTTTTTGCGTGTGTTGAAAGAATTGAAAGTCTCCGGCGGTTTTTCATCAAACATTTTCAAACAGGTGCAGGTAGAAAACGGAAAAATCGTAGAACTCAAGAGCCACAATTAACACATATTGATGCAAAGCCTTCTTCCTTTGTGCCTCACAGCATCGGTAAAACCAGAAGTTGGCCTCGTGCTTAACGACTTTTGCACGTATTTCCGCTAATTGTGTTCCAAAAAACGTGGACGTTAATGAAATAGCAGAGCTCGAAAAAGATATTCTTTCGATCCTCTATAAGCTTGAGACTATCTTTCCACCTTCCTTTTTCGGAATTATTGTTCACTTGTCTGTCCATCTGGCAACCGAGGTCAGGATTGGCTGTCTGGTCCATTACTGTTGGATGTATCCAATCGAGAGGTATTATTGATGTTTATTATTCATCATTTAAATTGCAAAAAATTATCATGAATTATTAATTTATTTCATTTTCAACAGATATCTATTAACTTTAAAAAACTATATTCGTAATAAGTATCGTCCTGAAGGTTCGATTGCTTAAGATTATCACCTGAAAGATGGTATTATACCAATCGTCAGATAGCAGTTCTCTAGTGACATGAGTGCAGATAGTCTGATGACCTGAGGTCGTCATTTATCTCGTGTGAGTTCTCACTGTGCTTTGATTACCACCCTACCACGGCTCTACTGAGTCATGCAAACATGTTTTAGTTGGGTACAGTCCCGAGCCACATGGAGGCAGTGAGCGATTGTCGGGGATTCCTCTCTCCCGGTATAGAGAGTCGATGTCGCACTGTGTTCGATTGGCCAATACCATAAGTCCCTGGCCAGGACGGATTGAGAATTACTGATAGGTAGATCAGTAGATTCTCGGATGGTCTTGAGCCACATCGGCACGACTTGTCATGTTATTAGGGGTCTGACATTTTCCACCCCTAGACCCGGCATGCGATACTCTCAGACGAACAGACTGGACTGTACGGAGATTGTCATGGATAGGCTCAGTAGGAGTTCGGATGAGTTTGCTCATCAGCTTTCTTTTCGACAGGTACTTGAGTAGCCGTTACGTACATCTAGTTCTGCTGACGTGCTTGTGGTTAAACCCACTGCCAACGTACTATCGAGTCTTCATAGTCCTACACAGAGGGTTTTCCTGGTTCAGGCAAATCGATGTAGAGGCCATATGGTTTTACGTGCAGGGTTTCGATCATATACGTGTACAGGATACACATATTCTGTTCGGACGGATAATACTAGCGGGCTTGGGATTAAGCCACATAATATTATACCATTGGAGGTTTCGATCATATACGTGTACATGCTACACGTATTTTGTTCGGACGGATAATACTAGCGGGCTTAGGATTAAGCCGCATTCTAGTATTATACTATTGGATTATTTATTTCTTTGTATTCGTATTTTTGTAGTACGAATACGGGTATGTATATACGGTGGGGGTATTCTAGTAATTTCACTAAAATGTTTCTAGAAGAAGACACCTCATTTTGTTTTAAATTTATTTTTCTAAATAGATAACGAGGTGGAAGGATTAGGTGTATACAAGCATCGTTGAAGCATGGCTACTTGATTTCTTTTATTCATTTGTTCTTATTATTCAAGCATGGTTGCAATATTCTATGAGAAATATTGCATGCTTAATATTTTCCAAGACTTGGCCATTTTTCATAATGCCAGTTTCATCTACACTTGCCTTTCTCTTTCCTTCATTGTGTTCTCTTCTTCTTCCCAAAACCATAACCCTCTTATGAGTTGAGAATTCATGGTTTTGTGAGATAATCAAATCCAATTAACACTCTATATCTTCTAAGCTACATAGATTAGCAAACTAAGTACTTTAGTTACCTCAAGTTTGAGGTTGTAGCTTGAACTATAGACTCTTGGGTGGATCGTCTTCGACACGAGGAGACCGACGACCAAGCTCGAGTTGGACGGACAAGGAGCTCAAGAAGAGGAAAAGAAGACCCGAAGAACTTGGTTCATATAGGTATAATCAATTCATAGTAGATTAATACCTTTGCAAGTTTTTGTTATTTAAGGCTTACGGTAGATCTTGGAAATAGTCGGTGTTGCAAGTTTTAAAAATCGTTTTTGAAAATTCCGTCTCTCTACGGACCCAGTAGAGTGTGCAACACCGCCTAACAGTTGTTTGTCATTGGTAACCAAAAGATCATTATAACGGCCGACGTTGAATGGCTCTGAAGATAAGGGCGATGATGAAGATCTCGCGATAACACGTCTCGGTCCATCTATTGAACATACCAAGGATCCAAACTATTCTGCGCTGTCCATCCATACGTATGTAAGAAGTGACATCAGCCAATTGATTGTCACGGATCAAGATTTTAAGAATCCACCCAACGAATCTTCAGATAATGTACCACATAAACGTGTTAGGTAATGAAGTTAAATTGAATGTTCTAAATTGTATAATGATTATAAGTAATGAAATAATATATATATATATATATATATATATATATATATATATATATATATATATATATATATATATGATTTGATCACGGGCGTAAGCAATGGCACTAAACGCTACAAGATACAGCGTCTACATGACATTCTGAGTCGATCCATACCCACCGACGAGACTGTCCCAGGACCCTCAGCAGGTACAGGAGCGCAGCTGCAGCGCTTATCCCTAACAGCGCTCCCCTATTACCGTTACATCACCCCCATGGCCTCCTACTCACACCGCATCGCCTTCGACTGTCCCCTATCCTTACTAGCGCTCCTTCTATTACCACCACATCATCTTCCATGGCCCTCTACTCACACCGCATCATCCTTGACTGTCCCCCTATCCTTACTAGCGTTCTCCATACTACCGCCAGATTACCCACAGCGTCGCAGCCTCCCCCTACCCCTACTAGTGCGTTAGCGGGTCTTCATACCCCCGTCATTCCTGTGCATGGTGCGTAGTTTACTCATTTAAAATTTGACACATCATTACAATATAAGTGGATATTGAATCATCTAACAGTTTATTGTTTGCAGATCTGTATTCTACTCGCGGGATGGCGTCTGGCGCCGGTTCTAGCACCACGCCGGGGACGACAGGTATAATCATTATTTCTTAAAGCTTTTAAATAACGATTTTAATTTAAATTTGTCATATTCTATATTCATATTCTAATTATTATAATATTGTGTATGTATATTTATTTTTTTGCAGGCTTGAGTATTGTTAGGACGAGAGGTCTTACTTGGTACGATTGCTGCAGACCGCCGGCGGATGCTGGGCCATGGGATCTGATTTTTTATTCGACAGGTATGCCTGTTGGAGAGCACGCGGCCCAATGAGGGGATTATGTTGGGCAGGAGGTTTATACTTATTACAAGTACCCGCTCCATATTCGGTGGAACAAGGCCCAGACCGAGCGTGCTACGCGGTTTTTTTGGGTTGGAGGAGATATGATATACCCTTTCACACATTTAAATTTCAATCGTGGTTATATACATATACATATACATATAATTATTTGTTTCATATATTTCAATTTCAGACCAGGAAGAATTATCGATTCGTTGGCGAGCCCAGCGAGGATGGCGTGTACATGCCATTCGATATAGATCGCGCAGTCGCTCACTTCTTAGGCCAGTGTCAAGTGATCAAGTGACATCACCGATGGGAAGTGCAGAGTGAACTTTACCTTTCCTAGACTGCGGCGACCGAGGATCAGTGGATGCACTTGATGGAGGTCATAGTGCTAGAGATCCCGAGAGAGATTGGCCGATTCTTGTAGCCTATTTTGAGCGCGATGATGTATAAATATCGATTTATTTTTTAAGATTTTAACGATATAACATGAAATCATATTCTAAAATATATTATAATCTTTATTTTTGCAAGACGATGTCGGTTTGAAATAAGCAGAACCGGAACAACGGTGTGCGAGAACGAGCTATCCCGATCCAAGGGAAGCGCTCGCAGGCCAATACTCGGCGGCACTTGGTGGGTATTTCGACGCTTAATTCCATATGTTTTCTATATCGTTAATTAATTATTAAAGTAAATCCTAATTTCATCACAGAGAAAGGAAGACCCCGTCAACTACAATGAAATCAAAGGGTGGGCCGTGTTACACAAAGGCACGGGCGCGTACATGGTAAGTTTCATATAATCAAGCTGATTACGTATTTTAAGTTAGCACCTATGTGCGCGCGGGCGTGTGCGCACACACACACACACACATATTCTATACAGACCCAGTTTCAGAAACAGACAGACGCCTTGGGACTTAACTCCGGCGACTCGATCACCGCCATTGTCCCTGTCCTGGATTAGATATTCGATAGGCATCACGGTGGGTATAAGCACGAGGTTAGTCCTAGGGCCCATCGATTTTTTGATAGATGTTCGACCATGCATGGGTATGCCATGACCAGGTGCGCGTGGATCCGGCAGCTGCATTGCAGCAGGAGATCCATCGGCTCCGCGAGCTTGTGGAGCAGCAGGATCAGACGTAGCAGGAGACGCGACATGAGCTTCAGGAGACGTGATAGGAGCTTCAGGAGACGCGTCACGAGATGCAGGAGTTTAGGGCAGAGATCCAAGACATGAGGCAATCGCACGCCGATTCCGTCCAGCAGGACATAAGGAGTGAGTTGAGCGCATTTTTTAGGCCACGGAACGATGGATGTGGATCGTCATCCCAATGGCGTTAGTTCTATTTTTTGATTTGTTGACACATACAATATGACTTTTGAGCAGTATTGATCATATTGGACAATTTTTTGACACATATATTTTTTGATTTGTTGATTAGTGGAGTATTGATCATATTATATTGATTGTATGTATAATTTTTGTTTATGTTTGCATGCGATTCGGAGCTTATTAATTTGATTATCGTATATTAATTGCATAGGATTTGAATATATTGCATGAATGATGATTATATATTGATGCTTATGAATGAATATTTTATATTGCTTGTAATTGAAATTAACACGCGTGGGGCGCGGAAAATTTGATTATTTAAAAAAACAAAATAACTTGTCACGGTTGTAGCCGTGATTAAATACATTTCTTCACGATTACAACCGTGAACAATAGACTGCTCCAGATACTGATATCTGGAGCAGGTCTGTATTATGGGTCACGCTTACAAGTTTTGTTCACGGTTGTAACTGTGACCCATAACTGGTTTTGTTCACGGAGAGAACCGTGAACAAACTCAGGGGCCTACCAACTAATTGATTTTTTTAACTTTTCACGCTTATAAACGTTCACGGTTACACCCGTGAACATTTCGTCATATGTTCATGGTCAGAATCGTGACCCATCTTTTGCTTATGCAAGTTTGGGTCACGGTTCTCTCATGGTTTAAACCGTGACCAAAATGACTTTTGTTCACGGTTTAAACCGTGAACAAATCCCTACCTTGTAGTAGCGCTTCACCTCGATGCCAAGATAATAAGACATGATCCCAATATCCATCATCTCGAATTCTTGAACCATGGAGTTCTTGAACTCCCCAAACATATGTGGACTGTTACCTGTAAAGATAAGATCATCCACATACAAGAACACAATAAAAAAAATCTCCATTTTCATTCATCTTAGTGTATAGAGCGTGTTCATAAGGACATTTCACAAAATTATTAGCTTGAAAATATGTATCAATTTTACTATTCCAAGCCCTTGGTGCTTGCTTCAAGCCATAATTTGCCTTCTTCAACTTCAACACTTTAATTTCACTGCTCTCTTTCACATAACCAAGGAGTTGTTCAAAATAAATCTCTTCTTCAAGAACACTATTAAAAAATGATGGCTTCATATCTAGTTGAAATATGTACCAATTGTTTTGTGCGGCTAAAGATATAATCAAACAAATAGTTTCAAGTCGAGCAACATGAGAGAATACCTCATCATAATCAATTCCATCTTTTTTTTGTAGCCTTTTGCCACCAATCTTGCTTTATACCTTTCGACTTCGCCCTTCGCATTCTTTTTCTCTTTAAATACCCACTTTACACCAATTACCTTTTTTTCCTTATGGAAGCATTGTAAGTTCCCACGTGTCATTCTTCTCAATTGCTTTGATATCTTCATTCATCGCTGCTTTCCATCTTTTATCTCGAATAGCTTCCTTAAAATCTAGATGTTCACAATCGGCAAATAAGCAAAACAATGTAAATCATTTTGATTTTCGGTTACCTCATACAATTCTTTTAAAGATCTCATTTTCTTTAAAGGTGAGCTTGATGAGGTTGAGGAAGGGGATGATGCCGGAGAGTGGGGTTTTGATGGTGGTGATAGAGTATGCGTTTGAACTTCTTTTGGAATCTCAGTTTCTTCATAAATAATATTGATCGAGCTGCTACAAACTTCTCCTTTTCTCCATTCCCATGATTTTTCCTTGTCGAAATGCACATCTCGACTAATGACAAGCTTCTTGCTGCAAGGATCATATAATTTGTATCTTTTGGTTCGCGAATCATAACCAATGAATACATATGGAACGATTCTATCATCCAGCTTCTTTCTCTTCTGATCAGGAACATGAGTATAAGAAATACTCCCAAACACTTTGAAATAGCTCACATTGGGCTTGTAACCGGTCCAAACTTCTTGCGGAGTGATGTTGTGGAAGACGTGAGTAGGACACCAGTTCAGAATGTAGGTGGCACAAGCATCTGCTTCAGCTCAAAATATCTTAGGCATCTTTTTGCTATTTAGCATGCTTTTTACCATATCCAGAATTATTCTATTCTTTCTCTCGGAAACTCCATTTTGTTGAGGCGGGTATGGAGCCGTGAGGAAGTGCCGAATGCCTTGTTGTTCACAATATGCTTCGAAATCCTTCGAAGTGAACTCACCACCTCGATCCGACCTGATAGCTTAACATAATAACCACTTTCATTCTCTACATTATCTTTAAATCTCTTAAACATACAAAATATATCGGACTTATTTTTCAGAATATGCACCTAAGTTTTTCTACTAAAGTCATCGATGAAACTAAGAAAATATTTGTTCTCACCGAATGAGGTAGGTGTGATCGGCCCACACACATCCGTATGCACAAGTTGAAGTCGCATGAAATGAAGTTTCTTTAGGGAAGCTAGCTCGGTGATACTTTCCAACAAGACATCATTTGTTGGATATGTATGCCCTAGAATCCAGTATTGTATATGTATATATATGGATACTAGGGATATATATGTACAGGACAATCTTACTCAGTTTTATAGTATATTATTTTTTTGTCTTTATCTGATATGTGTATTTGTTTTTATTGATGTTTTATCCAGCTTGCACATATTGATAAAGACATGATACAGTAGTATACTATTATGGTTTGTCTTTATCTTAACATGGTATATGTTATACTCGTTATTACATATTGCGGTTACATATTGATAAAGCCCGTAGGATCTTGCGTGACTACCTGTGTTGTGATGTCGATCATACTTGTAGGAGCAGGGTAGTCCATGAGCATATCCTTAAATGGTCCCTAATCGTGAGAGTATAGAGACCGGGCATTGATACTCCAGAGTAGACTAGTGTATACGTTTCTAGCCCCATCAGGTGATGGTTGGTCTCGCAGCCATTGGTCTAATGCACCTAAGATCGTATACAGGTGCTCACTGGGTGTGAGTACACTGGACGGACTCGTCGAGAACTTCCAGATGGTATTATACCTATGGTTAGATGGAAGTTCTTAGGTGACATGTGTACATGTTAGTCTTCGGACCTAAGATCGGCATTTGTCTCGTGTGAGTTCCCACTGAGCTTTGATCACTACCCTACCACGATTTTACTGAGTCGTGCAAACAGGTTTTGGTTGGGTACAGTCCCGAGCCACATGGAGGCAGTGAGCGATTGTTGGGGATTCGTCTATCCTGGTATTGGGAGTTGATATCGCACAGTGATCGATTGGTCAGGACCATAAGACTTTGGCCAAGACAGTTGGGATTTACTGATAGGTTGATCAGTAGTTTCCCGGATTGGTCCTGAGCCACATCAGCACGAATTATCGGGTTATTAGGGTCTGACGTATACCAACCCCTAGACCCGGTATGCGATAGACAAATAGACCGGACTGTACGGAGATTGTCATGGATAGGCTCAGTAGGAGTTCGGACGAGTTTACTCGTCGGCCTTCCTTTTCGACAGGTACTTGGGTAGTCATTACGTACAGCTAGTGCCGTTGACGTGCTTGTGGTTAAACCCACTACCAGTGTACTGTTGAGTCTTTAGAGTCTCACACAGAGAGTTTCCCTGTTTCGGGCGAAACGATGTAGATGCCGTATGGTTTTACGGCAGGCGTACACTTATGCACGTATGATGTTCGGGCGGATAATACTAGCGGGCGTTGGTTTAAGTCAGATCCTAGTATTATATTCTTGGATTATTTTGTCTCTTTGTATTCGTATTTTTCGGAATACGGATATGGGTATGTATATACGGATGTGGGGCATTCTTGTAATTATGCAAGGTGCTTCTAGAAGAAGACACCTCATTATTTTGATTTACCATTTTAGTTAATGGATTAATGAGGTTGAGAAATGAGGTGTGCATTTTCATTAAATGAAGTATGGCTTGCTTGATGACTTATGCAAAGACTCATGGTTTACTATTCTTCAATGGTTGAAATTTTGTGGAGATATTTGTTGCTTGCATGATTATCTCATTCACTTAGCCATTCTTTATTTTTTTGCTAGCTCGCTCTACACCCCCATCTTCTCCTTGCTCTCTTCTTCTAATACTATCCCCTAATTGTTTCATGAGTTGAGAAACCTAGAGTTACTCTCTACACACTCTAGTCTGTTTAGATTAGCAAGCTAAGTATTCTAGTTACCTCAATTAGGAGGTAAGAGCTCTTAGTTGCCACTCTCGGGTGGATCATCATTGACGCGAGGACTCCGAAGTTCAAGCACGATCCATACTTTCATCGAGAAGCTTAAGGAAAGGATCAAAGACCCGAAGGACTTATTTTCTTTAGGTATACTTTCTATCATAGTAGATAAAACCCTTACATGCTAGTTAGGTTTATGGTAAGATCCGGTTTAGGTTTATTCTAGCGCTAAGTTTCGATTTGTAAAAAAAATTCTGTTCCGCATTTAGCCACGAAAATTGGCCGGTGCGCTAGAGTAACCTTTCATCCTTCACAAAGTTGCTTTGAATGATCAATAAAAGGCAGTCCTCTTATTTATTGCTTTGCCAATGTTTGAAGAGTATCAAAATTGAGATGCCTGAATCTCAAGTGCCACAGCCATGATGGATCATTGATATTCGTCTTCAAGCATTTCACATCTTCACTTTCATGATTAAGAATGAACATTCGATTTTTTGACATTTGTACATTTGCAATTAATCCATTCTTTTGATCTCTAAGAAGATGGTTACGATATTTCATATGAACCTTGTAATCCTTTTCTAAGAGTTGCCCTAAACTTAAGATATTGCTTTTTATATTTGGCACATAATAAACATTTGAAATAAATTGATTTTCTCTATTCTTGAGGCGAATAAGAATTTTAGCTCTACCCTTCACTGGAACTTTCAACGAATCTCTGAAAGTAACTTGGCCATTCACCGATTCATCCATATCGACAAATATGCTTCTTTTTTCACACATGTGATTGCTAGCACCAGTATTGAGGTACCACACATCTTCTTTATCTTCATTGCCTTTAAGTGCTAAAAGAAGAACATTATCTTCCTTATCTTCTTTCTCGGCATAGTTTAATTTTTTCTCGACTTGGCTAGGACTCCAACACTTGGAAGCATAATGACCATATTTGTTGCAATTAAACATTTAATTTGAGATTTATCTCGACCACCATTGAATCTTTCTTGACCTCGACCTCCATTGACTCTTTGATTTCAATCTTTTTCGTCAAAATTCATGTAATCTCTTCGACCATTGCCTCCTCGGCCATAGCCTCGACCTCGAGCTTCTCCATGGCCTCGACCACCATGGCTCCTTTCTTTCGAGTCTTCTCAAGAATTCTTCAAATTAAGTTTTGTTTGAAGAGTTTCTTCCACTGGCTCTTGCCTCGTGCCGAATCTTTTCTCTTGGGCATCTAAGAAACCCATGAGCTCATTGATTGTCATTGTGTCCAAATATTTGGAATCTTCAATAGCACACACAATATAATCAAACTTCGAAGAAAGTGATTGAAGTATCTTCTCTACTACACTAACATCTTCCATCTTCTGGCCATTTTTTCGAAGTTGGTTTCACAATGGCCAAATCTCTTATGAAATAGTCTGAAACTATTTCATTGTCCTCCATCTTTAAATTTTCGAACTCCTTTTGAAGTGTTTGAAGCCGAATGAGTTTTGAAGTTTCTTCCACTCTTGTTTTGAACTCGTCGCATTGGAAATTTTCTCAAATGCCGATTCATCAAGTTCTTGATAAATAAAGTAGAGAGCTATACTATTTTTCTTGCTCATTTCACGAAGAGAATCTCTTTGGGCTGTCGTCAACACGGTCTCATCTTAAGGCCTATCATAGCCACTCACAACAATATCCCAACAATCTATGGATCCCAACAACGCCTTCATTTGGATACACCAATTTTCATAATTTTCCTTCGTAAGACGGGGAGCGACGAATGAAAAATTGCTATTAGCATTCATCTTCACAACCATGCTCTAATACAACTTTGATAACAAAAAAATTTGAGAATAATATTTTATAGAAAGACGGATGGAAGAGGATGAAGATAAACTTTATACTGATATTTGTTTTTTTGCACAAATTAAGCTCTTTACATATAACCCACTTATATAGGTTTTACAATGACTCTTCACATAGCAAAGACTCTTTAACTTCATATATTGAATTTGATATAATAAATAATAGACTTAAATTAGATCCATGCATGACAACAAGTTCATGCACATTATCTCTAACTCTTAGACTTCTCAATAACTCATTATTATCAAGTTTATGATATTTCCAACAAAAAATGCTTTATTATGTTAATAGTAAAAATAATTAGGAATTTAATCAGAAATTATTAGTGTTCTATGGCCTAATTCCTTGATCGGGGATCTGTGTCTCGGCTCGAATTCTACAAAGATTTAGTTTCTCGTTCATAGAAAAATCACGATTTTCTTTACCTAATATCATTACTCCAAAGTTCTTCTCATATACTTTGATAATTATTCATTCGATCTGAGTATTATATTGTACATGAGACAAGTAGTAAGTTCTTGATTCTGTCTCATTTGAGTATACAATTGCAGCGGTAGTTTATTGTTACTTTATTGTAATTTTCCAACACAATTCTCTTGGATTGTGTTATAAATAACTTAGATCTATGGTACGCGATGGATGTGTAATTAAAAAATAATTATTTTAGGAATCTATTAGAAAAGTAAGGAATAAAAAACTTTGTGTGCAATCTCCACTCCTTCTCTTCCTTCCTTTACTCCTTGCTGTTGTAGACTAACGATTGTTGTAAAGATTACGCATGCACAGCGAAAATCCAAGGCCTTTGTTTCAAGGTAGATTGAAAAAAAAACATCCGACGGATACCAAATGACACGAAAATAACATACCAACAACAACACACAAGATTTACCCAGGTTCGACGCAACTAGCATCTAATCCTGCAAACCGCGACGAAAACCTCCTATATGATAAAGAATTACAAAAGATTGCACCGACTTCTCACCCTCATTTACAAAGAAATAATCTCTTTTACAAAACCTCTTTCTATCCTGCGATCGCGCTTAGCTGCTCTCTCCCACTATAATCAAACTGTAGGTTATTACGAATTATGGATTCGTAAAACACTTTAGAGAAAGCATTCTTTTTATAGGATACATATATGTTTGGAAATAAATTCATATTTAAATTAGAGATAAATAAGAATCTAAACTAAAGAGATTAGATTTAAATCCTAACTAATGCCGAATTTAAATCATATTTCAACAATTTTCATTTTGATTCAAATTTGTCATAATTTCTTGACTTTCTCAACACTTTGGAACTCTGTTCTCGTCGCTTTGTGCCCGAAGGCACCTCAACAATCTATAAGGTAAAACTTGAATTTGGACCGGAACCATCTTAGAAGTGCGTCCGCCAGATTCTCTAGGGTACCAATATTCATAAGAGAAATCATCTTCTTCTTGGCCTCCAAAAAGAACACTCTCACCTCTTCTGGTTCTCCCAAACCTAACAATCTTTGCAAATCGATGGCATTCCTAACCGTCCCCATGACAGCTATCAACTCTACCTCTACTGTTGAAACTGCGATACCAGCGAAAAGCGTTGATCTACCTAGCACTGCATCTGTGCCCAGCATGTAACCTGTTATCAACCTCCATCTGCCCCTATCACCAGCGTAATTGACACCTGATGATAACATCGTCGGAAAACTGAAGTTCGTCTCTAAGTGAGAAGACACGGGTTGAGTCTTCTTCATCCTATACCGAGCTAGAACCTGCTCCATACATTGCTGCGACCGACGCAACTCTCCATCCATGACACTATTCATGTCACGAATCAAACGTGCAGTCTTCCTGCCGAACTTCGGATCCTCTTGCCTTGGAGACTCATCTCTAGCCACTTCTGTGCACCGAACTGTCCTCGACCTTTGCACTACTGGCTCTATTGGACTCTCCATCTGAATCGAAATACCGACCACTTTATCTTTCATAACTTGGATCGGGATTTCAAACTCCACTTCGCTTAGCGGCATACCTATTCTCCGTTCACCATCTGACCGAGTTTGTCTTCTTCGAAATATCGCAGACTCAATGAATGTCACTTGGCCGATTACTCCACTACGGGTCCAAAGACACCATGACCTGTACCCTTTTGCTCTGCATCCAAAGTCGACAAGAGAACGCTTATTGATCCTTGGCATCTCGAGGCATTGAATTCCATGAAGCCCTGAGTAATTCCTAGCCCCTCCAGTTTCTTATATCTACCACCGTTGACGGTGACCGATTGATAAGGTACTCGACTGTAGATAGGGCTCCAGTCTGAAACTCCCTCGGACTAGTGTATACGCTTCTTATCCCAGCAGGGGAGATGGTCTGTCCCACAGCCATTAGTACGTCGTACTGGAGATAGTATGCAGGTGCTCATTAGGTTATGAGTACACTGGACAAGACTAGTCGGGAACTGTTGGTGGGTATTATACCTGTCATCGGGTAGCAGTTCCCACGTGACATGAGTATAGCTTAGTCCGTCGACTTGACACTGCTGCTTCACCTCAAGTGTGTTCCCACTGTACTTTGATTACTACCCTACCACGGCTCAAAGGAGTCGTGCAAACAGGTAGTAGTTGGGTGCAGTCCTGAAGCACTTGGAGGCAGTGGCGGTTAGATAGGATTCGTCTCTCTCGGTATTGGGGGTTGATATCGCGCTGTATTTGGAAGGCCATTACACAAAGTCCTTGGCCAAGGTAAGCGAGATTTACTGGTAGGTATTCCAGTAGTTTCTCAGGGTGTATTGGGCTACTCTCCGACACGACTTATT
Organism: Agapanthus africanus; assembly: GCA_030015575.1. Lineage (NCBI taxonomy): Eukaryota > Viridiplantae > Streptophyta > Magnoliopsida > Asparagales > Amaryllidaceae > Agapanthus > Agapanthus africanus. The sequence continues at coordinate 505,828,081 of JASDDO010000031.1, forward strand.
GCGCTATTAGGGGTCTGACGTTTACCGTCCCTAGGCCCGATATGCGATACACTTAGATGAACAGAACGGACTGTACAGAGATTGTCACATTCAGACTTAGTAGGAGTTCGGATGGGTTTTCTCATCGGCCTTCTTATCGACAGATACCTGGGTAGCCGTTACGTGCAGCTAGTACGGCTTGCGGCTTGTGGTTAAACCCACTGCCAGCGTACTGTCGAGTCTTTAGAGTCCCACACAGAGAGTTTCCTTGCATCGGGCGAAAGATTTAGAGGCCATATGGTTTTACGGCAGGGCTTCGATCACGTACGTACACTTGTGCACGTATGATGTTCGGGCGGATAATACTATTGGGCTTTGGTTTAAGCCGGATCCTAGTATTATATTGATGGATCAGTTTCGTCTCTTTGTATTCGTGTTTCTCGGCACCCGGATGCGGGTATGTATACACGGATGAGAGGGGCATAGATAGAGACACCTCATTAGGGTTTTGACTATTGACATGATTAAAACAATTATGAGGTGGAGAAAATTATTTGTTATATTTGTAAATGATAATTATGGCATGGCTACTTGGTTTGACCACTTGACTTGGTTTGATTCTTTGACTAGATATTTCCTGTGAGATATTTTGTGGCACTAGATATTTTGGGTAAGATATTTTCTTGCTATGTTTGTAGTCATATCAAGTGAGCCATCTCATTTTCAATTATCATACTCAAAAACCATTTCTCTTTAGCTCTCTTCTTCTTCCTCACATCAAAAACCCTTAAGGTCTCATGAGTTGAGTAAACTAGGGTTCCAAGAGACAAATAAATCCATCTTCATTCTCTACATCACCTAGGCTATCAAGTTTAGCAAGCTTGTTGCCCTAGTTACCTCGGATTTGAGGTTGGAGCTCGGACTATAGACTCTCGTGTAGATCATCTTTGACTCGAGGAAGTCGATAAGGAGGCTACGATCCGGATCGATCCTCGGAGCCTACGATGACGAGGAAGACAGCTGAGAAGACCCTGTTCCCTGATTAAAAATCAGGAAAAGATTCAGAAGAGCCATCACGTGCTCATACGTGACCAGTGGTCACGTGTTGGCACGTGATAGTCAAGCTGCGGCATAGAGCATATTTGTTCTCTAATTAAAAGTCAAGAAGAAGATTCAGAAGAGGCATCACGTGCTCACACGTGACCAGTGGTCACGTGTTGGCACGTGATGGTCAAGCAGCGGCACAAAGCATATTTGTTCTCTAATTAAAAGTCAAGAGGAAGCTTCAGAACAGGCATCACGTGCTCACATGTGACCAGTGGTCACGTGTTGGCACGTGATGGTTAAGCAGCGGCCAGAGAACAGAGCGCAGAAGAAGAGAAGCCCATTCCAAGGGTCACGTGCCTACACGTGACCAGGGGTCACGTGGCCACACGTGACCAGCTTTCAGAGCCTTATTCTTTAACATAATTAAATTCTGAGGATAAATCTTTCAAATCTTTCCAAAATGAAGAAGGATTATCTAAAACCGTTGGATTAAAAATCTAAAGGTGATTAAATATCATCAATTTATGGAAAAATCTTGGACTTGGAAAGATTTCCCCCTAAATCTAACCGAAATAACAAAAAGATATCTTTGGATTTAAAATCCAATGTTGAATAAAATTCACCTAACAATCTAAAGGCCTAGATTAATGATAAATATAAATCAAATCTCTCAATATACAAATCAAATCTGTCAATGAGAGATTTACTAAACAGATTGATTCTTTTCCTTCTCTTTTAAATAGGAGCCAAGAAAAGAAGAGGAAAGACCTTTGGACCTTTTCTTTTGATACACACACAGAGAGAGAGAGATATAGAGCCTTTGATTCTCTGCAAAAGGAAAACCTTAGGTAAGAAAAGAAAAGGGAGGCTTCAAAAGAGAATTTAATTCTCAAAAGAGTTTAACTCTTATATAAAGAAAAGAACTTAGTTCTTTCTCTTGTTGATGATCTGCAAAGTGCACATCTCCCCATGAATTGAGAATTTAATTCTCATTGGGTTGAGATCCTGCCATGCAAATCTAAAACACAGAGGAGGAACCAAGTTTTGAGTATTTAATTCTCACAAAATGATAGGAATTCAATTCCTTTGAGATAAAATTTGGGTTTAACCCTATGTTATTGGAATTTAATTCCTTCAAAATGAACAGAACTAGGGTTTAACCCTAATTGAGAACATAATTCTCTCAAACTCACATGAATTTAATTCCCTTAAAAAAGAAATTAGGGTTTAACCCTATTTAAGAATATAATTTTTCAGAAGCAAACATGAATTTAATTCCTCTAAAGTTTGTTGTTAGGGTTTAACCCTATGAAGAATTTAATTCTTAAAAGATGAACAGATCTTTAAAATATGCAAAGAACCAGAGTCACGTGCTACCACGTGACCCCCGCAAAGATCCACAGAAAAGAACATTGAAGCAACACCTCACATGTTACCACGTGACTCCTGCAAAGATCCATAAAAAAGAACTTTGAGGCAATGCCTCACGTGATCTCTAAAGCACACAGAGAAAAAGGCAAAAGAAACAGAAAAGAGCTCTAGGGCGCTCTCACATGCTACCACGTGACCCCTTGGCTGAAGCTTTAACAGACAAACATCCAAATTCCCATCACGTGACAGCACGTGATACTTCAAAGTATTCAATACTTTTGACTGAATAAAATAAGGGGAATCAGGGCGCTCTCACGTGTCTACACGTGACCCCTCTCTCCTTAGTGTTTAACACTAGTCTGGAGATTTTGTCCCCGGTGTTTAACACTGATTTGCTTAGTGTTTAACACTAATTTGAAAACTCTGTTCCCAGTGTTCAACACTGATTATATTTTAGTGTTTAGACACTAACTTGTTAATCTTATTCCCAGTATTCAACACTGTTGGTCTCTAGTGTTTAATACTAGCTTTAGCCCAATTGGCTAAGTTTCCAAAGGCAGAGCCTCTCCTTCAATGAACCAACAGAGGGCCAGTATCCCAAACATGATTGGACTTAGCCCAAGCTGGCCATAAGTCCTCAATTCAAACTTAACTGGGCCAATGAGCTCATAATACAATAATTGATCTTAGTTTCCAAATTGGACTACATATCACTTAATCTACCTTGGTTTAAGGGTACATCTCTTCACTCCTTTGATACTTGACGTTGTAATTCCTCAACGTATTCAAAGAGGTGACGGGTCCCGATGACCACACATTGATATGGACTGTGGGGTCCTTAAACTCATGGACTATGAGGTCCTTAACCTTGACCAGGATGTCTTAAAACTAATGCCGGACTGTGGGGTCCTTAAACCCTCGGACTATGACGTCCTTAACCTTGACCGGAATGTCTTAAAACTAACAACGGACTATGACGTCCTTAACCTTGACCGTGATGTCTTAAAACTAACATCGGACCGTGGAGTCCTTAAATCCACGGACTACGACGTCCTTAACCTTGACCGCAATGTCTTAAAACTAACACTGGACCGCAATGTCCTTAAACTACCTATTGACCGCAACGTCACTAAACTAAACAACAGGGCTCCCCTAATCGCTCTCTTGTCGGATCTAGATGATCCCGTTAAGTTGATCTTAGTCTAAAACTAGACTAACGTATCCTTAACAAATGTTTAAGTCGATCTTAGTCTCAAACGAGACTAACGTATCCTTAAACCCAAACCCCTAAACCCAAATCTAAGATAATACGGATTTGGACTAGTCCACGACCTACGGGCGACGACATAACTCAGTCTCCGTATACAATCCATGGGCAACCAAACACAAATCAAACACACACGACACGAAGTGACCATCTGGAGAAGGAGAAAGTTGTTACCGCAATGCGGTAGCGTAATTAACTGCAGGGGCTTGCGCCTGCAGGGAAGAGCGTCCCCACAATCAAAAACCCCTCAAGCGAGGGGGAATCTGACGAAATCTGCTATATCGGCCGCATCCGTCTTAACCTCCGATACACTGTGCCATAAATCAACTTGGCATCTTCGGAGAGGTGGACGGATAAAACCAAATAGCATCTGCCCCGAATTTTAGGCCAGACGTCCCTGCATCGCGCCGCCATTCGGAGGGAAACAGATTCTGGCACGCCCGGTGGGACCTTTTCCTCTTTCCACTCTATACTTCGTGTGTCGTGATTCGCGAACCAATCGTGGTTCGCTAATGGTTGCCCTTGGGTTTCGAAGTACTAAGATTTGGTGTTTCGTTTGCTGCAGAATGCGAAAGGATCAATGGCTGGCAACTGCTCAAGCTGCTCCAATTGCAAATGCAACCGACGCTCCGCCTCACCTGGAGGTGTAACCTATGGACCGCAGGCTGCTTCCCTGTTTACTATGCCTGTGGAACAAGTAACTCAGGCTACCATCGGTCTGTTCTTCGGGACCATGCTCTCGCCGGTGAACGTTAACATCCCAATGCCCATACCGGAAACTTCAAAATGGTCGGTCTTTGATCGACTTGCCACTCCCACGGCCCCTCTCAACGGGTCGTCCAACTCTTCAGTCTTCACCACACTGAGCCTGAAGTCCAAAGGGCCCGCCAAAAAGCCCATGGTACCTGAGAAGGCCATCCCGAAGAAGACAGCTGCTCCCGAAGTCGTCAAGGCGGCTTCTCCTCCCATAGGGTCGGTCTTCGCGAGACTGACTACCCCAATTCCCGCTCCCGCTCAGAAATCTGTTTTTGACCAGATGGATGTAGCTTCTCAACGAACGTCAGTCTTCAAGAGGTTGACACCGGCAGCAGCCCCTCTCCAGAACAGGGAGCAAGACGAAGCCATCGCTGAATCAATCCCAATAACCCGTCATGCCCGACGTCTCCACTGGAGCCGGATAAGGAAGACTGGGGGAAACTCCCCCTCCGGACTAACTCCACCAGCTCCAACGGTGGAAATTGAGGCTGTTGTTCCAACCGGGAATAGCTTCGAGCTACTAAACAGGGTACGCAGAAATTCGCCAACTGCGGTTCTCAAAAGATCCCCTCCGCCTGCGAAGAATGTTATAGAAACAAAGCCGGAGTAACCTCCTCAACGGCTGTCCTCCAAAATTTATAAAGTCTGGCGGAAGGTTCAAGACTCGGTAATTGACCAAGATCACTCTCGTCAACAGAAAAAGGCGAAAGTGCAGGAAGAAAAGAACCGTCACGTCAAACAACAAAGTACGACAACCGCTTGGATGCCCGCTGCAACGGCTCCCTCCACGTCGACTACTCAAAAGAGAAGAAGGCCGGAGAAAGTCCCCACTCCTGCAGCAAATGTCAAGGACAATAAGCCTAAACGCCCAAAGTCTGGGGGCATGATGGTGCATACGGTATACATGGCGCTGGGAAAAGAGGACAACCGTGCATCCACGGGTCATAGACCGCTTACACGGTCAGTGACCAAAGCTCAGGAGCAACAGCAGAAGCTCCAGGAAATGATGAACGCGATGGCCGCACTCACTGGGCCAAAAGAAATCCCCGAAGCGTCATCTGATCAACGCCAGGAGCAAGAAACTGATGCTGAATTCCTTCGTAGGATATTGGAGAAGAAAGATAAAGTGGCTGCCGAACAAGCAGCCAATATACAGCGAATGACCCTCCTGTTCCAGGACATGGTGGGAATGATGATCCAACAAGATTCTCCTGGTGAAGATCCTCCAATCGTCCTTGAAGACGACAGGGGAGAAACGTCAAATCCTCCACCCGCTCTGTCAACAGCCAAAGAGGAGACAATCTCCAAAGCTGACCTAGACGAACATATAGCTCAGCAGATGCGGGTTCACCAGGCGACTGAGGCAGCTGGTCAAGTTGTCAGAACAGGGCGACCATATCCGAGCTGGTATGATCAGATCAAGTACCCACTGGGCTATACAATACCGAAATTTCAAGTCTATAAGGGGACGGGCAATCCCCGCCAGCATGTTGCCCAGTTCACGGCCCTTTGCGGCAACACTGGCGGCGATGATAAGCTCTTGCTTCGCCAGTTCGTCGGTAGCTTGTCAGAAACAACGTTCGAATGGTATTCTGAACTCCTGAACGATTCCGTCAAAACATTTGCGGAGATGGAGCTGCGATTTACGCAGCGATTCACGAGCGCCAGCGAACGCACTTGTTCATATCAGATTTTTGCATTTTCATACCGCCCAATTTTTATCACATTGCATATCGGTAGATACTCTTGAGCCGTGTTTGCTAGTCATTTGCAGGATACAGGTTCCCGGTTCTCAAATGGAGAAATTCATGAAAAACACGACAAATCCGGTTCCTGCCAACCACAGATAAAAACACGGTCTCCGCTCTTCATCCGTATGTTGCCAGATACCAGTTTAGGAAGACAAAACGTCAAATCAATGTCATTCTCATGCACAAGGCTCAATGGTAGCACAAAATCCAAGAGATCTACGCGGAGCTCGAGGCAATCATGACAAAATCTTGACAAAAAGTCCACCTTTCTCTCAACAGAAATTCTGGAAAATTCGTGATACAATTATGAGAAAATACATATACCAGAAAGAAGTACACAGAAAACCAGGCTAGCACCTAAAAGAACATAGCTCAACTCCACCATACGGCCGCGGTTCCGCGGCCAAAGGAGGGTCCAGGCCGCGGTTCCGCGGCCATGTTGGCACCAAAATTGGAGATTTTGCAGGGGCACTTTGGTCTTTTCATATGGGCCCGTATGGTTGCCCTAGATTCTCATTTTCCAGCCTATAAATACCCCAGAATTCTGTGAAGGAGGGGGCCAATTCTTGTATTTCTTTTTGCTAGGTTTTAGTTACATGTTCTTCTTCCTCTTCTCACCTCTTCTCCATTAAATTTATAAGTGAGCTTTTGAGTGAAGAGTGATGAATAAAGAAGACCATTTTATTATCATGCTTGTCTCCTTATATTTATGCTTGTTGTAACTTTAAATTCGTTAAGTAGTTGTTGTTATTTCCTTGTTGTTTCTTTCTTCTTTCTTTTTCTTTATCCTTACATACGACAATGATACTTACGCTTGATCCTCGCCAAGGTGAGGTCGCAAATAGTTAGTCGTATTCTTCTAGTCTCCTTCTTTCTATCTTCCTCTTTTGTTTGTTTTCTTTTTCCGTATTATAAAGTGTGAGTAGTTCTATACTTGTTAGGGTAGGATAAGGGAAGTTTGAGAGAAGGAAATCTCTCTCACTCTTTCCTTGCCCAACAACTTAAATCAACTCCCGTTAATTGAACCACAATCCGCTCCTTACGGCACCCTATCCTACATGATAGCGGTGATTCCGTAGTGAGACCGGTTGTGGTTGAATTAACCGGAGGTTATGGATAAGAGCCAAGAACGGACGGACAAGCACCAAAAGGAAGGACTATGCGTTGGAAAGCCTAGCTTATACTCGCAAGTTCCTTCCTAGTCGTGCTAATCCCCGTTGTTGCCGATTACCGTAACACCGATATTAAGTAGGGCAACGAAAGATGTGGAGACTCCTAACTCAAACTAACCTAATCCTAACCCTAACAAGCTCTCTTTAAATATCAACTTAACACTTAGATAACCACAACAAAATCTGAACAACCGGACTTAACTCGTTGAAACACTTTGAAAAAGACTCCCATCTCCCTGCGGACGACCCGTACTCAACCGGCTAGCTACAAGCGAAACCGTCTTGATTGCGGTATTTAAACTAGAACTTGAACACGCACGTAACCTATCAATCAAATGGCGCCGTTGCCGGGGAGACGGTAGTTTGTTTCTTTATGAAATTTCGGGTTAATTTGTAAGTATAAAAAAAAAACGAAAAAAATATACATACTTTGTAAAAAATCATCTTGTTATTCTTGATTAGTTTTTGTGCAAGTGCGCAGGAAAATACGAAGTTCAAGATCGGCACCAAAGACGTCGGATAATACGGAGTTCAAGTACAGTGCCAAAGACGTGGGAAGATAGACCCACATTTCGCGGCTACACCGCGACGGACAAAAACGAAGCATCCGGTCTACTGTAAAAATCTGGAGCATATACAGTAAGCAAATCAACATTCCACACATCCAGACAAGCAGAGGAGACCAGCACCCACAGAAAAACTGAAGTCCCAATCTCTCCTTACTGCCGCGGATCCGCGGAAATAGTGGGCTTAGGGCCGCGGATCCGCGGCCTGTTGGTGGCTTCAGGGCCCCAAATTTTTCTGGTGAGTCCCTCTGCCTCTCTCCTCTCCTCTGAACTCCAATAAATTGTGTTTTCTGCAGGCTTCTTTGCGCAAATTCTTCTCCCCCTTCCAATAAACTGTTCTTGTGCAGGATTCTTTGCGCCGCAAATAAAAATTGTTTGCTGTTGATTTGTTACTGTTTTGCATTCTTTAATACGGACTTAAGGGGCTTGAAACCAATCCAGATTGGGTGGGGATTTCATCACCCTTCCCAGGACCCCAAAAATCACTAAAGCATATGCATTGTCCATTGTAAATTAAAAAATACTAGACTTCAGCCCTAAGGACTTCGCGCTCATTAGGAGAAGATAAACCGTGTTTAGAACCTCGCTTAACCGTATATTGATTACGGGGTGTCTAGGAAAGTGTTAAAGGCGCAACCGCCGAAAGAGAAAGGGTTATTTAATTAAGGAACTTCGCGAAAGCGTTGGACAACCTCCCCTTATCTCTGCACTTACCTGGCCCCGTGATCGGTGTATTTTTAAGCCTGTTTCTCGACACTGTTTAACTTCAAAAATCAAGTTCAGGAGCAGGTCTAGTAGACCTAGGCGACCGTAGATCTAGGTGTGATTGTGCATATCTTGTTTGTGATTGCTTAAGCCGTATTTCCGTACATACTTCTGTAAATCTCTTTCTAAAAAAAAAAAAAAATCAAAAACTTTTATAAAAAAACTTGCCCTTTTGTCGCCAAATCCATTTTCACCCACCACCCATCGCCTTTCTCCATTGACGTTTTCTTACCCGCACCTTCTCCGCTTTGACTATACTAAACTCGTTTAGTGTATGTCCGCTTGGACTCGGGACACTAGCGCCCGTCTAGTCCGCGTTACGTTAGTCGCGACCGACTACGCGATCGACTCCGAAGTCGATACTCCGTCCACTCCTCTTTCACCCCTTCCTTTGCCGGCCAACTCCGACGTTGACCGGAATTCTGTTCATACATCTTCACCTTCGCCTTCACCTTCACCAACCTCTTCTTCATCGATGTCAGGATTTAATCCGAACATCTCTTTGACCACCGCTGGATTGGCTCCACCTCCTACGGAGACCAATCTCCCACCACCTCCGCCTGTTGTAGCGCCGCAGCGAATTGCGCTCCAGGATCGTTTCTACCCCACCCGTTCTGCACTTCCCACCTGCCTTTCTCTTCCTCCGGCCAATGGGGACAACTTTGAAATTAAGCCCCATTTCATCAACATGCTTCCACGTTTTCATGGGCTTGAAACTGAAGATGCCTATATCTTCATCAATAAATTTCAAAATGTCTGTGCCATGATGAAAACAACCCAGCTGTCGGACGATGCTATACGTTTACGGGTCATTCCGTTCACTTTATGCGATCTCGCTGAAAAATGGCTGTATAGCACCGCTTCCCACTCAATCACCAGCTGGGACGAGTTTGTTAAAGCGTTTCTAAAAAAATTCTATCCAAATCATAAGACCGCAAGAATTCGAAATGAAATCAACCAATTCTCCCAGCTTCCTTCTGAACCCTTCTGAAAGTGCTTTGACCGGTACAAAGACCTTCTTGTTCAGTGTCCTCACCACGGTATAGAGAAATGGCAACTCTGCCAAACCTTATACGAGGGACTGAACCCAGCAACGAAGCAGTTGCTGGAAACCATCTGTCAGCATAGTCACAAATTCGTCATTCGGGAATAATTCGGCGAGGTCGAAAATTCGGATTCGGAGAATTATTCGGAAAAAATCGGCAGGTATTCGGGAAAGATTCGGTAAGTGTTCGGGAAATGTTCGGGAAGGATTTCGAGCAATAAATTAATATATGAGACGCTAGGTTTTGATTTTGTGAATTATTTGCTGTTTTTTAAATTATTCGGTGTTTTATCACATAATTCGGGAATAATTCGCGAATTATTCGCGAATAATTCGGCCAGTTCGGCAATCACGAATAATTCGGAGATTAATTCGTTTGATCAAGAATTCGCGAATTATTCGCGAATTCGGCGAATAATTCGCGAATTCTGTGACTATGTCTGTCAGGGCCACTTCCTATCCAAATCTGACGAGGAAGCGTGGCAGTTCTTTGACGACCTTGCGGAGCAAACGCTACAGTGGGAGAGCACAAGACCGACTTCTTCTTCTTCTACCTCCACTTCTACCGGTCAGTCTAGGGTAGGAATCCACCAACTCGATGTCTCTATCGCGATGAAAGCTGAAATGGCTGCAATAACACGAAAGCTTGAAGTGATAGAGAGCAAATTTTCTGCTCCTACTCCTGCCCCTGTTCTCCCCCTTCGTACCATCTGCGCTTGTTGTTCCGATCCTTCCCACTTGATCGAAGAGTGTCCTTACAATCCACCATCGCAAGGACAGGATCAGGTTAATGCATTCCAGCAAAGACCGAGGAATGATCCATACTCTTCCACCTACAATCCCGGTTGGAGGAACCACCCCAATTTCACCTGGAATCAGAATCAGAATCAATTCCAGGGCAACAATTTCCAAAGGGCCCCTCCACCGCAACAACAAGTGCAACAACAAACTCAGTATCAGCAGCCCTTCCAACCCCAACCTTACCAAAACCAGACGAACAATTTTGCACCAAACAATTCTTTTCCACCAAATAACAACTTTGTTCCGTCAAACACTGATAAGGTTTCCTCGCTCGAGCGAAGTCTGGAGGCGTTTGTTAAACAATCGACTCAATCCACCGCCAACATCCAGTCTTCGATCCAATCTTTAGTGCAACACACCGCCGCACACGGGCAGAGCATCAAAACCATCGAGGCCCAGATTGCACAACAGAACGCGGCCTTGAGCGAGCGAGAGAAGGGGAAGCTTCCGTCCCAGCCACTGCCAAATCCCGGTCACCCACATAATGCACATGTTGCTCTTGAACAACAAAACCATAATGTGAGTGCCGTGACTACGCTGAGATCGGGAAGGATGCTGCAAAACAACATTGGCAAGCGAATCAACGATGACACCCCGGCCGCCACTTCTCCTTCTTCTTCTCCTTCTTCTTCTTCGTCTTCCGAGCCTATTCTCCGTTCTTCAACAGGCTCTCCTTCCTCTTCTTCTGCTCTGAACGGACCCACTTCTCACTCCACGAAAACACCTATTCTGGGATCCGTTCCAACTCCAAAATCTCCTCCTCCAGCATTAGACTCAACCAATTTTCAAAATGTTCCATTTCCAAACCGGTTGAGGTCTAATAAACAAAATCCTCAAATGGAGAAGATTTTGGAGTTATTCAAGCAAGTTAACATTAACATTCCTCTTTTAGATGCTGTCCAACAAGTCCCGTCTTACGCGAAAATCTTAAAGGACTTGTGCACGAAAAAGAGGAAGTCTCAGGTACCCAAGAAAGTTTTCTTGGCTAGTGCTGTGAGTGATGCCCTTACCCAATCTTTACCACAAAAACGGAAGGACCCTGGCTGTCCTACGATTTCAATTACCATTGGGGATAAGAACATCAACCGCGCACTATTAGATCTTGGTGCCAGTGTTAACTTGCTTCCGTATTCAGTATACGAGCAATTAGGCGTCGGAGAGTTGAAACCCACACACTGCACTCTCCAAATGGCCGACCGATCGATCACCCATCCTAGGGGTGAGCTAGAGGATGTGTTAATAAAAGTCGGGGACTTCATATTTCCTGTTGACTTCATTGTCTTAGATACACAGCCTGTAGCTAACCCCCGGAATCAAATTCCGGTGATACTCGGTCGCCCATTTCTCGCAACCTCAAATGCTGTGATCAATTGTCGCAACGGTTCAATGAACCTCTCTTTTGGAAATATGACGATTGAACTCAACATTTTTAGGTTAGGGAATCAGCCCGCCGAACCTAATGCTCATATACTGGACGTCTGCTCGATCCAGGAGATCACACCAGAAGAGTGTGAATTCGAGGAGTTTTTGTTTGACCACGATAATCTTGACGCCACTAGTGCGTTTCTCTTCGAACCTGCTGCTGTTTCTGCGCCCGATAACGAATACGAGTGTTTCACATTCTCGAACGATCTTAACCGCGCACAACCCGAGTTTGAATCTTTCGACTTTCCGGATGAGTTACCTGAACCATCCGACTCGGTTGCCTACACTCGTTTTGAACCTTTGCTGGAGTCCTTTAAGTTCGAGACCCTTGCACCAGTCTTGCCTTCCATCATTTCACCTCCAACGCTCGAACTCAAGCCGTTGCCGTCTCACCTTAAGTATGCTTACTTAGGTGAGAACGAGACCCTCCCTGTCATCATTTCGGCTTCTCTAGCTCCCGAGCAAGAGAAAGCCCTTCTCGCGGTCTTGCACAGCAACAGGCAAGCTTTTGGCTGGTCCATGGCGGACATCAAAGGGATTAGTCCCCTCATCGTTGAGCATCACATTCATCTGATGGATGATGCCAAACCAGCCCGGGATCCACAAAGACGTCTTAATCCAGTCATGAAGGAGGCTGTGAAGAAGGAGATCGTCAAATGTCTAGATAGTGGTATCATTTACCCTATCTCTGATAGCCAGTGGGTTAGCCCCATTCACGTTGTCCCCAAAAAGTCGGGCATCACAGTCATAACCAACGAGGCGAATGAGTTAATCCCTACTCGCACCCAAACTGGGTGGCGAGTTTGCATTGATTACCGAAAACTCAACGCCGCAACGCGGAAAGACCACTTTCCGCTACCTTTCATTGACCAGATGCTGGAACGATTGGCCGGACATGAGTACTATTGCTTTCTAGATGGCTACTCTGGCTACAATCAAATTCCCATCGCCGAAAAAGACCAGGAAAAGACCACTTTCACTTGCCCTTTCGGCACATTTGCATATCGACGCATGCCCTTTGGGTTATGCAATGTGCCCGCTACCTTCCAGCGGTGTATGATGGGAATTTTCTCTGACATGGTGGAGAAATTTCTGGAGATTTTCATGGATGACTTCTCCATCTTCGGCGACTCCTTTAACGAGTGTTTGCTGCATCTTGACGCTGTCCTTACCCGATGTAAGGACAAGAATCTCACTTTGAACTGGGAGAAATGCCACTTCATGGTGCGCGAAGGTATTGTCTTAGGACATATCATCTCTCAAAATGGCATAGAGGTTGACAAAGCAAAGATTGAGGTCATTTCCAATCTGCCTCCTCCCCGATGCGTCAGAGATATCCGAGCCTTTCTTGGCCATGCCGGTTTTTATAGACGGTTTATCAAGGACTTTAGCAAGATTGCTAGGCCCTTGACTCTTTTGCTGGCCAAGGATACACCTTTCGACTTCAACTCGAGCTGTGTGACTGCATTCGAGTCACTGAAACGCTCACTCACTTCTGCTCCCGTTCTTTCTTCTCCTGACTGGACGCACCCATTCGAGATCATGTGCGATGCATCCGATTTTGCCATCGGTGCTGTCCTTGGACAGCACATCAACAAGATGCCGCACGTGATCTACTACGCTAGCCGAACCCTGAACGACGCCCAACTTAACTATACAACAACTGAGAAGGAATTCTTAGCTGTTGTATTTGCTTTAGAAAAGTTCAGGCCCTACCTCATCGGCTCTCCAGTCATCGTCTACACGGACCATTCAGCTCTGCGCCATCTTTTTGCGAAGAAAGATGCCAAGTCTCGGTTAATCCGTTGGATCCTCTTGCTTCAAGAGTTTGACCTTGTCATTAAGGACAAACGAGGATGTGAAAACGTGGTTGCCGACCATCTCTCGCGACTTCCTTCTTCGCCTTCGCTTCCAATTCCGATAAACGACGTTTTTCCGGACGAAAAACTCTTGACAGTATCTTGCGAACCCTGGTTCGCAGATATTGTGAACTATTTGGCCACGGGATTATTACCGACCGAATGGTCGAGTCAGGAAAGACTTCGCTTCTTATCCCAAGTAAAACACTTTTACTGGGACGAACCCTACTTGTTCAAGTACTGTCCCGACCAGATTATTCGTCGGTGTGTCCCCGATGAGGAATTCAAGAGTGTGCTGTCATTTTGCCACGATCAAGCATGTGGTGGGCATTTTGGGCCCAGAAAGACAGCTGAGAAGATCTTGCAATGTGGTTTCTACTGGCCACAACTTTTCAAAGACGCTCACGAATATTGCAAGACTTGCTCCCGGTGCCAACACATGGGCCGGATATCCCGGAGAAACGCGATGCCGCTCCAACCAATCTTGGTTGTGGAGATTTTCGATGTTTGGGGGATAGACTTCATGGGGCCGTTTCCCAGCTCTTTTGGGAACTTGTACATTCTTCTAGCTGTTGATTACGTCTCTAAATGGGTCGAGGCTGTGGCCAGCCGGACTAACGACAACAAGGTTGTCGTTAGGTTCCTTAAAGAAAACATTTTCTCCCGGTTTGGCCACCCCCGAGCGATCATTAGCGACAATGGAAGTCATTTCTGCAATAAAACTTTCGAAGCCTTGATGCGGAAATACTCCATTAATCATAAGCTCTCTACGCCCTACCACCCCCAAACCTGCGGGCAGGCCGAAGTTTCAAATCGGCAAATCAAGCAGATACTGGAGAAGACGGTTTCCAAGAACCGTAAGGATTGGTCTTTGAAACTCACTGATGCCCTTTGGGCATTTAGAACCGCTTATAAGACCGATCTTGGCATGTCTCCCTATCGGCTTGTATACGGAAAGGCCTGCCACCTTCCTGTCGAAATCGAGCATCGCGCGTTTTGGGCGATTAAGAAGCTGAATCTGTCTCTTGAGGACGCGGGCAGCCATCGGAAGCTGCAGCTGAACGAACTATGCGAGCTTAGGGATGAGGCTTACGACAACGCGGTTGTCGTTAAGAATCGAACGAAGGTGTTTCATGATAAACACCTTTTGCGCAAAACCTTCGTACCTGGTCAACAGGTACTTCTTTACGACACCCGACTTCATTTCCATCCTGGAAAGCTCCGATCTCGCTGGAAAGGGCCGTATTTTGTGCGGAATGTGTATCCGCAGGGCGCTGTGGATTTGGAAAATCCAAAGGATGGTTCACTCTTCAAAGTGAACGGACACCGATGCAAACCGTACCTTAGCGCCGAACCAACAGAGGAGCTCCTGTTCTTACAGGAGCCGGTTTACCCTGAATGATCTTCCTCTGCCCACCTCCAAACTTCGGTTATCCAGCCAAGAACAGTAGACACTGTTCCAAATAAGTTTGGGGGTATGTACAAACCATTTTGTTTATATTTGTGTATATTCTTTTTCTTTTCTTTAAAAACAAAAACAAATAAAAATTTGTATATTGCTAACCGACAATTTTGACCCTTCAACTGATCTATTCATGCAACGACAGTGAGGACACTGTCCAGTTTAGGTTTGGGGGTACGCTCGGTACGCATTTCTTACCTCCGCATTCATATGTATATTTTGCATCTGCATATAAATCCATAAAATCCATAAAAATCGGAAAATTTTCTAAAAAAATATAAAAACTTTTTTGTCAAGTTAGCTTGTGGAAGAACTTTGATTCAACATTTCGACGGTTTTTGTTTAAAAAAATAGGAATAACTAGATCTTATATTTGGATTTTGAAAACCTGAAAGATAACTCTCCTTTGAAGTTAACTATAGCTGATATACGTCTTTACATCACACTACACGTGTCGTAAGATTTTGGGAATTAGATGACAAGTCTTTCATGTGTAAACTTTTAAACAGATAAATGATTTTCTGAGGATCAAATAGGTTTGTTCTGAAATAAGTAATGTCGAGAATAGTTTATGAAGTAAAGTGAATATGAAGGAATGTTATTGATGCCGTAATTGGAGCTAAGTCTGAAAAATAACCCATCTAAAACTTGATTGGAATGATTACACACCAAACCCACTAGACACGTCTTTTATCCAAAAAAATATTTGAACTGCCGGTTATATCTCCGTTCGTATTAAATCATCTGATTTTCACGCCAATCTGTCTTTTGTTTTTGGACCTAGGTAACTTGAGTAATTAAGTCCGCTGGGGTGTTTTTACACCTAATGCCCTAAAACCAACTGGTTTGGGTGCATTGGCCCAAAGCTCGCTAAGAAGCCTAGAAAGTCCAGTTTAAAACAAAGTCAAGCAAGTGTTCTCTCCGAGTTAAAATTCCTAACGGTTCTTTGTGTGAGAATAATCTTGATAAAAGACAGGCTTTTAAAAAAAATTTTAACGGAGATATGAAGGTTTTACTCTTTGATAAAGACTATTGCACGTTCACAGAGGTGTGTATGAAATGAAAACAAGAAAAAGGTGGAGTAAAAAATACGACTTAGTTTCCTGTTAAGGAAGATAGAAATTCTGAAGTTGAAACCTTACTGGAAAATGAAACTTGAAAAATGCTTAACTCGTTATAAAACTTATGTGATCCTTTTAAAATTGTTATCTGGGCTTTATTGTGCGACATGATGACTTTAATCGACCTTTCGGGAACTTAACGACACTATACGCACTGCATGTAAAGACATATAAAATCTGTAGTTAAATAAGAAGCGAGGTGTGAAAAATAAAGGTTCGATGGTCTAGACTTAGGATTATAGAATTGTTATTTTCTAAAACAAAACTTTAGGGTTTGAAGCTTAGTTATTTTACAAAACCAACTTGACCGGATTTTGTGGGTAGTATCCGCTGAAAACCCTCAGGAGACAACACTCCTCCTACTAGGGACACCTAGAGGTTCAACGGCTTGTTGCACATGCTCAGTGCAATCGCGTTCCCTGCGAAAGTGAGGTTAGGAAATTTTTTGTGAATAAATGGGCTTTGCTCGGGACGAGCAAATGATAAGTTTGGGGGTATTTGTTCATATCAGATTTTTGCATTTTCATACCGCCCAATTTTTATCACATTGCATATCGGTAGATACTCTTGAGCCGTGTTTGCTAGTCATTTGCAGGATACAGGTTCCCGGTTCTCAAATGGAGAAATTCATGAAAAACACGACAAATCCGGTTCCTGCCAACCACAGATAAAAACACGGTCTCCGCTCTTCATCCGTATGTTGCCAGATACCAGTTTAGGAAGACAAAACGTCAAATCAATGTCACTCTCATGCACAAGGCTCAATGGTAGCACAAAATCCAAGAGATCTACGCGGAGCTCGAGGCAATCATGACAAAATCTTGACAAAAAGTCCACCTTTCCCTCAACAGAAATTCTGGAAAATTCGTGATACAATTATGAGAAAATATATATACCAGAAAGAAGTACACAGAAAACCAGGCTAGCACCTAAAAGAACATAGCTCAACTCCACCATACGGCCGCGGTTCCGCGGCCAAAGGAGGGTCCAGGCCGCGGTTCCGCGGCCATGTTGGCGCCAAAATTGGAGATTTTGCAGGGGCACTTTGGTCTTTTCATATGGGCCCGTATGGTTGCCCTAGATTCTCATTTTCCAGCCTATAAATACCCCAGAATTCTGTGAAGGAGGGGGCCAATTCTTGTATTTCTTTTTGCTAGGTTTTAGTTACATGTTCTTCTTCCTCTTCTCACCTCTTCTCCATTAAATTTATAAGCGAGCTTTTGAGTGAAGAGTGATGAATAAAGAAGACCATTTTATTATCATGCTTGTCTCCTTATATTTATGCTTGTTGTAACTTTAAATTCGTTAAGTAGTTGTTGTTATTTCCTTGTTGTTTCTTTCTTCTTTCTTTTTCTTTATCCTTACATACGACAATGATACTTACGCTTGATCCTCGCCAAGGTGAGGTCGCAAATAGTTAGTCGTATTCTTCTAGTCTCCTTCTTTCTATCTTCCTCTTTTGTTTGTTTTCTTTTTCCGTATTATGAAGTGTGAGTAGTTCTATACTTGTTAGGGTAGGATAAGGGAAGTTTGAGAGAAGGAAATCTCTCTCACTCTTTCCTTGCCCAACAACTTAAATCAACTCCCGTTAATTGAACCACAATCCGCTCCTTACGGCACCCTATCCTACATGATAGCGGTGATTCCGTAGTGAGACCGGTTGTGGTTGAATTAACCGGAGGTTATGGATAAGAGCCAAGAACGGACGGACAAGCACCAAAAGGAAGGACTATGCGTTGGAAAGCCTAGCTTATACTCACAAGTTCCTTCCTAGTCGTGCTAATCCCCGTTGTTGCCGATTACCGTAACACCGATATTAAGTAGGGCAACGAAAGATGTGGAGACTCCAAACTCAAACTAACCTAATCCTAACCCTAACAAGCTCTCTTTAAATATCAACTTAACACTTAGATAACCACAACAAAATCTGAACAACCGGACTTAACTCGTTGAAACACTTTGAAAAAGACTCCCATCTCCCTGCGGACGACCCGTACTCAACCGGCTAGCTACAAGCGAAACCGTCTTGATTGCGGTATTTAAACTAGAACTTGAACACGCACGTAACCTATCAATCAGCACTCCGATAACGGCATTGATTAATACCAGGGTGAAACCAGGTGAGACGTGGGTCCAGTACGCAATACGCTGGCGGAACTTATGGTCAAAATGCAAACAACACATCGAGGAAGCGCCCGCGGTGGGCATGTTCGTGGGTACCCTAGATCCTCATGCAACTATCTCACAGTTCATGATGTTCTTTAAGCCAACCACGTTCCAGGCTTTGATCGACAAGTTGGCTCAGATGGACCAGATGGGTCGCAGACCGCCTCCCCCGATGCCGGAACCTCGGAATGACAAGGGTAAAGGGAAGGAAACCTTCGTTGCGAACGCTCAGCAGCAACCCAGTGCCCCAAAGCTGGCGGATCAACTGGAAGAAAGACGACGGTATTATAATGAAAAAATGAAGCGCCCCTACTCATTCCCGCGGGATAAGACGAAGAGGCTATTCGAGCTGGCGGTACGCAACAGGCTTATCAACTTGCCAAATCCAAGGCGACCGCCGCAAACTAGTGAGGTGAATAACCCCAACTACTACCCTTACCATCAAACGGTAAGCCATCCGATTGAGGATTGCTTCGTCTTCAAAGGATGGATTGAAGACCAATACCTACAGGGCAACTTTGCGCTGCCCGAGAAGTGGAAGGTAAACCCGCCACAACCTCACACTCCCAAGAAGACGGACACACCGGGGACAACTTTTTCTTTCATTGAAGAAGCTCCATGGGAAATCGTGCTTTCAGCCAAAACAAAGAGGATGCTGAACGATCTTCAGACATGCCCTGCGATTAGGTGGAAGGACCCGCTGGAACCCCAGATCATTGAAGGGATGCTGAAGCCGTGCCCAACTCCGAAGATCAGTGGTGATGGCCCGAGCACTCACAACCAGCCGTCGAAATCTTCAAAGAAAAAGAAGAAAAAATCAAAGAAGCCCGTGAAGCCTGGTGACAAGCGCACAGACTTACAGAAACAGATCGACGCGCTCGAAGAGTACAATCAAAAGGCACGGACTCCCATCACACTCCAAGAGTTCCTCAACCACGTCTTTCAAGAGGAAGATGAGGGGGAGAGTTCGTCGGATGAATCCGAGAGATACGTGGCGAGTTGTAATGTGACCTCCCACTCGTTTACCAACGATGAAAAAACTCCTGGCACTAAGAAACTGGGGGCAGAGCCCGAACCGGAGCTTGTGTGGCCGACAGACGAAATGATCGACGCCTTTCTAGACGAAATTCGTTTGAAAAGTAAAGCCGACCAGGAGCGTGAGATAGCCGCATCAGAAGGAGCCAAACACATGCGACTAAACGATAGAGTCGAAGCGCTCCCGCCAGATCCAAAGACACCCGACGCGGATAAAAACATATTCAAGACGAGGAAAAGGTTTGCCAAAGCCATGTCAATGGGTCGGAAGAAAACACGCTCGATGGGGCGGAGAGGTACCCTAATTACTGCTCATATCATCGGAAGATTTCACACCCTACTGAGGAGTGCGACGCTTTTAAGAAATGGTGGCAGGGATATGTTGCTCATCGGCAGCATTTTAAGCGAATGAATCGCAGAACTCGTCGGGAGCAGAGAAGTACGACCGAAGGACGCAAAAGAACTACCGGTAACTGTTACACGGTCAGCGACGGGGGATCACAAGTGCTCACATTCAGGAGCAATTCTGACGAGGAGCTGGCTCTTAGCCCCCTCTTTAAAGAGTCCACCTCGGGAAAAGAGGAAGAACCAGAGGCTTTGCGAAAACATTCAGTTGCGCAATCGCACGCTTCCCGAAAAGAACCTTGGACCCGTAACTAGAAAAGATAAGGGAAAGGAAAAGGTTGCTGAGGATATCGCCTTAGATGACCAAGTTATGAAAGAGTTGACTGCCAAGGACCCGCCTAAAAAGAGTAAGATGGACTACAACATCCTAGCGCACCTGAGGAAGCTACCATCGCAGCTCAGCATTCTCGAAGCCCTCCTGTTATCAAAGGAAGAGAGAGATTCGTTAATCAAGGCGCTACAAGAGCCCGAGCAATTCCAAGCTTTCCTCGCCGAAGAAAATATGAAGGATGAACTGGAAGAAGTGCACACGGCCGATATCACTTTCGGTGACGAAGACCTGCTCCTTGGGACGTGCGACCACAACCGTCCCCTATACGTCTCTGGATATTGCCACGATATAAAGATAGGCAAAATCTTGGTTGACAATGGGTATTCCGTTAATCTCCTCAACGTGCGGGTGTTAAAGGAAATCTGCATGAGCGTCCAGCACCTTACTCGGGACAAGATCACCATCTCCGGGTTCGACTCCCAATCATCAAGAACTCTTGGGTCTGTGATACGGACACTACACTTTGGGCTGCTCGTCACGGACATTAAGTTCCATGTCATAGACGCCAAGACTTGCTACAATGCTCTGCTCGGTCGTCCTTGGTTACACGAGTACAACATCATCCCGTATACACAACATCAGTGTATGAAGTATTTCAAGGATGGTCTTGAGTATACCGTAACAGGTGAGCTAAATCCATTCTTCGTGAACGAAGTCCGCAAATACGAAGATGCAAAGTACTTTTTGCCTGATTTCGAGGATACAGAGAGATGTCGCAAACCGGAGAACGAAGCCGCTGCCACCATTCCTATTTTCAGGAGTGATACCGAAGAAGAAGAAGAGATAGTTTACTCTGGGCCGTCTCGACGCAGCGACCCGGGACCATCCGCTCCCATACTGATCTTCGGAAGCAATTCGGAGGATGAGGTTAATGCTGTGTTCTCCAGTCGGCCGCCAATACAAGAATTCCCTGGTGATGATCAGAGTTTGCAAATCACCATGATTCCGCAGGAGCACTACAAAGATCTTGACGCGCTTGAAGCTCACAACGTGCATGAGCTGCGGACATTTTACGTCCCTCCCAGGCAAAAAGGTGAAAAGGAAATCCTATTCTATCGATCCTCGGAAACAAGAGGGGAGAAAGAGATCTGGCACGGCGCGGATTCTACACTTGACAGGCTTCAACCCATCCGTTTGCCCAGATATTACACAAACGGACTAAAAAGGCTATTGAAGCGCCAAGGGGTACCCTTAAAACAGACTATTCGACAAGCTCAATTCTATAACAGGATTTGGGATGTCCCTGGGACTCAGCGCAAGTTGCCCAACGGGAAAATGGAAACGCTTGGGCTTGGATACATGAGAGCCGGGAAACGGGAATGAGTCCACGGTAGCTACGCCATATATAACTTCGATGAAGAAGAGAACGCCTTGTCAGGAAATGCCAACCCCTCATCAGAACTAGATGCCGCGATCGAAGTGCCGAGTCCGTCGTTTGAATAACGAATGAACAAGCTTATCAGGAAAGCGGGTCAAAAAGCTCGAGATGACCATAATCGCGAGATGGCCATCTACGAGAGAGCCAGGACGCAACGTCTTCTTCAACAGACTGCAAAAGACAAAAATACTCCTCCCTGTCAAACTGCTGTGCAAAAGGCCCGACGCAGAGGTAGAAGTAAGTTAAAAAGCAGAAAAGGAGTTCGACAACGACAACGCAGGATCAAAGAGTCATGTGATCGGGTATTGCACGGTCTGGATTTGTCCCTCATGAAGAAGATGAGTCGAGCATATTCTTTCCCTCAAGACAAGACACGGAAGCTACTTAACCTCGCTTTAAAACATCGAATGATTACACTTCCGAAGTCTAAACACCCTGAGCAAGATAATGAGGTCTCTCATCCGGGCTATTGCTCTTATCACAGGGTAATAGGGCATCCTCTCGAAGACTGCTTCACCTTCAAGAACTGGATCGAAGATCAGTATCAGCTCGGCAAGTTCGCTCTATCTGACAGCTGGAGGGTAACGCCGCCACAGAAGCATGAACCCAAAGCCACGAGAGCAGAACCAGATCTACATCGGTCTTGGAAGCGGGCTCGTACTTGTCATATGATAACAATATTAAAAGAAGAACCCGAGAATGTCGATGACCTCCCTTGGTGCTTCGAAAACAATGGTGATGAGGTGATCTCAGAGTTTCCACCGGCGCCCAAAGAGCTGGAAGATGGAATACACACTACTGCAGATAACCTCAAGAAGATTGATTTGGGAACGACAAGTGACTCAAGGCCTACGTTTGTCAGCGAGCTGATATCCGAAGAACAGGTGGCGACACTCAAGGACGTGCTCATACAGTACAAGGACTGCTTCGCATGGAACTACTCCGAAATGCCAGGACTAGATCCAGAAATAGCCGTCCATAAATTGGCAATATCCCCGGAAGTCAAGCCAGTCAAACAGGCGCTAAGAAGAATGCGGCTCGAGCTTGAGATGAGTATCAATGCCGAAGTCAAGAAGCTGATCGATTCTGGGTTTATTCAAGAAGTTCAATATCCTAACTGGATAGCTAACATTGTCCCGGTAATGAAGAAAAATGGGACAGTGCGCATATGTGTGGACTTCCGGGATCTCAATAAAGCTTGCCCGAAGGACGATTTCCCAGTACCGGTAACCGAGCTGATGATAGATAACACGTCCACTCACGAGGTTTTCTCTTTCATGTACGGCTCATCAGGGTACAATCAGATAAAGATGCACCCAGAAGACCAGAAGCACACCGCTTTCCGGACTCCTCTGGGAATATTCTGCTACAAGGTGATGCCCTTCGGTCTAAAGAACGCCGGTGCCACCTATCAAAGGGCCATGAAGAAGATCTTCGATGACCTCATACATGTAATCGTCGAATGCTATATCGACGACCTCGTCGTGAAAAGCAAATCATACGAGGAACATCTCGAGCATCTGAAGACTGTATTTCAACGCCTTCGGCAATACAACTTGAAGATGAATCCTCTCAAATGCGCGTTCGGGGTGTCCTCAGGCAAATTCCTAGGATTCATTGTCCGGCACCGAGGCATTGAGATAGATCCGTCGAAGATCAAGGCGATTATAGAAATGCCACCGCCAAGGACTCTCAAACAATTGCGGTCTCTCCAGGGGAAGCCCGCGTACATCCGGTGATTTATAGCCAACCTTTCAGGCAGATGCCGTCCCTACAGTCACCTGATGAAGAAGGGAACCCCGTTCGTATGGGATCACAAATGCCAAGACGCACTGGACGAGATCAAGCAGTACCTACAAAACCCGCCGGTGTTAGCTGCTCCAGTCAAGGGAAAGCCTCTTATTCTTTATACAACAGCCCTCGAAGGTTCCTTAGGCGCATTATAGTCACAAGAGAACGACCAAGGGAAAGAGAGAGCATTCTACTATTTAAGTCGAGTTCTTCTGGGGGCTGAAGGCAATTACTCCCCTGTCGAAAAACACCGCCTGGCGTTGATCTTCGCGATAACGAAACTCCGCCATTATGCGTTGGCGCACGAAGTTCGTCTCATTTCGAAGGTGGACCCCCTTAAATATTTAACGTCGAAGGCCATATTGACCAGTCAACTCGCTAAATGGGCCCTGCTCTTGATGGAGTTTTCAATAACCTATCAGCCTCTTAAGGGAGTGAAAGGCCAAGTCATCGCCGACTTCCTCGCCGAGCATTCGATACCGGCCAATTCCCCTTTGAATTGCGAACTTCCAGACGAACATGCGTTTGACACGATCGACGGTGGTAATATCCGATGAGAGCTTTATTTCGATGGAGCATCTTCCGTGAAGAAGCGCAAACAAAGCACCCCTATAATCAAATCGGGGGTAGGCCTTATCTTCGTAACTCTACAGGGAGGGATAATGCGCTTTGCTTTCTCCTTAATGGAGCCGAGGACGAACAACGAAGCCGAGTACAAATCTTTGATAGCAGGCCTCGAGATCGCCATCGACATGAGAATTGAAAACCTCCTCATATACGGAGATTCCCAACTGGTCGTTAGTAAAGTAAACATCGACTACCAGACATGCAAGCCAGAGCTGGTGAAGTATGGAGAGAGAGTACAGCAACTTCTAACTCAAATCCCTTCCTACACTTTGGAAAACATACCACACGCAGAAAATAGCAAGGCGGACGCTTTAGCCAAGCTCGCTAAAGAACTGGCTGATGAGAACCTCGATGACGTCAGGATCGTGGTAC
Source organism: Agapanthus africanus (assembly GCA_030015575.1). NCBI lineage: Eukaryota > Viridiplantae > Streptophyta > Magnoliopsida > Asparagales > Amaryllidaceae > Agapanthus > Agapanthus africanus. The sequence continues at coordinate 505,852,573 of JASDDO010000031.1, forward strand.
AAAACCGTCGAGTACTTGCCCCTGCAGAAATATCTCCGGAGTCACCCGAAGAAAGGGGAGCAACTGAGCAGACGGCCCTGCAAATAAATGACCAAGAGAAGGTTTGAGATTGGAGAGAAGTCTTCATAGACTACTTCAAATCCCGTCGAACGCCTAAAGATGCGTCCTCAAGACATCAGCTTGTGAAACGAGCTCTGTCCTTCGCCTTCGTCAATAATACTCTATACAATAGGTCATTTGAGTCTCTGTGGTTGAGATGCCTGGGACCTGACGAAGCGAAAAGAGTCGTTCAGGAAGTTCACGACGGACTCTGCGGTTCTCACCAAGCAGGCTCGAAGATGAAGCTGAAGATCAAACGAATGGGTTATTATTGGCCCACAATGATCCAGGACTGCCTCGAGTATGCGAAGCAATGCCACTCGTGCCAGATCCATGGGGACTTTATCCATCGGCATCCAAATCCTCTACATCCAACGGTGGCTAGCTGGCCGTTCGAAATGTGGGGAACTGACATAATCGGCCCCATCGAACCAGCATCATCCAGGGGACATCGTTTCATTCTGGCGACGACTGATTACTTCTCCAAATGGGCAGAAGCAGTACCGTTAAGGAAAGTGAAGACGGAAAATATTCTCCATTTCTTCAAGACGCACGTCATTTATCGGTTTGGAACTCCGCGACGGATCATTTCCGATAACGGGCCAGCCTACAAAAGCCACAAGATCAGTCGCTTTGTACAACAACACAACATAGACTGGAGATATTCCTCGGTTTATAACCCCCGAGCTAACGGTCTAGCCGAGGCTTTCAACAAAACCTTGACAAAGATTGTGAAGAAAACGGTGTCCCGAAACAAAAAGGACTGGCACGAGAGACTGCAAGAAGCTCTTTGGGCGTATCGAACTACGTTCAAGTCGGCCACGAACACAACGCCATACACGTTGGTATTCGGTACAGAAGCAGTACTCCCTCTCGAGATAGAGTTACCCTCTCTACAAGTGGCGGTCCACTACGAGCTGACGGACGAAGAAAATGCTCACCTTCGGCTTGAGGAGCTTGATGCCCTTGATGAGACCCGGCTCATAGCGCAACAAAATCTGGAGGATTACAAAGCAAAGATGACGCGCTCATACAAAAGGTTGACCAGGCCGAGGACGTTCCGCCAAGACGAACTCGTGCTAATGGTCAAAAGACCTATGATCCCCAATCGCGCCAAGCGGGGAAAATTCGAGCCGGCATATGAAGGCCCGTACATAGTAGACAAGGTCTACCAGGGTGGAGCCTATTTACTCATGGATATGCATGGTGAAAGACCTTTCAGGCCAATAAACGACCGCTTCCTGAAGAAATACTACTCTTAACGAGTCATGGCCCGGGTCAATGATAGACGACGACGACTATGTCCGCTCGCTATCTTCCTAAGTCTAAACTCTATAAAGTAGTGACATGCCTTCTTCAGCAATGGACCGAAACGTCCTTAAACTAACGACGGACCGAAATGTCCTTAAACTAACGACGGACCAAAATGTCCTTAAACTAACAACGGACCGAAATGTCCTTAAACTAGCAACGGACCGAAACGTCCTTAAACTAACAATGGACCACTATGTCTTAAAACTGGCCGTTGACCGAGATGTCGATAAACTACGGTGGATTGCAGTATCTCAAAACCGATATAAAAAAAAATAAAAACGGTATGTCCATAATCCAAACGGGCACGGATGAAAACCCGAAAGGGCTCCGTGAGTAAAAAAAGCAGGGCTACCGGCGAGTGTTTGTGAAAACCCGAAAGGGCGCAACCTCGTTAAAGGGCACTTGCAGGGTCCTCACGACCTTGTAAGGAGAAACCACACGCGTGAGATCCTTACGACTCACAAGGGAGCAACACACTTAGGAGTCCTCACGATTCCTAAGGAGAAATTACACTTGCGAGATCCTCACGACTTGTAAGGAGAACTCTCTTATGGGACCCTCACGGCTCATAGGATTTGAAAGTATTAAGTCACAGAGACCTAAACCTGTGCTTAAGCAACCCCCACAACCTTCAATTTATGCCCTACAAGTGGCTCAATACCGACCCTTGTATACAATCCACGGGCGCGAACAAACATTTCCCTAACCAAGTCCCATCCGTGACTAGGGATATGTTCATATGGCGAACAACCCTTGTAAGCCCTCTCGACTTATAAGGAGAAGACCTTTTTGTAAGATCCTTGCGACTTGCAAGAGGACATGCACTTAGGAATCCTCACGATTCCCAAGGAGAAAACACACCTGCAAGATCCTTACGACTTGTAGGGAGAAATACCTTTGTGAGACCCTTACGGCTCATGAAGTCAAAAGCCTTAGTCGACAGGACCCTTAACCCTGTTTACTAAGCCACCTTTGTTCAACATCGACAGAGGCAAATGATGATTCTCTCCTGGCAACATCCCAGTTGTAGCGGTGTAGATGCTGAAATCGGTGTCTAAAATCCAAGCTTGCAGCGAAAAGGCTAGCGAGCTACACATGCATACGAAATAGCCGAAATGATGGGGCAACTTGCAATAAAAAGTAGCAAGTAAAAATGTATGCGTGAAAAATAGTCGAAATGATTGGGCAACTCGCAATAAAAGCAGCGAGTAAAAATAAAGTAAATAGCCGAAATGATTGGGCACCGCGAAAAATAGCCGAAATGATGGGGCAATCACGACCTTCGCGATATAAAAGCTGAAATGATAGAGCATCGCGGAAAAAGAAATAGAATAAAAATGAAATTTATGCCCTACAGGTGATGTTACATCTATCCCTGTATACAATCCGGGGGCGCAAACAAAGAAGGGATCATACTCCTCCCCCAGGTTTCATCATAAGAAGAAGCCAAATCTCGACGGGCCATAAGTGATCTAGAGATTGTCTCAACACTCGTCTTGTAACAACGGACACAACTTCAAGCGAAGCGGAACAGCGACAACTCCCAGTTCCATGGCTCGGCGATATACGGATCACCAAGAGTCAAATCCCCACCCCATGAAATGCGGATACAATCAATAAATTCCTGGCCACGTGGAACACGGATAACGTCACTCTTTGACCCCGTGGAAAACGTCCAGAGCGGAGCCTGGTCCTCGCAGAATACGGCAGTGAACCCGTGGGAAGCATCCAGAGCAAAATTCCTGGTCACGTGGAACGCGGATAATGTCAATCTTTGACCCCGTGGAAAACGTCCAGAGCGGAGCCCGGTCCTCACAGAACACGGCAGTGAACCCGTAGGAAGCATCCAGAGAAAAATTCCTGGTCACGTGGAACGCGGATAACGCCACTCTTTGACCCCGTGGAAAACGTCCAGAACGGAGCCTGGTCCTCACAGAACACGGCAGTGAACCCGTGGGAAGCATCCAGAGCAAAATTCTTGGTCACGTGGAACGCAGATAACGTCACTCTTTGACCCCGTGGAAAACGTCCAGAGCGGAGCCTGATCCTCGCAGAACACGACAGTGAACCCGTGGGAAGCATCCAGAGCAAAATTCCTGGTCACGTGGAACGCGGATAATGTCACTCTTTGACCCCGTGGAAAACGTCCAGAGCGGAGCCTGGTCCTCGCAGAACACGGCAGTGAACCCGTGGGAAGCATCCAGATCAAAATTCCTGGTCACGTGGAACGCGGATAACGTCACTCTTTGACCCCGTGGAAAATGTTCAGAGCGGAGCCTGGTCCTTGCAGAACACGGCAGTGAACCCGTGGGAAGCATTCAGAGCAAAATTCCTGGTCACGTGGAATGCGGATAACGTCACTCTTTGACCCCGTGGAAAACGTCCAGAACGGAGCCTGGTCCTCACAGAACACGGCAATGAACCCGTGGGAAGCATCCAGAGCAAAATTCCTGGTTACGTGGAACGCGGATAACGTCACTCTTTGACCCCGTGGAAAACGTCCAGAGAGGATCCTGGTCCTCGCAGAGCACGGCAGTGAACCCGTGTGAATCATCCAGAGCAGAGCCTAGTCCTCGCCGAACACGGCAGTGAACCCGTGTGAAGCATCTAGAGCAAAATTCCTGGTCACGTGGAACGCGGATAACGTCACTCTTTGACCCCGTGGAAAACTTCCAGAGCGGATCCTGGTCCTCGCAGAGCACGAAGTGAACCCGTGTGAAGCATCCAGAGCGGAGCCTAGTCCTCGCCGAACATGGCAGTGAACCCGTGTGAAGCATCTAGTGCAAAATTCTTGGTCACGTGGAACGCGGATAACGTCACTCTTTGACCCCGTGGAAAATGCCCAGAGCGGAGCCTGGTCCTCGCCAAGCACGGCAGTGAACCCGTATAAAGCATCCAGAGCAAACACCAGACCGTGGAGTCCTTAAAATCCACGGACTATGATGTCCTTAACCTCGACCGTAATGTCTTAAAACTAACGATCAACCATGATGATTCTAGACTGATTTTACCTTGGTTAAAGGGTACATCTCTTCATTCCTTTGATATTCGTCGTTGTAATTCCTCAACGTCTTCAAAGAGGTGATGAGTCCCAGTAACCACATATTTCGTGGACTGTGGAGTCCTTAAATCCACGGACTATGAGGTCCTTAACCTTGACCGTGATGTCTTAAAACTAACATTGGATTGTGGAGTCCTTAAATCCATGGACTATGAGGTCCTTAACCTTGACCGTGACGTCTTAAAACTAACATCGGACTGTGGAGTCCTTAAATCCACGGACAATGAGGTCCTTAACCTTGACCGTGATGTCTTAAAACTAACATTGGACTGTGGAGTCCTTAAATCCACGGACTATGACGTCCTTAACCTTGACTGTGATGTCTTAAAACTAACATCGGACTGTGGAGTCCTTAAATCCACGGACTATAAGGTCCTTAACTTTGACCGTGATGTCTTTAAACTACGGTACCCCGGAGAACATCCCAAAGCAACCCCTGACCCCGTGAAATACGGATAAGGGTGACCACACCCAGCACTTGCGGGTCCTCACGACCTGCAAGGAAGAAAACTCTCTTGTGAGATCCTTACGACTCCTAAGGGAAAACCCGCTTAAGAATCCACACGATTCTTAAGAAGAACTTACGCCTACGGGATCCTCTCGACCTGTAGGGAGAAAAACTGTTTATGAGACCCTCACGGCTCATAAAGCTCAAAAGTCTTAGGAGGCAGATCTTAACCCTGAATCCTAAGCCATCGCTACCCTGCAAGTAGGCCAAGATAAATTGTCCACAGAACAAGTTCAATTGAGAGGGACACACCATTAAAAAAAATATATGTCTTTATTCATGAAACAAAATGGATGCAAAGTACAATTCATGAAAGAACAAAAAGAAAATACTCTCGTTCAAGAGTATGTACAAAAAGAAAGGAAAAGATACAAGTTTTTCAAGCCGGCGGGCGATTTAGCAATTTTGCTAGCTCATCCTGCTTTTGCTGGGCCATATCTTCATGATTCAGGATTGCCAGAAGACGAGCCTCTGCCTGAGCCTGCTGGGCCTGATATGAGGCAAGACGAACTTCGAGCTCCTTCTCGGTAGCTTTGTGGGCCTCGACTCTTTCGCGAGTAAACTCGGCGGCCTTGTCGATGGCCACTACCTCCTCGATGGCCTCTTGAAGCACTCGCCACAGTTCATACGCTTTGTTGGCCTTGGCGGTAAGATTAGCCTGAAGCTCGCTCAGCGCCTTAGAATCCAGCTCCCTCTCCGTGAATTTGCGACCGAGCCTCTTCTCGCATGATGCCATGTTTTCCGCGCACCGTGCTATCAGCCCCCGCAACTCCGCTTTTGCAGCCACAGCCTCCGAGGAAAGACGGGAACACTCAAGGGCGTGCAAGCAAGCCTCCACCTGCCGACAGAACTCTACCCGGACTCGCACCACCTCTTCGCTATGTTAGGTGGCAAGAAAAAGAAGAGAACCGTTAGCTTCAGCGACAAATGCTTCAGCAGTGGTTGCGCTGCCAGCACGAAGCTCCTCGATTAAAGACGACAAGGAGACAAGGCTTAACTGGGCCAAGCGCTCTGAGGCTCGCAAAGCATAGGGGCCGGGCGGCATAGCGATACGCGATTCCAGCGCTATGGAGGCTGGCAGGGCTGTTCGGATTTGAAAAATGTCAGTAAAACTCTTAAGCAAAAGAACAAATAGGACTATATTGAAATGTCACTTACCTACGGTCATGCAAGTAGGAGCTGAAGGTTCCCCTGGCCCTTCAACGATCTCCACCTCGTCATCGGCCTCCAAAATTGTAAGAGACATCAATGTTATTTCGCAGAATAGCAACAATACTATAATAAAAAATGGCGAACGACGCTAACCTTGCCCAGAGGAAAGGACGATGCGCTGAGGAGAGATCGCCTGCGGACCTGCCATCTCCAGCAGACGATGAAACGATTGCCGGGGAGACAAATTAGCGATAGAGGCCGCCAGCCCGCGCAATTCTGAGAAAACAAAAGAGTTCAGACAACAGAAAGATTGCTAATTTAAAATGTAAAAGGTTACCTTCAACACTCCTCCCGTTCTGAGTCGGGGGGATGGCGGCTTCAACGACCTCCGCCACGATCTCCGGCTCCAGCAAAGGGAGGGTAGTCCCGACTGCTTCTCCTCCAGCTCCTGGGCCGCCCGCAGGAAGAGTCGTTGGGACGGCGACCTACAAAGGAGCCTTTACCAAAGGAGAAAGCGCTCCATGATCAGGAACCGCCACTGGAGGCTCTATGGCAAGAGGAACAGCCTTGTCAGCCCCCTCCACATCGAGTAAGGCTGCATCGGGAATGTCAACAGGCTCTAGCTGCAACAAGCCCGTAGGGACCTCCCCAATCGCCGAGGACTCTACACAATCCATACAAGAATAAGAATACATATATACGGGCATAAGCAATCTGAAAAACTGCAAAGAAGTATAAAAACATACCAATGCACAGGGAAGCCCTCAATATGGCTTCTTCAAGCCGATGCTCCTTCTCAAGGAGGCGTGCTCGCCGGGGTTCGAGGGTGGACTCATGGCCGCCGGTCCATAAGGAGAGCGCGTCCGCAACATCCTCCAAAGCGGCCTGCTTCAGCGCCCTTTTACCACACTCCTCCAAAGGGCCAATGAACCGCTGCCGGATCCATGAGGGGTCTTCGTAGAAGATCACGGCAGGATACGGTTTCTTCGGAACCCTTGCGTTCTGAGACCCATCTTTAGAACGTCTTATGGCCTCAGCCAATTGTGCGGCTTTCTCGACAGCCGAGCCCGGGAAGAGAAGACCAGCGTCCGACTCTTGCACGACCAACGGCTCATCTGGAAGTATGGGCTCAGACTCCGTTAAAGAATCAAGTAAGTTGGTGGCCACCCTCCTCCGCCTCTTAGATCCAGAACCGGCCGTCGAAGATGACCGTTTCTTTCCTCATGGAGCCTTGGTGCGGCGGCGGCCCACATCGCCTTCAACACCCTCATCCCTATTACCCTCGCTTGGTGCCACAACCGAGGATGACACCGCCATTGTCGATGCCAAGGGGGGCGAGGCTGCCTCGGGTGGTGGCGCTGTTACCGGAGCCCGTCTACCCCGCGACCGAGTACCCAGAGGCATACCAGCTGTTGGAGTAAGATCCACCCCCGACTCCCCCGGAATAAGCGCGGTGCCGGTATCCCTCAGAGGAAAGCGGACCGGGGCGCGCGGTCACAGTGTAGCTCCCGTGGCCAGAACCTGAGTAGGGGCACCATGACCAAGAAGCACCATTCTTTCCTCAAGAATAATTGGGTTGACTCAATGGAGATACCAACCCGTGAACGATCCCACGCATCGGGGCATGTACTCACCATCGGGGATCATGAACTGAGAACCCATGTTCAGCGTCACAAAATGATGGGCGGCATCTCGAACGGCCTCGAGCGAAGGAACCAGCGCGACTATGAAAGCCTTAAACGGGACACCTGATCATAACCAAACTACCGGGCAAAGCGGTGCGGATTGTACCGCATGAAGAGGGCCGCGCTATCCTGACGGAATACCAGGTAACCCGGTCTGATTGCGTATAAGAGCGCGGCCTCCCGGGGCTTCAAAGAGGGCGCGCTATCTATCAACCGGTCCCAAAGCGGCTGGGCTGAACCCGCGAAAGAAGATAAGACCCGATCATTAAAAACCAACCCGCCAGCAGTAGCATAAGGAGAAATCAACGCCCGAATAGCCCCGAATTGAGTCGGGTCAGCGGCAGAAGCATCCACCAATCGCATAAGCCTCGGGAAGGTATAAGCGTCGTAGAATGCGGGCCTTTGATGCATAGCAAAAGCACCTAAGATGTGCATTTCGATCCAAGACGTAAAGTAGTGAAGCGAAAAATTTACCACATCTACACCAGGGCTGGAAGTATTAGCTGCAGCGCCCAACCCGTGATAGAGATGCGCCAATGCCGGGATGCCAATGGCCAGCCGTGTTCCCTCAGCTATGCGGTGAGCCGGATAGATGACCGAAGCTCTCATAAAACGGTAATGCATAGGGATGACAAACCAGCTGAGCCAGACACTGATAAACCCAACGAAGAACGTCTCCTCATCCATGCCGGGTGCCACGATGGATTCGAAAGACATCGGCGACATTATGGGGATGTAGTACTGCAGTAGATCCGATTCATTGGTCGTCAGCTTCTTTGGACCAAACCCAAAGGGGTCTTTAATATTTGCGAACTTCGGAGCTGCCTTCGACAAGACGCCCTCGCGAAGGAAACAAGCAATGAAGCTCTTAAAAGTAACGCCCTGCTCCTCAGATTCAGTGAACAATCGATCAAAGATACCTAGCACATTGATCAATCTAGGACGCTTGTGGCGGACGGCGTTCTCAACAGACAAGCCGTCAAGCGGTGCAGGCTCGGGTTCAAAAATGTATTCATCAGAGGGCAGCAACTCCTCATAAAGTGTCCCTCGAATCGGCAGCCCCGAGATCTCATAAAACTCCCCCAAAGAGATCGAAACCTCTCTGTCCCCCAGAAGAAAAGTGTTAGTGGGGAGATTCCATTGATTTAAGAACGCCTTAACCCACCAGACATGCGGAGATTGATAATGGAAGAGCGACGCATATATTGCCTGGTAAAGCCCAACCTTCTGCAGTCGCGCACGATGGGTAGCAAGGATGTAGCGAGCCCAGAGAAGGTTTCCCGTAGGGTGTCGAGGAGTGAGCCCTATCTTATAAATCTGTCCCCATGGGTGGGCCTCACGCTGACAAATGCGTCGTCCCAGGATATCTATAGCAGGGACCGGATGGTTCGGGATACCGGTTGTTGAATGCTCGAGCCGTCCCGTTGGAGTCCAATTTGGCATCTCCACAGCGAAAACCGTCCTCGGAGGGTCCATCGGCAAGAACGGGAAAGTAGGCTTCGCCGGCACTTCACAGAGGAAACTCCGGCGACCTCGGATGATGTGACTGTACCAAGTTCCCCATAGAAGTAAGCTGGTGCAGTTCGGGTCATGAGCCCGGATCATCGCCATCGCTGCCTCGTCGGATGGTGATTGAGGAAAAGCGGCCTCCGAACGAGTGAAGGGAAAGCACGGAACAGAAGCCATCGCACCTGAAATCAAATAAAGGAAACTATCAAAAGCAAAGCCAGCAATATATATATATATATATATATATATATGAGCATAACTATATATATGAAGACAGTTGAAGAAAGCGACATCAGACTCTTTTTATGGGGCCATTGGTTACAAAACACATGGGCCCCACAGAATCAGGTTGACGGCTCGTTAATAATGAGGCCAAACAATTATAATGAGACAAAGGGAATATTCTCATTAAATAAACAGGGGGCTTCAAGTAACCCTACACACTCCCCTAAAAGACAAATCCATCTTGGGCTCTGTGATGAATCAAACAGAATCAAGGGAATTAAATTCCCAAAGACCAACAGTGCAAACTGTTTTTGGATTGTGAAGAGGATGACTCAAGGCAAGAAAACCCATGAAGTTCTCTAGGAAGAACTTAGTTCTTCAGAGGAATTAAATTCCTTTTTGAAAAAGGAAATTAAATTCCCAGAAATTTGGTTTCAGAGCCAGAGCTCCTTGGGATGGAATTAAATTCCATGGAAAACAACCGACATTATCATCTTCCTTAAAGATTAGAAAAACCCTAAGAGATCTACAGTTTGAAAATTAAATGGGTCTCTGTTCTTGTTGATGAACTGGAAGAAAAAATGGGTTCATGTTAAAAGGGGTGAAACCCTTGATGTGGATTTAAAATCTAGAGAGTTTTTTTAAATGAAGGTTCTTCGATCGTTTAACATCATTACCTGAAAGGAAAATTGTTTCTTGAACAGAGTTAAACTCTGAAAAATTTTCACCCTCATTTACAAAGGAAAATTCTAATCCTGCAAACCGCGACGAAAACCTCCACTATGATAAAGAATTACAAGAGATTGCACCGACTTCTCACCCTCATTTACAAAGAAATACTCTCTTTTACAAAACCTCTCTCTATCCCGCGATCGCGCTTAGCTGCTCTCTCCCACTATAATCAAACTGTAGGTTATTAAGAATTATGGATTCGTAAAAAACTTTAGAGAAAGCATTCTTTTTATAGGATACATATATGTTTGGAAATAAATTCATATTTAAATTAGAGATAAATAAGAATCTAAACTAAAGAGATTAGATTTAAATCCTAACTAATCCCGAATTTAAATCATATTTCAACAATTTTCATTTTGATTCAAATTTGTCATAATTTCTTCACTTTCTTAACACTTTGGAACTCTGTTCTCATCGCTTTGTGCCCGAAGGCACCTCAACAATCTATAAGGTAAAACTTGAATTTGGACCGGAACCATCTTAGAAATGCGTCCGCCAGATTCTCTAGGGTACCAATATTCATAAGAGAAATCATCTTCTTCTTGGCCTCCAAAAAGAACACTCTCACCTCTTCTGGTTCTCCCAAACCTAACAATCTTTCCAAATCGATGGCATTCCTAACCGTCCCCATGACGGCTATCAACTCTACCTCTACTGTTGAAACTGCGATACCAGCAAAAAGCGTTGATCTACCTAGCACTGCATCTGTGCCCAGCATGTAACCCGTTATCAACCTCCATCTGCCCCTATCACCAGCGTAATTGACACATGATGATAACATCGTCGGAAAACTGAAGTTCGTCTCTAATTGAGAAGACACGGGCTGAGTCTTCTTCATCCTATACCGAGCTAGAACCTGCTCCATACATTGCTGCGACCGACGCAACTCTCCATCCATGACACTATTCATGTCACGAATCAAACGTGCAGTCTTCCTGCCGAACTTCAGATCCTCTTTCCTTGGAGACTCATTTCTAGCCACTTCTGAACACCGAACGGTCCTCGACCTTTGCACTACTGGCTCTATTGGACTCTCCATCTGAATCGAAATACTGACCACTTTATCTTTCATAACTTGGATCAGGATTTCAAACTCCACTTCGCTTAGCAGCATACCTATTCTCCGTTCACCATCTGACCGAGCTTGTCTTCTTCGAAATATCGCAGACTCAATGAATGTCACTTGGCCGATTACTCCACTACGGGTCCCAAGACACCATGACCTGTACCCTTTTGCTCTGCATCCAAAGTCGACAAGAGAACGCTTATTGATCCTTGGCATCTCGAGGCATTGAATTCCATGAAGCCCTGAGTAATTCCTAGCCCCTCCAGTTTCTTATATCTACCACCATCGATGGTGACCGATTGATAAGGTACTCGACTGTAGATAGGGCTCCAGTCTGAAACTCCCTCGGACTAGTGTATACGCTTCTTATCCCAGCAGGGGAGATGGTCTGTCCCACAGCCATTAGTACGTCGTACTGGAGATAGTATGCAGGTGCTCATTTGGTTATGAGTATACTGGACAAGACTAGTCGGGAACTGTTGGTGGGTATTATACCTGTCGTCGGGTAGCAGTTCCCACGTGACATGAGTATAGCTTAGTCCGTCGACTTGACACTGCTGCTTCGCGTCAAGTGTGTTCCCACTGTACTATGATTACTACCCTACCACGGCTTAAAGGAGTCGTGAAAATAAGTAGTAGTTGGGTGTAGTCCTGAAGCACTTGGAGGCAGTGGCGGTTAGATAGGATTCGTCTCTCTCGGTATTGGGGGTTGATATCGCGCTGTATTTGGAAGGCCATTACACAAAGTCCTTGGCCAAGGCAAGCGAGATTTACTGGTAGGTATTCCAGATGTTTCTCAAGGTGTATTGGGATACTCTCTGACACGACTTATTGCGCTATTAGGGGTCTGACGTTTACCGTCCCTAGGCCCGATATGCGATACACTTAGACGAACAGACCGGACTGTACAGAGATTGTCACATTCAGGCTTAGTAGGAGTTCAGATAGGTTTTCTCATCGGCCTTCTTATCGACAGATACCTGGGTAGCCGTTACGTACAGCTAGTACCGCTTGCGGCTTGTGGTTAAACCCACTGCCAGCGTACTGTTGAGTCTTTAGAATCCCACACAGAGAGTTTCCTTGCGTCGGGCGAAAGATGTAGAGCACGTATGGTTTTACGGTAGGGCTTCGATCACGTACGTACACTTGTGCGCGTATGATATTCGGCCGGATAATACTAGTGGGCTTTGGTTTAAGCCGGATCCTAGTATTATATTGATGGATCAGTTTCGTCTCTTTGTATTCGTGTTTCTCGGAACCCGGATGCGGGTATGTATACACGGATGAGAGGGGCATAGATAGAGACACCTCATTAGGGTTTTGACCATTGACATGATTAAAACAATTAAGTGGTGGAGGAAAGTATTTATTATATTTGTAAATGATAATTATGGCATGGCTACTTGGTTTGACCACTTGACTTGGTTTGATTCTTTGACTAGATATTTCTTGTGAGATATTTTGTGGCACTAGATATTTTGGGTAAGATATTTTCTTGCTATGCTTGTAGTCATATCAAGTGAGCCATCTCATTTTCAATTATCATCATCAAAAACCATTTCTCTTTAGCTCTCTTCTTCTTCCTCACATCAAAAACCCTTAAGGTCTCATGAGTTGAGTAAACTAGGGTTATAAGAGACAAATAAATCCATCTTCATTCTCTACATCACCTAGGCTATCAAGTTTAGCAAGCTTGTTGCCCTAGTTTCCTCGGATTTGAGGTTGGAGCTCGGACTATAGACTCTCGTGTAGATCATCTTTGACTCGAGGAAGCCGATAAGGAGGCTACGATCCGGATCGATCCTCAGAGCCTATGATGACGAGGAAGACAGCGGAGAAGACCCTGTTCCCTGATTAAAAATCAGGAAAAGATTCAGAAGAGGCATCACGTGCTCACACGTGACCAGTGGTCATGTGTTGGCATGTGATAGTCATGCAGCGGCACAGAACATATTTGTTCTCTAATTAAAAGTCAAGAAGAAGATTCAGAAGAGGCATCACGTGCTCACACGTGACCAGTGGTCACGTGTTGGCACGTGATGGTCACGCAACGACACAAAGCATATTTGTTCTCTAATTAAAAGTCAAGAGGAAGCTTCAGAACAGGCATCACGTGCTCACACGTGACCAGTGGTCACGTGTTGGCACGTGATGGTTAAGCAGCGGCCAGAGAACAGAGCGCAGAAGAAGAGAAGCCCATTCCAGGGGTCACGTGCCTACACGTGACCAGGGGTCACGTGGCCACACGTGACCAGCTTTAAGATCCTTATTCTTTAACAGAATTAAATTCCGAGGATAAATCTTTCAAATCTTTCCAAAATAAAGAAGGATTATCCAAAACCGTTGGATTAAAAATCTAAAGGTGATTAAATATCACCAATTTATGGAAAAATCTTGGACTTGGAAAGATTTCCCCCTAAATCTAACCGAAATAACAAAGAGATATCTTTGGATTTAAAATCCAATGGTGAATAAAATTCACCTAACAATCTAAAGGCCCAGATTAATGATAAATATAAATCAAATCTCTCAATATACAAATCAAATCTCTCAATGAGAGATTTACTAAACAGATTTATTCTTTTCCTTCTCCTATAAATAGGAGCCAAGAAAAGAAGGGGAAAGACCTTTGGACCTTTTCTTTTGATACACACAGAGAGAGAGATAGAGCCTTTGATTCTCTGCAAAAGGAAAACCTTAGGTAAGAAAAGAAAAGGGAGGCTTCAAAAGAGAATTTAATTCTCAAAAGAGTTTAACTCTTATATAAAGAAAAGAACTTAGTTATTTCTCTGGTTGAGGATCTGCAAAGTGCACATCTCCCCATGAATTGAGAATTTAATTCTCATTGGGTTGAGATCCTGCCATGCAAACACAGAGGAGGAACTGAGTTTTGAGAATTTAATTCTCACAAAATGATAGGAATTCAATTCCTTTGAGATAAAATTAGGGTTTAACCCTATGTTATAGGAATTAAATTCCTTCAAAATGAATAGAACTAGGGTTTAACCCTAATTGAGAACATAATTCTCTCAAACTCACAGGAATTTAATTCCCTTAAAAAAAGAAATTAGGTTTAACCCTATTTAAGAATATAATTCTTCAGAAGCAAACATGAATTTAATTCCTCTAAAGTTTGTTGTTAGGGTTTAACCCTATGAAGAATTTAATTCTTAAAAGATGAACAGATCTTTAAAACATGCAAAGAACCAGAGTCACGTGCTACCACGTGACCCCCGCAAAGATCCACAGAAAAGAACTTTGAAGCAACACCTCACGTGCCCCACGTGATCTCTAAAGCACACAGAGAAAAAGGCAAAAGAAATAGAAAAGAGCTCTAGGGCGCTCTCACGTGCTACCACGTGACCCCTTGGCTGAAGCTTTAACAGACAAACATCCAAATTCCCATCACGTGACAGCACGTGATAATTCAAAGTATTCAATACTTTTGACTGAATAAAATAAGGGGAATCAGGGCGCTCTCACGTGTCCACACGTGACCCCTCTCTCTTTAGTGTTTAACACTAGTCTGGAGATTTTGTCCCCAGTGTTTAACACTGATTTGCTTAGTGTTTAATGCTAATTTGAAAACTCTGTTCCCAGTGTTCAACACTGATTATCTTTTAGTGTTTAGACACTAACTTGTTAATCTTATTCCCAGTGTTCAACACCGTTGGTCTCTAGTGTTTAACATTAGCTTTAGCCCAATTGGCTAAGTTTCCAGAGGCAAAGCGTCTTCTTCAATGAACCAACAGAGGGCCAATATCTCAAACATGATTGGACTTAGCCCAAGCTGGCCATAAGTCCTCAATTCAAACTTAACTGGGCCAAAGGGCTCATAATACAATAATTGATCTTAGTTTCCAAATTGGACTACAGATCACTTAATCTACCTTGGTTTAAGGGTACATCTCTTCACTCCTTTGATACTTGGTGTTGTAATTCCTCAACGTCTTCAAAGAGGTGACGGGTCCCGATGATCACACATTGATACGGACTGTGGGGTCCTTAAACTCATGGACTATGAGTTCCTTAACCTTGATCGGAATGTCTTAAAACTAACGCCGGACTGTGGGGTCCTTAAACCCTCGGACTATGACGTCCTTAACCTTGACCGGAATGTCTTAAAACTAACAACGGACTATGGCGTCCTTAACCTTGACCGTGATGTCTTAAAACTAACATCGGAACGTGGAGTCCTTAAATCCACGGACTACGACGTCCTTAACCTTGACCGCAATGTCTTAAAACTAACACTGGACCGCAATGTCCTTAAACTACCTATTGACCGCAACGTCACTAAACTAAACAACAGGGCTCCCCTAATCGCTCTCTTGTCGGATCTAGATAATCCCGTTAAGTTGATCTTAGTCTAAAACTAGACTAACGTATTCTTAACAAACGTTTAAGTTAATCTTAGTCTCAAACGAGACTAACGTATCCTTAAACCCAAACCCCCAAACCCAAATCTAAGATAATACGGATTTGGACTAGTCCACGCCCTACGGGCGACGACATAACTCAGTCTCCGTATATAATCCACGGGCAACCAAACACAAATCAAACACACACAACACGAAGTGACCATCTGGAGAAGGAGAAAGTTGTTACCGCAATGCGGTAGCGTAATTAACTGCAGGGGCTTGCGCCTGTAGGGAAGAGCGTCCCCACAATCAAAAACCCCTCAAGCGAGGGGGAATCTGACGAAGTCTGCTACATCGGCCGCATCCGTCTAAACCTCCGATACACGGTGCCATAAATCAACTTAGCATCTTCGGAGAGGTGGACGGATAAAACCAAATAGCATCTGCCCCGAATTTCAGGCCAGACGTCCCTGCGTCGCGCCGCCATTCGGAGGGGAACAGATTCCAGAATCTGTTCCCTTCCGAATGGCGGCGCGACGCAGGGACGTCTGGCCTAAAATTCGGGGCAGACGTCCTTGCGTCGCGCCGCCATTCGGAGGGTAATAGATTCTGGCACGCCCGGTAGGGCCTTTTCCTCTTTCCACTCCACACTTCGTGTGTCGTGATTCGTGAACCAATCGTGGTTCGCTAATGGTTGCCCTTGTTTTTCGAAATACTAAGATTTGGTGTTTCGTTTGCTGCAGAAAGCGAAAGGATCAATGGCTGGCAACTGCTCAAGCTGCTCCTACTGCAAATGCAACCGACACTCCGCCTCACCTGGAGGTGTAACCTATGGATTGCAGGCTGCTTCCCTGTTTACTATGCCTGTGGAACAAGTAACTCAGGCTACCACTGGTCTGTTCTTCGGGACCATGCTCCCACCGGTGAACGTTAACATCCCAATGCCCATACCGTAAGCTTCAAAATGGTCGGTCTTTGATCGAATTGCCACTCCTACGGCCCCTCTCAACGGGTCGTCCAACTCTTCAGTCTTCACCAGACTGAGCCTGAAGTCCAAAGGGCCTGCCAAAAAGCCCATGGTACCTGAGAAGGCCATCCCGAAGAAGACACCTGCTCCAGAAGTCGTCAAGGCGGCTTCTCCTCCCAGAGGGTCGGTCTTCACGAGACTGACTACCCCCGTTCCCGCTCCCGCTCAGAAATCTGTTTTTGACCGGATGGACGTAGCTTCTCAACGAACGTCAGTCTTTAAGAGGTTGACACCGGCAGCAGCCCCTCCCCAGAACAGGGAGCAAGACGAAGCCGTCGCTGAATCAATCCCAACAACCCGTCATTCCCGACGTCGCCACTGGCGCCGGATAAGGAAGACTGGGGGATACTCCCCCTTCGGACTAACTCCACCAGTTCCAACGGTGGAAATTGAGGCTGCTGTTCCAACCGGGAACAGCTTCGAGCTGCTAAACAGGGTACGCAGAAATTCGCCAACTGCGGTTCTCAAAAGATCCCCTCCGCCTGCGGAGAATGTTATAGAAACAAAGCCGGAGCAACCTCCTCAACGGCTGTCCTCCAAAATTTATAAAGTCTGGCGGAAGGTTCAAGACTCGGTAATTGACCAAGATCACTCTCGTCAACAGAAAAAGGCGAAAGTGCAGGAAGAAAAGAACCGTCACGTCAAACAACAAAGGACAACAACCGCTTGGGTGCCCGCTGCAACGGCTCCCTCCACGTCGACTACTCAAAAGAGAAGAAGGCCAGAGAAAGTCCCCACTCCTGCAGCAAATGTCGAGGACAATAAGCCTAAACGCCCTAAGTCTGGGGGCATGATGGTGTATACGGTATACATGGCGCTGGGAAAAGAGGACAACCGTGCATCCACGGGTCATAGACCGCTTACACGGTCAGTGACCAAAGCCCAGGAGCAACAGCAGAAGCTCCAAGAAATGATGAACGCGATGGCCACACTCACTGGCCCAAAAGAAAGCCCCGAAGCGTCATCTGATCAACGCCAGGAGCAAGAAACTGATGCTGAATTCCTTCGTAGGATATTGGAGAAGAAAGATAAAGAGGCTGCCGAACAAGCAGCCAATATTCAGCGAATGGCCCTCCTGTTCCAGGACATGGTGGGAATGATGATCCAACAAGATTCTCCTGCTGAAGATCCTCCAATCATCCTTGAAGAAGACAGGGGAGAAACGACAAATCCTCCACCTGCTCTGTCAACAGCCAAAGAGGAGTCAATCTCCAAAGCTGACCTAGACGAATATATAGCTCAGCAGATACGGGTTCACCAGGCGACTGAGGCAGCTGGTCAAGTTGTCAGAACAGGGCGACCATATCCGAGCTGGTATGATCAGATCAAGTACCCGCCGGGCTATACAATACCGAAATTTCATGTCTATAAGGGGACGGGCAATCCCCGCCAGCATGTTGCCCAGTTCAGGGCCCTTTGCGGCAACACTGGCGGCGATGATAAGCTCTTACTTCGCCAGTTCGTCGGAAGCTTGTCAGAAACAACGTTCGAATGGTATTCTGAACTCCCAAACGATTCCGTCAAAACATTTGCGAAGATGGAGCTGCTATTTACGCAGCGATTCACGAGCGCCAGCGAACGCACTCCGATAACGGCATTGATTAATGCCAGGGTGAAACCAGGTGAGACGTGGGTCCAGTACGCTATACGCTGGCGGAACTTATGGTCAAAATGCGAACAACGCATCGAGGAAGCGCCCGCGGTGGGCATGTTCGTGGGTACCCTAGATCCTCATGCAACTATCTCACAGTTCATGATGTTCTTTAAGCCAACCACGTTCCAGGCTTTGATCGACAAGTTGGCCCAGATGGACCAGATAGGTCACAGACCGCCTCCCCCGAAGCCGGAACCTCGGAATGACAAGGGTAAAGGGAAGGAAACCTTCGTTGCGAACGCTCAGCAGCAACCCAGTGCCCCAAAGCTGGCGGATCAACTGGATGAAAGATGTCGGTATTATAATGAGAAAATGAAGCGCCCCTACTCATTCCCGCGGGATAAAACGGAGAGGCTATTCGAGCTGGCGGTACGCAACAAGCTTATCAACTTGCCAAATCCAAGGCGACCGCCGCAACCCAGTGAGGTGAATAACCCCAACTACTACCCTTACCATCAGACGGTAAGCCATCCGATTGAGGATTGCTTCGTCTTCAAAGGATGGATTGAAGACCAATACCTACAGGGAAACTTTGCGCTGTCCGAGAAGTGGAAGGTAAACCGGCCACAACCTCATACTCCCAAGAAGACGGACACACCGGGGGCAACTTTTTCTTTCATTGAAGAAGCTCCATGGGAAATCGTGCTTTCAGCCAAAACAAAGAGGATGCTGAACAATCTTCAGACCTGCCCTGCGATCAGGTGGAAGGACCCGCCGGAAACCTAGATCATTGAAGGGATGCTGAAGCTATGCCCAACTCCGAAGATCAGTGGTGATGGCCCGAGCACTCACAACCAGCTGTCGAAATCTTCAAAGAAAAAGAAGAAGAAATCTAAGAAGCCCATGAAGCCTGGTGACAAGCGCACAGACGAAATGATCGACGCCTTTCTAGACGAAATTCGTTTGAAAAGTAAAGCCGACCAGGAGCGTGAGATAGCCGCATCAGAAGGAGCCAAACGCATGCGACTAAACGAAAGAGTCGAAGCGCTCCCGCCAGATCGAAAGACACCCGACGCGGATAAAAATATATTCAAGACGAGGAAAAGGTTTGCCAAAGCCATGTCAATGGGTCGGAAGAAAACACGCTCGATGGGGCGGAGAGGCACCCTAATTACTGCTCATATCATCGGAAGATTTCACACCCTACTGAGGAGTGCGACGCTTTTAAGACATGGTGGCAGGGATATGTTGCTCATCGGCAACATTTTAAGCGAATGAAACGCAGAACTCGTCGGGAGCAGAGAAGTACGACCGAAGGATGCAAAAGAACTACCGGTAACTGTTACACGGTCAACGACGGGGGATCGCAAGTGCTCACATTCGGGAGCGATTCTGACGAGGAGCTGGCTCTTAGCCCCCTCTTTAAAGAGTCCACCTCGGAGAAAGAGGAAGAACCAGAGGCCTGCGAAAACATTCAGCTGCGCAATCGCACGCTTCCCGAAAAGAACCTTGGACCCGCAACTATAAAAGATAAGGGAAAGGAAAAGGTTGCTGAGGATATCGCCTTAGATGACCAAGTTATGAAAGAGTTGACTGCCAAGGACCTGCCTAAGAAGAGTAAGGTGGACTACAACATCCTAGCGCACCTGAGGAAGCTACCCTCGCAGCTCAGCATTCTCGACGCCCTCCTGTTATCAAAGGAAGAGAGAGATTCATTAATCAAGGCGCTATAAGAGCCCGAGCAATTCCAAGCTTTCCTCGCCGAAGAAAGGATGAAGGATGAACTGGAAGAAGTGCACACGACCGATATCACTTTCGGTGACGAAGACCTGCTCCTTGGGACGTGCGACCACAACCGTCCCCTATACGTCTCTGGATATTGCCACGATATAAAGATAGGCAAAATCTTGGTTGACAATGGGTCTTCCGTTAATCTCCTCAACGTGTGGGTGTTAAAGGAAATCTGCATGAGCGTCCAGCACCTTGCTCGGGACAAGATCACCATCTCCGGGTTCGACTCCCAATCATCAAGAACTCTTGGGTCTGTGATACCGACGCTACGCTTTGGGCTGCTCGTCACGGACATTAAGTTCCATGTCATAGACTCCAAGACTTGCTACAATGCTCTGCTCGGTCGTCCTTGGTAACACGAGTACAACATCATCCTGTCTACACAACATCAGTGTATGAAGTATTTCAAGGATGGTCTCGAGTATACCGTAACAGGTGAGCTAAACCCATTCTCCGTGAACGAAATCCGCAAATACGAAGATGCAAAGTACTTTTTGCCTGATTTCGAGGATACAGAGAGATGTCGCAAACCGGAGAACAAAGCCGCTGCCACCATTCCTGTTTTCGGGAGTGATACCGAAGAAAAAGAAGAGATAGTTTACTCTGGGCCGTCTCGACGCAACGACCCGGGACCGTCCGCTCCCATACTGATCTTCGGAAGCGATTCGGAGGATGAGGTTAATGCTGTGTTCTCCAGTCGCCCACCAATACAAGAATTCCCTGGTGATGATCAGAGTTTGCAAATCACCATGATTCCGCAGGAGCACTACAAAGATCTTGACGCGCTTGAAGCTCACAACGTGCAGGAGCTGCGGACATTTTACGTCCCTCCCAGGCAAAAAGGTGAAAAGGCAATCCTATTCTATCGATCCTCGGAAACAAGAGGGGAGAAAGAGATCTGGCACGGCACGGATTCTACACTTGACAGGCTCCAACCCATCCGTTAGCCCAGATATTACACAAACGGATTAAAAAGGCTATTGAAGTGCCAAGGGGTACCCTTAAAACAAACTATTCGACAAGCTCGATTCTATAACAGGATTTGGGATGTCCCTGGGACTCAGCGCAAGTTGCCCAACGGGAAAATGGAAACTCTTGGGCTTGGATACGTGAGAGCCGGGAAACGGGAACGAGTCCATGGTAGCTACGCCATATATAACTTCGATGAAGAAGAGGACGCCCTGTCAGGAAATGCCAACCCCTCATTAGAACTAGATGCCGCGATCGAAGTGCCGAGTCCGTCGTTTGAAGAACGAATGAACAAGCTTATCAGGAAAGCGGGTCAAAAAGCTCGAGACAACCATAATCGTGAGATGGCCATCTACGAGAGAGCCAGGACGCAACGACTTCTTCAACGGGCTGCAAAAGACAAAAATACTCCTCCCTGTCAACTTGCTGTGCAAAAGGCCCGACGCAGAGGTAGATGTAAGTCAAAAAGCAGAAAAGGAGGTCGACAACGACAACGCAGGATCAAAGAGTCATGTGATCGGGTATTGCGCGGTCCGGATTTGTCCTTCATGAAGAAGATGAGTCGAGCGTATTCTTTCCCTCAAGACAAGACACGGAAGATACTTGACCTCGCTTTAAAACATCGAATGATTACACTTCCGAAGTCTAAACACCCTGAGCAAGCTAATGAGGTCTCTCATCCGGGTTATTGCTCTTATCACAGGGTAATAGGGCATCCTCTCGAAGACTGCTTCACCTTCAAGAACTGGGTCGAAGATCAGTATCAGCTCGGCAAGTTCGCTCTATCTGACAGCTGGAGGGTAACGCCGCCACAGAAGCATGAACCCAAAGCCACGAGAGCAGAACCAGATCCACATCGGTCTTGGAAGCGGGCTCGTACTTGTCATATGATAACAATATTAAAAGAAGAACCCGAGAATGTCGATGACCTCCCTTGGTGCTTCGAAAACAATGGTGATGAGGTGATCTCAGAGTTTCCACCGGCGCTCAAAGAGCTGGAAGATGGAATACACACTACTGCAGATAACCTCAAGAAGATTGATTTGAAAACGACAAGTGACTCAAAGCCTACGTTTGTTTGCGAGCTGCTATCCAAAGAACAGGTGGCGACACTCAAGGACGTGCTCATACAGTACAAGGACTGCTTCGCATGGAACTACTCCGAAATGCCAGGACTAGATCAAGAAATAGCCATCCATAAATTGGCAATATCCCCGGAAGTCAAGCCAGTCAAACAGACGCTAAGAAGAATGCGGCTCGAGCTTGAGATAAGTATCAATGCCGAAGTCAAGAAGCTGATCGATTCTGGGTTTATCCAAGAAGTTCAATATCCTAACTGGATAGCCAACATTGTCCCGGTAATGAAGAAAAATGGGACAGTGCGAATATGTGTGGACTTCCGGGATCTCAATAAAGCTTGCCCGAAGGATGATTTCCCAGTACCAGTAACCGAGCTGATGATAGATAACACGTCCACTCACGAGGATTTCTCTTTCATGGACGGCTCATCAGGGTACAATCAGATAAAGATGCACCCAGAAGACCAGAAGCACACCGCTTTCCGGACCCCTCTGGGAATATTCTGCTACAAGGTGATGCCCTTTGGTCTAAAGAACGCCGGTGCCACCTATCAAAGGGCCATGACGAAGATCTTCGATGACCTCATACATGAAATCATCGAATGCTATATCGACGACCACGTCGTGAAAAGCAAATCATACGAGGAACATCTCGAGCATCTGAAGACTGTATTTCAACGCCTTCGGCAATACAACTGGAAGATGAATCCTCTCAAATGCGCGTTCGGGGTGTCATTAGGCAAATTCCTAGGATTCATTGTCCGGCACCGAGGCATTGAGATAGATCCGTTGAAGATCAAGGCGATCATGGAAATGCCACCGCCAAGGACTCTCAAACAATTGCAGTCTCTCCAGGGGAAGCTCGCGTACATCCGGCGATTTATAGCCAACCTTTCAGGCAAATGCCGCCCCTACAGTCACCTGATGAAGAAGGGAACCCCGTTCGTCTGGGATCACAAATGCCAAGGCGCACTGGACGAGATCAAGCAGTACCTACAAAACCCGCTGGTGTTAGCTTCTCCAGTCAAGGGAAAGCCTCTTATTCTTTATACAACAGCCCTCGAAGGTTCCTTAGGCGCATTATGGGCACAAGAGTATGACCAAGGGAAAGAGAGAGCGCTCTACTATTTAAGTCGAGTTCTTCTGGGGGCAGAAGGCAATTACTCCCCCGTAGAAAAACACTGCCTGGCGTTGATCTTCGTGATAACAAAACTCCGGTATTATGCGTTGGCGCACGAAGTTCGTCTCATTTCGAAGGTGGACCCCCTTAAATATTTAATGTTGAAGGCCATATTGACTGGTCTACTCGCTAAATGGGCCCTGCTCTTGATGGAGTTTTCAATAACCTATCACCCTTTTAAGGCAGTGAAAGGCCAAGCCATCGCCGACTTCCTCGCTGAGCATCCGATACCGGCCGAATCCCCTTTGAATTGCGAACTTCCAGACGAACATGCGTTTGACATGATCGACGGTGGTAATATCCGATAGGAGCTTTATTTCGATGGAGCATCTTCCGTGAAGAAGCGCAAACAAAGCACCCCTATAATTAAATCGGGGTAGGCCTTATCTTCGTAACTCCACAGGGAGGGATAATGCGCTTTGCTTTCTCCTTAACAGAGCCGAGGACGAACAACGAAGCCGAGTACGAAGCTTTGATAACAGGCCTCGAGATCGCCATCGACATGGGAATTGAAAACCTCCTCATATACGGAGATTCCCAACTGGTCGTTAGTAAAGTAAACGGCGACTACCAGACATGCAAGCCAGAGCTGGTGAAGTATGGAGAGAGAGTACAACAACTTCTGACTCAAATCCTTTCCTACACTTTGGAAAACATACCACGCGCAAAAAATAGCAAGGCGGACGCTTTAGCCAAGCTCGCTAAAGAACTGGCTGATGAGAACCTCGATGACGTCAGGATCATGGTACAAAACCGTCGAGTACTTGCCCCTGCAGAAATATCTCCGGAGTCACCCGAAGAAAGGGGAGCAACTGAGCAGACGGCCCTGCAAATAAATGACCGAGAGAAGGTTGGAGATTGGAAAGAAGTCTTCATAGACTACTTCAAATCCCGTTGAAGGGTTACAACAACAAATATGAGCCGTGAGGGTAGCGATGACGTTGAAGGATTACAACGACAAATATCAAAGGAGTGAAGAGATATTCCCTTGAACCAAAGTTGATTGGGAAATCTGTAGTCCAATTTGGGACTAAGATTAATTATAGATTATGAGCACATGGGCTCAGTTGAATCTGAATTGAGGACTTATAACCAAGTTGGGCTAAGTCCGATTAGGTTTGAAATGTTGGACCTTTGTTTGTATTGTTGAACGTTTGTCTAGGTTCAGCCCTCTTATTATTTAGCAATGCTAAACAGGGGTTTGGGGCTCTGACAATATTTTGTCTTTGGCTGAGCACTAACCGTTCATTATAGCTCTGGACTTTACTTTGCATATCATATGAACTGATTAATTTTGAGATTCAGTTAAAGGGGAGACTTGCCTCTGGAAACTTAGCCAATTTGGGCTAAGATTGGTTTTTAAATAGTGTTAAACACTAGAGAATATTTGGCGATCACGTGTTCCCACGTGATGTGCTTAAAATAGTGTTAAACACTAAGGACGAAGTACTTAAAGTAGTGTTAAACACTAAAATTGAAGTGGTCACATGGAGTCACGTGAGGCATCTAAAAATGGGGCCCGACTTCCTTTATTTTCTTCCAAGAATATTCAAATAAGTGTTAAACACTTTTAGTCTTTAAGGCCATCACGTGTGAGCACGAGTGGATAAAAAAGAGTGACAATTCCACTAGCTAAGAATAAGGAGAGTGACTTTATAGGCATCCATGCACTGGATATTAAAGGAATTTGTTAAGGGTCACGTGGGGACACGTGAGGGCGCCCATGCATTAGATTTTAATCCTTTAGTTATTTCCATCTTCTCTTTTTTAAAGAGGTGTTTGTTAGGGGTCACGTGGGAACACGTGAGGGTTCCCAAAGTTGATTCTGCCCTTACTTTGTTCTTTTATTTTGAGGAATTTATCCAAGGGTCGCGTGGGAACACGTGACCCTATTTCATTCATTCTATTCTGATCATTCAGGGGGAAGTTCACGTGTTGCCACGTGATCAAGTTGGGCACTGACATCTTTTACGTGCATGAAAAGTCCAAGTCCCTTATTTAAGAATTAAATTCTTTGGTAGGGTTAAACCCTAATTTCGTTTAGAGGAATTAAATTCCTATGTACATGGAAGAATTAAATTCTTTAAACCTTAGTTCTCTCTCTAAGTTTTGGATCTACATGGAAGAATCTCCCCGATGAGAATTAAATTCTCAACTTATGGGGAGATCTGCTTCTGCAGATCTTCAACCATGAAGAAGAACTAAGTTCTTGTTTTAAGGGTTAAACTCTGTCTTTGTTGGAGGAATTAAATTCCTGAGTATTTGGAAGAATTAAATTCTTCAAACTCAATTCTCCCTCTAAGTTTTGGATCTGCATGGCAGAATCTCCCCGATGAGAATTAAATTTTTAACTTATGGGGAGATCTACTTCTGCAGATCTCAACCAAAGGAAGAACTAAGTTCTTATTCAGAAGAGTTAAACTCTTAATTTGAGA
The DNA here is from genome assembly GCA_030015575.1 of Agapanthus africanus. Classification (NCBI taxonomy): domain Eukaryota; kingdom Viridiplantae; phylum Streptophyta; class Magnoliopsida; order Asparagales; family Amaryllidaceae; genus Agapanthus; species Agapanthus africanus. The sequence continues at coordinate 505,878,363 of JASDDO010000031.1, forward strand.
ATTAAATTTTCTTTTTTTTTTATGAAGCTTAGATCTCTTTCCCTTTGTCACCTAGGGTTTCTTTCTCTTATGAGGAAATCTTCTTTTCTCTCTGGAGAATTAAATTCTCTTCTTCTTTTTTGTTGTTGTACCTCTGCAGAAAAAAATCCTCTTGTTCTTTGTATCTCCCCTTTTTTCTTCCCCCATTGGCTCTTATTTATAGGAGAAAAAAAAGAATCAGTTTGTTTAGTCAATCTTTCATTGAAAGATTTTAATTGATTTTGTAACCAACATGATCTTTTAGATCACTCAGTGAATTTTATTCACCATTGGATTTTTAATCCAAAAGATATTTTGTCTGTTATTCCTGGAAAATTTCAGGGAAATCTTTCCTTGTATAGAATATTTCTATAAATTGGTGATTTTTAATCATCATTGGATTTTTAATCCAACGGTGCTCCACTTTACGGAGCCCAATCTTTTTTGTTTGGAAAGATTTAGAGAAATATTTTTCTAGTTAGGGTTCTCGATTCCCTCTTAATTAGAATTTAATTCTATTAGTTCAGAAGGCTTAAGAGCCTGTCACGTGTTGGCACGTGACCTTCTGATTGACCATCTAATTAGAATTTAATTCTATTATTTCAGAGATCTTAGGATCCCATCACGTGTTGACACGTGACCCCATGATAAACATTTTAACCAGAATTTAATTCTGTTATTTTAAAGAACTCAGGAACTTATCACGTGTCAGCACGTGACCCTTGGTCACGTGTGAACACGTGATACCCCATTAGGGTTTTCTCTTACTGTTTTATTATACATTTTAATTCCTTTTAATGGTTTTAAAGGCCCATCACGTGTTGGCACGTGACTCCATCTCAGGTTGTGAATCTCAACGCCTATAACTTTGCCCATAGAAGGTCACGTGTCCCCACGTGATGCTCGATCACGTGATGCTTCTCTTGTATATTTCTTGCTGCTTTATTCAGTTCCCATGAGGGGGAAAATGCCCCCACTGCGTTGTTCTCACGTGTTTGCACTTGAGTGCAACGCTGTCATCTTTTGTGGTTGTTGGATCTGCCTAGGGAAGGGGGTAGATGAACCGTTTCCCATCACATCCTATAAATGCATGGGGTCTCTTCAGAAACGCCTCCACTTTTTCCATCTTCTTCCTTGCTCGTTTTCCTCTGAGAATTTAATTCTCTTTCTCAGAGCTCAGCTCTCTGTTTCAAAAATTTCCAGAGTTTAACTCTGTCAACAAAAGATTTCCTTTTTCAGGTAAGGATCTTGAACGGCCGAATAACTTCTTGCAGAAATTTTCTTTGGATTTTAAATCCACACCAAGGGTTTTTCCCTTTAACAAGAACCCATCTTTCTAAGCTCTTTAAAAATGTCCAATCATTAAATAATAAACCCCTTTTGTTAGGGTTTCTTTGATCTTAGGGATCGATAGTGATACTTGTCCTCCCTGTGGAATTTAATTCTATTTCAAAGAGCTTAACTCTGAAAATGTTTTCTGGGAATTTAATTCCTCTGTTCAAAAGGAATTTAATTCCTCTAAAGAACTTAATTCTTCACAGAAAACTTCTTGGGATTTTCTTGCCCTGAGTTGTTCTTTGCAACAATGTTTCCAGAGAGATCCTTCATGATTTGCATAGAATTCTGCAGTGGGTTTTCTCCTTGGGGATTGCGTAGAGTTGTTTGAAATCCATTGTTCATTTATTGAGAATCTTGCTTTTGTTTTCATAATGATTACATTACCTCATCATTAGTGAGCCGCCATATTGATTTTGTGGGGCCCATGTGTTTTGTAACCAATGGCCCCGTAAAATAAGTTCTTTGTTGCTTTCTTCCACTGTCTTCTTACACACACACACACACACATTTATACACGCGTGGGCTTCACTATCAGTTTCATTTCCTTTGTTTCAGGAATAATGGCTTCTGTTCCATATTTCCCTTTTATCCGCTCGGAGGCTGCCTTTCCTCAGTCACCGTCTGACGAAGATGTGATGATGATCATTAGAGCTCACAACCCTGACTGCACCAATTTACTTCTATGGGGGACCTGGTACGGTCATCTCATCTGCGGTCATCGAAGCTTTCTTTGCGAGGTACCAACGGAGCTTATTCGCCCATTCTTGCCGATGGACCGTCCGTGGACTGGTTTTGCTGTGGAGGTAGCAAATTGAACCCCTACCGGTCGGCTCGAACCGTCGACAACTGGGATACCAAATCAGCCTGTGCCGGCGATAGACATCTTGGGGCGTCGTATCTGCCAAAGTGAAGCCCCAGCCTTGGGGACAAGTTTATAGGATAGGGCTTACCCCTCGCCATCCCACGGGCTACATTCTCTGGGCTCGTTACATCTTGTCCGCTCATCGTGCACGACTGCAGAGGGTCGGGCTTTACCAAGCGGTGTATGCTTCCCTCTTCCATTATCAATCTCCCCATGTATGGTGGGTTAAAGCTTTCCTAAATCAATGGAATCTTCCCACAAATACTTTCTTGTTAGGGGACCGTGAAGTTTTGATCTCTTTGGAAGAATTTCACGAGATCTCGGGTTTACCGATCAGGGGAGAGCCTTACGAAGAATTGTTGCCCCCTGACGAGTATGTTTTTGAGACTATGCCTGCTATGCTTGACGGCTTGTCGACTGAAAACGCCGTCCGCCATAAGTACCCGAGTCTGATTAAGATGCTGGGGATTTTTGAGAAGCTGTTCAAGGAATCAGAAGAACATGGATTCACTTTCAAAAGCTTTATTGCCTGCTTTCTTCGTGGAGACGTTCTATCAAAGGCGGATCCAAAGTTCGCGAATATCAACGACCCTTTCGGGTTTGGTTTAAATAGGCTACCGGCTAGAGAAGAGTATTTGCCCCAATTCTACATTCCAATCTTGTTTGCTGTACCTTTCGAGTCGATCGCAGCTCCTGGCATGGATGAAGAGACTTTCTTCATTGGCTTTATCAACGTTTGGCTCAGCTGGTTTGTAATTCCAACGCACCGTCGATTCATGAGAGCCTTAGTCATTTACCCTGCTCATCGCATCGCCGAAGGGACACGACTAGCCGTGGGCATTGCAGGGCTGTCGCATCTGTACCATGGGCTAAGCATTGCAGCTAATACCTCAACCCCAGGCGTGAACGTAGTGAATTTCTCTCTTCATTATTTTACGTCATGGATTGAGATGCACGTGCTAGGGGAATTTGCTGCGCATCAGAGACCCAGCTTTTATGATGCCTATACCTTTCCGCGGCTCATGAGGTTAGTGGACGCTTTTGCTCCTGATCTGACTCAATTAGGGGCTCTTCGCGTGCTGCTCAATCCGTATGCTAATGAAGGCGGAATGGTATTTAATGATCGAATCCTCTCTGCTTCCTCGGGACCTGTTCAACAGTTGTTCGATCTGTCGAAAGAGGGAGCACAATCTTTGAAGCCCAAGGAAGCCATGCATCTGTACTCAATCAGACCCGGTTATTTGGTATTCCGTCGAAACAATGCGGCCCTTTTCATGTGGTACAATCCATACCACTTTGCCCGAAAACTAGGATATGATTATGGTATCCCCTTCGAGGAATTCACAGTGGAGCCCAGCCCTTCTTTGGAGGCTGTTCGTAACGCAACCCACCATTTCATGAGGCTGAACACCGGTTCTTATTTCATGATCCCCGAGACCGATTACATTCCGAGGTGCGTGAGGTCTTTCACGGGTTGGTATCGCCACCGGGTTAGTCCAATAATTGCCGAGGAGAGGAGAATACTTTTTGGGCTTAGATCTCCCGCCCCGCTCCAGGCTACGGGAGTCCTACCGTGACCGCGGACTATGGTTCGCCTTCCCTTGAGGGATACTGGTACCGTACTCATTCCTGAGGCAGCGGATGTGGGATTGACTCCGACAGTTGGTATGCCAATGCACACCAGAGCTCATGCAAGGACCTCTGATAAGGCGCCGATAGCAGTTTCATCGGCGGCGGCGTCAGCAATGGTAGTATCCTCATCAGTAGCACCGCCGAGAGAGGATACTATAGGCGAAGTGGGTTAACGCCGCAACAAAGCACTGAGGGGAAAGAAGCGATCATTTTTTGGTGCTAGTTCTAGGTCAAAGAGTCGAAAGAAGACGGTCACCAATCTGCTCGATTTCTTGGTGGAATCAGAGCCTATCTTTCAAGATGAACCACTAGCTATGCAAGAGCCGGATGGTGGTCTTCTTTTCCCGGGTTCATTTGCCGAGGAAGCCGCACAATTGGCTGAGGCTATAAGACGCTCCCAGGATGAAATTGAGAATGTAAGGATCCCGAAGAGGCCTTATCCTGCCGTCATCTTCTACGAGGATCCTCCATCGATACGGCAGATATTTATAGGCCCTTTGGAAGGGGGAGGAGAGATAGTCCTTAAGCAGCCTATCTCGGCCGATGCCGAAGATGCGCTTTCGTTGTTGACCGGTGGCCATGAGTCTACCCTCGCACCCCGGCGAGCACGAATTCTTCAGAAGGAATGTCGGCTTGAAAAAGCCATACTAGAAGCTCCTTTGCGCATTGGTATACCCATATATCTCTTTTTTTGTAGTATTTTGCACTGCTTGTGTGTGTGTATATATATATATATATCCTTATCTTTGTGAGAACTTTGCAGGGACCTCGGCAATGGCGGAGGATCTGAGTTCGAGTCGTGCCTTGACTATGGACCCTGTAAATATCCCCGATGAGACACGAGTAAGTGTGGAGGGGGTCGATACAGCTGCTCTTCCTCCCACGGAGCCTCCATCGGTGGTTTCCGTTCCCCCGGTGCTTGCTTTCCCGAAAGAGGCATCTTCATTGGCCGCGAAATCAATGGATCTTTCTGGGGACGGCCCGGAGACTATGGGACAGGTAGTTGAGGCTTCGGTCCTTTCATTGGAGCCTACAGCAGTGGCCACTGCTCCTCAATTGGAAGTTGTTATACCGGCCCATGTCCCCGATGATGTGCCTGGGGGCATGGAGGAGGCCGCCGAAGCTGCTATCCCTCCAGTCCATAGCAGGAGGAGCATCGAAGGTAGCCTTCTATATTTTATTTTAATAATCTCTCCATTATCTGAACCTTTCTGTCTTTTCAGAATTGCACGGGTTGGCGGCGTATATCGCTGATTGTCTCCCAGAAAATCCTTTCAACGTTTGCTAGAGATGGCTGCTCCGCAGGCGATATCCCCTCAACGCATCGTCCTCTCTTCCGGGCAAGGTTAGCATTATTTGCCTTCTCCTCACGGCATTATTATTATTTCATATACTGATACCGATGTTTTCTGCAGTCCTGGAAGCCGATGACGAAGTAGAGATTCTTGACGGGCCTGGGGATCCTTCAGACCCTTCTTGCATGACTGTGGGTAAGTAAAGTTTCGACGCTGTTCCACCTACTCTTTGCTTGCAAGTCCCGCTGATTTCTTTTTATGAGTCTTAACAGCTTTGCCAGTTCTTACCACGTTGGAATCTCGCATCGTTATGCCGCCCGGCCCCTATGCTCTACGTGCCTCGGAACGGATGGCAAAGCTAAGCCTTCACTCTTTGTCAGCTCTGATCGAAGACCTTCGTGCTGGTGGTTTGATCACGGCCGAAGAATTTTCCGCCGAAGCCAAAAGTTCGCTCCCCTTTCTTGCTGCTTACCATAGCGAAACATTGGTGCATGTCTGGGTTGAATTTTGTCGTCGGGTGGAGGCTTGCTTGCATATTATTGAATGTACGCGCCTTCCTTCAGAGGTTGTGGCCATAAAGGCGAGCTTGCGGGGGCTAATCGAACGGTGCGCAGCAAATATGCTGTCATGCGTGAAGAGGCTCAACCGAAAATTTTCAGAGAGGAAGCTGGCTTCAACTGCGCTGGGGGAACTTCAAACTAACTTTACGGCCAAGACCACTCAGGCGTATGAACTTTGGCGAGTGCTTCAAGAAGCTGTCAGGGAGGTGGTAGCCAATGATAAAGCCGTCATTTTCACTCGCGAAATGGTCAAAGCCAATAAAGTTACCGAAAAAGAGCTTGAAATTCGGCTTGCCTCATACCAGGCTCAGCAGTCTCAAGCGGAGGCCCGTCTCTCAGCGATAATGAATCATGAAGCCGAAACCCAGTGGAAAAAGGATGAACTGGAAAATCTATTGAATCGTCCGCCGGATTGAAGGATTGTTTATTTTTTATTCTTCTTTTGTACATACTTCTGATTGAGAGTATTTTTTTATTCTTTCATAAATTGTACTTTGTATTCATTTTGATTCATGAATGAAAGACGTATTTTGCTTCATGGTGGTGTGTCCCTTTTAGTAAATGCTTCTTGTGGATAATCTATTTTGATTTCCTTGTAGGACAGTGATGGCTTAGGAGTCAGGTTCGGATCTGCCTCTTAAGGGTTTCCAACTTTATGAGCCGTGAGGGTCCCATAAAGAATTTTCTCTCTATAGGTCGAGAGGATCCCGTAGGCGTATTTTTTCTCCTTAGGAATCGTGAGGATTCCTAAGTGCGTTTTCTCTTGAGAGTTGTAAGAATCTCACAAGAGAGTTTTTCTTGCTTACGAGTCGAGAGGACTCATAAGTGATTGTTTCCTTTCTTGTCGGAGAGTGTGGCCCGTAGAAAATCTACCTTGACCTCTCTGCGAGGCAACGATGGCTTGGAAGACAGGGTTAGGATCTGCCACATAAGACTTTTCAACTTTATGAGCCGTGAGGGTCTCATAAATAATTTTCTCCCTACAGTTCGAGAGGATCCCGTAGGTGTATCTTCTCCTTAGGAATCGTGAGGATTCCTAAGTGCGTTTTCACTTGAGAGTCGTAAGGATCTCAGAAGAGAATTTTCTTCCTTACAAGTCAAGAGGACCCGTAAGTGATTGATGAGTTGACTTGCTCCCGAATTAAAGAATTGCTTTGACGGGGAAGTCGAGGGTTGACTTTATCCGTACTTCACGGAGTCAGGGGTTGACCTTATCCACATTTCACGGAGTCAGGAGGTTGCTCTGGACGTTTTCCACGGGGTCAGGGTTGACATAAGCCGTGTTCCATGAGACCGGGATTTGCTCTGGATGCTTCCCACGGGGTCAAGATTGATATTAGCCGTGTTCCACAAGACCAGGATCCGCTCTGGATGCTTCCCACGGGGTCAGGATTGACATAAGCCATGTTCCACGAGACCGGGATTTGCTCTGGATGCTTCCCACAGAGTCAGGATTGACATAAGCCGTGTTCCACAGGACCAAGATCCGCTCTGGACGCTTCCCACAGGGTCAGGATTGACATAAGCCGTGTTCCACATGACCAGGATTTGCTCTGGATGCTTCCCATAGAGTTAGGATTGACATAAGCCGTGTTCCACATGAACAGGATCCGCTCTGGACGCTTCCCACGGGGTCAGGATTGACATAAGCCGTGTTCCACGTGACCAGGATTTGCTTTGGATGCTTCCCACAGGGTCAGGATTGACATAAGTCGGGTTCCATAGGACCAGGATTTGCTCTGTATGCTTCCCATGGGGTCAGGATTGACATAAGCCGTGTTCCTCGTGACCAGGATTTGCTATGGATGCTTCCCACGGGGTCAGGATTGACATAAGCCGTGTTCCACAGGACCAGGATCCGCTCTAGCGCTTCCCACGGGGTCAGGATTGACATAAGCCGTTTTCCACAAGACCAGAATTTGCTCTGGATGCTTCCCACGGGGTCAGGATTGACATAAGCCGTGTTCCACAGGACTAGGATCCGCTGTGGACGCTTCCCACGGGGCCAGGATTGACATAAGCCGTGTTCCACAGGACCAAGATTCCGCTCTGGACGCTTCCCATGGGGTCAGGATTGAAGTAAGCCGTGTTCCACGTGACCAGGATTTTCTCTGGATGCTTCCCACGAGGTCAAGATTGACATAAGCCTGTTCCACAGGACCAGGATCCGCTCTGGATGCTTCCCACGGGGTTAGAATTGACATAAGCCGTGTTCCACGTGACCAGGATTTGCTCTGGATGCTTCCCACGGGGTCAGGATTCACATAAGCCGTGTTCCACAGGACCATGATTCGCTCTGGATGCTTCCCATGGGGTCAGGATTGACATAAGCCGTGTTCCACAGGACCAGGATTCGCTCTGGACGCTTCCCATGGGGTCAGGATTGACAAAAGCCGTGTTCTATGAGACCAGGATTTGCTCTGGACGCTTTCCACGGGGTCAGGATTGACATAAGCCGTGTTCCACGAGACCAGGATTTGCTCTGGACGCTTCCCACGGGGTCAGGATTGACATAAGCTGTAAAATTTTGGAAAATTATAAATATTAATTTATAATTAAAAAATAACGAGTTATAAAAGTGATATCACATACAGCTTTTGGGTATCGGAATAATATCCGTAAAAATGTAGGTATTTTGGTAAATACAAAGAGAGGCGTGCGATATCATAAAAATGAAATATTTAATCATTTTAACATGATATTGAATTTGTTTTCATTAAGCTAATGACATTTAAGTTATAGGTTAAATCATTTCTTGTCTTTTATTTCATATGGATTTAAATAGTAGCATTTTCAAATATTACAGATAATTAATTATGTTAATTTTTTAATTAAAATAATTATTTTATAGTGTTTGTAATAAGAGGGTCTTTTAATATGTGGTAGAATAAATTAGTAAAGAAAATAGTTTATTTATATAATAATATGTGTAATGAAGGGTTGTTTTTTTTTGAAAATGTTAGTTCTTTTTGCTAATTAGGATTTTGTGAGGGTTATTATGTAAAGAGGGTTAGGTAATGGTTAGGATTAAAATGAACCTATGAACCTAACACACACCACACCTTAGGTTGTACCTTACGTCTACACATCATGCTTGCATGAAAGCACCACCATTTCTTATGATGACACCACCTACCAGCATTATCATCCTATATTCTTATCTTGGTTAATTAGGTCAGTTGATATATTAGGATAGGGACATAGAAACTAAGTTAGAATGAAAGAGAAAACTTAGAACAACAAAGAAATAAAAGAAAAGGAAGTAATAAGAAGGGCTAAGAACTAAGATCACCACTACCACCCTCTAGCTAGGAACTAGGAGCTTGTGCATCTTGAAGGAAGATCTTCCAGCAAACCTCTGTAGGTATACTCTTTAAACACAGTAGCATTTCAGTTCTGTAAACTTTAAATTTGAAATCGGATATAGGAAAATTGGTATTTTAAGGAAATTAGGCTCAGTAATGATCTACTATAACTTAGATAAAAACTAACTTAACCAAACAATACCTTCATGTTGTATAGTGAACCTAGAATACACCCTAGGGAGACGAACCATTGTGCTCGGAGGTTAGCCGACGACACGAAGGAAATTTCCGATCACCGGATTTCTGGTGGATTTGGACATTGTGGTTTTTAGGGTAGTTCTATATAGATATATAAGTGTGTTTGGTATTGTTTAATTGTTCTAGTTTAGTAGTATAAGAAATCTGGAAGCAAATATCAGTCTTGGGGTTAAGATTCTTAGATACGACACGTATATATCGTACCATGGGTTCTGTCATGACCAGGGAAGGGTTAACTCAGATTAACTTAAAATTCAGTAACTCATGATATCATCACATTGCATGTTCAGTGGTACAGTATCATAAACTAGGTTTTGTGTTATCTAGTTCACTGTAAATGAATCTAGAACTAATAAGTATAATCACTAGAAAAACTAGCAAGACCAAAGGTATAATGAGCCAAATAAGAGACAACACTTGAAACCGAGCCCAAAACTCCTTGTTTGATCCGGCGAGACCAACCCTAAATCCGGCGACGCCGGCCCTATGATGTCCTATTGTGTTAGGTTTTCTTCTGTGGTCTAATTTGAGTAAATTGTGGTCTTTAGTATTGTTTGGGTTATCTAAATACTTACACAGTAAAATCTGGGAACGTTTTAGAAATGGTTTATCAAAATTCAGATATTTACGATACGAAGTTTTCGTATTTTGATGTTGCAGCTGAACTGTTGACGTATATACGTTAATGACAGAGTTTTGTTGTCGTTTTTGGGTTAAGTGTACTGTAGGTTCTAACCTACGGGCGTTTAGCTTGTTGTTTTGGTTTTCGATAGGATATTTACTTCTATGCGATTTAAATACGAATATAGGTACGATTCGAGGATCCCGAGACGGAGTGGGCGATTTAGCAGCATGGATTCAACGAGCTTCTAAGTTGGTGAGTAGATTTACATCTACGGGGGAAGTCGGGTGATGGCGTATAGCACCCCCGCAACCTTATAACTATTATTATGCTATCTAGTTAAGTTTAGTTTTTCTTCAAAGTATTCATATAGTATTGCATCTTGTATGTCTTCATTTGCATAAAGTTTCATAAGTAGTTTAAATGAGATATACGTGATATTTGGTCAGTACGATATGGATTTGTACGAGGAACCATGCCGTAATTGAGATGATAAGGATATAGCTATATGATAATATATAATACAAGGGTTGATACGTATTGGAAATGATGGAATTGTACGCCGAATGATGGCCAAATTATCCTTTGACTCGTAGAGTTAGGTTATATTCCGTTTTAGGATGTAATGCTTGTGTGAGTTATATTCTTTTAAAAACTACGATTCATTTTTTTTTTAAAATACTAGGATACGGTGCCGATTTCTGAAATGAATATCTATTTTAAATCTAGGGCGGCTTCCTTATTTCAAACTTAACGTTTCGTTTCATTTCTAAAGATAATGGTATAGCTCATAGCAAGTGATTACAATAGTTAGACTTAAATTAAATTATAGGTTTGCATTATATTATCAATATTATGCGTTTTTGCGATATGCACACTCTGATAGAATACTGCACAAATACCAATGATTTCCATGCTGCACAAACACGTAAATATATGTTACACTACACCTCATTGGTACTGCCATGTCACTGTAGAACTGTTATGTTAGATAATGCGTATATATACATGTGTTAATATATAGGTTGTTACACCGTAGCACACTTGCACAAATACTAATGATTGCCATGTTGCACAAGCACAGACGCGTATGCTACACTACACATCATTAGTAATGCCATGACACAGTAGAATTGAAATCTATGTTTATGTGATATAATTACGTAGTTTTTTCTCATTTCTGTTGTAGATTGCGAATATTAGTACTGTAGATACTGTATTTGATTTCCTTGGATTTTCTGGGTATTTTACTCCTGATGATATATATCGGTGGTATGGGACACTGTTATTTATGTATATTTATAATATGTCATCAATATAATTTATGCAAGTATTCTTATTCCTTACTTGATATTTTGATATGATGAGTTAAATGTCCACCATTAGTTTTGTGTTTTCTGATTCTGATTCGGACCGAGTCGGTAGGTATACGGTTACGGATTTACAATTTTATCCAGACTGAGTCGGTGGGGATACAGTTGGATACATGGTGGACCCGGTTCAAGACCGAGGGGTAGGAAAGCCGCATTATAGGCGGGGAGCCTCACGAGGATACACGATTCCGGTGATAGGATGAGCACGGCAGATATCCAGGGGATACTGACCGGGGTTCGATTGGGTACAGTAGATATTCAGAGGATACTGATCGTAGCCAGGATATTAGGTGGAGATCATCTGTTTAGATAGTGTCGATGGTATCTGCATTTACGTGTCGATGATGGACACGGGAGATTTCAGATTTCGATGTCGATGCTGGACATCTTTATGTATATTGATATGATCATTATCATGAGGTACACAGTTAGTTATTATTTGTTGGATTCCACCAGGACTGATCCGGGGGACAGTACCTACATATATTTGTACAGACATTCATATACAAAAAGGGATTCAAATACGAACTATAGATTCATGATTTGGACCCATATGACATTGAGATATTATACATTGGGATTGTATGATAGTTAGTTTTGGACATATGCAGATCATATAGTATATTGGTACAGATTATGATAGGATTATACTTATGACCTAGGTATCTTCATGCATTTCTATTTCTACTTGTAGGTGTATTTTTATTCACTGAGTTGGCAACTCATCCCCGTTGTGCCACAGTTTTTTGCAGGTTTTACCGCTTGGATTACCATCGGCTTGGGCACACATTCTTTTCAGGGATTGATTGGTAAGTGGGTTATTATTATATCATACTCACTCTTGAATATTCATATATTCCAGTATCTAGTGGAAACTTTATCAACTTAGAAATGGTATATTATGGACTTAGAAGCAAAACTTAGAGATATGTGTGGTGATGTTGCACTCTTTGGAGTCGATTTCTGATTTAGATTGTTGGTTGCTCCATCATTTAGACGTGGAGACTAGTTTCCATTGGGATGCTATTTTATTATGTTGTTTCGGATTTTTTATAAAAATGAAAAGGAGGTGATGTCAAATTTCAAAATGTCATAAAGGCTTTTCAACATACTTAGTTAAATTTAGATGTTATTTAAATTGATTTCATCGGATGATTATTTAAACCTCACCTCCAATATTTTCAAAAAGGTTTTAGATTCCGGGTTTCGGCTTACTTGGATTGCGTCGATGTCTTTAGATGTCATGTGATTTAAGTGCTAGTCACGGGCCATATTTGGGTCGTGACAAAATTGGTATCAGAGTATTTGGTTTAACTTTTATTCGAGTCTAGGTTAACTATATGGAGTCTGGACATACATTTGGTTAACAGGGCTTGACCTTATAGGACTTAGACTTGACTTTGGGGGTTTTATACCCGAACTTTCATTATATAGGATGACCTTTGTTGATGGAGTAGGTAATAAGTAGAGTGGCGTACCGTATATATGTTCCGCGGCATATTTACGATATGATACTCCGTCTAAGATACCTTAGGAACTATATCTTAAGATCTTCCTTCTATTCCTTCCGTTGATCTATTTTCGTCAATGCATGTTGATTGGTTCGGTCGCCATGTTTATGGGAGCCGAGAGGGCTGCAGTTAGAGATACGGTCAGAGCAGATTTGTCTGGGACAAGGACTGACCAGGATGACATTCCAATGATATAGAGACACGTCGTTTAGTGATATTGATCAAGTTTTTAATATTGAAGTGAGTTTCTTCGGGATCTGCACCAGATGGAAGAGTCATTGCTTGAGATCAGCCGGACTTGAGACGTGATGCTTTTCCCTTCTCTGAAGATCGTGGTGTTGCGTTCTGTTTATATAGCGATAATAAACATTTCTGAGGTTATCAAGAGGTTGTTTCCAAAGTTCGTAAGGTTAAAAGTTGACGATGTTACCAGTATAGATGGGTCAGGAGGATTCATAGCCATTCAAGTGTGGGGTGGTTACGAATTTTAATCCACGGTGGAGCTTCGATACGAGATCAGTGAAAGTGGTGTACTTCTACAGATGGATCTTGCTTAGATCAGATGCAAGTCGTTCGAGACATAGATCGTGCAGTAAGTTTTCCTCCGACGAATTTGGGACGAGTCTTCGAAGGTAAGATTAGCTAGATTCATCTACAGAGTATCAGAGATGACGGATTCATGTTTTCAAGTTTGAAAAACTCCGAGTGGGTCATAACTAAGTATGACTGGCGAATTCGCGTGACCATGCAGATACGCTCCTTAAGTGATTGATGTAGGGAATTTAGGGAACAGGAAAATGGTGCGGGGTTTTAGTAGACTGTTGTTCTTCACAATTAATATTGAAGATTTGATGACGCGTATGACTACACTTTCAGGAGGAAATAAAAAAGGAATGACAATGCTTATTAAAAGGAAAATAGGTTGAGAAATGAGTGCTAGTTTCGAGTAGGTTGGATAAATGATTTTAGTAGGAGATTTGATGGATTCTCTCCCAGGAGTTTATAATAAATAAGATTGGACTAGGATTAGTTGTTAGCACATAAGCTGAGAACATATATTTCAGTTATCAACCTGTTGCGTTATAAAAGACTGGACTACTGGTCAAGAAGGTGTGAAGGGATGTATCCGCAATAAGACGAATGGTGTCTTTGCTCCTCACCAGTCGATCGCATCAAGAAGCCATGATATTAGAGATCTGCAATAAGAACTAGAATTCAGAGGCAGAGAACGTTAGAACGTGGTAGACGGCAAGTAGTAATTCTTGCTATACCAATTTCGGTTGTGTAAACACCTTCCGAGATTGAAGAGAATATACTTCGATGTCCTTTAAGTTCGATTTATATTTTTATTCTCTAAAACATTCAATTTGAAATGTTGGAGAAAGGACAATTCGATGTCCATGATTTTTGTATTTTAAGGATTGAGAATCAATTTATGTTTTGTGCACACCAGGTGCACTTGTTGAAATTTTAGTGCGAGGTGACTGCCCTCAATTGGAGTGTTGTGTACACCGGATGCACTACCCTGTATTTCGGTGCATATTAGATGCACATAGTTAGGAATATATATATATATATATATATATATATATATATATATATTCTAGGTATACTTGGTTTAATTTCGTGCACACTAGTGGCCGTTTTGATTTTGTGCACGCTGATGATTTTTGCACCCCATTGCACTAGGTATTATTTTGTATACTTTTATTCCCTGTACAGTGGATGCAGTGGATATCGTTTCGTGCACGCCTGTTGCACTTAGCGCTGTTTTGTTTTCGTGCACACCGTGAAGAGTGGTTTGAGACTTACGTGCAAACCCATTAGGGTTGATTTTGTTTTCGTGCTTTGCACCTGATAGGATATGTAATAAATTTGATTTTTATATTTTCCCTTGGTCGTGTGCACTGATATTGTACTGCGATCATGGCATTGATTTGTGTACTTAGGATACATAATGGTTTTCGTATTTGGAAATTTTTTTATCATAGCTGGAGAAATTCTCATAGCAACCGCTAGAGTTACAATTATGGAAGATTATGTCGTTGGAGTTTTCACGCACACGGTTGCGTTGTGATGCATTTTAGCTCGTATGGGCTTTGGAGTCGTGTAATATCGAGCGAATTTCATATTTTAAAGTTGGATTGGGAAAATTTTTTAAGAAAGAGATTTAATTTAAATTCAGGGACCGAATTTTTTTAAGGGGGAGAGACTGTAACATTTTGGAAAATTATAAATATTAATTTATAATTAAAAAAATAACGAGTTATAAAAGTGATATCATATACAGCTTTTGGGTATCAGAATAATATCCGTAAAAATGTAGGTATTTTAGTAAATACAAAGAGAGGTGTGCGATATCATAAAAATGTATATTTAATCATTTTAACATGATATTGGATTTTTTTCTTTAAGCTAATGACATTTAAGTGATAGGTTAAATCATTTCATATCTTTTATTTCATATAGATTTAAATAGTAGCATTTTGAAATATTACAGATAATTAATTATGTTAATTATTTAATTAAAACAATTATTTTATTGTGTTTGTAATAAGAGGGTTTTTTAATATGTGGTAGAATAAATTAGTAAAGAAAATAGTTTAATTATATAATAATATGTGTAATGAGGTTTTTTTTTTTTTGAAAATGTTAGTTCTTTTTGCTAATTAGGATTTTGTGAGGGTTATTATGTAAAGAGGGTTAGGTAATGGTTAGGATTAAAATTAACCTAACACACACCACACTTTAGGTTGCACCTTAAGTTTACACATCATGCTTGCATGAAAGCACCACCATTTCTTATGATGACATCACCTACTAGCATTATCATTCTATATTCTTATCTTGTTTAATTAAGTCAGTTGATATATTGGGATAGGGACATAGAAACTGAGTTAGAATGAAAGAGAAAACTTAGAACAACAAAGAAATAACAGAAAATTAAGTAATGAGAAGGGCTAAGTACTAAGATCACTACCACCACCCTCTAGCTAGGAACTAGGAGCTTGTGCATCTTGAAGGAAGATCTTCCAGCAAACCGTATACTCTTTAAACACAGTAGCATTTCAGTTCTGTAAACTTTAATTTGAAATCGGATATCGGAAAATTGGTATTTTAAGGAAATTAGGCTCTGTAATGATCTGCTATAACTCAGATAAAAACTAACTTAACCAAACAATACCTTCATGTTGTATAGTGAACCTAGAATACACCCCAGGGAGACGAACCATTGTGCTCGGAGGTTGGCCGGCGACACGAAGGAAATTTCCGATCTCACCGGATTTCTGGTGGATTTGGACATTGTGGTTTTTAGGGTAGTTCTATATAGATATATAAGTGTGTTTGGTATTGTTTAATTGTTCTAGTTTAGTAGTATAAGAAATCTGGAAGCAAATATCAGTCTTGGGTTAAGATTCTTAGATACAACACGTATATATCGTACCATGGGTTCTGTCATGACCAGGGAAGGGTTAGCTTAGATTAACTTAAAATTCAGTAACTCATGATATCATCACATCGCATGTTTAGTGGTACAGTATCATAAACTAGGTTTTGTGTTATCTAGTTCACTGTAAATGAATCTAGAACCAATAAGTATAATCACTAGAAAAACAAGCAAGACCAAAGGTATAATGAGCCAAATAAGAGACAACACTTGAAACCGAGCCCAAAACTCCTTGTTTGATCCGGCGATACCAACCCCAAATCCGGCGACGCCGGCCCTATGATGTCCTATTGTGTTAGGTTTTCTTCTGTGGTCTAATTTGAGTAAATTGTGGTCTCTAGTATTGTTTGGGTTATCTAAATACTTACACAGTAAAATCTGGGAACGTTTTAGAAATGGTTTATCAAAATTCAGATATTTACGATACGGGGTTTTCGTATTTTGATGTTGCAGCTGAACTGTTGACGTATATACGTTAATGACAGAGTTTTGTTGTCGTTTTTGGGTTAAGTGTGCTGTAGGTTCTAACCTACGGGCGTTTAGCTTGGTGTTTTGGTTTTCGATAGGATATTTACTTCTATGCGATTTAAATACGAATATAGATACGATTCAAGGATCCCGAGATGGAGTGGGCGATTTAGCAGCATGGATTCAACGAGCTTCTAAGTTGGTGAGTAGATTTACATCTACGGGGGAAGTCGGGTGATGGCATATAGCATCCCCGCAACCTTATAACTATTATTATGCTATCTAGTTAAGTTTAGTTTTTCTTTAAAGTATTCATATAGTATTGCATCTTGTATGTCTTCATTTGCATAAAGTTTCATAAGTAGTTTAAATGAGATATACGTGATATTTGGTCAGTACGATATGGATTTGTACGAGGGATCATGCCGTAATTGAGATGATATGGATATAGCTATATGATAATATATAATACAAGGGTTGATACGTATTGGAAATGATGGAATTGTACGCCTAATGATGGCCAAATTATCCTTTGACTCGTAGAGTTAGGTTATATTCCATTTTAGAATGTAATGCTTGTGTGAGTTATATTCTTTTAAAAACTACGATTTGTTGTTTTTTTTAAAATACTAGGATACGGTGCCGATTTCGGAAATGAATATCAATTTTAAATCTAGGGCGGCTTCCTTATTTCAAACTTAACGTTTCGTTTTATTTCTAAAGATAATGGTATAGCTCATAGCAAGTAATTATAATAGTTAGACTTAAATTAAATTATAGGTTTGCATTATATTATCAATATTATGTGTTTCTGCGATATGCACACTCTGATAGAACACTGCACAAATACCAATGATTTCCATGCTGCACAAGCACGTAAATATATGTTACACTACACCTCATTGGTATTGCCATGTCACTGTAGAACTGTTATGTTAGATAATGCGTATATATACATGTGTTAATATATAGGTTGTTACACCGTAGCACACTTGCACAAATACTAATGATTGCCATATTGCATAAGCACAGACGCGCATGCTACAGTATACATCATTAGTAATGCCATGACACAGTATAATTGAAATCTATGTTTATGTGATATAATTACGTAGTCTTTTCTCATTTCTGTTGTAGATTACGAATATTAGTACTGTAGATGCTGTATTTGATTTCCTTGGATTTTCCGGGTATTTTACTCCTGTTGATATATATCGGTGGTATGGGACACTGTTATATATGTATATATATAATATATCATCAATATAATCTATGCAAGTATTCTTATTCCTTACTTGATATTTTGATATGATGAGTTAAACGTCCACCATGAGTTTTGTGTTTTCTGATTGTGATTCGGACCGAGTCGTTGGGTATACGGTTACGGATTTATAATTTTATCCAGACTGAGTCGGTAGGGATACGGTTGGATACATCATGGACCCGGTTCGAGACCGTGGAGCAGTATAGCCGCATTATAGGCGGGGAGCCTCACGAGGATACTCTATTCCGGAGATAGGATGAGCACGACAGATATCCAGGGGATACTGACCGGGGTTCTATTGGGCACGGCAAATATCCAGGGGATACTGATCGTAGCCAGGATATCAAGTGGCGATCATCTGTTTAGATGGTGTCGATGGTATCTGCATTTACGTGTCGATGATGGACACGGGAGATTTCGTATTTCGATGTCGATGCTGGACATCTATATGTATATTGATATGATCATTATCATGAGGTACACAGTTAGTTGTTATTTGTTGGATTCCACAAGGACTGATCAGGGGGACAATACCTGCATATATTTGTACAGACATTCATATACAAAAAGAGATTCAAATACGAACTATAGATTCATGATTTGGACCCATATGACATTGAGATATTATACGTTGGGATTGCATGATAGTTAGTATTGCACATATGCAGATCATATAGTATATTGGTACAGATTATGATAGGACTATACTTATGACCTAGGTATCGTCATGCATTTCGATTTCTACTTGTAGGTGTATTTTTATTCACTGAGTTGGCAACTCATCCCCGTTGTGCCACAGTTTCTTGCAGGTTTTACTGCTTGGATTACCTTCGGCTTGGGCACACATTCTTTTCAGGGATTGATTGGTAAGTGAGTTATTATTATATCATACTTATCCTTGATTATTCATATATTTCTGTATCTAGTGGAAACTCTATCAACTTAGAAGTGGTATATTATGGACTTAGAAGCAAGACTTAGAGATATGTGTGGTGATGTTGCACTCTTTGGAGTCGATTTCTGATTTAGATTATTGGTTGCTCCATCGTTTGGACATGGAGACTAGTTTCCGTTGGGATGCTATTTTATTATGTTGTATCTGGTTTTTTATTAAAATGAAAAGGAGGTGATGTCAAATTTCAAAATTTCATAAAGGCTTTTCAACATACTTTGTTAAATTTAGATGTTATTTAAATTGAGTTTATCAGATGATTATTTAAACCTCACCTCCAATATTTTCAAAAAGGTTTTGGATTCCGGGTTTCGGCTTACTTGGATTGCGTCGATGTCTTTAGATTTCATGTGATTTAAGTGCCGGCACGTGCCATATTTGGGTCGTGACATAAGTCGTGTACCACGAGACCGGGATTTGCTCTGGATGCTTTCTATGGGGTCAGAATTGACATAAGCCGTGTTCCATAGAACCAGGATTTACTCTTGATGCTTCCCACGGGTCAGGATTGACATAAGCCGTGTTCCACAGGACCAGGATCCGCTCTGGACGCTTCCTACGGGGTCAGGATTGACATAAGCCGTGTTCCACGAAACCATGATTTGCTCTGGATGCTTCTTACGGGGTCAGGATTGACATAAGCCGTGTTCCAGAGGATCAGGATTGGTTGACTTTTATCTGCATTTCACGGAGTCGGGGGGTGACTTTCGGTTGTCTGTGCACCGCAGAGTCAAGGAACTGGGAATTGCCGCGGTTCCGCTTTGCTGATGTTACGTCTGTTGTATTGAGACGAATGTTGAGATGATCTCCAGGCTATCTGTGAACCGTCGAGTTTTGGCTTCTTTTTCTGATGGGGCCTGGTGGGAAGGTATGGTTCCTTCTTTGTTTGTGCCCCTGGATTGTATACAGGGATCGATGTGATCTCACCTGTAGGGCAAAAAAGTTTCATTTTATATATTTTTCTTTCCACGATGCTCTATCATTTTAGCTTTTATATCGCGATTGCCCAATCATTTCGGCTATTTTTCGCGGTGCCCAATCATTTCGGCTATTTGTTTTATTTTTACTCGCTGCTTTTTATTACGAATTGCCCAATCATTTCGGCTATTTTTTCATGCATATATTTTTACTTGCTGATTTTGTTGCAAGTTGCCCCATCATTTCGGCTATTTCATATGCATTTGTTTTGCTGACTTTTCGCTGTGAGTTTTAGGATTTGATACTGATTTAGGCATCAACATCGCTACAACTGGGTTATTGCCTGGATCGAATCATCATTTGCCTCTGTCGATGTCGAACAAAGATGGCTTAGTAAACAGGGTTAGGATCCTGTTGACTAAGGCTTTTTTTGACTTTATGAGCCGTAAGGGTCTCATAAAAGTATTTCTCCCTACGAGTCGTGAGGATCTCGTAGGTGCATTTTCTCCTTAATAATCGTGAGGAGTCTTAAATGTATGGTCTCTTATAAGTTGTAAGGATCTTACATGAGTGCTTTCTCCTTATAAGTCCAGAGGACTTACAAGTGTCTTTTTCCATATGAGCATATCCTCAGTCTCTGGTAGGAATTTTATTAGGGAAATGTTTATTCACGCCCGTTGATTGTATACAAGGGTCAATATCGAGACACTTGTAGGGCAAAATTGGAGGTTGTGATAGCTTAAGAACATGTTCAGATCCCTGTAGCTTAAGGCTTTTGAATCTTACGAGCCGTAAGGGTCTCAAAGGGGAATTCCCCTTACGAGTCGTGAGGATCTCGTAGGTGTAATTTCTTTTTAGGAATCGTGGGGATCCCTAAGTGTGTTGCTCCCTTGTGAGTCATAAGGATCTCATGCAGGTGGTTTCTCCTCACAAGGTCGAGAGGGCCTTGTAAGTGTCTTTTAACGAGATTGCGCCCATTCGGGTTTTCACAAACTCGCCGGCAGTCCTGCTGTTTTTCTCATGGTGCCCTTTCGGATTTTCATCCATGCCCATCTCGCTTATGGACATACCTTTTTTTGTCAGCCTTGGGATGCTGTGGTCCGTAGTAGTTTATAGACGTCTCGGCCAACAGCCAGTTTTAGGACATAGTGGTCCATCGTTAGTTTAAGGACATTTCGGTCCGAAAGCCGGCTACTACTTATAGAGTTTGTGCTTAGGAAGATAGCGAGCGGACATAGGCGTCGTCATCTATCATTGACCTAGGCCGTGACTCGTCAGGCATAGTATTTTTTCAGAAAGCGACCGTTTATTGGCCTGAAAGGTCTTTCACCATGCATGTCCATGAGTAGATAGGCTCCACCCTGGTAAACTTTGTCTATGATGTGCGGGCCTTCATAGTTCGGCTCGAATTTCCCCCGTTTGGCTCGATTGAGGATCATAGGTCTTTTGACCACTGGCACAAGTTCGCCTTGGCGGAATGTTCTCGGCCTAATCAATCTTTCATATGAGCGCGTCATCTTCGCTTTATAAGCCTCCAAGTTTTGCTGCGCCATGAGCCGAGTTTCGTCGAGGGCATCAAGCTCCTCAAGCCGAAGGTGAGCATTCTCTTCGTCTGTTAGCTCGTAGTGAACTGCCACTCGTAGAGAGGGTAACTCTATCTCGAGGGGGAGTACCGCTTTTGTGCTGAATACCAATGCATACGGCGTTGTGTTCGTGGCTGTTTTGAAAGTAGTTCGATACGCCCAGAGAGCTTCATGCAGTCTCTCATGCCAGTCCCTCTTATTTCAAGACACCGTCTTTTTCACGATCTTCGTCAAGGTCTTGTTGAAAGCCTCTGCTAGATCGTTAGCTCGGGAATTATAGACCGAAGAGTATCTCCAGTCTATGTTATGCTGTTGTGCGAAGCGGCTGATCTTGTGGCTTCTATAGGCTAGCCCGTTATCAGAGATAATCCATTGCGGAGTACCGAACCGATAAATGACGTGTGTTTTGAAGAAATGGAGGATATTCTCTGTCTTCACTTCTCTTAGAGGTACTGCTTCTGCCCACTTAGAGAAGTAATCGGTTGTTGCCAGTATGAACCGATGTCCTCTGGACGATACTGGTTCGATTGGCCCGATTATGTTGGTTCCCCACATTTCGAATGGCCAGCTAGCCACCGTTGGATGTAACGGATTTGGATGCTGGTGGATAAAGTCCCCGTGAATCTGGCACGAGTGTCACTGTTTCGCGTATTCTAGGCAGTCTTGGATCATCGTGGGCCAGTAGTGGCCTATCCTTTTGATCTTCAGCTTCATCTTCGGCCCGGCTTGGTGAGAACCGCAGAGTCCGTCGTGAGTTTCTTGGACGACCCCCCTTGCCTCTTTAGGTCCCAGGCATCATAGCCACATAGAATCAAATGGTCTCTTATACAGAGTATCATTGACGAAGGTAAAAGATAGAGCTCGTTTCATGAGCTGATGTCTTGAGGACGCATCTTCAGGTGTTCGACGGGATTTGTAGTAGTGTATAAAGACTTCTCTCCAATCCATAGCCTTTTCCTGGTCTTTTATTTGTAGGGTCGTTTGCTCGGTCACTCCTTTTTCTTCGGATGACTTTGGAGATATTTCTGCCGGTGAAAGAACCCGACGGCTTTGCACAACGATCCTCACATCATCGAGGTTCTCGTCGGCCAGTTCTTTAGCGAGTTTGGCTATTGCATCTTCTTTGCTGTTTTCTGCACGCGGTATACTTTCCAACATGTAGGAGGGAATTTTAGTCAGTAGTTGTTGCACTCTCTCACCGTATTTCACCAACTCTGGTTTGCACGTTTGATAGTCGCCATTTACTTGACTAACGACCAGCTGGGAGTCTCCGTATATGAGGAGGTTTTCAATTCCCATGTCGACAGCGATTTCAAGACCTGCTATCAAAACTTCATATTCGGCCTCATTGTTCGTCCTCGGCTCTGTTAAGGAGAAGGCGAAGTGCATTATCCTCTTTTATGGAGTTACGAAGATGAGGCCTACCCTGGATTTGATTATAGGGGTGCTTTGTTTGCGCTTCTTGATGGAAGATACTCCATCGAAGTAGAGTTCCCACTGGGTATCATTCTCTCTTCTCTCCCTGTCGATTGTGTTAAATGCGTGCTCGTCGGGAAATTCGCAGTTCAAAGGAGAATCGACAGGTATCAGATGCTCAGTGAGGAAGTCGGCGATGGCCTGGCCTTTCACTGCCTTGAGGGGACGATAAGTTATCGAGAACTCCATCAAGAGCAGGGCCCATTTAGCGAGTCCTCCTTTTAGTATGGCTTTTGACATCAAGTATTTGAAAGGATCCATTTTTGATACGAGGTGGACCTTATGCGCCAAAGCATAGTGTCTGAGCTTCGTTATCGCGAAGATCAACGCCAAGCAGTGTTTTTCAATCGGGGAGTAATTGTTTTCTGCCCCCAGGAGAACTCGACTCAAATAGTAAAGGGCTCTCTCCTTCCCTTGGTCATTCTCTTGTGCCCATAGCGCACCTAAGGAACCTTCAAGGGCAGTTGTATACAGAATGAGGGGTTTTCCTTTAACGGGAGCGGCCAGTACTGCCGGATTCTGCAGGTATTGCTTGATTTCGTCCAGTTCGCTTTGGCATTTGCGATCCCAGACGAACGGGGTTCCTTTCTTCATTCAGTTACTGTAAGGACGGCACTTGCCTGAGAGATTAGCTATAAATCCCTGGATATACGCGAGCATCCCTTGGAGAGAACGCAGTTGCTTGAGAGTCCTTGGTGGAGGCATTTCCGTGATCGCCTTGATCTTCGATGGGTCTATCTCGATGCCTCAGTGTCGGACGACGAATCCTAGGAATTTGCCCGAGGAAACTCCGAACCCGCATTTGAGAGGATTCATCTTCAAGTTGTATTCCGAAGGCGTTGAAACACGATCTTCAGATGCTCTAAATGTTCCTCGTATGATTACTACGACATCGTCAATATAGCATTCGACGATTTCATGTATGAGGTCATCGAAAATCTTTGTCATGGCCCTCTGATAGGTGGTACCAGCGTTCTTTACCCCGAAAGGCATCACCTTGTAGCAGAATATGCCCAAAGGGGTCCGGAAAGCGGTATGCTTCTGGTCCTCGGGATGCATCTTTATCTGATTGTATCCCGATGAGCCGTCCATGAAGGAGAAAATTTCGTGAGTGGTCGTATTATTTATCATCGGCTCAGTGACCGGTACTGGAAAGTCGTCCTTTGGTCAAGCTTTGTTAAGATCCCGAAAGTCCACACATATGCGCACCGTCCCATTTTTCTTCATCACTGGGACGATGTTGGCAATCCAGTCAGGATACTGAAGCTCTTAGATGAAGCCGGAGTCGATTAGCTTCTTGACTTCGGCATTGATGCTCATCTCAAGCTCGAGCCGCATTCTTCTCGGTGCTTGTTTGATCGGCTTGACGTCCGGAGATATCGCCAATTTGTGCACAGCAATCTTTGGATCTAGTCCCAGCATCTCGGAATAATTCCATACGAAACAATCTTTATACTGCATGAGCACGCCTTTGAGCGTAGCCACCTTTTCTTCAGACAACTGTTCACTGACGAACGTCGGCCGCGGGTCGTTTGCCGACCCTAAGTCAATTTTTCTGAGGTCATCTGCAGTAGTATGTATCCCATCTTCTAGCTCTTTTGGCGCCGGTGGAAATTCCGAGATCAACTCATCTTCATTGTTTTCGAAGCACCAAGAAAGGTCATCCACATTCTCGGGTTCTTCTTCTGACAGCGTTATTGCGTGACAGGTACGAGACCGTTTCTAAGACCGATGTTGATCTGGTTCTACTCTTACCGCATAAGTGGCTTCTGATTGATGCTTCTGTGGTGGACTTACCCTCCAACTGTTGGATAGAGCGAATCTGCCGAGTTGATACTGGTCTTCAACCCAGTTTTTGAAGGTGAAGCAGTCTTTGTGACGATGTCCTATTACTCGGTGATAAGAGCAATAGTCTGGGTGAGAGACCTTGTCTGCTTGCTCGGGGTGCTTGGACTCCGGAAGTGTCATCATCTGATGTTTTATGACAAGATTGAATATCTTCTTTCTCTTATCTTGGGGAAAAGAATATGCTCGACCCATTTTCTTTATAATAGACAGATCTCGGCTGCTTGGTTCTCGATCGCGTGGCTTCTCAGACCCGCTATGCTGTTGTCGAACTTTTTTCCTGTTCTTTGGTTTATTTTTGCCTCTGCTCCGGGTCTTTTGTATGGTGGTTTGGCGACGAAGAGCATTGTCATTCTCCGCAGCCTGCTGAAGGAGGCGCTGCGTCCTGGCTTTCTCGTAAATGGCCATTTCGCGGCTATGGTCATCCCGGAACTTCTGACCTGATTCCTTTATTAGATTGTCCATCTATTCTTCAAACGACGGACTTGGCATTTTGATGGCGAGACCTCGTTTTGGTTGAGGGTTAGCGCCTTCTAACAGAGCATTTCTTTCTTCATCGAAGTCATGTATAACGCAGCAGTCATGGAATAGCTCCCGTTTCTTGGATTGAACATATCCAAGCCCGATCGTTTCCATTCTCCCGTTGGGCAATTTTCGCTGAGTTCCAGGGACGTCCCAGATCCTGTTGTAGAACTGAGCTTGTCGAGTAATCTGTTTGAAGGGTACATCTTGGCGCCTCAACAGCCTCTTCAATCTTTCTGTGTAGTATATGGGCAGTCGGATGGGCTGAAGTCTGTCAAGTGTCGAGTCGGCACCATGCCAAATTTCTTTCTCCACTTTGGTTTCCGTGGATTGATAAAAAGGATTGCCTTTTCATCTCTTCGCCTGGGAGGGACGTAGAATGTCTGCAGTTCTTGTACACTATAGGTACCATGCACGTCGAGCTCTTTGCAATTCTCTTGCGGAACCACGACGATTTGCAAACTCCGATCATCGCCAGCAAAGGCTTGTATTGATGGCCGAACAGACAATATGGCATTGATCTCATCTTCTGAGTCGCTGCCAAAGATCCACATAGGGGTGGACGGTCTCGGCTTGTTGCATTGGGGCGGCCTTGAATAGACTATCTCTTCTTCTTCCTCGGTATCACTTCCGAAGACCGGAATGGTGGTGATAGCTTTTTCCTTTTCCTCTGGTTTATGGCATCTCTCCGTATCCTCGAAGTCTGGTAAGAAGTACTTTGCATCTTCGTACTTTCGGACTTCGTTAATGGAGAATGTGTTTAGTTCCCCTGTCACAGTATACTCGAGACCATCCTTGAAATACTTCATACACTGATGTTGTGTAGAAGGGACGATGTTGTACTCGTGTAACCAAGGACTGCCGAGCTAAGCGTTGTAGCAAGTATTGGCGTCAATGACATGAAACTTGATGTCCATGACGAGTAGCCCAAAGCGTAACGTCAATATCACAGACTCGAGCGTCCGTAACGACTGGGAGTCAAAACAGGAGATGGTGATTTTATCACGAGCGAGATGCTGAATGCTCATGCAGATTTCCTTCAACACTCTTACATTGATGAGATTGACGGAGGACCCATTGTCCACCAGGATCTTGCCTATCTTGATATCATGATAGTATCCAGAGACATAAATGGGACGGTTATGCTCGCACGTCCCGAGGAGGAGATCCTCATCGCCGAAGGTGATATCGGCTATGTGCACTTCTTCTAGCTCGTCCTTCATTTTTTCTTCGGCGAGCAAAGCTTGGAACTACTCGGGCTCTTGTAGTTCCTTGATCAAAGAATCTCTCACCTCTTTGGATAGCAGAAGGGCATCAAGAATGCTTAGCTGTGGGGGTATCTTCCTCAGGTGTGCCATAACCTTGTAATCCACCTTGTTTTTCTTGGGCGGATCCTTGGCTGTCAGTTCTTCGACGGCTTGGTCATCAAGGGTGATATCATCAGGGACCTTTTCTTTTCCCTTATCCTTTTTGTTCGGCCCCTTGTTTATAGTTCCGAGATTCTTTTCAGGTAATGTGCGATTGCGCAGCTGAATGTTCTCACAGCTCTTTGGTTCTTCCTTTTTTCCTGAGGTGGATTCTTTGAAGAGAGGGCCGAGAGTCATTTCCTCTTCAGAATCGCTCCCGAAGGTGAGAACATGCGATCCCTTGCTATCAACCATGTGACAGTTGACGGCTGTTCTTTTATGCTTATCAGTCGTGCTCCTCTGTTCCCGACGAGCCTTGCGCTTCATTCGTTGAACGTGTTGTTGGTGGGCAATATATCCTTGCCATCAGTTTTTAAAGGCCATGCATTCATCAGTAGGGTGTGCAATCATCTGATGGTACAAGCAAAAGTTAGGATGTGTGTCTGCTTCATCAAGATGTATATTGCCAGGATAATTTCCTCTGAACGAGGGCAATTTCATTCCTATTGACTGGGCTCTGGCGAACATTTTCCTTGTCTTGAACCTGTTTTTATTTGCGGTGCGTTTCAACCCTTTCGTCCAGTCGCCGGCGTTTGGCTTTTTCAAACATGGCCATCTCGCGTTCCCGGTTAGCTTTGCTTTTAAAAAGAGCTTTGTTTAGGAATGCATCAATCATTTCTTCTGATGGTCCTAGAAGTTCCGGCTCAGGATCTGCCCTCAGTTTCTCTACATCCAGAGCTTTTTCACCGTTTATTAACGAGTGAGAGATCATATGGCAGCTTGCCACATAATCCTCAGGGTCATCCGACGAGTCTTCTCCATTGTCATCATCTCCGTCCTCAAGGACGTGGCTGAGAAACTCTTGAAATGTGATCGCGGTTCGTGCCTTCTGGTTATATTCTTACAGTGTGTCGATATGCTTTTGAAGGTCCGTTCGCTTGTCATCGGGCTTTACGGGCTTTTTGGTCTTCTTCTTCTTCTTCGAAGACTTTGACGGCTGGGTGTGGGCGTTTTGACTATCACCACCAATCTTTGGAGTGTGGCACGGCTTCGGCATTCCCTTGATGACTACGGGTTCCATCGGACTTTTCCATTTGATCGCCGGGCATGTTTGGAGATCCTTCAGCATTCTTTTAGTTTTGGCTGAAAGAGCGACCTCCCATGGAGCTTCTTTGACAAAAGAGCACGATTCCCCCGGTGTGTCTCCCCTTTTAAGAGCGTGCGGTTGAGGCAGGCTTACATTCCAATTCTCGTACAGGGCGAATTTGTCCTGTTGGTATTGATCTTCAATCCAGCTGTTCTACGCAGAAAACAGAGACGAGACCGCGTAGGTCCGTCTTGCCTGAATTTGGGGGCAGATACTAATTGGTGCTATCCGTCCACCTCTCCGAAGATGCCAAATTGATTAATGACACTATGTATCGAAGGTTTAAACGGATGTGGCCGATGTAGCAGATTTCGTCAGATTCCCCCTCGTTGAGGGGTCTTTTCGATTATGGGGACGCTCTTCCCTGCAGGCGCAAGCCCCTATAGTTAATTACGCTACCACATCGCGGTAACCACTTTCTCTTTCTCCAGATGGTCACTTCGTGTCGTGGGTGTTTGTTTTGTTTTTGGTTGCCCGTGGATTGTATACGGAGACAAATTTATATTGTCGCTCGTAGGGCATGGATTAGTCAAAATCCGTATTTTCTTAGATTCGGGTTTGGGGTTGGGTTTAAGGATACTCTAGTCTCATTTGAGACTAAGATCAACTTAAACGTTCGTTGAGGATAAGTTAGTCTAATTTTAGAGTAAGATCTACTCAACGGGATCATTTAGATCCAACAAAAGAGCATTTGGGCTCTATTTTTTAGTTTAGGGACATTGCGGTCTAAGGTTAAGGACATCATTGTCCATGGGTTTAAAGGGACCCCATAGTCTGAGGTTAAGGACATCATAGTCCATGGGCTTAAGGACCCCACAGTCCGAGGTTAAGGACATCATAGTCCATGGGTTTAAAAGGACCCACAGTCCGAGGTTAAGGACATCATATTCCATGGGTTTAAAGGGACCCCACAGTCTGAGGTTAAGGACATCATATTCCATGGGTTTAAAGGGACCCCACAGTCCGAAGTTAAGGACATCATAGTCCATGGGCATAAGGGGACCCCACAGTCCAAGGTTAAGGACATCATAGTTCATGGGCTTAAGGACCCCACAGTCTGTAGAATGATTAGCTATCGGGATCCATCACCTCTCTGAAGACGTTGAAGGATTACAACGGCAAATATCAAAGGAGTGAAGAGATGTACTCTTGAACCAAAGTTGATTTGGGAAATCTGTAGTCCAATTTGAGACTAAAATCAATCAATTAGATCATGAGCACATGGGCTCAGTTAAATCTGAATTGAGGACATATGGCCAACTTGGGCTAAGTCCAAATAGATTTGAAATGTTGGCCCTTTGTTGGACTGTTGAACAATTGTCTGGGTTCAGCCCCCCATTATTTAGCAATGCTAAACAGGGGTTTGGGGTACTGACAACACTTTGTCTTTGGCTGAGCACTAGCCATTCATTATAGCTCTGGACTTTACTTTGAATGTCATATGAAATGATCAAGTTCGGAAGAACGTAGTTGGTGTTCAATCAAAGGGGAGATCTTGTCTCTGGAAAACTTAGCTGATTTTGAGCTAAGACTGGTTTGAAAATAGTGTTAAACACTAACACATATTTCACAGTCACGTGTTCCCACAAGATGAACTTAAAATAGTGTTAAACATTAAAAATGAGGCGGTCACGTGGGGTCACGTGAGGCGCCTGAGAATTGGGCCAAACCTTCTTTATTTTCTTCCCAGAATATTCAAATAAGTGTTAAACACTTAATCTTTGTAATCTTCACGTGTGGGCACGTGATAGTGCCCATGTATTGGGTATTAATTGCTCTGTTTTCCCTCATTTGCCCTTTTAAAAAGGTGTTAGTCAGGAGTCACGTAGGGACACGTGAGGCGCCCTAGTATTGCCTTTGACTTTATTCCCTTTAGTTTTGAGGGTCATGTGTGAGCACGTGAGGCATTGCCTCAAAACTTTTTCTTTCTCATTTTGAGGATTCTGTTTAAGGGTCACGTGGGGACACGTGACCTAGTCTTGATCGTTCTATTCTACTCATTGAGGATGAGGGTCACGTGTTACCACATGATCAGGTTTACGTGCATGGAGAGTTTAAGTCCTTTATTTGAGAATTAAATTCTTTTATAGGGTTAAACCCTAATTTTATTTAGAGGAATTAAATTCCTATGTATATGGAAGAATTAAATTCTTTAAACCCAACTCTCCCTCTAAGTTTTGGATCTACATGGCAGAATCTCCCCGATGAGAATTAAATTCTCAACTTGTGGGGAGATCTGCTTCTGCAGAGCTTCAACCATGAAGAAGAACTAAGTTCTTGTTTTAAGGGTTAAACCCTGTTTCTGTTGGAGGAATTAAATTCCCTAAACTCAATTCTCCCTCTAAGTTTTGGATCTGCATGGCAGAATCTCCCCGATGAGAATTAAATTCTCAACTTTTGGGAAGATCTGCTTCTGCAGATTTTCAACCAAAGGAAGAACTAAGTTCTTATTCAGAAGAGTTAAACTCTTAATTTGAGAATTAAATTCTCCTTTTTTTTATGGAGCTTAGATATCTTTCCTTTTGTCACCTAGGGTTTCTTTCTCTTCTGAGGAAATCTCATTTTCTCTCTGTTGTTGTATCTCTCTCCAAAAAAAAGATCTGATCCCTCTCTTTTCTTCTTGGCTCCTATTTATAGGAGAAAGAAAAGAATCAATTTGTTTATTCAATCTTTCATTGAAAGATTTTAATTGATTTTGTAACCAACATGATCTTTTAGATCACTCAGTGAATTTTATTCACCATTGGATTTTTAATCTAAAAGATATTCTGTTTGTTATTCTTGGTGAATTTCAGGGAAATCTTTCCTTGTATAGAATTTTTCTATAAATTGGTGATTTTTAATCACCATTAGATTTTTAATCCAACGGTGCTCCACTTTACAGAGCACAATCTTTTTTGTTTGGAAAGATTTAGAGAAATATTTGTCCAGTTAGGGTTCTCGATTCCTTCTTAATTAGAATTTAATTCTATTAGTTCAGAAGGCTTAAGAGCCTGTCACGTGTTGGCACGTGACCTTCTGATTGACCATTAAATTAGAATTTAATTCTATTATTTCAGAGATCTTAGGATCCCATCACGTGTTGGCACGTGACCCCCTGATTAAGCATTTTAACCAGAATTTAATTCTGTTGTTTTAAAGAGCTCAGGAATTATCACGTGACCCTTGGTCACGTGTGAGCACGTGATGCCCCTTTGGGGTTTTTCCTTGTTGTTTTATTATATTTTTAATTCTTTTCAGTGGGTATAAAGGCCCACCACGTGAGGACACGTGACTCCACTGATTGATTGTCTGGTTAGAATTTAATTCTATTAATTAGAGAGCCTAGGAACCCATCACATGTCTGCACGTGATCTCTGGTCATGTGTGGACACGTGATGCCCCATTGGGGTATTCCTTGCTGTTTTATTATATCTTTTAATCCCCTTCAGGGGGTTTAAAGGCCCATCACGTGTGGGCACGTGATGCCCCATTGGGGTTTTTCCTGATATTTTATGAGGGAACACCAGCCTTTAAAGACGAAGCAATCTTCAATTGGATGGCCTATCGCTTGGTGGTAAGGGCAATAATTGGGATTATTAGCCTCACCGGGTTGCAATGGGTGTTTTTAATTCCTCTAAACAACTCAGTTCTTCACAGAGAACTTCTTAGGATTTTTCATCCTGAGTTGTTCTTTGTAAAAATGTTTCCAAAGTGATCCTTCATGATTTGCATAGAGTTCTGCAGTGGGTTTTCTCCTTGAGGAATGTGTAGAGTTGTTTGAAATCCACTGTTCATTTATTGAGAATCTTCCTTTTGTTCTCATAATGATTACCCTGCCTCATCTTTAGTGAGCCGCCATCTTGATTTTGTGGGGCCCCTGTGTTTTGTAACCAATGGTCCCATAAAATAAGTTTTCTGTCGCTTTCTTCCACTGTTTATATATATATATATATATATATATATATATATATTTATGAATATATATATACACGTGTTGGCTTCACTAACAGTTTCCCCTTCTTTTATTTCAGGAACAATGGCTTCTCTTCCTTAGTTTCCCTTTACTCGCTCGGAGGCGGCTTTTCCTCAATCACCGTCGGAAGAAGAGGTGATGGCGATGATCAGGGCTCACGACCCTAATTGCACCAACTTGCTTTTATGGGGGACCTGGTACGGGCATATCATTCGGGGCCGTCGTATCTTTTTTTGCGAGATACCCACAGAGCCTGCCTACCCATTTTTGCCGATGGAGCGTCCACGGACCTCCTTCGCTGTGGAGATGTTAAATTGGACCCCTACGGGATGACTTGAGCCGTCGACAACTGGGATTCCAAACCACCCCGTGCCGGCTATAGACATCTTAGGGCGTCGTATCTGTCAAGGTGAAGCTCAGCCCTAGGGACAGGTTTATAAAATAAGGCTTACTCCTCGACATCCTACGGGTTACCTTCTCTGGGCTCGTTACATCTTATCTACCCATCGTGCGCGACTGCAGAGGGTCGGGCTCTATCAGGCGGTGTACGCGTCTCTCTTTCACTATCAGTCCCCCCATTTCTGGTGGGTTAAGTCTTTCCTAAATCAATGGAATCTTCCCACCAACACCTTCTTGCTAGGGGACCGCGAAGTTTCAATTTCTCTGGAAGAGTTTCACGAGATCTCGGGGTTGCCGATCAGGAGACGCTCTATGAAGAATTGCTGCCTCCTGATGAGTATGTTTTCGAAGTTGAGCCTGCTATGCTTGACGGTTTGTCGATTGAAAATACCATCCGCCACAAGCACCCAAGTCTAATCAAGGTTCTGGGAATTTTTGAGAAGCTGTTGACAGAGTCAGAGGAACAGGGCGTCACTTTCAAAAGCTTTATCGCCTGCTTCCTTCGCGGAGACGTTCTATCAAAGACGTCTCCAAAGTTCGCGAATATCACCGACCCCTTCGGGTTCGGTTTAAATAAGCTACCGGCTAAAGAAGAGGATTTGCCGCAGTTCTACATTCCAATCCTGTCGGCCGTACCGTTTGAGTGTAGCTCCTGGCATATATGAAGAGACTTTCTTCGTGGGTTTTATCAGCGTCTGGCTCAGTTGGTTCGTTATTCCAACGCATCGTCGATTCATGACAGCATTGGTCATTTACCCTGCTCATCGCATCACCGGAGGGACGCGACTAGCTGTGGGTATTGCGGGGCTAGCGCATCTGCATCATGGGCTAAGCGCTGCAGCCAATACCTCAACCCCAGGCGTGAACGTAGTGAGTTTCTCTCTTCATTACTTTACGTCATGGATTGAGATGCACGTGCTAGGGGAATTTGCCGCGCATCAGAGACCCAGCTTTTATGATGCCTACACTTTTCCGTAGCTCATTAGGTTGGTGGACGCTTCTGCTCCTGATCCGACTCAGTCCGGAGCTATTCGTGTGCTGCTTAATCCCTATGCCAATGCAGGCGGGATGGTATTTAACGATCGAGTCCTCTCTGCTCCTTCAAGACCGATTCAACAGCTTTTCGACTCGTCGAAAGAGGGATCACCCTCCCTGAAGCCCAAGGAAGCCATGCACTTATATTCGATCAAACTGGGTTATCTGGTGTTTCGTCAAATCGGTGCGGCCCTTTCTATGCGGTATAAACCACACCGCTTTGCTCGGCAACTGGGATATGACCAGGGCATCCCCTTTGAGGCATTTACAGTGGAGCCCAGCCCATCATCGGAAGTTGTTCGTGACGCCGCTCATCACTTCATGCGGCCGAACACCGGCTCTCGCTTCATGATTCCTGAGGCTGACTACATTCCTCGATGTGTGGGGGCTTTCATGGGCTGGTACCTCCACCGAGTCAGTCCTATTATTGTTGAGGAAAGGAGGATGATCCTTGGATATAAGGTTCCCACTCCGAACCAGGCTACGGGAGTCCCGCCGCGACCGCGAGCAGTGGGTCGCCCTCCTCTGAGAGATACGGGTATTGTGCTTATTCCTGAGACGGCGGAAGTGGATCTATCTCCCACAGCTGGTATGCCGCTGCGCACTAGAGCTCAATCAAGGGCCAATAAGGCGCCAGTAGCAGTATCATCAGCTGCGGCGTCAGCAATGGCGGTATCGTCATCGGTAGCACCGCCGAGTGAGGATATTGAAGGCGAAGTGGGTCAACGTCGCCCCAAAGCACCAAGGGGAAAGAAGCGATCATCTTCTGGTGTTAGTTCTGGATCTAAGAGGTGAAGTAAGACGGTCACCAATCTGCTCGACTTTTTAGTGGAATCCGAGCCTATTCTTCAAGTTGAGCCGATAGCTACGCAAGAGCCGGATGGTGGTCTTCTTTTTCCCGGTTCATCTTCCGAGGAAGCCGCGCAATTGGCTGAGGCTATAAGACGCTCCCAGGATGAAGCTGAGAATGTAAGGGTCCCGAAGAGGCCTTATCCTGCCGTCATCTTCTACGAAGATCCTCCATCGATACGGCAGATATTTATAGGTCCTCTGGAAGAGGGAGGCGAGAGAGCCCTTAAGCAGCCTATCTCGGCCGACGCCGCAGACGTGCTGTCGTTGTGGACTGGTGGCCACGAGTCTACCCTCGCACCTCGACGAGCACGCATCCTTGAGAAGGAACGCCGGCTTGAAAAAGCCATACTAGAGTCTCCTTTGCGCATTGGTATACTCATATATCTTTTGTAATATTTTTCACTGCTCATATATATATATATATATATATATATATCCTTATCTTTGCGAAAACTTTGCAGGGACTTCGGCAATGGCAGAGGATCTGAGTTCGAGTTGCGCCTTAATTATGGACTCTATAAATATCCCCGATGAGACACTAGTAAGTGTGGAGGGGGTCGATACAACTGTTGTTCCTTCCACGGAGCTCCCCTCGGTGACTCCCGTTCCCTAGGTGCTTGCTCCCCCGGAAGAGGCATCTTCATTGGCCGCAGATTCAATGGATCTTTCTGGGGACGACCCGAAGACTATGGGACAGATGGTCGAGGCCACCGTC
Source organism: Agapanthus africanus (assembly GCA_030015575.1). Lineage (NCBI taxonomy): Eukaryota > Viridiplantae > Streptophyta > Magnoliopsida > Asparagales > Amaryllidaceae > Agapanthus > Agapanthus africanus. Next base: position 505,913,122 of record JASDDO010000031.1, read on the forward strand.
CTTTCATTGGAGCCTGCAGCGATGGTCACTGCTCCTCAATCGGAAGTTATTATACCGGCCCACGTCCCCGATGATGTGCCTGGGGGCATGGAGGAGGCCGCCGAAGCTGCTATCCCTCCAGTCCAGAGTGGGAGGAGCATCGAAGGTATTCTTCTATCTTTTATTTTATTGATCTCTTCATTATTTGAACCTTTTTGTCTTTTCAGAGCTACGAGGTTTAGCGGCGTCCATCGTGGACTTGTCCCCCAGGAAGTTTTTTCAGCGTCTATTAGAGATGTCCGCTCTGCAGGCGATATCCCCTCAACGCATCGTCCTCTCTTCCGGGCAAGGTTAGTGTCATTCGCCCACTCCTCATGGCATTATTATTTTTTCATATAATAACACTGATGTCTTCTACAGTTCTGGAAGCCGATGACGAAGTTGAGAATCTTGACGGGCCTGGGGAGCCTTCAGACCCTTCTTGCATGACTGTAGGTAAGTAAAGTTTCGACATTGTTCCACCTGCTCTTTGCTTGCAAGTCTCGCTGATTTCTTTTTATGAATCTTAACAGCTTTTCCAGTTCTTACCACGCTGGAATCTCGCATCGTCATGCCGCCCGGCCCCTACGCTCTACGTGTCTCGGAACGAATGGCAAAACTAAGCCTTCACTCCTTGTCAGCTCCGATTGAAGACTTTCGTGTTGGCAGTCTGATCACGGCCGAAACATTTGTCGCTGAAGCCAACGGTTCTCTTCCCTTTCTTGCTACTTACCATAGTGAAACATTGGTGCAAGTCTGGGTTGAGTTCTGTCGTCAGGTGGAGGCTTGTTTGCATAGTCTTGAATGTACACGCCTTTCTTCAGAGGTTATGGCTGCAAAGGCGAGCTTACGGGGGCTGATTGAGCGGTGCGCTGCGAATATGCTATCATATGAGAATAGGCTCAGCCGAAAGTTTTCGGAGAGGGAGATGGCTTCCAAAGCGCTGAGGGAACTTCAAGCTAATCTTACGGCCAAGACTACTTAGGCATATGAACTTTGGCGGGTGCTTCAAGAAGCTATCAGGGAGGTGGTAGCCATTGATAAAGCCATCATTTTCACCCGCGAAATGGTCGAAGCTCATAAGGTTACCGAAAAGGAGCTTGAAAGTCGGCTTGCCTCGTACCAGGCCCAACAGGCTCAAGCGGAGTCTCATCTCTTAACGATAATAAATCATGAAGCTGAGGCCCAGCGGAAAAAGGATGAACTGGCAAACCTATTAAATCGTCCGCCGGCTTGAAGAATTGTATATTTTTTTATTCTTCTTTTGTACATACTCCTGAAGGAGAGTATTTTTTATTCTTTCATAAATTGTACTTTGTATTCATTTTGATTCATGAATAAAAGACATATTTTGCTTCATGATGGTGTGTCCCTTTTAGTAAATGCATTTTATGGATAATCTATTTTGATCTCCTTGTAGGACGGAGATGGCTTAGGAGTCGAGTTCAGATCTGCCTCCTAAGACTTTCCAACTTTATGAACCGTGAGGGCCTCATAAAGGTATTTCTCCTTACGAGTCGTGAGGATCTCGTAAGTGTAATTTCTCCTTAAGAATCGTGAGGATTCCTAAGTGTATTTTCTCTTGAGAGTTGTAAAAATCTCACAAGAGAGTTTTTCTTGCTTACGAGTCGAGAGAACTCGTAAGTGATTGTTCCCTTTCTTGTCGGAGAGTATGGTCCATAGAAAATCTATCTTTACCTCTCTGCGAGGCAATGATGGCTTGGGAGACAGGGTTAGGATCTGCCACCTAAGACTTTTCAACTTTACGAGCCGTGATGGTCTCATAAAGAATTTTCTCCTTACAGGTCGAGAGGATCCCGTAGGTGTAATTTCTCCTTAAGAATCATGAGGATTCCTAAGTGCGTTTTCTCTTGAGAGTCGTAAGGATCTCACAAAAGAGTTTTCTTCCTTACGAGTCGTGAGGACCCGTAAGTGATGAATGAGGTTGACATTATCCGCATTTCACGGAGTCATGGGTTGACCTTATCCGCATTTCACGGAGTCAGGAGTTGCTCTGGCCATTTCTCATGGGGTCAAGATTGACTTTAACCGTGTTCTATGGGACCAGGAGGTGCTCTGGATGCTTCCCACGGGGTCAGGATTGACATTAGCCGTGTTTCGCAGGGACCGGGATCTGCTCTGGACGCTTCCCTCTGGGTCAGGATTGACATAAGCCGTGTTCCACGAAACCATGATTTGCTCTGGATGCTTCCCACGGGGTCAGGATTGACATTAGCCGTGTTCCGCAAGGACCAGGATCCTCTCTGGACGCTTCCCACAGGGTCAGGATTGACATAAGCCGTGTTCCACGAAACCAGGATTTGCTCTGGACGCTTCCCACGGGGTCAGGATTGGCATTAGCCATGTTTCGCAGCTTCCCACGGGGTCAGGATTGGCATTAGCCATGTTTCGCAAGGACCAAGATCCGCTCCGGACGTTTCCCACGGGGTCAAGATTGACATTAGCCATGTTCCACTAGACCAGGATTTGCTCTGGATGCTTCCCACGGGGTCAGGATTGACATATGCCGTGTTCCTCAAGGACCAGGATCCACTCTGGACGCTTCCCACGGGGTCAGGATTAACATTAGCCGTGTTCCACGGAACCAGGATTTGCTCTGGACGCTTCACATGGGGTCAGGATTGACATTAGCCGTGTTCCGCAAGGACCAGGATCCGCTCTGGACGCTTCCCACAGGGTTAGGATTGACATAAGCCGTGTTCCATGAAACCAGGATTTGCTCTGGACGCTTCCTACGGGGTCAGGATTGACATAAGTCGTGTTCCACAAGGACCAGGAACCGCTCTGGACGTTTTCCACAGGGTCAGGATTGACATTAGTCGTGTTCTACAGGACCAGGATTTGCTCTGGATATTTCCTACTGGGTTAGGATTGATATAAGCGGTGTTCCACAAGGCCAGGATTTGCTCTGGATGCTTCCCACGGGATTGACATAAGTCGTGTTCCGTAAGGACCAGGATCTGCTCTGGACGTTTCCCACGGGGTCAGGATTGACATTAGCCGTGTTCCACAAGGACCAAGATCCGCTCTGGACGTTTCCTGCGGGGTCAGGATTGACATTAGCCGTGTTCCACAGGACCAGGATTTGCTCTGGATGTTTCCCACGGGGTCAGGATTGACATAAGCCGTGTTCCACAAGGACCAGGATCCGCTCTGGACGTTTCCCACGGGGTTAGGATTAATATTAGCCGTGTTCCACAAAACCAGGATTTGCTCTGTATGCTTCCCACGGGGTCAGGATTGACATAAGCCGTGTTCCACGAGGACCAGGATTTGTTGACTTTTATCCGCATTTCACGGAGTCGAGGGTTGACTCTCGGTTGTCTGTGCACCGCAGAGTCATGGAACTGGGAATTGCCGCGGTTCCGCTTTGCTGATGTTATGTCTGTTGTAATGAGATGAATGTTGAGATGATCTCCAGGCTGTCTGTGAACCATAGAGATTTGGCTTCTTTTTCTGATGGAGCCTGGTGGGAAGGTATGGTTCCTTCTTTGTTTGTGCCCCTGGATTGTATACAGGGATCGATGTGATCTTACCTGTAGGGCAAAAAAGTTTCATTTTATATATTTTTCTTTCCACGATGCTCTATCATTTTAGCTTATATTACGCGAAAGTCGCGATTGCCCAATTATTTCGGCTATTTTTCGCGGTGCCCAATCATTTCGGCTATTTGTTTTATTTTTACTCGCTGTTTTTTATTGCAAGTTGCCCAACCATTTCGGCTATTTTGCATGCATATATTTTTACTTGCTGATTTTGTTGCAAGTTGCCTTATCATTTCGGCTATTTCATATGCATTTGCCTCACTGCGAGTTTGGGATTTGATACCGATTTAGGCATCAGCATCGCTACAACTGGGATATTGCCAGGAGCGAATCATCATTTGCCTCTGTCGATGTCGAACAAAGGTGGCTTAGTAAACAGGGTTAGGATCCTGTTGACTAAGGCTTTTTGACTTTATGAGCCGTAAGGGTCTCATGAAGGTATTTCTCCTTACGAGTCGTGAGGATCTCGTAAGTGCGTTTTCTCCTTAAGAATCATGAGGAGTCTTAAGTGTATGGTCTCTTATAAGTCGTAAGGATCTTACAAGAGTATTTTCTCCTTATAAGTCGAGAGGATTTACAAAGGTTGTTTGCCATATGAGCATATCCCCAGTCGCGGGTGGGACTTTGTCAAGGAGATGTTTATTCGTGTCCGTGGATTGTATACAAGGGTCAATACTGAACCACTTGTAGGGCAACACTGGAGGTTTTGATGGATTAAGAACAGGTTCAGATCCCTGTAGCTTAAGGCTTTTGAATCCTATGATCCGTGAGGGTCTCAAAGGGGAATTCTCCTTACGAGTCGTGAGGATCTCATAAGTGTAATTTCTCCTGAGGAATCGTGGGGATCCCAAAGTGTGTTGGTCCCTTGTGAGTCGTAAGGATCTCACGCAGGTAGTTTCTCCTCACAAGGTCGAGAGGGCCTTGCAAGTGTCTTTTAACGAGATTGCGCCCTTTCGGGTTTTCACAAAACTCGACGGTAGCCCTGCTGTTTTTACTCACGGAGCCCTTTCGGGTTTTCATCCGTACCCATTTTGCTTATGGACATACCGTTTTCTTCTTTTTTATTTTTATTTATTTTTTTGTCAGCCTTAGGTTGCTGCGGTCCGTTGTAGTTTATCGAAGTCTCGGTCAACAGCCAGTTTTAGGACATAGTGGTTCATTGTTAGTTTAAGGACGTTTCGGTCCGTAAGCCGGCTACTACTTATAGAGTTTGTGCTTAGGAAGATAGCAAGCGGACATAGGCGTTGTCATCTATCGTTGACCTAGGCGTGACTTGTTAGGCGTAGTATTTTTTCAGGAAGCGACCGTTTATTGGCCTGAAAGGTCTTTCACCACGCATGTCCATGAGTAGATATGCTCCACCCTGGTAAACTTTGTCTATGATGTACAGGCCTTCATAATTCGGCTCGAATTTCCCCCGCTTGACACGATTAGGGATCATAGGTCTTTTGACTATTAGCACAAGTTTGCCTTGGCGGAATGTTCTCGGCCTAGTCATTCTTTCATATGAGCGCGTCATCTTCGCTTTATAAGCCTCCAAGTTTTGCTGCGCCATGAGCTGAGTTTCGTCGAGGGCATCAAGTTCCTTAAGCCGAAGTGAGCATTTTCGTCGTCTGTTAGCTCGTAGTGAACTGCCATTCGTAGAGAGGGTAACTCTATCTCGAGAGGGAGTACCGCTTCTGTGCCGAATACAAATGCATACGGCATTGTGTTTGTGGCCGTTTTGAACGGTAGTTCGATACGCCCAGAGAGCTTCATGCAGTCTCTCGTGCCGGTCCTTCTTATTTTTGGACACTGTCTTTTTCACGATCTTCATCAAGGTCTTGTTGAAAGCCTCAGCTAGGCTGTTAGCTCGGGGATTATAGACCGAAGAGTATCTCCAATCTATATTATGCTGTTGCGCGAAGCGGCTGATCTTGTGGCTTCTATAGGCTGGCCCGTTATCGGAGATAATCCATCACGGAGTCCCGAACCGGTAAATGACGTGTGTATTGAAGAAATGGAGGATATTATCCGTCTTCACTTCTCTTAACGGTTCTGCTTCTTCCTACTTAGAGAAATAATCAGTTGTCGCCAATATGAACCGATGTCCTCTGGACGATGTTGGTTCAATGGGCCCGATTATGTCGGTTCCCCACATTTCGAACGGCCAGCTAGCCACCGTCGGATGTAGTGGATTTGGATGCTGGTGGATAAAGTCCCCGTGAATCTGGCATGAGTGGCATTGCTTCGCGTATTCAAGGCAGCCTTGGATCATCGTGGGCCAATAGTAGCCCATCCTTTTGATCTTCAGCTTCATCTTTGGCCTGGCTTGGTGAGAACCGAAGAGTCCGTCGTGAGTCTCTTGGACGACCCTCCTTACCTCTTCAGGTCCCAGGCATCTTAGCCATAGAGAATCAAATGATCTCTTATACAGAGTATCATTGACGAAGGCAAAAGATCGAGCTCGTTACATGAGCTGATATCTTGAGGACGCATCTTCAGGTGTTCGACGGGATTTGAAGTAGTATATAAAGACTTCTCTCCAATCCATAGCCTTTTCCTGGTCTTTTATTTGCAGGGCTGTATGCTCGGTAGCTCCCTTCTCTTTAGACGACTCCGGAGATATTTCTGCTGGTGCAAGAACCCGACGGCTTTGCACAACGATCCTCACGTCATCGAGATTCTTGTCGGCCAGTTCTTTAGCGAGTTTGGCCAATGCATCCGCTTTACTATTTTCCGCACGCGGTATGTTTTCCAGGGTGTAGGACGGAATTTGAGTCAGTAGTTGCTGCACTCTCTCGCCATACTTCACCAACTCTGGTTTGCACGTTTGATAGTCGCCATTTACTTGACTAACGATTAGTTGGGAATCTCCGTATATAAGAAGGTTTTCAATTCCCATGCCGACAGCGATCTCAAGACCTGCTATCAAAGCTTCGTATTCGGCTTCATTGTTTGTCCTCGACTCTGTCAAGGAGAAGGCAAAGCGCATTATCCCTCCTTGTGGAGTCACGAAGATGAGGCCCACCCCGGATTTGATTATGGTGGTGGCTTGTTTGGGCTTCTTCATAGAAGATGCTCCATCGAAGTAGAGTTCCCATTAGGTATCATTCTCTCTTCTCTCCCCGTCGATCGTGTCAAACGTGTGTTCATCTGGCAATTCACAGTTCAAGGGAGAGTCGGCAGGTATCGGATGCTCAGCGAGGAAGTCGGCGATGGCCTGGCCTTTCACTGCCTTGAGGGGATGATAAGTTATCGAGAACTTCATCAAGAGCATGGCCCATTTAGCAAGACGACCCGTTAATATGGCCTTTGACATCAAATATTTGAGGGGATCCACCTTTGATATAAGATGGACCTCGTGTGCCAACGCATAGTGTCTGAGCTTCGTTATTACGAAGATCAACGCCAGACAGTGTTTTTCAATGGGGGAGTAATTGTTTTCTGCCCCCAGGAGAACTCGACTCAAGTAGTAAAGGGCTCTCTCCTTCCTTGGTCATTCTCTTGTGCCTATAGAGCGCCTAAGGAACCCTCAAGGGCGGTTGTATACAGAATGAGAGGCTTTCCCTTGACCGGAGCAGTCAGCACCGGCGGATTCTGCAGGTATTGCTTGATTTCGTCCAGTGCGCTTTGGCATTTGCGATCCCAGACGAACGGGGTTCCCTTTTTCATTAGGTGACTGTAAGGACGACACTTGCCTGAGAGATTGGCTATAAATCACCAGATATATGCGAGCTTTCCTTGGAGAGACCGCAGTTGCTTGAGTGTCCTTGGCGGAGGCATTTCAATGATCGCCTTGATCTTCGACGGGTATATCTCGATGCCTCGATGTCATACGAGAATCCTAGGAATTTGCCTGAGGAAACTCCGAACGCGCATTTGAGAGGGTTCATCTTCAAGTTGTATTTCCGAAAACGCTGAAACACGATCTTCAGATGCTCTGAATGCTCCTCATGCGATTTTCTTTTCACCACAAGGTTATCGATATAGCATTCGACGACTTCATGTATGAGGTCATCGAAGATCTTCGTCATGGCCTTCTGATAGGTGGCACCGGCGTTCTTTAGACCGAAAGGCATTACTCTATAGCAGAATATGCCCAAAGGGGTCCGGAAAGCGGTATGCTTCTGGTCCTTGGAATGCATCTTTATCTGATTGTATCCCGATGAGCTTCCATGAAGGAGAAAACTTCATGAGTGGACGTATTATCTATCATCAGCTCGGTGACCGGTACTGGAAAGTCGTCCTTCGGGCAAGCTATGTTGAGATCCCGGAAGTCTACACATATGCGCACCGTCCCATTTTTCTTCATTACTGGGACGATGTTGGTGATCCAGTCAGGATACTGAACCTCTTGGAAAAAGCCAGAGTCGATTAACTTCTTGACCTCGGCATTGATGCTCATCTCAAGCTCGAGCCGCATTCTTCTCGGTGCTTGTTTGATCGGTTTGACATCCGGAGATATTGCCAATTTGTGCAAAGCAATCTCTGGATCTAATACCGGCATCTCGGAATAGTTCCATGAAAAACAGTCTTTATACTGCATGAGCATGCCTTTGAGCATAGCCATATTTTCTTCAGACAACAGTTCACTGACGAACGTCGGCCGTGGGTCGTTTGCCGTTCCCAAGTCGATTTTTCTGAGGTTATCTGCATTAGTATGTATTCCATCTTCCAGCTCTTTTGGCGCCGGTGGAAACTCTGAGATCATCTCATCATCATCGTTTTCGAAACACCAGGGGAGGTCATCCATATTCTCGGGCTCTTCTTCTGACAGTGTTATCACGTGACAGGTACGAGATCGCTTCTAAGACCGATGTTGATCTGGTTCTACTCCCGCCTCATACGTAGCTTTTAGTTCATGCTTCTGTGGTAGGGTTACCTTCCAACCGCTGGATAGAGCGAACCTGTCTTGTTGGTATTTGTCTTCGACCCAATTCTTGAAGGTGAAGCAGTCTTCGAGAGTATTTCCTATTTCTCGGTGATAGGAGCAATAGTCTGGATGAGAGACCCCGTTTGCTTGCTCGGGGTGCTTGGACTCCGGGAGTTTCATCATCTGATATTTTATGACAAGATTGAATATCTTCTTTGTCTTGTCTTTGGGAAAAGAATATTCTCGACCCATTTTCTTTACAAGAGACGGATCCCGGCTGCTCGATTCTTGATCGCGTTGCTTCTTAGACCCACTATGCCGCTGTCAAACGTTTTTTCCGTTCTTTGGTTTATTTTTGCCTCTATGCCGGGTCTTTTGTATGACGGGCTGGCGACGAAGAGCATTGTCATTCTTTGCGGCCTGCTGAAGGAGGCGCTGCGTCCTGGCTTTCTCGTAAATGGCCATTTCTCGGCTATGGTCATCCCGGACCTTTTGACTCGCTCCCCTTATCAGCTTGTCCATCTGTTCTTCAAATGACAGACTTGGCATTTTCATGGCGGGACCTCGTTTTGGTTCAGAGTTAGCGTCTTTTAACAGAACATCTCCTTCTTCATCAAAGTCATGTATAACGTAGCAGTCATGGAATCGTTCCCGTCTCTTGGATTGATCATATCCAAGCTCGATCATTTCCATTCTCCCATTGGGCAAATTTCGTTGAGTTTCGGGGACGTTCCAGATCCTATTATAGAACTGTGTTTGTCGAGCAGTTTGTTTGAAGGATATGCCTTGACGCTTCAACAGCCTTTTTAATCCATTTGTGTAAGTATCTGGGCAGACGGATGGGCTGGAGCTTGTCAAGTTTAGAATCGGCACCATGCCAAATTTCTTTTTCCCCTTTGGTCTCCGTTGATCGATAAAAGAGGATCGTCTTTTCATCTCTTCGCCTGGGAGGGACATAGAATGTCTGCAGTTCTTGCACACTATACGTTTCAAGTGCATCGAGCTCTTTGTAATGCTCTTGCGGAACCATGGCAACTTGCAAACATTGATCATCATCAGCGAAGGCTTGCATCGACGGCCGAGCAGAGAATACGGCATTGACCTCATCTTCTGAATCGCTACCGAAGACCAGAATAGGGGTGGACGGTCCCGGCTTGTTGCATTGGGGCGGCCCTGAATAAACTATTTCTTCTTCCTCCTCGGTATCACTCCCGAAGACCGGAATAGTGGTGATAGCTTTGTTCTTGTCCTCCGGTTTGCGACATCTTTCTGTGTTTTCAAAATCTGGCAGGAAGTACTTAGCATCCTCATATTTGCGGACTTCGTTCACGGAGAATGGGTTTAGTTCTCCTGTTACAGTGTACTCAAGACCATCTCTGAAGTACTTCATATACTGATGTTGTGTAGAAGGGATAATGTTATACTCATGTAGCCAAGGACGGCCGAGAAAAGCATTATAGCAGGTCTTAGCGTCAATGACGTGAAACTTGATGTCAGTGATTAGCAGCCCAAAGCACAATGTTAATATCACAGACCCGAGCGTCCGTGATGACTGGGAGTCAAACCCGGAGATAGTGATCTTATCTCGGGCGAGGTGTTGAACGCTCATGCAGATTTCCTTTAACACTCTTACATTGAGGAGGTTAACAGAGGACCCATTGTCAAGCAGGATTTTTCTTATCTTGATATCATGACAGTATCCGGAGACATAGAGGGGACGATTATGCTCGCACGTCCCGAGGAGGAGGTCTTCATCGCCGAAGGTGATATCGGCTATGTGCACCTCTTCCAGTTCGTCCTTTATCTTTTCTTCGGTGAGGATAGCTTGGAATTGCTCGGGCTCTTGTAGCGCCTTAATCAAAGAATCTCTCACCTCTTTGGATAGCAGAAGGGTATCGAGAAGCTTAGTTGCGAAGGTAGCTTCCTCAAGTGTGCCAGAACGTTGTAGTCCACCTTGTTTTTCTTTGGCGGGTCCTTGGCTGTCAGCTCTTTGACGACTTGATTATCTAGGGCGATGTTCTCAGTGATTTTTTTCTTTCTCCTTTTCTTTTCTATTCGACCCAATGTTCGCGGGCCCGAGATTCTTTTCGGCCAGCGTACGATTGCGCAGCTGAATATTCTCACGGGTCTTCATTTCTTCCGTTTCAAATGTGGGTTCTTTGAAGAGAGGGCCAATGGCTATTTCTTCATCAGAATCACTCCCGAAGGTGAGAACTTGCTATCCCTCAGCGTCGACCATGTGACAGTTGCCGGCAGTTCTTTTGCGCTCCTCGAACGCATTTCTTTGTTCCTGATGAGTTTTGCGTTTCATCCACTTGAAATGTTGTCGGTGAGCAACATATCCCTACCACCAGTTCTTAAAAGCGTTGCACTCTTCGGTGGGGTGCGCAATCTTTCGATGATGTAAGCAGTAGCTAGGATGTATATTCGCTTCATCAGGAGCGTTTCCTTCGGAGGGTGGCAGCTTCATTCCCATCGATATGGCTTTGGCGAACATTTTCCTCGTTTTGAATCTGCTTTTATTTGCGGCGGATGTATTTTGATCCGGTAGGAGTGTTTTGACCCTTTCGTCCAATTGCCGGTGTTTGGCCTTTTCAAATATGGCCATCTCGCGCTCTCGATCAGCTTTGCTTTTCAAAAGCTTCGTTTAGGAATGGATCAATCATTCCATCTGATGGTCCTAGAAGTTCTGGCTCAGGATCTGCCCCTAGTTTCTCTGCATCCAGAGATTCTCCATCGTTTATCAACGAGTGAGAGATCACATGGCAGCTTGTCATATAATCCTCAAATTCATCCGACGAGTCTTCTTCATTGCCGTCATCTCGATCCTCAAGGACGTGGCTGAGAAATTCTTGGAGTGTGACCGGGGTTCGCGTTTTCTGATTATACTCTTCCAGCGCGTCGATATATTTTTGCAGGTCCATGCGCTTGTCACCATGTTTCACGGGCTTTTTGGTCTTCTTCTTCTTCGAAGACTTTGACGGTTGGGCCTGAGCGTTTTGATTATCGCTACCAATTCTTGGAGTTATGCGCTGCTTCAGCATTCCCTTAATGACCTCAAGTTCCAGCGGACTTTTCCACCTGATTGCCGGGCATGTTTAGAGATCCTTCAGCATTCTTTTCGTCTCAACTGAAAGGACCACCTCCTATGGGGCTTCCTCTATAAGTGAGCATGATGCCCCTGGTGTGTCCACCTTTTTAGGAGCGTGAGGTTATGGCGGGCTTACTTTCCAATTCTCAGACAGCGTGAATCTGCCCTGCTGGTATTGGTCATCAATCCAGCCTTTGAAAACGAAGAAATCTTCGATTGGATGGCTTACTGATCGGTGGTAGGGGCAATAATTAGGATTGTTGGCATCGCCTGGTTACAGCAGACATCTTGGCTCTGGCAGATTGATGAGCCTGTTGCACACCGCCAGCTCGAACAATCTCCTCGTTTTGTCCCTAGGAAACGAATATGGGCGCTTTATTTTCTCATTATAGAATCGCCGTCTCTCGTCTAGGCGATCAGTTAATTTTAGACCACTGGGCTGCTGTTGAGCATTGGCGACGAAAGTCACTTTCCCTTTCCCTTTTTCATTCCGCGGCTCTGGCTTTGAAGAGGAAGGCTTGTGGCCCATCTGGTCCATTTAGGCCAGCTTGTCAATCAAGGCCTGGAAAGTGGTCGGCTTGAAAAACATCATAAATTGGGAAATGGTCATTTGAGGGTCAAGAGTACCTACAAACATGTCTACTACAGGCGCTTCTTCGATGCGCTGCTCGCATTTCGACCATAAATTCCGCAATCATATTGCGTATTGCATCCATGTTCCACCTGGCTTTACTCTGGCATTGATTAGCGCCGTAATTGGAGTGCGTTCGCTAGCACTTGCGAAACGCTGGGTGAATAGTAGCTCCATCTCTGCAAAAGTTTTGACGGAGTTGTTGGGAAGCTCCGAATACCATTCAAATGATGTCTCTGACAACCTACCAACGAATTGGCGAAGCAACAGTTTGTCGTCGCCTCCAGTGTTGCCGCACAAGGCTCTGAACTGAGCGACGTGCTGATGCGAATTGCCCGTCTCTTTATATACATGGAATTTAGGGATCGTATATCCCGGAGGGTACCTTATTTGGTCATACCAGCCAGGATAGGGTCATCCAGTTTTAACAATTTGTCCGGCCGTTTCGCTCGCATGATGAGCTCATATTTGCTGAGCGATGTAATCATCCAAAATGGCCTTTGATATGGTCTCCTCTTTGGCTGCTGAAAGAGCCGAAGGAGGGTTCGATGTTTCCCCTCTGTCATCTTCGAGAACAATCGAAGGTTTTTCAGCTGGAGGATCCGGTTGTATCATCATTCCGACCATGTCTTGGAAGAGAAGTGCCATTCGTTTTATATTGGCCGCTTGTTCCGCAACCTCTTTGTCCTTCTTCTCAAGCATTCTCCGAAGGAATTCAGCATCAGTTTCTTGTTCCTGATGCTGCTCTGAGGTCTCTGGATTTTCTTTCGGCCCAGTGAATGCGGCCATTGCAGTCAGTATCTCCTGAAGTTTTTGCTGCTGTTGCTCATGAGCCTTTGTTATCGATCGGGTAAGCGCTCGATGGCCCGTAGAAACACGGCTTTCCTCTTTTCCGGAAGCCATATAAATGGTATGTGTCCCCATGCCCCTAGATTTGGTGCGTTTAGATTCAGCGTCCTTGCAGTTCGCCGCGGTCACAAGGGCTTTCTCCGGCCTCCTTCTCTTATGAGCGGTTGAAGTTGAGGGAGCCGTTGCAGCGGGCACCCAGACGGATGACATCTTCTGTAGTACCATGGGATGGCTCTTTTCCTGCTGATTGTTGTCAAAAACTGTAATTACCGCAATCAGAAACGGCGTCGCTTCGCAGCTAGCCGGTGAGTGCGGGTCGATCCACAGAGACGGGTAAATTCCTTTATTGTGTTTTAACGAGTTGATTATATTTGTCGTTTTGGTTTTATAAAAATCTAGATCTAAAACTTAATTAATCTAATTTAAATTCTTGCTAGGGTTAGGCTTAGAGGAAGTTTTGGAGATTGATGTTTCCTCACCGCTTTCAATACCGTATTTTAGATCCATTAGGTGTTAAGCTAATTATCGATAAAGTGGATACGACTCTTTTGGGAAGATGTCTTCTTCCTCTAGATTCGTATCCTTCCTTTATCGTTAATTACCCTAACCCCCATGGAAAACGCGCGCAACCGGGCCTTTATACTGCGGTTCACCGTTACCTCGAAGGGTAGGGTGCCGCAGGGAGCGGTTGTGCGCGCATGCATGGAGTTCTTAATTGGATAGTTTAATATGGCATTGAAAGGGGTGAGAGATTTCATCTCTCAACCCTTTCCCTAAGGCTAACCCTAACAAGCGAGGAGACTACTCGCTCATTAGGGGATGAAATAACATTAAATTAAAAGGACAGAAATAAAGTACTTACTAATGGTGATGGCTCCCTCCAAGCGATAAAGAACAGATCTGAATGTCACTTCCAGAATTTCTGAATTTTATTTATTGAAAAGAGGCATACAATTTTCGGATCTAAAACTACAATTTATAGGAAAATAGGAAATCTAGGGTTACAGACTCTCGCAGATGCAAAATTACAGATTTGCCCACTGAGAATCCCAACACCAGAACCGTCGCACCGACGCACCAAAATTCCACCGACATGCTCTCTGTACGGCCGCGGAACCGCGGCGCCAGCATGGGTTTGGCCGCGGTTCCGCGGCCAAACTGTGGATCCACTTTGTCAAACTTCTGGGCTTTATTCCTTGTTTCTTGGGCTTTCTCTTTCCATAGTCCTTTTCTCTGTTAGGCTTCTAGGTATTCTCCAGATATTTCAGTGAATACTTGTAGCGATCTTTTAACCGTTCACATGACTTTTTGGACCTTGCACTGTTCTTCGACTAGGCTTTACTAGGATCCGTTTACTTGTTGGTCAAAAGTCCCTTTTATGTTGTTTTGTGTCTTTTTCACTGTATTTGCTCCAGAAACCTGTAACCTGTAATATGCAACAAACGTGCGTCAAGAGTACCTGTTTATTTATAAAAAGGGTAAGAATAGGGGAATGATAAATGCAATATTATGGTCTGAACACCTGCCGAGCTTTAATCTTCTTTGGTCGGTGAGAGTAGTCCTGGTCAATCACCGATTTCCGGATCTGTCGCCAGACTTTGTAAATTTTGGAGGACAACCGCCGAGGGGGCTGCTCCGACTTCTTTTCTGTAGCATTCACCACAGGTGGAGGAGATCTCTTCAGCACGGCAGTCGGAGAGTTTTTGCGCACCCTCCTTAGCGGTTCAAAGTTGTTCCCAGTTGGAACAACAGCATCGATTTCCACCGTTGAAGCCGGCAGAGTCAGTCCAGAAGGAGAGTTGCCCCCAGCCTTCCTTACTCGGCGCCAGTGGCGACGTCGAGTGTGTCGAGCCGTTGGGATTGTCTCAGCTGTAGGGGTGACTTCCTCATTCCCCCTGTGTTGGCGAAGGGTTGTCGCTGGCGTCAGCCTCTTGAAGACCGATGTCCGTTGAGAAGCAATATCCAATCTGTCAAAGATAGACCTCTGGGCAGGGGAAGCTGCTTTGAGGACTTCGCCTGGAGTGGGAGCCGGAACAGTCGGTCTTGTAAAGACCGACCCTTTGGCAGGAGAAGCTGCTTTGACGACTTCGAGAGCGGGAATGGCTATCCTTTTTGGGATAACCCTTTCTGGTATCGCAGGCTTCTTCACGTCCCCGTTGGAGCTTTGGCCCAGTCTGTCAAAGACTGAGGCGTTGGGGCTGGACGACCCGTTGAGAGGGGCCGCAGTAGTTGTGAGCCGACTAAAGACCGAGCTCTTCGGAGCTTCTTGCAATGGTATAGGGTCGTTGAAGTTAATCGGTGGGATCATGGTCCCAAAGAACAGCCCAGTGGTGGTCTGAGTTACTTGCTCCACCGGCATCTTGAACAGGGAGGCCGCTTGGGGCCCGTAGGTTACGCCTCCAGATGAGGTGGAACGGGAGTTGCAGTTGGAGTAGTTGAAGGCCATTGATCTTCTGTTTTCTGCACGAGAGCAAAACAAAATCTTAGTACCTCGAATCCAAGGGCAACCATATCAAACCGCGATTCATTCGCGAACATGACACACGAAGTGTGGATTGGAAATAGGAAGAGGTCCCACCGGGCGTGCCAGAATCTGTTCTCTACCGAAAACAGAAATGAGACCGCGTAGGTCCGTCTTGCCTGAATTTGGGGGCAGATGCTAATTGGTGCTATCCGTCCACCTCTCCGAAGATGCCAAGTTGATTTATGACACCATGTATCTAAGGTTTAAACAGATGCGGCCGATATAGCAGACTTCGTCAGATTCCCCCTCGTTGAGGGTTTTTTTTGATTGTGGGACACTCTTCCCTGCAGGCGCAAGCCCCTGCAGTTAATTACGCTACCGCATCGCGGTAACCACTTTCTCCTTCTCCAGATGGTCACTTCTTTTCGTGGGTGTTTGTTTTTTTTTTGGTTGCCCGTGGATTGTATACGGAGACTAATTTATGTTGTCGCCCGTAGGGCGTGGATTAGTCCAAATCCATATTTTCTTAGATTTGGGTTTGGGGTTGGGTTTAAGGACGCGTTAGTCTAATTTTAGACTAAGATCAACTTAACGGTTTGTTAAGGATACGTTAGTCTAATTTTAGACTAAGATCAACTTAACGGTTTGTTAAGGATACGTTAGTCTAATTTTAGATTAAGATCAATTTAACGGGATCATTTAGATCCAACAACAGAGCATTCGGGCTCTATTGTTTAGTTTAGGGACATTGCGGTCGATTACCAGTTTAAGGACATGGCGGTCCAAGGTTAAGGACATCATAGTCCATAGGTTTAAAGGACCCCACAGTCCGAGGTTAAGGACATCATAGTCCATGAGTTTAAGGACCCCACAGTTCGAGGTTAAGAACATCAGAGTCCATGAGTTTAAGGACCCCACAGTTCATAGTTTAAAGACGTCGTAGTCTATAAAGTTTAAGGACATCATAGTCCATGAGTTTAAGGATCCCACAGTCCATGGAGTGATTGGCTATCGGGACCTTTCACCTTTCTGAAGATGTTGAAGGATTGCAACGACAAATATCAAAGGAGTGAAGAGATGTACCCTTGAACCAAAGTTGATTGGGAAATCTGTAGTCCAATTTAGGACTAAGATCAATTAATTATATTATGAGCACATGGGCTCAGTTGAATCTGAATTGAGGACTTATGGCCAACTTGGGCTAAATCCAATTAGATTTGAAATGTTGGCCTTTTGTTGGACTGTTGAACAATTGTATGGGTTCAGCCCCCCATTATTTAGCAATGCTAAACAGGGGTTTGGGGTTCTGACAACACTTTTTCTTTGGATAAGCACTAGTCATTCATTATTACTTTGGACTTTACTTTGAATGTCATATGAAATGATCAAGTTCGGAAGAACGTAGTTGGGGTTCAATCAAAAGGGAGATCTTGTCTCTGGAAAACTTAGCTGATTTTGAGCTAAGACTGGTTTGAAAATAGTGTTAAACACTAACACATATTTGACGGTCACGTGTTCTCACGTGATGCACTTAAAATAGTGTTAAACACTAGGGACCGAACACTCAAAATATTGTTAAACACTAAAAATGAGGCGGTCACGTGAGGCGCCTGGGCCAAACCTCCTTTATTTTTTTCCCAGAATATTCAAATAAGTGTTAAACACTTAATCTTTGTAATCATCACGTGTGGGCACGTGATAGTGCCCATGTATTGGGTATTAATTCCTCTGTTTTTCCTCATTTGCCCTTTTAAAAAGGTGTTAGTCAGGGGTCACGTGGGGACACGTGAGGCGCCCTAAGTCAGTATTGCTTTTGACTTTATTCCCGTTAGTTTTGAGGGTCACGTGTGAGCACGTGAGGCATTGCCTCCAAGTTTTTTCTTTCTCATTTTGAGGAGTCTGTTTAAGGGTCACGTGGGGACACGTGACCTAGTCTTGATCGTTCTTTTCTACTTATTGAGGATGAGGGTCATGTGTTACCACGTGATCAGGTTTACGTGGATGGAGTGTTTAAGCCCTTTGTTTGGGAATTAAATTCTTTTATATGGTTAAAACCTAATTTTATTTAGAGGAATTAAATTCCTATGTTTATGGAAGAATTTAATCTTTAAACCCAACTCTCCCTCTAAGTTTTGGATCTACATGGAAGAATCCCCCCGATGAGAATTAAATTCTCAACTTGTGGGGAGATCTGCTTCTGCAGATTTCAACCATGAAGAAGAACTAAGTTCTTGTTTTGAGGGTAAAACCCGGTTTCTGTTGGAGGAATTAAATTCCTAAGTATTTGGAGGAATTAAATTCCTTAAACTCAATTCTCCCTCTAAGTTTTGGATCTGTATGGCAGAATCTCCCCGATGAGAATTAAATTCTCAACTTATGGGGAGGTCTGCTTCTGCAAATCTTCAACCAAAGAAATAACTAAGTTTTTATTCAGAAGAGTTAAACTCTTAATTTGAGAATTAAATTCTCCTTTTGTTTTATAGAGCTTAGATCTTTTTCCCTTTCTCACCTAGGGTTTCTTTCTCTTCTGAAGAAATCTCCTTTTCTCTCTTTTGTTTTATCTCCCTCCAAAAAAAAAAAAGATCTGATCCCTCGCTTTTCTTCTTGGCTCCTATTTATAGGAGAAAGAAAAGAATCAGTTTATTTAGTCAATTTTTAATTGAAAGATTATAATTGATTTTGTAACCAACATGATATTTTAGATCACTCGGTGAATTTTATTCACAATTGGATTTTTAATCCCAAAGATATTCTGTTTGTTATTCTTGGTGAATTTCAGGGAAATCTTTCCTTGTATAGAATCTTTCTATAAATTGGTGATTTTTAATCACCATTGGATTTTTAATCCAACGGTGCTCCACTTTACAGAGCACAATCTTTTTTGTTTGGAAAGATTTAGAGAAATATTTCTCCAGTTAGGGTTCTCGATTCCCTCTTAATTAGAATTTAATTCTATTAGTTCAGAAGGCTTAAGAGCCTGTCACGTGTCGGCACGTGACCTTCTGATTGACCATTTAATTAGAATTTAATTCTATTATTTCAGAGATCTTAGGATCCCATCACGTGTTGACACGTGACCCCCTGATTAAGCATTTTAACCAGAATTTAATTCTGTTGTTTTAAAGAGCTCAGGAATTATTACGTGTCAACATGTGACCCTTGGTCACGTGTGAGCATGTGATGCCCCTTTGGGGGTTTTCCTTGTTGTTTTATTATATTTTTAATTCTTTTCAGTGGTTTAAAGGCCCACCACGTGAGGACACGTGACTCCACTGATTGATTGTCTGGTTAGAATTTAATTCTATTAATTAGAGAGCTTAAGAACCCATCACGTGTCTGCACGTGACCTCTGGTCATGTGTGGACACGTGATGCCCTATTGGGGTATTCCTTCCTGTTTTATTATATCTTTTAATCCTTTCTGAGGGTTTAAAGGCCCATCACGTGTGGGCACGTGATTCCCCAGTAGGGTTTTTCCTGATATTTTATAAGGGAACACCAGCCTTTAAAGACGAAGCAATCTTCAATTGGATGGCTTATCGCTTGGTGGTAAGGGCAATAATTGGGAATATTAGCCTCACCCGGTTGCAATGGGCGTTTTTTATTCGGCAAATTAAAGAGCCTGTTGCACACCGCCAGCTTGAACAATCTCCTTGTTTTTTCCCGGGGAAACGAATAAGGGCGCTTTATTTTCTCATTATAGAATCGCCGTCTCTCATCTATGCGATCAGTTAATTTTGGAGCACTGGGCTGCTGTTGAGCATTGGCGACGAAAGTCGCTTTCCTTTTCCCTTTTTCATTCCGCGGCTCCAGCTTTGAAAAGGAAGGCTTGTGGCCTATCTGGTCCATTTGGGCCAGCTTATCAATCAAGGCCTGGAAAGTGGTCGGCTTGAAAAACATCATGAATTGGGAAATGGTCGCCTGAGGGTCGAGAGTACCCACGAACATGCCTACCGTAGGCGCTTCTTCAATGCGCTGCTCGCACTTCGACCATAGATTCCGCCACCGTATTGCATATTGAACCCATGTTTCTCCAGGCTTCACCCTGGCATTGATAAATGCAGGGATCAGGGTGCGCTTGCAAATCTCTGGGTAAATAGCAGCACCATCTCTGCAAATGTCTTGATAGAATCATTCAGGGGTTTCGAATACCACTCAAATGCCGTCTCCGACAAACTGCCAACAAACTGGTGGAGCAGTAGTTTATCGTCACCTCAAGTGTTCCGCACAAGGCTCCGAATTGAGCGACGTGCTGATGCGGATTTCCCGTCCCCTTATATATGTGGAATTTGGGGATCGTGTATCCCGGCGGGTACTTTATTTGGTCATACCAACCCGGATAGGGTCGTCCAGTTTTAACAATTTGCCCAGCCGTTTCATTCGCCTGGTGAACTCGTATCTGCTGAGCGATGTAATCATCCAGGGCAGGTTTGGAGATTGTCTCCTCCTTGGCTGTTGACAGAGCCGGCAGAGGATTTAATGTCTCTCCTCTATCATCTTCAATTATTATTGGAGGATCTTCAGCTGGAGGGTCCGGCAGGATCATCATGCCCACCATATCTTGGAACAGAAGAGCTATTTGTTTTATATTGGCCGCTTGTTCCGCAGCCTCTTTGTCCTTCTTCTTAAGAATTCTCCGAAGGAATTCAGCATCAGTTTCCTACTCATGGCGTTGCTCCAAGGATATCTCCGGTCTTGCTTTCGGTCCCGTAAGTACGGCCATAGCAGTTAGCATTTCTTAGAGTTTTCGTTGTTGTTGCTCCTGAGCCTTAGTTACTGATTGCGTAAGCGGTCGATGACCTGTGGAGATTCGGCTATTCTCTTTTCTGGATGCCATATAAATGGTGAGCACCACCATGCCCCCAGACTTGGGGCATTTAGATTCAGCGTTCTTGCGATTCATCGCAGACACCGGGATTTTCTTCAGCTTTCTCCTCTTGTGAGCGGTCAAGGTTGAGGGGGTATGTAACACCTGAGTTTAGGGTTAGTGGTAATTGTGTGTTAATATGGGGTTTTTGGTAAAAAGTTTACCAAAATTGGGTTCTAATAATTTATCTGGTTTTATGGTTATTTTTGTAGAATTTTATCTCGACCACACACACTTGTGCACGTTAACTAGGGTTAAGCCTAGGGTTACCAAGTTTGGGTGTGCATGGTGGGTTAACCATGTTTAGCCAACCATGTTGGGTTAGGCCCCTTTGTTAAGCTATTTTGTGTTAATTAAGGAGTTTTTAGTTTTAAAAGTGGATTAGGGTTATGGTTGTTTTGTGTTGAGAAGGGGAGATTATGATGGGTGTCATGTTGCTTTTAATGAGAGTGAGGAAATGATGACTCTTGGTTTGTGTCACACTACCTTCTTTTCAAAACTTTTTCTTACCTCTCAAACTCATCTCACTCACATACACATCAGCCCATATCAGCCCCACCTCAGCCACAACATCAGCATCAACATCTACCTAAACCCCTAGCTCAGCAGTGGCTGCACCAGCAGCAGCAGCATCCCCAACATTAGCCCCTAATGCAACAGTAGCTGCTGCTAACAGCCAACCCAACATCAGCAGCCTAATTCCAGCTCTCACATCAGCCCACTTTCAGCTCAAATCAGCCACCAAGCCAACACCTGCTGAGCAACAACAGCATCAACCCCCAGAACATCAGCATTTAGCCACCAAATCAACACATCATCAGCCTCCAAACCAACATCATTGCATCAGCTTCAGCTGTTACAATCAGCATCTGCATGTTTCATCAGAACATCAGCAGCAGCAGCTGCCACATCAGCCCAACTCTTTACATAACATTTTTCCCCCCACCACACAACCCTTCCCTTAAACATACCCCAACCCTTGCTACTGCAACACTTCTACACCAAATAAATCAACAGAACTTTTGCAATAGCAACTTCAGCTGCTGCAAACAGCCCAAAGCTCCAAAACCACATTCTCACAACATCACCACACCCCACCACAAATACTTCAACAATCTTCTCCACCTGCTGCTACTGCTTCAGACAACAACACAATATACACTACACCACCAGAACAACAGCAGCAGCAACAACTCTGTAAATTCCAGCAAGTTGCAGACCAGCTCTGTTCCAGCCAAATTTGCAGCACCAGGAGCTTTAGCAGCAGTACATACTCTCCTACTCCTTCTCTTCTCCTTCATCTAGGGTCTTTTGAGGTATAACCCCCTTAACCCGACTCTAAATTACTAAAGTTATGGATATCTAGCTTATTTTAGTGTTTATTATATGTTTAGTAGTAGTTTTAGGGTAAATTAGGGGAATTTTGAGAATTTAATAGTTGTGATGGTTAGAGTAACCCAAGTAGGTGCTGTTGAGACCAGTTAACCAGAGAATTTCTCCAGATTTAACAAAGATACCCGATTTATCCGACTTGGCGTAAATTGGCAGTTTTAGCGACTTTTTAGCCTTTCTGAAACCTGCTTTTGACCCGATCCAGGTAAAAGTTGTGAAGACTGTAGCTCAGTGACCTTAGCAGAGACACCCACACAAAACATGGGGACCCCTCTCCCTATTTTGGCCGCAGATTTATTATATCTAGCCGCAAATTGCGGCCAGAATGGGGGTGGGGGTGTTGGGTTTTGGTGTGTGGGTTTACTCTGGGTAGCTAGGGTTTTTGGTATCTGTAACTTTTCAAGTTGGGTCCAGAGGCAGAATCTGGAGCTTGTATCGTGTTTTCGATGTTTTAAGTCTTGTGCGACACGCGCGTGATACGCGTGGTTCTGTGGCGCGCTGCGCAACACAGCGTGTCAGGTGGGTTCTGGTGGGTTTGTGCGCGTCGCAACGTGTCGTGTGCACGCGCATTTTAGTTTCACGCTCGCGTATCTTTTTATCGATATATCGTGTTTTGCAGGATTTTCCTGATATGTTGTGACTGTTGTAAATTCTAGGTTCGCCGGCAGGGACTTCAAGCGCGGCAGAGAATGGGAAGCAGGTGGTCGGACACACCTAGCGCGGGATCACGGGTGAGTAGATATAACATCTACGGGGGACGATCGTTTGGATGGCGCAAGTCGCCCGATAGATTAGTAAACTTGAAAATTGAACTTTAACACTTGCTTGTGACATTAGAAATGATAGTACTTGTATAATAATTGCTGCAGTTAAGATATATATGTTGTACCCATAACTCATTATGTAGGACACATGCACCATTACCAGGTTTTTATATGCAGCACGAGCACTATTCATGTGTACACCCACACCCTGGTAATTGCCATGTCACGACACTAGATAACTATGAATCTGAACATGTTAATTGTTTAAACATGTACTATTGCAATAAATAATAAAGATGAAATCATAAGAATTGCCGTTCTCGTGAATATATATCGTTACATCACTTTCTCATGCCCAGTATAAATCATACATTGCAACTTGAACATTGATACCATTTGCATTCATTATCATTGATATATGCACCCATGATGATTTCACGAGATTTATGATATTTCTGGATTTGAGGAAAAGCCGCAAGACTTTGAAACTTATGATCTTTTAAAAATAAAAGTTGCGGTTTCTAATGATATAAAGTGTCGTCCACCATGAGTTTGCTGTGTTCTCGAGACCCGTTTCGAGGAGGTGGATGAACCGTCTCGGGTACATGGTGGGCCCGGTAAGGTACCCCGGGGAAAGAAGATCATAGGAGATGGCGTTGAGCCTGGCAGGGGACGGACTACCTACCGGTGACTTCATTTGGCACGGCGGATATCCAGAGGATACCGACCGCGGCCGCTAGTTTGAGATATGGATATTTGGGTTGGATCAGCCGGATGGCTGAGATCGGAGATATTTGACATGGATACATGAGTTTGAGACAGTTTTGAGGTGTCGTTGCTAGACACGGATTTTTGTTGATTTCATGGATACTATGCTGGTACTAAAAAGAGTTTCAAAAACAAAGAAATGATAGTTCTTTTACTTACATGTTGAGACCTTGAGTTGACTCATATAGCATACATACATGTTAGTACATCCATGTGACATTCATAATTGTTAGCACACTGATGATGCATACATATCTGCTAGTGCTGTAGCTATACCTGTTTAGAGATGCTAGTACACTTGTGTGGATACATGCGATTGCCTTTGTAGATGCTATTTATTACTCGCGAGCTGGCAACTCACCCCTGTTGTGCTACAGCTTTTTTTGCAGGTCCGTTCCGTCAGCACTGTAGCGGCGGATACTTTTGCCTCTTTTGCTCTCTTTGCCTGGATTCGAGGCTTTTGCTCATAGGTGGGTTGTTATCATTGTAACACCTTATTATGATCATTGTATCTAGAATACTCCATCTACTACTACTATTTCAGCTGTACCAGTTTATTTGGATTACTGTATATTGACCTATAGACGAGGTTGTGAGACTTATGGATTTATGTTATGTGGGGTCGAGCTCACTTGAGTCGATATGTTATTTTATCTGTGCTTCCATTCTTATTTATGCACACTGTATTTATATTGCGTGGGATTTGTGACCGCCTTGAGGCGAAGAGTTAGCTCCCGCTTGGGGATGCCTTTTTCCTGTTTGCACCCGTTTGGGGGCTTGTTTTTACAAAAGAGGTTCTGCCGGAATTTTTGGAAAAAGGGAAAGTTGTTTTTAAAAAGAAACTTGATGTGGTTTAATGGAGTAAAATGCTTTAATAAATTGGCTTCTTTCACTCTAATTCTTATTTGGGTTTTTGTATTCTGGGCTTCGGCTTACTTACCTTACGGGCGCCTTGAGACGCTTCGTAACTTAAGTGCCGGTCGCGTTCCGTGCCTTGCAGGTCGTGACAAAGTTGGTATCAGAGCGATAGGTTTTACCTTTCTGAGTGTAGGATGACCCTTAGTAGATGGAGTAAGTGACTTTAGCAGGGTGACGTAGCGTACGTATGTCCGCGGCATACTTGCGATATGGTACTCCGCCTAAGTGACTTTAGGATTTTCTGGCTTGGAATTCCTTCTTCGATTCCATGTATCCTACGATTCTATTGCACCGTTCTTATTATCCTGTTTCCTGTACCAGTTACTATGCCACGGAGGGCTACCAGAGCGCAGAGGGCTGCCACCCGAGACGAGATTCGAGCTGGCTCGTCCGAGACTAGGACTGAGCAGGGTGGTATGCCTACACCGCAGGGGCAGACCGATCCGCCTTCCCCAGGCCGTGTGGATAGGCTTGAGACTGGTATGGAGGAGCTGCGACAGATGATGGGGAATATGCAGGAGCTGCGCCAGATGGTGGGATCCTTAGTTGCGGCCAGTCGTGCACCGAGGCCGGAGGACGTACCCACTACATCCCAGACTACTATGGTACCTGCTCCTACTACTACCACCGCGACCATTCCAGTTTCGCTACAGGAGTTCTTGAGGCTGAGACCTCCAGTCTTCACGAGTACCGATGCAGCAGAGGACCCCCAGACGTTCCTTGACAGTTTGGCCAGGATCTGCCGCTCGCTGAGGTGTTCTGATGATCGATGGGTAGAGCTGGCGAGCTTCCGACTAAAGGGCCTCGCGCAGATATGGTGGGAGTCAGTTCTGAGAGGTCGAGCCGCATGTCTACCGCCCATGACCTGGACCGAGTTTACAGCAGTCTTTCTGGCTCGTTTTCTTCCGGAGAGCATTCGTGACGCCCGAGCTCGTAGTTTTGAGGCCTTGATCAAGACCCCAGGGATGACGGTGTTTGAGTATGACGTTCAGTTTACACAGTTGTCCCGATATGCTCCGTATCTGGTGGATACCGAAGCGAAGAGGGTGAAGAGGTTCATACAGGGACTGGATGCCCAGCTATTTCTTGCCATTGGTGCCTAGCACATCGATACCTATTCAGCAGCTATGGATACAGCATTGCGGATGGAGGCACGTATTTCAGCGACTTTGGTTGTTCCCACGCCGAAGAGGATTCGTACCGGCATGCCAGATCAGGGGCAGCATGCCAGATTCTTTCCGAGAGATAGGGCCGGCAGGGGGTTTGGACGAGGTCAGTTGTATGGTTCGTATCCACAGGGACAGCAGGCGTCGTCAGGATATTTTGGGTGCGGGAGACTGCACCACTGTGTTAGAGATTGTCCAGCGAGACGACAGGGAGCGGCGACAGCTCCACATGTGACCCTACCACCATCATCGCCCCCTCCTCAAAGAGCTCTACTTTCCGCCACAGGCGATGCTCCATGCCAGTTAGGTGCACCCAGAGGCCGTGGACGCGGCGGACCTATCCAGAGGGGACGAGGAGGCAGAGGCCGAGGTCAGCCCGCTATTGGCGGAGGTCAGGCCCGAGTTTTTGCGTTGACACCCCAGGATGCACAGGCATCCAATACCGTCGTGACAGGTACCCTATCTATTTGCACTGTTGGTGCACACGTCTTGTTTGATCCCGGATCTACGCACTCTTATGTTGCCACACACTTCGTGCCGAGTTTGGGTAGAGAGTCTGGTTTGCTTGATCAGCCGCTTGTTGTGACCACTCCTGTGGGAGAGTCATTTGTTGCTAGGCACGTGTTCCGATCCTGTACCGTCCGTATTGGCGAGCGAGAGCTGCCTGTCGACTTGATCCTTCTTGAGATGTTGGACTTCGACGTTCTTTTGGGCATGGATTAGTTAGCCACGTGCTACGCGTCCGTGGACTGCCGTGAGAAAACAGTTAGATTTTGTTTTCCCGGCGAGCCGGCTTTTGTTGTGCAGGGGGGCCGTGGTGCCACCCCTCACTTGTTGATTTCTTCTCTTCGCGCTGATCAGCTGTTGAGAAAGGGATGTCGGGGATTTCTAGCCAATGTATGCGATACTAGAGCTATGGATGTTCCATTGGACCGGGTTCTGATTGCATGCGAATTCCCCGATGTTTTCCCTAATGAGCTGCCAGGACTACCGCCTGTGCGCGATGTCGAGTTCTGTATTGATTTGACTCCCGGCTCGGGGCCTATTTCTATACCACCTTATCGGATGGCCCCGGCGGAGCTTAGAGAGTTGAAGGTTCAGCTGCAAGATCTCCTGGATAAGGGACTTGTTCGACCCAGCGTTTCTCCATGGAGTGCTCCGGTCCTATTTGTCAAGAAGAAAGACGGAAGTTTGCGCTTATGTATCGACTACCGCCAGTTGAACAAGGTTACCGTGCGAAACAGATATCCGTTGCCGCGCATTGATGATTTGTTCGATCAGCTTCAGGGTGCGGGCTATTTTTCGAGGATCGACTTACGATCAGGATACCATCAGCTGCGAGTCCGGGAGGAGGATATACCGAAGACAGCCTTCCGTACACGCTATGGACACTATGAGTTTCTGGTGATGTCGTTCGGACTCACCAATTCCCCAGCTGCATTCATGGACTTGATGAACCGTGCATTCAAGCCGTATCTAGACTTGTTCATCATAGTGTTCATCGACGATATTTTGGTGTATTCCCGGAGCCGAGAGGAGCACGAGCAGTACTTGCGGATTACGATGCAGACTCTGAGGGAGCACTAGCTCTTCGCAAAATTTTCCAAATGTGCATTCTGGTAGGACAGCGTTGGTTTCTTGGGTCACGTGATTACGAGAGATGGCATATGTGTGGACCCAAAGAAGATTGAGGCCGTTCAGCAGTGGCCCAGACCGACATCGGTTACGGAGATCCGTAGTTTTCTAGGACTGGCGGGCTACTACAGGCGCTTCGTTCAGGACTTCTCCCGTATTGCTGCACCTTTGATCGGTTTGACCCAGAAGGGAGTTCTTTTCGTTTGGACGGAGGAGTGCGAGCACAGTTTTCAGCAGCTGCGGACTTGCCTGACTACGGCGACGGTATTATCTTTGCCCTCAGGATCAGGAGGATTCGTGGTTTACTGTGACGCTTCACGGGTGGGGTTAGGATGCGTGTTGATGCAGCATGACAGGGTGATCGCTTATGCTTCGCGACAATTGAAGAAACATGAAAAGAACTACCCCACTCATGATTTGGAGATGGGTGCTGTGGTCTTTGCACTTAAGATTTGGCGACATTACCTATACGGCGAGTCGTGCCAAATATTCACTGACCACAAGAGCCTAAAGTATATTTTCCAGCAGTGAGGCCTGAATCTGAGACAGCGTCGTTGTATGAAGCTGGTAAAGGACTACGACTGTGAGATCTTGTACCACCCAGGCAAGGCGAACGTAGTGGCGGATGCTTTGAGCAGGAGGCCCGGGGGTAGTCTATCTTGCTTGCGCACAGTGCAGAGGCAGTCGTCAGCAGACTGGCAGATTTTATACGACAGCCGGGTGGAGTTTGAGTTCACTCCGACAGGGGGGCAGCTTGCGCACGTTTGTGCACGTCTGCAGTTACTTGACCGTATTCGAGAGGCACAGCCCAGTGATGACAGACTTTCAGAGATCATGGAGCAGATCAGGCAAGGAAGATATTCCGAGTTCATGATCGACGATCAGGGAGTATTACGATTTGGAACTCGATTGTGCGTACCAGATTCGGAGGTGCTGCGACGTGAGATTCTGGAGGAGGCGCATAGATCTACGTACAACATTCATCCAGGTTCCACCAAGATGTACCGCGACTTGAGAGATGTCTATTGGTGGGACGGGATGAAAAGGGAGGTCACCGATTTCGTATCCAGATGCCTGACTTGTCAGCAAGTCAAGGCCGAGCACCAGAGGCCAGCAGGAGAGTTGCAGCCTTTGCCCATTCCGGAGTGGAAAAGGGAGCAGATTTCGATGGACTTCGTTGTGGGTCTTCCCAGGACCAGTCGAGGGTGCGACTCCATTTGGGTGATCGTGGACCGATTGACGAAAGCGGCTCACTTCCTGCCAGTGAAGACCACTTTCAGTTTTGCTCAGTATGCCCAGATCTACATCGACGAGATCGTCCGGTTGCATGGCGTATCGACTTGCATCGTATCAGACCGAGGAACCCAGTTTACCAGCCGACTATGGCAGAGACTTCAGGAGGCTTTGGGCACTCGTTTGAGCTTCAGCACAGCATTTCATCCGCAGACCGACGGACAGACAGAGCGGACTATTCAGACTCTCGAGGACATGCTCAGAGCATGCGTTTTGGACTTTGGCGGTAGCTGGGATCGTCATTTACCGTTAGTGGAGTTCTCCTACAACAACAGCTTCCAGGATACTATCCAGATGGCTCCTTTCGAGGCCTTGTATGGGAGGAGATGCAGATCGCCCGTCTGTTGGACTGAGCTGAGCGAGAGCAGTATTTTTGGGCCGCAGGTTGTGCAGGAGACGACCGAGAAAGTGCAGTTGATTCGAGACCGGATGAGAGCAGCGCAGTGCAGGCAGAAATGATATGCAGACAGACGCCGTCGCAGCTTAGAGTTCGCGGTTGGCGATCACGTTTTTCTGAGGGTCTCTCCGATGAAGGGCGTGATGCGATTTGGGCGAAAGGGAAAGCTTAGCCCTAGGTTCGTAGGTCTCTTCGAGATCCTCAAGCGCATCGGCGCTGTTGCATATCGTTTTGCTCTTCCACCCAGCTTTTCAGATGTTCATCCCGTCCTCCATGTGTCGATGCTACGCAGATATCTTCATGACCATTCCCACACGATTCAGCATCAGACCGTTCAGCTCGAGCCCGACCTTTCGTTCACCGTGCAGCCAATTGAGATATTGGATCGGCAGGTGAAGAAACTTCGATCAAAGGTCCTGCCGTCAGTGAAGGTTCTTTGGCGTAGCCCGAATGGTGAGGAGATCACTTGGGAGGCCGAGGGAGAGATGCGGAAGAAATTCCCTCATATTTTTTAAGGTACGCGTAGTTGCATATTTTAAAATTCAGGGATGAATTTTCTTAAGGGGGGAAGACTGTAACACCTGAGTTTAGGGTTAGTGGTAATTGTGTGTTAATATGGGGTTTTTGGTAAAAAGTTTACCAAAATTGGGTTCTAATAATTTATCTGGTTTTATGGTTATTTTTGTAGAATTTTATCTCGACCACACACACTTGTGCACGTTAACTAGAGTTAAGCCTAGGGTTACCAAGTTTGGGTGTGCATGGTGGGTTAACCATGTTTAGCCAACCATGTTGGGTTAGGCCCCTTTGTTAAGCTATTTTGTGTTAATTAAGGAGTTTTTAGTTTTAAAAGTGGATTAGGGTTATGGTTGTTTTGTGTTGAGAAGGGGAGATTATGATGGGTGTCATGTTGCTTTTAATGAGAGTGAGGAAATGATGACTCTTGGTTTGTGTCACACTACCTTCTTTTCAAAACTTTTTCTTACCTCTCAAACTCAACTCACTCACACACACATCAGCCCATATCAGCCCCACCTCAGCCACAACATCAGCATCAACATCTACCTAAACCCCTAGCTCAGCAGTGGCTGCACCAGCAGCAGCAGCATCCCCAACATTAGCCCCTAATGCAACAGTAGCTGCTGCTAACAGCCAACCCAACATCAGCAGCCTAATTCCAGCTCTCACATCAGCCCACTTTCAGCTCAAATCAGCCACCAAACCAACACCTGCTGAGCAACAACAGCATCAACCCCCAGAACATCAGCATTTAGCCACCAAATCAACACATCATCAGCCTCCAAACCAACATCATTGCATCAGCTTCAGCTGTTACAATCAGCATCTGCATGTTTCATCAGAACATCAGCAGCAGCAGCTGCCACATCAGCCCAACTCTTTACATAACATCTTTTCCCCCCACCACACACAACCCTTCCCTTAAACATACCCCAACCCTTGCTACTGCAACACTTCTACACCAAATAAATCAACAGAACTTTTGCAATAGCAACTTCAGCTGCTGCAAACAGCCCAAAGCTCCAAAACCATATTCTCACAACATCACCACACCCCACCATAAATACTTCAACAATCTTCTCCACCTGCTGCTACTGCTTCAGACAGCAACACAATATACACCACACCACCAGAACAACAGCAACAGCAACAGCTCTGTAAATTTCAGCAAGTTGCAGACCAGCTCTGTTCCAGCCAAATTTGCAGCACCAGGAGCTTTAGCAGCAGCACATACTCTCCTATTCCTTCTCTTCTCCTTCATCTAGGGTATTTTGAGGTATAACCCCCTTAACCCGACTCTAAATTACTAAAGTTATGGATATCTAGCTTATTTTAGTGTTTATTATATGTTTAGTAGTAGTTTTGGGGTAAATTAGGGGAATTTTGAGAATGTAATAGTTGTGATGGTTAGAGTAACCCAAGTAGGTGCTGTTGAGACCAGTTAACCAGAGAATTGCCCCAGATTTAACAAAGATACCCGATTTATCCGACTTGGCGTAAATTGGCAGTTTTAGCGACTTTTTAGCCTTTCTGAAACCTGCTATTGACCCGATCCACTCAGGTAAAAGTTGTGAAGACTGTAGCTCAGTGACCTTAGCAGAGACACCCACACAAATCATGGGGACCCCTCTCCCTATTCTGGCCGCAGATTTATTATATCTGGCCGCAAATTGCAGCCAGAATGGGGGTGGGGGTGTTGGGTTTTGGTGTGTGGGTTTACTCTGGGTAGCTAGGGTTTTTGGTATCTGTAACTTTTCAAGTTGGGTCCAGAGGCAGAATCTGGAGCTTGTATCGTGTTTCCGATGTTTTAAGTCTTGTGCGACATGCGCGTGATACGCGTGGTTCTGTGGCGCGCTGCGCGACATAGCGTGTCAGGTGGGTTCTGGTGGATTTGTGCGCGTCGCGACGTGTCATATGCGCGCGCGTTTTAGTTTCACGCTCGCGTATCCTTTTATCGATATATCGTGTTTTGCAGGATTTTCCTGATATGTTGTGACTGTTATAAAGTCTAGGTTCGCCGGCAGGGACTTCAAGCGCGGCAAAGAAAGGGAAGCAGGTGGTCGGACACACCTAGCGCGGGATCACGGGTGAGTAGATTTAACATCTACGAGGGACGATCGTTTGGATGGCGCAAGTCGCCCGATAGATTAGTAAACTTGAAAATTGAACTTTAACACTTGCTTGTGACATTAGAAATGATAGTACTTGCATAATAATTGCTGCAGTTAAGATCTATATATTGTACCCATAACTCATTATGTAGGACACATGCACCATTACCAGGTTTTTATATGCAGCACGAGCACTATTCATGTGTACACCCACACCCTGGTAATTGCCATGTCACGACACTAGATAACTATGAATCTGAACATGTTAATTGTTTAAACCTGTACTATTGCAATAAATAATAAAGATGAAATCATATGAATTACCGTTCTCGTGCATATATATCGTTACATCAGTTGCTCATGCCTAGTATAAATCATACATTGCAACTTGAACATTGATGCCATTTGCATTCATTATCATTGATATATGCACCCATGATGATTTCACGAGATTTATGATATTTCTGGATTTGAGGAAAAGCCGCAAGACTTTGAAACTTATGATCTTTTAAAAATAAAAGTTGCGTTTTTCTAATGATGTAAAGTGTCGTCCACCATGAGTTTGCTGTGTTCTCGAGACCCGTTTCGAGGAAGTGGATGAACCGTCTCGGGTACATGGTGGGCCCGGTAAGGTACCCCGGGGCAAGAAGATCGTAGGAGATGGCGTTGAGCCTGGCAGGGGACGGACTACCTACCGGTGACTTCATTTGGCACGGCGGATATCCAGAGGATACCGATCGCGGCCGCTAGTTTGAGATATGGATATTTGGGTTGGATCAGCCGGATGGCTGAGATCAGAGATATTTGACATGGATACATGAGTTTGAGACAGTTTTGAGGTGTCGTTGCTAGACACGGATTTTTGTTGATTTCATGGATACTATGCTGGTTCTAAAAAGAGTTTCAAAAACAAAGAAATGATAGTTCTTTTACTTACATGTTGAGACCTTGAGTTGACTCATATAGCATACATACATGTTAGTACATCCATATGACATTCATAATTGTTAGCACACTGATGATGCATACATATCTGCTAGTGCCGTAGCTATACATGTTTAGAGATGCTAGTACATTTGTGTGCATACATGCGATAGCCTTTGTAGATGCTATTTATTACTCGCGAGCTGGCAACTCAACCCCGTTGTGCCACAACTTTTTTTGCAGGTCCGTTCCGTCAGCACTGTAGCGGCGGATACTTTTGCCTCTTTTGCTCTCTTTGACTGGATTCGAGGCTTTTGCTTATAGGTGGGTTGTTATCATTGTACCACCTTATTATGATCATTGTATTTAGAGTACTCCATCTACTACTACTATTTCAGCTGTACCAGTTTATTTGGATTACTTTATATTGACCTAGAGACGAGGTTGTGAGACTTATGGATTTATGTTATGTAGAGTCAAGCTCACTTCAGTCGACATGTTATTTTATCTGTGCTTCCATTCTTATTTATGCACACTGTATTTATATTGCGTGGGATTTGTGACCGCCTTGAGGCGAAGAGTTAGCTCCCGCTTGGGGATGCCTTTTTCCTGTTTGCGCCCGTTTTGAGGCTTGTTTTTACAAAAGAGGTTCTGCCGGAATTTTTGGAAAAAGGGAAAGTTGTTTTTAAAAGGAAACTTAATGTGGTTTAATGGAGTAAAATGCTTTAATAAATTGGCTTCTTTCACTCTAATTCTTATTTGGGTTTTTGTATTCTGGGCTTCGGCTTACTTACCTTACGGGCGCCTTGAGACGCTTCGTAACTTAAGTGCCGGTCGCGTTCCGTACCTTGCGGGTCGTGACAGGGCCGTTGCAGTGGGCACCCAAGTAGCTGTCGCCTTTTGTGGCTTGACAAGATGGTCCTCTTCTCGCTGAACTTTCACCTTTTTCTGGCGGCGAGAGTAATCTTAATAAATCACCGAGTCCTGAACCTGTCGCCAAACTTTATAAATTTTAGAGGACAGCCGCTGAGGGGGCTACTCCAGCTTCACCTTTGTAGCATTCTCCATGGGTGGAGGAGATCTCTTCAGCACGGTAATCGGAGAATTTTTGCACACCCTCCTTAGCGGTTCAAAGCTGTTCCCAGTTGGAAAAGCAGCATCAATTTCCACCGTTGGAGCCGGCGGAGTCAGTACAGAAGGAGAGTTGCCTCCGGCCTTCCTTACTCGGCGCTAGTGGCGACGTCAAGCGTGTCGAGCCGTTGGGATTGTCTCAGCTGTAAGGGTGACTTCCGCATGCCCCCTGTGTTGGTCAGAAGTTGTCGTTGTCAGCCTATTGAAGACTGATGTCCGCTGAGTGGGGATAACCAACCTATCGAAGGCAGACTTCCGAGCAGGGGAAGCAGCCTTGACGATTTCGCTTGGAACAGGAGCTAAAACTGTCAGTCTTGTGAAGACCGACCCTTTGGCAGGAGAAGACGCCTTGACGACTTCATGAGCAGGAATGACTGTCCGCTTGGGGATAACCCTTTCTGGTATCGCGGGCTTCTTCATGGGCCCAAATGAGCTTTTGCCCAGTATATCAAAGGCTGAGGCGTTGGAGCTGGACGACCCGTTGAGAGGGGCTGCAATAGTTGTGAGCTGATTAAAGACCGAGCTCTTCGGAGCTTCTTGCAATGGTACAGGGGCGTTGAAGTTCATCGGTGGGAGCATGGTCATGAATAATAGCCTAGTGGTGGCTTGAGTTACCTGCTCTACTGGCATTGTGAAAAGGGAGGCCACTTGGGGCCCGTAGGTTACACCTCCAGATGAGGCAGAACGGAAGTTGCAGTTGCAGCTGGAGCAGTTAGAGGCCATTGATGTTCTTTTTTATGCATAAGAGCAAAACCAAATCTTAGTACCTCGAACCCAAGGGCAACCATATTAAACCGCGACTCGTTCGCGAACACGACACACGAAGTGTGGAGTGGAAAGAGGAAGCAATCCCACCGGGCGTGCCAGAATCTGTTATCCGCCGAAGACAGAGACGCGACCGCGTAGGTCTGTCTTGCCTGAAATTCGGGGGTAGATGATAATTGGTTTTATCCGTCCACCTCTCAAAAGATGCCAAGTTGATTTATGGCACCATATATCAAAGGTTTAAACGAATGCGGCCGATGCAGCAGACTTCGTCAGATTCCCCCTCATTTGAGAGGTTTTTGATTGTGGGGACGCTCTTCCCTGCAGGAGCAAGCCCCTGCAGTTAATTATGCTACCGCATCGCGGTAACCACTTTCTCCTTCTCCAGATGGTCACTTAGTGTCGTGGGTGTTTGTTTTGTTTTTGGTTACCCGTGGATTGTATACGGAGACTAATTTATGTTGTCGCCCGTAGGGCGTGGATTAGTCCAAATCCATATTTTCTTAGATTTGAGTTTACGATTAGGTTTAAGGACACGTTAGTCTAATTTTAGACTAAGATCAACTTAACGGTTTGTTAAGGATACGTTAGTCTAATTTTAGACTAAGATCAACTTAATGGGATCATTTAGATCCAACAACAGAGCATTCGGGCTCTATTGTTTAGTATAGACAGATAAAATTTAGTGTTAATTATCATCCTCTGTGGCACTACTCTCACTCGCTGAATTTAGCTCGGAGTCATAGATGAATTGGTCTGGTTTACACGTTCGTTTTCCTCTACAGGCAGCTGATCTTGATGATCCGTCTTCTGCAACAATTTTCGGATCGATGTCAGTCTTTGAAAGGCTAACGTCTTCAATATCCATAGTCAGGTCTTGTAATGGTGTGACTGGCGTGCTTGGGCAGCTAATTTCAAGATTTTCATCAGGATTTCCCATATTAAAACAGTCTCGCGGATTTGTGTTGATAGAGACATACTAGATAGCATCCTCAGGGTCCTCGACATAAAAAAAATGACATGCTTGACTTGCTAATATGTAAGGCTCATTCGTGAACATGAGTTTTGATGAATTTAGTAGGAGTAGCCCGTTTTTTACTTTGTATTTTCGTCCTTCTGTCTTAATATCATACCACGGGCACTTGAATAGGACAACTCTGTGTGCACGATAACATACATGCACTATATCTTGTAGCACACTGTAGTAGTCAATTTGTCATGTGGTTGGATATCTCTAGACGATACGTAATCTCTTGTGGTTGATCTCAAAAAAATACCGTAGTTTCGAAACTTTCTACGTGCATCTCTTTCTTGATATGAAATTTATATCTCTAAACGATATAACCAATAAGACGCTCAACTGGTGGATCTGGTTCATGAGCAAGTTTTTTTATATCTTCTGTTATGTTGGTTTCTATGGCTGTATGAACCTAAAAGGCATGATAAGTTTTCAAAAAATTTTATTTAGTTTAAGAGACGAGACATGAATTATATAGTTGAATATATTTTAGTGTTAAACTCATAGTCACAATTTTCATGAATTATTCGGCGAATTCACGAATAATTCACGAATTTTTGAATGGCTAATTAAATCTCTGATTTAATCACCGTTGGTGAACGATTCAAATTATTCGTGAATTATTCATGAATAATTCACAAAATCGGCGAATAATTCACAAAAACAGCAAATAATTTGCAACATCAAAACCCAACGCCTCATATATTAATTTCTTCAGCGAAATCCTTCACGAATATTTCTCGAATACTTGCCGAATCTCTCCCGAATACTTACCGATTTTTTCCGAATAGTTCTCCAAATCTGAATTTTCAACTTCGCCTAATTTATCCCGAATGCCGAATTTATGACTATGGTTAAACTTACAAAATGGTTAAATCATGTCGCAAATTCCCGATTTCGAGCATTATCAACATGCCTCGGTAGCGATTGACCCCTCGGTGGTCTGTACTGGGTTCTCCATAATCTAAATATAAAACAATGCAGTTAGGTATTTTCGTAATTATATGTTGAGAAAAGTATCAGGCTATATACATACTCTTAAAATACGCCGACCTCATCAGAGTTAAATAATATATATATATATATATATATATATATATATATATATATATATATATATATATATATATATATATATATATATATATATATATATATATATATATATATATATATGTTGTGTCAAGCTCCTCAGTACGACATGTTTTACTACACGTATTATGTTCCTGCATCCAAGGAAGATGGATATTGATCCTTGTCCCTCATTACCATGACGTCCTTGTTACGATGCGACATGTTAAATGCAGTCTCGTTCCCCTCAAGGTACATAGAACAAAATGTTGTGCATTCCTCGGCCAAAAACCCTTCAGCAATCAACCTCTCGGGTCTAGCTTTATTCCTAGGCACTCTCAAGAGGTCTCACAAGGCATCAACCATGCCCGTTTCAAAAATTACGGTGCCGAGAAACCCTAGACTACGGATCGTTAGCTAGAAATCTAGGCGAAACATACAACTAGTAAACAACTTTACTAAGGGAACGGAAATACAACCTTTGTAGATCCGGTCCTCCACCTCCACGGCTCCGTGATGAAGTCTCCTCGCTGTCCATATCAAATCCCGGGCTCTAGCGTCGGCTTCATCGGAGAAAAAGCGGGCTAGGTCATCGACGACGTGCCGAAGATGATCTACGTCGAGGCATCGCTAGATCAAGCTCCAACTTCACCAAGTCAAGAAAACTTGTGAAGGAAACACACTCTACTACTTGGCAAGAGGTAGAGGATGAAGAAATAGGAAGTGGGTAGACTTTAGAATTGGATTTCACTCTTATGCTCAAATCACCATTGATGAAGTAAGCTTTCTTCTTGAAGAAGAAGATGATAAATGTTATGATATGTTAATTAGAATAGAAAGGAAAAAGAATCCTTATCATAACATTAACTATAGTTAGGTGTAGAAAAATGACTAAGGTTAAAAGAATGGTTAGGGTTAAGCTTGAAGACAAAATGGTCATATGGTCAAAGCTTCATGAAAGAAAGAAAGAATGATAACCATTTTGTTTTCTTTTGTCATTTCATTTTAATCCAAATAAAAAGATAAATGAATGGACAAATAAATAGAAACCTTAACCATTTACTTAACCTAGGTTTAATTCTTTACACTAACCAATTTTGCATGCATCATCAAACATGATACAATCAAGTGCACAAAAATATATCGCATATACAATGCGCACATCCGAGTGAGAAAATCCATCTTAAGTGAACCGATACTAGTTAATGGAAAGTAATATATCAAATATATAATTATGCATTAAATCATTAAATCAAGACTTGATTTAATGATCCGGTCATATCGCATATAACCGACTAATATCAACAGTAACAACTTATCGAATCAACACTTGATCCGATAACCCGGCTATATAGCATATAACCGATCAATGTCACATATCGCGAGAATCGAATACAGTATCACATACTGGTATCATTCTCGGTCCCGCACATATCTCATACGCGCTCCTATTTCGTTTCGCTTGAGCCAGGAAACCTCTGTGTAGGACTCTAAAGACTCGTCAATACTCCGGCAGCAGGTGATGATCATATCAAGCACCCACAAGCCGCAAGCGGTCTGCTAAACGTAACGGCCACCCGGGTATTGAGCGATCAGAAGATCGACGAGCAAGCCCGCTCACACTCCAGTGAATCCAACCAGTAACACTACCGTACAGTCCGGTCTCGTCGTCTGATATGTCGCATATCTTGCCTAGGGGTGGTAAACGTCAGACCCCAATAGCTCGATAAGTCGTGTCGATATGAGGTCTATAACAGTTCGAGAAACTACTGGTAACACTTACCAGTAAATCTCAGCAACCCTGGCCAGGAATTTCCGGTTATAGCCAATCGAACACAGCGCAACATCAACTCCCTATACCGGGAGAGACGAATCCCCTCCTATCGCTCATTGCCTCCATGTGATTCGGGACTGTACCTAAAAACCACCGTTTTGCATGCCCTTTTGGACGTGGTAAGATGGAAATCAAAGCATAGTGGGAACCACACAAGACTCTATGACGATCTCGGGTCAACAGACTACTCTGTACCAGTGTCACCAGAGAACTGCCATCTGACGTAAGGTATAATACCATCTGGGAGTTCTCGGCGAGTCCGTCCAGTATACCCAGTCTCTACTGAGCACCCGTATATCATCTCTGATGTCAAACACCGATGGATATGGGATCATCCATCGCCCATCTGTATGGGTCGAGAAGGTATACGCTAGTCTACTCTGGTATATCGATGCCCCGTCTCGATACACCCACGACTAGGGACTTTGAAGGATGTACTTATGGACTACCATGTCCCCACTAGTATGATCCGCATCATAGTCCAGATAGTCAAGCACACATCCTAAGGGCTTTACCAACATGTAACATAGAGACAATCAGTATACACGTTAAGGTAAAGAGCAACCAGATAGCATACTATCATGTCGAGCAAGAAAGTCCTCCCTATATATGTCCCAGCATCCACTACAATATACATCCAATGTACAGTAATGGTCTCTAGGGCATACATATAACTAACAATCTCCCACTTGCACTAGGGCCATCTGATAGCAGTGGTTGTAGTATCTCATACTCAACCATCCCATAAAAGTCTCTCTCTGGGAATAGGCCTTCGTGAGTGGATCCGCCGTGTTATCCTCTGAGTCTACTGCCTTAGAATATGTCTGGATCACTGATGGGACAGACGTTCCTTGGCATAAGCCACAACTCCATTGTCACACAATGGGAGGAACTAAGTTCATCTCATGAACCAATATACACCCAAACAGCCTCTTTGGTAGCATCTTAAGTAGCGATGTATCCTGCCTTTATCGTCTAGTATGCCACGGTATCTAGCTTGGAACTCTTCCAACATACCGTCCCTTTACTGAGGGTAAAGACAATGCCTGTGACTGACATTCAGTCGACTTTATCACCCTGGAACACTTCCAGTGATTCTCCCCAGGATCGATTGATACCATCTCACTACTACTAGTGAGATTCCTAATATCCAATTAGATCTATCTCATAGATCTAAAATCCAGGATTTAGTAGGTATCACTTTGATCCTATATGGAGAATCTTTGTGATAATCGGAGATTGATCGAGCGTAGCATAGGAAACTGCTTCCCTATCAAGAGTATGTCATCCACGTACTCTACGAGGATTGTCACCATACTCCCTACTACCTTTTTGTTTATACAAGGTTCATCTACCATTTTGATGATGTCAAACTCTTTGACTAACACATCAAAACAGACGTTCCAACTCCGCGATGCCTGCTTTATCGTATAAAGCATCTTGCACACGTTTCCGCTGCTCCCACTGTCTACGAGGCCCTCTGGCTGTGTACTTATAGACGCTTTCTTCCAAATCATCATTTAGAAAAGCAGTAAAGACACCCAACCACCAGATATCGTAGTCATGGTATATAGCCGTGGCAAGTAGGATCTGGATGGACTTAAGCATAGGTACTGGAAAAGGTTTCATCATTATCCACGCCTGGTCGATGACGAAAACCTTTAACAAGTCTAGCTTTGAAAGTCTCAACCTTTCCATCTACACCAAGTAATCTTCTCAAGATATACTTGCTCCTGATGGGGATTTAACCCTTCAGATATAGCAACCAAATTCCATACTTTGTTGGTGTACATGGATTCCATCTCAGATCACTAAGCATCCAGCCATTCTGACAGAGTCTTACTCCTGATGGCCAGCTCGAAACTAGTTGGGTCATCATCTCATGATGTAATCCTCGCTCCCACTGTCATAGAGAAACAGAAGTATCTCTTAGGTGGGTGAGGAACCCTACTAGATCGGCGGAGAGGCTGAGGTTCGTTGGAATCTACTGAATCCTTTGGTTGTATCAAATCATCAGCTGCAGTTTGTATGGCTGGAACATTTCCAGTTGTACATAACAGACGTTGCCTCGAGCTTGTCCGGATTTTGCTTTTAGACATTGGCCGGACAACCCCAAATCTTAACTGACTTAAGAGATGGGCTCTTCCCTTTCCATATCACATATGAAGTGGTAGGCTACTGATTTGATCATGACCCTATTCAATAGGTATGCAACTTCTCAAGTGCATAACCCCCAAAATGGAAATAGGTAACTCAGTAGTACTCATCATAGAGCGCACCTTATCATATAGGGTGTGATTGCTCCGCCCCGACATACCATCTTGCTATGGTGTATACGGAGGAGTAATGCTGAGAGAGAATCTCATTCTCATTTAGAATAGTCGAGGATTTCCGTGCTCAAGTATTCTCCTCCTTGATCACATCAAAGGACATAATACTTATACCCGTATTTTGGTTCTCTACTTCTAACTTATATTCTGTGAATATCCCAAAAGGTTCTGACTTGTGTTTCAACAGGAACATATGTCTGAATCTTGAGAGATTATCAGAGAATGTAATGAAGTATAAAGAACCAGTCCTGGCATGTGTAGACAGGAGACCTTACATACATCATCATGTATCAGTCCCAAGAGTTCATTAACTCTTTCTCTGTTTCCAATAAACAGAGCTATGGTCATCTTATCTTTGTGACATGACTGGCGAGTTTCACAAGATGTAAATTCAAACTGATTTAAATATGCATCTTTATGTAACTCTAGCTAGTCGGGTCGCATTGATATGACCTAGTCTACAATACCTCAAGAAGGAACCGTTCATTTCTGAACTCTTTCTCTTGTGTGTGTTCTGTATACTAAGAACTGTAGTTTGATTTAGAACATTAATGCTTTTAGATAACGTGCCTGAACCGATCAACTTTTGATATAGGAAATGTTCAAAACATTATCCAACAATACAAAATTTTATCATTTCTTTACTGATAAAGAGACTGATATGATTTTGTATATCAGGTTCGGTATCTAATAGCATTTGTTCAGAATCAATGTATTGGTAATACAGGGTGACAGTGACCAACAGACTTGGCTGCAACACTTGCCCCGTTTTCTGTCTCATGAAACTTATCACCCGTTCTCAGTTTTTCTACCCTTTTGTAGCCCTATGTAACAGATTACATATCTGGGATCCTGATCCGGTATCAAATACCCAGGATGCAGAGGATACTGAGAAACAGTTCTTTATAACGAACACACCCGAAGATGATGCATCATCATGCACTCTCTTCGTTTGGACGGCACGGGAAATCTGGTATTCCCCAATTTCCTGCTCTGTCTTATAACAATTATAAGTTGGAGCGGGACCAACGTTCCCCAGCTCAGTATAACAAGCGGGTTCGGTCAATAATCCGTTTTATTATCTTGATTAAGGCGTGATATGGTCACTACCTGGAGAGAGAGAGAAGAAAACACTCAGCGTGCGCTCTTGCAAGAATAGATTGGTTATTATTTTATCTAGGCAGGATGGCTCCCACTGCTTTTTATCAAATCTTCCTTCAAACCCTAAAAGGAAAGACTAGCCGGGATTAATTACACACTACAAGTTCGCCAATCTTTCAGTCAGGCCAGTGTCGGTACTTTGAGGGAGGTGCCCCGTGCTTTCGCACGGACCTAATTAATGTAAACCTCGTTTTCCCAGAGGCGTAACCTCGTTGACACCTTTCTAGACACCTGCTTGATCGGCTAATTGTAATGTGTAAAACTCTCCCAGGAGTAACAATTACTCACAGCGGGTATCGGGATCCAACTATCTCATAGAAGGTATGCAATCTCATTGCAAATTTCAACACTTGAAATTCCCGATAATATTTTGCCCCAGGCGATCTATGACCTTGACTGAGTCAACAAACCATAGACCGCAAGTAAAGTTCAACCCGTCATTTCCTGATTGAATTAAACCCACCCGCACGACCCTTGACTGAGTCAACAAGGCCGCACGACTACCCTAATCCAATCTGCATCATATGCATAAGCAGATAAATAGTAATCAGCTACCGCACACTACGCCTTGACTGAGTCAACAAACGCAGCACGAATACTAACTATTACTTATCTGAAATGACGGAGGGCTACGTCCGGTTTTTAAGAAAACCCTTTGCGTAATGAACTTTATATCGTTGTAGAATCAAATGATTTTAAAATGGAGTGCTTTTGAGGCTTTTCTAGTTTTGCTAAAGGAGTCACTCCCGGTGAAGGGATCGTCGGTCCTTTCCTCGTCGAATGAGGTGCGGGATATATCATATATATCACTGTGCAAAGCAAAAAACACTTAAAAGCAATCAAAAGACAAACCGAGTGTGTAGCATCTGTCAGTTATTGCAAAAGGAGTCACTCCCGGTGAAGGGATCTCGGTCCTTTCCTTATCGAATAAGGTGCAGGATATATCACATATACCGCTGTGCAAAGCAAGAACTGTAGCTACCTATTTTATTTTGAAATTCGATTCTACAACATCTTAGGTTTCTTTTATTTCATTAATCACATTAATGAAGTCCCATCATTTAAGTACCTAAACATCACAGATAAATACGACGTACACTTATGCCATCCGCATTCGCCTCGATGTCCCCTCGTGCACCGTTAGGTTAGGTAACTAACG
Source organism: Agapanthus africanus (assembly GCA_030015575.1). Classification (NCBI taxonomy): domain Eukaryota; kingdom Viridiplantae; phylum Streptophyta; class Magnoliopsida; order Asparagales; family Amaryllidaceae; genus Agapanthus; species Agapanthus africanus. The sequence goes on from JASDDO010000031.1 coordinate 505,955,818, forward strand.
GCAGAGCGGGGCAGGGCTAGCGCGGGTGCAAAACATAAGTAACGTCTATATAATATATCATATATATTATATACTGTATCTATCACAGAACATCACATGATCACATCACAGATATCGCAGCAGAAGAATCATATGAAATATTGGATATACTAGGATGTCCGTGTTTTCAATACGAGCCAGTATAAAACACGGATTCCACGGTGGTGATGAATAGCCAAACCCACACCCCTAGACCCCTACGAGAGCGGCAAGCAACCCTACCAATTCTAGAGTTAGGAGACCCGGACTCGACTCCTCGAGTTGGTCTCCCACTGGACTCCAGAACCCGGTTACTTGTACTCCCCTCCTTGGGTCTATCCTAGGGCGGAAAAGTAAATAATATACAAAGGGTGACAACTTCCGCAACCTGGAAGTGCTCCAATTAAAAGAATATTACATACAAGTTATTACATGAATGAAAATGAAAAACACTCATCTCACATAAAAACCCCCGGCTATTCAAACACGACGATCCAATATAACATATCCAGCAACACATAACATCTCATGTCATCAACGTAAGTAAATATGCGCATCCCAATTGTCGTTGACATATAGCAACGAAACCGGCGATATCACATATTACACTTACGGTCACAGAAAAGAAAGTGTAAAACTACAACAGTTGGAATCCGCAATCTCTTTAGACATCGCATGCCTAATCAAATGAATTCCTTAGACATCGCATGCTTAACAATTATAAACCCCGCATTTTAGTCTCATTATCGAAAACACTTTTCAATATCAAGTCGGGTAATTCAACAAGATTCCCGACATCCTGATCGAATGCTCGTCGCAAACTTTAGTAGGCGGCCGCACCCCCGACGCCGTCGACGAAGTGCACCAAGGCGGAACACCGCCACCGCGAGCACCCGAACGGATGCTTTCGGCGACGGGGATCTCCTACAGTCACTTGGTCGGGGCTATGGGGTGTAGCTGTCTATTAAGTTTACCCGGCGAGTATCCGCGTACGCTACGTGATTGCGACGGACTTTTGATCGCATCAAAATTCCGTGGCAACCGATCAAGTGAGACTAAACCGCTAGATTTATAACATTCATTCAGTTATCTCATAACTATTGTGAATTCCAATTATTGTATCCCATTCCAGATAAACAGAAAATGTTAAACTTTCCGATCGAACAGTCGAACACCCAAATTTTCCCGATACAGATCAACACATGAAACAAGTCTAAAAACATTCAGTTCGTGCCTCAGTACCAACGGTCCAGCCGTAGAAGGGTCAAGCCAACGCCTCACATGTGGCACGCCGTACTGCCCCAAACCCGAAGGTTCAAAGGGCAGTTCAAGACGGTCACATAATCGAGTTAAGGTTTGTTGTCTTCTAGAGGGTCCATCGCGTTACTTGCACTACTTAGAACGTCTTTAAACTACGGAAAAATCCAACACTTGGAAATTTCCCGACAGGGGAAAAATTGGGTATTTATATCCGGTCGAAACTTTTAACATATTCATAAATTACCCGGAAAAACACATAGACAAAATTTGACAATCCGATCGAGACACCGAGTCCCCAAAACAACCCAGAAAATTCAACTCTTGAAAAAATATTAAAAATTCCCAGGAAAAGCACCACTGGAAACTAAGAATTACTGTGCAAAAACTTCACATAATGTGGCCGTACGGCCGCGGAACCGCCGCATGAGCCTTGCTCATGCCGCGGAAACGCTCATGCGGCGGAAACGCGGCTACTTAGTGGAATTGGGCTCTCGAAATTTACAGTAACTCTTAGATATTCATGATGTGTTTTCTGCATATTTTTAATTTTGAAAAAGACCAGATTTCAGAAATTGTCCAGAGAGCATTTTAGGGTTGGGGTTTCGGGTCGATCGGACTTCAAAATCCGTCTAGACTTCGCCTAAGGCTCTAGCTAGGCTCTGATACCACTGGAGGGTTCCTAGGCACTCTCAAGAGGTCTCACAAGGCATCAACCATGCCCGTTTCAAAAATTACGGTGCCGAGAAACCCTAGACTACGGATCGTTAGCTAGAAATCTAGGCGAAACATACAACTACTAAACAACTTTACTAAGGGAACGGAAATACAACCTTTGTAGATCCGGTCCTCCACCTCCACGGCTCCGTGATGAAGTCTCCTCGCTTTCCATATCAAATCCCGGGCTCTAGCGTCGGCTTCATCGGAGAAAAAGCGGGCTAGGTCATCGACGACGTGCCGAAGATGATCTACGTCGAGGCATCGCTAGATCAAGCTCCAACTTCACCAAGTCAAGAAAACTTGTGAAGGAAACACACTCTACTACTTGGCAAGAGGTAGAGGATGAAGAAATAGGAAGTGGGTAGACTTTAGAATTGGATTTCTCACTCTTATGCTCAAATCACCATTGATGAAGTAAGCTTTCTTCTTGAAGAAGAAGATGATAAATGTTATGATATGTTAATTAGAATAGAAAGGAAAAAGAATCCTTATCATAACATTAACTATAGTTAGGTGTAGAGAAATGACTAAGGTTAAAAGAATGGTTAGGGTTAAGCTTGAAGACAAAATGGTCATATGGTCAAAGCTTCATGAAAGAAAGAAAGAATGATAACCATTTTGTTTTCTTTTGTCATTTCATTTTAATCCAAATAAAAAGATAAATGAATGGACAAATAAATAGAAACCTTAACCATTTACTTAACCTAGGTTTAATTCTTTACACTAACCAATTTTGCATGCATCATCAAACATGATACAATCAAGTGCACAAAAATATATCGCATATACAATGCGCACATCCGAGTGAGAAAATCCATCTTAAGTGAACCGATACTAGTTAATGCAAAGTAATATATCAAATATATAATTATGCATTAAATCATTAAATCAAGACTTGATTTAATGATCCGGTCATATCGCATATAACCGACTAATATCAACAGTAACAACTTATCGAATCAACACTTGATCCGATAACCCGGCTATATCGCATATAACCGATCAATGTCACATATCGCGAGAATCGAATACAGTATCACATACTGGTATCATTCTCGGTCCCGTACATATCTCATACGCGCTCCTATTTCGTTTCGCTTGAGCCAGGAAACCTCTGTGTAGGACTCTAAAGACTCGTCAATACTCCGGCAGCAGGTGATGATCATATCAAGCACCCACAAGCCGCAAGCGGTCTGTCAAACGTAATGGCCACCCGGGTATTGAGCGATCAGAAGATCGACGAGCAAGCCCACTCATACTCCAGTGAATCCAACCAGTAACACTACCGTACAGTCCGGTCTCGTCGTCTGATATGTCGCATATCTTGCCTAGGGGTGGTAAACGTCAGACCCCAATAGCTCGATAAGTCGTGTCGATATGAGGTCTATAACAGTTCGAGAAACTACTGGTAACACTTACCAGTAAATCTCAGTAACCCTGGCCAGGGATTTCCGGTTATAGCCAATCGAACACAGCGCAACATCAACTCCCTATACCGGGAGAGACGAATCCCCTCCTATCGCTCATTGCCTCCATGTGATTCGGGACTGTACCCAAAAACCACCGTTTTGCACGCCCTTTTGGACGTGGTAAGATGGAAATCAAAGCATAGTGGGAACCACACAAGACTCTATGACGATCTCGGGTCAACAGATTACTCTGTACCAGTGTCACCAGAGAACTGCCATCTGACGTAAGGTATAATACCATCTGGGAGTTCTCGGCGAGTCCGTCCAGTGTACCCAGTCTCTACTGAGCACCCGTATATCATCTCTGATGTCAAACACCGATGGATATGGGATCATCCATCGCCCATCTGTATGGGTCGAGAAGGTATACGCTAGTCTACTCTGGTATATCGATGCCCCGTCTCGATACACCCACGACTAGGGACTTTGAAGGATGTACTTATGGACTATCATGTCCCCACTAGTATGATCCGCATCATAGTCCAGATAGTCAAGCACATATCCTAAGGGCTTTACCAATATGTAACAGAGAGACAATCAGTATACACGTTAAGGTAAAGAGCAACCAGATAGCATACTATCATGTCGAGCAAGAAAGTCCTCCCTATATATGTCTCAGCATCCACTACAATATACATCCAATGTACAGTAATGGCCTCTAGGGCATACATATAACTAACAAAGGTAAGTCTCCCTTTGCACCTCAAGAAACTGATCAAAAAATTTATTAGTCCAATTATTCTGGTATTTGAGATGAAATATTTTGACAAATCCAACCCAACATAAAGATATTTGCGCCTTCGAAAAGGGGTTGTTTACCGCTGAAAACCGGGCTGAGGCACAAGGACGCGTCCAGCATGAATCTGGAAGCAGATTCTATATGGAACATGTTCGTCCACCTCTCCGAAAATACTAAGTTGATTTATGGCACCGTATATCGGAGGTTTGGATGGATGCGGCTGTTGTAGCAGACTTATCAGATTCTCCCTTGTATGTGAGGGGTTTTTGATTGTGAGAACGCTTTTTCCTATAGGCGTAAGCCCCTGCAGTTAATTACGTTATCGCCAAACGATAAAAACTTTCTCTACTCCATAAATCATCGTGTGTCATGTTATATATATTTTTTATTTAGGGTTGCCCTTGGATTGTATACGGAAACTAATATTGTCGTCGCCCGTTGTAACACCTTAGGTTGTGTTTAGGGGTTAATTGTATTTTAATAGATTGTTTTTAGTAAAAAGTTTACCAAATTAAGTTTCAAATATTTTATCCTAATTAATGAGTATTTTGTTAGAATTTTTCTAGGCATACACACACTTGTGCATGTAAACTAGGGTTAAGATATGGGGTTAAACCATGATTAGCAACCATGGTAGACTAACCACTTCCTTAAGCCATTTTAAGTCTTGTATTAAGTTATTTTGGGTTTTAAAATATGGTGGTTGTTTTCTTATTTTTATTTATGGAAATGATTGTTCTTGTGTTGACTTGGTGAGAGAGAGTGTGTATGCATCATGGGGCATGATGGCCTTGCCATGCCTCATTAAATGAAGAGAGAGAGAGAGGGGTTGACACTTGATGCCATAATTTTCTTGCCTCTCAATTATTTCTCACTTCTCGCATTCTCTCACTCACTTATACTCTCACACACACACACCCTCACACAGCAGCAGCCCCAGCAACATCAGAAGCAGCAGCTGCAGAAGCATCAGCAGCAGCCACAGCATCAGCATCAGCATCAGCAGTAGCTACAGCATCAGCAGCAGCATAGCAGGCAGCAGTAGCAACAGCAGCTCACCTCTTCTTCTTCTCCTCCTTTCTCCTTGCACCTAGGGTCTTGTAAGGTATAGAATCTGAGCCCAACTTCTTGCTTGCTAAACTAGTGATTTTAGCTTCGGTTTGTGTAAAAAGTGAGATTTTGTGCTCGTAATGGTGATTTATGTGGACTTTTGGTTAGGGGATGGTTTTGTGAGTTAACCTAGCCTAATTAGGTGTTATTAAAGCCATGTGAACCTAGGTAAACCCCATATTACACCAAAATACCATAAGGTTTCAATTTGTGCAAAATTTAGCGTTTTAAGTGAAATTTCACCTTTCTGTGATATGCTTTAGACCCGGTCGCTTCAGAGAGAAATTGAGGAAACTGGAGAATATTGGATAGATCTTGACCACACACACCAAGCACGAAGCCCCCATTCCTTTGTTAGGCTGCCGGTTTATTCATTCTGGCCACAAATTGCGGCCAGATGAGGGTGGTTTTGGGTGAAGTTTGCATGGGTAGGAGTCTGCTGTTATTTCTAGGCCAGTGGTACGAATAATTTTGTAATTTGTTAGCCTGGGTAGAATCTGGGACGTTATATCGTATTTCTAGTACGTTTGGTTCGCGCGATACGCGAGAGGGTTCTGTGATTCAGCGTATCACGGCGTGTCGGGATGAGTTTTAGACGCGTATACACGTTTAGCGTATAGTACACGCACGCGTTTAGTTCGCGACGTGAGCGTATCGTTTGGCTTAGATATCGCGTCTTGCGAGGTGGTTGCTTATATATGGATTCTTGTGTAATTCAAGGTTCGCAGGCGAGTACGACGGACGAAGCTAAGATAGGAAGGCAGGTGGTCGGCTACGAGTAGAGCACGACCAGGTGAGTAGATTTAACATCTACGGGGAAATCGCCCGTATGGCGTTAAGCGTCGGGGCGTGTTAGGATATTAGATTGTAGATGTTCATATGGACTGTAGTAGCATACCTTATGGTTGCATGTAGAATGATAGCATAGGACACTGCACTGTCACTAACGGTTCAAGTCGCACGAGCACGATTTATATGCTACACTCGCACCGTTAGTAATTACCATGGCACTCACATTATATGATTGCCATAAATCATATATCATACTGATTCCGCTTTATTGAGTTGTCATGATTTGCCGCATAACAGCATATGTTATATCCATATTTGGACACATATACATCACATACTCATACCAGTGGACACATATATTGATATCTTTATACCTGCGCACATGCACACTGTATACTCATACCAGTGCACACATATATTAATATCTTCATACCTGCGCACATGCACACTGTATACTCATACCAGTGCACACATATTTTGATATTTTCATACCTGCGCACATGCACACTGTATACTCATACCAGTGCACACATATATTGATATCTTCATACTTACTTAGATTACGCATTAAGATATGTTGTTTCCATGTTAATTCTGGATTTGGGGAACCGTGGATATTTCAAAAGAGAATAGTTAATTATTTAAAAACCCGGTTTCCCTTGATATGATATTTCGGTGAGTCCACCATGTGTTTTCTCGGTACTAGAGTGATATATGTGAACCCGAATCGAAGAGTTGGATGAGGCCGATTACGGGTACATGGTGGACCCGGTATGGTACCCCGGGGTGAGAACGGTTTCGCTGTGTAGTAGACGGTGAGCCTGGCAGAGGGACTACTACCTACCGGTGATTGGTTGGACCTGGCGGTTATCCGGAGGATACCGACCAGAGTCGATGGATAGATACGGGACGACTCGTACTGCCGGGGCTAAGGGCCGATACCGCAGACAGAGCCCGTGGGCTGATCCGGACTGACGGATGCCCTATATAGGAGGATTTGCGTGTCGATGCTTGGCACGAGTATTTCTTGATGTTTTGGGTGCCGATGTTGGGCACTCACGATTATATGAGATTTACAGGATTTGAGGATTGAGGACGATGACGACGCCTGAGTAGTATTGGGATTTGGGTGCATTGATGGGTACCGATTATACTTTCCATGATGACATTACGTGTAGATGTTATATTTCCCATGCTCAGTATGTAGTAATTGATATCTCATCCTGTATCTATTGTACCTGATATAGTATACATGCTTGCACGATCATTGTATACCCTGTTCATTTTATATAGGGTTGTTAGATTGCATTGCTATACCTGATTATCACATATCTTGCTCATCACATGGAGATGTTATTAGATCGCACTTATTGCAAGATTGGAGCATCCAGTTCATCATATAGATGTTATCTGTTGGCATAGGTTAGAGTATCGCAGCACGTGCATACTCGCGATTACCTTTATATGTTATCTCATATTCACGAGTTGGCAACTCACCCCCGTTGTGCCACAGTGTTTGCAGGTTGCCCTTCGGAGTAGTCGCGGCAGGCTGCGTTCTTAAATCTTTTGACACAGATACCCCTACAGTTGGTGTACTAGCTATTTTGCTGATAGGTGGGTTTTGTGCGGTATTTGTTTATCTTTCAGTTATGTACATTGTTGTATCTAGTACTCTCCATCTACCACTTATGTATTGACTTAGAGATCAGTTGTGAGGACGATATATATTATTTTGTATTCTGGTATCGAGCTCGTTGTGAGCCAACTTTACTTATGCAATTATTCTATCTGTGATGATTCCAACTTGTTGCTCATTTTCTTCGCTACGACGTCGTATATTGTTATCTTGGTGATTGTTCACTTAAGAATTCTTAACATTTTTAGTTAATGCTTCCATTTAAAGCTTAAAACACTCTATACTTTTATTGGTTTTGACTTCTGGGTTTCGTCTTACTTAGCCGCTTTACGCTTATAGACGTTACATGGTTAAGTGCCGGTCACGGGCCAAATTTTGGGTCGTGACAAAGTTGGTATCAAAGCGTAGGTTTTACCTTCGGAGTGTAGGATGACCCTGGTATGATGGAGTAGGTGGCTGCAGCAGAGTGGCGTAGCGTGCGTATGTTCCGCGGCATACTCACGACACGGTACTGCGCCTAAGCGACCTTAGGACCTATTGAGAAATTCCCTTATGATTGTATACATTCTTAAGATTCGATTTTCGTATCCTCATCGAATCTTACCTTCTTTTCATCCATTATGCCGCCAAGGACTACAAGGGTGCAGAGAGCAGTCGTGAGAGCTGAGGTTCGAGTTGATTTATCTGAGACGAGGACTGATCCGAGTAGCACCCCTGTTGTACCCGGACAGATTATTCCCCCTACGGCAGACCAGATCGCTAGACTAGTGGCAGAGATGCAGGGCTTGCGCCAGACGATGAGCTCATTGGTGGAGGTTGTTCGAGCTCAGCGACAGATGGTTGTCACCCCTGTTACCCAGTTATTCCTTGCGATCATCATGCAGTATTCCGTCCCCTACATAGCACTGGTGGAGGCAGCCCCAGTTTACGAGACACGTCTTCCAGAGACCGTGAGAGTTCCGGAATAGTTATGGAATCATACTGGTGTACCAGCCCACGGCAGAAGCTTAGGACGAGGACAGTCGTTTGGCTCTCATCCCTAGGGAGGACAGCAGTCGGCGCGTAGATGTTTACGATGCGGAAGCCTCCAACACCTCATCAGGCAGTGTTCCTTCACACCACGTCAGGGTCGTATTCTGAGACGTCATGGATGCGGAGGGTTCGCGCAGAGGGGTCAGGCTTGTAGAGGAGGAGTTCGATCAGTCGCAGATGAAGGACAGGCACGAGTTTTCGCTTCGAATCATCGGGACGCGAGGGCGTCCAATGCGGAGCTTTCAGGTACTCTTTCAGTATATCCTTTTGTTGCACTCGTATGTTTCCACACTTCGTGCCGAGTTTAGGACGAGAGTCGTGCTAGGTAGATCAGCCATTTGTTGTGTTAACTTCTGTCAGCGATCCTTTTGTTGCGCGACACGTATTTCTGTCTTGTGCCAATCGGGTAGGAGATAGAGATTCGTCTGTTATTTTGATCCTCCTAGAAATGTTGGATTTGGAAATCTCCTGGGCATGGACTGGTTAGCTATGTGCTAGGCGTTGTGGACTACCGTAAGGAAACAATTAGGTTTTGTTTTCCCGGGCGAGTCAGTCTTGTGGTGCTGGCGGATAGTTGTGCTGCCTCTCCCAGCTTGAATTTAGCCTTTTCGCTAGTCGGCCTTTGAGGAGATGTCGTAGATTCTTGGCGTTCATTCGTGATGCTGTAGCCACAATTAGTTTGTTAGACCGGTTTTCTTTTGTGCGAGAATTTTTCCGACGTCGTTCCAGATGAGCCGGCGAAGCTTAAGGAACTAAGGATCTACTGCAGAGTGGTTGTTAAGGGAGTTGTGCGTATGAGTGTTTCGCATTTAGGAAGCTCCTATTTCTGGTCGTCAAGGAGAAAGACGACAGATTGAGGTGGTGTATTGATGGATCGTCAATTGAACCGGCTTACGGTGCGGATAGGTATCATGTATCTCGCATTGGCGATTTCTTCGATCAGCGTCAGAGTGCGAAACTTTGTCTAAGTTTTTTTGGGATCAGGTCATCATTGTTGCGGGTTTAGAGTGACGACATTCCGAAGACTGAATTGTGCGTGCTACGGGCTTTGTGTGTTTTGGGTGTGTCACTGGACTCACCTATGCTCTAGCTGCCTTCGTAGGTGTGATGAACTGGTTTTCTTCGGGCCATTCCTCGACCAGTTATTGTTGTGTTATTTACGACATCCTGGTCTTTTTAGTATGCCTTGAGGGATAGGGTAGCACTTGAGGATCTGTTTTACGGATACTGGGAGAGCCCCAGCGGTTTGCTAGATTCTCGGAGTGTCCCTTCAAGCTTGTTTGTGTTGACTCCTGGGTCTTATAGTTACGGAGACGAATTGGTATGGTTTCAAGGAAGATCGTGGCCGTACAGCTTAGGCCCAGACTTATGAGCAGGACGGAGGTCCGCAGATTTTTGAGCTTAGTAGGTTTTTACTGCCGTTTCATGCAGGATTGCTAGTGTGGTGCTGTCCCGTTGACTAATTTGACCGGAATGGAGGTTTCTTTTCTTTAGACTGAGGCTTGTGTACGGAGTTTCGGCAGTTGAAGACTCGGTTAACAACCGCATCAGCTCCTTCCTTGCTTTTTGGTTCGGGCGACTTTGTGGTTTAACTGTGATGTTTCGTGAGTAGGGCTCGAATGTGTACTGAGGTGACACAATGGAGTTATCGCTTTTGCTTCCCCACATTTGGAGGAAGTACGAGAAGGATATCTCACTCATGATCTGGAGATGGCCGAGGTGGTTTTGCGTTGGAGATTTAGAGACACTACTTGTTTGAGAGCCGTGTCAGATTTTCACGGACCACCAGAGTTAAATGTTCTTTTTCCTGCGGCGGATTTTGATTGTTGTGATAGTTCTCCGCAGATTTACAGTTCTTGTGCGATCGTTGAGTACAGCTTAAGTTCGTCTCTACTGAGGAGACAGCTTGCTCATGTCCGCGCCCGACCGCTTTTCCTAAATCGCTTTCGCGAGACACTGCCCGCCGATGCTCGTTCATCAGAGATACTGGAGCCTACTCGGCTGGGTAATGATTGGGAACCCTTGACTTGTGATAAGGGTGTGCTAGGTTAGGGAGTCGCTGGTGTACCTGATATTATGGGGTAGAGACATGGAATCCTAGGGCAGGCACATCGGTTAACTCTCTGTACTCATTCAAGCCCCACCAACTGTTGACGTGACTTGTGAGGTAGTTACGGGTGGGCAGGGACAGAAAGAGAAGTCTCGGGATTCGTTTCAAGGTGTCTGTCTTGTGGTGTGCTAGGGTTGAGCAACTGAGGCCGGCTGGAGAGTTGCAACCGTTAACCGTTCCGAAGAGGGAACGAAGCAGACCTCCCCGGAATTTGTTCTGGTGTCCACCTAGGTTTAGTCAAGATGTGACTCCATTCAGATGCTTGTCATCCGGTGATACTCAGTTTGCTCAGTTGTTCTTGTTAAGTTATGCGTATGTAGAAATTGTTGACGGCAGTTGGGGATCGTCGTTTGCCATCGATAGGGTTCACATTTGATAGCAGTTATCAGGAGACACTCCAATTGGTAACCTTTAGGTTTAGAGGTTAGGTCGTGTCGATCACCAGCCTGTTTTTCTGACTCCATGTTGTAGGAGCATTGGACCTCAGCTATTCTAGAAACTTTGGAAATGATCCAGTTGTTTTAGGTCAGAATGAGAATTGTCCATTTCGGACAGAGGTGATATGCTGGCCAAGATAGTCGCAGATTCGAGTTCGAAATGGCAGATCATGTATTCCTACGGAATTTTCCGGTAATTGACAAATATGTTGAGTTTTAGGAAACTTATTTCAGGATAGTAAATCTTTTTAGGATCCTTAAGGCGAGTTGGTTCGTTGCCTTTAGTTTGGCACTTCCACCCAGATTATTGAGTATTCACCTCGTATTCCCTATGTCGATACTTTGCAATTACCTTCATGACCTTTCTCATTGGATTCAGCGCCAGACCAATTAGTTCGAGCGTGATCCTTCGTTCACCAAACAGCCAGTCGTAATTTTGAACCGGCAGGTGAAGAAATTTCGATCGAAGGTCTTGCCATCAGTGAAGGTATGTTGTGCATCCCAAATGGTGACGAAATCACTTGGGAGGCCGAAGGCGAGATGCGGAAGAAATTCCCTCATCTCTCTGAAGGTATGCGTAGTTTTGTATTTTAAAATTCGGGGACGAATTTCTTTAAGGAGGGAAGATTGTAACACCTTAGGTTGTGTTTAGGGGTTAATTGTATTTTAATAGATAGTTTTTAGTAAAAAGTTTACCAAATTAAGTTTCAAATATTTTATCCTAATTAATGAGTATTTTGTTAGAATTTTTCTAGACATACACACACTTGTGCATGTAAACTAGGGTTAAGATATGGGGTTAAACCATGATTAGCAACCATGGTAGACTAACCACTTCCTTAAGCCATTTTAAGTCTTGTATTAAGTTATTTTGGGTTTTAAAATATGGTGGTTGTTTTCTTATTTTTATTTATGGAAATGATTGTTCTTGTGTTGACTTGGTGAGAGAGAGAGAGAGTGCATCATGGGGCATGATGGCCTTGCCATGCCTCATTAAATGAAGAGAGAGAGAGAGAGAGGGGTTGACACTTGATGCCATAATTTCCTTGCCTCTCAATTATTTCTCACTTCTCGCATTCTCTCACTCACTTATACTCTCACACACACACACCCTCACACAGCAGCAGCAGCAGCAGCCCCAGCAACATCAGAAGCAGCAGCTACAGAAGCATCAGCAGCAGCCACAGCATCAGCATCAGCATCAACAGTAGCTATAGCATCAGCAACAGTAGCAACAGCAGCTCACCTCTTCTTCTTCTCCTCCTTTCTCCTTGCACCTAGGGTCTTGTAAGGTATAGAATCTGAGCCCAACTTCTTGCTTGCTAAACTAGTGATTTTAGCTTCGGTTTGTGTAAAAAGTGAGATTTTGTGCTCGTAATGGTGATTTATGTGGACTTTTGGTTAGGGGATGGTTTTGTGAGTTAACCTAGCCTAATTAGGTGTTATTAAGGCCATGTAAACCTAGGTAAACCCTAGATTACACCAAAATACCATAGGGTTTCAATTTGTGCAAAATTTAGCGTTTTTAAGTGAAATTTCACCTTTCTGTGATATGCTTTAGACCCGGTCACTTCAGAGAGAAATTGAGGAAACTAGAGAACATTGGATAGATCTTGACCACACACACCAAGCACGAAGCCCCCATTCCTTTGTTAGGCCGCCGGTTTATTCATTCTGGCCGCAAATTGCGGCCAGATGAGGGTGGTTTTGGGTGAAGTTTGCATGGGTAGGAGTCTGCAGTTATTTCTAGGCCAGTGGTATGTATAATTTTGTAAGTTGTTAGACTGGGTAGAATCTGGGACGTTATATCGTATTTCTAGTACGTTTGGTTCGCGCGATACGTGAGAGAGTTCTGTGATTCAGCGTATCGCGGCGTGTCGGGGTGAGTTTTAGACGCGTATACACCTTTAGCGTATCATACACGCACGCGTTTAGTTCGTGACGTGAGCATATCGTTTGGCTTAGATATCGCGTCTTGCGAGGTGGTTGCTTATATATGGATTCTTGTATAATTCCAGGTTCGCAGGCGGGTACGACGGACGAAGCTAAGATAGGAAGGCAGGTGGTCGGCTACGAGTAGCGCACGACCGGGTGAGTAGATTTAACATCTACGGGGAAATCGCCCGTATGGCGTTAAGCGTCAGGGCGTGTTAGGATATTACATTGTAGATGTTCATATGGACTGTAGTAGCATACCTTATGGTTGCTTGTAGAATGATAGCATAGGACACTGCACTATCACTAACGGTTCAAGTCGCACGAGCACGATTTATATGCTACACTCACACCGTTAGTGATTGCCATGACACTCACATTTTAGGATTGCTATAAATCATATATCATACTGATTCTGCTTTATTGAGTTGTCATGATTTGCCGCATAACAACATATGTTATATCCATATTTGGGCACATATACATCACATACTCATACCAGTGCACACATATATTGATATCTTTATACCTGCGCACATGCACACTGTATACTCATACCAGTGCACACATATATTAATATCTTCATACCTGCGCACATGCACACTGTATACTCATACCAGTGCACACATATATTGATATCTTCATACCTGCGCACATGCACACTGTATACTCATACCAATGCACACATATATTGATATCTTCATACTTGTTTAGATTACGCATTGAGATATGTTGTTTCCATGTTAATTCTGGATTTGGGGAACCGTGGATATTTCAAAAGAGAATAGTTAATTATTTAAAAACCCGGTTTCCCTTGATATGATATTTCGGTGCGTCCACCATGTGTTTTCTCGGTACTAGAGTGATATATGTGAACCCGAATCGAGGAGTTGGATGAGGCCGATTACGGGTACATGGTGGACCCGGTATGGTACCCCGGGGCGAGAACGGTTTCGCTGTGTAGTAGACGGTGAGCCTGGCAGAGGGACTACTACCTACCGGTGATTGGTTGGACCTGGCGGTTATCCGGAGGATACCGACCAGAGTCGATGGATGGATACGGGACTAATCGTTCTGCCGGGGCCGAGGGCCGATACCGCAGACAGAGCCCGTGGGCTGATCCGGACTGACGGATGCCCTATATAGGAGGATTTGCGTGTCGATGCTTGGCACGAGTATTTCTTGATGTTTTGGGTGCCGATGTTGGGCACTCACGATTATATGAGATTTACAAGATTTGAGGACGGAGGATGATGACGACGCCTGAGTAGTATTGGGATTTGGGTGCATTGATGGGTACCGATTATACTTTCCACGATGACATTACGTGTAGATGTTATATTTCCAATGCTCAGTATATAGTAATTGATATCTCATCATGTATCTATTGTACCTGATATAGTACACATGCTTGCACGATCATTGTATACCATGTTCATTCTATATAGGGTTGTTAGATTGCATTGCTATACCTGATTATCACATATCTTGCTCATCACATGGAGATGTTATTAGATCGCACTTATTGCATGATTTGAGCATCCAGTTCATCATATAGATATTATCTGTTGGCATAGGTTAGAGTATCGCAGCATGTGCATACTCGCGATTACCTTTATATGTTATCTCCTATTCACGAGTTCGCAACTCACCCCCGTTGTGTCACAGTGTTTGCAGGTTGCCCTTCGGAGTAGTCGCGGCAAGCTGCGTTCTTGCATCTTTTGACACAGATACCCCTACAGTTGGTGTACTAGCTCTTTTGCTGATAGGTGGGTTTTGTGCGGTATCTGTTTATCTTTCAGTTATGTACATTGTTGTATCTAGTACTCTCCATCTACCACTTATGTATTGACTTAGAGACCAGTTGTGAGGACGATGTATATTATTTTGTATTCTGGTATCGAGCTCGTTGTGAGACGACTTTACTTATGCAGTTATTCTATCTGTGATGATTCCCACTTGTTGCTCATTTTCTTCGCTACGGCGCCGTATGTTGTTATCTTGGTGATTGTTCACTTAAGAATTCTTAACATTTTTAGTTAATGCTTCCATTTAAAGCTTAAAACACTCTATACTTTTATTGGTTTTGACTTCTGGGTTTCGGCTTACTTAGCCGCGTTACGCCTGTAAACGTTACGTGGTTATATGCCGGTCACGGGCCAAACTTTGGGTCGTGACACCCGTAGGGCGTGGATTAGTCCAAATCTGTAAATCTCAGATTTGGGTTGAATCTAGTTCATTTGTTCCATCAGTTCATGGTATATGTCTAAAGACCATTAGTTGTATATGGGACTAATACAACTTAAAAAATATATTTAAAGGCCGTTAATCTTGTTTTAGATTAAGGTCAACTTAAAATATATGAGCATATGGGCTTAAGAAATATCATAGAAGGTTCCGCTTTATAACACTTAGTCAAATTAGATTAAGAATGGGCTCTGGAACATATATATTGGTGCCCGGAAGTTCTGGCGCATGCTACGTGTCACACAGACATAAGTATATGGGTCTATGGAATATTGAATCAGTAGCGCATTAAGATTATGGCGCATGCCACATATACAATGGGGACTAGTGCATGAGTATAATTTTTTGTCTTTGGCACGTTAAATATTAAAGCCCATTGATTGTGGCATATGCCTTTGACTTTTGGTCTCTGTCGTGTATGCCAATATTAGCGCATATCTTTATTGGAACTTATATTCATTGGCGCATAGTCTTTATTGGCGTATGGCCTTCATATTGGCGCATGGCCTTCATTTTGGCACATCTCTATATGACGCATGTCCATTGGCGCATATGCCTCTGGCGCATGGCCGCTTATGGTTTTTTTTTATAGAGATTAATCTCTGTTCCTTTGAAACTTAAGTTTCATGAAATTTAAGTTTCTGTTAATGGCTACTTTGGCCATTAACGACATCAAGATCACAACTTTTATGATCTGGAGTCTTTTTTTCTTTATATATATAAATCACATGATCTGTTCTTTGGAAATTTAAATTTTCTTGTCCATCATCATTATATTTTTATGCAGGGGTTTGATTCTTCTCTCAAACCTAGATCTTAAAATCAAAGAAATCCTTCTGATGAAAACTTAAGTTTTCTCGGGGCGAAGTTTAATCTAAAGATCTTAAGATCATCGAAAAAATCTTAAGTCCTGAATATGAAGGTTAACCTTCTCATAGATTAGGCCAAGCCTATTTTATCATAGAAATTATTCTCCTTTTCTCACCATGATTGATGGTAGTGACAAAGAAGACGAGAGCTGTGATTGCAGAGAACTTAAGTTCCTAATCAAGCCTATGGGGGTATTATCTCTCTATTTCTTGACTTCTAGAGTCCTTTATATAGGGTGTAAATATTGTTGGGCAGGTAGAGTGTAACATTTCATAATTCTTAAAACGATTATTTTACAATTAAAGTAATGGTATTATGGGTTTTAATTGTATTATGATAATTATGAGATTTAGGTTTTCATAAAATGGCAAGCTTATTTAGCCATGGCATTTCTTTAAATTGGGATTAATATTTCAAGGGCATGTTTACTTAAAGTGGGGTTTTATCTTTTTCATAGTATGGCTACAATTGTTTTATATATATATATATAGAATGAGAGAGAGAGAGATAGAGGACATGAGGCATGGGCATACTATTCCATTTGCCACCCCTCCTTGTTCCTTTCCCATTCTCCTCCTCATTTCTCTCTACACTTCCTCTCTCCACCAAATTTTTTCCATGGCTATCTCTTTCACCGTCTCACACTCTCTCATAATTTCATCAACTCCAAACATTAAAAAAAACCTCATTTCAATATCTCTCCATGTTGAAGCCGACAAGTCTCCAAGCCTTCAAGTTCCCAAAGCCTTCAAGTAGCTCATACAAGCTTGGACCCCCTCATCAATTCTTTTTTCTCAAGAGGCAACTCTTAACTTTCAAGTTTAAGGTGTAACGCCTTAGATTTTGGTTAGTGTTAGTTTAGGCATGAATGCGGGTTTACTGTAAAAAGTTTACCAATTCGGATTCCTCACATTTTATAACATTTAATTAATAATTTATTATTATTTGTTATGGCATGCACGCATGTGTGCACGTTAATGTAAGGGTTTGTGTTGTGTTAATCTTGTTCTTAGCAACCATGACAATTTAACCCTTAACCTAATCTTTGCTTTAATCCAATCCTTAACCCTAAACTCTTAGATCTTTTGTGAGAGAAGAGAGATATTTGTTTTGGAAGTGAGGAGGTGGCATGGTGAGTGTGAATGCATTAATTGGAATTTAATACAAGGTTACACTCACATCACTCTCACCCTTAACCTCACCTCTCTCTCTCTCTCTCTCTCTTTTCTTCATGCTCTCTCTCATTTTCTCTATCTCTTCTCATTTTCTTATCTCTCTCTTTCCTCAACCGAACACTTTCATTTCTTACACAAATCCAACACAAATCTTCATCCAAATTCACAAAAATCACATCTTTGGACTTGATTTGCCTCTTGGATGCCTTAGAGCTTGCAAGGCTGGGACCTTTGAGTTCTTTTGGTTAGGTAATGATCTCTATCTATTTTTTATGTAGTTATTGTGTTGCGTAGCTTGTTAGTTTCAGTTTTGATAGCGTAAAGTTAAGTTTTTGTGCAAATATCGTATTTTTAGTGTTAATATATGACATCTGAGATCTGCTGTGACCCAGAGAGTATACTAGAAAACCAAACAATGTAGCTGTGTTGTACCTAGGACCCTGAGCCTTCACCTCAAGCCCGAACTACACTGCTTGGACCATGGCCGGCGATTGAGGATATTTCCGGCGACCTCGGTTTTGGGGTGGAGTTAGGGTGTGGGTTTTTATGGGTAGGTGTCTTCTGTAGTTTGGGTGTGTTTGGTCCTGTTTGATTTTTGGGTTTTCTCTGTATGCAAAATCTGGGATCACGTGGGTAGTTTCTTGTGTTACGTTTGCACGCGATACGTTATACGACACGGATCGTGCACTTTGTGTGGTTTTGCTCTTGGGTTGGTTTTGTCGTGTCGCTACGCACTTTAGCCATAATACGAACACTTGAGAGTATGTTTTGTGTTGTTGCGTCGGTCAAATGTAGTTTGTACGTGTTTTGGGTCTATTGCTAATATATACTTGTTCATTGATTTATGTTTTAGGTTCGCAGGCGAGGACTTCGGACGCTGCGAAGAAAGGAAAACAGGTGGTAGGCTTTACTTAGCCAGGAGCGTTGGTGAGTAGATTTAACATCTACAGGGGAATCGTCCGCATGGCGTAATCGTCCGCATGGCGTTTTGCGTATGGGCTAGAGATGTTATGAATTGTCACATATTCTATTTCATATATAGAGTTGCGCATACACCTTATTACTTAGTTACTTATTATGCTTGGACTAGTACCCTTAGGACACTGCACTATTATTGACGGCTCATGTTGCACGAGCACCGATTGTATGCCACACACACCGTCAATAATTGCCATGACACGCACAACACACACATATATATGATATTGCTTGGTTAGGGACATTGTGACATTGATTAATATTCCTTATCGCATAGCATACATGTATACCTATATGCTTACACATATACCTTGACATGCTTACATGCTAGTTACCTGTATACCTATATGGTATTGTACCATTAGCGATAGGTACATACACACATAATGGCATAGCTACATGTATACCTTGCATACATACTTCACTTATACCTAGAGGGTATATTACATCATTACTGATAGGTAGATACATATACCTTGATATACCTTTATGTTTACATATATATCTGGTTATAGCTACATGTTTACCTTTACTTGATACTATATAGACTTGGAGAAATTAGGAACCACATGATATATATTTTAACTTGCTGCGGTTAATTAGAGGCTTTTCCTTTATATGCTTACATTACAGTTTTCTGTTGCATATATTATATTCATGGATTTTCGCATTGAGATATGGATTTTTCATGATGCTTTCTGGATTTGAAGACCGTGGTAGTTTCATGAAATTATGCATTATTTGAAAAACCCGGTTTCTCTTGATATGATATTTCAGCATCCACCATGAGTTTTATTGGTTCTGATATATACCCTACGCGAGGAGGAGTCGTGGGCCGTATGAAGGTACATGGTGGGGCCCAGAGGTACTGTTCATATCAGATTTTTGCATTTTCATACCGCCCAATTTTTATCACATTGCATATCGGTAGATACTCTTGAGCCGTGTTTGCTAGTCAATTGCAGGATACAGGTTCTCGGATCTAAACGGTGAAATTCATGGAAAAACACGACAAAACCCGGGTTCCTGCCAACCACAGATAAAACACGGATCTCCGCCCTTTATCCGTCTGTTGCCACACACCAGTTTAAGAGACAAAATGGCAAATCGGTTATCATTTTCATGCACAAGGCTCAATGGCAACACAAGATCCAAGAAATCTACGCGGAGCTCAAGAAAATCATGACAAAAGATACACATCCAATCACCTTTTGATCAACAGAAATTCTGGAAAAATCGTGAAACAAATCTGAGAAAATACATATACCAGAATAAAGGGCACTACAAACCAGGGCAACTCACCTTTTTTGGTGACCTAAGTCTCTAATAGGGCCGCGGATCCGCGGCCGTACAGGCTTATCAGATGATGGTTTTTTGGGGGTAGATTTGTCTTTTTACATGGGTCCAGAATGTTGCCCTAGAATTTCGGTTGCCTGCCTATAAATAGCCCAGAAGCTTGTGAAGCCAAGGGTGCATAATCTTGTATTTTTCTAGGTTTTAGAATACATGTTCTTCTTCCTCTTCTCATCTCTTCTCCATTGAAAAACTTGTAGTGAGCTTTTGTAAGTGAAGAATGATGAATAAAGAAGTTCATTTTATTATTATACTTGTCTTGCTCTTATGTTAATTGTTGTAATTTTCATTTGTTAACTTAGTTGTTGTTATTTCTTGTTGTTTCTTTCTTCTCTCTTTTCCTTTATCCTTAAACAACCATGATGCTTACGCTTGATCCTTGTCAAGGTGAGGTCGCAAATAGCTAGTTGTTATCTTCTAATCTCCTTCTTTCTATCTTCTTCCTTTGTTTTGTTTTCTTTTCCTTATGATGTGTGAGTAGTTTCATACTTGTTAGGGTAGGATAAGGGAAGTTTGAGAGAAGGAAATCTCTCTCACTCTTTCCTTGCCCAACATCTTAAATCGACTCCCGTTAATTGAACCACAATCCGCTCCTTACGGCACCCTATCCTACATGATAGCGGTGATTCCGTGGTGAGACCGGTTGTGGTTGAATTAACCGGAGGTTATGGCTAAGAGCCAAGAACGGACGGACAAGCACCAAAAGGAAGAACTTAAGCGTTGGAAAGCCTAGCTTATACTCGCAAGTTTCTTCCTAGTCGTGCTAATCCCCGTTGTTGCCGATTACCGTAACACCGATATTAAGAATGGCAACGAAAGAAGTGAGCGATTCCTAACTCAAACTAACCTAATCCTAACCCTAACAAGCTCTCTTTACATATCATTTTAACACTTAGATAATCACAAACAAATCTGGACTCTCGGACTTAACTCGTTAAAGCACATAGAAAAAGATTCCCATCTCCCTGCGGACGACCCGTACTCAACCGGCTAGCTACAAGCGAAACCGTCTTGATTGCGGTAATTAACTAAAACTTAAACACGCAGAATCCCTAACAATCAAATGGCGCCGTTGCCGGGGAGACGGTAGTTTATTTCTTTGCGTAATTTCGGGTTAACTTGTGAACATAACCAAAAAAATATATACTTTGTAAAAAAAAATCATCTTGTTATTTTTGATTAGTTTTTGTGCAAGTGTGCAGGATAATACGGAGTTCAAGTTCAGTGCCAAAGACGTGGGAAGATAGACCCACATTTCGCGGCTACACCGCGACGGATCAAGACGAAGCAAACGGTCTACTGTAAAATTCTGGAGTATATACAGTAAGCAAATAAAGTTTCTGGAGCTCCAGAAAAGAAGAGAACAGCAGAGGAAGCACACACAAAAATTCCAGAGGCCCAATCCTACCATACTGCAGCGGAACCGCGGCATAAGCAAGCTTAGGCCGCTGAACCGCGGCCATTTGGAGCCCTCGTCAACTCAAAATCCTTGTGAGTGTTCCTTATCTCTCTCCCACTCCTCTGAACTCCACTGAATTGTGTTTTCTGCAGCATTCTTTGCGCAAACTCTCTTCCCCCTTCCAATAAACTGTTTTTGTGCAGGATTCTTTGCGCCGCGCTAAAATAAAAATTGTCTGCAGTTGATTTGTTATCGCTTTGCATTCATTAATACGGACTTAAGGGGCTTGAAACCAATTCAGATTGGGTGGGGATTTCATCACCCTTCTCAGGACCCCAAAAATCACAAAAAGCATATGCATTGACCATTGTTAAAAATTAAAAAATACTAGACTCAGCCCTAAGGACTTCGCGCTCAATAGGACAGAGGACTAGTTACAGGCATCGGCCGTTTATCCTATCTGGCTTTTGCGGTGCCTAGACAAGTGTGACGAAGGAAAGTGGTTATTTAATTAAGGAACTTCGCGAAAGCGTTGGACAACCTCCCACTTATCTGGCCGCATTAGACAGAGAAGAGGCGGTTTGAGGTCCTATTTCTAGCCCTCTGGAACAGTTAGGAGCAGGTCTAGTTGACCTAGGTGACCCTAGATCTAGGTGAGATTGTGCATATCTTATTTGTGATTGCTTAAAACCGTAAGTCCGTACATATTTCTGTAAAGCTCTTTCTAAAAAAAACAAAAAAGGAAAAAATCAAAAACTTTTATAAAAACTTGCCCTTTGTCACCAAATCCATTTTTCACCCACTACCCATCATATTTCTCCATTGACGTTTTCTTACCCTCACCTTCTCCGCTTTGACTATACTAAACTCGTTTAGTGTATGTCCGCTTGGACTCGGGACACTAGCGCCCGTCTAGTCCGCGTTATGTTGGTCGCTACCGACTACGCGATCGACTCAGACGTCGAAACTCCGTCCACTCCTCTTTCACCCTTACCTTTGCCGGCCAACTCCGACGTTGACCGGAATTCTGTTCATACATCTTCACCTTCACCATCACCAACCTCTTCTTCCGCGATGTCAGGATTTAATCCGAACATCTCTTTGACTACCCCTGGATTGGCTCCACCTCCTACGGAGACCAATAACCCACCACCACCGCCTGTTGTAGCGCCGCAGCGAATCGCGCTCCAGGATCGTTTCTATCCCACCCGTTCTGCACTTCCCACCTGCCTTTCTCTTCCACCGGCCAATGGGGATAATTTTGAAATTAAGCCCCACTTCATCAACATGCTTCCACGATTTCATGGGCTTGAATCCGAAGATGCCTATATCTTCATCAACAAATTTCAAAACGTTTGTGCCATGATGAAAACCACCCAGCTGTCGGACGATGCTATACGTCTACGGGTCATTCCGTTCACTTTATGCGATCTTGCTGAAAAATGGCTGTATAGCACCACTTCCCACTCCATAACCAGTTGGGACGAGTTTGTAAAAGCGTTTCTAAAGAAATTTTATCCGAATCATAAAACCGCAAGGATCCGCAATGAAATCAACCAATTCTCTCAGCTTCCTTCTGAACCCTTCTGGAAATGCTTTGACCGATACAAAGACCTTCTTGTTCAGTGTCCTCACCACGGTATAAAGAAATGACAACTTTGCCAAACCTTATATGAGGGCCTGAACCCAGCAACGAAGCAGTTGTTGGAAACCATCTGTCAGGGCCACTTCCTATCGAAATCTGACGAGGAAGCGTGGCAATTCTTTGACGACCTTGCTGAGCAAACGCTACAATGGGAGAGCACCAGACCGACTTCTTCTTCTTCTACCTCCACTTCTATCGGTCAATCTAGGGTAGGAATTCACCAACTTGATGTCTCTATTGCAATGAAAGCTGAGATGGCTGCAATAACTAGAAAGCTTGAAGCAATAGAAAGCAAATTTTCTTATCCTGCTCCTGCCCCTGTTCTTCCCCTTCGTACCATCTGCGCTTGTTGTTCCGATCCTTCTCACTTAACCGAAGAGTGTCCTTACAATCCACCATCGCAAGGACAGGATCAGGTTAATGCTGCATTCCAGTAAAGACCGAGGAATGATCCATACTCTTCCACCTACAATCCCGGTTGGAGGAACCACCCCAATTTCGCCTGGAATCAGAATCAGAATCAATTCCAAGGCAACAATTTCCAAAGAGCCCCTCCGCCGCAACAACAAGCGCAACAACAAACTCAACAGCAGTTTCAGCAACCCTTCCAACCCCAACCTTTCCAAAATCAGACGAACAACTTTGCACCCAACAATTCTTTTCCACCAAACAACTTTGTTCCGTCAAACAACGATAAGGTTTCCTCGCTCGAACGAAGTCTGGAGGCGTTCGTTAAACAATCGACACAATCCACTGCCAACATCCAGTCTTCCATTCAGTCCTTAGTGCAACACACTGCCGCACACGGGCAAAGCATCAAGACCATCGAGGCCCAGATTGCACAGCTGAATGCGGCCTTAAGCGAGCGAGAGAAGGGGAAGCTCCCGTCCCAGCCACTCCCAAATCCCGGTCACCCACATAATGTACATGTTGCTCTTGAACAACAGAATCATAATGTGAGTGCCGTGACCACATTGAGATCGGGAAGGATGCTGCAAAACAACATTGGCACACGGATCAACGATGACACCCCGGCCGCTTCTTCTTCTTCTTCTTCTTCTTCGTCTTCTGAGCCTATTCTCCGTTCTTCACAAGGCTCTCCTTCCTCTTCTTCTGCTTTGAATGGACCCACTTCTCACTCCACGAAGACACCTGTTCTGGGATCCGTTCCAACTCCACAATCTCCTCCACAAGCATTAGACTCAACCAATTTTCAAAACGTCCCATTTCCAAACCGGTTGAGGTCTAATAAACAAAATTCTCAAATGGAGAAGATTTTGGAGTTATTTAAGCAGGTTAACATTAACATTCCTCTTTTAGATGCTGTCCAACAAGTCCCGTCCTACGCGAAAATTTTAAAGGACTTGTGCACGAAAAAGAGGAAGTCTCAGGTACCCAAGAAAGTTTTCTTGGCTAGTGCTGTGAGTGATGCCCTTACCCAATCTTTACCACAAAAACGGAAGGACCCTGGCTGTCCTACGATTTCTATTACTATTGGGGATAAAAACATCAACCGCGCACTATTAGATCTTGGTGCCAGTGTTAACCTGCTTCCGTACTCAGTATACGAGCAATTAGGCGTCGGAGAGCTGAAACCCACGCACTGCACTCTCCAAATGGCCGACCGATCGATCACCCATCCTAGAAGTGAGCTAGAGGATGTGTTAATAAAAGTCGGGGACTTCATATTCCCCGTTGACTTTATTGTACATATTAGGGTGCCAGTCCTGGATACGTCGAAGGACGAGGGTCGAAGCTGGGCACTCGGGTTTTCGGATAGCGTGTGATACGTACCTATTAGGGTGCCAGTCCTGGTGACAGCACCTGATAAATCAGCCTTTATGTGTCGATACTTGGCACGGGTTTTCATGATATTTTTACTCCTAAATATATATAACAGTGGAATGGGACGCTTTTATATATATATATATATATATATATATTGGTGGAATGGGACGCTAATATATATATATATATACATATCAATTTATATACATCATCATAATTATTCATGCAAATATACTTAGAATATATGAGATTCACTTGATATTGGATTAAGGATATATGAGATTCACTTGATGTTGGATATAGGATATATAAGATTTACTTAATTTTGTACATTCAGGATATATGATATTTAGTTGATATTGTACATTCAGGATTTGTGAGACTTACATGATATGAGAGCCAATTTGGGGGCTGATTTGAGGAAATTGGGATTTGGATTTTCTTGATGGATTTTGGTCCTACCACGATGTCAGGATTCCGTGGAAATGACATGTTTCATCCCATACTCCACATTTATTGTTTATGCACTGCTTCATGTATTAGTTGTACCTGATAGAATACCTTCCATGACTGTTGCATTTACATACCTTATTTTATATGCATTGCTTCATGTATTAGTTGTACCTGATAGAGTACCTTTCATGACTGTTGCATATATACATTGTCATATCATTACTTCATGTATTAGTAGTACCTGATGGAGTACCTTACATGATTGTTGCATACAAATTGTCATATTATTGCTTCATGTATTAGTTATACCTGCTAGTGTACCTTTCATGACTATTGCACACATATGACTTTTATTGCTATTAGCTTGCTTATGTTAGATTCGCGCTGTACGTGCATATTTGCGATTACCTGCATATATTATTTACTATTCACGAGTTGGCAACTCACCCCCGTTGTACCACAGTGTTTTGTAGGTTGATCCTCACAGTAGTCAGAGGCAGGGCTATTATCATCTATCATATCATCTTTTGCTGTGGATACCGCTTCGGCTCACAGTGTGCAGTTTTGCTTTAAGTGGGTTTTGTGGTTATACGTTCATGTTGCTTATTGTATATTCGTTGTATCCTGTACTCTCCATCTACCATTATCTTATATGACTTAGAGACTTGATGTGAGGACGATATTATATATTATTTTGTGACTTGGATGTCTTTTATGCAGTTTTATTTATATCGTCTTTTATTTCTTCACTACGGCGTCGTATATCTGTTGTGGTGGTTGTTTTCCGCCTTTGGGCGTGTTTTTGCTTCCGTTTGGGGATGCTTTACTTATATTTATGTTGTACACATTTTTTGGGGGCTGGTTTTTACAAAGGAGGTGCTGCCAAAATTTAAAGGAGATAAAGTTGGACTTTTAAAGAATTTGGGTTGAGATTTCAAAGCTTTTGAAAATGCTATTATCACTTTCTTACTACTTTTGATGGTTTCGATTGCTGGGTTTTTGGGTTACTTAAATTGCGTTACGCCTGTGGACGTTGCGTAGTTTAAGGGCCGTCACGTGCCAATTTCGGATCGTGACATAAGGTTACTTTGTCATAAAGACCATTAGCTTGCATAAAGGTGTCATCTTCATGGGTTAGATCTAGCACAAGTGGAGTCTTGATGGTTATTTATAGTTGTTGGGTGTAATGAAGTTTTGTAGTTGTTCACAACCTAATTAGTGATAGATGATGGTATTTTAATGCAAGTATTGTTGGTTTTAAAGAGTTTTAAAACTTGGTTTTCTTTGAGTTTTTGAAGTTCAATTTGAATCTGGAGCAACTTGAGAGCTCTGAAAAATAAATAGAGACTACTGTGAGGTGCTAGGAATAGTAGAAGACCACCATAGAAGCTTGAGCCCCTAAATCCCCCATGTGGCCACAGATTTAATCCTTCCGGCTGCAATTTGCGGCCAGAACATCAAATTAGGGTTTGGGATTTGGCCAGTATCCCACACACTTGATAATTTAGCCACTGTATTTTTCTTTTTGTCCTAGATTGCCTGTGCCAGAATCTGGAAGCATTTTGATTAGGTTTTGGTGATGTTTTAAGAGTTTTGAAACTTGATTTTCGGATTTTTATGTCTTGACTTGGTCGTTCGACGATCGTACGTCGACGTCGGGGGTATTTTGTCGGATTTAGAACGCGTTAACCATAGGTTCTAACCTATGTGCGCTTCGCTCGTTTTTTTGATTTCGATATGGATTTTTATTTGATTTCATTATGGTTTCGATTGTAGGTACGATCGTAGGGACTTCCGAGACGACAAGGATGGGCAAGGCGGTCATGGGTTTTGACTAGTTCGAGACGTCGCTGAGTAGATGTATATCTACGGGGAAAGTCAGGTGGATGGTGTATAACACCCCCGCAACCGTAGTGATTAGAATACTATATATATTAAAACCATATATCAAGCTTATAGGGTCATGCTAGAACACCATGCGTACATTCGTGTACCTAGTAGATAGTTTTATACTTAGTGTCTATTTCATAGCTATTAGGGTACACACACACATTCAGGTATATAGGTATATATATGATTATGGTTTTATGTTGTACGTGACTAGATGTCCATACTTTATATGATATGAGTCAGCGTACGCAACTATTGATCCGTACTGTATTGATTACATGATATCGTACAAGAGAGATTCCATACATGATGTGATGAGGATGGATTTGTCGAATACGGCCGATATTCATTTGACTCGGGGAGTCTTGTTAAATCCCGATTGGGACTTTATGATGTTTTGAGCTATACTTATTTTAAAAACTAACGATCCGTTTCCTACTTTAAAATGATAATGTCAAGGATGCGTTATGAATTTTCAAATGATATCTATTTCAAAAATATCGTAGCTTCCTTATTTCTAAATAACGTTTCATTCTATTTTAAACTATAACCGTATTGCTTGTGAGTAATAATCTATATTAATGCCTGTTCACGTTATAATTATTCTACTCTTTATACATTCGCGCTTCAATTACTTTATTGTATACGCTACGCTTTACCATTAGTTCGAATTAGCTTTGTAGGCTAGTTTATAATTGACATTCTATAAGAACATACTTTTAACTTTTAGAACACCGCACAACCACCAATGATTGCTATGTTACACATATCACAGACGCGCATATTACACAACACATTATTGATACTGCCATGACACTGTAGGACTGCTATACGACGTTATACCCATGTAGATGTTGATACGGTTTATCATGACTTCCCTATATATAGGGAATTGATTAGTATTTATATATATGCTATTGATAGGAATTGAGAGCTATTCTTATGCGAACACATTGATAGAACACTTGCACAACTACTAATGATTGTCATACTGCACGAGCACAGATGAGTATGCTACACTACACGTTATTAGTATTACTACGACACAATAGGAACTGACATGCCTGTTCACGTGTTTATATGTGTGTGTGTGTGTGCACGCGCGCAACGCATTATAATACGTGCTGATTTGATATGCGAATACCATTACCATGGGTATTCGTATATGATCGACATATGTTTTATGATATTTTTATTTACGATGATATATCTCAGTAGTATAGGACACTGCTATACACACACACACATACATATATATACATATATCATCAAAATAAATTATCCAAATGTTGTTCTTCGAAACTTGATGTTTTCCATGAATTTTAAAACCGCGGTGTGATTTATAAAAACTTGAGTATGTTTTAAAAATATGGTTTTCTCTTGATATGATAAGTTGGCGTCCACCATGAGCTTGATATTTTCTGATTTGATTTTATTCCAAGCTATACAGTTGCGAACATGTTACGTTATCCTGACCGAGTGGGAAAGTATACAGTTGGATACATGATGGACCCGGTCGAGACCGAGGGGCAGGAAGACCGCATGTGAGGAAGGGAGCCTAGCGAGGACACTCGATACCAGAGATAAATTAGAGCACGGTGGAGATCCGAGAGATACCGACCGGGCTATTGACATCGAGAGAGGACCGGTTTGACGTGACGGTGCCTATATATCTAGGTTTTACGTGTCGATGCTGGACACGAGATTTATGATGATTTCGAGTGTCGATGTTGGACACTCAGTTGATACGAGAATATCGAGTGTCGATGATGGACACTCACTTAATGATACATATATATGTTATAGATGACATATTTCGACACATTGATTGATTACAGGGATCACGTGGGTTGTGCGCGATCCGATATGACGCGCTTATAGACACTGGTGTGATATTTATACATACATATTTATATTCGTTATTATATAGTATAATAGTATTATACTGTATGACCTAGGTAAATCATTATGCATTTTGATTTTTACCTTTTGATATCTTCTACTCACGAGTTGGCAACTCATCCCCGTTGTGCCTTAGTTTCTTGCAGGACCGACTGCTTGGATCATTTGTGGCTTGTCGGCACTCTTCTTCTTCTTCGGGTGATTGCCCTGGTAGGTGGGTTACATTTCGAATCGTAACCGCCTCTTGTATAAGTATATTCTTTTATGATCTAGTTAAAAACTTAATCGACCAAAACTTGTATTTTTTAGACTTAGAGATGAGACTTGTATATTGTTCTTTTAGATGTCGAGTTGGATATAGTCGACTTGTTGATGCTTTTAGTATTTTCTTAATTGTTCTTGTGATGATCTTTGCCTTCGGCGTCGTATATTACCGCGTGATTGTATTTTCTCCGATTGGGCGATGAGATAGCTCCCGATTGGGGATGCTGATTTATATTTGTATGTATGTACCGGTTGTTGCCAAAATTTACAAAGAAGGTGCTGCCCGATTATTTTTAAACGACACAGGTTTTTTCAAACAAACTTTGCTTATACTTTAAAAAGGAACTTGATTCCATTTAAAATACCTTTTCAAAACTTCACATCCACTATTTCTTAAAAAGGTTTACATTCATGGTTTTGGTTTACTTGGATTACGGTGGGGTCCTATAAGCTTCACGTGATTCAAGTGCCGGTCATGTGCGTTTTCCGGGTCGTGACATAGAGACAATCTCTTTTTGAGATTTCTCTAATTGATCTTAAGATCAACCCCGGGTGCTTAAGCACCGTTGGATTATAAATCCAAGGGTTATCTGTTGATATGATTAATATCCTTCTTATTTAAATAAGATATTCAATTGATTCTTTTATTTTATAAGAAAATATGAATAGAGGTAATATTATCTCGGGTGCTTAAGCACCGTTAGATTATAGATCCAAAGGTCTTTGTTAATAAGATTTATATTTTTCTTTATTTAGAAAAATATAAAAGATTTTATCTCTTGTTAACAACATTATCTTTCTGTTTTTAGAAGGATAAAGAATATCTTAAATAACTTAAGCTATGTATATTTAAAATCTTTTATCTAAAGATTTCCTAATTAACCAGATTTATTCTTTCTGTATGAGAAAGATAGGAAAAATATTTTTCCAAATATAACTTAAGCTATCAAAAAAGTGAGGGCCTCAAAGCATTAGTGCAGCGCCAGGAATTATTGGTGCATGCTTTATGGCAGCGCCGATCTTTCTGGCGCATGGACTTAAGTCCCATAGGTTATGTTGATTATTATTATTATTTTTTAGGGAACATGGGTACATTCGCATCATCCAAATAATTCATATATTTCACCGATTCTGCATCAGGGAGTCTAAGGATTTTTCCGCTCCAACATTAGGTTCGGAAACAGTGTCAGGATCAAGATTCATATCAGTTCGAAGCTCGTCCAATATACTATTCAAACCCGTGTCTCTAAAATGCGTACGAGGAGGATCATTTGGCCTAATCCAACGACTCGTAAACATATCGACTATCAATATCGCTTTTTCATGGTACGACCATTTTGTATACCCAAGCGAAATCTTATTCGTCAGTAGATGGTCGTATACTATATCTCGATGGAGGTCGTAGGCGTTATGGCACTTTTATACAAATACGAAATCAATTCTTCAGGAGATCGGTCCATCAATGCAATTCTATAAACTCTTCGACACCGGCCTTGTATTCATTACTAAATTTGGACACTTTAACCCAACTCATATCCATTACTCTCCGATTTCTGACATCATGTATTATATAATTAGCATATCATTTGGGAATTTATTTTCTGACTTGTAGTTAAGATTTAATGTTTAAGTTTGATCCATCAAATACATCACATCGGCTGTCGGGGTAAGGCTTCTATCCCATTAAAAATTTAAAATGCATACACCCCTGCGTTTGTGCTTTCATTCGTTTCGAGAAAATTTCGACAGCACCTCCTTACTGTACTCCGAGTACATTGCAATAGAAGGGATAATAATCATTTCAATATTTAATATTAACACTGAAATGATCTTCTCCTATATATTTGTACACGGAGAACCAGTAAAAAGTGCCGACGAAACTAATCTCGAAACGAATGAAAGCACAAATGCAGGGTATGTTTGCGTTATAAATTCTTAAATTTTCTACGCTACACAAATCTATCGCTTATAATAAGACCAGTTTTCTCGTCACATAAACTACATAACATTGCCAGAAACAAATGATTAAACATTTCGTTTTGACAACCACCATGTGGTTTTGTAACAACTCCAATTTTTGTATACATAAAATTGATTTAAATTTGAAGTATACTTGGGGTATTTAATGTTGCCGTTATCACTTTAAGTATTTATTTTCCCACAATAATTACAAGAAGGAACTTGTAGCGCATTGGTAACACCTTGCACTGCTGAACCAAGCCACCAGAATTCAAATCCCCTGCTCCACATTATTTTTATATTGTTTTTGTTTTAAATCCTTTGGAAGCCCAACAGTCTACACACCATAACTCCCAAAAGTTGAACTAAACCTGAAAAACTAAAAATACCAGGGCTTACCCCACGAGACCCCCCACCCCCCGGCACCCCGACTCGGCCCGACTCGGGCCGGCGCCGCCGGCCGGACTCGACCGGACGGCCGAGTCGTCAACATAAAAAAAATTGGCTTTTCGCCTTCTCTAACCCCCTGCATACTCTAATTTATTGGATCGGTTCCAGAATGCCCATTAACACCTAATTACTCCAATTTTTAATGATTTTTCTATAATTTTTACAATTTTTTTTAATTAAAAACCCTTCACCTACCCTATCCTAGCCTACCCTATAAATACACCCTCTGCCCTCTACCCTCTCATCCCAAAATCCTGAGCCCACTCTCTCAAAATCTTCTTAAGAGTTGTGTACTTTGAAAACAAGTTCGCGGCGAAGCTCCGACGAAATTCTGGCGGAAATTCCGGCGACGTTTTTAGTAACAACCGGCGACGAAGCAATGCCTCGGCAACCCCTTTAGTCCCCCCTCACTCCTTTGCATAATCGAAACCAGTAAATCCCATTCTATCCCTCTTTCTTATTCTCTAAAATACGAAATTACAAAACCCGACGGAATCAGAACAAATCCGATTTCCGATTCGGTTTTCTATAAAATTTCACTTCTCACCAATACATTCATGCTTAAACATCTTTATGTTGACTATTAAACATTTAACAAACAATTTGAACAAGTTTCATCACATGAAATGGTAGCGTTCTCAAATTATCGTTTTTTCCACTTAAATACCACAATATTTCGATTTCACATATAATCCCCCTTAGCCTTGCTATACATTTAAAGTAGAGCACGAGCTAACGACCTACCTCCACACACATGCAAATACAATCCTAAACGATATTATCAAAACTTAGAATACGGTAAAACAATACTTTCATTTAAATACCATATTCTTAATAAAATCATTTCTAAAAAAGTTTTAGCTTTGATACACTTTTAAATAAATACCTTTTACTAGGAATAATACGATAAGTTGTGCATATCGATCGTTTATCTAAACCTGACTTTGTAGTGTCTAGGCTAGGCAAGTGAGAAAAGTAACTTTAAAAGGCCCGTCTCACGGTGATTTGTGAGCGGATCCCTCCTTTCCTCATTTGTACTTACCTGGCCACAATTGGCGGTGAAGAGGCGATTTGAGGCATCTAACAACTTGTCGTTTAGACCATTTAGAAATAGGCTGGTCGATTTAGGAAACCCTAGAATCTAAAATACGGAAAATTTACATTTTTCAAATAAATACCTTTTACTTTATAAAACCGTTTTCTAAAGGATTTAGTATTTTACAATCTTTGCAAAGCCCCGCTACAACCTATTTTTGTGGAACCCGTTCGGGATGGTGCAGATTATCGCACATCCTCGGGTTTAGTAGTGCGAGATTCAGACCTCCGCAAGTAGCATTCGGTCTCGAAAGGTTTAAAATACAACATCTTAAGAAAATAAGATTTTTGGAATATAAAATATTTATTAAGATTATTTTTGTATAATTATATGTATATTTATCATTTAAATATCTATTTTATTATAATATAAATATTCCACCTTTTTCTAAAAATCACAAGGATAAATTTTACACTAAAATAGCATGAACTTCAAATAAATCAATATTATAGATAAGTACCTTTATTTATAAAAAAAACTAGGATATTTTCACTAGAAATGTCACAATATAAAATCCATCCTCATTACAACTCTAAAGACGAATAATAAATACTTGAGTTGTATTTTGAAAAGTATATAAAAGTATTTTTACATAAAACCCCCTCAAGTTTTATAAATTACCCTAAGAATCCTAGCAATTATAAGACTTCGATTTACACTTCTAACTGTCTGACTCGGGTTTGAGTCTGATTAATCTAACTTGAATATGATTCAAGTCAATCTATAATCTACAATATTCCAATTCAATATGAATACATGAATCTATGAATTCAATTATCAATTTATACAACTTGACTGAACCGAACCATGGATATACATATTCCTTTTACATGATTCTCAATTATTCCATTTACATGACTCTACGGTTACAACCGTTTCCTGATATCATGGTTTCGGTCAGTCAGTCAATCAATCTTACAAACAATACAATTTACAAGATAATCATACAAACAAGATATCGCGGGGTTTAAGGGGTAAATTGGTATGGAAGGTGTTAAAGGTGGCACGAGGTGGTCAGATTAAGACACCTAACCTATATTCCGTTGTTGTTGTACCGTGGCTTAACGGTTCCTTGTAAATTCTGTTTGCCCTGGTCTCTAGCACATAGAGACCCCCCTCGTATACACTGGCATTCTTCTGTACCAAGCTACAAACAACAGCGTTAATATAACA
This sequence comes from Agapanthus africanus, assembly GCA_030015575.1. Taxonomy (NCBI): domain Eukaryota; kingdom Viridiplantae; phylum Streptophyta; class Magnoliopsida; order Asparagales; family Amaryllidaceae; genus Agapanthus; species Agapanthus africanus. The sequence continues at coordinate 505,989,715 of JASDDO010000031.1, forward strand.
TTACAACAATAGTATACAACTTTAAAAGATATCTTCTTATTCTGTCTATTCTATTTTCCTCTTACCTTTGGGACTTACCGAGCGACCTGTTCGCTAACGACATTCTATTTCTTTCTTCTTTGAATGTCGTCGGGTGATTTGGACCCGGCAGAGATCGAGTCATCTCAAGAATACTTGGAGAAATTTGCCGAAGACCCTGCACTTTAGTTTCATTGTACACTTTTCCTTTCTGTACTTTTCATTTCCTGTTATGCCACTGTTTAGGCATCTTTTTATTTCAGTTGTATTTCCTTTTCATGCATTGTACAGAAGAATGTTAATAAATAAAAGTTGTTGTTTTTATTATCTCTTGTCTCTTGTGTATTTATTTTATATTGCTTAGATACGCTTAGCGTATGTACTTCTGAGTATATACGTAGCGGACCTCATCGCGTCCCCTTCGTCGTACACCGGGAAGCGGGGCGTGACAAGTTTTATGTCACGATGGAGACCATTGCGTATATAACTGATAGACAGGGTCTAAGACGCGTTTCAATTTTTGAATGTGAGATCCTCGATGACAACATGTAAATTCCATGTTATCATCAAGTTTCGTACATTTAGTATAAGATTTTTGTGTTATTTTGAAGTTCAAGGTTCAATTCACGATGGATATGGTTGAGAAACTTATTCGCAAAAGAATGTATTTAAATATTTCCGAAAATTTTGTCTGGTTCTCCCCTAAATGTTGACACGTTTGGCATTTCGCCTTCAAATTCTACACCAATTCCATACACGCTATCAACCTACTACCAATTCAAAGATCGAATATCCAAAAATTTCTATGAATTCTCGATTTCAATTCTAAATTTATCCAAAATTCCAAAAAAAATGATCCTTAATTAATCCACCTCGCATTCACAATCCAAAGCATTTCTGATCCACTCAAATTTCTATCCAAAATTCACGAGCAGCAAATACAAAAAAAATCTTGAAGAAACTGCGAATAAAACTCACCGAAAATGAATCGACCCGAAATTGAACTCTTGGCGGGCTCCGATGGATAGCGGCGGCTCCGGCAATGGTGACGGCGGCGGTGGCGGTGTCGTCACGTGGAGGGGGTCATCGGGGATGGTGATGACGGCGGTGGCGGCGGTGGCTAGGACAGAGAGTGTGTGTGGGTGAGTGCGCTATAGAGAGAGAGAGAGACGGTGATGGTGAGAGAGAGGGAAAGGACTTACGAGGGGAAGGGAGGACATCAGAGGAGGATCAGTTCATCGGCGGCAATGGTGACGACGGAGGTGGCGGCTGCGGCTAAGAGAGAGTGTGTGTGGGTGTGTGGGTGTGGGTGTGATAGAGAGAGAGAGTGTGCGTGTGTGTGTGTGTGTGTGTGAGAGAGAGAGAGAGAGAGAGAGAGAGAGAGTGTGTGTGTGTGTGTGTGTGTGTGAAGACTTACGAGGGGGGGTCGTCGCCGGTCTTTGTCGGAGGAGCATATCATTGCCGGTCTTCGAAGGAGGAGGAGCAGATTAGAGGAGGAAGGAGTTAGGGTTTTATTTTTGAGAATTTGGGGGTTATGATATGAACCCGAGCCCCTTTTTATTTTATAATTTATTCCGTCGGCTACTAGCTAACGGAATAACCCAACATAATTATTGTTTTTTTTTCTGGGCAGCCATTTGGTTTATTGGAGGTTTTTATGTCGGCTGATAGCCGACGAAATAGGTTTTTTTTCTTATAGTAGATGTTGAAGGCTTTTCATACAACTTCGCTAATGTCGTCATTAACCTCATGGTTATCTTTTCCTTTAAGATGTTAAAGGCCACTTGCGGAGTCAACGATAGCCTAATCGTTGCCACGACTTTCCTATCTAATAGATTCCATGCCTCATCGGACATATTCTCGGGCTTTTCGCCCAACAACAAAAGATACAAATCCTTTTGGTATATGTATTTCTCCATCTGCATGAACCACCAACCATAATTGTGACCATTGAATTTATCGATTCTTATCGTATTCTCCGCCATCTTTCGTCTATCATCGCAACAAACTCAACTTCTTCTTCGGATCTAAACCAAGACCTTCAAAACTGCAATCTAAGAAGATAGAGAATAGGACACAAGCGTCGTTACCCACTGTTAAACTAGATCGTAGAATCGAAAGACCCTTTGGTTCCTTATCAAGCCTTAGGCTTTGATACCAGTTGTTGTGGTATAACAACCACGATAGCAGAGACAGTCGATATACGAAACAATGTTACAACTAACAACCACACAAGAACAACGTGAAACTAATGAAAGACAAATAATAAAGTGTGAGAACAAATAAAATCACACATACCGGAGACGAGAGATTTGTTAATGAGATTCACCCAACACATAGCTAGTCCCGGCAGAGCAGAATCTACAATAGTCTACTAGATGTTAGAATCATGTTACACCCACGAGCAACCCTAAGAGATTTCTCTCAAGATCTTAGCTGTCATCCTCTTTCTATACAATAGTCTCTCAAATTGGCGGTATATTGATCATATGAGAGATCCTTATAAATAGGCAAAGCTTAATCCTATCCAAAATAAGAGATAAACCCAAATTACAATAATTCAGTTCGTACAGAAATCCCGACGACAGACGTTTGCACCAGACTTGGTCAGACGTCTGCTTCTCTTCAACTCCTTGGGCAGACGTCTGCATCCTTACCATCAGACGCCCGCCGTTTCTCTGGATTGAGCTTTAGCTTCTCCAGATGTCTGGCTACACTCTGTTCTTTGATTAAGACTCTCTGCTGACGTCTGAACTTTGGCCTTCAGGCTCCTTTCTTTTGACATGTTCTTGGTCCACGTCCAAACGTCTGCACCTCTCGCATCACACATTTGCCGGAAGTTTCTCCACATTTCAACGGTTACCACCAAATATTAACAATCTTGTTTTAACACAAATAATTTTTTTAGGAATTTACCTCTGGAAATAAGATGTCCTCAAATGGTGGCAAACGAGGAATCATAGTCCAATTCTACATGTATTTATCTAAATATTCCTATCAAACATTGCCTTAACAGAACTAGTGTCACAACTATCAGTGGAACTATCAGTGGCGGGCGTCCAATTTTCAACTCCTCCGGCGGTCCTCGCTCTCTGTCGTATACACCTGCCTCTGCGGCCGGCTTCCATCATCTCTCGCCGCCGCAGCCGCCGCCGCAGCCATCGCCGCAGCCGCTCACGGGTCCTTCCATTCGTCAATCACCATAGCCGCTTGCCGTCGTTTGCTACCGCTGCTCGATGCTCCTTACCTCTATTGATCGATCAACATCACCGGCAGCCGCAGCCAGTCCGGCCCACTCGGTTGCCAACCATTACCCTCCGTTGCCCGCCGCAGCCAGTCCGGCCCACTCGGTTGCCAACCATTACCCTCCGTTGCCCGCCGCTCATCATCGTCCAGGCACCTCCATCCTCCATCGCTATTTTCTTTGTCGACCCAACTATTACTGTAACCATTGTTTTAAGTGAGGGACTTTAGTGTTGTTAATGATGCACCAGACCGACAGAGCCCGGGTCTAGAGATCCTTTTTATAAAAACAATATTCGTCTTTTATTCCATTAAGCCTTTTCCACAAATTTGCTCGCCTCCAAGATATACAAACGCATAAAAGTTCTACAGAAAAGTTCTAAAAATTGCAAGGCAAAACTCAATACACTATTACAAGAGAGAGAAGAATGACTTTGAGATGATTTATAATATACTTTGGATACTCTTTTACAAAGTTTAATCAGGGAACCTTTTATCACATACCTTCGCCCTCACCCATCACCGGACACAACACCCTACAGGACATCGCCTTTCACTCTTAAACACCACACCTTTCATAAGAAAGATGAATTTATTCAATGAATTTTTTAAACAATATTCATAGGATTGCAGATTTTTGATGAATCATAGTATGTTCAATGCACTTTTTTATATTTATATTCACTGAACCTACAAATATAATGAATCAATATAATGAATCACAATATGGTTCACTGCATTTTTCTAGAAATAAAGTTCATTGAATTAACATATAGTTGTCACTCACTGAATGTTCATTACATGCTGTTTAAATATATATACATTTAAAAATTTCAATATCTATCATCACACCCACCATCGCCGTCACGACAGTGATCATTATCGTCTGTTATCATTATCGTCTGTTACTATCGCGCACACATATTTCTAAAAATGCTTAAAATATATCAAGCACGTTTTTGCAACATCTCCTAGAATTGGATATCAGGTTATCTCATTCCTGCAAAAGTGTGGATTCAACTACACTACACATTCTTTAAAAACTGAAGTAAATAACCCCGTCATTAAATGAAAGTTTGACGAAACTAATACAATACGAAGGATGAAAAAAATAAGAAAAAAATGACACCAAATATAACTGATCACCACATGCCGTCCTCCAAAAATATTTTGGCACGTCTTTTAACCCTGGACTATTCGATCACATAGATACTATGTCTTCTCTGTAATTCATCTTCGATGAATTTTCTATGCCATATAGCATCCGTGTTTGACAAAATCCCGACATTACCATCAGGTTTCTTCTTTGTCATATAGGACTTTAAGTCACATAGTCCTTGATTTGGCCACCTTTTTGTCGTATTGAACTCTAAGTTTGCTTACGTCTAGTCCTCGATCCTGCTACCTTTCTCTGTATTTGATTCAAGCCTTTGAACGCCTAGTCTTCAACAAGGTCACCTCTTGTCGGATTGGACTTATGCCATGTCCTCGATTGGGTCACTTTTATGCTCAATCGAACGCCATGTTTTCGAACACTAGTTTTGATCGGGTCAACTTTCCGCCGAATCGGACTCCAAAATCTTCAACCACCTTGTCCTTAAATGGGCCATGATGGAGTTCAGAATCTCCCTCAGATATTGTCCTCCGTCAATCTTGTTGCCAGCAGGGCTGAATGGTTGAGATTTGATATGAGGGTTGAGCGTGTGGATCTCAATGGGTTGTTGTTGACGCCAGGATACCTGCAAGGGAAGTCCTGGAATGAGAAACCACCGTAGGATCCTCTGATGATCAAGTAAATACCGATGAATAATAAGATAGAGTAGCGGCGCATTGGATTGAGTTCAAGTCATCTGAGTCGTCTGGAAGAGAGGGTTTATATAGCGGTCGCATGGAGCGAACCGGCGCGAAATTATCATCGTCCGTTATGTCCCCCCTCCCCCGCCTCATGTTCACGTTGATGGCAGGGTACATCCATTAATGGCGGGATACACCCATTAATGGAGAGACACGCCAGCGTAGGATGCGGGATGTGGAGCGGCGGAGATCTCGTTTTGGCGAGATACAAGGAGCCGTTACGGGGACGCTTGGGCTCCGTGCTCTCGGTTGAACAGGAAAGCCGAGGAAGCTTAGCTCTGTAACTGCTCGAAGACGAGCAAGGAGGCCGAGGAAGCTCGGCTGTAGGATTGCTCGGCTGTAGGATTGCTCGGAGGCGAGCTTTTGGCTGGTTGCTAGGCGAATTAGGAAGGTACGCCGGGGAGGTCTCCAAAAGGTCGGATGCAACCTCGGAGACGAGGTGCCGAGGAATGCCTTAATGCATCATACTTATTCCAGCTCTGCTGCCCCCAGGAATCTAGCAGGCTTAAGCGGTTGACACGTCATCCGCTACGTGTCGCGATCTGGGGAATTCCCGCTTACGAGTATCATCATTAGCCCCTTACTCTCGTTCCAACCTATTTATGGATCGGGTCGAGAGTGGTCTGCTCAGTTTTCTCCATTTAGCTTGGTGCCAAGGAATCATCACGGTGGATTGTCTGGGAACGATGGGGCGTTTGGCGGCCGTGTCTCTTCGATCTCTGGATCCACGCGGCGATTTACGGTACGTCTAAATTTTCGTGCGTATCCTTGATGATGTCAGCGGATCAGCGAAATGATTATGCCATGTAATGCCCTACATCCAAGCACAGATAGTATTGTCCGCTCTGGCCGAAGCCGCACGGTTTTGCCTTTTAAAGCGAACCGGACCCGACCAGGGGCCACTTCCCAGGAGGTCACCCATCCCAACAATTCCCTGGCTCGAGCATGCTTAACTACGGAGTTCTCAAGCTCCTATAATGGCGGTTCACTTAAAAGGCGCATCTGTAATTGAGCGTGGTATCATTACATTTATAATGCAGTTCGGTCCTCTTTCGGAATGTGTTCCGAAGATTCTCCATTGGTTTACAGTGGGTCTTACGGACTCAAGAGGTGGCCCCCATGGATTCAAAAGGTGACTCCCGCCCCCTGGCATGATAATTGGCATGGCACTTTGTTCCGTGAGTAAGAATCGGGTCTCGACATTCTCCCTACCTTTGAACAATGGTTCCTCCTCAAACCACAGACCTACTACCGAGGGACCTGCGTGGGCCACTACAAATGTAACGCCCCACGTCCCAGTATAGATGGTATTGTTTGCCTTAGCCAAACCCGCACGGTTTTGCCTTTTAAAGCGAACCGGACCCGACCAGGGGCCACTTCCCAGGAGGTCACCCATCCCAACAATTCCCTGGCTCGAGCATGCTTAGCTACGGAGTTCTCAAGCTCCTATAATGGCGGTTCACTTAAAAGACGCATCTGTAATTGAGCGTGGTATCATTACATTTATAATGCAGTTCGGTTCTCTTTCGGAATGTATTCCGAAGATTCTCGATTGGTTTATAGTGGGTCCCATGGACTCAAGAGGTGGTCCCCCTGGATTCAAGAGGTGACCCCCGCCCCCTGGCATGATAATTGGCATGGCATTTTGTTCCATGAGTAAGAACCGGGTCTCGACATTCTCCCCACCTTTGAACAATGGTTCGTCCTTAAACCACAAACCTACTACCGAGGGACCTGCATAGGCCACTACAAATGTAACGCCCTACGTCCCAGTACAGATGGTATTGTTTTCCCTAGCCAAACCCGCACGGTTTTGCCTTTTAAAGCGAACCAGACCCGACCAGGGGCCACTTCCCAGGAGGTCACCCATCCCAACACTTCCCTGGCTCGAGCACGCTTAACTACGGAGTTCTCAAGCTCCTATAGTGTCGGTTCACTTAAAAGGCGCCTCTGTAATTGAGAGTGGTATCATTTCATTTATAATGCAGTTCGGTCCTCTTTCGGAATGTGTTCCGAAAATTCCCTATTGTTTTAGAGTAGATCCCACGGACTCAAGAGGTGGCCTCCATAGATTCAAGAGGTAGCCCCCGCCCTCTTGGCATGACAATTGACGTGGCACTTTGTTCCGTGTGGCACTTTGTTCCGTGAGCAAGAACTGGGTCCCGACATGCCATAAAGGAAACATCGCTTCGCTCGCTCAGGCAGTTGATCTTCATGCCATGTAGCCACCATTAGGTAGCGGACTACGAGGTGTCGCCAGTCGGATCCGTGTGAGCGAGAAACGTCTAAAGGTCAGTTGACACGTGGCGTCATCGGGGCCGTGGGGTGCGATGCTTCATTTTAGCGGGAGTGGAATTAGACCGTCGGATGGCTTTTGCTGGGCGTATAAATAGGGGAGGCCTTTCCTTAGGAAACACTTTTGCTTTAGTTGTCTCCCGTTATCTGAAGGTTGCCCAGCGCCCCGTCACTTTGATCGGATCTTCAGCTAAAATCCATCTTCCGCCGACATTTCCTTGAATCAGGTTAGATGTCTTCTTCTGAAGTTTCCGTTGATGTAGTTAGGGTTGAGTCGGGTAATGAGGCTTCAGCTTCTGAAGCCGGGTCCAGTGGGTCATCTTCTTCTTCCTCGGCTTTCGATAGCGGAGGAAGTTCTTCTTCTTCTCCGTCGGGCTTGCCCCCAAGGGATGGCAACGTCCTTGTTCTTTGTCGTCGGGTGGCAAAGAGGGCCCCTAAGGTGTGTATCGAAAATACTCGTGATACCGCCTCGATGTTGAATCGATTGGACGAGCTTTTTGGTATCCGGTCTCGTTTCTACATCCTCATAGCTATTCACTTCGTCTGGCCAGGGAGGGTGAAGGGGCAGACCGGGTACAGGGCAATGAGACCGCTCTGTACCTGGAAGCGTTCCGAGCGGGAATGCATCTGCCCTTCTTATCCGAGATTTGTGCTATACTCCATTACTTCCGGCTTGCCTCGGGCCGGCTAGCGCAGAACTCGTAAAGAATTCTCTTCGGGTTCCTAGTCCGGTTGAAGATTGACCGGATCTCATTTGACTTAAGCCTCCTTTTTTCCTTCCTTTGCTACAAAAATCACCCTGACACTTGCAAGGACAAGCCGAGCTGGGTTTACCTTCTTTTAAAAAACATAAGGGTAGGACGGCCGGGTCAGGAGTAGTGGTCATCCCTTTTTCCATTCACGAGTGGAAGGAGAAGTTTGTTTTCGTTGGTCCTCCAGAATGAGAGAATTGGCCAGTGCCCACCAAATAGAATAGAGTGGATTGCCTGAGGGTCAAGCAGTAAAACGCCCCGGAGCGGGGATAGTGTCATAGTGGGAGCCGATCCAGTAGGCCAATGTCATGCTTTCTGAGCAGGTTTTGAGCTGGGCGGAACTCAGTTCCACACGCTTCAGCTGTAAGTTAGGACTTCGCCGATTAATTTAGGCTTAGCATAATTTTTTCATTACTGTTGCTGACATTTTCTTTCGTTTTCTTCCACAGAGCTAATAGATCGATCTAAGATCATAGACACCATGGCCATCAAGGCACAGGGGAGGAAGGGCGGCGACGCTAGTTCGTCAAAGCCTGCACCCGGCATGGTCCCTCGGCAAGCTCCTCCCGCCAAGGTAGCCGTTGCTCCCTCCGTCTCTGAAGAACGCTGGAGTAGAGGGCAGAATCACGCCTGGGATCAGGCTCCCGGGGTTAGGATGGAAACGCCGTCCTCCGCTGATTCTCCGGCTAAGAGACTCAAGAGAGTGGTTTCCCGGCAACCCTCGGCAGGGATACAAGTGCAGGAGGTTGACTTCTACATTGAGGTGTCGTCGGGTCTCTCTGCGGCCGACAACTTGCTTGCAGACATGGAGAAAGCGGCGGCGGCCAAGATTCCTCGGGGCACCATTAAGGTCCAAGTGGTGGCAATAGCCTAGGAGGCAGTCCAAGTTGGTAATCTTCTTAAAAAAGTTCCAAGTGCTTTTTCCTCTCTTTAGTTTCTGACAAATGTTGTTTGTGTTTTTTTGCAGGTCCTTCAACATTGCGCCCTTCTAGCTGCCATGGAGGCCGAAGAGCATGCCCCGGAGATGAAAAAGGTCGGAGAGTCATTCTCGTGTGAGAAAGAGCTCCTCGCCAAGCTGAAGGAGGCCGAGGAAAACGCCGCTTCCTTTGAGTCGAGCCCGGGTTAGCGAGGTCAACGAGCTTTTCAAGGCCATGAGGAAGTAGAGGGACCTCTACAAGGGGATGCTCGGGCGGCTCACGAGACGGCAAAGCAGCCCGAGGCTAGGGCGAAGAAGGTCGTGGAAGACTACAAGGTGTCGGACCAATTCTACGTAGACCTTGTAGATTCTGCGGCCGTTGGACGGCACAATGCCCCCAACGCAGTGAAGGAGATGGCCCCCGGTTTTGACAACCAGGAGCTCCACACGAGGTATCCCCTTGCAGAGGAAGGGCCCCAGTGCGGCGGCACCGAGCTGACGGGCAGGGGCGAAGCTGCTGGCAGAGGTGCCGAGCAGGACGGTGGAGGTGAGGCAGCCGACGGAGGTGCTGGGTAGGCGGACGGAGACGATGGGGAGGCCTTCCCCGAGAACGCCGTTTGAAGCCATCGTTCTTCCTGCCCCACTTTTTGTCTTTGTTTTATTTTTGTAAGCCCTGAGGCATTTTGTAAAGCTGGGGAGCTTATAATACGTTGTATATAATTTGGAACGTCAATAAAGTATTTTTAGCTCGTCTATGATGTGCATTGCCGTAATTTTTCATCCTTATTTATTTCATAAGTGTGGATAGACTTGTGTCCCTTCTCATCCCGGAGTTGAGGTGACGTAGAACGAGCGAACACCAAACATGAATACCAAGTAGAAATAGACCAGTGTACCTCCTCACCCCGGAGTCGAGGTGACGTAGACCGAGCAAACACCAAACATGAATACCAGGTAGAAATAGACTGGTGTCCCTCATCACCCCGTAGTCGAGGGGGCGTAGACCGAGCGAGCACCAAACATGAATAGCAAGTAGAAATAGACCGGTATCCTTCCTCATCTCGGAGTCGAGGTGACGTAGACCGAGCGAACACCAAACATGATGTAACGACTCTGAAATCGCTGTACAGAATTATTTGTTTAAATGTATAGAAAATGGTATTTTAGCCTGTATAGGGGTTATAAGTCATTTTTGTGTAATAAAAGGAATAAGCAACTTGTAGCTCACTGGTAAACCCTCTATACTGCTGTGACGTAGCCTGTGTATTCGAATCCCATCAGTCCCAAATTTTTTTAGAGATTATTCTTTTTAAAATTTTTTGGAAGCCCAAGAATTGCACATGCAATTTACAGGGAATCGAAAGGTTTCAAAAAAATTAAACAGGCACAAAGAGGAGTAAACACCAAACTAGACACGTGGCACGAATCTCAAAGCAAACCCTCAAGATCTGGCCGTCCATTTCATGCAATTGCCTGCTGTCGACGGTCCAGATTGGCTCGATCACCTTCGTGCTTTGCACACACGCCTCTTCAGCTCCCCTCAACTCCCCTGCACTGTTTGATTTCCCTGCAATTAAACAGTGACTATTCAATTCATTATTTAACACCAATATTAATTCTTTTAATCCAAATTTTAATTTCCAAACCCTAAATTTTTCACTATAAATACCACCCCATGCCCTAGCTCTCCTCTATTCTGAAAATTCCTTAAAAATTCTCTATGTTTAAGAAAAGTTAAGGCTATTCAAGTGGAGTTAAGCAAGCTAAGAGGAGTAGCGATCAAATTCCGACGACCGAAGCATCTCCGACGAGATCAAGACCCTCTCTCTCTTCCTTACTCTCTTTCTAACACTACACAACTAGTAAGTCCCTTCATCTCCCTCTCTTTTCATTTCAATATAATTTTTAAGACATATCGACAAAAGCGGAGTTAGCATATAAGTTTTGTCTTTAAAACAATTTTTGTCACTTTGCCATATTTAAAAGTTTATACATATTCTTTAATGTCACTTCAAGGTAATATTTACATCAATTGCCTTTTGACGTAACCAAAATTTCATATTCAATAATCATATAAATGATTTTTCAAAAAAATACAATGAACTTTAAAATAACTGTATTTTCAATAACTAGAGTATATACCTTTAGATCATTCACGGGGTAACGACTTACCCCCCACTCACACTATGGTTCATAGTATGAGGTTCTAAATATATGGTTTATTTAAAGAAAATGTTTTACATTAAAATACCACAGTTTTACAAAAAGGTTTCTTTTAATCGATATTTTTAAATTCTTGGCAATTGTGCTCCTTCAACCCTCGTTAGGGGACCCGTTAATGAATGGTGCGGATTATCGCACATCTTTGGAATAATAGAGCAAGATGCAGAACTTCTCACAGAGTATTCAGTCTTGAAAGGAAATAAAAATACGGTATTTAAGAAATACGATTTTTCTAAACAAAACTAAACTTTGGAAAATTATACATAACTATGAATCCGTATTTTCAATAAAAACAAATTATGAAACTATATTTTTAAAATGAAAGATTAGAATTTTTCATAAAATACCAACAAGTTTCCAAAAGCAGTAGTTTTCATAAAAGTACCATAAACTTTCCAAAAAAAGCTAGGTTTTATCACTAAAACACCACAACAATTAAAATATATGTTCATGAAAACCCTAAATATTATAAATCACCCTCAAGGTTTATTTCTAAACAACATTAAAGTATTTTTCATAAAAACCCCTCGAGATATGCAAACAATATTTAAGAACTCTAGATTAATATAGATTTAGGCGGTATCATTTCTCTTGAGTCCCAGGGAGCTGAAGAAAGTGAGTGCTTGCTTATTCAGGTTAGACAACTTAACGGGGTCATCAATGGCAATTGTCTTGGAAAAAGACACAAATCCTGTCGTCTATGTGCAGCAGTTGCCGATTTCTCCCGAACATAAGATTTTTAATAGTTTAAATCAATTCATATGAAAAAAATCTGAACTCGAATCCAAATTCGAACCTAAACTTGAACTCAAACTCGAACACAAATCCGAACTCTAACCCAACTCGAATCTAAACATGAACTCGAATCCAGTCTCCTCGAACTAACTTGACTCGACCCAAGATTGCAATTGACATGATACGCATTTTACTCGACTCACTTGACTTCATTCTACACCTTTTGCAATTTATGGTTTTGATCAAGACATATTATAACTAATCAATCAATTTAATTAAATATATTATACAGTTATAGATTAGTTATACTCGTGGTGCGTAGGATAGTTTATTGTGTGAATCCAACGGAGCTTCAGGAGTCCCGTATTAACCTCTCTTTTTTATTTTACTCGAATATCAGTCGGGTCGACTCATCTACAGCCTAGAACCCCGATGCTAACATATGAAATGAGCCCGTATTTTCTTGCTCTTGGGGGCCCACTCTTGAGCTCGTGAATACTTCTATGGCTGCGTTGACATTCACACTTGGAACTTAACGTTAACATAGTGACATATAGAGACCTATAGTACATATTTACCCATGATCATATACTTTTACTCACCATATATATATATATTCTACACTTGTCATTTTTACTCTTACTTTATCCTTGGGACTTACCAAGCGCTAGTTCGCTGACGGGCATTCCAACTATTCTTGTTTTCTTGGAATGTGTAGGACTACGGTAGCGCCCCGGCCGTCTATCCGAGGCCAAAATGCGGAAACGAAATTTTTTCTTGACTTGAAAACCGGCACTACCGCATCCTAAAAACCCGTATCGTAACTATTAACCTACAACAAGCAATCAAGAGAAGAGGTAGAGGGCTATACCGACCGATCCGTGTCCTTCGGTCTTCGGCCACCATCCCGATCTCCTCGCGGAATCTCCGGTCTTCATCTCCTCATCGGAAAGGGCACCACATCGAGAAGTCTTTTTACGGGCTCCCGCTTCGTCCGAAGCAACTCGGGCATGAAGTGTGCTAGCCGACGTGCCCAAGGTGAAGTAGAGAATGTTGTGATCACCTTGTCTCTTGCATCCATGGCTTTGGATGGAGGTTAAAGTGTTGTCATTGATGGAAGCAATGAGCTAGAGGAAGAAGAAGAAGAATAAGAGCTTTTCTTTTTCTTTTCTTTTCTTTTCTTTTGTTGTCATGATAGAAAAATGAGAGAGTGAAGAAAATAATATGAGAGCTAACAATAACCTCATGGCAGCCCTCTCTCTCTCTCTCTCTCTTCCTCTCATATCATCACTAAACAATCCTTTAATGTGACACATTTGCTAAAAAAGAGACCATGACTCATAGTATAAGTCCATGTCACATTAATGCATTGTCATGATGTCTAGCTCATTATTTCCTTAAGCAAACATTAATCAAAATGTTTGCCACAACAAAAAGATCCAGCAACATCTAAAGTGAACTCGTGACGGATCACAAGGATACCCCTCACCTGTATATACATACCTGCACCCGCATTCCGACTGAATGCGAATGCAATGAGACTAAAGTAATCCAACAAATCTAATACTAGGATCCGACTTAAACCAAAGCCCACTAGTATGATCCGTCCGATCATGATGCGTGCAATACCGCACGTATAAGATCGAACCCTGCCATATATCATACGACCTCTACAACGTTTCGCCCGAAATTTGAGAAACTGTCTGTGGAGGACTCTAAAGACTCGTCAATACTTTGGCTGTGGATTTAACTACTAGCACGTCAGAGGTATTAGCCGTACATAACGAGCTACCAGGTATTGACCAAAAGGGAGGTTGATGAGCGAACTCATCCTAACACCCTACTGAGCCTGTCAGTGACAATATCCGTACAGTCCTGTCCGTTCGTCTATGAGTATCGCATGGCGGCCTAGGGGGTTGGTAAAAGTCAGACCCCCAAAAGCGGTACAAGTCGTGTCGGAGTGTAGCCCAGAACACCCTGAGATACTACTGGAATACCTACCGGAATACCTACCAGTAAATCTCCTGCCTCGGCCGAGGGCTTTATGTAATGGCTCTCCTAGACACAGCGCGACCTCACCCCCAATACCGGGAGGGACGAACCCCTGTAGATCCGCTCACTGTCTTCATGTGGCTCGGGACTGTACCCAACTAAAACCTGTTTGCACGACTCCTTTGAGCCGTGGTTGGGTAGTAATCAAAGCACAGTGGGAACTCACACGAGACAAATGACGATCTCAGGTCGATGAACTAACCTGTACACATGTCACCAGGGAATTGCTATCTGACGTCAGGTATAAGACCAACTAGCATGTTTCCGGCGAGTCCTGTCCGGTGTACTCATAACCCAATGAGCACCTGTATACATCTTAGGTGAACCAACTGACACCAGTGGCTTGTGAGACCGGCCACCGCCCCTCGTCAGGGTCTCGACTATATACACTAGTCTACTAATGGAGTATTGATGCCCAGTCTCGAAACTCCCACGACTAGAGACACTTTAAGGATGTGCTTATAAACCCCAGCTCCAACGTATATGATCGCCATCATACTGCTGGCCGTCAAGCAAGAATCCTAAGGGTTCTTTCAACGTGCAATAGTGACCTGTAAGGTCACCTAAAGCAGTACATGATGATAAAGATAAACCAGATAGCATACTATCATCTTGAGTAAGACTGTCCTACCGGTATAGGTCCTCCCTCAATCATTGTAATTACGCGCCTGTGATCCAATAATTGACTCTGAGGGCACTATATCCAATAGAATGTTCGTCAGATACGGTCGAGACGGAGGAAGTGGATGCCACAGAGGAAGACTACAACCGTATTTCTCCTTAGAATTAACTTAGCTTCACTTTCTATTCAGCTTATGTATGCCACATGTTTAGGCATTTTCCTTTATTGTATTTACTTTCCAATTGAAACTCATGTACTTGTAAATATTGGAAATTGAATGTAAATAAAGATGTTTGTTGAAAAATTTTACAGTCTCCATTTATTCTTGCATTGTGTATTATTGTTTCAATATGCTTAGTATATTTATTTAGGGAATGACCTTCTCTAAATAAATATGCCGCGGGCTTGCCACATCATCGTTTCCGTCAACTGGGAAGCGGAGCGTGACACATGAATACCAAGTAGAAATAAACGGTGTCCTTCCTCACCCTGGAGTCGATGTGACGTAGACCGAGCGAACACCAAATATGAATACCAAGTAGAAATAGACCTTAGTAGAGCTTAGCGCGGTCGCTCCCTCGGATCCGAGTGGGGTTGGAGTTGCGCCAGTTATCAACCAAATCCGATCTTTATCTTCTTGGATCAAGTTAGGTGTTTGTCTACTTCGTGCCCGGGTAATGGTCGGCCTACCGACTTTTACATGTGGCCTCAGGTTCTGCCGTTAAGGCTGAGCAGGAAGCTGTCCGGCGGCCTCGTGACGAGGGCTTTGGATCCACAGCATTGTCGGGCAGGAAGCTACCCGCTGCGGATGGGCCGAGCAGGAAGCTGCTTGGCCGCTTCATGATGAGAGCTTTGGATCCACAGCGTTGTCGGGAAAGAAGTTACCCGCTATGGATGGGCCGAGCAGGAAGCTGCTTAGCCACCTCATAACGAGGGCTTTGGATCCACAGCATAGTAGGGCTGGAGGCTACCCACTGCAGATGGATCGAGCAGGAAGCTGCTTGGCCACCTCATGACGAGGGCTTTGGATTCACAGCGTTGTTAGGCAGAAAGCTACCCACTGCAGATGCAGGAAGCTGCTTGGACGCCTCATGATGAGGGCTTTGGATCCACAGCGTTGTTGAGTAGGAAGCTACCCACTACGAATCGGCCGAGCACGAAGCTGCTTGGCCACCTCATGATGAGAGCTTGGGGATAAGAGTCCATTCGTGTGGACCGGTCAATGAATGGTTGGATTGTCATGACTCTGGTATTTTGCGCTTCCTTGATTCTCGGCGCTACGTGGTGCATAGTAGGCATCTTTAGATATATGCGGATCTCCTGAAGATGTCGGTCGATCTTCCCTAATATGCATGAAAGGGAGGGAGCCAGTGACCGGACGCCATGTGGCGGTGCCTTATCAGGGAGATGCAATATTCCATGATTCGCGTCGTGGCGTGAGAAGATCTCGATTGTCGGGGATTTCTGTTGAGGCTATAAATAGTGGATGTTTGGCCCCTTCTTAGGCACTCTCACTGCTTTGTCTCTAGCCGTCTTCGTCTCCTCCTCTTTTTCTTTGACTGTTCTCCATAGTCTGCCGTTTCCTGATGGCCGGTAATACATACACCATCTGAGATATCGTGACATGCAACGATGTCTACGATTACAACTTTGACGGTTCCAAGGTGACATACGAGGCCGTGATAGGTCGCCTAGAGCGTCATTACGGGCGTTATCCTCTCTTCTGCAGGTGCTCATCTACGCAATCAAGAGGTCCTCCCCGGGTTTTTTCAAGGCTTTTTCCCAATAGACGCTGGAGGAGTCCATCAACAAGATGCGTACGGCCTATGAGTTGGGTCTGATCTCGAAGAACAGGCGGGACCGCTCGATAGATATCTTTCGCCGGGCTTTCCAACAGAGGCTGATCATAGCTTCATGCGCGACAGCGGGAGTCCCTGATAGAACCGTAGCTGCTCAGGTCTACGGGTGTCGGCGGAGGGAGCGATGGGATGCTGTCTGGTTTCGGTTGGAAGATCTCTGCTTTAAATACCATGATCAATGCTTTTTGGACCCCCTTCCCCTTTTGCTGTAATAGTTTTATTTTGTGAGCCCCCGGGCATTTTTGTAAGGCTGAGGAGCCGAGAATATCCCTTATCAATAAAAGTCTTTATTTTGCTTAAGGAATTTTGCATCTCCTTTTTTGTTTTTTCCATTAATAAACTTTCCATTGTTCATGAACTCTTTCTTCACCCCAGAACCGTGGTAAGATTGGTGGAGCGAAGCTTACGTCGGCTGCCTACAGGTGCACCCAGGCTTTCATTCGTCTGAGTAAGAGGCTGGCTGGGGGTACCTCCCTTCTCTCAGCTCATAGGTATGAGAGAAGGCTGTAGAAGTTCTGTTTGGTCGAGCGGGGAACTACTCGTCGTAAACAAAGCCAACGAACAAGGAGTTGTCCGCCAGTCCTCAGAACCGAGCAGGAATCTACCTACGTAAGGGCCTAGCTCGGAAAATAAATTTTATTGACATAAAAAGAGGAATCTTATTATTCGATAAGGTACAAGTTTATCTATACAATTTAGTTTTTCGGCGTTATATGGCCATGGAAAATTATGCCCTAAGGAGTCCTGGAGACAGTAGGCTCCGCCGGGCAACGCCTCGGTTACGAGGAAGGGACCGTCCCACTTCGGGGAGAACTTGTGCAGCTTTCCTTGATCCCCGAACTCATTTTTTCGTAGGACTAAGTCTCTCGTCTTGAATGCTCGGTGCTTGACGCAGGCATTGTAATATTGGGCAGTCTGTTGCCGATATGCGGCCATCCTTATTTGCGCCCGGTCTCTCTTCTCTAATAGGACGTCTAAATTGCTTCGAAGGGCCAAGACATTGGCCTCATCGTTAAATTGCTCGACTCGATAACTGGGAAGGCCGATTTCTGCGTGGACCACTGCCTCGATGCCGTAACAGAGACTGAATGGGGTCCCCCTGTAGGTGTTTTCTTTGACGTTCGCAATGCCCACAACACCTGTGGCGGTTCATCGACCTATTCGCCCTGTCTTCCTTCCAGGCGGGCTCTGAGGCATCGAATGACACCTCGGTTTGCTACCTTGGCTTGCCCGTTGCACCGGGGATGTGCGACCGCGGAGAACTTCATCAACATGTGATAATCATTGCAGAATTCCCTGTCTTTTTCGTTTTCAAAGTTGGTTCCGTGGTCGGTGATGATGCACCTCAGAATTCTAAATCAGGCAATTATATTGTTTTCAGGAACTTCACCGTTGAGGTGGCATCCGGTTTCCTGATCGGCGTGATTTCAACTCATTTCGTAAAGTAGTCCAAAGCGACAATGATGTATTTATGGTCACCCATACCAGTAGGAAGTTGGCCAATCATGTCCATCCTCCACTGCACGAATAGCCAAGGGGAACTCAGTGGTGTTAACTCGGTGGCTGGTAACCGAGGGAAGCCGCCAAAGAGTTGACATGTTTTGCACCTTCTTAATAGTTTTTCTGCGTCTCGGTGGATAGTTGGTCAGTAATACCCCTGTAGAAGGGTCTTTTGAACTAGGTTGCGGGCTCCCTGATGCGTTCCTCCTCCTCTTTCGTATATCTCTCGGAGAACGTACTCTGCTTCGTCGGAATCGATGCATCTGAGTAGATGTTGGGTGTATGACTTTTTGTACAAGTTATCTTTGCTCCATATGAAGTGGCGAGCTTTCATGCGAAGCCGGCATGCTTCCTTTCGGTCCTCAGGGAGTGTTCCGTCCTTGAGGAATTCCACCATGGGTTTTCTCTAATCCGAGATATTCCCCCGAGTGGTGTAAATTCGGTGTATTGCTTCCTTATCTCCGATGCTGGGTCGCGGTAGGACTTTGAAGAGGATGTTCCTCTTATGATTGGTCGAATAAGAGGAGGCGAGTTTGCTCAATGCATCCGCCTTAATGTTCATTCTCCGGGGAATCTGTTCCACTTGGACCTCATCGAAATTTATCCGGAGCCTTTTTACCTCGGCCAAGTATTTCATCATTAGGAGTTCCCGAGCTTCGAATCGTCCGGTCACCTGGCCAACGACCAACGTTGCGTCGCTGCAAATTCTAATTCTCTTTAGTCCTACTCCCAAGGCAATTCGTAGACCGGCTAGTAAGGCCTCGTATTCTGCGGTGTTGTTGGGGGTCTTACAGTCGAGCCGCAGAGAATATTCCATCTCGACTTCATCGGGGCCGCAGATGACCAGCCCAGCCCCACTCCCTTCCTTTATGGACGAACTGTCCACATAGAATACCCAGTTCGAAATCGGACTGAGCTTTTCTTCGATTGAGTGTTGCGAGTTGGGATCTCGCGCCGACGCTCCCTCTCTGTTAGGAATGGTGCACTCAACTACGAAATCGTCGAGGGCTTGGGATTTGATGGCTTGCCTCGGTCGATACCGGATGTCAAACTGTGACAACTCCCATCTCCACTTCTCCAAGCGGCCCGACGACTCAGGGGAACCAAGGATGTTCCCAGGGGTCAGTTGGTGAGAACAATGATGGTATGAGCCTGGAAATAATACTGATGTTTCCAGGATGTGACGACGAGCGCTAGGACTATCTTTTCAAAGGCGAGGTACCTGGTCTTCACGTCTTTAAAAACGTGGTTGACATAATAGATTGGTCTTTGTATCCCTTCGGATTCTCTGATGAGCATGGAGCTGGCGGCCTAGTCGGAGACGGCCTGGTACAGCAGTAGCTCGTCTCCTATAGCTGGTCGGGTGAGAAGTAGTGGCGTCGTAAGATGTGTCTTACGATGCTCGAAGGCTACCGGACATTCTTCGGACCACTCGACCCCGGGAATTTTTCTCAAGGCTTTGAAGAAAGGCACACACTTTTTGCAAGACCTGGACATGAACCGACTCAAAGCGGCCATCCTGCCCGTGAATCGCATGATTTCAACATTGCTTTTGGGCGTCTCTATGTCAATGATGACCGTGATCTTCTCTGGGTTTGCCTTGATTCCTCGATGTGTGACCATGAATCCGAGGAACTTTCATACCGTGACGCCAAAAGCACACTTGGCTGGATTCAGCTTCATTTTGTACTTTCGCAGGACCTCAAAGGTCTCGCCGAGATCCATGGTATGCCCGACTGACAAGGTGGATTTCACAAGTATGTCATCGACGTAGATTTCTATATTTCTCCCGATTTGTGGCTTGAACAGCTTGTTGACCATCCGCTGGTACGTTGCCCTAACGTTTTTGAGGCCGAAGGGCATTAACTTATAGCAGTAGACTCCTCGATTGGTGGTAAAGGTGGCGAACTCTTCGTCTGCCGGGTTCATCCAGATTTGATTATAATCGGAGAAGGCATCTATAAGGCTCAGCAGCTCGTGACCGGCCGAGCTGTCAACTAACTGGTCTATTCGCGGGAGCGGGTAGTTGTCTTTAGGGCAGGCCTTGTTCATATCGGTAAATTGATGCACATGCGCCACTTCCCATTTTCCTTCTTAACCATGACTACGTTGGCTAGCCAAGATGAATAGTCCAGGTTCCTGATGAAGCCAGCCGCGAGTAGTCGGTCCACTTCTTCCTCGATCGCTTTCTGTTTGACATGCGCGAAACTTCTTTTCTTTTGTCGGACTAGCCGGGCGTTTGAGTCAACACCGAGCTTGCGGGAGATCACCTTAGGGTCAATTCCCGGCATATCCTCGGGAGTCCAAGCAAACACGTTAGGGTTTCTTCGGAGGAACTGGATAAGGTTGTCCTGAATTTTCCCGGTCAAGAGGGAGCCAATCTGGACAATTCGGCTGTTGTCTCCCTCCTTGAGTGGAACCTCGGACAAGGCCCCTACTGGGGAACCCCGAATCTCTTTTTTGTCATCATGTGTATCCAGAAATTCCCGAAGATCACACGGCCCCTCGGAAACATCAACTTCTTTGTCCCCAAGAAGTGTTGAGGCGAGACAAACACTGGCGGTTTGCTGATCTCCGTAGGCCCGACCTATTCCCCCATCACCCAAATAGAACTTAAGAGCGAAGTGGTAGGTCGAGATCTGATCCTTGAGGGTGTTTAAAGTGGGGCGACCCAAAAGTATGTTATACGACGAAGGAACCCGGGCGACGAAAAACTCACCGACATAGTTCGGGTTCTTCTGGCCTCCCCGATGTTAAAAGGGAGAGTGATTGTTCCCTCCGCTCGAACGGAGTGATTTGTAAACCCAGATAGGACGTGCGAGGTTGGTTGGAAATCGGACGGGTTTAACCCCATACGCTGGAAACAGTCGTAGAATAGGATGTCCGCCGAGCTTCTCGAGTCAACTAGGATTCTTCGGACTTTATACTGATTTACCCAGGCCGTGATCACCAGGGGATCATTATGCGGGAGGGATACACCATGAAGGTCTTCATCAGCGAAGGTGATGGAAGCAACCTTCTTGTATTTCTTGGAAGGGATCATCTAAGGTCATGACCGGCCGGATACGGTGGGTGTCCTTATTGCTCGGAGCCAAGCCAACAGAGACGGCCACGATCCGCCTGATCATCAACTCTCCGGGTGGAGGCTTGTCTGTTTGCTCCTGATCTTCCTGACGTTTGTCTCGTAGGTAGTTTGTTAGGTGACCGGAGCGGATCAGCTCCTCAATATAATTATGGAGTTATTTGCAGTTCTCGGTCAGGTGCCCTTACGATGATGAAAGGCGCAATATGGGCCGTGGGGTCGCTTACCCGGCATTTGTATCATTGGCGGGAGTTTGAAGAATCTCTTGCTCTTTGCCTCCTCTAGCAACTCGGTCTGAAAGACCTTCAGAGGGGTGTACTCGTGAAATCTCGGGGAATACGGTTTCGGATGATCGATCCTTTTCTTTTCCTCTCGGTCTCGTTTCTTTCGGTCCGTCTGGTCCCCACGGGGTAGGTTGGCGTTCATTTCTGACTCGAGTTGGATCTCCCGCTCGATCCATACTTTTACCTCGGCTATGCTCTTAGGTTGCGCTAATGCAAAAGAGTGGAGCCACTCTTTGTGCCTAAGACCCGATCTCAAGGCGGCAATGACCGTTTCATCACGGTGCTCGAGCACTTCCATAAAGGTATTATAGAACCGGGTGGCGTAACCTTTGAAAGATTCCCGGTCCTCGCTCTTGGTGGTGAACAGGTAGTCGACCGTCTTTTTCTGCCATCGGTTGCCGACTAAATGACCGAGGAACTGAGTAGCCAGCTCGTTAAAGGTCGAGATTGAATGCGGAGCAAGGTCGTGGAACCAATCTCGCCCGGCTCGGATAAGGGTGATAGGAAAGGCTCGACACTGAGCCACGTCCTAGTTGTCCTGGAAGCTCATGCCCGCTGTGAATGCGCCCAAGTATTTCTTTGGGCCAGACTTCCCATCGAAGAGGGCCACCTTAGGCGGCTTGTTTTAAGACGAGACGCGCTCATGTAGTAACTGCTCTGTGAAGGGTCTCGTGAGAGAATCCACGGAGTATTTCGCCGACTCTCTGGGCGAACGGATGGCGAGCCGCATGTCCTCAATCTTCTTCTTGAGGATCTTGATTCGTTGTTGGTACCCCGAGGATTATCCATAGTCGGAGTGCTTGCTATCTCTGCTCCGGGTTTGCGCGATGGAGCGGTTTCGGTTTTATTCTATTACGTTCCTCAGATCCTTAGGGTGGACCCTTCATGGCTGTCCCGTCGTTCGCCATGTGTGCGGTCTCGTTGAGTGTGGTGACGTCGGTCTTGTCTAGAATTTGGCGACCTGACCGATGTCTCTTCAGGAGGCGAGAGAGCGCGACAAGAGTTGAAGTGGCGGTCTGGTCGCTCTTGAGATCTTAGTGTTAAACTATCCGGTGCCCAACGAGTCATGAAATCATTCTTTCGTGGGGGTCATGACTGTCAGAATCGACGTGCCGGTGTTCCGTGACATCGAGGCGGGCGTGAGCAAGGTAGAAGGCCTAAATATGCCCCTCCATCGTTCCACGCGCATCGTCATTTCAGGGAGTGGGGATGGCGGTTTGGCGGGTATAGCCAGCCATTTGAACACGACCGAGCGCGTCCACCATCGTCATGCGCCTATCAATCTGTGCAGATAAGACGTCGACGATGTTGGAGGTGGAGTAGAATCGCCCCTGCCTCCGTTGTAGAGGGTGGGATGGCTCGTGCTGGGATCGTTGCGATTATTGCTGGCCATTGAATCGAAAACGGAAGATCAACTTTCTTAGATGGGAAAGCGGTTTCCCACAGATGGCGCCAACTGATGGAGGTCGAAATCTCCCTCAGATGTTGTCCTCTGTCAATCTTATTTCCAATGGGTCTGAACGGTTGAGATTTGATATAAGGGTTGAGTGTGTGGATTTCAATAGGTTATTGTTGATACCGAGCTACCTGTAAGGAAAGCCTTGGGGTAGGAAACCACCGTAGGACCCTCCGACGATCAAGTAAGTACCGAGGAATAATGAGACAGAGTAGCGGCATATTAGATTGAGTTCGAGTCACCTGAGTTATCTGGAAGAGATGGTTTATATAACGGTCGCATAGAGTGAACTGGCACGAGATTCTCGCCGTCCGTTATGCCCCACTTCATGTTCACGTTGATGGCGGGATATGTCTATTAATGGCGGGATACACCCATTAATGGAGAGATACGCCAGTGTGGGATGCGGGACGTGGAGCGGCGAAGATCTCGTTTTGGCAAGATACACGGAACCATTACGGGGATGCTTGGGCTCCGTGCTATCGATTGAACAGGGAAGCCGAGGAAGCTCAGCTCAGTGGATAGCTCGGAGGCGAGCGAGGGGGCCGAGGAGCTCAGCTCTGTAACAGCTCGAAGACGAACAAGGAGGCTGAGGAAGCTCAGCTGTAGGATTGCTCGGAGGTGAGCTGCCCTCTGGTTGCTAGGCGAATTGGGAAGGTACTTTGGGGAGGTCTCCAAAACGTCGGATGTAATCTCGGAGACGAGGTGTCGAGAAATGTCCCCAATGCATTGTACTTATTCCAGCTCTGCAGCCCCAGGAATCTAGCGGGTTTAAACGGTTGACACATCATCCGCTATGTGTTGTGATATGGGAAATTCCCACTCACAAGCATCATCGGGCCACCTTTTATTGAAGTAAATCGCTTATGGTGGATCAAATATCCAGTTTGCTCAAACTATTTCTCATCGTTGTCAAATCGTATTGAGCGCAATGGATCAAAACATTTGTCTTAAAAGGCAACACTTTTCATATTGCCAATTCTGAACCCCCGCATCGCCAACATCATAAGAACCATGTTGGATTAATCACTCTGCACTTTGCCGCATCTAATCAAGGACTGTGCTCCAAAAATTCTCTAATCCCCATTATCGGATTCGACCACCATGTCACCGGATCCAACCATTATAAATGGATCTGGTCACTGTTGCTGCATCCGACCACCAAACTACCAGATTTAGACCGACCTTAGCTGGATGCAACACCTCGGCCTTCATATCTTCAACCCTCCTCCAACAAAAGAGAGAAAAAAGAAAGAAAGGGGGATCCTTATGGGAGAGAGAGACGGAATTAATCACTAGGGGGAGAGCTTACGAGACCTGCAGTGCCCTTATATCCTCCCACTGCAGTTCCCTTATCCATTGGTGGGGCCCAGAGGCTTTATTACAAAATTGCCATGGGCCCCATCCATAAATGGGTGAGGGCAATGTAGTGGGGGTCTGTAACATAAATATAACTATATATTAAAATCTCAGATTTACAAACGTATGAAAGATAATTCTTGATTATATGCTAGTGGGTGTGGGTTAGGGCAGGTCTTTTATTTCTTAAAACCTGCCCAATGTAAAAGCAATAAATTTCAAAACCCTCCAACACATTATTGAGCCAATTTTAATTGAGTATTTTAGCCATCAAATGCGGATGGGTGCGGATGGGTTTTGGGTCATAAGGACCCTCGGACAAGTTTAGTAAAGTGAGGGGTCCTGCAATTTATTTATTTATTTATTTAAAGAAAAAGGAAATAAGAGGAAATGATGAAACAATATATCATATCTTAGGGATTATTTCGCAAAACCGTCTTAGCCTATATATAATGACATCTCTCGGATCCATACCTATTTATATTCTTCGTTTAATTCTCAGTTCTCGTGCGCAACTCGCTCCCCCTTTCTCTCTCTCTCTCTCTCTTCGCTGCTCGCACAACTCGAAACCCTAGAAACCCCACAAACCCTAACGTCCCTCCACGATCTCGCCCTCGATCCTTCGCGATCTCGATTCCACTCCTCTTTCTGACGCCACAGAGAGATTCGGCTGCGGATTCTCTCTCGAAGGAGTCCTCGATCGCTGACAATGGCGAGCAACGTTTCCGCGGTGTACATCCACGTTATTGACGACGTAACCAGCAAGGTCCGCGATGAGTTCATAACATCCGGCGCCGGCGAGGAGGTGCTGAACGAGCTCCAAGCGGTAATTTCATGTTCTTGCCCCAAAATTGGAAATTTAGGGTTCGGTGGCGATTATTTGGGGATATGTTTAAATGTTGATTTGGTCAATTCAGATAGTTTGCAAATTAAATTTCAGATTTTGGGCTTAAGTGTTAGTTTCTTGATAAAGATAATTGTTATTTGTAAGTACTTTGATTATAATGTTGCTATTAGTTCCTAATGTGTCAAGTAGGAGATTGTATGAACTGTTGCCTTGATTAATAAGTTTTAGTCATGTTAATAGAACCAGAATTTGCACGATGATTGTTAATTCTTACTAATTAGGGCTACCTTTTATGTGTTGTACATTGAGATTTTGGATAATCTAGTTCTACTTTTGATGGTTAAGGTAGTTCTAGGGTGCTTAATGTTTTACTGAGATGTTGGAT
This sequence comes from Agapanthus africanus, assembly GCA_030015575.1. Lineage (NCBI taxonomy): Eukaryota > Viridiplantae > Streptophyta > Magnoliopsida > Asparagales > Amaryllidaceae > Agapanthus > Agapanthus africanus. Next base: position 506,015,197 of record JASDDO010000031.1, read on the forward strand.
GAATTGCTGATTAGGCCAATTTAGATTCTTCGCTAATTGTTTGGTAGATTTTGGGCTTAACTGCTGAATTGTTAGAAAAAATATCATTTTGTTTCTTTGATAATTATGTTCCTATAGAGTGCTTGTCATGTGAGATTGTATGACCTGTTTGTATTGTATGTTTTGCTTTTAATGCAAACTGAACCAGAATTTATTCAATAAATGTTATTTTTGGCTGATTTCAGCTATTTTTAGATGGTTATATGTTGAGATTCCAACTGGATTATTTATACTTTTTACTGACCAAACTAATTGTTGTGGGCATGGTTTGAGATCCTGTCCGATCCCGATCTGAGTTGGCCAATTCCGATCCAAAATATGACCATCACTGATGCACGATATCATCCATTACCATGTTATATTGGATTTACCATAGATTAGTAGGGTTTTACTATTAAGTTTAACAATGGGTTGGTGAGTATATTAATAGATTATTTGGTTACGGTTCATTTGACATCTTTATTTCTACATCAAAAATATTATAGTTATTTTTTACTATGTATTAAAACAACCATTTAAGTCATCATTAATTGCTAAAGGATTTACCAAATTGTTTATAGTTGGTTTTAGTATTTAATTTTTTTAATACTTTTATAAAAAAATTCAAACGATATAACTTGGGATGTTTCTGATCCGAGACGGAGGAAACAGCTGAGATGACCCATTCCGATCCCAAAAGTGACCGCCCGATACAAATACCTATACCGAGATTTTAAACCTTGGTTGTAGGCTGCTTACTGTGGTCACTGAGATGTGAGATGTGAGATGAACTGTCAATTTGATTTGATTAACTTGTTAAGCAAATTTGGTAGGATATTTTCTTAGAAATGAAGATTTCTGTAGGTGAGATGCTATCTGGTTTCCTGTTGGGTCTTAAAAAAATGAAATTCCATCTGTTCGCTGACATAGAAGCTGTATGAGTTGTTATTTTAATTAGATTTACGGTGTTATACAAACTGCTTGAGCCTTTTTGCTCTAGGATATTCAATTTGTAGATCTTGTTTTTAATACATGCACACGAAGAGTTTATAATGGTTGAGGTTAGTTGTAATGGTTGAGGTTATTGTATTATAGTTATGGGAGATGAAGATGTTGCAATGCGGGGCAGTATCGGGCAATATAGAAAGGCCCCCTGCTCACAGGCAAGGTGCAGCAGGCCCAATCACCCCAGTTCACGATCTAAATGTTCCTTATGAAGGACCACTAGATGAATATGCGACACCAACAGCAGAGATGCTTTTTCCACCGGTGAGCAATGTTTTGAAGCAAACCTATTTTCTATTTGAATCATCTGCAACACGTTTGCTTATTTCTTTGATTTGGTTACAGACTCCATTACAGACTCCATTGCAAACTCCATTGCCTGGAAATGGTGAGCAGGGAATGTACAACATCCCCACAGGTCCATCAGATTACGCCTCTAGCCCTATAAATGATGTCAGGAATGCTGATGTGAAGACTGGGAGGCCTAGCCCTTACATGGTATATTATTTTATTTACCCCCTCACTGAAATTACTTATTTGTAGAGAGGGCAATGTGTTGAATGATAAATTGGAGAAACTATTCTGCTCAATCTCACTGGGTGAATGGCAAATGGTGTTGATGTAATTATGATGTATTAACCTTGATCTCCTATATCTTGCAGCAACCACCTTCTCCTTGGATGAATCAACGGCCCCTGGGTGTGGATGTTAATGTTGGTACGTTAAGGAACTAGTTGTTTTGAGCAATGCCTTGTTATATCTGAACAAAGATGAATACTAAGTAGATGTTTTCATTTTACTGATGGACTTGTTATGATCTTTTTTCTTATAGCTTATGAGGAAGGCCGAGATGAGGTGGATAGAGGAGCATCCCGCCAGTCGATGACTCAGGTATATAACTAGACTAGATTAACCCTATGTTTTGATATTCTTGGATGTTCATCATTTATCATATATAGGAACCATTGGGATGATGCTTCCTTCTGAATTTAAAATTAATGACACTGAGATCATGTGAAGGTTGTTAGCAAATTTCAGTTATCTAGTTATTTTTGCATGATATAAGCATTGAGTTATATAAATTATATTTCTAAATTCCAATATTAATTTATGTAATGCCTTTGATAACAGTTAGTGGTAGGCTATCTCCTATTTTCTTATCATTTTGAATTTATATTATCATAGGCTGGTAAATTTTGAGGTGGTTTTAAACTAATTATGGGTTTCCTATCTAGGATTTTTTAATGATGCAATCTGGGAAGCGCAAACGGGATGATTATGCCCCCCACTTAACATCTGGTGGTCATATGCCACAACAAGATGGAAGTGGAGATGTGACTATCGAGTTTTTAATTCCCAAGGTGCTTAAATCTGTAGAATGTGAACTGACATGCAATTGTTTTCACTTGTCATCATATTTGCATCCGCCCACTTTATATTTTTATTGTTACTTGTTGATGTAATTAGCTGCCATAGCTAGTCCATATTAGATAAGAGTATTTCTTGCAAGTATGTATATGGAACCAAGATGCTTGATTCACATCACAGTAATTTCAAAATGGATGAGAGAAGTTGACTATAAGAGCAAGATTAGAAAGGAGAGAGGGAGATGGGGTTTTGGCGGTGCAGGGTTGGGGGAGCTATAAGCATACTCATGCAAGTCTGGAAGGCTTCCGTTCATACCTCAGATGTACAACTTAGAATGTTGCAAGAGGACCTCAAGGCATCTCATATATGTGATCTAAACCTCAGGTATTTGTTTCATTTTTGTTTCAGGCTAGCCAGTTCCAAAGTTCATCATCAGCTCGACATGGCCCAGAAACTGCAAGAGGAGGTGTACTGCTTCCTCAAAAAGATGGAATCCATGATGCATATGATGAGGCATTTTATCAACACTTATGATGTTATATTTATTACCTCTTTTCTTTATCTTAACCTGCCTATTAGAAACTTTCCTTTTAACTTAGATTTTTTTGCTCTTTGAAGTTGTTTCCTTACCAACAAGGAGTTGCCACTGAAGACTATAATACACCTGCAGACCATGGTAATTTTTTTTAATAAACTTGCCTGTCAATCTGGATTTGATTTAAGTTGGGAAACATGCTTTTAGGAGTTCTATTATGTTTTGAATATATTGTGGTAATGTGGCTGGTAACTTGGTCATTTATTCATCTCTTGTAGTTGAACTGCGAACTCCAACCCCCTCTGTTGGGACACCAAGACCGTCTAGAGGTGAAGCTGCTGATGAAGACGAACCTCCTTTAAATGAAGATGATGACGATGAAGAGGATTTAGATGATATTGAACAAGGGGAGGAAGAGCCACACCCACAACATCTAGTTCTAGCTCAGTTTGACAAGGTAATTGCTGTCTTCTGTTCTACCGATGGCATGTTAAGACAGGGTAGTTTCTGCGTCTTCCTGATCCCCTCAAAATTATATGGAAATAGGTGACCCGGACGAAAAGTAGATGGAAGTGCACTCTCAAGGATGGAATAATGCATCTCAACAACCGAGATATTCTTTTCAATAAGGTATGTAGGGTTTGTGATCTCTAAATTAGTATCTTTGCTTGTTGAATTCAATTGCCATATGCATAAACTGATTATCTTGTGGGCTTGAACTACCTTCTATCCCATACTGTTCATTATTAGTGTGCCATACTCATTTTATATTGCTTTATTTGCAATTAGCGGGTCAGGGGCAGGAATGCACCAATGTTGGTGTTAGCAGTAAGTCAACAGTCTGATGTTGGTAAAGCGTCAATAATTACTGATGATTAAGAGTTCCCATCGGTGATTCCAAAGAGGAACAAATCTTCCTAGAAATTTTGGAATAAGCATCTTTACAGCCACTATGATGTCCTTGCAGTTTCATCCTCGCAGTTCTATGGTTGACATAACTCTGATATTGGTATGCTCAGATGGTGGAAGTGGAACCCATTTATGCTTATTCCCTTGAGGAGGCGACGGTCTGATGTTGGTAAAGCGTCAATGATTACTGTTGATTAATAGTATCCGTCGGTGATACCATAGAAAACCAAATCTTCCTTGAATTTTTGGGAATAAGCATCTTTACAGCCACTATGGTGTCCTTGCAGTTTCATCCTCGCAGTTCTATGGTTGACATAACTCTGATATTGGTATGCTCAGATGGTGGAAGTGGAACCCATTTATGCTTACTCCCTTGAGGAGGCGACAGTATGAATTTATAGTGCTGCCGATGGGATGAAATGATGGAGCAAACTGACTTATAAAGTGGAAATTACCTATCTCAATCGAAAGGGCAACTAAGGTGTAAAGAAAATCCATATGGATGCAGCATACATTTGAACTAGTTAAAATGATGAAGAACAACATATTCCATGATGTTGCAACTAAACCTAACTGGGGAATGCAAATAAAAAATACAGAAGGGCTCCAATTAACAATATAAATACAATGAAGAACTATCACCAATCTAACAAATTTTTTTATAAATGAACATTTAAAATTCGAAGAGATATAGGCCTTGCTTCTTTGAAAGTACTAGGAAGGAACCTCCTACGATTAATATCCCTCGTGAGTTGATTAGCTAAAGGTTTTGGATTTAAAGGTTAGAGGTTGCAAGGGAAACTTAGGCCCTGTTATTGGTTCTGGATTCTTAAGTCCTAGTAAGACAATTGTTCTAATAGGACTTCTACTTGGACTTTTTCTTGGACTTTGATTTTTTCTTGGACTTGAAATTGAACAATACTCTAGCACTTTTGTAGGATTATTTCTTCTTCCTTGAACCATTCCCTCTACTCATTCTCTCTCTTTATCTGCTCATCACAAACAAATTAAAAAAATTTAATACCTTAAAAAACAAAAAAACAAAAAAAGATTGTTACTTTAACAAAACTTTAGGGTCATATTTAATTATGCTACAAGTTTTTTAACCCCAAATAAAGCAAATTTTAAAAACAAAAAAAAAGAACAGTCTTCTTTCTCTCTAAAATCCCTCCCTATTTCTCTTTCTTTCTCTCTCTAATAGCCCTCTCGCTCTCGCGAGCATGGTGATGGCCGAGATCGATCGAGGCTACCGTTCAGAGTTCTGCTACGGAGGCGGCGGCGACCACAACCTCCAGATCATCACCGCCAGAGCCCACGCTCTCAACCGCCCCATCACCGTCCGCTCCTTTCCTCTCCAGCGTCGCTCGCCGCCGGATCATACGCCGTCGTTAGGCCTCTCCAGGCACAATCTCGACGACAGATGGCGCAGTGACGACGGTAAGGTCTCTGGCGGCGAAGCTGGTTGCTTTTTTAATTAATTTTTTTCTTTTGAAATTTGTATGATTTGTTGATAGTGAATTGAACGTTGTTTTTATAATGGATTTAATTAATGGCGGCGGGGGCTTGGGTGAGTCCCCGGGGGCACAGAAGGGCGGGGTTGGAGAGGGCAAAGAGCGGGTGGGAGTGCGGTGAGGGCCACGAGCTGAGAGGGCCTGGGGGAGTCGCCGTTGGCAGGCAAAGCGCCGGCGGGGACGTGGAGGGGGCACAGAGTGACAAAGTTGGTGGAGGGGGCACCAAATTATATCTAACATGTGAGAGAGAGATGAGGAAGAATTGAGAGTCTAGACAAGTTTTCTCTTTTTTTCTTGGACTGTTTTTGAAAGAGAGTTTATATATTAGGACTGAAAACTATGACTTTAAGAGTCTAGCCCAAATCCAAGTCCAAGCAACCAATAACAAAAAAAGTTAAAGTCCAAATTCAAGTATAGAACCAATAATACAAAAAGGTAAAGTCCACAAAAGAGTCAAAGTCCAAGACCAAATTAAAAGTCTTGAACCAATAACCTCACCTTAGAGTTCTTTTGATCCAAACAATTTTTTGTTACAGTTCAAATTTCCCTGTTTTGTAAGGAGTTTATTTCAAAGGAGACTATTTCTGGATATAATTGGTGTGTGACATAAGGGATGGAAATTAGTGTTTTATGGATATGAGATCAATATAGGTCTAGGCATTTGGGGTTTATGATGACTTAGAGCTATCAACTTAGGGTTTTAGATAATTATTTAGGATTTTAAATCAAACAATGGGAAACTAGAGTATATGCTATCATAAGAAATAAAAGAACTATTAGACCAAGAGATAGAAGAACTTTCATGAAACAAAGATTTCAAAGATCAAGAAATGATTTTGGAAATTGAAAAGTTCATAGAAGAGAGAAATTCTAGAAATTAGGAAGATAGTAATAAAGAACTAGAATATTCATGAAATCATGAAATTGGAAGAAAGAGAAGAACTGCACCTTGTAAGGTTTGAATTTGCTTTCTCACATCATCTCACAACTTCACAGACAAGAGTAAAGACCTCGCAAAGCACTTTTTTTTATTAATATTGCAAATAACATTAAGGTCGACTACATGAGTTTTTATAGGGATCCGAGTTAGGGAAAGTTTCAATTAATCATGGAGTTAATGCTTGCTGAATCTCAATAATGTCCTAATAAAATAAATTAGAAAATTTCTAACCAACAACATTAACTAGCAAAATACAAGAACACTCAATTAATAATTAGCTCAAAACAAACTAAAAAATAATGAACATATTACCTATATAACAATTTTCTCACTCTTCTTTAGTATATTCTAGTTGTGGCTTCAAGATATAAGGTAGTAGTTGGAGCTACAAACCTTGGAGAAAAGTTTTTTGTAGCTTTCTTCACGCTCTTCAAGTTCATGCTAGTTATATAGGAATAACTTTCTTCACGCTCTTCAAGTTTGGAGTCGGAAAAAATCTTTTACCTGCCTCATATAGGAATAACTTTCTTCACGCTCTTCAAGTTCATGCTAGTTATATTCTCTCAAGGATTTGACATTTTTCCTTTGACATAATGGACAAGCATGGGTGGCTCCAATTTACATTCTCTAGTTTTCTTAAGTATATTTTCAAGTTTATAAAGGTTGTATGTAAAGGGGTGAAAGCGAGCATTAAGCATTGTTTTCACATTATATTGATCTTCCGGAGTAAACAAAATTCATATTGGTTAAAGGGAAATCACAACAAAGCTGCGGTTGTAATGTAATTGGTAATGCTGTGGTGCTTATGGTTGTTATTTGGAAATTGCAAAAAGCAATTCAAGAGTCGATATCTATAAAGTTTATGTCGCATGCATACCTTAAGAAAGAATGCAATGGGAACATGATATTCTAAATAGATGCTTTTGCTCTTTTGTACGTTCTCCTTATAAGAAATTTGCTTCCTACTGAATTTTGGGCATGTTTATTTTCGATGGAATTTGTAGTAACAAGGTGAAATTGTATCAGTAATTGATGATATATATGGTTCGTTATTAAACTATGCAGTTAACGATACTTATGGTGTCACTGTAACTGTAACGATACTTAAGATTTGGCAGACAAAAAAGATGCCAAATGAATGGAGGAAAAATATCCTTGTACCTATCTACAAGAATAAGGGTGACATTCAAAGTTGCTCAAACTACCGTGGAATAAAACTGATGTGTCACACCATGAAACTTTGGGAGAGAGTGATTGAACACAGGCTAAGGAAGGATATTAAGATAACAGAGAACCAATTTGGGTTCATGTCTGGACGATCGACGACAGAGGCGATTCATTTGCTTCGTCAACTTGTCGAGCGCTTTCGAGAGAGGAGAAGAGATTTGCATATGATATTTATTGATTTAGAAAAAACGTACGACAAGGTACCTAGAGAGGTATTATGGGGGACAATGATGAAGAAGGGGGTCCCCGTTAAGTATATTGACATAATCAAGGATATGTACGACGGAGTAGTGGCAAATGTCAGAACTTGCGGCGGCTTAACAAGTGATTTTCCGATTACTAGTGGTTTACATCAAGGATCTGCATTAAGTCCATTCCTGTTTACCATCGTGATGGATGGGCTTACTAGAACTATCCAAGATGAGGTCCCTTGGTGTATGCTATTCGCTGATGATATTGTTCTAGTAAATGAGACGAAAGCAGGGGTTAATGCCAAATTGGAATTATGGAGGCAAACATTGGAGTCTCGGGGATTCAGATTGAGCAGGTCCAAGACAGCATATATGCACTGCAAATTTAGTAGCCAGAGAAGTCAAAACCATATTGGTATAACATTGGAAGGGCAAGAGATATCTCCGAGCGATCAGTTTAGATATCTAGGTTCCATTATCCAAAGGAATGGGGAGATCGATAGTGATGTTAATCAAAGGATCCAAGCTGGTTGGTTGAAATGGAGGAGTGCAACAGGGATTTTGTGTGATCGTAACTTTCCGTTAAAATTGAAAAGGAAGTTTTATCGGAGCGCTATTCGGCCTGCCTTATTATATGGTACATAATGCTGGGCTCCTAAGAAGCATCATACACAGAAGATGCACGTAGCGGAGATGCGCATGCTTCGTTGGATGTGCGGTAACACTAGAAAAGATAAGGTGCGAAATGAGGATATTCATGTAAAAGTTGGTGTAGCACCCGTGGAGGAGAAGATGCGGAAAAACCGGCTAAGATGGTTTGGTCATGTGCAACGCAGACCTATGCAAGCACCGGTTCGACGAATAGATACTCTCGATATGGGCAATGACAAAAGGGCAAAAGGGAGACCGAAGAAAACATGGATGGAGGTGATACGAAACGATATGGTTGCCAAAGGACTCAATGAAAGGATATTGTTCGATAGAAGTGAGTGGAGACAGAGGATTCATGTGCTGGACCCGGCGTGATTCTCATGTTGGTTCATGTAGCCTACCCCATATGCTTGGGATAAAAGGCTCAGTTGTTGTTGTGATGGTGTCACTGTAACTCATAATATTGACATTTTTGATTCAAAATCTTTATATATATATATATATATATATATATATACATATATATATATATATATGGGAGTGATCTATTGCAAACCGGTCCGCGTTTTTAAAAAAATGGGCACTCTCGATCTACTACATATTTTAACAATTCGATCCGTTCAAGTTGATCGCCATAACCTCAAATGTATATGTATGAAAAATCAAAGAGTTTAAAGATCATTAATATATGCATCGATGGGTGCAAAAATGAATGTTTTTCAATTATGCAATATAAACTTCACCCAACGCATAGGTTAAAGGTCTTTAAATCCTTTGATTTTTCATGCACATACATTTGAGGGTATGGCGATCAACTTGAACGGATCGGATTGTTAAAATGTCATAAATCGAGGGTTTCCGTTTTTAAAAAAACGCGGATCGGTTTGCAATAGACCACTCCCATATATATATATATATATATATATATATATATAAGTGAAGCTAGAAAATTTTCCTCGAATGGGTCAACAATATTTATGAAAATATTTATCATAAACTATAAATAATATAATGTACATTAAAGTTTCAGTTATTATCTCTCGAAAATCTTATAAATCATTATTTTATCTTATCTCCATTATAACAGTTAAAACGATCAAAATTCAACTTCATTTATGCAAATGTCATGCTTTTGTAATTTATATTGAGAATAACAAAAAAAAAATCATCGAGTGTTTTAAGCATGCTTGTTTATTAATTACTGTAGGATATTAGATGAACAATTAATATTTGTTGTCTTTGCTATGGTGGTGCAAATCACCATTTAGGCAAAAAAGAATGCATATAATAAATGGTTGAAAGATGCTAGTGTTGTAAACTGCGATCTAGGCGGCTGCTTAAGCTCGAGTGATATAAGTGGCACAAGATCCCTTCACTTTTCGCTTAAACGGTCAAATTGAGCGTGTTTTGTGTTTTGCGCTTAAGCGGGTTAGACCACCTAGGCATCCGCTTGAGCGGGGCTTAGGCAATCTAACCCGCCTAAGTGGGTTTCTGACGGACGCTTAGGTGGTCGTACTAGCTTAATCATATGCCTTTTTTTATTTGTAAATGGTTAGAATTGGTATGGTTTTGTATCTCCTTAACAAAAAAATCCATACCAAATTCGAAGAGGAAAAGGGTGGAAGAGTGGTAAAGTGTAGGAATTGTGATAAGGCGGTCAAATGTTCGAGGAATGTTGAAGGAAAATAGAGGGGATCAATTTAAGTCACCTAAATTCTCAAAAAAGAAAAGAAAAGAAAAGAACTATATATTCCTAATTCTATCATTTTCCTCACTTGAAAATCTCGTCTCACATGAAAAGGCCAATATAGTAACATATTTAGATGTAAAGGTATAAAATGGTAACATATAGCATCGAAAGAATAAAAGAAAACTATAGAGATTCGAACCTATGACCTCCAAAGCCACAAAATTAAGCATTTACCACTATGCCAAGGCATCTTGTTAAATTATATATTAAATAAAGTTTTAATATCTATTTAACATTTTGTTATATATTATGTCTATAGATATTTGACATTTTTAGTTGGGTTTCGGTCCCAGCCTGCTCTTGGCTCTGTCCGTGCCCTCAATAAATTTGCTGCTGCTCCTTTTCTCTCAGCTAAAAGGTTGGATGCATACGGGTCTCATCCCCTCCCTGAATTCATATGGTTCAGTTTGGGAGTATCATCTGGAACATCTATAAATAAAAATCTGGAAAATGCATACACAAAATAGAATATTACCCATGAAACTATGGGTTTGGTTTGGGGTAATCCTATGGAAGAATGAATCTAATACCTTGCAAATAGAGTAAATCTAAGATGGTGATCGACAAGCAATACAACCAAGTACAACTAAATACAGCTGATATGAACGTTCTCTTTGCATGGCGAATGTCCTATTCTATGTGGTCTCTTAGGAAAATTGATATACTTCACATCCAATAAATCATGTGTACCACAAACAATGATGTACTATAGATATTAAAAACCCTAAAATGGGAATTTGCTATAGGAACCAAACAATTCGACAAACCCAGTAAGGCAGTAATAATTGTTGCACCCTTTTTTCCCTTCTATACCAAGAAAATGTATTACTCTATATCTTCTCTTATGCAAAGAGTGGATATCCAACTGAAGAATATCTCGGGCTCCTTTTCACATGTCTTTCATAGGTAGGTATTGATTTGAATCTCTTTGTTTGCAGCACTATGATAATTTTTGAATTAAAACTCAAAACTATTTCAGGTTCGATGTATGACAACTCACAAATACTAGCATCGTTTTTTGAAGTTGATTTCTTTCAAAATTTGAGCAGAGAAACATAGGGAACAATTATTCTCTCTGTAATTTTAAATAAATTAATTTTCTATTTCTAATATGTAATAGTTTGACTGTGAAATATAAATCAAGTTTTATGAGATAACGGTATCTTAAGAGAAGACCCTTCACATACGATAAGGAGATTGGGTGGGTCAAAACATACATTTCTGGATTAGGACTCTGTCTAACTCTTTAATTTAGGAAACAATAAAATTAAGTTACACTTTTTTATTTTATACGTTGTATCCCCAAACTTATGTGTGTATTTTGTTCACCACTTCTAAATACAATCCTGGTTCCAGTTTTTCTTGCTAAAGATATTTTGAACTTTATATTTCTCTTGTGAAGTTTGATACATTTGATCAAAAGAAAGATGTTTATAAATGCCTATTTACCAGTCTTAATTCTTCTTTGGTGCTAATGCATAAACTCTATTTGCAGGCTAATGGGGAGTTCGACTTTTAACTTGATTTTGAAGAAGCTGCTTCCTGAGATGGCAGGGTTATCTTGTTTTTAATTTGTTTTCGAAGAAGCTGCTTTGAGAGAGAGGTTTATATAGAGAAATTACTTTCTTTTTCTTTTTGATTCTGCGAGCACAGGCGTTAGTATGGCAGAGATCTTGTTTAAAAGAGGTTTTAATTTTCGACCTATTTTGTCTTTACTCCTGATGGAAAAATTCTATGCAGGTATTTTACATCTGAATTATGTTTACGAATTCATCCGGTGCCAAATTCTGTGATCAGCTGTTTTGCCAATTAAGCAATGATTGTAATTCTCAATGAGCTATCATTTGAAAAGAAAAAGAAGTGTTTGTAGCCATTTGAAAAGAAAAAGAAGTGTTTGTAGCCATTTTTTTAAAGAAAATTTTGCTGCTTGGCGGTTATTTTTGATTTATCATAGAAATCATAATTAAGGAATAACATAGATTGATTTCTCTCTTCTTATAATGCATTTGCTTTCATATGTTTTATCTTCACGTGCAATGTATGTAGATATGCCACATTATCATCCAGATATTTTACATTATCTTATATTATTGCAAAATTCTTTTATTAATTTACATTATATTTTACATATGAACTCTTAGAAATTTATGTACAATAGCATTTTCTTGTTGCTTGCCAAAATAATAGAAAAGAGAGGGAGCAGGTGCCCCCCTCCCCTCAATTGTTACCGACCCCCCCCCCCCCCCCCCCCCCCCTCCATTGTTACAGATTTCAATAAGATTTTTATTTATCAAGTTGCGGCATATCAATATTCTTCAAACAAGGAAAAGTTGCGCTGGATTGTAGCTAATTGGGTCCTTGGTCTTTCAATGTGGCGGGACCCATCCTCGGGGCTCGGTGTCATGACCGCAGTGATGGTGTTATGGTCGGCAAATCTAGTTCCTGATCGCAAAATAAAAATAAATTGTGTACTTCTCTTAAAAAAAACTAAAGAGAAGGAAAATAGTAATGGGCCAGTGGTTTTGTGACAAGTAAGCCCAAACAGGGAGTAACAGTATTCTGCACGTGTAATCTTAATCATAATCTTAATCAGTTAAACGTGAATGATAAATACGATAGCATATTTTGATATCCTAAATTAATAATCCTATTCAATTTTATTTGAATTGTTGTCTCCCTAGAACTAATCCATAAAGAAACTAAGAAATATTAATAATGATAATTTTTTTAAAGAAAAATATGTTATCTGTGTCCACTCACATGAATTTGGCATTAAAAACTTGACAAAAATGAATTACCAATAATTAACAAATAATGTGCCCTCCTCTTCTTTTCCTTTTCTGTTCTTCTCCACTAACTCTGTATTATCTTTGTTTTCCTCTCTTTCCTTATTCTTCTCATAATTTCTTTTTTGAAAGAAATGATCGAAGCGATATAACAGTTGGGTAGAGAGAAAAAGGGGAAAGATGGGGTTAGTTAATTTTTTTTTACTGAGATATGCGGTTAGTTGCGGTTATTGAGCTCGACTGGATTTTTGTAGGCTTTTTAATTGATTTCTCTTGAAGAATAATCGATCGATTTCAGAATTGACTATCCTATTCCTTTTTGCTTTAAATCGTAGGAGTTGGTTATGGTTATTGAACTTGATTGGATTTTTATGAGTTTTTTAATTGATTTCTTTTGAAAAATAACAGCATCCATTCCATCGAGAATTGACAATCCTATTTATTTTGCATTAGATAGATAGTAGAGATGATTTTAAAATTACAGTAGAAGTGATTTTTTTATGATAACAAAGGGAGGATATTTATGACAATTTTCAACGCTTACCCAAACTGGCCCTAGAAGGTTCTGAAATATGAGAATGAGCTGTATAGGGTGTTTTGTGAAAATTTCACATTGGAAATAATAAAAAAAGAAGAAGCATCGAGCCAACCGCACTTCTTACGAAAAGGGTGATTAGCCTCCCTCGCATTGCTGGCTTCAGTCTGATATTTCATCTCTTTAGATTGTAAGTTTCTCACAACTTTCTCATGATCAATTCCTCAGGACCCCCTAGGGCTTGTTTGGGTATGGAGCTAAGCTAAGATAATCAAAGTTTCATAAAGTTATTTAAACTCGACTCCAAAATCCCTAACTACTATGCCCGGTTGGTTTTTGTTTTGGAGCTTAGAAAACTCCGGTTATCTAAACTTCAAAGTTGAGATAACCAGAGTTTACAAAACTTGAAACCGACCTAAGTTTTGTAAACTTTTGTGAAAATATAAAGATAACATCCATTATGGAGTTTAGATCACTCCAAAACAACATCTTAATGTTACCCTATCAAAATTAAACCTAGAAATAAACTCTGGTTTTCTATCTCCATATGCAAATAGGACCTTACTTTATTTCAGTTATGTAAATCAAGTTAGAGGAAAGTGTGTAAGCAACACTTTCTTAAGCAACTCCTGGACAACACTACAAGAAATACCTCTTTGTTTCGTCGGGTGATATCCGACAAAAGAAAGGGTCACGCGACGAAATATGTTTATTTCGTCGGCTTCGTCCGACGAAATATGTTTATTTCGTCGGCTTCGTTTATTTCGTCGGGTGCCTAATTTCGTCGGATATAACTTGACGGAATAAGGTCAAAAAAACTGGAAATATTTTTATGTTTGGAACTTATTTCGTTGGGTAATTTCCAACGAAATAAGTTATTTCGTCGGAATATACCTGACGAAATAAGTTCTATACAGTGAAAAAAAACAGAGCAGGTTTTTCTCTGTTTTCAAGCATTCGATACAATCAATTCAATACAAACAGCCACAACTCAGTTCAATTCAATTCAATACAAACAACCACAACCACAACCACAACTTATTAAAACGAATTCAATTCAATATTATTATATTCAATAACAATTTCCATTCAATTACAAGCTCAATTCATTCATTATAATCGTATTTTACATATTCTTAAAACGAGAAAAACGTACGAAATGAATACATCCACCGAAGTGCGCGTTTTGTGCTTTTCCACACCATCTCGAGCTCACTCGGTGTCGTCATTGTCTGGAAACTCAGTGAAAGCGAGCTAGTGTTATCAATAAACAAGTATTAGTACACGATATTCTCAATAATTATATGAAAATTGTATATAAAGTAAGGATTATCAAAATTACATCTGGTACTTTCTTGCCTTGAAAGATTAAGCTCTGGATGATCTCTCTCCTCGCCTTAAGATCGGCATGGACTTCTTCTGCACACAACCTCCTTCATGAACCCGAAGCCGATAAGGGTCCATATACAGAAAGAGACGAGAAGGCGCGAGACCAAGAACCCGTGGGAGTACGAGAAGACGAGCCTTCTTCATTGAATACCGGAGTAGATGAAGATGCAGATGGAGCCGTAGGGGCGCGGGCTTCTGAACGAATATTCCTACTCGTATCTGAGGAAGATGCAACTCCGGACCACGATAGGCGTGATACAGCGTAGGTGAATGCCCTGGCCGCTTAGCTGAACTCTCCTGTGCCGATGTGGGTTATGTCGCTGAATAAAATCCTCGTTAATCCCATGATGTTCAATGGGAGTAGGATCTCGGCCATGCTTCTCGACAAACGTCGCCACCTGCTCATCAATATTTCTGCTCATCTTGTACTGCATGAAATTACAGTATGAACCAAATTAAGTCAATTATTGAAAACAACATTACTGTAATTTAAATAACTAAAATAAACTTGGATAGAAGCATACTTACGTAATGTTCAGTCGCCTCCTATGATTTGGGGAAAGCGGAGTGACGTGTAAACCCCATACCATAAAAGTCCACACGATTGGGTATTTTTCCCGTTTGTCGCGTTTGCCATTTAGACGAAAATTCGATTTAAATCAAGTTTACGAAATAAACAAATTCAGAAAAATATCAGATTTTAGCTTACATGAGCAACTCCATACTGGGAGGAGTTCATCCATCCGTCCAACCAAATAATTAGTGTTTTGGCTCTGCGCCACTTATCCCCGCTCGCTCCTCGCCTTTTGATTCTCGTTCTGCAGTAAATCCTCTTCTTACTCTTCATTCCCAGACCTCTCTTCTTCTACTTTAAATAGAGCATATTCGAGAGCCAATTTTATAGCTAAGTTCCTCTCTTCTTCTTATTACTTTTATTCGAAGGCCGAGATGAACGGACGCTCATATTACGGATTTCTATATACTCAGATTTATATTGTGCATCTTTATGCACATATTATTTACATATAGGATCCATGATGAGGTCCTACAATGCCATCTATCATTGGTTATACTTACAGCAATAAAAGACAATAAATCTGAGCTAAATTTCTCTAACATACCTTAGAGATTATCCGACCTTACTTTTTAGTAACTTTAACATTTTTTGCGCAAAAGCGACTTAAAATTTCTTCTGTTTTCAATGCCCGAGTTCTGTTCTGATGGAATATATTTTAAAGAACATTCCAATTGACTAATAATGTTATTGTTTAGATGATATATGACGTGATGCCAAAAATTGGTCTAAAATACAATCGTCATCTCCATCCTTGTTTAGATATTTGATTTTAAACTCTTTACAAACTAAAATCTACAATCTAAAATATCATTTTATATGATAATGAATAGTCGACGATATTTGGGCAGTACGATATGGCCAATATTCAAAATATTGACTACAGTTTAGGCAAAACAATATCCATCACTCATCGCTTGCAATTATTCATCGCTTCCAATAATTCAAGTCCAAATTTTCAATGTTTCCACAACGAAACGAGAGACAGGACGGCATATCACGAGTATAGAAGGCTGATGGTGGCGGCAATTGTGGAGGCCGGTGACACTACATGGACGCCCACGGCTGCGAGAGAGAGTGAGTGAGAGGGGAGGGCTTATGATGGTGGTGGCAGCGGCGGCGGCGGCGTTGATGAAGACGATAGGCGGTGGATCCGATGGTGGAGCCGGTGGTGGAGTCTACACTAGAGGAGGTGGTGGAGCCGGTGGTGGAGTCTACACTAGAGGAGGTGGTGACAAGGGCGGAGGCGGTGGAGTCGACCCTGGAGGCGATTGTGTAGGCGGTGGAGGCGATGGTGGTGGTGTAGAGAGAGACAGGGTTAGGGAAATAATTTTAGGGGGAAATTTGGGAGAAATGAAAGGGGATCCAATTAGGACGGAGGAGGATATTTTGTCGGGCAGAAATAACCGGCTTTCTTTGTTTTAAATAAGGGTTATTTTGTCGGATAACAACCGACGGAAAAGCCTATATTTTCTTGTAGTGCAACAATGAGCGAAAGAGGGATGGAGAAAACGGGTCCCATTCACAAACCCCCTTCTCATCCTCTCAGGGAAGACCATTTTTTTGCATTTAAGATAAAAATAATTACAAAAAACAAACTAAATGCAAGAAAACAAGATCAAGCTATTATAAGACAATAGCTCAAGATCAAACTTTTAAAAAAAAAATGAATCGCCCTCCAATTTTGGATTTGTTGGTTAGGAGTTGCTTGAGCAACACTTTCCTCATCACGTTATTATGAATTTGGTGCTTAAGGTTGCACCCAAGAGTTGGGAGTAATTGGTAATTTCATGATATTTTCTGCTTTATCATGTGTTTGTGTAAAATCATTTAAATTTATGACAAGCAACTGGGGTTGTGAATATAACTTATATCGCAAATAGAAGTGATTGTTGTCAAACTTAGATTCCTACTTGATAGTATCATAAGGGTTTAGACATTGATAAAAGCTAATGACAAAAGGAGCTGCAATACCAATTTGTCGGCTTATTACTGTACTTGTGCTTCTTGAAGAGTGTTTCGACTGCTTAATTTACTCCGCCAAAATTAGATTTTAGTTGCGGAAACTTCAAGATTTTTACCTGCTTTACTCCCCAACATTAGGTTTTTACGCTGGAACTTCAAATGAATTTTCAATAGCTTTTAATCTACTTCGCTGCGGAACTTGAAGAGTTTTCACTTGCAATACCAACACATAGTGAAGACAAGTTTGCTCATTAACTCATGATGCTCACAAGTGAGAATTCCCCAGATTATGACACGTAGCTGATGACGTGTCCCGGAGGGTACGGATATGAAATAAGCCTGATACATTGGAGACATTTCTCGGCCTCCCAGCTCGTCCCCGAGCCATATGACAGGCCGAGCTTTCTCGGCCTCCCGGCTCGTCTCCGAGCCTTCCGACTGGCCGAGTTTCCTCGGTTTCCCCGATTAATCAAGAGCGCGGAGCCCAAACACCTCCGCAACGGCTCCGCGTATCTCGCCAAAGCGAGATATCAGCCATCCCACGTTCCGCGTTCCACGCGAGCGCGTTCCCCTATTAATGGGCTGATCCCGCCATCAACGTTGGCGTAACGAGAGGGCATAACTGACTGCGGGAACCTCGCGCCGGCTCGCTCCACGCGACCACTATATAAACCCCTCTTTCAGATGATTTAGGTAAGACGAATTCATTCCAATAGGTCGCTATTTTACTTTTATTCCACGCGACTAACTTGATCGTCGGAAGGTCCTACGGTGGTCACCCATCCCGGGACTTCCTTTGCAGATAGCTCAGCGTCAATACCAACCCAGTGAGATCCACACGCTTAACCCTCAAATCAAATCACAACCGTACAAGATCACTCTCGCCAGATCGACGAAAGACAACATCTGAGCGAGATCACAAGCTCCATCAGTTGGCGCCGTTTGTGGGAACTTTCAGAAACTTCTCAACCCATAAAGTTGATCTTTCGCTCTCGATCCGATGGCGAGCGACAATCGTGACGATCCCAACACGAACCGCCCCACCCTCCATAATGGAGGCGGGAGCGGTTCTACTCCCCCTCCTAACGTCATCAACGCTTATCCGCTCGGATCGACAGACTCACGGCTATGATGGATGCACTCGTCCGCGTTCAAGCGGTGGGCCCTACCCATCAAGCCGCAGTTCCCTATTCCTGGGATAACGGCGCCCGCAGAAGGACATAGGGACACGCCTAGACCTTCGATCTCGTGCAAGATCGTACCAGCATCGCTGAATGCTGGCGTGCCGAATCCAGCAACCACGACCGGCTGGGCGCCGGACAACTCCACACCCCGATCTCACGGGAGACCGGGCTGTTGCTCCGACGCCCGTCGCGCGATCACTCCCCCAGAGGAGGTGTCAGTCAGTTCACATGCTTCCAGGTGCGATCGGCGCCCCTATAACCGTTGAGGCCGCATGACCGGTGAGCATCGGGACTACTCAAGAAGGGCATCGCCCGAGGATTTAAGAAACATGATAGAGTGGAATTGAAGCCGCACACTCGCGCAGTCTCGGGGCAGGGATAGCCGCCGCTCCGACTGCGCGGAATTCTCGGGGTACCACCACCGGATCAAAGCCCTCGAAAAAGAAATTGAAGGCATACGACGAGATGGCTATAAGTCCGGCGAAGGGGCTAAGTACTCTGCTGATTCGCTTACAAAGCCCTTTACAGAAAAATTACTGGCCGAGCACGTCTCGTCCAGGAATAAGCCACCTAAAGTGGCCCTCTTCGACAACAAGTCCGACCCGAAGGACCACTTGGACGCATTTACGGCGGGCATGAGCTTCCAAGATAACTCGGACACGGCTTGATGGAGGTCTGGATCTCCTTCAGATGTTGTCTTCCGTTGATCTGTTGCGAGCGTTGATGAATGGGTGAGATTGAGTTTGAGGGTTGCCTCCTGAAGCGTGTGGATCTCAGTGGGCTTGATTTGGAATGAAGCCGATCTACCTGCAAGGAAGTCCCGGGGTGGTTGTACCAGCGTGGACCCTCCGACGATCAAGTTAGTCGAGATATTTGGGCAGAGTAGCGGCCTATTCCGATAGAATTGACTTACCTGAGTCTTCTGAGAGGGGGTTTATATAGTGGCATCCATGGGATGGCGGGCGCAAGATTTACGTCGATCGTTACACCTGGGAATTACGCCTGCGCGAATGGCGGGATCCTCCATTGATGACGAGATACACCAGTTAACGGGGGAACGCGACGGCATGGAACGCGGGATCGTGGGCAGCGGATATCTCGTGTCTGGCGAGATTTGCGGATCCACAATGGGGACGCCTGTGATCAGTGTTCTGGGTCGGTCGGCGCGACCGAGGAAGCTGAGCTCGGCGGGAGGCTCGGGGGCAAGCGGGAGGCCGATGAAGCTTTGTTCTGTGATAGCCTGAGGGCGAGCTGGGAGGGCTGAGGAAGCTCAGCGTGCAGGAGGGCTCGGAGGTGAGCCAATGGTTATTTATAGTACGAGCATAGGAGTGATCTGGGAGGTCGGCGAAGGTCGAGACAATCCTCGGGGCGAAGGCCCGGGGTATACGTTCAATGTACCGTTATTGCTCCTTTCCTGTAAGCCCCAAGACACGTCATCTGCCGCGTGTCATGATCTGGGGAGTTCTCAATATTGAGCATCATCATTAGCCCCTACTCTCGTCCCGACCTATTTATGGGTCGGGTCGAGAGTGGTCTGATCGGTCACCCGGGCCAAGTTCTTAGTTGACGAATTCGTCGGCACGGATTCCTGAGCAGTTGGTCATATTTTTTGATGACGTCAGCGGATCAGAGAGGAGATTGTGCATTAAAGGGGAAGCGCCGATTTGATCGTTCATTCGTTGAGGCGCCAGGCCACGCGTCCAGCGCTGGTTGGCTGACGTGACGGGCCGACAATGTCCTTCACGCTCGAGGGGACGCGCCCAATGATCATGTGACACATGGAACGTTGATGGCCGTCGAACGCGAAGCGTTGTTTCGGCGGGAAACGATCGGCGCCGTAGGATGCGCTTGCCAAATGCTATAAATAGAGGTGGGATCCCCCCCAGGGTCCATACTTCGCTATAATTTCCTCATCGCTACGTGAGTTAGCTCGGCGCTCTTCCATTTAGGTCGGATTTCTTGCGTTCTTTCCTTGGAGGTCTCCTTCCTTTGCTCAGGTTAGATATCTTCTTCTGTGGGGTCTATAGAGGCAGTTTGGATAGAGTTTAGGGAGTCTTCTGCTGCTTCTTCCTCTGCCTCATCCGAGTCGGAATCTTTCCGGGAAGTTAGGGTTAGTCATGCTTCCCGGGGTAGTGCGACGGGGATGGTCCCCAAAACGCGTATCAAGAGTGCTCGTGAGGCACCCACCTTCCTGAGGAATGTGGAAGAGCTCACTACAATCCAGGCTCGCTTCCACATTTTCCCTGGCTATTCGCTTCGTTTGGACGGCGAGGGGGAGAGAGCCAACCAGGTGCGGGGAAAGGAGTTTGCCTTATACCTGGATGCCTTTTGGGCCGGAATGCGTATGCTTTCTCTTCCAAGGTGAGTGCGGCGATGCGTTGTTTCCAACTAGCCCCGAGCCAGCTAGTGCCGAACTCATGAAGGATTCTCCTCGGGTTCCTGGTCCAGTTGAGACTTCAAGGAATCCCTTTCAGCCTGACCCTTCTCCTTTCTTCCCTCTGGTACAAAAATCATCCTGGCACCCGTAAGGACGAGCCGAGCTGGGTATACATTTCTTTTAGAAAACACAGGGAAAGGATGACTGGGTCAGGGGTTATAGCAGTTCCTTCTTCCATCCATGAGTGGAAGGAGAAATTCTTATTTGTCGGGCCACCCGAGGGTGAGGATTGGCCTAAGCCTGTTCAGTGGTACAGGGACAGCTGCCCGTGGGTTAAGCGGTTGTCCAATCCCGAAGCGAGGGCGGTGTCAGCGTGGAAGCCCATCCAACGGGCCTATGTATTGCTTTCCGAGCAGGCCGTCAGTTGGGCCGGGCTCAGCCCCGCTCAGTTTGTGGGTAAGTTAGGAGCCTAGGCGACCTGTTTAGACTTGCACATTCTTCTTCTATTCTTTCCGGCTTTGCTAACTCCCTTTGTGTATTTTTCTTTTCTTGCAGAGCCGATGGACCGCTCCAAATTTCTGGCTGCAATGGCTGAGAAGAAGGGGAAGAAAGTCGGAGGCGCCGGCTTGTAACGCCCCACTCCGAGTCTGGCCCCATCGGCGGCCGCTTCGGCTAGGCGTTCCGCTACGCCCCGGGCTTTGGAGACCAGCCACGGGGAGAGTCGCAAACACGCCCGGGAGCAGGAAATGGCGGATGAGGCCGAACCTCCCGTGGCCCCCCTCAAGCGGCATAAAAGGACGATATCCTGAGCCCCGTCTACCCCGATCTTCGTCGAGGAGGGGGATCTCCGCTTCGAGGTGCCCTCGGGGCTTTCTGTTGCCGATATCTTGCTCTCAGAGATGGAACGGTCGGCTGGGGGTAAAATCCCCCGGGGGACCCTCAAGGCCCAAATCGCGGCCATAGCCCAGGAAGCCGTACATGTTGGTGTTGGTGTCTGCCTCTCGTTCGGGTTTTCCTTAAGCCTTTTCGTTTGCATGATCGAATACCTTTTTAATCCCACCTTTCATTTTCCTCAGGTCCTCCAGTACTGCGCCCTCGTTGCTAACATGGAGCATGAAGAAATCGCCCCGGTAATGCAGATAGCGGGCAAGTCTTCTTTACGGGAGGAGAGCCTGAGCCAGGAGTTGTGTCTGGCGAGGGAGAGGATCGCCTTCCTCGAAGATCGGGTGGCTGCCGAGGAGGGGGTGAACGCCGACTGCCGGGAGTTCATCCAAGCTTTGAGGGAGTCCAACAAGGTCGCCGATGCCAAGTTAGAGGATGCCAGGCTGCTCACCGCCACTTTGAAGAAGACACAGGATTCCCTTAAAAGGGAAAATGAGGCGGTGAAGGAAAGGATGAGGCGCGCTGACCTCCGGGCTGCGAAGACGGTGGAGAGCTACAAGACATCGGATCAATTCTACACGGACCTCGCTGACGCCTCGGCCCTTATCTGGCATGATGCCCTCGATGCCGTCAAGGCGTTGATGCTGGAGTTTTCCGACGATGAGCTCCGGCGTGAGTACCCCCTCGAAGATGAGACGCAGGGGGATGCTGCCGGAAGTGCTGCCGGGGGGAAGGCCTCCGGTAGGGGCATTGGGGATAAAGCGGTTATCCCGGCTCGCAGTGCCTAAGCTCCTGCCATAGGCGCCGACCCTCAAGCCTCTACCCTGGTTCCCGACGTTGGCATGGAGCACGTTGAGGTCCTTCCTGGCCCCGAGGCCTGAGCATATCCTCCTTTTCTTCTTTGTTTTTGTCTTGGAATTTTGTAAGCCTTCGGGCGATTTTTTAAGGCTGGGGAGCCCACAATAGATTTGTAAAGACTCCTAAGTAGTGAATAAAGCCCTTTGCAGAAATTTTTGTGTGATAATGTTTTCATTTGTGGTAAGGTCTTTATCTTGCTCTCCTGATGAGCATTAGGTCGGCTACCGGCCCTTTAGTTGGCGATCGTGCGTCGATTTGAATCCAGTTATTTTTCAAGTGTACAAAGGTCGGTGTAACGCCGGCGCCCTTATGGCCCCGAAGTCGAGGTGGTGATCGCTTGTTTAATATATGTCGGTTGGTACCTCCGAGTAGAAAGGTGTAGACTCGCCCATTTCCTCGAGTTGGGCCGGCGACCATCTCTCTTAGGATTGGTTGGCATCGATGAGGCTGAGGGCTGTCGATCCTTAGTACCGATGGGTGGAGAGTTACCAACTAAGGATGGACCGAGCAGGGGAGCTGTTCGGTGGCCTCTAGACGAGGGCTTTGATCCTTAGCGTCGGTGAGTAGTAAACTACCAGCCATGGATTGACCGAGTTGGGAAGCTGCTTAGTGGCCTCCTGATGAGGGCTTTAGATCCTTAGCATAGATAGGTAAGAAATTACCTACTAAGGATGGACCGAGTAGGGGGGCTGCTCGGTGGCCTCTTGACGAAGGCTTCGATCCTTCGCGTCTGTGGGTAGTAAACTACCAGCCATGGATGGAACGAGCAGGGGAGCTGCTCTGCGGCCTCTTGATGAGGGCTTTGATCCTTAGTATAGATGGGTAAGAAATTGCCCGCTAAGGATGGACCGAGCAGGGGAGTTGCTCGGTGGTCTCTTGACGAGGGCTTTGATCCTTAGCGTAGATAGGTAAGAAGTTACCCAATAAGGATGGACCGAGCAGGGAAGCTGCTCGGTGGCCTCTTGACGAGGGCTTCGATCCTTGGCGTCTGTGGGTAGTAAGCCACCAGCCATGGATGGACCGAGCAGGGAAGCTGCTCGGTAGCCTCTTGATGAGGGCTTCGATCCTTGGCATTGGTGGGTAGTAAAACACCAGCCATGGATGGACCGAGCAGGAGAGCTGCTCGGTGGCCTCTTGATGAGGGCTTCGATCCTTAGCGTAGATGGTCAAGAAGTTACACACTAAGGATGGACCAAGCATGGAAGCTGCTCGGTGGCCTCTTGATGAGGGCTTCGATCCTTACCGTAGATAGGTAAGAAATTACCCGTTAGGGATGGACCGAGCAGGGAAGATGCTCGGTGGCCTCTTGACGAGGGCTTTGATCCTTAGCGTAGATGGGTAAGAAGTTACCCACTAAGGATGGACCGAGCATGGAATCTTTTCGGTGGCCTCTTGACGAGGGCTTCGATCCTTGGCGTCTGTGAGTAGTAAGCCACCAGCCATGGATGGACCGAGCAGGGAAGTTGCTCGGTGGCTTCTTGATGAGGGCTTCGATCCTTAGCGTAGATAGGCAAGAAGTTATCCACTAAGGATGGGCCGAGCAGGGAAGCTGCTCGGTGGCCTCTTGATGAGGGCTTCTATCCTTAGCGTAGATGGGTAAGAAATTAGCCGCTAAGGATGGACCGAGCGGGGAAGCTGCTCGGTTAAGCAAGGCGTTCTAAGATCCACGTCATTCCGACTTCGACTCGCCGAGAAATATGGGATGCCCGCCACATGGTGGTACGGTATTGGAAGAATTGAGCGAATCCTAGAATTCGCGCACATGCGCGTGCAAATTTGGGCTCTTGGGAATTCCGTGGAGGCTATAAATAGACAAGGAGATGGGTTTGTTTTAGCATCGCTTTTTCGAGATGGCCGCGTAGGTCCGTCAATCAGAACATAGTCCGTGAGTTTAAAGACCTCACAGTCAAGGTTAAGGACATCATAGTCCGTGAGTTTAAAAACCTCACAGTCAAGGTTAAGGACATCATAGTCCATGAGTTTAAAGACCTCACAGTCAAGGTTAAGGACATCATAGTTCGTGATTTTAAAGACCCCACAGTACATAGGCTTAAGGACCCCACCTTCCATGAAATGTATGGTTGTCGGGACCCATCACCTCTCTGAAGACGTTGAATGATTACAACGACATATATCAGAGGGGTTCAGAGATGTACCCTTGAACCGATTTTGGTTGAAAGATCTGTGGTCCAATTTGGAACTAAGATCTATTAAAAGATTTATGAGCATGTGAGCTCAATTAATCTGAATTTGAGGACTTATGGCCAATCTTGGGCTAAATCCTATCAAGCTAAAATGTTTTATCATTTATTTTGGGCTGTTGAGCTTTTATTTGGGCTTAGCCCTTTTAACAATGCTGAGCATTGATTTATATCTTGATAATATTTTGTCTTTTATTGAATGCTGAGCATTCATCATAGCTCTGGGCTTATTAAAAAACAATTTATGTTCTGTCAGCGCAACACATGGTGCGCTTGGCGCCAGTCAAAGAGCGCAGTGCGTTTCTGCCAAGTAGCGCACATGTGAAGGACACGTGTCGTGCTTGGTGCTAAGCGCCAGATGATGAGCGCATTGCACCAGTTTATGAGCGCATTGCGCTAGTAGTTTAGTGGCGCACACGTTATTGACACGTGGTGCGTCTGGCGCTGAGTGCCAGCCCATGAGTGCAGTGCGCTATTTCAAGAGCGCAAAGCGACATGTGTCGCTCTCGGCGCTGAGCGCCAGTCTAAGAGCGCAGAAGCGCAGTTCAAGAGCGCAAAGCACAGTTTCAGAGCGTAAAAGCGCATATGATCAATTTTATGATCCAAAAAGAGACTTTGTCTCAAGATTCTAAGAGCAAAAGTTCTTCAATCTCTTATATTGATGAAAAGCTTTGCCTTTATGGATCTATGATCTGTGAGGAATAAGTAAATTCTTCTTTCATTTTATGATGAGGTCTTTTGATCTTTTTGTAAAAGACTTTTCGTATTTGTAGATCTATGATCTTTTAAAGAAGTGAATTCTTCTTTTCAAATTAATTACGAGATGATTTCATCTTTATGTTCATCACCATTCTTTTTACCTTGAAGAAAAAAATCTTCTTTCACTGAGAGCTTGGCTCTTCTTCTTTGAATTTCTCAAAGTTTTTGAGGAGGCTTCCTTCTTTATTTTTTTTCTTTTGAGATTTGAAGTCTAGGGGCATTTTTATAGGGTAGGCTGATTTGTTGAATCAGTTAAAGAGATTTTTCTCTGATTGATTTGGGGATGTTTCCCCACCATTGGATCTTTGATCTTAGGGCTTCTATTTTACAGAAGGCAATCTTCTTGTTTTTAACAAGATTGATAAATCTTTCCATACAGAATTTATTCTGTCTTTTGGTAATTTTTATTTACCATTGGATCATTGATCCAACGGTGCTCTGATTTACAGAGCATAATCTTGTTATTTGGAAAGATTTTGAGGAATCTTTCCTTAACAGAATTTAATTCTGATTAATTAATGATTTATCATTATTATTAGATCTTTGATCTAACGGTGCAGAGCTTTTAGTTCCAGCGCTAGCGCACCCGTGCTTTGCACGTGGTGCGCTGCTTAGAGCGCAGCACACCCAGCGCTAGCGCTCATGTGCTTTGCACGTGAGTGCTGCAGCAGAGTCTTTGACTCTTAGCGCTGGCGCTGCTAGCGCGAGCGCTCTCGTGCTTTGCACGTGAGCGCTACAACAGAGTATTTGACTCTTGGCGCTGAGACATTTGTTACATGTGGAGTTTTTCCCTTTGTTATTCTTTTTTATTGTTATTATTTTATAAGGGAGCAAGTTTTGAGCCAAAATTTTGGCGGGAACAAGGAGATGTTTTTTTTTCAGCATCGCTTTTTCGAGATGGCCGGGCATATCTATGCGATCGAAGAGATCAGTACTCCCGATGGCGTCTATCTGTATGACCAATCCGTTTCCGAGGAGAGGTACCGGGGAGTGGTCCAGCGCCTCGAGGATCGCATCGGTCGTCTACTTCCTTGCCGGTCGCCCCTCCTCCAATTGCTGATGTACGTAATTTTGAGGATGTCCTCGGGGTTGTACCACCCCCTCTCCGAGGAGCTGCTGGACGAAGCGCTCGACAAAGTGCGTACGATCTACGTCATCGGTCTCACCTCGAAGTCCAGGCATGACCGATCTGTGGCCCTCATTTTGGAGTGCTTCCAAAAGAGACAGATCGCAAGCCAGGGCTCGACAGAGGGAGGGCCTGGCGCTTCAGTGGCGGCCCAAGTTCGTGGGTAGCATCAGCGGCAGCGGGCCGAAGAGGCCAGGGCTCGGCTGGCGGAGATCTATGAGGAGTACCACCAGCAGTGCTTCCTTGACCCCACCCCCCTCATTGTAAATTTTTTTTGTGTAAGGCTGAGGAGCCCATAATACCTTTTGATAAATAAATAAAGATTTACTTTTGCGACGTTCTGTTGTTTCCTGTTTTGTATTCTGGGCGCGTTTGATTATTTTCACGAAATGAAATCCATGACCTTTGAACCGAGAAAGAGGGAAACACATAGGAGAAGTTTTCTTCTTGTTAAAAAAAAACTTTAGAAAAATTTACATCGCTTTGTCAAAGAAGAAACATATACTCGTAGATATGCTTTTCAAAGGTACAACTTGAGCTTCTCGGCATTGTAAGGCCGTGGAAATTTGCGATTCGCCGCGTCTTGTAAGAAATAGGCCCCGCCGGGCATGACTTCGGAGACGAGGAATGGGCCGTCCCACTTCAGAGAGAACTTGTGCAATTTGTCCTGATCAACGAACTCGTTGCGCCTTAGGACCAAATCTCCGGTCTTGAAGGCGCGATGCTTAACTCGTGCGTTGTAGTAGCGGGCAGTTTGTTGTTGGTAAGTGGCGGCTCTGATCTGTACCCAGTCCCGCTTATTCAACATGATGTCCAAATTAGTCCGGAGGGCCAAGGTGTTTGCTTCATCGTCGAAGTGCTCGACCCTATAACTGGGCAACCCGATCTCTGCTGGGACCATCGCCTCGGCACCGTAGCAGAGGATGAAGGTGGTATCTCCCGTGGAGATCCTTTTCGGTAAAGGTGATAGGCTCGGATGCCTTGATCCTTGTTCCCTTCCGAAAGACGGCGACGACGCGGGGACGTCTCGCCTGAGATTCGGGGCAGATGCTAATTGGTGCTATTCGTCTACCTCTCCGAAGATGCCAAGTTGATTTATGACACCGTATATCGAAGGTTTAAACGGATGCGTCTGATGTAGCAGACTTCGTCAGATTCCCCCTCGCTTGAGGGATTTTTGATTGTGGGGACGCTCTTCCCTGCAGGCGCAAGCCCCTGCAGTTAATTACGCTACCGCACTGCGATAACCACTTTCTCCTTCTCCAGATGGTCACTTCGTGTCGTGTGTGTTTATTTTGTGTTTAGTTGCCCGTGGATTGTATACGGAGACTGAGTTATGTCGTCGCCCGTAGGGCGTGGACT